>JAMPIN010000002.1:6135000-7577645 GCA_024699845.1 Aphelenchoides bicaudatus | reverse complement strand
AAGTTGCATGCTTACGTAACTTGATCGACGCTGTTTCCTTGTTGAGACTTGCGCCACTCTTCCGACAGCTTTGTTCGTGGCGTCTCCAAAGATCTGATTTGATTTGCATAAATTTTATGGGCGCACACGAAAACGAGATTGCACAAGCTGAATGACCACAATTGGAACCAAATTAGCTTTGCTAGTTTCCCAACCTATCGAATAGTCCAATCATCTCTGTCAAATCTAATAAATTTCGACTGTTTGCAATTAGACTCCCACACTAATTATCAAAAGTTAATCCATTTTATGTCCACTGCTGATTATCACGAAAAGTAATTGGATAGCCATAATCCATTAGTGTAACTGTCCTATAATCCGTGCAGGAATTCACATATAATTGGCATAATCGGCCTCCACTGTTGCAATCCCATCGGTCAGCAAGGCATAATTAATAAGATTTGGCCGTTCCGTCGAATGATCACTCGGGAGTGGAGGCGTTCAGCCAACGCAAAATGGTTAGGCTGGAGGATAAGCCAATCAGAAGATTAACCGAACTTTGGCACCGACAAGGGAGGTGTTTGAACTGAAAGCAATATTCAAACAACAATAAAAGCAGTCAAGTAGTTCTTTCAAACAGATCAATGCTCAAACTTCGACAAAGACGCAAAGAACACTACGGTAGCAGACGGGACGGAAGTACTTGGAAGTTCAGCAAATTGCTAGAGCTAATCCAGAACAATTGTGTTTCGTAACGATAAATGTCACGGACTAGCTGCTTGCATCACGGGTCCTAGAGATTAGTGACCCACTTGGCAGTAAAGTGAACAGATTAAAGACTTCGAGACGACAAGGCTTTGTTCCAGTCACTTACCGGCAAATCCGGGTGCCTGCGGTTAATCAGTTGCAGAGCACAGGGATCGGGCTAATCTCTTGCGGCACATGGCTTTGTCCAAGCCGAGACGTGGCCACCGGAAATCTGTACAGTGGAGGACATCGAGTCAAGAATTTGCATGCAAACGAAATGCCTTACGGCTTATCGCGGCTTTTGTGACGCAAACTCCAAGCATTCATTGGCTAATCTCGACGTGCTACGGAGGGGAGTAGCCGATCTTGACAGTAGTTCATAGGCGGTGCGTCGAGTGGGTAGCTGGAAATCGAAGATAATCCTGTAGCTCATTGTTGCACTGATAAGCGAGCCCCATAAAAGCAGCCCGCTCTAGGTTCTTCTGCTTAGTTAAACTTTTTGCTCACTTTCATGGACGGCCACATTTTTCAGAACAACGGCTTCGACAACAACTCTATCATGGCAGCCTTGGCACTCCAGAAGGCATTCCCTCTTATTCCTCCAGCATCACAGGAATCCGTCGCTCCAAACAGCCTCACTTCGCTACTTCCCTATGCGAACATGCTGAACATGATGGCTGGATTCGATTCCAACAATTTACTGGGCAATCTACTGAATGGTCAACTGCAAGTTGTGTTTCCGCTTGGCGTTTCATCTGCTGCCACTTGTGCGTCGTCGGTTGTGGAGCCAAGTGAAAGTCCAGCTAACAACGAAAACAATAACCTGCAAATGACTGAACCGAGTCTGCTGGCCAAACAGCAATTTATCAAATTGCCAACAACCCCAAGCTCTTCATCCCCGTTCATCACCGACGAGTCTATTCAAAACTCAATTTGTAAGTTAAAAGTGTTTACTGACAGTATTTAATTGTTTGCATTTTCAGCCAAAAACAAACTTGGACGAAGCTACAATCCGGGGCGTCCATTGGCAATGTCCGATCGGCAAAGAATTTTGGAGCTGTACAAAAAAGGCTACAAAATCAGCCACATTGCTCGCATTATCGGTGTCACCCACAGCTGTGTGTCTAAAATTATGTCAAGATATCGTCGAACTGGCTCAATGAATCCGCGTTCAGCACAAGTGCCCCGAAAGCACAGTTCCAATTCGAGTCCAAACACTCGCTCTTCGACGTCACCCTACTCAAACACCGAAATTTGCTCAATGGAGTTGTCAGATTCGGCCTCGTCGACGTGCTCGTTCTTGGTGCCTCAAACTCCGGTCCCTGTCATTCCACCAACCTCAAGTCCAACACTCTACAACGCCACAACACCAACTATTGAAACACAACAACAACTTGCTTCTCTGTTAATCCACAAGCCGGTCCCGTTGAAAAGCAATCCATTTTTCTGTAAAACCGAATAGCTTCTCTGTAACGTTTCTTCACACATCACTTAAATAGTTTGGATATTTCGAATGCTTTTAATTATCCCGTCTACGAGTTGTACCTCGTCGTTTTCATTATCCCGCCTAGTATAGGTGCATTTCATTGTGTTTGTAAATTTGAGATTACGCCTTGTCTACTTACTTCGTTGATTGTAAATCGGTATGATTGAAGCCGCGTCACGGGCTCTTCCGTTAATATTGTGTAATAATCAGCTTTATTAGATAATAACTCGAGTTCTGATAATAAACGTTTACCGGATGCTTTACTTGTGCTTTTTTAGTTTGTACGTAAAGTTGCAAGAGCTGTGTAATGCAAACACGTCTAGACTCATTTCTTGACATTTGAGCCGGATCATCCCGTATTTAAATTTGCAAAAATTCGACTGATCCTTTGTCCAATTAACGCTTCATTGTTTGAGGCTGTTGCTATTTAGAGACTTTAAAAGTGTAATTAACTTCGGTGGCATTAAACAAAAGTACTTTTATTCAGCTACGTTTGAAATAAATTAAATTAATTGAGTCAAGTTGTGTCAATGATTTAACTTATGCGTGACCATTTGTTTTGATGTACGCTTGGCGAGCCTTCTCCAACTCGCTTTCTAACGAGACTCCAAACTTTTTCTTGTGCTCGTCCATGAGTTTTTTATAACTCTGGTAGCTTTGTTGCACTGCAGCCGATTGAGTCGAGATTAATTGGTCAATTAGCTGCTGGCGTTGAGCCGGTTGCAAATCTGCACGCGAAATAATTTCTGTGAACTTCTAAACATTAAATGCAAACAATACTGCCCCAAAAACCTACAACTTTTCCAGCTGTCGGAACGTCTTTCATAAAAATTGGAAGAGGTATCTGGAACGACGGATTAGGGCTTTTCAGATAATCAACGTACCTCTTTCGCCATAGTCAAATCGCATAACACCAAGCAAAGACCAACAAACACGTAAGCCAGCAACATTTTACTAATCTAAACTAAAGCCCTCCAGCAAAATCTCTTTTATGTCGTTTGCTTGGCAAAACAATACACAAAACATGTTTGTTCAGCTTGGTCTGCTGACATCTGTCAGTCACTAACGAACTTGAAAAACTAATTTGATTGAACAAACAATACTTGCAAAGCACTGATGTAAATTGTTAGAAGAATCTTTCCAACTTAAAAAGGAACGCGCACGAGCGCCTTTCAAAAAACTAGCCAGCAACGCCGCGTTGTTTGCGCTCTCGAAGCGAAAAGTTGCCCCGCATAAAGCGGTGTTTAATTGCAGTTGGCTTGGCCTTAAATATTCTGCTTTGATTTACGCGTCACTTTGCGTGCCATTAAACATGCTGATTTTCTTCTAATTTAAGGGTTGCTTGGGAAATGAGCCGTTCTCCGCTTAAGGCTCGCAATCTTAATTTAAATGACAGCATCATACGCAAAACGCTAGGCAAGAAACAGTTAAAGTAGGTGCTTTCTTTTGTTCAACAATAATTTGTTTCTTTGAGGCGTAAATCGTCCTTATTCGGATTCTCAGAAAATAAAGAGCCGCCAAAGAAAAGACTTTTTATTGACATTTACGATGACAGTCTAGACAGTGTAAGTTTTTAATGTGTATGCTCAATAATGTTATAATCAAAGAATTTAGTCCTTCAACGACAGCTACTCGCAAAATGACAGCCAATACAGCCTTTCTAAGAAGTCTTCGTCGCCAGCAAAGAAGTATGTTACTGCATTGCCTGTAGATCTGCGCTTGGCAACAAAAGTTCGAATCATCTCTGATAAACCGTTTCCATTCTCCGACACGTCAAGCGATAAAAATTCAGCAACATATGTCACGTTTGATAGCTCATTTGTCGATGAAAGTTGTCGTCTGTTGAGACAAGTTGATTTTAGCAGCATGAATTTGGTAAGCCAAATTTGATCTGTGATGTCTATTTTTCGATTTTCAGCCTGGTTTCAAAAATGCACATCCGCTTTCAATTCTCAAATCTGCCGGTCTTTATTATCAGTATCCAGACATTGGTTTTATGCAAATGTTTCCAAGACTTGATGGTATTTCGCGGTCAAAAGGCATTCGAACAAGTTTGATGTCTTTTGGGAACGAAGTTGTTGACGCAATTCAAACAGAATGGTATGCGTTGATTTTAATGACCCAAATTGACTCAAATTGATTGTTTAATTTTAGGCTCCAGAGTTTTGACCACTTATACAATTCATGGAAGAATGGCAAACGCAACTCATTTTACTTGTGCGGCCCGCACTTCACAATAATGTTTATCAAGAACTGGAAACCCTCATCACCAAACAACATTTTTGACACCGAAGAAACTTGCATGGGGCTCAATGATTTTTGGGAGCATCGAGTTATTATCACGCCAACTTCTTGTGGCTTTCGAAAGTTGTTAAAAAGCAACGGTTTGTTATTTAAGTTACGATTTGATAGCAACAACAAACATTTTTAGGAATTCCATTCAAATTGCCACTTCAGTGCGGCGAAGTAGCTGAACAAGAAAATTGGATGCGTGATATTGGATTTTCGCCAAGCAAACTAAAAGTAGCCACAACGTAAGCGCTCTAAATTGTAGATAAATGTTAATTGCACTTATTTACAGCGATTCTCAAGACCAAGTTGCCGAAGACAGCAGCGGAAATTCGGGAAGCAATTCTGCAGCCGACTCCACAGTTGCCATTATGCAACTCGACGCAATTGAAGCTTTTTGTAAGCTGATGCTAGAAATAAACCTGGGCTGGGCGAAGACAGGCCAACAAGCCGGCCTTCCGCCGACAATTTTGGCTACCGATTCATTTTTGAATTCTGCTTTGAAGTCACTTGACTGTGAGTTTTGAAATTGCTATTTGATTGAAAATGTCGCTTTAAGTTCAAAAGTCAAGTGCTAAAGAAACAAGAAGGCATTGAGTACACACTAGACGTCGGTGATGGTCCAATTTTACCGCATGTTTCGTTATTAGTAAGCAAACTTATCTTTAAAGTGCATTAAACTCTTAATCTTTAGTTGCACGAGTTCTTCCGCAGCTGTAATAATCAACTTGACGACAACACTCTCAAAATTTATATTAATGGACGATCTGTTTGTGACGGTTTCAACGAAGCAACCGCCGAGATGTACAAAAACTTAAGCGAATATGCATTTGATGGATCTAAGTCGCGTTACTACTTCCAATAAAAGCATGTACTGCCATGCAATGCCATTTAAAACATGTCTTTTACAGTTAAATTAGTCCGCCTTTCACTCATAATAGTCATTCTCCGTTGTAACTAACAAGTATGTCCTTCATCTTTGTTCAACTAATCTTTTCGGATCTTTTATAATGTTTTTCGATAGTGAAATAAAGTTGTTTCTGGAACAGTTAAATGCACTTTGGAATCAAAACACTTACAGCATTTTTGCGAGGACGATGAATCTTAGTGTACAGTCATGCTTTCAAAAACAAGAGCTAATGTGTAAAACTAATGAACACCGGTCAGCTGCGATACAAGCGCATGACCCAACAATCTAGGCGTTATTATTGCATTGAAGAACAATTTTGGGTGTTTCTTTGCAATCGGCAAGTTAGAACTGCTAAAAGAAACGAACTGTATAAAATTGGATTTAGTCGATAAACAAACAAGCGCTATGCCTTGCACAATGAAACAATAGACTTTGCATGAGGGCATTGGCTACTACTTCCTCTCCAGCCAGAAGACTTTTTGCCGCGTCCCGAAGTCCACTTATTGCGTCCTCATCTTTGCTGGCCGTTTCGGACTTCGTTTTCACGATTTATTGGTGGAACACTTTTGACTGATTGCTGGATTTGCGCGACATTGTTTTATGTGCAATAGGTGTGCAATTCCAAGGTACATTAGTTGAATGGTTGACAGCGTAACCGGTTTAATTTGTTTTTGTGCGCTGACCTCGTTCGCTCAAATTAAACAAGTCCATTAGATTTTTGAGCAGCAATCTTCGGGCAATGTTTGCTGTGAAGTTGACCTAGAACTTTCACTATGAACTTGGCGACTCTATCGTTTCAGGCGTTCCACACTTATAATGTGTTTATTTTCTCAAGTTACGCGTTCCATGCGTTTTGCTTGATGTGTGGGACGCTTTTCGCCAAATAATCGTTGGGTTCTTGATTGCGTCGGTTAAAATCACAAACTATAGCTTTGAAGACGCTCATCTAACTTAATGCATACTTGCAAACATTTAAAGTGCAGCCGACTTGAAAGTGCAGTTTAAAATGTATTCTAAACTTCTGTTTATCAAGTGTCCTTTTGCGACAAAAGATTTATTGCCTGCTAATTGCTTGACATTTATTGTTTCCAACGAAGTTGCGATATGATTTGGAACGAGTGTCATTCAACCAAACAGTAGTCTTTTTAGCTCCCAATTAACATGCATTCCGAGCACATTTGTTGGTGTTCTTTGCCTTGGTGTAATAAATTAGCGGGCAATCAGATTTATTTGTGTGCAAATTCGACACCAGAGCCTTTCGTCCGAACAATCTCCATGTTATCAATTTTGAGGAGCGGTAAACCTTGCGTGCAATCCATTCCGAGACTTATCTCTCCACACTTCGTCTAATTATCCACAAGATTTTGCTAACCGATCGGGCGAGGTATTGGTGAGAGTCTCTTTTTGGGCGCACTAAACAGCCAGTAAACAACAGGTTCAGCAATCAAGCAAAGGTTTAAACGAAAATGACGAATTTGTTTGATTTGCTTGGCTTTGTTGTTCAACAAATCTTTCAAAGAGTCTTTAAACAAGACTTGAAACAATTTCAGTGACATTGAAAGTTGTTCAAGACCAGGGTCAAGTGCCTATTTGAGTTTTCACTCGTTATTCCGCGAGTTTGTCTACCGTTTAAATTGGACGATAGTTGTAGTGACCTTGATTCCGTTTTTTGTTATTAACTGTGTGTTGTGAAACTTTGGTCATTTGCGGAAGTGTGCGAGACTGTATTTGTTTGTTTATCGTTCAACTGTAAACAACCGTTAAATCTGTTAGTGTTTAGTTGGATGCCGAATAATGATTGGCCATGCAATTGGGAAATATCCTTTGGTCTTTCTGCTGGGAACATTTGCGTTTTTGGCCCCTTTACTTTCATTTTTCCTCATCTATCCAGTTAATATTGAGACCGACGTTCGAAGAGGATTCGCACACCGCAACGGCAGGGCAACAGTCGAATTCAAAGTGACACATTTGTTACCACTTTAAGACATAAAATACACCTTTAGGCGTTTGGTCAGTTCTACAACGTAACAATGGACGACATGGAACTGTTGGTTATTTTGATTGAGTCCAAAAACGGAAGTCGTTTAAAAATGAGTGCTGATTTACTTAACGAGGTCTTTAGCACACTTTTAAATAATATATTATTATATATTCTGTTTATAGATTGAACGTCTGGACACTTACATCAGTAAATTATGGGTTCCAACCGCAAACGAACAAAATCTCACATTTAAAGAACTGCAATCATCTCGCGGATCTATAAACTTTTTGTTTGACGCTTTCAAAGTTTGAGTTTTTGCAACACTTTTTGTTAATTGTTATTTTTAGTTTGGATACGATTGGCAACAAGGCAATTTGAACAACAACTGGACATTAGACGGCAATATTAAGCTTGATCATCCAATTTCTACAGTTTTTGGCCACGACGTTAGTATTGGGTCTCACTTTTTTGGAGTTGAGCGTTATGAAAAGCAACCAGCTGGAGAAGCTTCAAACATCAAGTCAATAAAGAGTGCAGTTCTTTGGTTAGTCATCATTTGAAATCTTCATTAATCAGTTATGTTTAGGTACATGGTCGGTGCAAAAGGACAAGAACAGCGCAAATATTTAAGAGACATGGAAATAAAGGTCTTTGACACGAGCAGAACCAACTTCTCCGATCAGTTTACATTCCATATCTATGGCGACGAATTAATAAACCACGAGATGATGCGCGGCTCAACAAAGACGACTAAATTGTTAATTGTTGGCTTGTCAGTTATGCTAATATTTATGGGTATTGCGTTGAGAGATTTCTCTATAAAACAAGCAATACTTTTGACAATAACTTCTGTTGGAAGCCCTATGCTTGCTATTCTAGCGACCTTTGCGATTCTAGGGTGGATTGGAGTCAAATTCAATTCAATGATGAGCATATCTCCGTTTTTGGTGCTTGGTATTGGAGTGGATGATGCATTTTTATTAGTTCATGCGTGGCGAAAACAGTCAAGTTTAAATACGAATTCGGTAAAAACAATGGAAGCCGTGATCAAAGAAGCCGGACCCTCGATAACGGTAATTTTAATACATAGAATTTAATTTAAACATCGCTGTTAGATTACATCTGTAACGAATGTTTTGGCATTCAGTGTTGGAATTCTCTCACCTGCATCTCAAATGGCCAGTTTCTGTCTCTGCACAACAATTGCAGTGGCTCTGGACTTTATATTTGAATTCACTTTGTTTGCTCCGGTAGTTTTAATTAATGCATTTTAACTGTACGTCTCATGTTTAGAGTCTAGCATTATGCACTCCACAAACAAGTTCAAAAACTATTAAACTTCGAGAAAACAAGTAAGTAAACAAATTTAAACTTTCAGAAGTTAGCGAGCATTTTAGAAACAGCAAGTTCTGGTCAAACTACGCATCGTTTTTATTGACAATGTGGGGACGTCTAATTTGTTTATTAACACTCGCTGCATTGGTGGTCTTCTCATTCTTCGGAGTTTCAAAAATGGAAGCAGACTTTGATCCGCAAAAGACTTTTCCCTCGGATAGTCACCTCCAAAAAGCTCTCAAACCTATCAACGAACTCTATCTCGAGTACAAACCACTGTCGTTTATTGTTCGCCAACCGCCAGACATTGAAAACACTACTCAGTTAGTTCATTTCATGCAGCTGGTCAATCAAATTGAATCCCTGCCGGACGCTTCAAATTCCACACAACTCTGGCTTAGAAATTATTTAAACTACGATGCCGAAATGCGTACAAAGAACGAGACTGATGAATATGCGCCAAGTTATGCGAATGTTCCTCGGTTCTTGTCAGATCGTCTGATGGAAGATAAAAACATTGTTTTCTGGCACAAGGAAAGGTGAGTTAGTTCTCTAAAATTAATTAACACCTCCCATCTGTAGATCAAAAGTCGTCGTGGACAGTTTTGTATTTGTTGTCGTGTTTACGGGCGAAAAGAACTGGCATCAGCGGGCAACCTTCATTGAAGAAATTCGAAACATTATTGATCAGTACCCGGAATTCAACACCACAGTCTTCGACTACGACGCAACTATCTTTGACTTGATTTTAACTGTCGAGGCAGAAATGTTAAAGGCAGTTTTGGTTACATTGGCTTGCATGACTATTGTGTGCTTCGTCTTCATCCCAAATGTCAAGTACACTGTGATTGCGACGCTGTCCGTGCTGTCAATTTCATACAGTAAGTTTTTGCTAACTCAATTGTTTAAATGCTGACTTTTCGACTTACTCGGAGCACTCGGCTGGTGGGGAAATAACTTAGACCCCGTAACGTTAATAAACGTGTTGATGAGTATTGGATTCTCTGTCGACTTCACAGCCCACATTTGTTATCATCACTGGTATTCGGAACGCAATGAACGGCTGCTGGGATACACAGGTGAAAGTGCACATCAGCGTTTAGTTGATTCGTTGTCTTCGGTTGGCAGACCTATGATTGAAGCCGCCTTGTCTACAATTATCTGCATGTCTCCGTTGTTCTTCGTTGGCATTTATGTCGTAGTGTCTTTTGTAAGTTTCTTTACCAGACGATTATAAAACAACGTTTAGGCAAAAACTATCTTGTGCATTGGCTTCTTTGGTCTCTTACACGGACTATTTATCTTGCCTGTGTTGTTGAGCATTCCATTCAAGTGTGGAAGAAGGAAAAGCAGTGCACACACAACGCAATCAAACGAAAGCGATTCGCCGCTGATGCCAGTTTTGGCATAAATGAATAGTTAATATTTGTAGTTGCATTAATAAATCACAAGACGAGTACAGTTGCTTTCAAATCGGCGCTTTTATTAATAACGTTATTATTGTCGGCCAAAGTTTTTGAGCATTCTTGGCCTAGTTACAGTGTACAGATAATAAACTTTGAATACTTTAAACAACAATAACAATTGAATCTTATTTACATTAAGTAGTCAACTCCGACGAGTGATCTTCTCCTTCACGTGCCGTCGAGGTTATAGATGTGCGTTCAGAGTTTGAGTACACGCCAGATGACAATTCGTCAATAACTTCTTGATCGATGTACAAGACTCTTCCTTGCAGATAAGGATTCTTGAAATCGGTGATGTAGATTGGTCTTATCTTGTTCGGATCCTGTAATTGTAATTGTGTATAGTTTATTTTAATGCTAAACTTACACGCAAAGTAGCCAGTTCGCCTTCTTCTACACGAATTGCATCCGTAACAAACTGCTCCAAGTTGAGGTTTTCAATTTCGCCGACCTCCAAATTAAACTTGTCTCCGAGGTTCTTCACTAACTGTGCCATTGTAAGTTGTTTGCTGCCAAACCAGATCTTCACGGAGCCTGCATTGTCCAGTTTTCTGCCAAAGTAGTGGAGCTTTTTGAGATAGTCCGCAGCAATTTCTATTGCGATGGTTGTTAACGCCAAACCAAGGGCAATGTAACAAAGCGTGAAGGGAAGATGCTGAGAACTGGTCGGAGTTATGTCGCCTAGGCCAATTGTCGTTAGAGTGATAAAGTTGAAGTAGATGGCTTTGAAGAAGTCCATTTCAGGCTCGTACAAGCTGATCAAGAAAGGATCCGGCAACTAAACAAATTTTAGTTATTCAAACATTGCTGTTCCAAACTTACTTATGTAGAAAAGAAAGGCCAAGAAAAGACCAAAAGGTTCGTTTAAATCAACTTCTTCGACTTCATTTCCGTTCTCATCCAATTTAGTAAGCAATGCTTTCTTTGACGGGTGCTTGTTTCGACGACAGAAGACGCATTTGAGTGTTTTCAGTAGATTTCTGTTGCCGGCTTTTAGGAGCTCAGCCAAGAACTTGCCTACGTTAGCAATAACAAGCATCGTAAACGGAACGCCGACCAAGCCGTAAAGGATAACAAATATCTGGCCATTTCTTGACTGCGGAGCAACATTGCCATAGCCGATGGTTGTTATTACAGTGAAGCAGAAGACAACAGAGTCTTTAATCGACCAGTACTCCCATTCATCTTCTTGTTCCAGCGTTTTGCCCGGACTTGTCGCATTCAACTTGACTGGACGTTCATCTTTGGATCTACGGAATCTTTCTTTGAGATCATCTTCATAACAGCGGTCTAACTCCTCGAGCAACTTCAAATCCAGTGCGGATTCTTTGTGATTACATGCTGTCGGACTTGCCAAACGAGTGATTATAGTCTGAACGCAGCGGCGAGAACGATGCACTAAAATGATATTAATTAAGAACTTATAATCATAAAACACTCACACGGAGCTTTCCTTTTGACTCTTTGAATCACTGCTTCGTTGTTTTGATGAAACTCGTCGTCGACAAGCCTCGATCTGCCCGTATTTTCAAGGATCCTTTCGGCCTTTGTTACGAATCCAGTTCGTGTTGCCTCGATGTGTCTAATTGCAAACGCACCGGCAAGAACATAGATTGCAACCGCCGTGACAAGAGCGCCATTGAGTAGGTACGGAGTCGCCTTAAACATTAGAATGTTTTAATGTTTTGACAGCTCAATGTTTAAATATCAAAAATTTGCGTTGGAATCCCTAATTCAATTGATTGATGCTCTTCGATCGTGCCAATTGACGCACATTTGAATATTTCCCAGAATTAATATTAAATCAAGGGTGGATTGTTCTTCTGTTCAGCACTCTCCACGCTCCCCACTTACGAGTCAATGAGAGCCGGAAGTATGGCAAATCGTATTAAAACTGCGAGTCCAAACTTTGTTATACTGCTTTTTCTCCATTGACGGAACACAATTTGGTTAATCAACTCTCGACATGCATCCAAAAACAAATGTACAATTTATGAGTGTAGCCAGAAGCCAAAGTGCATATAGGGTTTTATGGCGTTCCACAACAAACTATTTCAAAAAACCCCAAACAGCCGGGTGTTTATGGCCACAAGATGTATTGGCTATTTGTGAATAGGCCGAAGAGATAACAAGAATGCCCTCTTGTTTTGAGGAGGAGAATTGCAAAAAATCCCGGCTTTTGTTATTTTTAGAAGCGCGCCAATTTGCAACAATATTCGGACAAACGGGCGCTTTTAAAAGGTTACCTTGTTTGTATCAGCATTAAAAATCCGGACGTGACGTCGATTCGCAACCATATAAAATTGCTCGAACGAAATAAGCGCAGATCTACATTAAAATTCTAATATTAGAGCAGTTGCAAACAATAAGTCGCCGGATGTCGAAGAAACGCCGAACAACAAGTGCAGACACACGCACTTCACGCAAAATTCAAAGATTCCTCCACTGATTAAGCAATTAGGGATAAGTTAAAAGGTCTCGCGCATCCGCGAAGCCTTTAAAGCACTCCCAGTGAAATGTGATACAAAATGGCGGTAGTTGAAATGAGAATTTTTGAAGCAAATTAAGCGAATCGAGTTTAACTTTAAATGTCGAGTGCTCAAATAAATTGAATTCGTTGTCTCGGACATTTAAAGCGTATTCAAGCGATCAAAAAACAACTGTCTGACAAGCAAGACTGTAAAAACAAATCAAACGCTGCTGCTTTTAATTAAAACAACAGCGCGTTTGCTGACACTTGTCTCCGTTCCAGCACGCCGTGACCATAGACCAAAAAGGAGTTGGGAGATTTGCCAAATTAAAGACAAGAAAATCAGCGTCTTCGGGTGTACAGTCGCCAAAAGGGTGCAGTGTGTTTTCGAGAATGCGAACACTATTCACTCAATTCATTCTTTCTTCTGATCTCGTGGGAGTTTCGGCACAAAGAGATGGACGGACGCCGTCTTATGTTTTTATGAGGAATGCAAACAGGGCAATGTCCAAATTGCGCGTTGCAATTAAACTTTTAACTGTCGGCTAACTTTAATCCACTAATCGGCACAACAGTCAAGCGTAAACTCACTTTTATAAGCAGTTGACAGCACATTTTAGCAAATAACTCCGCAAAGCACCGCTACAGTAAGCCACAATAAGCACACAGATTCCAGAATTAGCGAGTAAGTGGAAGTGATTAATAAAAATTGGAGCTTTTTGTAGCCGCCGAAACAAACCACCAAAACAAATTATAAATTTAACTCATTAGCCATCATTTATCTCGAAAACGTTCCCTCGAGGCCTGGAGGTTTTTTATTCAAAAACGAATTTGGCCTAAAAGTTTCTGCGACGACGGTGAATGATGGTCATTAGAAATAATGTTCATTCGGTTGTTATCTATTTATAAACAATGGCAATTGAAAAGAGAAAGCGCCCCCGAAAAGGACTGAATGCAAGAGGAAGTTGGAAACAAACATCTAAACACGAAATCCGGACGTTACGCAAAATTCGATTTTAATCGATTTTGAGCGCTTTAAAGATTCGAGAAAGTTTTGTTTATTTTGTTTGAATGTACTTTGTTCGTCAAATCAAATTTGTTTTTTGTCAAACTCATTTTTTGTTTTTGTCAAACAAACAAATTTACTCACCTTTTGAAACTTTTCACGCAGTGCAACGCGCCAGCTACCATTTTTTCTCTAAAACTCATATGCTCAAATTGGTCAACTTGCAAGGGCTTACAGGTTGCTTGATGGACGATTGAGGAAACATAACTGGCATTAATCAATCATAATCACGACTTCCCGAAACGTCAGCTCAAGAGTACACAATTGTTTTTCTCGATCTCTAAAGCAGAAAAAGTTGTTATTAAAGAGAAGGCACGCAAATCTCGTCCACATTATCAAAATTAAACAGAGCACTTGAACAAATGGCCTGGGCTGGACGTTCGTTCCGCGCTTCCGCCAAATTAACAAATTCAGAATGACACATGTTCAAAAAACACAAATTCTCGTCTGCCGAACGAAACCAAAGGTGGGCCACATTAAAGTTTAATCGCACCGGTAACCAAACATTTCTAGCATGCACCCCGTAAAAGTTCGCCGAAAATCATAAAAAGATGATTGAGCTTTTGGCGGACAATTAAAAATCCGTGCCAAACACACGACTCCATTTGTTTTATTGCGTTTGTGGACAAATTACAAGAAAGCACTCACGAATAATAGCTTAAATTCCGGAAAAACAATGCAAAATACGATCCAAACTACTTCAAACATGCTTTAAATGACGTTTCTGTCGGTGTGGGCACACGCCTTAAATCTGGCAGTTTAACCCTCGGAAACAACTGCCCGGGATCAGCGGCGTCGGAAACCCTTGAAAATTAATTGTTTGGCCAAAACACCGCTCCTCGAATATTAATTCATGTATATGCCGCCAATAAACTTTGTCCCAGAAGTTCTTTGCACTTGATTGAGAGTCTTTGACCGCAAGTCACTTTGATTAATCTCTAACTGCAGCGAGTTGAAATAACTATGAAAGAATTAAACTGAAATTAAAACTTGTGACACTGTGTCCTCCGGCCATTTGCTTTTTGAACCGCGCATGTGGAAATTGCGCATTCAGAACACTTCCAACAGTTTGGCAATTTGCCCACAAATTGGAGAGCAAACCCTAGCAGGCCTGTATAGCCGACCTCGAAATTGATGAAAGCGCAAACAAAGACTCGTTAATCAAATAGCCATAAAACATATACGTTCAATTAACGTTTAATTCGTAACGGTCTTTAGAAAAGAACACTGTTATAAGTAATATGGTGTTTGAAGTGAAGTATTTCGATTTGACAATACGGACTTTGACTCAACTCAAAACCTTTCAAACAAAAAGGTCGTTTGTGTCGAAACGCCCAAACCAATTCAAATGCCATTCAAATGCAGGCGCTCGTTGATCTCATTGAAACAATTTGATGAATTGACAAGCCGAGCCGTGTTTTCAACGCCGGTCACTTTTTGTTCTCGAGTGACCAGTTGTTTTGCAGGACAATTTGTTTGAAACAGTTGAATTGAAAACCACTCAAATACGGTAATGCGTTAAAAGAGTCTTTATTGAAACGGAACACTTTCAAATGTTTCAATGGTGCTCATTCCGCAAATTTGCCGGCCAAGTTCCTTGATTGACCCAAACAATTAATCATTTTGTTGCTACACAATGGAACAGCTGCTTTCAAGTTCACATTCACACTTTAATTAGAGTGTTTGAAACACTTGATTGAATTGGTTTGAATTGATCACATTCACACTTGAAACAGTTGAATTGTTACATATGTGAAGTGCAGACATTCTGAATAAGCAACAACTTTTATTAAAGTATAGAATTGAATTTTACGCTTCGTTTACGGTGCATGACAGTTTGGCAAAGCATCAAACATTATAAGGGCGTCTATTTTGTAACATTACAAGGAACTTGTTTGCAAATTGCGTAAAGGTCACAGATATAGATCAGTTTTTACAAACTAAAGATCAAGTAAGGCAGACAAGTAGTATTGATATCGCGCAACATTAACACTTGTTGCGTGCTGTTTTTCTTCGAAAATCATAGAGAGTCGCCGAAGTGAAAACTTCCCACAAATGACTGATAATATCCGGAAAGCCGCCGTAATCATCCGGTTTTTGTGTTGAGTGCGCATAAATCAATTACACACGTTCATTTGGCGGTAAAGGTTAATCCGCATTTTCCTTAGAACCATGACCAGTCAACTTGGACGAGCATTTAGGGTGTGCTTTTTAATTGCCACATTAATTGAGTCAACATCCGCGTGTGCAAGAACAAGTCCTGGAGGCCCAAGTAATTTTACTTTGAAGTTACAGTTTAGACATCTTCTTTCTAGCATGCACATCAAAAAGCGGCTCAGCCGGATTGTATGTTGAATATTTTGATTAAATGTGTACAGTCTTTTTGAATTCAGAACAATAGACAGTGGAACAACCTTACAGGACGCCAACGTTAATCAGCAGCCAAATGCACAATGTACAAGTTGCGCTTCAGGAACAAGACAATTCTATACAGCCACAACAGCTTCAACGCCACAGGACGCTATTGGCGATGCTAAAGTATCAGAAGGAGTTCAATGTCCGGATTCGTCAACATTCTGCACTTGTAATGCGGCCGGTGTTTGCTGCACTCCTGTATAATTGTGTTTAATATTCATTATGTTCGAAAGTTCTTTTAGGGGTCGACTGCTCCGGACACTGTGCTTTTTATTCCTATCTGTCAGGGTGGAAGTAAGTCTTAAGAGATTTGAAAGTTTAAAAGCACTTGTATTTTCAGCTTGCTTCCAGGTAAATCTCATTTTTAACCTAGTTCTTTATTCTTTTGCAGGACGTAGTAGTTCAAGGAGATCCAGGCTCGTCTCTTACTTGTACAGACGGAAGCAGATTTACTGTGGGCGCAACCAATTCAAATGCGGCTTTAGGGTCTAGCTCATACTTTGAAGCCGACTCCGTCTCATGCAGCGGTTGTTCTAGAATTCGGGTAAAATTACTTTTAAAGAACCCAATCTTTAAGCATTTACAGAATGACCAATGTCAACTTCCAATAAGAAATCTTTAATATTGTTTTTGTTTCATTTACGCGTGCCATATCGACAACATTCCAACTTAATAACAATAATAATTTATGTTATAAATAAACACTTTGCAAACAATAGCACCATTTTAGATTTAAGTAGACACCGGTGTGGCAAAACTTTGTATGCTGACTTTTTCAGTAGCATTCCGAAACAAAGCTTGACGTTTATCTTGTTGTTTTGTTTCAATGCCCTCGAGTTGTTGCCGGAATTGTATGAAGTACATGTCTTTTGCTGCATAAATATCTTCAACGATGAATTTGCGTTGTTGGCGTGAGTACTTTAAATAGTAATGCAAAATGCCCAACATTGTTAGAACGTGCATGGAAATGATCTAAAGAGATGTTTAACATTTACTGAGTGGACCAAAAAAACATTAACACAAAAGAACATTTTGTCAAAAAGTCAATTAAAAAGCTTCAAACACAAAAAAGTCTTTTGTCAAAAAGTCAATCAAAGAGTTTCAAACACAAACAATTTTTGCTTTTGTGTTAATATTTTCTGGTCCACTTTGTAATGCTGTTTAAAGACTCACATTCAAAAAGGCTTCCAAGAGTGTGATATAAAAAACTGGATCTTCGTGCTCAAAGCGTTTGCGGATAATTAAGTTAGAAACTGCATATGTCAAGTAAATGATTGAGTGCACAACTGACAAATAGAGCATTAGTTGAATCGTACGTTGATTTTCTCGAATTTGGTAAGACCTTCTGAGTCTGTAGCTCAGCCATTTTAAAGCATTCGAGTTTTCCAGTTTCTTGTTGTATCTGTAGAGGAGGAAGTCGAAACAAATGGACAAAATGTCAAGCACGGCACAAAGCGAAGAAACCAAGAAGACTTTGCTCGCATTGTGCTGATTTGTTGACGAAATAAACGTCCGATACGTGTTGCTGTAATCTTCTCCGCAAAACACATAGAAAAAGCTAGCGAATGAGACGAACCACTGAAAAGATATTGTGAGTTAGCGACATAATTAAAACTAACCAGAACTACAGTTGCCGAAATGCCACAACTTTTTCCTGCAGCCGTCTCGTAAGCGTTGCAGAAATACGTAGCCAATAAACGCTCCAAAAATAAAGCGCAGTGCCAGAGAGCAATGCCGTAGATATAGAAATAAATAGGAGCTCGGATCTAAACAATACTTTTTTAATTGTTGCAACAAAACTCCACTCACTAAAACGGGTATCCAACTTTTAAACAGCAAGTCACATGCGTTCTTGTAAATTGCATACTCAACGAGCAAAAAGACAGAAGTAGCGACGCAACTAATTGCAAATATCGACGAGAACCCCAACAGACTCACGATTAAAATCTAAACATTTAATGTTTAAAGTTGTGGCTGTAAGTAATTCTAACCTTAAAGTTGGAATGGAATGCAGGCGGATGAAAATACATTTGTTTGGCAACTGTGAACAGGACAAAGCAAATCAGAAGCGCAAACAGCAATTGAATATACATTATAAATTTGATCGCAAACGAATTCGCATAACGTTCTGCCAACAAACAGTCTTCATTTCTGTTGTCATCTTCAAAGTCGAGCACCATCTAAATTCACAAATGTAAACTGCACTTTCAAAAACAACTAAAACAAGTGAAAACAACGCGTGCTGGGATTAAAATAAACGGACCGTATGAACAAAACGTTAAGGACGTTAATCAGTGAGTACTTTCCAGGCCAGTCAACAGGTGAAATTGCTCGCAAATAGTCCCAGCTGAATTAAGTTATAGGGCAAATAGAATTTACTAAAAGTCGAAAAGTGGCGCGGTCTTCATTAGCTGTGCTGGCAGAGTTCACGGCCCGGATTATTTGGCGGTTTCAACGGATTGGTGTTTGGTAACGGAGCTCATTACAAATGCCAATATTCTATGAGTGTGGGAGAATATGAGTTGCCGGCCTTTAAGGTCACGTTCAAATATCATCAACATGTCATCAACATAACTGAAAGTAGACTTTGTTCGCAATTATTTCAAATTTTAATAACCGCAGCGCCTCAAGGAGTTTTATTTGCACTTTTATGCTTTTATTGACGTCTTCAAAGTTTGTCAAGCTTGCTCATTTTGTAATCACAAAAAAGCAGATAAGTCTTAAACATCAAAGCGTCTCAATACCGTATCGTTTAAAAGAACAGCTGGAAAACAACACTTACTGCTTTTTGTGTAGTTTAACTTACTGAATTTTTAACCGTTTAATGAATCTAATTTGTTTTTATGCGAGTTGAACTTTTGGCACACAGACAGTGATGTTTTCGGTTCAAGTTGTTGAATGAAATTAATTTGAAGCACTAAACAGTTTTGTTGTTTCAATTAAAGCGATACATTTCGAGTAGTTGCAAGTTTTATCCTGGACGGAGATGTTGCTCATTATGACTTACATAATATTTGAACAATTAACTTTAAGCAACATCATGTCAAGATCACCGGAATCATCCACTTGAAGCACTAAAAATGATTTAAATGCAACTTTTGAAACAACTTTGTTGTTTGGAGTAATCGGTGAAGCGCTAAATTTCGGGGATTTAAACATTTCTTCTCAAACTCATCCCAGGCGTCTGTCACCAATCAAAACAGTTTGCGAAGAAACCGGTTGTTGCATGCTTTCACTGGTGAGGAATGCCCGGGCGTTCCACGACGGCACACAAAAGCCTCGATCCTCTCATTTGAGAGGCGCTTCTTTGATCCATCCACACTTTTTAGCCCGTCTAATTTGTCTGCTTTGCCCATGCAATTAGTAGGAAGTCTTCTGCTCATCGCCTCGCTAATTCCGTTCGTGAATTCGGCATTCTCGCCGGACTTCAATCGATGGCTCACTGAAAACTATGGTGAAGATGTACGAACTCACTTGGAGCGGTAAAGTTGAAAGGTATTAAGTTAGATATCTGCTTTTACAGATTGGATCTCGGACCAGGCGGTTCCTTCGGAGGTGATAAAAACTGAACCTTGTTGTCACTTTAATTGTTTTAGGGCGCAAAGAGCCAAACGAAACGCTTCGTCATCAGCCAGTAGTGTATAATTTTACATTTAAATGCTAACTGTGCTTTCAGGTGATCTTTGTGCATGGAGTCTCGAATAAAGCTGGAGATATGATGCAGAAAGCGGCTCAAGACTTCATGTAAATAAGTTTCAAACATCTTTTAAAACCTAATAAGTTTAGAAAGCACGGAAGATATTCATACTCTGAATTGTATGCAACAACATATGCCAACGGCAATCAAGGAAATCCTCTTCAATGGTCTCAATACTCGATGGATTGTGCATATGTTAAAGTTGTACGTGCTCTGATCGTTGCCGTTCGTTTGTACACAGGCCGTGCAGTCGATGTTATCGGCTATTCGTTAGGTATGTAATTTGTTTTAAACGCATTTAAACTATAAGTTGTAGGCGTTCCTGTGAGCAGAAAAGCAATACTTGGAGGCAGATGCGTTGACACGGGCGAAGACTTAGGCGCTCCGTTAACAAAATTCGTCGACACTTACGGTTTGTTTTTAGAGTTTCAGCAGCACTACTTCTTATTTAGTTGGCGTTGCGGGCCCAAATCATGGCATATCTTTGCAAGTTGGTGGTATTCAAATTCCAGGATGTGTTTTCAGCATCATTCCAGTTTGCAACTCCAAGACTGGCTTGTACTCCGGATTCTGCCCATCTGAGTCCGAATATCTTCAGGACATAAACAGACAAATGGGCTATGAAGGAGAACACCGATTTTCAATCTACTCACGCGCCGATCAAACAGTTGGGCACACTGTCTGCGGACGAGTAAGTTGCTCTGCATATTGTAATAATTACGTAAAGCAACCTTTAAAATACGTTTGTTCCCTGTCACATGTTGTTTTTAGGTTACGTCGCAGGTTCCAGGGGAGCACGGGCATAAAGAGTTTGACAACAAGGACCATGACAAAACTTTCTACGACTCGTTTAAATACCAGATATTGATGGTCCGCGACCACAAAGTTATGTAACATTTTAAAGAAGAAGTGCAATATTTATGCCATATTACAAATTTTTCGAATAAAGTTCTGATCTCGAACTTGTCTCATTACTGTTTGCAGAACTCAAAGTTTGTCCACATTTTTATCAATCAACCCAATAGGGCTTTTCGGCGAAAAGGCTCGTGAAAAAAATGTGAACACAACAGGGCCGTAAACAGCGTCGATATGCGATTATGATGAGCAAACTTTTGAATACTTGGGTTCGCGCGCCACTCAGTCGTTGGCATAAAGGCACTGCTGATCATGGGAAATCTGGGAATGCCTGCTCTTTGTTTTGAGATGCTTTGGGTACGCACTCAGCGGCTCATTTGTGCGAACTTCTCATCCAGTCACATCAATCTCAACTGCCCAGCAATTGTTTAGCGGCGTTTGTTGGCCATTTGCGTTTGTTGCTCGTATCGTATCTTCTTCTCGTTTATCACTTCGCTCCGTTCTTTTGCTTGGCATTTTCTGTTGTTTGAACGAGCACTTAAAAGTTTAAGGACTTTACTGCGCATAATTGCATGCCGATTAAGCGTTGCCCAAAAGTTCGATAAAGGTCGGAATGAACAACGACCTTGGGCTATGCGTACGTTGACGGCCTTGCGTAACTGTTTCGGTTATGACAACTCAATGAGCGAGTGACTAAAAGTCAGTCTTCGATTCTAGCGCTCGATAATCTACAACAGTCGCTGCAGTCTCTTTAAAGTTGTAGTGAAATCTCCAGCATTGGATTCCGTAAGGTTTTCTAATTCTAATTGTCGGAAACGCCTCTTCATTCTTGGACTTTGTTCCCCAGCATTCAGCTTCAGCATTCAAACGCGCACCCGCAATGTTGTGTTGATTTATAAGGCGTTTTTGTTCGAAAAAACAAAGCGCTGCTAATTTTTAGGTACCGCTCTTGTTTTCGTTCACGTTCGAGTGCTATTGTCCTCTCTTGAACCTAGTTTTATGATAATTTCTACATTAGTTGTCATGGTAGCCTTTACAGTAGTTGTTAGGATAGGTTTTGCAACATTCTGCCTTTCACGTTGTTACAGCGTGTTCAAAATTCAATCGAAAATCAAAACATTGTTTTTTGAGGACGCCACCCTTCAACGAAATTGCGGAACTTATCAAAATGCTGGTTCAGCAAAAAACAACAGCCTCCTCAACGCTGTGTTTTTCATTGTGCATTTTGAAGGTCAAAGGTTCGTTGTTGGAACAGCAGCGATTGTTTTCACCTGTCAATGAGCGCAATTGTAGTTTATCATAATTTGTTTTTCGGCCAATCTCGCTAATAACAAGATTTACACGCTTGTTTCGATTTTCTCGCATTTCGCACGCATTCGTTTTGTTTCTTCACACTGTTCTTTAATTACGGTGAGGTCTTTGAGCACATCGGTTCAAAGTTTGCGCTGCGTACTTTATAGGCCTATTTATGAGATGGATGATGTTTTTAGACACATTGTTAACATAGTGATGCAATTTGCTCACCTACTTTTCTTTCTTTAACGCATTGTTTGTTTGGCATTGATTTCATTACTTTGGGCATCTTTGAAATGCAACTCAATGTCCCCGTTTAACAGTATCTTATCGTATTCAACTACGTTATATTGCGTTTCGGGTGCTGCTACGCCTGGAAAGCGATCTTTGCAGTTGAAGGAGCAGTTTGGACCCGCTATAATTTATTGTTCGTTTTGCATTTCGCGTCTTTTCGTTGTTGCTTTTTCTTCTGGTCATCTTCTACGAGAGTGCGTAGTAGGCGTTCGTTGTGCTGATGCACCGTACTCTCACTCATCTTCTTCTTGTTTAAACTTCCACGACATTTCAGCCGTTTCCATCACGTTAAATGCACATGATAATGAGCGTTTGAGCGGTTCCTTTGGATTGCAACACTACCGTATCTTTATGAGAATGCAGTTAAGAATCGAAACTTTGGAGGAAATACACTCGGAGGACGAGCATATTGATGCTCGGTCTCTAAACAAGATTCTGTCACGATACTCTTCAATTGAGTCATTGGATCAGGTAATTTTAAATCTTTCTTTTCAAACACTTCGTTTCAATTAAAACTATTCAAACACTTCGTTTCAAATGTGTAAACTTTAGGCATACAATTCCGATCACGAACTCGATAAACTTAGCGTTTGTTTGTCAGAAGTAAGCTTGATTACATTCAGTTGCTTTTTAAATTACACATTAAAATTACTAATTGCTTGTCAGGTTAAACTTGATCACGTTCAGCTGTTTTTTAATCTCATTACTAATTTGCACGTTTCTTCAAATACAAAGTTCACATTTCAAAAGTTTGTTGTCTAGTGCACCGAGGAAGCTTCTCAATCGGTTCAAAGTACATTGAGTGGCGCCATCGTTAATTGTTGAATATTCCAGCTGAATTAACTCGTTTGATAGTTGTGTCTTATTCACGTGCACTTACTTGTCTCCAGGCACTTCCATTTATTTGCATAACTCACAGTACTTTGTTTGCCCGCAAAACGCTCAATTAATTTCGCTCGATTACCTTAAATGAATAGGAAACTGGTGCAACTTAGTGATAAGTTTTGCGTCCTCTCATCGCGAACAACATGTTTTCGGTTTGCCGCTGGAAGTGCAGTTGAGTTTCGACGAAATTGACAGCTTGTTTTGAAAATGGAAGAGCGGAACACCACGACCAAAGTCCGATGCAATGAATCTGGAGAAAATACTGTACGCAATTAATAACTTCGAGCGCTCTTGAATTTTTAGCAACAGCTGAGTAGATCTTGAACAAAACAATTGTGGGATGCTTTAATTTTAAAATCAAGCGAACTTGCGAAATCACTTCTCAAAGACCAAACAAACAAAAAACAAGAGGGCGCGTAAACAGTCGGCTAATCGAATGCACGCTGATTTTTGTCTCTAATCGCTCCTTGATTGGGGAATGCTTTTCGCGACTCGCACTCTTTTAACTAGTGTTTCGCTAGCTGCGCTCTCCGCAACAGGCGGAAACGGCAATGTTTGGTTCCTAGATTTGTTTTTGTTTTGGCGTCTTGATCGATAACTCGGCATTCATTCGTATTCGAAATTTGATTCGAAAAATGGACGAACTCGTATTTGATCCCCTGTCCGAGCCCGAGCCCGTATTTGATACTCCGTCGGATGCTTTTGGGTTTTCAGACATCGTTAATATTGCCTCAGTATGTCCAATAATGACTTTCAAAGCTTTCTCTTTCACATTTGTTCAAAACTCACAAAATGACTTTTAACTTCAATTGTTTGCAGTTTTTAATAATCGTTTTTAGGCTTCTTCCGATCACTCAAATGAAAGTGGCAAGCGACCGTCGCTTTTCCGTGAGGTGATTCAAGCACAGCTTGCATTGTGGACTCTGATAGGCTCAATATTTTATTCATATGTAAGTTTTCGGACACATCTCGTTTTAAATGTAGTTTTTAGGCATGGCAACAACATCGCAAAAAGTTTCTGCTTACGTTATTTGTGGTTGTTCCTCCTGTCATTATTTTTTGTATAACAATAAGCTCATTACTCACGACAATAGTCATCATTGGCAGAATATTCTCCACTCCTTTCTCGTTCAAAGATGTGATCCAGTTTGGTGGAGGCGAAGAAGAAACTGATGAGAGTAAGTGGTTTCCATTGCAGTTATTTTCACTTCCAATTCTTTAGATCAAGCAGCAGTTCGGCATTTTCGAACACTGTCCGTAAATTCATATCAATCATCAGTATCTGGCAACTCTATAAATGACGACTTTCTACCGAGACCAGTTTGTCGCAAGCATTCAACTTCCAACGGTAAGAAAAGCTGATTTGATAGAACTTTGTTGCACTCTTGTGTTCAGGCTCTTTAAATCAAATATCAAATGGAACTGCGTCACCTACTTCTTACAACGGCATCAATGGAAAATCTCCTCCATCACACAGACTCAGCTACACATTTTCACACACCAACGGAGGCGAGCATTAAATGAGAGCAATACAACATCTCCTAACATAATTCTTAAGTCTTAAACAATCTATACGGGTATCGTCTTCTCCAGAGGGTAATTTCTCCCATTTGCCATACATTTCTCTCTCCTTTCATTTGTTGCTTTTATTTTTAGATGTCATAAATATTTCTGTACATTGGCAGAACGAATGTGATAGTTTTATATGAAATAGATGATGCTACTAGGTTATGCTAGTAGATGATGCTACTAGGTTATGCTAGTAGATGATATATTTACTCAAAGTTGATCTGACATTTTGTTAAATTTCTACCAAGGCTAATAACTCCCACGCCATAATCGATTTGTTTGTGTCATGCAAATTGTAAACGAAACGATAATAAATAATATCAAGTGTTCAACGATTTAGAAGTTTTTGCGCGCAGATTCTCTTGTTGTGACTAACACTCCTTTCGCTGTCCTCCTTCGCTGTTCTTTCTACTGGTTTTTCATTGACCTGATTTCTTCGGCGCCTTCACGATTATAAATTCGTGCCGTTTTTGTTTGACGGATTCTGTTTGAACATGAAGCTGTTGACTATTTTGCTTGCAATCTTTGCTTTCTTCGTTGCCGGAACTTTCGGCCAGCTGTCAGTTGATGGAGAAGAGGTTTGACTAGTTTAAATTGATTTTAAATATTTGATTTAAGCTTGTTTTGAACACTGGAAATGAGATTCACTCGAGAAAAGTGCGTGACGTTAAAGCCGAAATGCTCTAAGTAAATTAAACAAGTAAACTAAACAAAGTCTTTTTAATTGTATTGTTTCGATTGAATAAACTTTTAATTATTGTTCTTGTTTGGTATAAGTAGCGGTTCATTCAAATAAGACTCTCCGCAAATCCACTCTTCTCGAGTGCCAGCCAATTCGAGAATCAATGGAGCGCGAGAAATCAAGTGAAAAGACGGCAGTTGACTTTGATCCACAAACAAAGCCACAACTGCATACCGGTAAACAAGAGACTTTTGTAATTATTCGCGCGCCTCAATAAGGCCGCTGAGCGTCGGCAACAGCTAATTTTATTGCTACCACATTGACTGTTTTACAAGTTGTCTTTTTGGCGCGCCAGATCCGAATCTCGGCCAAACGCCATTGAGCGCCAAATTGGACCGACATCCGATACCTTGGCGGTCGTTAATTTACGACAGCGGTCTCTTCCTTCATGAGGTCAAAACGACTGGGTTTCAAGAACAGCTGTAAAGCACCGAACTCCATCAACGAAATTCAAATCTGTAGTCTTTCGCGATTGAAGCAAACAAGTTCGTCGTCAAGTTTCATTGATCGAAGGAAAAATTCCAGTCCGCTATCAACCCACTGCACCAAACTATAAAGTCCAGTTGTACCGTCCTCTCATTAATTCCAGCACGCTGCAATGATCAGTTTTGGTGGAAGAATTGGCCGGTTCGTTTGAATGCTGTAATCTGTGTGAGCGCAACAAAACAATAAACAGTGGGCCTGTTGAAACGGCGATTAATTACAAGTTTGATGCTCCAAAGCGGCCGTTAATCAATTGCTGTGGAAAACTGGCAAGCAGGCCGGAAACGCAACTTCAAAACAAATCTTGAATTCCGTCGAGTTCAAATTGCATGGAAAACATGTTGACAGCTGGTCCCTCAGATGAGGTCAGGTTCGTTCGCGCAAATTGCTTCCGCTCAAAGGTCTTATAGTCATTTTTTGAAGGTGCTTTCCGCTAATGAACCGGGTTTCTATGGCAATTGAAGTTAATGAAGTCAGTTCTATTTTACTAAAGCAGTCTGTAAAGTAATGGCGATTTCGCGCATTCAGTGACATCTTTATTCATTTATTCGTGATCACTGGCAAAAATTACTCGCCCACGCATCACTGCCTCAAACAATCAATCTCGATCGGATGTTGAATGCAAACCAGCAATTTTCTAACATTCAGCCGAGTCAAATCCTCGCGTGGATTAAGAGCACACTCAACAATGGAACAAATCCACGTTTTTTGAACAGTTCAATAATTGTAATTAAGAATAAAGCTTTTTTTGATTATTGTTGTCGACTTTAAAGATCAAGTCAAGAAAGAAGGTTATTTTTGGAGTCTCGTCGTTTGTTGAGCAATAAAATCGGGATTTGTGCGTAGGTGCACATCTGCCTACGTGTTGCGTAAGCGTCTAAATCGGGGCAATTTGTTCGTCCATATAATTTATCAGTGGCCGACGAAGTCAATATGTTCGTGGCAAGCAGTCAATTGGTGTGGAATTAGCCATGAATGGAACGGCTTCGTGAATAATTTAGTTGATCGAGTGAGGGATAAGCTGGATGTTGATCCCAAGGGTCCGCGCTCAAATGCATATTTAAGTCAGCAATTTTCGCTGTGTTTATTTGGCCGAGCAATTAAGGAGTTTTTGATTGAAATGTGAATTGAACTCGAAAACAAAACTCCGAGTACAATAACCAAACCGGAAACAAAAGTTTTATTGTCGCGCTGCTTGCTCGCCGAATAATTAATCCAATGCAATTTACGTCACCCTCTATTTGCATAGCAATTGATCCATTGTTTCCTTCGACAACCAGGCCATAACTCACAACGGCGCTCTCGACCACGCAAACTTGTCCGAAACAATTGAATAATTGGCGAATGAACAAGCATCCCGCTGTTCTGATCGGCAAGAACTTGAGCCTCGTTCATTACAATGCATTAGGCCGAACGAGTGCGCGAACTTGCAGCGTGTTAAAGCCATTCACTGACTAATTTCGGGGTTGCTGATGACCCGAAAAACTAGGTCCCACTAATGGGCCAAGAATTCGCTCACAAATTAGCATGTCCAGCGTTGTACATTCGATCAGGTATCCTATTCCTAATCCGACTGCACTTGTAAGCCAGCCAAACATGAAAATCCAATACGACGGAGAAGTGCCCGCTTAATTTCAGGTGTCATTGTTGATTTGTCTAATGAATACATGAGTGGTGGCCTCATTTCAGCATAAAATTGGCGCCGAATGACACAAAGTCCCTGGAGATTTGGAAGAATAAGTGGAGTTCATAATCAAGCTCCGAAAACAACTTAGCCGAGTGATCTAGTTTTGAGCAATAAAATTTTAAAAACACGTGTGCGGATGACCTTGCGCTTCTTGACGAGATTTATGGCTCCGCGAATTGGCTCTTATTTGGCTTTGGACCAATTTTCGTAAGTGATGGCCTAGTTTACGCGCATTTATGACATCTTCCGTCTCTCGACCAATTATGCAATAAACTAATTCGCGCTCAAAATTTATGGCATCACTCAAACAACTTTTTGAAACTAAAGTAGCGTCCATAAAACAAACCAATTTTGCGCTAACAAATTAGTTACAGAAAAAACAGCTATTGACCTCATCGCACCCCATGGCGTTTAGCGCCGTTCTTCAAAAACCGACAAAGTGCACAGTATGTGTTCGGATCAACCACAACTACTGATTCCGATCAGCCGCCTAATTCCTCCCTAGTTTACATATTTATAGCGCGTCTTTTGAGTTCACCGCTCAACAAAGTCGTAAAATCAAAGACGCGTGCCATTAAACTTAATCAAACTTGATTAATCAAAACAATGCAGCAACTTTCGAATTCAGTGTGTTGGCAAACCGGCTAATCTTGTACACCTAATAGTTCAATCAAACAGATCCGGAGACCATTTCTGCATGTTGCCAAACAGGAGGAACGCGCGGCTAATCCAATAATATAGAGGAAGTCTCGTCGAGTGCTTGCGCAACCACCAATTTCCACAAAATAGTTTTGCAAATAAGCAAATTGGCAGGTATCCTTTTGGAAAGTTGCGCACCTTGAAATCCAATCCAACCACTCATTTCACAAACAGTTAGCCAAAACGGCCGTAATTAATTGACAAACATGGATCCCGTGCACTCAATCAACGCCAAGCAAACAAACAAATTTATTACAAACAAAGCAAAGCCAAAGTAAACTTTACATGTCAATCAAAAGCAACGGCATTGCAGGAGATAAGTGAGTACGGTACCCGTCATTCAAATTGATCAAACAAAAATTAAAACTCTGCACATGAAATGTAAGAATACTAAACTAGTTAGGTGGACAATTTACAGAGACTCTGAGAACTGCAACTCTATGAATATCGACTTGCATTGAAGTCATAGTGCATGAGAAGGTGATTCTCGTTTCCGTATTCGGTTTGGCAGTTGATCTGCATGGGATTTGCAGGCATTGCGTTGAAGTAGGGATTGTAGATTGGTGTTGAGAAGTTCTGATGACTGGAGACACAGTTTTGAGCTTGAATTCCGTGGAATTGTCTTTGTTGGCAATGATGCTCATAAATTGAAGAGTCGGTTTTGAACGACTGGCTAGCGTCTACAAACTGTTCGTTTTTGACCATAATTGCTGAGTTTTGTGTTGTTGATGGAGAGTTTGAGGCAGACGACGCAATTGGCGTGTTAAGCAAGTCTTCGAGGTGCTGGATGTAGAGTATCGCTGCTTTTAGAGTTTCGGCCTTGGTCAGTTTTTTGTTCTTCAACTCTTCCCATTCGGAAATCTAAACAACAGTTTGAATAAACGACTGAACTCTTTAAAGCTTACTTGTTTTGCCAAATCTTCATAGCCTTGATTGACGGCCTGGACTCGTCTCCGCTCTCTTGCATTCCTTCTTTCAACTTGGTGTTGAGTTTTTCCAATTATTGTTGATTTGAGGCCGGACTTGGGTCGCTTGCCGATCTTTCCGCTGCGCACTGAACAATGCGGAGATGTTGAGGCAATTGAAGAAGTGGAAGACATTGGCTGCAAATGTTTAATGAAAGTTTAGATCGGCAAGAAACACGAATCTCGAATGCAACTCCACGGGACACAAATGAACGCGCTCAGCTTTCAATTAGTTCAGGCCATGGTTTGGCGCAGAACTAGCTCGTGGGTAATGCGCGCGATCCCGCCCATGATCGAACATGAGGGGCGCCAATTTTGGTCAGGTCCCGCCCGTCTTCAACGTCTACTGTAATTTACAATAGTTTGCTGTTTGTTTAACTCGGACGTGCAGACACTTTCTACGCACTTTTTGGCAACATTAATTAAATGGAAGCAAGCACTCGATCGCCTTCCTGTCCGAGTCTATCTATCAAATGATCAAATGAAGTCGTTTTTGAATCAGGTTTTTCGACAAGAACTTAATTTCAAAATAAAGTATTTAAATGTTTAACTGTTTCGAACAAAACCGAAGAGTCAATTTGGTAAGTGCCCGGTCGCATGCAATCAAGCTAAAGACTGCCTGAACAAATATTTGAATGGTTTCGAGGAGTCGAGAGCCTCGGATCACGCAATCGGCGCGGTCAAGAAACGCAAATGGCACAAATCCATTGGACGTTCTTCCAGTGCAATTCGGCCTTGAGTCGAATAGAAACGGATATTAACTAATGAATGAAGGCAGACTTGTGCGAGTCAAAACAAAAGTTGAAATCAACGAACAGTATATTAGGTTGAGGCGCCAAACGTCCTGCTGAGTTAGTGTTAAATGCAGAGACGCGACTGGTTCCAGCTTGCAATCATCAGTCAACCTTTGGGTTGCCCTCCAGCCTGCGCGGATTTGCAAATCCAGACAATGCCGGTGTTTCAACTGGGATTAGAGAGCTGAATGGAGATTAACGAAGGCACATAATCAAATCGTCACTGTTTGCATAAAACAAAAACGATCAGTCAAATGTGACCACACTTTGCAGTGAACAAAACGAATAGACGGAATTCTGCAATAAACACTGAGAAGGAACTCTGTTTCCTCTTCATCTGTGAAACATTTTTTGTTCTGTTATCAAATGTGCAATTTGAAATAACTAAATTTGCTGGAACAACTAAATTTATCCTTAAGGTTCGAGACTGTTTTGAATAAGTGAGTGGAGTGTGCCGCCAAATAGCCAAATAGGGACTATTCAAATCCAGTCAAAGTGACTTTCCAATCACAGAATGCGACCTCATGCGCGCTCAATTGTAGGCGGCACACTCGAGATTCGGAGTTCAAAGTAAAGACCGCCACAAACAACTGTTGCAAAGCTTAAGTCTTCTAATTACTTGGCGATTGAGTCAGCAGCACAAATTGGTTAACGTATTGCGTCAATCCGTGTTGTGCAATCAAAAGTCAAGTCTGTAATTTGAATGTTGTGCGCATAATGTAAAAACTATTCAAATGAGTTAATTAAATTCAAAATTTGAACAAACAAAACAGTCCAGCTGCAGACGTCTTAAATGAGCAGCCAAGACAGTGGAGGTTTGTCGAGCGAACGCCGCGGAATACAATAAAATAGAATGTGAATCCATGTTTGACACGAACTATGATGAAAAACTATGAAAGACATGCGCTGTTGTGATAAATCTCGTGTAGCGGACATTATTTGCGGATCGGCCTTGGATCTTTGTGGCCTGTACACAATCTGACGAATTCGTAGAATTTTCACTCACTGGGGCTCTGTTTTCGCGCCCCAACGACCTTCCAAGAAATTTGCATTCTTCACGGTCACATCTTAATCATCATCATTCTGCAGAGTGACAACTTCGACTGAGAAAGATTTATTGCCTAAATTAATGGAAATTTTAGCGCCTTTTTTAACTTTTCAAAAACAATGCTTTCGGTGTTTTTTGTCTTTGTTTGAATTGTTTTGAACAAACATTACAGTGCCCGGGCAAAGTTACATAATTGCGAATGCCGTGAAAGGTGCTCCTCAAAGCAAATACCGCCTCAATAAACACCGTGTCCTTTAATCCGATTACTTACAAACTAATTGCAGCTAGAACTTGTCCGCTCCGGATCATTGACTGCAATGGCCGCTTCTGTTTACTCGAGAGCCGAGAGTGCGGCACTCCAAAGCCAAATTAGCGTATACAAATAGGCTTGAGTCTCGGCCTTGGAGCGCGGATTGAAAGTTAGAACGATGATCTGGCGGCCTTATTTGATGGATCCTTGGCGGCAAAAAAGATTACTGGCGGGAGCGCCAAAGACTTGTTTGCTGATTAAGGTCCTCGAAGAGTTGAAAACAATTTGCTTGTTGGAACAGTCTTACTGTCAGTTCCTTGAAAGCTCCAGAGACAAAACGCATAAAGCCATCGGGCAATTAAATTAAATGAGGTAATTGACTTTCATGCGCGGGATCAGTTTAGAAAAACTCTAAATGCGATTTGCCAGTTGATTCGGCAGCAGATGGGCTGGCAAGCCGTTTTGTCAGCTAATGTTTTTGAACAAACAATTGAACAACTTCATTTAAATTCTTTAAGCATACCGAGAAGCTCTATTTACGGCGCTTCTTTGACACTCAACCGGCAATTATTTCTCTGGTGCAAACGAAATGAAGGTCAAGGATTCCGTACGCGACAACACATGCGCTTAATTCGAACCATCAGTTTATGAAAACGTCCTGCCGAATTGTTTTTGAATGCCCAAATTCAAACTTAAAGACTTTATTGGTTCAAGCGACGAAGATGTCGAAGAGATTTCAGAATCCGAGCAGCGCATTCGACAATGGCTTGAGTTTTTCTACCGTTGTGCAATGGCTACATTTATTAGTTTCCAACTGTTTGACTTCCTATTTAGTCCAATTTGGATGCACGGCTATCTGTGGTGAGGCTTTTATAATCAACTTACAGTGTGAACCAAAAACGTTAACATGAACACAAAAAAGTCTTTTGTCAAAAAGTTTCAATCACAAACAACTTTTTTGCTTTTTGTTTGTTAACGTTTTTGTTCCATTTTGTATATCAACAATCATTGTTTAGGTGTTTAAATCTACCGGTTGATATGGACTTAAGTGACAAATCGGCAGGCGTTATTTTAGACCATCAATTACATCACGTTGACTATCCAGAGCGCATATTTCATTCAATTATGGGCGTCTTCTCAGCTATAATTGTTTTGAAGTAAGTTTAAAGAGCTCACGACTAAACACAATTGATTGCAGGATTTGTGGTTATGGAAAAGAAGACAAAACAATCTGGCAACTTCTACAGTTGTCAATTATTTGTGGCACACTTGCCGGCCTCATTCGTTGCATTCAACTTCAACATCGTCTTTACATTGCTTTCCACGAGAGTTTTTATGTTTATATTAATTTCTTTGTTGTTGGCGTGTGCATGACAATGAGGTGGACGGAGCGGTAAGTTTTAAACTGTATTATAAAAAATACTTCCGTTTAGACTATCGAAAAGCGCTGCAAACTCACAACAAACGGAGAAAACAGACTAATTTGACCAATCGTTATTACAGCAAATTACGCGGGTATTCATCATTTTGTACATTTTGATGCAAACTTCTTGTTTAAAATAAACTTTATAAACGCATTTGTTTTTGTTCGGTCTGTTCACACACTTCAACACTAGACAATACAGCACATAAATGCAAATGTGATTAGACAGGTAAGCGCTTAATTCCAAACGAGTGGCCGTTAGCACGTGTGGATAATGACCATATCGAGCTAATGCGAACAGGTCTGCGCGTCTAATCAAATTACGCCTAACCTATTGTTGTTTTAAGAAATTGGGTGGAATTCCTGGTCAACAAATTTACGTAACTCTTCAACATGCCTGATTGCATTTGGTGCGTGCTTTCAGGTTTAAAACACTTAGCAGTGGTCATGAAAAATGAATGCACAAGAATGTGAATCACTCATTTGCTGTGGAAAACGAACAACCTAAAAATCTAAATTACCCCGTTTGCGCCCAAACGGTTGCTTTCACCGAACTATCACTACAAATAATGCGGTCGCCTCTTAATTGGAACCCGTTTCTCGACGGTGAGTTTCACTTTCCTTGACCTATTGAGGGAATTGTGTAACATTACTTCATCCACAACAAGTGTTTGATTGAAGAAGCTTTGTTAAAAACATCTCGAAACATTAGCATGTTATCACTTTCATTCCGACAAGGTCCATGCCGTTCGTTTTCGCTCTGCGCATTCGATTGCACAACACAATGCTGTCGAAAGTGACGTGTGCGTGAATTGCGGTGAAGAAGAAGAACACATGTGGATCTGAAAATGGTTTCGGCTTGAATGGAGGGAAACCAAACCTTTGCGCAACCAGTTTCCGCCCAACCAAAATTGATCCTCAGTCCTGTCGAACGCGTCCAAAGCTTAAGGAGATTTGCGCGAATGCCGTGTCCAGATTTTTGTTCCATTCATAATTCTCGAAGTTTCAGTAACAATGACGAGAAAAAAACGTCTGCTTTTGTTTGTAACGTTGTTTTGTTGTGCAAGTAAGTTTTCTTTCTTTCTTGTTATTGTTGTTTTCGTGACAATCATAATCAATCATAATTTGTTTAGACGCTGCTTTTGATCCTTGCGACAACTTTGATCTAAGTAAGTGTCATGCAGCAGCCGAGTGCTTCAGCGACAAAACTCAAAAAGCGCAGTGCAGATGTTCTCCCGGGACGGTGGATTTATCCCCGGATCCATCAAAGCCTGGAATTCTCTTGTCAGAAAGTTCCAGTTGCAAGCCGAAAAGACGGAACTTGCTCAGTCACTGATCCTCTTTCCTGCGATGCTCAAAAGAGTGAAGTTTGTTTGTTCGCGGATGGAAGATACAAGTGTGATTGTCCCAAAGATTATGGACGTTTGGCAGATGGAAGATGCTTGCTTATTAATGAATGCAATTTCCCAAAACTAAACACATGTCCTGCAAGTTCCGATTGTGTTGATCGAGATGTTGGTTTTGAATGCAGATGCAAAAGTGGCTTGATTGATTTGGATCCGGCATCTCCGGGTCGTCGATGTGGGATGAAATTGCAAGAATGTGATGATCCGGAGAAACACAAAGTAGACTGTTCTGAGAACGCCAAGTGCGTTGAAACAGATGCATCATATGAATGTCGTTGTCTTCCAGGCTTCGTTGATTTGTCCACTAAATACAGGTTATTGTTATCAATCTGTTCTTCTAATAGGTTTTAAATTACAGTTTGATGCCAGGCAGAAAATGCGTGGAGATTGTCAATGAGTATGATATTCTTTTTGATATTTAAAACGATCTTGCTGTTTAGATGTGAAGATTCAACTCTTCATGACTGCTCAGCTCAAGCAAGTTGTACAGACGAGGAAGACGGATATTCATGCAAGTAAGTGCCAACTGCAGTCTTTAAACAACCAAGCACGCATTTAAAACACACATTCTAGATGTAACGCCGGCTTCACTGATGCCTCTCCAAATCTTAAACTCTATCCAGGCCGAATCTGTAATAAGCCGTCTAATATAAGTTTGCCTCCAACAACATTTCCTAAGATGGACGATCTTTGCGATCCAAACAGCCAGAGAGCATGCCGACCAAATGAAGTAATTCTTGTTTATGGTTAGATTTAATCCCTTGTTTTAGGTCTGCTTGGACAAAGACTTAGATGGAAACTTCAGATGCGAGTGTTCCGATATGGCATTCAGATTTCGAGATGGTTCATGCCGTTTAAAGTTTGCTTGTGAGACTCAAAAAGAATGCAGTCCTAATGCCAATTGCATAAGCCAATTTGATTCGTTCTCCTGTAAGTGCCGAGACGGATTTTTCGACGCATCTCCGGACCTCGAACTTAAACCTGGCCGGATATGCAACAAACTAATTAATGAATGTGCTACGTCAACGCATAACTGTGGAGAAAACAGTAAATGCGAGGACAAATTGGATGGATTTACTTGCACTTGCTTGAACGGCTACACCGACTCTTCTGCCAATTATGGACTGGCTCCAGGTCGAATATGCACAATTAAAACAAATGAATGTCTGGATCAGAGACTAAATACTTGTGACGAAAATGCAGGTCAGTCATTAACAACTTTGTTGAAATGTAAAACGAACTTTTTGAAAATGTAAAATGAAATTGTTGAAAATAGCGAAATTGTTGCTGTAGTTTGTTGACTTCTGTTATAGCCTTTCAGTCTTTAAAGCGCAATTTTGTAGATTGTCTGGACACGAATGACGGATACGTAAGTTTTAAATTTAACACTTTTAATTAAACCGAATCTTCAGAACTGCCTGTGCTATCCAGGTGATTCAGTTTCTGTTATTATGTCCAATCTAAAAATTGAATTCAGGCTACATCGACGTTTCATCAAGTGCGAATTTACCAGCCGGACGAGTGTGCACAATTGCTACTTCTTGCACAAAGCAAAAAACGGACCTGATGTTTTTGGTAGATGGTTCCGGCTCAATTGGGGAAAACGTGTTTGGAGATGAAATTTTGCGATTCATCAGCGAGTTTATCGACTTGTTTGATGTCAGTCCAGATCAAACAAGAGTAGCTTTAATTCAGTATTCCGACCAGATCAGACACGAATTTGACTTCGGTGAGCACACAACAAAACAAGCTCTGAAGAGTGCAATCTTAAAGACTGAGTATCTAACTGGATTGACGCGGTAATTGAAATTGTTTTAATTACACAGTTGAATGATGCTGTTTAGAACGGGAGCTGCCATAAAGCACATGGCAAATGAAGGCTTTACAGAGCGACGAGGTGCTCGTCCACAGCACAGCAAAGATGTAAGCCGAGTTGCAATTATTGTGACAGACGGAAGATCTCAAGACAATGTAACCATTCCGTCTCGTGATGCACAGACTTTCTCCAACATAAACATTTTTGCAATTGGCGTCACAGATCACGTTCTGCTGAGTGAATTGGAAACAATTGCTGGATCTTCAAGTCGTTGGTTCTTTGTCGACCGCTTCAAGGATTTGGACACCAGACTTCGATCTCTAATTCAAAAGATTGCCTGTCCCGCACAAGTACAACAAGCAAGTACAAGTAAGTGTGAAGTTGGAACACAACGTGGATGCAATCGTGCACTCAATGAAATTTGCGTATTGAGCAATGGACAACCTCGATGTGTTTGCCCTCCTTTATTTGAACGGCATCCGTTAACTGGAACTTGCGGTCATCCTGAATGTGAGTTCATTTAAATTGTTAAATATAATTCGGCGTTTTTAGGCAATCCCGATCTTCCTACATCGTGTCCAGTCCGAGAAGTCTGCGCAAGAACTCCATTTGGTCGCTATCGTTGTGTTTGTCAAGAAGGCTATCGACGTGACACTAAAAACGGACTTTGTTGTAAGTTATTCTTTTTAAAATGTTGTAATGTGGCTGTTAACTTTTTTATTTGTTCGTTGATTAAAACGACTGAAGTAACGCTTTAAGTTCTATTTAATTAAATATTTATCAACGCACTTAATTGATTATTTTTAAGAACAACAAAGCAAAAAATGCTTTCACAAATTTCTGCAACAACGAAGCAAAAAATGCTTTCACAAAAAAGTTTGCAACAACTCAAATAATATTTAAAAATGTATTTAGTGTCTAAAAGTCTTGTTCAACCATTTTATACTTGTGCAACTGGCACGGAACTAAATCCGCGTACAGGAAAATGCATTCAAATTGGTTCTTGTGATCCGCAAGATTCAGGTAAGAAAACGGCACACAACAAACACTATTCTCTGTTTAGAAGCTTGTGACATGCGCAAAAATGAAAAGTGTTTGTTGCATCCAAATGGACAATCTCATATTTGCCGATGTGAAGGCTTCCAACGTCGTCATCCAATTACTGATATTTGTTGTGAGTTTTTAAAACAAGTGTGCTTTAAGCAAATTCTGTCTTAGTGGCCAATGAATGTCAAGGCGGAAATGATTGTGACTCGAATGCTGTTTGTATTGACACAGACACTTCGTATTTGTGTGCTTGTCGTCCAAACTTTATTGACCGGTCGCCTGAACCAAACACAAAACCTGGAAGAAAGTGTGAGCAGCCAAAAGACGAGTGTTTGACACATCAAAACCTGTGCAGTGTGAATGCAATCTGTATAGATACATTCGATGGCTATGAAGTAAGTAACTACTTCTAATCAACATGTTAACACTTCTTATTTTTAGTGTAGATGCAAAGCAGGCTATATTGATCTCTCACAAAATGGGACAAGCGGTCGTGTCTGTCACATGCAAATTAATGAGTGTGCTCAAAAAGACCTTAATGATTGCCATCCAGACGCAGTTTGCAAGGACACTCGAGATTCGTTTACTTGCCAGTGCAAGACTTCATTTGCCGACATCGATGAGTTGAGACAACCAGGAAGGAACTGCATCAAAGGCAATATCAACGAGTGCAGAAGTCCAATGTTGAATCGATGCTCTCCGAACGCTGTTTGTATAGACGAATCTAATGGATATCGGTAATTGTTTCTCTCTCTTCTTTAAACACTTGTTTGTTCTTTTCAGATGTGAATGCAAAAATAACTTCATCGACAAAAGTCCATTTGGCTCGCTTGGCTTTATTTGCGAAGAGCCCAAGCACGCCTGCCAAGAACCTGAACTTAACGATTGCCATTTCAACTCAACTTGCATACCAAATGGACCAGACTTCAATTGCAAATGTTTGGACGGATTTGCCGACGTCTCGACTGACAAATCTCGCCCAGGTAGAAGCTGTATTCGCGAAGTTGCAATCTGCAACGATCCAAACCGAAATGATTGTCATCCAAAAGCTACTTGTTTGTCATTAAACGGGTCCGCAGCTTACAATTGTAGTTGCAACAGCGGATACTTAGACAAATCGCCAACAAAGTCTCGTCCTGGCCGTGTTTGTGTTGAACTTGTGAGTTTTGCAGAATCGAAGTTATTTAATGTCAACAAACTTTTAGATAAACGAGTGCTTGGTTGAAAACTTTAATGATTGCGACAAGAACGCTTTATGCGAAGACTTACAAGAAGGGTGCATTCTTTCTTCCAACGTGCAAACGACAATTCTTTTTTATTCACGTGATGGCTGGCAAAAAGTTCGTGGATGAGGTTTTAAACTTAAGAGAAAACTCGTAATTAGAAATTGTTGAACTAGTCAACACCGCTGCAATTTAAAATATTCCATCCTTTTGTACTTAAAGCATTGCTTGCATTAACGATACAACTATTATTACTATTCATACACCTAAAAACAGTTTAAACTTAAGAGAAAACTCGTAATTAGAAATTAAACAATAACGACTTTATGCTTAAAACTAAAGTAACAAGAATAAGCGATTTGAAAAATAGATTTCGCAAAAAGCGGTTCAAATTAGACGCCTTGTTTACGCGAATAAAAAAGAATTGTCGTTTGCACGTTGGAAAATGATCTCTTCGTAGATTTTTATGTCGCTGCCCGAAAGGATCTATTGATGAATCGCCAGACAAAGTTAACAAGCCAGGTACATTTAAAGCTTAAGTACAACTTAAATGTTAGCTTTCAGGCAGAGTTTGTCGTCCCACAATCAATGAATGTGAAAATTCAAAACTGCACTCGTGTTCACGTTTCGCAACATGCTTGGACCAACTCGACGGATATACGGTAACTCAAAATGCTTTTTGGTATTTAACGTACAATTTGTAAAGTGTCGGTGCAACAAAGGCTTTTACGACGACTCTCCGAAGTAATATTTGAAGCAATCCTTTTAAACAATTAATTACTTCAATTTCCAGTCCGAAAGAGCCAGGTCGAGTGTGCGCCGTATTCAACGAAGACTTCAAAGCAACCAGCTCGCCGTTGACTCAGGCAAATGAAATGCAATGTGGCAAAGACGTTTGTTTCACAAATCTAAACGAAGTGTGTGTTGACGGAACTCATTGTGAATGCCGACCAAAGACAACAAGACAAACGTCCAAAGATCGCTGTGAAGAAGGTTTGTTTTTAAATTTGCACCAAAACAATTTGTGTTTTTAGTTCAACGAACACCGTTATCGGTTCGAATTCTCAGCAACGGAGATCATTTGTTGCGTTACAGCAGTCAATACAACAACCCAAAGAATGTTCCTTACATTGAATTTGCTGAAGACTTCAAAAAACAAATGTTCAACTTGTTCAAATCGACAGTTTACGCACCAAAATACGTAACAAGTGACGTAGTTGCAATTACACATCCAAAAACAGTCAACAGCACGTGGTCCGAAGGCCTTTTGGTCAACTTTAGTGTTGCAACTAAAGAATCACAGTAAGCAAACGTTTAACACAAAGCATGCAAAGAAAGACTTTTGTTTCTAGAGCGTTAACAGACAAATGCGAACTTTTCGACGCGTTCTTTGAAACAGCTTTAAAGAATCAAAGTCGTTCAGTTGAAAACGGCCAACTAAAAATTGCTCCAGACAGTTTCTTTTTGAATCCCTGTCCAACGCCTCCAAATTATTGCGCCGGTTCTTTCTGTCAAACCGATCTTGGAGAAGTTTGTTTACGAGGCAAATGCGTAATTAACTATTGCTCTGACGTCCAATTTTGCCCTACAAACACGACATGCAATAATTTGGCAAATAAAGCCAGTTGTGAGTGCAATCCAGGTATTTGAAGTGTTTGAACCAACTTGATAAATTGAGTTTTAGGATTTGTTGACATCAGAGAAAGCCAGAATAGAAAGTTTGTCGGTTTGGCTAATGATGTTTGGTGTCTGAGAGCTCAGGATGTGGACGAGTGTGCGTTAGGTTTACACAACTGCTCAGCAATTGCGCAGTGCACAAATCGTCGGATTGGGTTTGAGTGCAGTTGTCCAAAAGTAATTTGACCGTTAAAAACGAATACACTTTTGCAATTTTAGGGCTACATCGACGGAAATACAAATGATCCAGGTAAAATCTGCGCAGCCCTGCTTTGTGATATGTGTAATCAACACGGAGACTGCGTTCCAAACAAATCTGGCCAAATTGTCTGTGAATGCACCGGTGGTTATAGCGGAGAATTTTGCCAGTTCGCTCCATCTGATCTGCCGTACATTTTGCTTATTCTGCTTGCACTCATCTTTCTATTCTTGACATTATGGTAATTTAACACTTCAAACATTAAAGCAAACAATGTTTAGTTGTCTTCTTTACGCCTTCTCAAAATGTCGATGCTTCAAACAAGTTGCTCCTTGGTCAGCATTGAATCAAACACACAGCACCGGCTTCTCAGACAACACTTCCGATCTTTATGCAATGGCCATTCCAAGAGCTAAACTAAAAGCATTTGACACGACCTCGATAAACTCGGGTGCCAGCGATTTCACAATTAGAGAAAACGGCGAAAGACAAGTAATTACGGAGATCACAAGAGTCGAGTATCATGACGACGGCAATAATCACCCAGCTGGGGGCACATTCAACGCTTATCATTCAATCAACGACTACGGAGACTCAGAACATCCTTACCGCCACATTGAACATCATGAAACCTTTGTCGCTAACGAACCAAATCCGGACTACGGCCAAGACGATCGATCAATTGACAGTTATCACAGTGAGCATCGAGTGTATGAGAACGGACCAGAAGGTGGAAGAGAATTTAGAAGCGAAAGCAGAAATCGCCGATGAAAGTAAAAGTCTCAATTTCTCAAAACTTGCCATATCGTTTTTGCAATAAATCATGTATAAATTTGTTTTGATCTGTGTGCAAACACATGTTCGATTGAGAGATGCGTAGACGCAATGAATCAATCAATGGAATGAATTAAAACAAAACGAATTCTGTTCTTCAGAATTTTGTTTGACGATGCTTTTTGTTTGCGTAATTTTTCTTTTCTTGAATATTCGCAATGTTGAGCTTGTTGCAACTAATCAATGGAAACCGCTACAAATTGGAGTTTTATATGATCCTCGCTATTTTCACTTTCCACAACATAATTTGGCATGTAGTTATTTTTGCTCTTTAAACAATTGAGAACTTTTTAGGCAGAACTTGAAGATGCACTTTTGAACTTAAATTCTATGATTCAAGTTCGGCCGTTACCAGAAGAAGAACGGCAGATGATTGGACACAAAGATTTGACAAAATGCGCACCGACAGTTGATTCTAAACAGCTACACATGTTTTCGGTTTCGTCGGATGGAAACCGAATTGAACATTGGAGCCATCCAATTTTAAACGACTCAGCAGTTGCTAACTTCTTCATTATTGTAGATGTGCGTTAATTTGTCGATTTGCTTAGACTTAATGTGAACATTTTAGTTAGTTGGAAATGAGTGCTTAAATGACCCGAGTTTATTGGCAGGTAAAGTCGTTCTTAAATGAATTATTTGTCAAATTTTAAATTTAGGCGCAAAGCCATGCTTTTACGACATTCAATCAAACAACAGGTAATTTAAAAATCGCAGCAATACAAATTTTATTTTTTAGACCAAGTATAAGCAGAATATCTATTTGTTTTAATAATCACATTTGGCGCGGGTTTCAAGCCGGGTTTGATTTATTCAGACATGAGGTTCTTCATGCGCTAGGTATTGGAATGCTTCATCCACAAACTGAAATTAAAAAGGCTCCAAAACCAGAACTTATTTCATGGAAAACCGGGCCGTCAACTCAGCAGCTCATTCGCAACAGTTATTTGGACTTTAGTGAAAAAGCTGTCAACTTTGCACGTAGTTATTTTAATTGTCAAAAGATTGATGCAATTCTGGCCGACAACGAAGAGACTTTCCATTTGAATGAGTACTTGTTTGGAGTAAGTTTAAATGTTGATTTCAGTTAATAGCTTTGTTTAGAACGAACTAATGACTCCAATTTTGTCTAATGGCCAGAATTATTTTACTCACTTTACTGGCTTAATTTTGGAAAGTACACATTTTGGAAATTTGTAAGTGTAAATTCATCCAAAGATAATGTGCTTTATTCACTTTAAGATCTTGGTACAATGTCAACAAAGAGTTAGTTGAGCAAGAAAGTCAAGAATATTGGTATGGAAGAGACGCTGGCTGTAATTTTGTTGAACAAAGTTGTTACGAATTTATTAAAAACAGATCAAACTTGTTTGAAGGGTGAGGAAGATGATTTGTACGCAAAAATCAAAATTATTTGCAGTGCCGCATTTCCTTTTTGCACAGAAAGTGAATTGAAAAAGACGATGAATGATCGAGATTTGAACATTTGTTTCTCAAACAAAACTCACACCTTTAAACTTAAAGCAACATGCCAAATTGAGTATGATATTGAAGAGTTTGACCAAGAAGCGGAATATGAATTAAAAGTAAATTCAATGTCGTTATCAGCAGTATCAATTTACTTTTTAGCCCGTTCCGTTAAACAATCAGTTCAAGTCTCTTTTCCGAAGACGAAAAGTTTACGGCTCAAATAAAGACTTTCGGTTTTGCCCATTGATTTCGGTTTGAACAACAATTTACTAACAATCACATCAAACAACATTTAGCACTTATTCGACGGACCATTTGACGAGATTCCATTAAATGGACTACCTACAAAATGCCCAAATTGAAGTACCTATCTTTATTTACAGCGTACAATAAATCTTAACCAAATAAGTTAAACACGTTCTGCTATCGTAATAGCTCCTTTACAACCAGTCTGAATGACGAATTTCAAGGCTTGATACATCGGCGCATTTAGGCCATCGTGCTCAACTCCCAAGTCATGATGGTGCATTTCATCGTCACGCATTTTTCGGATCAGCTAGAAACAATAGATTAAAACTCATTACGAACAATAAAAGCATACCTTCAAAAGTTCAATGTTATCTTTAGGATCCAACTCCAGAAGTAATTTCATTTGCTTGTTGTAGTGTTCGCCAATTAATTCTTCTACTGCAATTGTGCATGCCATTGCGCCTCTCTTTCCAATCGCGGCAGTGCCAAAACCTAAACGCTGGAATGAACTTATGATCAAAGCTGAAAGTTTACCAAGTCCATAAGCAAGGACTTTAAACAGCGGAGTGAATGCAGTCGGACTAACTTTATGTTCAGCTAATAAACGTTCTGTTATGTCCAAATGCTCTTTTTCCTCGTCCCACATGTGCTGAATAACCGGTCCAACATCCGTATCTAAAGCAGTAAACAACTATAAATAATCTTCGTAGAATAATTACTTTTCAAAACTGCAGATTGGCCAGCATAAATTCGATCGGCTGCTAACTCTCCGGCATGATCTACGCGCACAATACTCGAAATCAGCGCTTCTTTGTATGGTTTACATAAACCAAGCTGTTGAAAAACTCTGAGCATTGCAACAAATTTGGTGCTTTAGTTAAAGTATTTTTTGCAAAACAAAACAACATTATGCCAATCAAAAACATTGGTGGAGATTCAAATTTTATTAATTTTTGAGATTTTCTCAAACACGAATGCACTTTTGCAGACAGTTCCGTGAGAATGAATTAATTATATTCATTGAAAATTATCCCGTTTGTTTCGGCCTTATTTTAGACGTGCGTTTTGCAAGCTGGCAACTGAAATTCGGCGCGCTACAAATAGTCCAAAATTAAAAGTTTGGCCGCAAAGATTTTGTTGTCACGGAAACATACGATTAAACTAGTAGCGGATTTTAGAAACGGAAAGGCCATTTTAAGATGCATGACTGAGCGCGGATTTTTTGCTTACCTACTTATTGCGTGCATTCCATTACTCACCTTTAATTTAGGCAGCATGTTCCATAATACGTTCCAATCCGGTTTATTGTCTGTTATGTACAGTCTTGGCTCTGCTCCACTACAATTGTGGGACAAGAAAGCACGAAACGGCCATATCAAACGGGTAACAGACGAAGAAATCCAGTCTTTGGTTATAGAAATCATTGGATCGAACGTGAGCACAGTAAGTTGCTTTGAGGAAACGTTTGAGCACTAGTTGACTATGCTTTTAGGCTTACATCACTTGCCCGTTAGATCCAAAAAAGACTTTGGGCATCAAACTTCCATATTTTGTTATGATCGTCAAGAATTTGAAACGTTACTTTTCCTTCGAAGTCCAAATTCTAGATGACAAAGGCATCAAAAGACGATTCAGAGCTTCGAACTTCCAGTCAAACACTAGAGTTAAACCATTCATTTCCACAATGCCGCGTAAGCTCACTTATTCACAACTAACTTAACACTCAACTTTTAGTCCGACTCGACGAGGGCTGGAACCAAGTTCAGTTCAACCTTGCGGATTTTGTACGTCGCGCCTACGGAACACTGTACGTCGAAACACTGAGAATTCAAGTAAGTATCCAAAATATCACACATTTTAATGTCTGTTTTTAAGATTCATGCAAACTGTCGCCTTCGTCGAGTCTATTTTGCAGACCGACTGTACACGGAGGAAGAGTTGCCGGCCGAATTTAAACTTTATCTGCCCATCAAGAATAGTCAACCAACGGTCGAGGCGGATGTAGCAGCAACTTCGTAATTGTTTGGTCTCTCTTAACGCTATTTATTCACTTATTGGTTGTTTTGCAAGTAAATTATTGAGATTTGAGATGGAATGGTTTATTACACTTTTTAATGAGATCAACAACAACAATTATAACCTGTCATTTACTTTTTTGTCCGGATTTGCGAGCTCTTTTGTTATTCTTTCAAGATCAACAAAGTCGAAAATATCGTTGGGCACCGGCTGCATTTGAACGGAAGGAGCTTTGTTTACTTGCTTCAGGTTCTCCAGAACTTCTTGTTTGATAGCGTTCAAGTACTGAAATTGTTTTTTAAATGTTGTCATTTAAGTTTATCCGTACCTCTTTGCTGTTCATGTTCTCCACGCGTGAAGCCAACTCGGATTTAAGTGTGAATTCGGGAGCGAAGTAGTCCAAGTATGCTAAACATTAAGAGTTTTGAAATGTTTTGTTGCAAAGAAACATACGTGAATCTGGTATCTCGTTAGAGATCTCCTTGTCTGCCAAAATTGACGTTTCATATGCCCAACAACGTGCAACATTTCTAAGAGTATAACCACCTCCACCGAGAACCATTAACGGTCTGCCGAGCTTTTTGACAAAGTCCACGCATTCGCTAAAAGTGTTTAAATTGATTGGACTGTTTGAACATAGTTTAAATTACCCATGGCCGTCAAAGCTTAAATTAAAGCATCCAAGACGATCGCAACCCAACGAATCCGCACCACATTGCAAAACAATAACCGAAGGATCGTAGTTGTCAATAACACTTGTGATGATAGGCTTAAACAACTGCTGATAGCTTTCGTCGTCCATGCCTTCTCTTAACGGAACATTTACTGAATAGTAACGACCACGTCCAATTCCAATGTCATACATGTCTCCGGTTCTTGGAAAGAAATAGTTGCCATCTAAACGAAGAAAATGACTTTAAACGGCAATAATATTACTTACATTTGTGAAACGAAACAGTCATAACTCGATCGGTCAATTGAAATGCTTCTTCAACGCCGTCTCCGTGATGAATGTCAATATCTATGTAAAGGACTCTTGGATGCCATTTTAAAAGCTCCGTTATGCCAATTACAATGTCGTTTACATAGCAAAAGCCGGATGCTTCCCATTTCTTTGCGTGATGCAAGCCTCCACTCCAATTAATTGCAATATCACAGGTTCCAGAGTTTAAACGCATTGCACCTTCTAAAGAGCCTCCCGTGTACATGGAGCAAAAATCAAATACTCCATCAAAAATTGGGCTAAATCGGCAATTTAAACTGTGATGTTAATTAGTTAGTTGCTCACCAGTCTTCGCCGATATTGAATTTACTGAAATACTTTTCGTACTGCTCTGCATTCGAGGGAGTGACCCGTTGAAGAAAGTTAATGTAGTCGGTTCTAAAACAGATTCTTAACATTTATGTTAAATCCGAATCAACTTACGAGTGGAATCGCATCATGTCCAGCGCTGTTGCTTTGGCCGGCTTGATTACCTTCATATAATCAGTAAGGCCGTAATTTACAACTAGGTTGTGACACGCCGCCAATCGATGCGGCTTCATTGGATGTCTAACGCCATAATGAAAGTCTCCGACGCCTTCGTGGAAGAAATAGCAAATTCTATCTTTGTGCATGATTAAAGCCGGGCTATAAATAAAGTTGAGTTACATAGTTGCAATAGTGCTTAAATATTGTGAATCGAATTGAACAAATTTATCAACAACAACAAAGTTTTGTTTCAGTTTATCTATCAAAATAGTGTAAATCTTCAACAACAAACATCAATAAAAGAGGGGACGTTGGGCAAACGCGAACGTAGTCGGCGCCTGTTCGGTCGATAAATACAATGCGTTTAGAGCTCGTGGAAGGAGATCTCGACGGAAGCAACCCATGCGAGTGCCCACGGAAAAGAGACCAATGTGTGGGAATTTCGACTATTTAAAAGACTTTAAATTATAATGCATCAACAATAAATTACAGCCACAGCGGCCTTGTTCCAATAGTTAACAACAAACACATTGATAAAGGAAAGGAACCTGGAAGTTCAGACACGAAACAAATACCCGCGCAACTTAGCGTACAATGTAGAAGCTGTCTGTATTGGCGAACAATTAGGAAACAATAAATTACAGTTAATGATAAAGGCACAGAAACAAGACGAGGAGAACGCGTATTGCAAATCCCACAATATAAGAGCCATTGATGAGGTATTGGGAGGAGAACGAATTGTCAAAGTAAATTAGCAGCAACCGGATGCACTCACAACAATCACGTGTCGACTGGATTCAACGCAGCCAAGCATTGTGCCAGAACTGCACTGTTTTCTAGCCGGCTCATAGCCATGTAAGATATAAAGCCTTCGTGTGGTCTCAGGCGTCTAAAACGAGTGATTAAACATGAATCTAGTTGTATTGACTCACTTTCTGCACTCCGCTGAGTTCTTGGCAAGATTTCTTAAAATGAGAGCGCTGGTCAGTCTCAAATCTTTAGTCACTGGTCCTTCTTGGTGATCTTCCTGAAAAGGCTGACAAGTTAGTGTTAAATCGGCGGTAAAGTGTACCGTTATGTCGCGACTCATGTAGTTGAAGGCATGCCGTCTAATGGCGTCGTAGGCAGCAAACTTTGTGTAGCCTGGGTGATGAATAGGTGGAGTTATTTCTTGAAGACGTTGCTTGATGTTTGCCACATAATTGAAGTCGCCCATTTCGCGTCGTTTTCGCAGTGCAGCATTCAAGGCATTGTCGTTGCAGTGATTTTCTTGGAGATGTGTGATCAAAGACCATCGAGATCTAGGTGTTCGCTCACATCCAGGCCATCGACAAATGTGCATGTCGTTGTTCGAAGTTGACGGATTGCCTAAAACGATTAGTATGTAAAAAGGCTGTAAGTTTCATCTCATTTTAACGACTGAGATTATCATGCAACAGACCTGCTTGATTGTTGGCGTTTGAGTCGGACTCTTCTTTGTTCTCGATGTGGTCGTGTAGAATGTGGTAGATCATGGAAGAGCCGTTGTGGAAATATTTTGTACAAGCTTCCCACTCACACATGAAGTTTGGAACACGGACGTAGACGGTTTGAGGAGCGGTCGGAGTTGAAGGCGCCTCGGTGGTTTCGGATTCTTTTGGTTCAATGTAGCCATTCTTTTGCGCTTTCTTCTTCGCCGGCGGGAGACTTCTTCGTCTTTTTAGCAGTAGGACTTCCATTGGAGTCGGCTTCAACAGGACGCTTTTTGGCTTTAGACTTCTTACTTTTGATCGAACCATTCAGGAGCGGCTTCTCTTCCTCGTTGTTTTTCTTAGACTTGATGCATCCGTTCTCCTTGATGTGCTTGTTTGATGGCGTGCCGTTGAGAACTGGACCGTTTTCGGCTGCATCTTCATTTTCTTCGGTGATTTCATCTTCAGCGGTGCCGTTTTTGTTTGGAAGTTTGTGATTGTCTTCTTTGTTCACGCCATTCAAAAGTGGATGTTCGTCAGAATGATTAGCACCATTGGGAACGGTTTTCTTTGCAGGCTTCTTCTCATTTTCCGTCTCGTCGTTAACAACATCAGCACTTTCACTAGAATTGGTTGAAGAGCTTTTTGGGGCGGCAGTCGATTCTTCAGCCGGCACATCAATAATCAGTTCTGTTTTCTCTTCGATGATTGTCGTTTCAACCTCAACAATTGACTCTACTTGCTGATCTTCTTGTGTGGTGTCGGCGTTGCTTGTTGATTGATCGGCTGACTCGTCGATTTCCATTTTTTCTTCATCGTCATCTTCAATTGTGTTGTTGCTGACAACTGGTTCCTGAGTTTCGGTTTTGATGACTGTTGTTTGAGTGCTTTCAATCACATTCGTTGTAGCTTGTTGGACAACGACTGGCTCGCCATTGCCGTTAACAATTCTAATTTGCTTCACTTGAGAGCCATTCAAGACAGAAGCTTCTCTCTTTAGAACTTCTTGTCCGCTTTGCATTACTGGAATCACAGGTCTGGCCAATTGAGCAGCTAACATAGGTTGCTTGTTAGTTCCAACGGCGGCGATGTCTCCTTTAGAGCTGACCACAACATGCGGTCGATTCTGTATTGCAGACATTGGAAGAGGTTGGAGAGGCTGTGGAAGCGTTCGACCTTGCATTGAATGTTGAGCGTGATAGTAAGAAGTTGAAGGCCTCATTGGCTAAACAAAAAGATTACAAACTTCCAATTTGAACTAAAATTACAGCATGATCGTTTCCATTGTGGCGGTCAGTAACTTTGATGCCATACAAGCCGTTTGTCGTAAACTGAGACGCTTCAATGGTGCAAAAATTGACTAACAATTCAATTCCCCTCGGAACAGCGGCCAGTCGTTCACAAAAAGCTCGCCCGGCTTCGCTGATCTAGAAATATGACAAGTTAAGAAAAGTTATTAAATAATGAACTTACATTGTAAAGCGAATCCAACGTGTTTACGCAGATCAAAACATCTTTTGCGGAGATCATTTCAAACAAGCGCTTTAAAATGTCGGCTTCCAAGAACTCGCTCATCGCTGACTCGTTTTCGGTATTCACACAAAGTCCACCAATTACTTCGGCCGATCGCATCACAAGAATTCGATCGTCAGAGAATATAAAAGTGCGGAGTAACCTTAACAAAACGGTAGTCAAAGTGTCGGTTGATAGGCAAATCTAAACACAGTCATTAAAAACGCTTTTCTCGTTGCAAAAGTTACTTGTGACGCAAGTTCACTCAATGCGTCCAAAGCATTTGTTCGGAGCTCGTTGATTTCAGTTGCAGCACAAATGACCAAGAATCTAAAACAACGTGGTTAATAGAAGTATTGTTTTAAACAATAACTTACTTCAAACAAGCCCAGTTGTTTGCAAGAAACGGTTGATTATGTGTGTCAAAAGCCAAATTGCGAATAATGTCTAGAACTTGATGAACTCGATACTCAACAATCTCCACTTTCTTTGGATCGTGGCCTTCGTCTTTGAGCAACGGAAACAGTTCGTAGTCGAGTTTGGAATATTTGTTCGGCTTTACAAGTGAGAATATCTTCAAAAGATCCGCGTCTTGAATTCCTGCAGTCGACCAAAAATGTCCAAAGTCTCGCTTTGTTGTTCGCTTTTGTGTCCGAAGGAAGTCTTCTTGCAGAACATCGCTGTTGTCGTCAAAGACGGCGGCTTGCGAGATAATCAAGTTGATCAGGGCGGAGTGTCTGTCCAGATTGAAGACAAATGGACCGGGAGCTGACATAATTGCACAAGTGTTGAGGGCAAAGTCGACTTCGTTTGGGAGACCGCTAGCCAGAGACTTGATTATTCGCTCGTATTGCAATTGATCGTCGGGTTGTTCTAAATATAGCAAAATGTAAGAAACAGCTTTAACTCAAATGTTCACCTCTTTTTGGGTAAGGAATAGGGCATTCGGACGTAACATAAAGAGAATAGCCACGACCTCGATTTCTTGAACCCATCATTTCGCTGTCATGATCATCTGTGTCGGAACCTTGTTCAAATTGTTCGTACTAAACATTTCAGAGTGTTAAAAATGGAAGCTTTAAAGCAAACTACTTACTTTTGCCAAGTATCGCATGTACAGAAGTCGGGCACAGTAATCAGCCGATGTTGTCTCGTCGCCCAAGCCAAGAACATCTCGAGCAACGTCGTACCATTTGTCCGTATTCGTGACTCTGAACCAACCACCCAGCGCTTTGACTGCGGTGTAAAGCTTGTACAAATTGACTTCGACGCCGTTCACTCGTGGCAGCTGGAGATTTACGTTCCTGGAATTGGAATAAATGATATAAAGAATAAGTTGTTGAATAACACACCATTTCCGCTTATAGTAACTGCGCAACAGGCTGTAGAAGTGAGAAGACGAGCGTTCCTGTTCCGGGCTATCTTCGATGATTCTCAGGTATTCTTCACGTCGACTCAACAGTTTGCGTCGATTCATTTTGGTGTTTTAAAAAGCCGCTTTTGAAGCGGCCCAACGTTTTGGATCAAAAGTTGATGTTGTTGAATTAGGAAAGGCGATGGCGACAAGGCCAAATTAAAGCTTGAATAATAAGCTGCAGTCGGATTTTAAACTAAAAACAGCAAGATTAAACAGTGATCAGGAAATAGTAATTGGCGCTTAATTGACACGACTCGATTACATAACTAATTTGGCGCACAAAAATCAGCATTTGGTACACAAGAAAAAGCGCGTAAAAAACGCCTCCAAGTGGTGCACCGACAAAGCCCCGATAGAAACAAAGCACTCACTGGTCAACCGTAAATGCCAGTGGCCAGCATATTGTTTTTTGTGGTTTGCGCGCTTTAAACATATAAAATTGATTGCTAATTCGAAGTTTAATTACAAAAAGCAGAAAAAGTCAACAAACAAATCGAATAAAGCGAAGAGTCTAGTCATTTTAGTAATCATCAAATTCTTTAAAATTCCTTAAGTTCTAAAGCCTAAAGTCTGCAAAGCTCTAAAACGTCTACGAGATTCAATATAATAAATATTCAAAAATAGGCAAGCAAGCATTTATAGATTTACTCACGCATAAACTGAAACTCGCATACAGTTTTAACCACCAAACACGAGTAGACAAAGGAGATTAGACTATTTTCAACATCTAAACCTCCGAAGACACGAATTAATCAAAAATCTGTGCATTAATTAGGCAAAAACAAATAAACTCAACAGTCGCGCATGCTTCATCAACGTTATCGTCGCCGAAACTCAATAGGCGTTCGGTTGAGATGCCAAGAAAATAAAAATAGAAAAAGATCGAAAATTAGGGAAGAAAAATGAGCGCAATAATGCGTTCGCGCTTCATAACCACAAGTTCAAAGTGGATCTACGCGCGCTAGGTATTTTTTATGATGCACTTGTTGGCGTCAGAAGAACCCGGTGAGAAGGATAAGTTTTGGTGGCCAGCCATGCCGATGTCCAGCGACGTTTTGTCGAAGGGAGCGCTTTTTGGGCCCCACTGTCGTTCAAGCGATTTTTTCCGACCCAGGCAGTGTGGAGCAGAGCAACGGGCGTAAAAAGGACGAGTTGGTTTGATTTGCAAGCAAGCGGCTGGCGCGGGCTGCTTTCTACAGCCAGTCGAGCAAAGCCACCATTGGAGGCGCATTGTGTGTTATTTCTCCGCATGCTTTTTCGTCTGTGCATCAAATGGTTGGCGTTGTGTGCGGAAGGGCACTACGCCCTATTTCTTTCGATTTCTCATGGTCGAGTGTCTCTTTCGTCTCGGTGCTCTTTTCCCTCATTTTCTGTCTTTTGCTCACAAGGCAGGCTCGCGAATGGGGCTTGCGTTGGGAAAGTGGAGTGGTACGAGCCTGCAAATTCAGTCCGACTCTCTCTTCTTCCACTCATTCTGCACAACAGCCTCTTTGGCGCTCTTAACTATTTTCACTTGCGATTTCGTCTGTTTGCCGCTAAGTTTAGTGTTGTTTTCGAAGTTTGCACAGTCTTTGGCGTCTCTTTGGCGCCATTCAATATTTTAAAGTTGTTCAGCGATGCGCTTCCAAAGTTTTACTGGGGTTTGCGGGTTTTTCGTTGGAAATTCATAGAGGCCAGAACTCCCAATTAAAAAATGCACATTTTGAGTTATTCGATTATTTCTATAACATTTGCAATTGCTCAAGAGTTGACTGGTTAATGTAGGATTTTTTGATGTTCTCATTTCGTTGCAGACTATGCTCGACTGCGGTTTCGAAACATATTTCAAAAACGGCAATGCATTTACGTAAGCGTACAATTGTGGTGAGCTTTGTGTGAGCGCAGAGTGTTTGAAATAGCTCACAAGGAGCAACCGAACGGCGCTCCATGAGCAGCGCTGAGACAAACTTCCCAAGCGACAAAAAATGCAGCGATAAATGAGAAAAAACGAGCAACATAAGAGCCGAATGGTTCGTTTTTTGTTGAATTTGGAGCCAACTGGAGTGACCGCCACATTCCTGCGAACAAAACCCACGGAATGCGTAAATTGGGCCGCTGGCGCGCTTTTTAACTTTATTAAACTCGCCTATTTAATTTAAAGAGAACAGCGGAATTTGCATATGTGATTTGAAGAATTGAATACATTGATTTGATACGTACGATTGCAATAAACTTCCGTTAAACAACTCTTTTTATACATAAAGCCTGTTGACAACAAAATGCACATGTTTATTACACGTAAGACTCGAATAAAATTAGCAGCTATCCGCCTAACTAACTAATCTCTTTAAGCAGTCGATTGCTCTTTTTCTTCAAGCAAAGGCTTGCGTTGTTCCGTCTGTCGAACGCCGTTTTCTTCGACTGATTCGTCGTTGGCAGGTGATTGAAATTCGGCTAAATCGGTGGACTTCTTCTTTCCGTTCTGGTTCTCAGCATTAGTTGGTTCTGTAGAACTTGTGTTGGTGGGTCTTCGGCGAGACTCGGCACCTCCAAACAAGATTTTGTCCAAATGCATAATCGGTACTTCAAAAGCCAATGAAAGCAAGAGGGCGAATCCGTAAGACGAAAACAGTGCAATTATAAACATATAAATCTGAAAAAGTGAATCGACTTCGTTGTTTTTGACAAACTTAAAACTCACCATTTGATACGAATGCGTAAAATGGAAAGCGCTTGGACGAGACAAATAATAGCTTTGCAAAAGAATTGGGTGAATAAGATAGGCACAAAAAGTAATCTTGCCCAACGGAACGAACATTCTATGTCCGATTATTGCGTTAATTTTGCCTAAATTGCCTTGTTAATCTGTTTATTTGATCAACTAAAATTTACCGTTACTGTCGATCTCGCACGCAAAAACAACCCAGGAAAGAAACAGTGCAAAACTAAGGCGACCAATTGCTGTGTAAGTCAACGAGTACCAAAGACTGATGTCTCCCGTCTTTGTGTAGTGGAAAAGACCAAATATTGAATAAAGTCCAAGTGCAATACTTAAAAGCCAGCAAACTATCCATTTCACTGTATTGAACTTGAAGATCGGCCGATCTTTCTCCAAGAGCAGGTATCCAGTCAGACATCCAATTATATAAGGACCACAACGAACATAAGGCTTTACGTACAAGTCCACCCAATATTCATTCAAGATTGTCACGCTAAATGTTTTAAGTATTTGTTGTTTGTTCGGAATGCAATCAAATAAGAACTTACATTTGAAGTTTTGTCGTCAAAAGCGGCGCAGGCGGATAGCCTTTTTGTATAGTAATCAACACAGTGACAATCGATGAAGCCACAATGCACAAAACTCCAAAAAGAACCCCGCCAGTACGGAATTTGTAAAGCAGGATAATGAGAATGGGTGCAAAGCAATAAAATTGAAAGTCGTTAGCCAAGTACCAACTCCATCCCATGCAGCTGTCATCTTGCTTGATGAAGTTGTTCAAGTACAGTCTAAGCTTCGTTTTACTTACAGCGTTAGAAGGTGCAAAAACCTTACAGATTCACCCACCAACTGTTTTTACAGAAATTCGTTTCAATTGGTCTCCAGAAAGGTCCTTCGGAGATGTACGAAAATATTGTAATTTCAAGAACCATCTAAACGTGTTCAGCTTAAAACTGCAAATGAACTAACATACCACAAAGACATAAACGGGAGTCAAGCGTAAATATCGACGAACATAGTAGGCAAACCAAGTAGCAAACGCTTTTAATTTGACTTGATTTTTGCGAATCTTTCCAATGAAAATGTAGGCAGTTAAAAGACCGCTGAGGAAGAAGAAAGAGTCGACAGCCAAAGGCGCCTGAACGACGACTTGATTGGAGAAGTATTTTGGGAAGTTTTGCATTGTTTGCAACAAATTGTCTGTCGTGAAACTGGTGCAAATATAATAATAAGTATGGCCGTAAATGATCCACGCCATTGAAAGAAAGCGAGCTCCGTGCAAACATCTTATTTGACCGTCTTCAGTTCTTGTGTCCCTAAACAACTTATATGCATTTAAAGATTTATAAAAAGCATTACATGATGTATTTGAGGTTTCTGGACACGCTGAACATCATTAACGTTGTAACAAATATGGCTGAAAGTACATAAAATGTTAAATGTGTCGAAAAATGTGTGCAATTACATCGAGGTCTGTCCATGTAGTCATCCAGAGTGTATTGTTGTATTTGTTCGTAGCTGAAGCCTTCAAACTCCAAACTTTTTTGCCGACGATGTGCTTTTTTCGACAAGTGCTCGCGCAACGGTTGTTCCACGTAAAGATCATAACCAGTACCGAAAACAAGCAGCGTAAAGATGACAACCAAGAAGAACCTAAACTTGATCGATTTGTGAGTCGCCGAAATCTCTGAAGCTTACGAAAAGGCAATTGAACTTGTATGATGCCAAAGTTGCTTTTCAGGATGATTGTTACTGCATTGAACACTGACATCACAAACTAACGGTCTGTTGAATGAAAGTTCAGCACTGTGATAAACTAAAAGTGCAATTAAAACATATTTGAAATAAATAAACCCACTAAACTTCAGCATTTGACGCACATCATAATCCGTACAAGTGTCCGGTGTGCAAATTCCAACATTCAACAAGGGCATCAAGTCAAAGCATTTCAAATCGTCTTCAGACCAGTCAGTTTCATTTGTTGCGCTGGCATTTGAACTAAACATCAAAAATAAGTAAATTGAGTAGAACGCTGTAGTTGATTAAATTCTATAATATCGAAAAACTTACAAGCATGTTTCTGCTGGATCTCTTGGTTTGCTCATGAATGCTTTTAGCGGGTTGTTTTTGTTGTATGATTGAAACCTAAACAAGGACGTCATCCTTTTAGAAATAAACGTTCTTAAATACCGAGCCATGCAATATTGGCCATTCCTAAAGACTTAGTTTGATTATTAAACAACTTTTGAATTGATTAAAAGCTAACAAATAACAATTACCAGTATTGGCTAAAAACTTTAAATTAGCAAATTGTCAGAAAGAAGTGTACAAACTTTTGATTGTTCTTCAACACAGAAACTTTGCGACACACTCGCCAAGATCCTGTCCACAAATTGTTGCCTCCAAAAATGGCTGATGGAACTTTGCCAATTGAGTCGAGAACTACAATTCAGAAATAATAAATGCATAAACGTTGAAAACTTGCCATTGAATATCCACCGATATCTGGCAAACTCAGAGTTGTAACTTAAACTGCAGTTACAGTTGTCACATTGTCTACTTTTGACTGAAGTATGTGCATAACTGTAAGTAGTCATCAAGAAAGTAAAAACATCGGACAAGCACGGAGCAGAAATGTCTTAAAATCAAATTGTTTATTTCAAAAGGCATTCAAAGTACCGTATTTGCGTAACGGTGCAAGAAAGTCCATAACCTGGAATTTAAAGGTGAATGCTGAATTCTTCTTTCTATACCTTTTGTATGTAATCAGTGTCTCCGCTTTCGGCAGCTTTGTAGTAACGGTTGAGTTCGGTGTACAATTCGCGGAACATGTCCAAATCAAGAGTCAACTGCAAAGTATATTCTTTTTAATGTAAAGAGAGATGTGTTAATTGGTCGTACCTGTGTTTTTGAGTCGCCAAAAAAATCGGACATGAAGATCCCCAAGTTGTCAGCAGAATCCCTATCTGCCTATAAATTAAACGCATTTAAAGATTGTTTTACTATTTAATCCGCTTATTTACTTACCAACGATGGCCATTCTTCGCTTCCACGCAACTCATCGCTGTTCAAACTGAATTCCTCCGATTCTCCATTTACAGTCCCGGCAAAAAGCAACAAAAGTGAGATTAAAAGTCGCGCATGCATTTCAACCACCTTTCGAAGTGTCAATCAAACTTCATCTTTTGCTGCTGAATAAATTAACCGCTAAGGCAAAAGGGGAAGTTCTTTCCGAACGCTTATCAATCAAGGGCGCGCTTCCACCATCAAATAAACCACCGGCTGCTTTAAGAATTACCCGGCGTGGAGTTTAAGACGAACGCTAGGTGTTGCTTTTTGGACTGCCGACTGGAAATGTCAATTTCGCCAGCTGTCTTGTCGCTTGATAAGAAGATTTTTGGGTGATGGTCAACTCGGTGTGCCACCGTTGTTTTTACAGGTTGCTTTTCTTGATTAATTGTCGCCGAGCCTGTCTCTAAACGATCAAATGGCAACAATGCAATAACTTATGTTTCCGCTCCGTGTAAGCTGTTTTTTGCCTATCGGACGTCAAGCAGTCGTTTATTGCAATTTTTGAAACAAACCGGTGGGCATTATTAATTGGCAAATAAAAATTTTACGACTTTGAAGTGAGAGTTTTCGAAGCAATAAAGTTTGTCTCGAAATAAGTTGATAAGTTTTATTGTTTTCAACGAAGTATTTGTTGAACGCGTTTTCAAGTCAAATCAAGCAAAAACTAATCAAATTAGTGCTCTAATTTCTTAACTGTAAAACCTTTTTCATTCCAACACAAATAATTTATTTAACAGTTAAAATGCACGAATGTTCAACATAAAATGTTTTAAATGGGTGGCGGAGGAGGGATAGCAAACATCTGGGGAGTCATTTGAGGCGGCATTTGAGGGACCATTGGAAAAGACGGCATCTAAATTGATTTAGTTAGTTAATCAAAGCAAGAAATAGTTTGTTTGATTTTCCATCCATAACAAGTTCATTTCTTATTAGGGATTTAACACTCGAATTAAAAAATTACCGGAAGCATTCCAGGCAGGTGCATTTGCATAGGGATTCCCATTGGAGGGGCCGCCATCGGTGGAGGTGGTTGCATCTAAATTGATTTAAAACATTTACTTGAATTGAATATTTAAAACTTACCGGCGGCATCATTCCAGGCATAGGCATTCCGCCCATTATTGGGTTCTTTGCTCCAGGCATATCTGAAAATGACACAATATAAGAATATCTTTAATCAAAAGTTTAATCTCGATAGAACTATTTAGAAGTTAAAAAATTAAAATGCTATTCACTTCTATGTCTAATTTTCTCAATTGTGTGCCCAAACTAACAAAACAATTCTTAATAAACCTATTTAATACCCATGTCAAAATTTGAACAACGAGTAGAAGATGCCCCTTACGCTACTTTTGTCAAATTCAAAGCATATCAATCATTCTTATCGTACCTGAGAAGTTCTGATTCGGGAGATCTTTGTTGGCAAACAATGGATTCTGAGCAGCCAGCAAACGTTCAGCAGCAGTTCCGTGTCTTTCTCCTTTGGCATCCTTCTTGAAAGCATAAGAGCATGTGATTGCACGATTACACAAATATTGACCATTCATCGCTTCCAAAGCCATATCAGATGCTTCAAATGATGCAAAATTGACAAAAGCAAAGCCCTTGGAATTTCCGCTTTCTGGATCACGCATAATTTTCGGCACCTAAATAAAAGTTTATATTCAAATATGAGTGAATGCGCACAAACCTGCAAGACCATTCCAAATGCACTGAACGTATCAAAGAGCAGTTTCTCGTCCACTTCAGCATCCAGATTTCCAACAAACAAATTAGCGCCCACGTCAATGTTCTTTTCATTCGCGGATGCCTTGTTCACTTTGATTGGTTTGCCAAACAACTTAATCATGTTCATAATTTTGATAGCGTAATCCGCATCCTCTTCGGCCATGAACTCAACAAATCCGAAACCTTGATGTGTTCCTGTAACACGATCTTTTGGCATATTCACACTCACAACCGGTCCAGCTTGAACGAACAGTTCCCAAAGAACGGACTCAGACACCTTCTCGTCCAAGCCACCAACATAAATACTGCAGTCTAAACGTTAAATTAATAACCCCAAATAAACGATGAAAATTACCTTGATTGCGTTCAACAACAGCGGTCATTGCGCTAAAATGTTTTTAAAATTAATAATGTCGACGTGTAAATTTAGAGGACGAAGTCATGTGCGAACTGCTCAATGAGAATGCGCAAATTGGGGAAATATTTTTTAAACTATGTGTATGTGAAACTTAATCGGTAACACTAATCAGTAATGAGTGGCTTGCAACCACAACAATAAAACAAGCAAGCTGAGAGATCAATGTTTATTGCATAACTTAATTAACCCGCAATCATATCACAACCGTCTGTACTTCTCGATAAAAATATTCGGACCGTATTCGTTGTACTCTTTTCGAGTCACAAAACCCTTTTCGATTTCTTGATTATGCGAATCAATCAACTCTTGTGCCGATGTCCAAGTGTGAGTAACTGGGTTTTTAGACTTTTTTAGACTAAAAGACTCGTTGGCGAAGAAGTTTGGCTGAAGCTCTTGTTCCCTGAAACAATACGTTTTGCTTTCATTATAAAGGTAATTGCTTACATTCTTTCCATAAAATTTGGAAATGCTATGTTGCCGCCAGCACATACAACATTCAGACTTGAGGTGAAATTGAATTCTATAATTTTAAAGATATGCAGAAAATTAAAGCTTTAAAATTACTTGGATATTGCGATTTAACGTCATCTAAAGTCTGCATAATTGTTTCGGATATTCCGGCCTGTTGAATGCCAATGTTGTTGGGATGAAATAGAAGCTCGGGAAGTGTGAATCGTTCAACAGATAACTTTATTCTCTGTGCATCGCCATAATCTGAGTGTTCTTGAACGATTTGGCCGTGCGCCAAATTAACGAAATCAGGTAAAGCATATTCACATGAGATGTTGTTGACCTTTCCGCGCATGCTAAAATAATTTCAATAGCTTATTTAATTCAGCACAACAAACCTGGCAATCTTCATATCTCGATTAATGTCCGTAGTTACAAAGCACGTATCTTCTTTTACTTGATTGATTATATAGGTTTCGCCTCTCAAATCAATTTGTCTGTATGATAGCCATTCAATCAATTGATTTGTCAATGCTTTGCCGCCAATGTTAATCCGCTTGATTGCATTTTCAATTACAGCTCCTTTATAATAAGGAATGACGTGCGTGAACGAGAAGCCGGAATCAACAACAATTAAGCAATCATCTGCTTTGTTTTGTTTCTGATTTAATGCAATTAATGTTGGACCTAAAAGCGTACGGATTTAAAATAAGTCTTTTGAAAACTAACCTGCCGCCAAGTTTAAAGCCGAAAACTGGTAGATTTCAAAAGCAACTTCATCTGCAATGCTTTTCGTAGCCGGAACAAGATAAGACGGATCCGTTAATAAAAGACGCGTATCATCAAATTTGACGTCAAACAGATTTTTGCCAAATAAGTGATCCCAAATTTCTAATTCAACATTCCAGTTAACTAAAACTTCCAAATGAGTAATTAGAATGCGCTGAAGCTTACCCAAATATCCGTATTCAAAAGGCAAGGAATAGTAAAGTTTCGTTTTGTATTGGCATTCCGAGAACTCATCTGCAACATAGTTTCGACGCCTATCATTTTGGCATTTAACGACCGCATTCGGCACAACACTAAATTTGAAAAATTGTTGAAGCTCTTTAAAAACTGAATTACCGTGGCTCCGAATCAAAGCTATAGCCTGCTTTTAAATTGTAAGCGCCATTGTCCAAAATCAGCGTTTTTTGCTGTTTTACCATCTAAAAGCACACGGTTGAAATTTAATTAAAACTTAATAGCATAAAGTATCTTCACAGACAAAAACTGTGTAACATCATCAACTCGTCGATCAAATGAATGAATATTTATTGTCTACAGCTAAAACCGGTTTTGTAGCGAATATAATTGAATAGAACTCTGGAAGTGATTCTTTCTAATTAAAAACAAATTCGGCGGGCCAGGTCTCTATATTTTCTTGATGTTTCATCGTCAACATCGTCTTCTCTATCGAGCAACGTAAAACTATAATCAACCTCAAGACGATAAGCACCCTTGATATTCAGATTTCAAAGAAGAACCCCATTCTGCAGGAGAAAGCATAGAGAAGTATTCTTGACCGTCATTTGGCTTCTTGTAGAGGTAATAAGTAGCGCCAGGCTTCTTTTGAAAATTGCACGCGACTTGTTGATGGAGACGTTCGTCGCGTTTACATTTGGCCATTACCTTCTTTGCTTGCTTAAACAAAATTTTACAAATTCCTTCTATCTTTTAAAACTACCTCAACCAACGCGTCCATTTGTTGTCCGATTGAAGCCAGTTTAGCATTAGCGCTCGTACGCACGATGTTTCGAGAACTAACAATAGAATTCAGCAAATTAACAGGGTCGTTTGGATCGTGGATTTTGTGAGTATTCTTCTGGGAAACAATATTTGTTTCTGATGGGTCCGATGTCTCGACATAATTAACTGAAATGAATTTTTAAAATGAATATTGAGATTTCAAAGTGTATTCTCACAAAAACTGATGTAAAAAAGAGTAGGGAAAACATTTTCGAGATTGCACGCTATAAACTCAAGTTTCTAAATAAAAATCTTACCTTTTGGAACTTGCTCATCACGCACAATAACGTCTTCGGCCTTCATGTTTCAAAAACACTAAAAATATAAAAAGAATCAAAGGTTCAACAAAGTTTCTGCCAGTAATGTGAACAAAGTTTCACAATTCGCTTGAACTTTTTCGACGTTTTTCGGTGCGTTGATTGTTGCTATATTTTTATAATTTAGACACCGACTATGGGTAATTCGTATAGCGCGCCACCGAAGGAAGGAACGTATCCGTTTACTCGGACAGGGGTTCCGCCTCCACCAACAGCCAAAAAATCTGGCTCTGACCAGCCTGCTCACCGAATTCATGATCCAATGAGTCTAGAAATGCACATGGCCGATCAGCGTGTTCGTACAGCCGGAATGTCAGATGCCGAACGAGAATGGCGCAGGTAAGAATGATGTTTGCATATTTATAATTCTCTTTTGTTTAGAAAATGGATTCACGATCAGCATTTACATCCCGACGAGCCAATCCACGTAAATTGTTTTCGAGTCAATTTCAATGCCAAGTTTCTTTTAGGTTGACGCTGTTCATCGCCAGTTAAATCCAGTTCGAGTTATCTATCGCTATCCGTTGGACACATTGTACAAGCGTTTCCTTCAGCCGACTTTTGTAAGCAAATGTTGTAGTTTAAAGTTACTACTTGTCGTTTAGGGCGTTTATTACGGTGCAGCAATCAGAGTGTTTATTCCAAAACTTCTCATGGCGTTCATTGGGATTCAAGTGATCTATTATCATTGGAAGTACAACTCAAAAGTAAGCCATTTCCATTTGTCAGTTTGTGCAAATTTTTGTTCTTAGTCGTGGCAAAGCATTCGAGGTGTTGGCAGTTTTGTTATCAAGCCGCGAATTGACGATTTGGTTGAGTACAAGGAGAAGCATCCAGAATTAGTTGAAAAGGGTTACACTGATCCTGCTAAATTCCGTTACTTTGTGCCAGCTTGGGACAAGCGTACTTCCCACTTCGATCTCGGTCCAACCAACCGACCGTTTTAATGGCTGAATCGTTTGTATGTATAGGACATTGTTTTCAATAAATGTTTAAATCTCTGCTTTTGGAATCTCTATCGTTGTTATAGCCATTTGAATATTTTTGGACGCTTCTTCTCAATGCTTAATTTCTGATGCTTATTTCTTGTTTAGATGCTGACTAGATGAAACGGGCAAAGTTTTTATTGTTAATCCTTGTCTCCTTGCTTTGCATTTACTTTTTTCTTCCGTACGAATTTTTTGGTGCACGCCCCAGAGGTAAATTTAAGCCATTCCTATCTCGCTATTAACAGGTTACTTAGGCATTAAATATTTTTACGAGAATGATCGGCCTGCAATCTTTGTACAACAGTGTCAATTTCTTGAAACGCAATTGGAAGGCGAGGAAGCTTCTTTGCACAGTGATCATTTTAAACTTCGCGGCATCGTAACAATCTTTAGGCATGGCGAGCGGTAAGAAATAAATACTTTAAACGTATTTAAACATGTTTAAATGTTTTTAGATCGCCCGTAACAAATGTCAAAAATCGTCCTTCTCCCGATTGTACGCCTTTTGCCGATGTTGATCGAAAAGCTTTCGACGGTTATACAAAACTAGTTAAAACAATGGATTTTAAGAAATTTTTGAAAGTTGATCCTAATTACCCGAAATATAATTGGCAAGTTCTTAAATAACATTTTTGAATGATTAACAAAGAAGTTTAGGTATCCCCACGCTTCTTTGTGCAAGATAGGTCATTTGACCGCAGAAGGCGCTCTCCAGCATCTCAAATTAGGGAGTTATTTACACGAAAAGTATAAAAGTGCAAAGCTGTTTGATTGTAAGAAACAAAACAATAATCTTCAGTACATTTTTCAGTTTAGCAATTCATAAATCGGACATTATGATCACGTCTTCACTCTTTCCACGAACATTCCAATCTGCCATCGCTTTCTTGTCCACGTTTTTCTACATTTTGCCCGATTTAAAGACGGCTAACACTGATCGCTTCAAATACTACCTATTTTTGCTTGGATTCCAGCTGTAGGTGTGAAAACTATGCTGAAACAAGAGCGCTGGCAGAATCAGTAAGTTGCTTTTATTGCTTCAAAAACGAAAATCTCGTTGTTTTAGGAACGAACTGAAGAGTTTTTGACAAGGTCGTCGCGTAAATTATACAACCGCGTTCAATTGCTAGGACAACTTGTTGGACTTACAAACGTCGAACATCCACTCCAATTTCAAGATATTATGCTTGGAAGATATATTTGCAGAAGGAATACTCTTCCTTGTAATTCATTCGGCGAGTGTTTTACTGTCAATGATTATATGGAAGTAGCAGATGAAAGCTGGGATATTGCCAAGCGAATGTTCGAAAAGACATCTCCAGCTTTTCGTTCAATGTCCTTAATTGAAGCATGGACTTTGTTCAGGCATCTTACCAATGCAACAACAACGGCTCGACGGTTGTCACACGGACAAAAAATTATAAAGATTTTGAGTGGGCACGATATCACTTTGGAGCCTTTAATGCAAACGCTGGGAATTAAGCACCGAATTCCGCCTCACTACACTTCAAGGATCATATTCGAAGTATGCTTTCAAACTTGCTTTCCCACTTATCACTGAGCTTTTAGCTTTATGAAACGCTACGACCGTACAACGGCGAAACAATCTTTGTTCGCATAGTTTTCAATGGCAAAGACTACACGCCAGACATTGACTTCTGCAAACCGCTTGTAAACGGAATGTGTCGTGCCTCAATCCTCGAAGAATTTGCAGACAAGGGCATTTTGAAAATGCAAAACGTGGAACACTTCCAGCAACTGTGCAACTGAAACTTCTGATCATTCCTATAACATATCAATTAACTTTATGGCCAGCATCTTAATACGAGGTAACCAATGTGTAGTTAATTAGCTGTAGAAATAATGATAATTAATGGGCTTTACGTAGGGCATAATATCTCTTAGGTACTTTAACTTGTGTTACGGTTGTTGTTAAGAAAGTCTAACTTTAACTTATTGACTTGTTATTGAAATAAATCTAATTTGTTGCGTGCTTTATTGATTTCAAAAAGTGCCACTCTACAAGTAGTTAATTAACTTAAGACAAACAATTTTAACCCGGACAAATGCAGATGATTAGATATTGCTACTAGAATCTACTGAAGAAATGTATTTAATCACAGTTCAAATGCGATACAACCTTTTGGCAACGGAGTTTGGCGAAGAAAGACAGTTGAAGACTTGTGGACAAATGCCTCGTGTTTAAGTGATTGAATGCAAGATGAGACAGGCACGCGAATGTGATGGTTAAGATCTAGCTAATGGATTGATATTTACAATAGATATATAAATACTGGCAAAACAAATACTCTTAAGTTCTAGTTTCCCCTTGAACTCTGATGTCTTGAAGTTCAACAGCGTCTGCATTGGTGCTTTCCGAGCTTGGTTGTTGCTGGAAAATCTTTCTTGCACTTTCACGCTGCGCTTGTGCACTCTTAGCTATTGATTTTCGGGAGTTCGACGACAGACTAGAAGCTCTTGACAATGTGTTGGTTTCGGAGCGAACAATTGGGCCGTTCAACGCTTCAATCAAGTTGATGTGTTCCGTTCTGCAAAGAAAATCAACTCAAGTTAATTTGTTTGGAAAACGTACGCTATTTGTCCGACTCTTGATGTGTTGCTATCGGTCTCAGCCAAACGAATTGCATCCAAAGTCAGCAGTGCTTTGACCGGGGAGCGACAAAATGGACATTCTTTTACCTGAACATTGAAAACTTAAATTTTCATGCATTGACAACAAAACTAACGTTATGCAAAAAGGACTCGTCGCATGAGTGGCACAAACAAAGATGTCGGCATGGCAGTAAAATAGTGTCACTTTCACAATCTTTGCAAATACTGCACTCAAAATCACGTTCGTTGTTGGCTTCGCGATTTTCAATTCCAAAGACGTCTTGCATCAAATAGACAACGCCGTCGGTGATCAGCTTTTGTTTCACAGGCTTTATGAGCACCGACTGTGAAGAACGCTCCAGGGTGCACAGAGTAACTTGAGTCTGATCTCGAAATCCACTGCTCGGATCATTTGTTGTCATTTCGATTATTAGTGGAAACCAAAAGCCGCCGTTGTAGTACATCTAAAAGTTAAAATGTAAGTAAAAAGTTCATTGGCAAGACGAGTGCAAACCTTTTGTGGATCAAATTGATGAGCTTTGAAAAGGATTTCATTGAAAACCTGATCTGCGCCCGTTTTGCACAAAAAGCGCTTTGTTGGTTTCAACTCAGGAAAGCGAAGATCAAATCTGTAAGTTTTAATTTTGTTTAGGACTTCAATTCTTTCAACTTACTTAACGCTGTTGTCTTCAATCAGCATCTCCCGTGCACAATAATGTAGTTGAATGTAACAATTGACATCGCAGTCATAAATAAATTCTATTCGATATATGCTTGGTCGTTCGTCTGCTGTTTTCTCTCTAAACACGAACGCTGTTTGTTTACGCTCATTGGATTCGAAACTTACTTTATGATCCTTATCGAGTCACGCCTAATGTTGATCAAAGCATTGAGAACGCTGACTGTTTCAGAAACGCCATAAGGAAACTAAACAACTTAAGGTTGCAATAAACTTTACAAAAACTGAATCTACCTTTACAGGTGTTGCAAGATAATCGATGTCGGAGTTGGTGCCGAACAAATACGTGTCTTTTGTTGAGTCGAAACGCTTGCCGCCCATTAGAAAGTGACTTCCAAAGAATCGCTCACTAATCGGACTTCCAGAGCCATTTTCATTTGTATCGGCTGGATTTCTTGAGTTTTGATTCCGACTTGATCGGCCCTGCTCTTGGTTTGGCTGTTCAAGGTCTCTCGACGCAAATGGATTTAAATTACTGGCCCGTTGGCCCATTCTAAATAAAAACAAATTATCGATCGACAATCAATACTCACTTTGCCGACAGACGTATCTAATTTGGAGAATTCAGCATTGATGTGCTGCCGAAGAAGGGAAGCCAATAAACGCAGCAAAGTTATTGAGCAATTAAAGACTGAGGTATAATCGTGTTCTTCGAGCAGCAGAATCAGCGTCTCAACATCTGGGTTGTTGCTGTACGGGCGACTGCTTGCGGGCAACACAACTAGAGCAATAAACGTGCGCGATTTCTTCTGCAGCTTGCAATCAATTGGTTTTGTTGCGATCGCTCAACAATTTTTTGATTTTTAAAGAAAAATGGCTGTCGACTATGCGTCTCGTTTATTGTTCAAGGTTACGCCGGTTGACAAATCCAAAGCAAAATGTTTGAGTCACGCACTGCTTTTGGCAAACAATTTAATACACCAGACAGGTAACTAACAGTAACTTCTATGTCATGACGTTTTACTATTTTGACTTTAGGCAAAGGAACATTTGCTATTTTACCGATTGGACAAAAAATTGTGGATAAACTGACAAAATTAGTTGAGAATGAATTGCATGAAATTGGCGCCCAAAAATGCTCGTTGCCAGCAATTGGATTTGAAAATGTTTGGAAACGGTCCGGCCGATGGGATGTTTACGGATCAGGACTATTTCGCTTCAAAGATCGACTCAATAATCAAGCATGTTTACAGCCAACTTGTGAAGAAATGATTTCAAATTTTGCCGCACAGTTTGGCACATTCAAGGCGGCCAGTTTGCCTATGATGTTGTTCCAAGTAAGATTTTATGTGTTTCGATCACTTTAATTATTGTTGTTTAGAGCACTGACAAGTTTCGAGATGAAATGAACCCTAGATTTGGCTTGCTGCGATCAAGACAATTTATTATGAATGATTTGTACAGCTTTGATGAGGATAAACAAAATGCAAACAACACGTATCAGGTAATTTAGTCGATTAATTCAGCTTTTAAATAAGGGTTTTAGCGAATTTCAGAAATTTACAGACGAATTTTCTTTGACCATCTGAAATTGAACGAAACAATGATTGTTAAAGCAAGTGCCGGTGAAATGGGTGGCGATTTGTCACATGAATATCATTTGCCCAATGAATCTGCGGAAGATAGGTTGCTACATTGTGAAAATTGCAGAACTACTTTGCAAACCGAGAATTCAAACGCCGAAAAATGCCCTGATTGCAATACTGACTTAAAATCAATAAATAGCGTTGAAGTTGGGCACACTTTTCAACTTGGTCAGCACTATTCTTCTATGTTTGAAGCGTTAGATGCAAATAGATCTCCGTATTTTATGTGCTGCTTTGGATTGGGAATTTCAAGATTAATTGCTGCCAGGTAAGTAGATTTAAGTATACGACGAGTTTGTATTTATTATGTTTTAGTATTGATACACTTACGATCTCAGACAAAGCAATGCGCTTGCCAAAAGTTATTTCTCCGTACAAACTTGCTATCGTAGTGCCGAAAGTTGATGGAGAACACTACGCAGCAAAATTCACGCATGATCTGATTGCTAATTTCAATAGCCTCCCGAATTTGAACGGTGATATTCTTGTGGATGATCGTTTGTCAAAATCAGTTGGTCGTCGTTTAATTGAATTGAATCAGCTTGGTGTTCCAAATATCGTTGTTGTGTCTGCCAAGAAGTCTGCAAACCCGCACGATCTTGTTGAAATGGAGCTATTCAGGTTTGCTCAATTAAGCAGATCTCAAACCTTATAATGATTTTAACTTTTAGAGCGAATCCGAAGGAAGAAGACTTGAAACTCGTTGGAATGTTTACACACAGCGCATTGATGGATTTCTCAAGAACCTTTTAATTTGTATTGGATATTTAGGATTATAAATTTGTTAAATCGTTGTCAAATCTTGTTTTGAGCCTTCCGGTTTAGTGGAAAGAAATCGGCTTATTTGGGTTTTACGGGTTTAATTTGGCTGGTAGTGCTTTTACTTGTGTAGTTATCAGGTTTTGTCATGTTGAGTTGTGCCTTTGTTTTGCAAAAATGACTAATGAAGCTTTGAATGATCGTTTTTTATGAACCATTTTAAAACTAGAAAACATTATGTTTACTAGTCATGTTTAAAATAGCTTAAAAAGAATTAAGCATTGTGCTGTTTTAAGATGTGTCAGTTCTATTTGTGTATCTCCAACTTTGTGTACTTGCCCGAATTAACCATGCACTGTGCAAACAAATATGATAGTGGCCCAAATGACCAGCAACCGATCAACACCGGTTTTTGCGCCAGACCGTGTTGTTTCTGGAGTTGCACATCTTGATTGAAGGGCTCGCTCGCTGAAAGATGATTTTACGCGTTTCAACTTGTTCTACGTGTTGGGTTGGTATGCAAAGCGCGCTCGTTCTCAACCGTTACACAAAAATTGCCCTTTTGCCAAAATTTATTTGTGTGTTTGTTTTGTTGCACATTGTGCAAACGAAAAGCTTGTCTGCAATAGCGAGTCGTGTACACGGCTTCAAATTTAATATACAATTTTGTCGCTGATTCATCTTGCCAAACAGAAGGAGCTACACAAATGTGGGCAGTGAAGAAGATTCACCACAAAATGTATTTGTTTATTGCCATATTTTGCGAACTAATTTTCCATTACAGTCATTTGATGCATTCCGTCGAATGCTGAATGCACTAATTAGTCTTCAAATGTGTTGGTCGTGTTTGTCCAATTAAGTCGCGTCCAATTGAACGTCCAGCGTCCAGTCGGCACTCAAGCGCTGTGTTTGCTTGACGTGTCAATTCATGAATAATTCACAGGTTTGATCGTCTCCACTGTCAAGTGGGAAATTATTCGACGGAAGCGGTTTGAGGAGAAGATGGTCGCGCACATCCGATCTTTGAGAGCTGAACTCACCCCACTTACAATTTGGAAATTGCCGTCGGCAGTGCACGCGCTCAAAATCTGTCTGCTCATTCGTGACCCTTCCATTCTTAAAATGGCCTGCCCTTTCGGCAGCGGTACACATAGTTTAAATGCGCAGAGCCCAGCATCTGCTCCGGTTTTTGTCGTTGTTGAATTGGTCGGAATCAAAACAGCATGCATTTCGCGTTCCTGTTTCCCTCCGCCAACACTTTCGATTTAATGCAGTGGTGGATCGAAGTGCTAACACTTGTTATGAATGTGGATTTATAAAAACTGCCCATCGTCTGTTCCGGAAATTCAATTCAAACGCCTGGCGGTGCTTTGTTTTTGTTGTTCAAACCGCTCGCCGATTTATTGTTCATTGTCGCGTCCACACCGTTTAATTTTGCTGTGTTCGCCAGACCAAAAGTCCTGTCCAATTACTATTGGGGATTTGCTCTGAGTCGGTTACCCAACAATTCTGCTGTGCTTTAAAAGTTAGCTACGCACATGCAAACAATAAAAGAAATATTTTGTTTGCCGGCCGTCACGCAACTAACTCTCTTTGAAATACCGTTAGTTCAAGTGTTTTTTGTTTGTGAGTATTTGAGAGAAAAAACGGTTGATTTCATCCACAGAACTTTCACTACTTTTCCGACCGCTTTCACGACACTGATTTTGATCTTTTCGCTGTGAAGAGCTGGATTTTTGGGAATTGGCGCTCGTTGTTGCTGAAAGATCTCCAGGCGCTACCAATTTCCCTCTTTAAGTCCGTCTGCTCTTTTCAAGCGGATAAATTCCTCTTCCGCATTGCCAAATTATTATGTGGCATCACCACCAACTTGAATAGGCGCAATTGCGTCAGCCGTTTCCTTACTCCAACTTATTATTTATTTCGGGCCTTTGTTTGTTCTTTGGAGTAACTTTTGTCGGCTAAGGAGAGCGTTTATTGAATTTTCACTAATTTGGATAAATCATCTGCACACCCGCTTTTAAAAACCACTGTTTGTACTTTGTTAACTTGTGTTGTTCGATTTATGTCCTCTCGGCGTTTTCCTCTTAATGTAATATTCTGAGAAACGCAATCTTTGGTTGGTACCGAAAATGTTGTGTTCAATTTTGTGCCTTTTCGAAACATACTCACGTTCTCAGCTGTTTATTGCATAATGCAATTGGGAAAGTCAGCAGTGGCTAATTTGAGCATCTTATTCGATTTATGTTCGGCACAATTGTGCTACTTGCCAGCAAACTAAATAGTCATTTATTGGAATTTTTATCTTCCAGAGTTGCAAACATCTGCAATATCAATCAATTAAGTAACACGACTATTATGTTCATTGCAAGCCTTTAGACACTAGGCACAGTCATGGGCAATTTATTTAAAGGCCCATTGTTGATGTTTGCATGGGAAGCTTGATTCCGTTGTCCCGAAAGTTTTATGGCGTTCACCTAGGAAACTGCTCTTCCGGAGCCTTTTTGCACACTTTCAATCCATTGTCTATTTTTGGCTGAAATAATTGATGGACACGGTGTGTTTTTTTAAGTATAAATCGTGCTGCAGATCATCATCAGTTTAAAAATAGAATTGTTTTGCTTGCTCTTTTAACGTGCCGGAAATTACTCACATTGTCGGCGTACTGACCAAGTGTTTTTAGAGTTTCTCGATGCAACGAACATAGCTTAATTTGCACATTTTTACGAATCGATTTCTGCACAAACGTATCAACACAATGGTGAACTTCGTGGACACAGTTTTAAAGGTGTGTAAAAACAGTAATGTGATAAATAAGTTTATAAGTTTTAGTTGCTTACGGATAGTTTAACAAATTGTTCGAATAAAGATAATCTGCCTCCATCGGCAAAAGAGCACCTATCACGTAAGTTTTGGAAAACGTTTTCGGCATTTCACTAATTTGGCTGTTTAGATCTTGAGGCACCCTACGTAATTTCTATTATCGTTGCCAGCTTGTTGTTTCTGCTCACCACCGGCCTTTTCATACTGCACTTGATATTTATTGGACGCTACTGCAAAGACATTTACAGACGAGCATTCATCTTGTTTTTGTCGGGAACACCGGTATTCATCAGCTTTTTTGCGCTTGTTGCACTTTACATGCCACGAATTTGGTTTCTGAGCTACCTGCTTTCGTTTTTGTAAGTTTTCCACACAAATATGGCATTTAATTATAAGTTTAGCTACTTTTCACTTTCCATCTACGTCACCGTCTGTCTTCTTCTTCAACTAGTCGACGGCAAGGATGCGTTAGTAAAAAGCATGCACAAGAGCGATACTCGAATCACGATCACAACGCCACCATTTTGTTGCCTATTTATTTGCCTTCCGGAAGTGCCCGTCCACGTCAAAAAGATCAAATATGTGGAATTAGCAGTCATGCAAACTCCATTAGTAAGCATTTAAAACGCTTTCAGAACTAATCAATGCTTTTTAACAGATCCGGCTAGTATGTACTGTGATCAGTTTAATATTGTACTTCGAATCTTTCGAAAAATCATTCACGGCGTTGAAAATACTGGACTTTATCTCCCTTCCGTCGTTATTGCTGGGAATCTACGGTTTGCACATTTTGTCAAACACGGTCTGCAAATTGGAAGAGATCTCTCACAGCCGATACATGTTTGTGTTTCGCCTCGTCGATCTGTTCTTCATGGTCTTTGGCCTACAAACGCCGATCTTTGAATTGACTGCACGAGCCGGTGGATTCAGCTGTGGTGCAGGCCAAATGAACGCATTGGATGTGGCCTACTTCTGGAAGAACGTTGCAATTGTAGTCGAGAGCTTTGTTGTGTCCATCATTGCAAGCATATTGCTTAAGCCTTCACGAACCGGCCTTTTCGACAAATACAACGCAAGTTGTAGGTCTGTGGCCTCGATGTCAACAACGGCATCGACAGTAGAAACAGTCGAAAGTGCAACTTAATTCGAACATTACTTAACTATCCACCAATTTGCCTTTATTGATCTGGTTCCTATTCGGACACAACTTCTGTCGTGTAAACTAAACAATACCGGTAACTTAATTGTTGTATGTATCTGGTTTATTTATTCAGTAATAAAAGTTAGTATGACAAGTGTGGCTTGAACTTTGAGGTAAATCAGCATATGAATGGAATGAACAGTTAAAGAACAGTTGATTGAAATGCACGACTATTTGTTTCTATTCGGAATTAAAGCTCAAATAACCCGATTACTTATTATGCTCATCAATAACTCCTTTGGCGACAGCTCAGTAGACAATTTCAATATGCTTGTTTGTTTTAGGTCGGATTTGTAGTACGACGAATATGACAAGTCCAAATGTTATAAAGCTTGAAATAATCAAAACCTCAATAGACAAAAAGATCAAGAAAGTAGTCGACCACACACTGTTTATCTCCTTTGTTCGTGAACGCTGAACTGACTGAAATGTTTCTCTGTCCTGTTGAATATCAATGTACGAGTGTCCTGAACACTTTACGTTATCGAACAGCTCACAAAATATAAGCCTCACCGTTTTTCGGAGCTTTAGTCGATTTCTGCATTTTGTAAGTTGCAAAGCGCATTTTCTCGCTAAACGAACGACTACTTTGAGTTACGGTTCCAACATTTGGCAGCATTCGACGAGACGGAACTTTTTGCTCAAGATCTAAAATGCGCATTAAACTCCAAAATCAGCCAAACTCAAACCTAATCCAACTGTTTGAGCAAGTGACGGATGTGCTGTTGTTGAAGGAGGAAGAGAAAAACGGCCTAATTTGAAGTTTCATTATTAACTAAACTTGTTTAAAACGTACTTATTTCAAGTTGCTCGGCTTGAACGCTAATCGAGCATAACGGTCCGTCCACAAGTTCTTGCACAAAGAAGTTGACAGAAAACTCGTGTCCCAAGTTAATCGACTCCAGAAACTCATATCTTTCGCTGTTGCCTGCTCGTAAACGAACGAATGCCGAGTGAAGCTCAAGCTGAAACAATTATTGAGAACGCTTTAAGTATTGAGTTGTTTCCTACTTCGATTTCAATCTCCCTCACTGCCTCAAATCGCCGACATTTCGGTATGAAGTCTCCAGCTTGAATCTCTTCATTTATTGCTGGATATGTGGCCGGAAAAACTTCTTTATCAAGTTCGAACAAGATAAACCAGTCGCTTCCAACAGGTTCCAGCTTTCCGTAAACACTCGAGAAGTTCAAAGGAACATCAAAAGTTAACCGCGCAAAGCTGGGTCGATGCTGAAATGGCAACTTAGCTGATTGATCCGAATTGTCGGTTGGCAAATTGGCCAGACAGGAATGGAGAATGCCGACAAGTAGCACCAAAACAAACGGTCTCCTCATTGGTCATCTGCAAACTAAAAACCGCAAAACTTGAGTTGTAAACGAAGATGAAGCGTTGTAACCGAAACGAGCAAGAGCCAATTTCCTCAAGGGACAAGAGCCAATCACAAGGAACACACCAAATGAACCGAAACACGCAAGTCCATAAATAGATTCAAAAGTTTGCAGCCCCAAGTTTACTACCCCATGAATACCGTTTAAAATGCCCAGCACCGCATAATGGACATTCACGCCGAATGACAACTGCTCATAATTCCTCAAAAAACAGGCTAATCCATGTGGCAAAACTTGTTAAACAAACTTGTCCGACAAGAAGATACATCTTTTTTGAAGGCACACGGCGCCGTCTCAATTACAAACATGAAACTTTTGCGAAAAAACGCAAAATCAGCAACCTGGTCTACGATCATTTGAGTGGAGTTTGATTAGTTTTTGCGAGTCAACAGCTTTCGCCGAATGCACTTGAAAATTCCACTAAACAGCAATCTAGCAAATCAAATGAATAGGAAATGCGAGTTCACGCTCGAAAAGCTTCCCCAATTTTAACATTACAGACAGGCAGTTTTTCGGTTTTGTCCACATTTTCTATTCAAGTTAAATTAGGCGTATCGCGTAAATGTTAAAAAATAGAGAAAGTGGTCTGAACCGAAAACTTTTAGAACTTGGAACAAACGGTGCCTTCAAGTTTATTAAATGGAAATTGAAATGTTTGCTTAAGACGAAACAATAAAAATAGCCACGGGCATTCAAAAACTGTCACTCCTTGAATAAACACTTCAATTGTCCAAAAATGTAGTAGACAAAGTAATCGCCGCCACTTCCAAACGGTCTCTCCCAAAAGTTGCACGGCAGAGAAGAACTCAAAGAACACAGTGAAACTTGCGTTTACATGATTAAATTTGACTAGCGTTGGAACTGTTGGATTGGGGCCAAAAAAGACACACTTTTAGCATTGTTTATTTGTTTTCTGGCTGGCTTTTGAGAAACAAAGATTGTCGAGACCAATTTGACGCAATTCATCTTCAACCGTGATCACAAATCAGTTGCCAGTTTGTTTTCGGCCAAAATGGACGACGAAGAAAAATCACAAGTGTTGAACAAACGTGTCGGTTGGGCCATTTTTGAGCTGTATGGCACGTAGTCGGGGCGGCGACCAGAATAATTAGCACAAATAAAATGTTTATTGCTTGTCTCGACAACCCATTTTTGGAGATTATGCAACTGTTGAGTTCAAAATACATATAAACGTTTAAACTCCTCATTTAAATGCCGAATTGGAATTTTGGACGACGTCCACTAACACCAAAAACATGCGCGATAAAAACCGGATGCATGGATGAGCTAAAGAAACGGAAAACAAAATGAGAATGACTTGCGCATCTTTCTGGTGACGTAAAAATCGTGGTTTGCATCTTTGGTGGTGTTCCATTTAACATCTTGAGCAACGTGATGTGTGTTTTAGTTTTTGAATTAGTTTGTGAATTGACAATTTCAATTAAAGCAAGTTCAAAAGACCTCTTTGATTTTAACCACTAGTTTCTGCTAACTACAAATTGCTGAATCATTGAACATTGTAAACCGCAAACATTACAGTAGCATGTCAGGAAAAACAGTTGCGTACGGAACGTTCCCTCCGGCAATTCCAGTTTTGTGCTTCCGTTCGCTTTCTCCAAATTAACAGTTCGCTTAATGATCTTTATTACTTTTCGGATGCAACACGATTTTAGTAATTTAGCAGTTGTACCGAAACTTTGCTACAAAGCTATAAAAGGGGAAATACGGTAAGCGCACGTTTGCAAATTGGATCAAGCATATTAGTTGTTTGTGAGGTACGTGTCGAGCTTCTTCTTTTGATTAACGGGTCCGTAATTGGAAGGCGAACTGGAATCTGATGTGGGTTGTACTCGGCTGCTGGCGATGATCCACCAACAAACCGCAACTCATCAATTCCAATTCATCCAGTTCGGAGGAGGGGCAGCTAATTGCACAAGGCGTGAAGATGGCGCAGCAAGGAAACATGTTCGCCATCAATGCGGTTAATGAACATCGCGCAATTGATAATGCAAAGCCGACCAGCCGTCGCCGATGATCCAACCATGCGCGCAGAAACGAGTTCGTTTTCGGAAAATGATAATCAACCTTCGCTGACTGCAAATCCGCAAAACTTGCTGTTACGGTAGAATCTCAGAACTTCCCTTTTTATGAGCATCGGGTTTAATCGGCTTCAAGCCTTGATTAATCTTTATTAACTTAATGGCTTTATCCACTTACCGGCTAGCACTTCTGCAGTTCTGCAAGCATTGTTTCAAAACTTGTAACAGTTTATTCGCCTGGGGAATAAAATCCGAGCGGGTTTCAAAACTACCTTTTGCGTGTGAGTCCAGATTTGATTGCGCAAGAGAGGAGGCAACTCATCCGTTTACTATCAGCGCTTTGTGCTGTTGCAAGCCGAACGGCTAAGCGACGGAAACTCAATTTCTTGTTTTTGGTTATCAGTTGCGCATTTGTGATCGTCGTTGAGGCGCTTTCCTCCGAATAGGGAAACCCATCTTCGTCGGGCCTCCTCTGGCTATGCGCACAACTTTTCTCCAGTCTATCCAGCGCAACAACAACAATCCTTTTGTTTCGGTCCGTTTTCAAATTTCCGCTACTGTATTGTTTTCTTCTAAAAATAGGCTCCGTCAAGAAGCGGTCACTCACGTAAAATTAATTGACCAACGTTTCAGTTTTCCTGAACATGACCGAACGGCCTCCAACTTTCAACGAGCTGCTGATTTATGAAGTTAAACAACATCCGGAATTGTACGATCAACAGGTAATTCGAAGCCTTTTATTTTAAAACAACCTTTCGTTTAGCACAGAGTATGCACAGATTCAGATGAACGAAATTGCATGTGGGAGAGCATAGCTCAACGTATTGATGAAAACGTAACTGCCGGTTTCGCCAAGAAAAGGTGGCTTCAATTACGCGACAGGTAGATTTAAAGGATAGATTTTAATATCCCAGTTTTCAGATACCGAAAAGAACTCAAAACTTCACTGCGGAGCTTGACGCGACCAAAGTGGCCGTACTTTGAAAAACTGTCCTGGCTAGATCAATATTTAAAAGATTCAAAGTGAGTGTTTATGCTTATTTGTGCTGACTGGTCTCTGTTGCTTTAGAAGTGCTGGCCTGAACCCTCTGTTTTTATCTAAATCTTTTAACAACTTGGACAACACGCCAATATCTTTAGATTCTCTCATAAAAGACGGTAAGTTGTTTGTTGCTTTGAAGCTCTACCAAAATCTGCTTTTAGATGGTAACGAAATTGGTGACTTTACGTATTCACAAACTCTGAACGCGAATACTCTCCTTGAAAACATCATGGCCGCCTCATCTTCTGCGTTTGAACAATTGCAAAGACAACGAGAAAGTGGGAAATTTTCTCCAGACTCGGCAGTTGGTAAGATTTAAACTTCCATTGATTTGAAAATGACTTTAATGTTTAGCAAGTAATGAAGACGGCGAAACCTCACATAACAATGGACTTTTAAACAGTTCTGCGTCAACTAGTGGTTCCGAAGCCGGCAGTTCAAATGGAAGTGATACTGAAACAAAACTCCATCAAGACAGTTTGTCACCGGAACGACGATCAAGTGCTGCTCAAAGCGACACAAGTTGTGAAACAGATAATCAACAAAACGAAAGCGGTCAAAATGTAATTTTTCTACACAGCTTTTTGAATAATTTAGAAACAATAACTTGGCATTTTCAGTGCATGAGCGAACAAAACGACCAATCCGTATTTAATCCAACGATGTTGACCAGCTCCGAGAACTTCAGCTTCATGGGCTCGTTGGTTCCGTGGCTTAAGTGCGGCAGCTCAACAACAAAAGGCAGCTAAACAACGAAATCCGCCTTACTTGGTGAGGCGCGGGGGCGGTATGCGAGTGAAGCCAGAGAACGGTGTCGAACGTCCAAATGTGCTGTCTGCTTTTAAACCACTGGCCAAAACAATGTCGGTTGGAGGCCTGATGAGTTTGAGCAACTCGTCAACAACAAGCACAAGACCCAATTTGCATTTAACTCAAAGCGTGGGACTGGAGCGAGACAACAAATCATCGTTTGAATATCAAGCTCAAGAACTGGATGAGGACATGTTGTTTGCACGCCTTATAGTTTTAAAGCTGAAAAAGTTGTCAAGTAGGGAGAAAAGAACAATCAGCTCTCAAATCTTTGATCTGTTGAATGCAAAAGAAGAACAAATTGAAATCAATTGATTGACTTTGTGATTAGGTAGTAGAAATTAGTAGTTTGTATACAAGTTGTGTTGATTGTACAAATGTGTAAATAAACTTTAATTCCGTGCCTTCGTGCTTCGAACACGACTTTTAATATAAGTAAGTGTTGTGGAAACAGCTAGTATTTACAAGATTTAATTAAGACCACAGACTCCAAACAGTTGGACTGCAAATTGCATTAATCAAACATTCCATGGTTAATCTGATTTGAAGGTGGATTCACAGCGTCGAAGCGTTTTCTCCAATGTCTGGGAAATTGAGTTTGCCAAATTTGATAAACACCGTAGGCCGGCTCTTGACTCAATAACAAGTTTCCATTCTATAACCGAGAAAAGGTTCAAGATCAAATTAGCACACTCGAGTTCCTTGCTTCAAATGTACGGTACACTCTTTGTGTTGGCGGAAAGAGTCAAAGTGGCAAAGTTTTGCGGAATCTCCAAGTTGTTTGCTCATCGAATTAGATTAGCCAGCGTTTCGGTCATTGAGGACCATTGGATAATGTTTTTTCGATATTAACACGGCTTTGTGAGTGGTTTTGGCGGAGATGCGCCGAGTTTTGTATTCAAGTGCCCTCGACATCCGCCTAATCAAACACAACTTTTGCCATTTAGGCAAAAAATAACTTTGCACAATTTGGTCATCACGGCAGACTTTCGTGTTCTTCCTCGAATCCCGACAAACAACTTACGGTACAGACACGGAACTTGCGTAAAGCATGTTTCCACTAATTCCAAACAATGCATGAGCCACACAACAAGCAGCTCGCAAACTTTATTCACAAGTGCACGGCAAGGTTATTGGAATCGTCCCAATTTGTATTCGGAAACGCATGACGATTAATTAGAGTTGCGTGCCGAATGAGATCGCCTTCTCCAAATCTACAAATGACTAATCAAATGATACAAAATTCAACGAAAGACTAAAAAACCTAATCCTCGTTTTCATTCTACAGTAAGAAGTCTCGAACCCGAACAATGACGTGTGTGAGAAAAATAAACTTGATCTGTTCCCATTGCTGCGGTTCAATTGTTCCCATTGCCGGTTCAAGGATTGCTGTTTGAATAGTATGCTGAATGGTTACGGACACAAACTTTATTGTGCACAAAAACGTCACGATTAAGTGCGAAATGTGTCAAGAGATGAGCGAAATTCGAGAGAGCCAACTCAAAAATTGTTATCTCAACTTGTCAGCCAATGACCAGAGCTGGTTGGATAGATTTCGGCGGCCTAGAGAGCCGCCCTCTGCGCGTGCGCAAGTCTACAGTTGCGCCGTCACATTTGCTTCCTCATTTGACTTTTGGGTCTTGTCCCATACTTGTTTAAATTGTATAAGTCCAGCTCCGTCAAACAATGTCCGAAGACTCCGACAATAATCAAAGCTTGACTGCATTGAGTGCCGAAGAGCTGGAGAAACTGTTGCGCCTACGCGCTGAGCGCAATCAACGGACACCGAAATGTGCGCGTTGTCGAAATCATGGAGCTGTGTCGGCGCTGAAAGGTTTAAACGATGTGTTTGTTAATTACTTATTTGTTAACTTCAGGCCACAAACGTTTCTGTAGATGGAAAGACTGCATGTGCGCAAAATGTACGCTAATTGCCGAACGTCAGCGTGTGTAAGTAGCATATTCACAAATGTTATATTCGTTTCTTTCCAGCATGGCAGCTCAAGTCGCTCTTCGTAGACAACAATCGCAAGAAGAGAAGGTAAGTTGTACTCGAAATTGTAGCAACTTTTTTAAACTTTAAGGAGGCGCGAGACTTACAAATGCTATTGGGCCTCGATAATGGCAAGTTGTCTGGCGTCATGAAAATGCTCAATGAGTCACACACAGAAACCGAAACGGCCGAAGATCTAAGTGTAAACAAAGGTGCGTTAGTTAACTTAATTGTTTTCAAAGTTTGAATCAAATGCATTGAAGTTTTCACACAAACAAGTTGTATAGACAGTACCATATTCTGCACGCTTTTTGCAAACTCGCGCAAACACTTTGTCATTGTGTGATAAACACTGCAAGTGTGAAGCTAACTTTGGACATACTCGCCGGTCAAGTGCCTTTTGCGCATACCTTTACACCCACCTAATTGTGCGCGCTTCCTCTACGGCCAATCAATTCGACAACTGTGCGGATTGAATTTCGATTGGTTTCGAATAGTTAACCACCCAACTGCACACTTTCACTCTGGTTCGAGGAGACCAACTTCTCGCGCTCGAATTGCTCGATATTTGACGTCCAGCTACCGTAGCACAGTTTGGCTATTGCTAACAAGTGTCTCAGCGGGTGTCAGTGCACCTGCTTCAAACAACTTCAACACTAAGCGCGATACGACCGACGGCGACCGTGTTTGACCGCCCAGCGCCTAATCCCAAGCATAATTTGCCCATCTTATGCAATCTTTTAATTGGCACTCGACAAATCGGCCGTATTGCGCCTAGTGTTTATTTTGTTTGTGCTAATCCGAAATGCGCGCATAATTCTCAATTAATAAGCAATAATTTCCGTGCAAGGCAAATGCACAAAAGCACAAAGCATTTGCAAATTAGTCAAGAACTTCCAATGCAAAATCGCATGCAAAAGCCTCTGGATTAAATAGAGCTCTAGGCCGGAACTGGAAGTAAATAAATCAGGAAGGAATTTTAGGTGCCGATGAGGCAGAGATGGGTGATGTCAAATTAACAGAAACCAGCCCAACCGCCGAGACTTCAAAGCCGGTCAGCAAGAAAAGCTCCTTTTCGGCCACCTCATTGTCGTCGATAAGCAATCCCGAAAGCCCGGTTGCCGCAAGTTCCTCATCGCTCGGCGCACAAAGTCTACCCGATTCAACCAATGAGTCACTTTTCCCAAGTGCCCAACTTCGCACATTGCCCTTCTTTCCACCTAATCAATTGATCGGAAAACCGCCTGTCAACAACTTCCCTCCGCTGTACAACCCGTTCTTTTACCACAACTTCTTTCGCTTCCCACCCAATGGATTCCAATTTAATTAATTGACATTTATGCTTTATTGTTTGTTTCGTTGGATTGCGCCCTTTATTTCTGTGAATACCCAAATCCAGCCGCTATTTTTGTTCGAACCCGCAACCACTATTCGTCATTTCTTTTTAATGGAAACTAATAAAGTTAATTATAAGCCGGATTTAACGTCGACAAATCGAATCAAGTTGACAAAAAAACGCCTTTGTGCTTACCTCAAAACCAACTTACTGCTTAGTGGTAAACGGTTAAGGAGATTTTGTTGTTTTGAATCATAGCGAAGCTTTACGAAATCCACTTACTTGTTTGTGGAATTCCTGGATGGCACCACACAATTTGTTGCTTTAAGCCAGTTACTGTAATGCCGACTACGCAAGAGCTACTGTATCCAAAAAATCGCAGCGAACTTTGCTCTCAGCTTTCGACAAACAACAACCGATTATTATAAGCTTCTTTGCTGACTACAAACGATCCATGATTTCATCCAATTTTGAAAGTGCTCTCGATTTGATCGCAGCCACAAAGCCGTGTGTAATCGCGCCAAACACACTTTGGGATATTGTAATGGAGGCAACCTTCTAAATATTCCTTTTCAACATGACGTCTTATTATTTGTTCTTTCCAAACAGAAGCCTTTGCAAGTCTTAATTTTCAATTCCTAAGCGTTTTAGTTCTTTCTGTAATGCGCTCGGTTTACCTAGTGCTTTGCAATGTCGTCATATGAAACGTAGTCGTCAACTAAATGTGCAAACGTAAACAGCCGAGCAAACTCGAAACAAAAGAACGGGCACTTGAAACCGCAGCAGAGGATACTTTCAGCGACTTGCAATGAGTCAATCGAGAAACGAACCTTTTAATGTCGACGAATTAAGTTTTTCACCGCATATGAACTTTGTGCTTCGAAACCTTTCGTACCGTGCAACTGAGTACAATTTGTGGCGAGTCGAAGTTCCCATAAACAAGAAATTGGAGTTGATGCGTTCGTCGCGCCAATTTCCAAATAAACCTTTTTGTATTTCTTAATAGTAGTGGCAAAAAACTGCTGTACTTTCTCGCAGACAAGGACACCAAGGACAAAGATTGCTTTTTGCCAACTCCACAACCTGCCACAGCAAGGCCAATTGGAGGTTGACGCCATGAATGGAGCAGCAAATCAAATTAAATTTGTAGGCGCATCAAGTTGTATGCAAATCGAGTTTGTAGGACGGAAATAGGCAAACATTTTGAACCTACAACTCTTAGTCATCATCCACTTTTGTATCCAACACCGAAAGCAGCCGAGATCTCTACCGTATACAAATAAATAAGTTTATTGGTCGCACATACACAAACACATACAACACACAAGCGCATACAAGAAGGTTGGTCTTTCGATTAGCAAACAGAATAAAGAAGTGAACAACGACGAGAATGAAGAAACGAATAAAGTCAAGCGTGAAGTCAAGAGTAGACAAATGAATCTCACTAAGCTAGTTGAGCAGATGCTCAATGATATGACAGTGTATTGAGGTATCGACTTATCATGGCACGGATCGACAAAAACGGGACACGGGTACAAATTTGAACAGGTTAGGAACACAATTTGTAGGCACTTAGGAGCTGGAGTCAAGAGAAACCCGACTTCGGCACGTTTTGTCGAAAGTGCCAACGAACGTTGATGCTTAAGCACGAACATCAGTTGATAAATTTGTGTGAAAGTCTAGTCGGTGTCCGCTTGCTTCTGCCTTGTGAAGTGCCGCCCGATCCGCACTTCGACTGATCTTCGGCAATGATAAGTTCTGGCCGAGCCTCTTTGATGATGAAAAACAGCTGATCGTCAAGTGAGTGTGGCTTGTACACAATGGTGGCGTAACTGCAGCCAACAAAGATTGGGTTGGTGAAGTCGGGATCTGCGCCTAAACAAACAACTGTTTCAGTGCTTTTCAATTAGTGTTTACTTGTATGTGAGACCAAAGACGGTGTGGCCATGTGCTGTGTGACAAACGAGTTGCCGGAGAGTACGCGAAGACTGCTCTAAACGTTGTAGGATTAGCATGTGCTCAGTTCTCCAGCCTGTTGCAAGAAATGTATGCTCCGATTTGTAGGCTTGCAACTAATTTGTCAAATGTACTTACTTTTCGATGAACTGCTGCTACGGAGAAGATCAATTCAGTTTGGGTTGGAATTCGAATCATGCACGGCTTGCGTAGACGCAAGTTGCTGGTGTTCACGAGCAGGGCCTTGTTGAACAAGTCCGGAGTGATTTCAGTGAAGCAGTCTGAAAGGAAGGGCAATTACAGAGAAGGCTCTCTAGAAACTCACTAATTCCAACGAACTCGCTACTTTCCGGCACTTCAATTGCTGTAGCCTTAGGCCAGTGATTCAGTTGCTGCAAGGATAGATATACTTCCGTTTCGGCATTAAGTAGGAACTTACGATTATTCCGCGTGTTTGACGAACAGACACGACGACTTGAAAGGTTAATGCGATGTGTACGAGAATAATTCGGAGCATGGCCTGAAAATCCACAACTACTGTGACGCAACCACTGCTAATAACAAGCACGACGCGTAAACTTTAAGCATCGGACTACCGGTTCTGCATTGTGAAACTTGCTCGGCATTTGAATTGGAAAGAACAGTAGGCACTTTATGTTAGCACGGAACATTTCAACAGATTGGAGGCACGCAAGCAGCTATTGTTAGTATAGGTCATCGAGTGTACTGGGAACCGTAACCCGTTGACCACAAAGTGTAATGTTGCCTTTCGTAGGATGGCACAAACAACTAGAGCGGAGTACGGTAGGCAGGAGCTGAGAAAGTAAACTGAAGTCAAGAAACATCCGAAGACTGAATTCTGCTTGTTTTGCAAACGAAGAATTCGACCGCCCTTTTCGGAATTCAGCTGAGTTGGCCACAAAACAAAAATAAACCGTAAACGGATTTGAAGAAAAATGTGCAACTCTGCTCGGTGACAAATTGTAAGACGGTGTAAGGGCGGTAGGTGAGCGAATTCGAATACTTTGCCGGCTTTGCAGGGATTTGTTGCTGGCAATCCCGGCAGCTTCCAATGACTAACTGCTGGTCCAACTATGCCACAACCCCAGTTTGCCACGCCTTAAATAGGAAAATCGGGAGGAGCGGCATCCGTGCGGCTGATTGTTTATGTAAATAACAACTAAGTCCTGTGATTGAATAAGGGTGGCGCTTAGTGAGTAAGAGCGGCAAGTAACTACATATCCGCAATTAAAAGACTAGAAATCACGTTGAAGGTTAATTGGCGTGAGTTTGTGCCCAATCCACGGCTACAAACCCAAAAGAACAATCTAATAAGGTCGGCAGCGGAGCACCTTTCCAAATTTGATGACAAAACCGTAACTTTCAACTCAACTGTCCGCTGAGTACTTCCCAGGGGGAGTTTGGTTTCACAAACTAGCGTCTACAGCAGCAAGCTAAATAATCCAAATGGACGCCAAGTGACTCACTTTAAATTGATGTTGAATTCCGGATTAGCGTGTCCGTTAAATTTGTAAGCTCCGCCCATCAATTAGCGCCGTTGGCCTTTGATTCGGAAGTTGGCGAAAGCTATCGTACCCCATTGTTTGGTTTACCTGCATAAGATTAGAAGGAGATTAGATGCTGGAGGTCGTATTCTTGGTGATTGCGACGTGCTCGGATTTGTGGGCACAATTTGTTGCTAATCTTAGAAACAAATGTCAATAATTGCAGTTGGGGCAGCTGATAAATCTCGTGAATAGCCAATTGTTTAACAAAATTAGCGAACGCTATTTATGGACGCTCCATTGTTTTACAGTACGCCCCCATCGACAAGAGGGTGTTCGAAATTAGCACTTTGTCCAAAGATTTCCAACACTAATTGTTCGTTTAAGCTCGACTAATTCCAACTAATTGGTGTCGAAGAATCAACAAGACACTAAGATTCATGAACCGGCTAAATCCCACACACAACAGATAAGCAGTGGACTATAGCGGAAGCCGTACACGCGCAATAGGTCGTTCGGTACGGTAATAGATTAGTGGTTTGGTTTGTTTGGAGAATAAAGGACCGGATTGGCGAGTAATTAAAGTGTTGAAAAGATCACAAATCGATTCAGTTGAGGACAGCAACTAAAAGTTTTCCTCAAATCCGAAGTGTTTTTGTCGTGTGCCGTGTGTTGAAATGCGATCATGGAGAGGTAAACGGAACGACGTTTTTAGAGCATTAGTAAGAATCTCTTTTAAGCCACAACAAAAAAGAGATCAAAGTGCCAGAATCCGTCAGGGTGGCATCAGCGCAAAATGCGCGCAGTAACCCGATTAGTTGTTCTTGGCTTCGTGAATTCATAAGAATCCCATGACTCATGCGTAAGAGGAACTCCTTTCCAAGCTCGCTGGATTTCAAAAATGATTCAACTTCGTTTTTCAAAGATCGTCCAATCCATTAGACATTTGACCCAAGTTGATGTTTGTACGACCACTTCTTAGACTATTGGACTATTTAAACGGGATTATTCGTTAAATTACTTGGGCTTATAAGTTTTAAGAGGACTACACAAGTTTGTGCGGAAATCGCTTTGCCGGCTCAATCAGCAAAAGTACAAGTCACCAGACAGTTCAACACTTTTGTGATGTTATTTGACAACTTTTTATCCGCTTACAGAAAAGCCAAAACACGGTGGTGTTTTGATGCCTAAAGCCGTTCGGCACGCTTGAAAACAAAAGCCAAATGATTCATCGGCTCACATCACATTTTTGCCAAACATATTTCGATGTTTTGATTAGCAAATCCCCGCTTACAAAGCAGAGCAGGCGACGTGGTTTGAGGTTGGATGAATTCTGTCAACTGTTTGTCTTCACTGGAATTCGAGCCTTGCGGCAAACAAAAACACCTACTGTAGTGAGTCCCAGTAAACATGACTAAAGATGACTAATGGAGGTGTTTTCTCGCCAGATTTAGAGCCTGCGGTTCCACCTAAGCGTGACTTCCAATGCATCCTTGTTGGTGAAAGGCCACCTCTAGTCATTAATTGGGCAACACTTAATTGTAGGACTGCTACAATCCGCGCCGTTGCCTCAGATTAAATACAACTGACGAGGCCACATTAGAGATTCACATGCATATCAGCATGAGGACTCAAAAGTTCAAAAGTTTGGAGTTGTTTGTGCGCGGAAATAAGAAGAACCAGAGACCGCAAGCGACACCCCGATCAAAGTTAATCGACGAACAAGCTGAGTTGATGAAAGCGGACACGCCGATCAGTGGAGAGGAGTTCCTTGACGAGCACAGTGCACGCCTAACTTCCCAAACTTCCACCACTCAAGTGTGAGCCAAACGTGCCAATCGACCACTTTTAAATGATTCAAACTATACGGTGAGACTTTGTAATTGGCGCAGCACGGTTCCCACGAATTACGTCAGGTTCTCAAAGTAATTCGTTAATGACACATGCGTGGAATGCTGTCTGCCTACGGTCGGACTAAGATTCCATGAGAATGCATGCATAAAAATAGTAATTTAGCATCATGGACGCGCAGAAATAGATAAATCGTGCTGTAATCCGACGGATTACCACAAAATGACAAATTTTGAATTAACCGAAAAGTTCGCAATCAGGCACGAGCTTCGGAAAGTATTAGCCGTTTTTCCTCAACTATTCCAACGAATGCTAATCCAACAAGTCAAGATTACAGTAGGCACAAAGAAAGGCTTCCACGCACCGAAATTTTACGGTTCAATGGACGGGGGAAGTTGCTTTATTTTAAAATCCGCTCGGAGAATCCGCTGCGTATTCGATTTGCTAAAAGGCGCCAGCATGCATTGATTACAATCATGCGTTGAGCACTTGGCCATTTGACCAGCAAGGCGATCTGAATGGAACGCCGCTGATTAGGCTCCCACGAGCAAGCTGTGCTTTAAGTTTTGTTGCAAAGCTGCTGAGTTGTTTTTGTTGTTTGCTGGGGTTCGCGGAAACTCGCTCTAAATGTTAGTTTCCGTAAACAAAACTCGAAGGACTTCCGTCCAACTCAAGTCCTTGCTGGTCTTTAAACGCTGACCGATTATGCTAGCATGACTAAGGTTTTTAGATGCACCATTTGAAACAGTTCCGTTCACAGTCCAACAGGCACCAGCATTCCCGGCCGAGGCATTGAAATCCGGTCGCCTACGCTGAAATTAAATGGCTCTTTTTATTGCATTACTGAGCAGTGTGTTCGCATGTTCTTTGGACATTCGCTGAACCGGACATTTATTTTCTCAACTTTGCACTTTGCATTCCAAACGTTTCAGCTTCGTAAAGTTAGGCCGGCATTTCGGGAATGCCAAAAGGATGGCTGCTTCACGGCTATACAGTGGATTAAAAATACAACTCGATTACACCCTAAACTTGAACTTGTTCCCAACCTAAATGGCACACTTCGGCTGAATCATAAGTCAGGCCGGACCGAGTGCGGAGTTGATTAAAAATGGACAGACGTCAAATAATCAAATTACACAAATATGCGCACGCTTACTCAACCGCCCAAACAAAGAAAATGTTTTCAACACGCAGCATTTGCCTAATTTTGATTACGTCGAATGCCTGCGAATAAACTCAATTTCCGGCGTTTGTCTTGGTGTCTTTATTCTAGCGAAAACAGCAGCAGTACAACGAACAATTTATTAATATTTCGGGAATTATTGCGGAGGGTTAGTCAGACACTCAATTCGGCAGCAAACATTGGCAATTATCCATATGGTAGAGACTCATTTAATTGTGCAATTAAATTTTAAGAATTGGGCGTTAAAGCATGTGGGATGGATGTGCTGCGTTGTACGAAACGTTGAAAAGCACTCAAATTATACAGAATGGCAAAAACACGCTCTTCTCATTAAATTAGCCACCCTTTCCGAAAGTGTACATGTGAATAGATTAATAAATTTAGACTGTTTCGAAAGATGACTAAAATGATTAAAGACGACTAAAGATGAGTTTTTGTGTCATTCTGTGTAATTCAAATTGAAAGCATTTTGTAATCTAACACGGGTTAAATGGCAGTTTTGGTCACGACTACTTTCTGGAGTTGTTCGATTAAATTAGTTATAAATAGAACGAAATGGAGTGTTTAGAAAGCAGTCCTTGAACAGTTATTTAGGGTCAAACCAAGCTTTCTTCAATGGATGACGAGTCGGAAGTGTCCACTTTTAAACGGTCACCGTTGCTGACGTGTTTTTGAGAATTGAATCTTTGGAGTGCTTGCGGTTGATGTGTGTGATGTCCCCGTAGAAGGCTTGAAACGGAGCTTGTGCGAGTTTTGTGGATTCGAGTTCTGGTCTCTTTTTCAACGAAAGTTCTTTCGATTGTTGGATGATCTGCTGCTCGCCACTCTTCGTCTGCTCTTCTGCGGCGTTGTTGGACGGGGGAGTTGGGAGCTGAGCGGCTTTCGGTGATGGCTCGTCGACCGTTACCGACTCTACGTCTTTGGGATGGTCCTCTTGAATCTCTATCGGTATTTGGAGTCTCTTTCCAGTTCTGACGATTGCCCTAAATGGTGAGGGGTAAGTTTGTGCAAGTTTGAAAGCGCAGGGAAAGAAGTGCTAGAAGCTTGGTTATCGGAAAACTGATCAACCGCAATCTCCTCCAGGTTATTTTCAAAACAAACTCGAATAAGCAAAAGTCCGAAATCAGTCAAATGGGCTTTGATGGAATCCAAAAGAATGTCGCTGGGAATTGAATACTTGCGGCTGAAACTGCGCTTCAAGGTTTGCTCCGTTTTTGGATCTTCGTCAATTCGTTCACCAGAAATCGTCAATGTGTGGCCATGCAAAGTAACCTGAAAATAAGGAATGTTTAAAAGTAGTTTTGTTGTTGAATAAATCGACTTGCTTTGATGTCTTTTGCTTTGAAATGCTTGACGTCCAGTTGAATTGTAAAGCCGGTCTCTGTAAAAGCGTTAAACCTTTGATTAGCAAAAGATCTTACCGCTGTTCACAATATCTCCAACGCCCACAATCTGCTGCGGAGAGCCAGGCCGTGATGTATACTGGTTGAAGCTTGTCTTTAAACGTTTAACTTTATCTTTAAAGTTTCAAAATATTAAGTTTACCGGCTGATTTTGTGTAGTTGGATATGTAGTAGGTGGAAAGAACGATTGATTGTTTTCCAACAGTGGACCTTTGTTTAATGGACGTTCGGCCTCGTACCGATCAAAGTAGGATCGAGGATTAAAGTCACGCTCGTTTGGCGTATTGTAAGGCCAATAACTTTGTTTCGAGTCGCTGGCTTTTTCAACTGGCGCTGGACTGCTTGGAATATATCTGCCACTGTATGGATTTTGTAAGTACAAAGACGGTGGATAGCGGTTGCCAACATTTGTAGCTGGTTGTTGCTGTTGTGAGTGAGCACCTACGTTGTAGTGAAGACGTCGAATTGTTGGCGGAACAGATGACTGGCGACTTTTGCGTGAAGGGTCATTAAAGCTGTTGCCATTCCTCAACCTAAAATGGCAGCTATCATGTAAATTTAAAGACCTCAAAATTGAAAAAACGATTCAGGCATGCCTTTGATTTGACCAATCCGGCTTGTTATAATCGACTTCGTAATTGTTTCTAAACGGACTTCCATGCCTTCTCCGCTCTTGATCAACATACTCGCGACCCTAAACAAGGAAGTTAAGTATTGTAAGAAAAACTTACAAGTCCGTTTTTTACTTCATATTCGCGGATGTATCGTTCGCTCTCTTCAAAGTACTTTGACATCAAGTCAATCAAGCAGTCTAAACAATCGAATCAATACTTGTTAAAATCGAGACGAATAAAGTGTCCAGAAAAGCCCGCAAAAGCACGTAGAGGACCGCGGAATTTATTCACGAGCGTTCATTTACATATTTGTTTTGTCTTCTTTTTGGAGATGGGAATGCGGACAGGTAAACAAGCAAAATTCACTTTTCATTCCAGACGACTCACAATAAAACTAATAGTAGCTGTTTTAAAAAACAAAAGAAAGGTGGCCAGTAGAAGCAGCGCCTAAATGAGTGAGTCAATTTCGAGAAACCCCCTTTTCGTGGTGGCATTTCTTCCTTCCGGGCGATCAAAGTGATTCAACTTTTTGTTTGTGCAGAAACTTTGGAATTTTCGTACAATAGTAAAATTGAGGTCGTGTCGTGGGCAGAATTAACACCTATTCAATAGAATGGATATTTTGTCGGAAATGCTTAATTGTTTGGCGAAATTAGCTCGAACGAATATGACAAGAACTGAATGTTTCCAAAAGAACTGATAAATTTAAATCTCTTTAGCGCATTTAAAACGATATTATCAGGAATTTGTTAAAGCAAAGGTGTCAAGACGAGAGCGCATAAATTTTGTTTGTTCTGAATGTGTGTTTGGTTGCGTTGCACGTTAACACCTCGCAGGCGCAAGAATCATCGATGGCCCAACGTGTCGTAAAATATTTATACTTTCGTTTTTTCGATGCGCTTCATAAACGAAGCCATTATTCCTTGGGCTGAACTCGCATCCAAAATGCTTTCACCTTTTTATTCACGGTTAAACATAAATCGTCCACAAAGACTGTGTTGCAAAGCTCATAAAAAGTGTGCTGTTTTGAGATTGCTTGTTTATGAGTGTAGAATAACAAAAAATCACAGCAACATATCGAACACATAAAGATTAGAAAAGCATTACTTTAAAGCTCATTCGGTAAATTTGAATAAAATTCATGAATACAAAGCATCGTTTTTGTTGTTATTTGGCATTTTTGAAGAAGTCGATCGGTGTGATTCAATGTGCTTTCGGTGGAGGAGAAAGAAGCGTCTGACAAAAAAGAAACTGAAGGAAGTCAACAAGCCGGTGCAAGGATGCGTTACAGGTAAGTGATTTGTTTCGCTGAGTCATTTAATTGTTTATCTTTAGATACTGATCACCATGCAACATCTCCTTTGTTTTTCATCGAAGATCATCTTCCCGCAGAGCAACAATACTGTGAGCAAAGTCAAGAATTGAGGACTGCAGAAGAACTAAGTGCCAATTGTCCAGCTCATTCAGAGTATTATCCATTGATTGTACCGAAAAAGAAGGGAGAATGCATTGTAAATGTAAGTATCTTTGAACTTTTGATTGCTATGTTGAATAGTTAAACGCTATTTGTAAAATGCGCTTGTTTCTTTTGATTGAGTGCAAATAATGAGTCAACTAATGTTTGCTTTTTAGATCTTTGATGACCCCGAATCAACACTTAGGCAAGTTCCTTCGCTAGATCTAGACACTAACACGTCTTTGGTTGTCACTACATCCAGGCTTCCGCTGCTGACTGATAGCCAATCTGAAGTTGAAAACTGCAACGTGAAGACTCCGCCGATTGTTCGCTAATCTCAGATCGATTTTCTTTGTGTTTTCTGGTTGAAATGGATAAATTCTTCACTGACTGTTTTAATTCTCTTATCATTGCTTGTAATTTGACAAATTTCGTGCGGCCGGAGCCGTGCTTTTAAAGCAATTTTTGATCTTTTGTTTACAGTCTGCTTGCTTTTGTGCGGATGCCGAAAATTTGTGGGTGTCGCCTTGGAAACATCTTGTTTATTTAATATTAGGACGCGCGAATAGCCCGTTTTTGCTCACTAATTAAAACGGGATGGCTACTGAACTTACGAGTGCTTTTAATACTTTACCTTCATTACCTCAAGTCTTATCTCATTATGGACCAACTGCAATTAATGGCCTCATCATTGTCTCGACAATTTCTGGACAGGTATTATTTGGATAGATGTTCATTTAATTCGTCTACAAACTATTTAGTCCTTAATAAACAAGTTAACCTTCACTTGCCCTTGCTCATATCCGTTGAACGAATATCATTCCCTCGGATTTTTGTTTGGTCCTTGCATTGTTTTATTTATGTTTGCCGTATTGATTAATCAGAAGACTTGGAGATTGGTGCAAGGATGTTGCTACAGGTCGTTGTTTTTAAATTAATTTTTGTAAACAGCGCTTTTAGGACGCGATCAACTTCTCATCCCCTATCGACATCCTTACTTTATTGGCTCCAAATACTTGCTCAAAGTCTAATTGCTCCGGTCGCTTGGCTTTTCGTTTCCTTATTAGATGGAAGGTGAGTTTCCTGTTATTAATTACAAATGATTCAATGACTAGTTTAGCTATTACAAATGTTTAATGGCAGGCAATTATTGTCAAAATGTACCCGAGTGTTTAACTTCTCCCGCTAAACTTGGGGTAGTGCATTTTGCTTAAATGGAATTTATAATTTCTTATTTAGATTTGTGAAATGTGCCTCTGCAATTTGGATAAAGTAATTGGTGACAAATTAATTTCCGAATCACAGTTTTATGCTTGGACTTTATTAATCTCAACTAGTATTGTCGCCAGTATTGGTTTGTGTAGCGTTTAAAATTCAAATTTAATCTACTTATTTAGTTATGTGCTGTGTTAGAGTGTTCAGTAGATTCACTTACTCGCAGAACAACTATGTGCAGCTTTATAGAGATATCGAAGAGAAAGTGTTTGATGAGTTTGCGAAAGAAAACGCGACGAATCTTGCCAAACTCAATTCAAAGCGATTCTTTGATTCGAAACAACTCTTCAAAATTGACTGGGATCAAATCGCTTCTTTGCCAGTTGTTGAAAATCCATACGTCATTTTATCTCAAATTAGTGGTTTTTCTAAAACAGCGCCAGCAGCAACGTCAGATCAAAACTGGAATTATACTACGCTACAAAAGTGGACAAGCGAGAAGACTGCCGTGAGTTTATCAAAAACAGAATTGCTTAAAATATCACATTCAGGATGCCGATGATCAACGTACAACCGCAGTCGACATTAATTAATTTCTGAGAAGACATTTGAAAATGATCAGTAATTATGAATAAAATTTATTCGCTATAACTAACTATAGATTGCACATCGACAGAGATCCAAATAGAAAAACTAAGATAGCACTAACTGAATACTTCACCGCACTTGAATCAACTTGTGACATAAGCTGATACATAGTGTTTGGAACAAGCAACGCAACATCCTTATCCTAAAAGCAAATAATTAGTTGAAATAGTGAAAAGAAACTTACAAAGATCAATGTGTATGGACAATCCTTTTTTGAAACTCCAATATCCAAGCTCAACATTGAGTGAGTTGAATTAATTTCTGTTTTCTCCATTATGCACTTCTGTTGACCACTATAATAACCAAGTTGAACCTTCAATGCACTCGCTTTTTTCTCCAATGCCGCTATCCTCCTGCGCTTCTTTCATGTTTTCTGAAAAAAAAACTACAGTGCATCTTAAATTAAGAACCTACCGCTTCTCAAATCTTCACCGTACTGAGATAACACCCGTTGTTTTCCATTTTTACTAATCACTACTGTGCTGCAAGTATTCTTAAAGTTTTCCACTGTCAAACTAAACAAAAAATGTATTTACTGTACAACATATTCAAAATACCGCTGATTACATTTACTCGAGTCGATTGTAAATTTTAACTCTCTGTTTGTAGGCAAAACTAGAGCTGTTGGCATGCTTTGATATGCAACTCTCATGTGTTTAAAACAATAAATGTAAATATAGACTCAAGTAAAGTTTACAGTTGGCCATCTTTAAACCAAAAGTTCTGTTTCAAATATGTCGGCAATTGGCTTTCATCATTTACCTCAGTAAAAACATCTGAAACGGATGAACAACCCACAATACTCGGAGAAATGAGCGCAAAGTAGAAGAGTATTTGCCAGCGGTTATTCATTTCACGTTGCATTTGTTGTGAAAAAACAAAATGAGTTATAATTATTTATCAAGCAAACAACAATTTGCGTTGAATTATTTGTTTTGTTTCTTTCGAGTTGATTTTAACTATGTAGATTTTGAACATCGGCGGTGTATTGAAATGTTTAAAACCGCTGGAGTGGAACACTTGACTAAAGGGGCATTAGTTCCCACGGATTTTAATTTTCTCAACTGTTTTAACATTTTTATTAGGCAGATGAGAATTTATGCTTCAAGACATTCATTGACCTTTCTAATCTAATAATTGCGATTACGAAAATAACCTTATTTGTTTTAGGCTTAGGAATGGCTGGAATCAATGTGAAAGTAATTAGTCGAAATCCAGACAACTATCAACGTGAAACCAAGAATGACATTCACAAAGGTAAACTCTATGCATTTAAAGCGTTTTGATTATTTTGTTAAATCTTAGCTCGGCGTAATTTCAATGCAGCAGAAGACCCGTTTAGACATCAGGTCGAATACACACGAGCGTTGAATTCTGCCAAACTTGAGAGAATGTTTGCCAAGCCGTTTATTTGTGCGTTGGATGGTCACAGCGATGGTGTTCACACGTTGGCAAAACATCCGAGTCGTTTGTCAACAGTTCTGAGTGGTTCTTTGGATGGCCAAGTAAAAATTTGGTCTTTGAGCAACAAAAAATGTCTTATGACAATTCAAGCACACACTGGGCCAGTAAATGGTAACATTAAAGCTGTTATCAACTATTTTATTCTAATAATTTAGGACTATCCGTTGATCGAGAAGATGGAAAAACCTACGCAACAGTGGGACAAGATTCGCAGTTGAAATTGTGGACATTGCCAGATTACATCACTGGAGATGTCAGTGAACCATTACATTCAATTCCTTTGGCCGATGTTGCACAATCTATTTCGCATTTTGCTAACTCGTCAGATTTTGCGACCAGTGGAGATGGAATTTGTTCTTGGAAGATTTATCGGTATGACTAACCTGTTTGTATTATTTTAACGATAATTTTAGTGATTCGCCAGTGAGAAAATATGACTTGGGTCCTAACAGTGTGCATTCACTTTCGTGTAATCCTATTGAGCCGACTATTGTTGGTGGTTGTTCCGCAGACAGATCTATATTCTTGCTTGATTTGCGTGAAAAGGTGCCGATGACTCGAGTAATGCTCAAAATGAGAACAAACAAGCTTTCTTGGAATCCAATTGAGTCTTACACATTTTTGGCGGCGAACGAAGACTACAAGTTCGTTTTATTGTCATTTATGATTTTAAGTTTAACATTTAGTGTTTATGCCTTCGATATGCGTTATCTTGATTCAGCGAAAATGGTTTACAAAGGCAGCACGTTAGCCGTTATGGACGTTGATTATGCGCCGACCGGACAAGAATTCGTTGCTGGCAGTTACGATCGTTCTTTGCGTTTGTACAGAGTTGACAGAGTCAAAAGCCGGTAGGGTTTACTTGATTGGCTATTTTACAATTTAGTTTTTAGAGAGATTTATCATGCTCCTCGAATGCAACATGTTATGTCAGTTTTGTGGTCAATGGACAACAAATACGTTTTGTCGGGCAGTGATGAATTCAACATTCGATTGTGGAAGGCATATGCATCAGAAAAGCTTGGGCCGGTATGTTTTAATCACGGGTTTTGCGCAGTAATTCTATTTGTTTAGTTGCGACCTCGTGAAAAAGCTGCATTTGAATACCACGAACGTTTGCGCGACACTTATCAACATCATCCGGAAGTTGGTCGAATCTTACGACATCGTCAATTGCCTAAACGCATTTACACTGCAAACAATGAACTTCCGAACAATCCAAGCTTCTCAGCGTCGCAAGAAGTTCAATCGCATTACACAAACAAAGACTGGCGAGGAAGACAAATCAGACCGAGTCGAACCTATCATCAAAGTTGGCTTGAAAGGGGAAGAGAGCGATGATGAGTGAATCACACGTTGTTGACTACTTGTTGTTATTTGTTGAGAATGTTCATAAATAAATTTTATTGTTCAAAAATATTATAGTTTGTGGGTTATATAAGTACATCAAATAAAAATAAAGATCTTGTGTTTTGCAGATAGAGATCACTGAATATTTAATTGGTTGGGCAGCACGAGAATGCTTGAAAAATAGATCTGTGAATGTGGATAGCAGCTGTGACAAATAAATAGATGATGATGAAGTTGATATGTTCAGTGTTTTTTAATTGGAGTCAGATTTAACTGTCGTTGGCTAAAAAGATTAAATTGAATAGATAAAGGAATATTTCAACACTCACATTCTTTGATTCCTCCATTGACTAATAGTTGTTTGTCGGCCATGGACAGCCAAATTTTCGAGAGAATCAGTAGTTGGATGTATTAAACTAATCATGTTGAAAGATTCACGGGACTGCTACAGTTTGAAGCAAAAATTAGGGTTTAAAATGTGCTGACAAATAACTTAGTGTTTAAATAGCAGTCGACTACAAACAACGGGTGGGCGTGTTTGCGTCTAATTCACTTCAATTAAATGATCAAGAAGTTAACACTGCCTCCCACAACATGACGAAAAATTTTGCAAAGCCTCGGGGCATTTAATTTCTCGTTTAAAGTTCAATTTAATTAAACCTGATTTCACTTGCCACAATTTAATTACATAGCATTCAAAAGTTCTCGAACAAAACTTGAACACATTCCACACTTGTTGCACAATTTTAAATCTCATAAATAGTATAGAAATTTATTGAAAACAACAATAACAGCTTCAACAACAAGACTTCAACAACAAAACTTCAACGACTATTTTGTCGTGTAGCTATTGCCATCCATAAGCAAATCAAAATATCCAGTGCCGCTTTGAACAGTTTGGCCGGTAACAAGACGAGCAGATGGCGAGTCCAAGTAATCAATATCATCTAAAAGTCAAACATTAGTAGTTTGTCGAGTAGGGAAGTTTTAATAGTTTTTCTCAGAATAGCGTGCTCAAGGTTTACAACAGAAATAAGTTTGTCACGCAAACTTAACATTGATTAGAGTTGAATTTTTGGATACATTCGAACAAAAATTACCTCTGACAATGGCATCACGCATGAACTTGAGTGTCGTTTCGTAAGTCATCTTTTGCAACGGAGATGCGTTGATATTCATGGCACCTCGACTGAATGGCTGAATTGATCCTGTGTTTGTCATGTGATCAGCAACAAGAGTCAAATGACGTGGATTGACCTCAATTCCGTAGACACCGAAAACGTTGTTCATTTCCTAAACTCATTTAATAATTAGCGTCAAAATTATTAAACAAACCTTCACAATAACTCGTGTGCAAGCCTCAATTCCGTAAAAGCGCAGCATCATGGTCACATCGTTACTGTAGAGCGTGTTTACATCCAACAATTCGGCGTGTTTGTAGATAGCCTAAACAGAAACCAATTAAGATCAAATAGAGACCAACCGATGTTAAGTTCAATGTTTATCACAGAATGTTAATTCACATTAATGGAACGCCCAACGCTGTCCGTGCAAGCCCAACTAATTTGCACCCCGAGTGCCCAATCAACAAGGCACTAAGTTGTCTATTCATTTTTACGTCACTTATAATAACTGTGTGTGAACGGCTTTCAAGCTAGTTTGTGTAGAAAGTTTACAGTTGCTAAAGTTCTCGTTTGACTTAAAAACAAATTCCAGCCAACTAATGTTAGTTAATTAAATTTCGTTTGCATTAGTCATCAAATTTCGACAAACAGCTCGACATGTTTCACAGCAAACAAACGAATCAAGCACCAAAAATGGTTCGTCCAATCTGCACCGAGACAGTTTTGTAAATTATCCAAAATGCATCTGAGTAGTGTCGAGAATTAGCAAAAACCCCGGCAAAGAACGTCCTTGTATGTATAATCCATAGCAAAAGTTGAAGACGGGACTTAATTCTTGTGATTAAATCGAGGACCCGAACCATGTGCTGGACGTCAGAAGAGTGCGCGCCAGGTATGCAAATGACTGCAGCAACAGTCTCCGGCTCAAAGTCTGCTTCCGACTTGTGGATAATCGAGACTAAACTAGCGACGGTAACAAATCCCACGCATGCTGCTTTCGTGCCGAATAAGACCAGTGTTTAAAGGCATTATTAGGTATGGCCGCCAATATGTCTTCAATGTGGACTGCAGCAAGGTAAAGAACAAAATGGATGGCACGGCAGTTGTAAGCAACAAAGGATTGTGCCAAAAATTCATTTTTCCTAATGGTAGCAAAATGCCTGTTTAGGCCGATTTCATGACTAATCCGCCGTCGACCGACCCAAAACTCGCGCTTTTAATTCGGCACATTTCTTTAACATTTGCTGTTGTGCCAGTTTGCACAAACTTATTATTTAATTAACTAATTTAATTATCTGTCATCATAAACAGTTCCGCTCATTTGCTACTTTTCACAACTTATTCGCTTGATCCAGTCAGTAATTTTTAAACTCTACACTTTTGAACTTTGCAAATAGTCACACTCAAAATTTTCGCTGATTTGACAAGTGTTTAAGTGCGTTCTTTCTCCAAAGCAATCATTCAAAAGTCACAAAACTATTTGGTGACCTATCTAGTCATTTTATAGGAGTTGCATTAAAGATTACCGCCAGTAAAAGTGCCAAAAACGGACGCTCAACTCCACTATCAAGCGGCTTTTAAGCGAAAACAAAGGTCAGCGTTGCCGCAAGTATAATTTGACTCGGAGAAACGCAAAAATGGTCTGGGAAGATTGCACTCTTTTACTCTTTGTTCAGCCCATATTGCTTTGTTGGTTTGATCAAATGCTAAGTGCTCCCAAACGCTAGCCAAAGTTATGCAAATGTTGGTAAGTTTTTTAGGTCTACCTACCCCCTTCATGGCGATTCGCTCCACAAATTTTCCCTGCGCAAAGAATTTCAGCAGTCGAAAATAGCAATGATCTGCCTAGCCTAAACGTGAATAACAAATGCCCTTTTTGATTTTGGCGGGCTTACTTTTGGCGCCAAATAGCTTGTCGAATTTCAGAAAGGCTATAAAATCCCAACAAGCTTTTTCAAATAGCACTTTGACCTAATGAAAGTTTTCAAATTTTAAGGTGTTTCAAGTACCGTAAGCTCGATGGGCGGGATGTGCGCGGACTCAACTCAAAGACTCTCTAAAGAGTAAAGGCCTAAATCAGTGCACATTGCGCAACGTTATTGGTTGAGTTGGGCCCTAAATCCGAGTCATATAAAAATGGCGCCACCCATTTACAGACTTTCATTTGTGCAATTTTACTGCCCAATTAGTTGCTGATCGAGGTTTGTGATGTGGCTGAGTGTGAACTCATAGTCGTGTTCGATTAAAAATGCATGACTAGAATATCACACTCAGCTTCAAGGCAAATCAAAACTGTTCCAATTTTACTTACTTACTAGTCACAACTATTTTTTGTTGAAATTGGGGCTCATATGTAGTCAAATCGAAAGTCTAATTCGGCGATTTGGCACTATTGAGTTCCAGTTCTTAACGAAAAAGTACTCAACTACTATGCAACTACTTATATTTGTGTTCTACTCTACGTTACTGAGTTTAAAGCCTATTTGCGTTTCGATTTCGCAGTGGTCGCCAAAATAAACAGATCACCGGGAGTTGATGCGTAAACAGTGAAATGAACTTACCTCAATATTGATCTTTTGTGTTTGCAAAATTCGAATTGTTTCATTGCCACGTTTTTCTTCTCGAATCACACATTTGTCGATATTCTTCGTCTTCCAAACGACAGCTGTTTCAACCACTCGTTGAGTAATGCCAGACACATTGAGCTTGGTCTTAGTCTTCAATGGCAATTCGTAGAAAACAGTGCACCATCGATAATTCTTCGAATCGTATTTGTAACCGCAAATTTGAGCATGTGATTTGACAACTTGCTAAAATAAAAAAGTTAATTGTTGAATCGTTGATCAAATTTAAAAAATGTTTGAACTATTAAGCAAACTTACAGAAATGCGATCACGTTCCGTATTGACATCAAACATAGGCGACTTAGCTCTTTCGAGATCTTCTTCATCTTCAACTTCGCTATCATCATCAGATGGGAGATCATCTTGCAAGCCAATGTCGTCTCCATCAACAATTCCAACTTCGTCTTTGTGCGCGATTTCTTCTTCTTCACCCTCATATTCAGCTCCATCGTCCTTGTGGCGTTTGTTCAGGCGATTTTCGGACGCATCGGCTTCATCTCCACCAACAGCTTCTTCATCTGAAGATTCACCATCGTCTGCGCGTTCCTTTGATTGATTAGTTTGCGTAGGCTCATCTCCGTCATCTTCACCCTTTTTGCTCAAAATTGCTTGATTTGTTTGTTTGAGTTTGTGATGATGCAGGTGGTCAAGTTCCAATGTGTCTTTGTAGTTTTTGGCTAATTGCTCGGCAATAACTGGCAAAACGTTCTTTTCAATTCGATCCAAAATCGATTTTCGCTTCAAATGTCGAGCATATGCTTCTCGATTTTCATTACGTTTCAAGCGCATAGTAACTGAGTATTGACGAGAAGAGATGCTAAAAGTGATTGTTAATTAATTGACTTGAGCTGTTTAAAAGTACCTTTGATGAAGAATCAATTTTTCTTCAACAACAAACTCTTTGAGCACATCCTTCAACAAAACAGGCGTAAATTCACGTTTGAGTGCTTCAAGTTGCTCATCAGTAGTTTCCGAACGAACAGTAATCTCGACCATTGGAGTTGAAATATCTGAAAAGTTGTTGATGGGAGGTTTTCAATTAAATAACTTACTTCCACCACTTGTCATCAAAATTTCACGCAAACGCGGAATACCCAAGGTAACGTTCATCTCACCACGTCCTAAAAGTATTGTCATAAGTTATTACAAATTTCCTCGACAAACCTGCAAAGTGGAAAGTATTCAGTGTCATCTGAGTAGACGGTTCTCCAATTGATTGAGCTGCCAATAATCCGACATTCTCGCCCGGTTCACAAAAGCTTTGAATTCCTAAAAATTGATTTTGAAAAACTACAACAGCTAACAACATCGAACCTTTCCAAAACAAAATCGACTCAAATTCTGGACCAGCATTACTAGATTTGATGTAACTTTGAATGCTTTCCAACAATTTTTCCGGCAATGCACCCAAAGTATTGATAGGATGAAAAGTGACATCAACACTGTCTGGCAAGCGTCTCGGATTGAGCTCTAAGCGGTCTTCTTCGGTCAAATTGCGCCACAGCTGAATTAAAGCATCTTTGTCAAGTCGATTGTCATCCTGAAATCGTGTAAAGTCGGCAAATCCACCCTTCGACACTCCTTTGTTTGAAATTTTTCTACGACATCTGTTAATTCGTCTGAAGTGGCTCTTTGCATCAGCCAAGCCCCAATCACTGTCACGCACGCCTTCTGGTCGAACAACATTTTTAAGAGCTTGTTGATTTTCTTTCATAAATTCATATTTTTCGCCACTCAAATATGTTGATTTTCCAACATCCATTCCATCTTCGCCATATCGGAACTAAACACAAAATAGTTGCACCTAAAACTCTAATATTACCTGGACAACACCGCCATCGTGATCACGAACAGTCAAATCATAAGCAACAACAATGCCTTCCAAGTGCTTGATAATACAACGTTGAAGATAACCAGAACGAGATGTTTTGACAGCTGTATCAATCAAACCCTCACGACCTAAAATACGCCCCATTAATTTCGTTTCAATTGATTAAAAATGTTTCAAGTTTTTGGAACGTCAAAACTCACCGGCCATAGTGTGGAAAAACTAAAACAAGTGGATTAGTGTTTAATTACTTTCCAAAAGTTACCAATTCTTGAGGATTAATTCCAGTCAAAAAGCGCTGATCAACAAAACCTCCGGCACGTGGTGACGGATCAAAACAACGAAACGATGGCAAAGTTCTTCCAACAGCAGACAAAGGTGGACGCTGTCCTTCCAATTCAATTTGGCCCAAAGCGCAACTAATTTGAATTCCATTGACCATGCTTCCTTTTGCACCGGATTGAATCATCATTTGCAGTGCATTGTTTGGAAACGAGCGAATCAATCCATTTGGAACACAAGCTCTAAAATAAAAGTCAACTCATCAATAAGAGTCTCAAAAGTTACTTGTTAATCTCATCTGTATATTTTGCAACAGTTTGTTTCACATTGAAATCCAACATTTTCGAATCAGTCAAGTCTTTTCTCGGATTGTTATAAGCAGTAGCAATACAATGTTTCATCTTCAATGCAGTTGCATCCTCATCCAAATTAAAAGTCTTGCGAACAATTTCAGGGCCGGTAGATCGTAATGCTTTAATTGAGTCGCGACGTTTTTGATCGGCTTCTTCATTGACAAGAATGTCAGCAACACCCAATGTGAAACCGTGCCACTAAGCAAAATATGTTATGGTGTTTGTAATTAAATTAACTTACCTGAAGATAACGTGGAAACAATCGAGAGAACCCACTCAGAATTTTGATAGCAACTTTCGGTCCATACAACTCAAAGCAGCAATGGATCAAACCAAATTGTGTAGCTCCATAATGATTCTTATCCATGACGCCAACCAACAACTCTCCTTGTCGAAATACAACCTCAGACTCACTCATCAAAAACTGAGGTTTTGGTGCTCCTTTCACAGTCCAACAAGTTATTGGCGTTTTTGATTTAGTCACTAAATTGATCTTTGGCAAGCCTTCAGGAATGCAATTGTCAATCAAAGCAGTAATGATCTAAAACAAACTTTTGTTTTTATTCACATTTGAATTTAAGTTTTACTTGTTTTCCAGTCCATAAAGTCTTTGGTTTGAGCATTGCAGGCGGTGGAATCTTCAAGCGAGCAGTTGGAATGCCAAATGAAGCTAACAACAAATGCATGAAATCTTCTTTGTTGAAAAAGCGACCACGCAATGTCATCAAAACTCCAGAAACAACGTGATCTTGAATCAATCCAAGAATTGGAGTTCCATCTTTAGGCACCAAGTAATTGTGACCAACGCCGACTGAAAATGTTATGAATTAACTTAGAAGTCATTTTAAGTGTGTACCGAGTTCTGCAGCTTCTACTTGACCCAAGTAACTTTGCACAAAATGTCCGTTCATTTCGTCACCGTCGAAATCAGCATTGTAAGCTTTGCAAGGGAGCATAGTTCATGCGCAATGCACGTTGACCTTTTAGAATTCGAGCTTTGTGTCCCATAATTGAAGGTCGATGCAGCGTTGGTTGACGATTCATTAGTATCATATCTCCCCTGTCCAAATGACGATGAACCTGATTTAAATAATTAATGTGCTTAAAGCAAGTTTAAAATTTACCACTGTGGGCTGGCGAAGGACTTCCGAATTGCCAACATTCAATAAACGTGCAGCGCTCTTTCGTTGCAATGCTTTAAACAAAATTTCTTTTGGTTTTCCAACTTCTTGAACAAAGTTTGCGCCTGGGTGAATATCAGAGCCGTTCTTAGTGCGTTTGCGTAAATCTTTTGCATTGAAGAAGTTAAAGGGTTCAGCAAATGACAACTTCTTGGCAAAAATTTCTGGGATGCCAATTTCATCAACATCAAGATAAGGATCGGGAGTAATAACCGAGCGACAGGCAAAATTAACACGCTTTCCCATCATGTTCATTCGGAATAAACCCTAAATGCATTGAATATTTAAATTGTAAACAACACTACTACGTGCCTGCTTCTTTTCCAACACTTGACGAATGCCAGACACATTGTTGTTTGGAATTGCATCTTGGTCATACAAAGCATTCATCTGAGATTGCATTAGTGTATAGGTGTTATAAATTTGCTCGTCAATATTTTTGCCAAATGTACGACTTTTCAACAATGCCTGAAAATCATAAGCTAGAGAGTACTTTGTTTTAATAAACTTACCGCCACATCAGCTTGCATCAAATGATTTTCATTCTGATAAAGCAGTCGCAAAACTTCGTCAGACTCTAACAGTTTGCGATAATTAACAGTTGATGGACTTTCAAAACGTTGCTCTTTGAGAACACGAATCGGACGGAACTTTGAAGGGGGAATCAAAATAGTCTCCATAAAAAGCATATCCATTGGGCACTGATTGTCATTCAAGTTCTGACTCAACTTTTCAAACATCGGATAAACCACTCGAATAATATGTTGCTCGTTTTTCCACAAACGACGAAAATGCTCACGGATCTAAAAGCGTAGTTTAATAACAATGCTAAGTATGTAAAATGCTTACTTCACGCGCTCTCCAAGCCAATTTAGTACACGAACCAGCAATGACTTGTTGCAACTGTTTGTCCAAAAAATCCTCGTTCTTGACTTGATCCAACAAAAATTGTTTATCCAAAGTGCTCGGCGTTTTAATGTCCACCTTCTTCTCATCTTCAGCAACCGCTGAACGTCGAGAAACTTTAGTACCGGCTTGACGTCCTGTGCTCTTCACGCCAATATCCAAAAGAATTGCACGACCTCCATCATTGCGAATAGTTCCCAAGCGATTCTTGCAGTGTGGGCAATTGACTTTCTTTTTCAACTAAAAGCCAATTTACTTTTACAAGTTAATGCAAAACATACCAAATAATTCTTGAGGAAATCACGAACAAGTCCATCACGCAACTTAAATGTGTTCTTCACGGGCTTGGCTTTTTCATTTTGAAAGTTGTGATCAGCGACAATTTCATGAACAATATCAGTGATCTGATTGATAATTACTTTCTCTTCTTCTTGATTCAACAATTGAACTTTTCTTCTGCTGCCTTTTGCTTCATCAGTGCGATTTTCAAAAACCTTGTTCACTTTAGCCTGAATAATTTCGGCCGCCGACAAAAAGCCTCTGTCAATGCATTCCAACTGAGCGACTAAAATTTTTGCTTCTGGACCACTAGAAGAACCCGTAAAACGATGGCAGTAGAAACACGATCCTTTTGTAATCTAGAAACGCCTAGTTTAAAATGTTAGCTTCACAAAACAAACCTCCAAAACAAGCGGGAATAACAACGGATTAAAAACAGGCAAAGATAACTTGATATGACCATAATGTCCAGGACAATAAAGCTGAGAAAGTCCACATGTCTCGCAATTTTCATACATATCCAAAGGTCCAAATGCTGGATCATAAAGGCCATTTCGAACTGGATAGCCAGCCTAAATAATAAAGTGATTGCCAACATTAAAAAGTGTGTCCATACCAAATCAAATGATTGTGTTTTTGTGACTCGCATCACGCTTAGCTTTTCAATTTCTTCATTGGTGTAGCATCGAAAAGTTAACTTCTCAAACTCCATGAACGGAGCCGCATAGGGCTTCAAATCAAACGTTCCCATTTTGATTATCTAAAACATCAAGTGTAAAGCAGCTCTGTTGATAGTGAGACGGATATTTGGAGTTAAAACATCTATTAAAAATTCCTAAAGTTTTAAAAACAACGTGAGAAACTAATGTCACATATGAGAACTTTCTCCCGCATTGATTTCTCAACAGCTTCACATTTATTTATTATTTCAGTTCGTTTAATCTATCTCTCTCAGTTCAACTCAAGATGAGCAGCAGCAATTCTAAGGATCATGTCGTTATTAAGTCTAGCCTCAAACTCAAGAAAGGCACTTTATTCAAAAAGAAGAAGAAGGTTGATTTGCGTGAAATCGATTTGACCATCAAGAAGCCGGAAGAGCAAAGCAAGAAGACAGACGCTGAGTTGGCATTTGAGAAGCGTCAGCGTGATACTGCATTTGAGCGTCTTTCCAAGAAAGCAGCTAAGAGCCACAAAGAGAAGGTAAGCAGATTTTTAGTTGTTCAATTTTATAACTTGGCTCGTTTAGGTGGAAGAGTTCAACAAGCAAATGGATTCACTCACAGAGTTCAACGACATACAAAAGGTCTCCTGGACGAAGTAACCAATTTCGGCGGCATGGTGTACATATTGTATTTTTGGGTTTAATGGAATAAATATTTGTTTCCTGGAAATGTGTTTGTTTTAGTTCGACTTTAACAACAGATTGTGTTTAATCACAATTTTGAATTTGCGTAATGTAATAGCTTCTTATGTTAAAATCAATGATTATGCTCGTTCTTTGCAGTAAACAATCAATTTAGACTTGGCTTCATTATTAACCGGGCTTTAAACACTGACAACTGCTATACACAATTCTTTAGGTTTTAAGTTAAAAACCTGATTTCTTTGCTTCAATCTACTTAAATACAAATGCTACAAAATACATAAATTCTATTTATTAACAATGCATAAGTTCATAGTCTACAGACACAAGTAGAAACGATTTGACGATGACAATGGAACATTTCAAAGTCTTTTATGCTGAATGACGCACCATAAATAAATGCAATTTACTACCTGGACCATTGTCTAAATACTCTTTTAAAAGAACAACAAACAAGCCTTTAAAACTTGTTTTGGAGTTTTTAACATCAAAACTACATCGAAGAACGTTTAAATAAAAGTAAACTTACTTTGAAAGGACAGACATGAAGACAGGAACAAGAACATTATCAGATTTGGCGAGACTGAGTTTATTCATTTAGATTATGTTAAACCAGATTGGAGGCATTGTCCGGAGGCTGTTTTCCGCTGCTCGTCGCCACTTGCAAGAAACAGATCGCCAAGCTCGCTTTCGTGAGCGCTAGAGAGAATTGCATCGTGGTCGGCGTGCATTGAAAGCTCATTTCTACAATGAGGTACTTTCAGAGAGATGAAGGTTAGTACGTGGCAGCGTACCGACACCCTAAAACACTCTCCGGTTCCCAGTGGTGGCCTACTAAGTCGGCAGTGAGCGACCACTGACTTAGCATATTTTTTGGTTCGCAACCAGGTTGCTCGCTATTTTGTCTGAAACGTTGGAAGTTATTCAATCTAAATTGATATTTTGCGTGTGAACTTACTGTTTGAGGACGGCCCAAATAAGAAAGGAAGAGAATCTAAAAACTAAATATTAAGCAAAATGCTTTATACAAAACAATCATTCTTCGTGTAGTTTTGATGATCTTATGTTTGAAACTTTGATAAGGAATGTCAGACAAACTACGCCGACTTTGCAACTCAGAATACCGTTGAAAACATACAATGCACAAAAGCCTTTAAAGCGAAACAATCATATTGGGTAAATTTGAACTTCCAGTTTGCGGTCGAATTTCTTGCCAAAACCCAACGGAACCGTAAACCTTGTCAAACGCGGAAAATAAAGTTTCCAACATGCTTCTTATGCAAATACCAGATGCTGTTTGAAATTAACTTTATTCACAATTTAATAACAACGCAACAAGAATAATTTATCAACTTTTATTCTTGGATTTCGACCTTCTCTGTGTTGACAACGACGGTCAGATGCTCCTCAATAAAATCGGATTGATCAACAAAGTCCGAGTCGATTCCGCCTAAAAATATGTTATTGCGGAAATAAGTTTATAGACTTACCACGCAATTTAGCACGTTCATCTTTCTCCTCTTCCCAACGTTGTTTGTGTTCAGCGCGTCTTTCGTTGAACTTGTTTGTGATTTCTCGGCGCTTTTCTTGCAAGTCTTTCGACAACTTGAGTTGTTCACGACGATCTTCTTCTTCGAAGCGTTGTGAAATTTGCTTGATGTTTCGTCGAATTTCACGGACTTTTGTATCAGGCAAGTTGACAGGCGGTCGTGGACGCCATTTAAAGCGAGTCAATGTGTCGATGCTTTTGCGGAAAAGTTCACGGCCTTGGAAAGTGTGAATGCGGTAGCTCGGGTCAAGACGATTGTTTGCCAACGAAGCAGTAACGAAGTAACGACCAGTTGGGTCCCATGAACCCTAAAATCGAACATTAAGCCTTGCAAACAAGAATGTGATTCTTACGTAGTTGACTGAACTGTGCTCAATTGCTCGCGTCTTTTTGGCTTCGGCACCATTGGTGTCGATAAACAAAACGTTTCCTGCCGATGTACCGCTTGCGTAAACAACCAGCCAACCGCCCTGTGGAGCCCAGATTGCTGTGTTCAGTTGATTTGCAGGCTCCAACTTGGAAATACACTGAGGAGCGGACTTTGCTTTCTCGATTCGATAAACAACCGGAGTGACCATGTTCGAAGAACCTTGCAAAACACAGAAACGGTCACCTAATAAATTGAATTTCACATATCAGTTTAGAGTTGTTAAAGTTGATTACCTTTTGGCTCCCAGTCAAACGAAATGAAAGTATCTGTTAATTGGATAGATTGAACAGCGACCAACTTTTCAGAAAAGTCAAAGATTTCCAAGTACGACGAAACGCCCTAAACATTACTTATTCAATACTGTTTAATGCTATCTAAACACTTACAGTCAATTTAGAAACGCCTTCTTTGGTTTTGCGAATTGAATTGTAGCGTTCAGTATGCGCGGCCAAATAATTGCCAGCTTTCTGCCAGAATAGATTTGCGGCCGAAACAGAGTAAATACGCTGGGCACGGACCTTTTCACGTGATGGGAATTCGATGATGCCGATTTCAGCAGGCGCATTAGATGAAGGCTAAATTTTGAATTCAATCAAAGAAGTGTTTTAAGTTCTTACTCGCTCCTCGCAGTAATAAGCAATCAAGTTCTTTGCAGGATTCCACTCAAACGTCACTAATCCATCAATTTCGATTGCTTTGTTGCTGTTGATCATGAAGCTAGAAGTGTCGTAGATGAAGATGCTGTTGCCTTTCGGGCGGCAAAAGCCGAAGAACTTCTCATCGAACGACCATTTAAAGAAAGGCCAGGAGTGAACGCCCGATGCACCTTGACTGCCTGATGGCGAAAAAGTCTTCTTTTGCTCGCCGGTAAATGTGTCGAAAATCCGCAGTGAATTCTCGTGTTCGTTAGAACCTTTTCTGTCGTCGTACGCATAAGTGACAATGTACCTAAACTTAGATTTGAACTGCATTCAACTGAGACAGTAATTTACGATTCTTTTGGAGAGAACTCAATGTAGTTGGCATTCTCGTGACCAAACTTCTGGCAACGCGTGAAGTTTTCACCGCCCCAAAGCGCAACGCCTGGTTTATGCAAGGTAGCCAAATAAGTTCCATAAGGAGACCACTTAAAAATGTGTTCCGACCAGGTCTGAAAAGCACAAATTAACTAATAATCAAATGTTAGCAACGCCAACCTTTCTGGCTTCGATGTTGCTCGGATCTTTGCCATTGTTGGCCCAGTAGACTGCCGTTGTGGTTTCGCCTTCTTTGCGGTCGTGTACTTGGATTGCGAACTGATCAAAGCACTTTGGATTCTGCACATACCACCACAAATCACCCTGAAAGTTCGGTTCATAAATGCTAAGTGCTCAAAAACGTACGACATCGACATATTCTTTCGGCTGCGGCTCTTTCCAGTTTGCTTCAGGCTCTTTCAACGTATCCAACATCGAAAAACGATAAGCACGGAATGTGTGGACTTTATCCAACTGGAATCCATCCAAAACAATGAGTGCGGCTTCAGTCAACTCTTTCGATGGATATTCCACAAAACAGTAGTCCTAAAGTTCGAATATTCAAAAGCAAATAAAAGCCGATCATACTTTGCTGCTTCCGTCTTCCTTGAGCGGAATCTCATGATAGTGCGTGCAGCCTTTGATCGTGAAGACCTTGTTTAAAAGGCCATCCAACTTAGGGACTTTGTCGGCCGGCGCAATAGGCAACCCGAAAACAATCAAGCAGCGTTCTTTGTAGATCTCTTCTGTTGGTTTCTTAGCCAACAAGTCAGCCAACAGTTCTAAAAGATATAACTATGTAATAAATATGACGCAATGCAAACCTTCGTCTGTGATGTTATCAACGAAATCTTCGGGGTCCGAATAATCTTCTTGATTTGCATCTTTGAGCAAATCTTCAAGCCCAACAATAACCATTGGAAGAGTTTTAAGATTAGTAACTTTTAATAACAAATAGAAGCGTGTGTGCTAAAAACACCCAAAATTCAAAAAGGCCCGTGTCGTGGCTGAACACGGTAGGCATGCAGTATTGATTTTGTTTAACGAGACAAAGTTCAACAAATGCATTTAATAACGCTGGAATTGTGCGGAGATGTGTTTGTCTGAGAACATTGCTTAATCAACGGTCAAATCAATTAATAACGTGTTTTGAACAAACTTGTATTGTTAAACTTGAAAGCGAGCACAAATGATAAGTGATTTTGGCCGAACTGTAAAACATTTAAAATAGCGGTCCGGACGATAAGGAACAATCACATACCTGCTTCTAAAGCTTTGAAAAGCATTTCAATAAATTGCAACAGTGTTGTTTAATCAAGTTGTTCAATAAAGAATTTCCGGTTCAAAATCTCTGCAACTATCTAATTTGCTTCCATAAATAAATCGGACAAACACGCGAACTAATTGATAGCCAATTTGTGTACTTATCTTTTCAACAAAATCTCTGTAAGCGGAAGCCGTTGTGTTCATTAATTTTACGCAATTCTTCGTAATTGAAAAGACTTGTTGTTTGTTGGCTTCTTTCGAGTTGAATAATTTTTTGTGCATGCTTTGAGTGTTGAGATTGTCCAATCAGTTTTTGTGTCAAGGTCAGCAACTCCATCCAATTCACTCATATTCGTTTTTATTACAACCTAGTATGTTTTGCGTTGGCGACCCTAAAAACATTACTCAAACATTCTGTTTTTGACTTCCAATTTATCAGAGTCTAATAGGCTTTGACTGGTTCAAGATTTGTCCTGCCGATAAAAGAGTCCATCGTGAGAGAGTCTAAAAACAACCGTTAAGCAACAAAAAGAGGTATGTATACTTTGAAAGTGCCTAATCAAAATTGATTTGCCTTCCATTCGAAAAAGCACTCCCAACTTTAAAGTAAGCGCATTTTGGCCTTTCGTGCGAGAGAAGGTTGCAGCACAAAAGAGTCGCCGAAACTCCTCTGCTTTCTTATCAGATCAAAAGCTATTGATCAGCTAATCGACCAAGTTCCAAACGCAAACACAACATTAACCTTGCTCTCCAAGTTGTGACAATTGTGACCACTGTAGCTGTTATCGACTACCGAGTGGTCATTTGAAAGGCATTGCGTGCTGTTTCGGGTGCACGCTTTGGCGATGACACAAGAGTTATTATTTATGGATTGAATTGAGCCAATTTTTGCGGTTTCTTTGCTTCATAAGCCCACAGAGGTTTGTGCTAAAATATGGCCGGTGGCTGCACGCCAACAACACGTTCCGCCTGTCGGGCTCTTCATTGTCGCGACTTAATTGTGTCGTCTTTCGGTATATGGCCAGTGTCCGAATGACACCCGAATCAGGGATTACGCGAGAAATCAATCCGAATATGCTTGTTTTGATCGAAAACGCCCGCAGCATTTCGTGGAAATTCTTGACATAACTCCTCTAGCCACAGTTTCCCGCCAACGGCTGGTTTGATTGATTCGGCACAAATGAGAATGTTTTCCTAGGCAATCGCCTTGTCAACGTTTGTGTTTTTCGAATGACAGTTATTTTTGACGCAGCATCAAGGTGGTTAGGCCCCGATTTAATTGAGTGGCCGAGCTCTTCGAGACCCGCTTAATTGATCGATTCGGGTTTGGCGCATTGGCCACCGTCGAAATGTTGTTTGTTTAATTGCGGAAACAGGGTGCGCTTTTTGTTGTTTTTTGATCGCTCGTCTAGTCGAAAACTCCCCCAAATTATCAGTTGGCCGAATGTTGTTTCGCACGTGAATCGACATTTAATAGATGTTTGTTCTTTTGAGGCCTATCATTTCGAGCGAGTGCCCAAATTAATTGCAGGCCCTAAAACGGAGCAGCGCATTTCCGTGTTCCGTATTAAGAATTATCAAATTTTAGAGTGCTTGCTTCACAGTTTTCACTGTTCTTACGCTTTGTTTTGGTTGACAATTTAAACCTTTTGAGCTTTTCGTCATTGAAGCGAGGACCCGGAATAATTGTGGACTCGTTATGGGCCTTCGACCAATTAAAGGTGTTTGTGTTAACCCAGGACCCGTCTCCAAACGCTTTGTAGTTTGCATTCAATTCATTCGCTTAGTCTCTTTTATTGCGGCCAAGTTTTTTCATTAAAAGTTGCCTTGTTAAGCGCCGAAACGTCAGAGAGTTATGATGAGCGAGAAGGATTCAGCCACTCTAGGCATATCTTTGCTTATCACGGGAAGAAAACCGGCACTCAAGGTTTGGCAATTGAACTTGCGCTCTTCTCAATTTAAATGCGGTAAGTGGAGGCGAACGCTCACAAGCTTTGCTTCCATTTCCAAGTTTTCGGCGAATTTGGTTTCCTTTAAAATGTTTGCTACTTTTTTGTCTGTGCAGCAAAATCTTCGCCGCCTTAAGTCAAAGTTTTGTACAGGTCGGCCAAAATGCCAATTGCATAAAGCCGCATAAGAGTTCATCCACTTGTCGTCCCTTTCAATTTTCACATTCGTTCCGGCCTTCCAATACTTAACCTGAATTGGTGCTGAGACGGTGGCCACGACCTGTTCAGTTTGTCCAATTCCGGCAATTTCAATTGACTCCTCAAACAGTCTTTGGCCGTCGCCGATTTGACGTAAAAGTCTGTAACTTGGAGTTTTCCGTGCCTTTGAGCACTTTGAATTTGTTTTTGATTATTGACTTCTGCGTTTAAATCTGCTCAATTACTTCGTGTGATGTTTGCAAAGTTTGCATTTTGGACGAAACTTTTAAGTTGTTAATGGGTTCGGACTAATAGTTTTTGGTCGTTCCTCCCAACTCATCCAAGACGGCGGCCGAAATTTGATGTCCGAATGCATACTGAGTAGCAGAAGCGCTGAGGAGAAGTTGAGGAAAGCAACTTCTAAAAATCCGCTAATGTTTGGAGCCGTTCTTCTTCGAATTTCAACCACACAAACACCTGATTAAGCGCGCTTGGGATTCTGGGCCAACCTCCACTTGAATTTAATTCGTCCCGCTCGTGCGTTGACTTTCAATTCGCTGGCAGTGAACCATAAAACAAATGTTTTTTTGCGAAAGAAAAAACTTGAAAGCTTTCGATATGCATAAACTTTATTTGTTCGTTCAATCGCTTCAAATGAATTAAGCGCATTTTAATTTCGTGCTTTGTCCAATTCAACTGCAAAAATGCCCCCAACTGTTTCAGATATGCAGTGAGAGTTGACCGGAAGCCGACGAACACCTGAATTCGACACTTCCCACAATAACGCTGTCAAAAACAAGCATACCCAATTGAGAAGACAATCGGAATCTGGCCTTCGGCCCTGTGACGTTCTTAAGGCGTCATCAGCGTGAATTCCAGCCGAATCAAAGTCAATCGACGAGGCTTGCGAACGCCGGCAAACATGCCACAAGCAAAGGTGAGCAATAGCAATTCATTAAGGCCCATTGTTTGCGACGTCTTCAAAAATTCCTTTCGATTTTTTTGTAGGCGATTTTCGTTGTTTTGCTGCGTTGTTGGGGGGCGTTAGTGATGTATTCAAACGAATTTGTGTTTACCCAGTTGGCTTTTGTCATTGGCCTTTCAAAAAGGTTTCCATTCAAGCAAAAGACAAAACCGATCAGGGAGGGAAATTTCGACAAATCCACGGTGGATTCCAAAGAAAAAGAAGATCCGAATGTGCAAAAACAATATGCGATTAAAAGGCCACTGCATGGACGTCAAATAGTCTGTGCCATTTAGCAACGTTTTTATTGTCTCGTCGTTTGTCGTAAGTAAAAGGCCCATTGTCCGCGCTGCCGAGCCAAAGAACACCAGTCATTGACCGAAAGAGCAACAAGTTGACATCTCAACTTTAGCTTTACATTACCGCAATGCCAACTCAAAAAGACTGACAGTCGATTTGCTGATCTTTAGTTGAGCCTTTAGTCGGGACGTCAGCACTCAAGCAGCAACTTTTGCCATTTATTTCTGCATCAAGTGAGCCGCTTGAAGTTTTCCACCGTGCCCAGACCGGCGAAGCAAGCACGAGACTTACATTTTCCGGTGTTTTTAGAACTTATAGTGAAATTCTAACTTTGGGACTGCGGCCAAAGAGGGCGGTCGCGAACATTAGCCTCTGTGCCGGTGGTCTCGAGCAGGATGTGTCCTGTCGAACATTTGCTCGTTGTTTTTCGTCAAAGTGTCGCCGCTTTTTATTGTTTTTAATTGTGGTTTGGTTGATTAACACATGGTTTAATATGCCACTTACTGTCAAAGTTACTCTAAAATCTAACACATTGCTTGGTTGCTCTTTAAAAGAAACGGTGAGTTTTGATTACTGTACTTGGCTTTTGTGAGTTTGGTAACTTTAGTGATTAAAACGCAAAGCTCGCTCTTCAAAGCTCTTGTCATTAAAACAGTGCGAGAATGCACTTTCTTTGATAGTTTAGATTGTTGAACTCAAAAATGTTGTGAGACAATATAGCCACTTGAATCAAACAATAATAACGCACTTGAACAAACAGGTCGGAAGTGAATTGATCAAAAAGGCGGCTGGACTTCCGATTTTGCGAGCAAATTACATGGCACATTTTTGTGGCGTTTTCCAAACACTTACTGGATAATCCTCCTGGTCGTTGAGTGTCAAAAACTGGCACTCGAGCGTTTATAAATGATAGCATTGTTTACAGAAAGAAGTCAATTGTGGACGACGGGTTATTAATTGGATTCATCGCATGTTTCCCCATTCGGCCAAATGATAGATTAATTTCACATGTTTTGCTCTCCCCCGCAAGAAATTCATTGCTGTAATCCTCTATTGTAAATCCGCTAAAAGTCTAAAGCCAAACGGTTTTCCGGTTGATGAGTGTTTTTGTCCGCATTTAAATTGCTTTTTAATATTCGATGCGGTGCTTACGTCCGAGCCAAAAACTTGCAGATGCGAACAAACGTAAAATATGCTAGGAGAAATGATTTTCGGAACTTGACAAAACGATGAACCGACGGGCAGTCAACAGCGCACAATAATTCTATAGAATTTGACTCAACGACGGGCTGTGGAAGTGAGGAGCATCCATCATGGCACACAATTGATCTTCGATTGACGCCTTACCGTAGAGACTGCTTGAAGAGTTTCGATCGTGCTAATCGATTAAATTCTTTTGTGGAAGCGTCCTCGACCGGGTTCAACTTTTCGATTATCGAAAGTAACAAACCATAGTTTTTGTTTGGATGCAAATCCAACGTGTTTGGCTCGCGTGCAATTGGCGCCTCTAATGAGTTGGCCGTTAATTGGACTATTTTGGGGGCAAGCTCGGTGGACTTCTTTCCGATTTAATATTCGGACAAATAATTTGATTCAATGAACCCACTCACTCGTCTATTCAATTAATTACATTGCAATTTTTGACAAATCTCGTTTGCACGTAACTTGCAACTTCTGAAATTCCTACATTTTAGATGGGATGGCTGCGCAAAAACTGGCTGTTGGTGGCTACAATACTTTCCGTAGTGTTGGGTGCCGTTCTCGGCTTTATTATCAGACTGCAGAAACCAACTCCCCAGACTATTATGCTTTTAAGTTTTCCGGGAGGTGAGTGTTTTTCGAAAACTTAAAAAGGCTAACCTAATCAATTTTAGAGCTCCTCATGCATATGTAAGTTTTTAAAAGTATCTATCATTTTTAATATCATGCTTGCCTAAAACTAAAAAGTTCACAACAACAATTTAAATTAGGGCTTACATTAAAAGCAAGTTAATGCGTTTCTATTTAGGTTGAAACTGATGATCCTTCCCCTTATTGTATCTTCACTTATCTCTGGCCTCGCAGGTCTTGATGCTAAACAGTCCGGGCGAATGGGTGAGTTAGTGTAAAAAAGATTGACTAACCCAAAATTTCAGGGGGATATGCCCTCACCTATTATTTTGTAACAACAATGATCGCTGTTGTGGTACGTTACTGAAGTTATCAAGCCTTTGATGCAATTAGATCTTTTTAGACTGGCATCGTTCTTGTATTAACAATACATCCTGGCGATCCAACGATTAAACAAGATCTGGGAACAGGAACCGAAGGAAATCAAGTCTCAACAATTGACACGTTTCTTGATTTGATCCGCAATATGTTCCCGGTAAGCAATCAATTATTACAAAACTCAATAACGTCATAAATTCCAGGAAAACATCGTTCAAGCCACATTTCAACAAGTCCAAACAAAATATGTCAAAGTGAGGCCAAAAATTGTGAAAGTAAGTGCAGATTGAACAATCTCTAAAGTGAATTCAATTTGCAGAAAAATGATACGGAGACGTTAAGAAAGTTGGCAGACGGTGCTTTTGATTATTTAAAGCCGTCGGTGGTCTACACGTCCGGCATGAATGTACTCGGTAAAATCAATTATGCTCGCAAATTGAGAAAGTTCCGTTTAGGTGTAATCATATTCTGCATAGCCTTCGGAATTGTAACAAGTCAATTGGGTGAGGAAGCGCAAATTATGGTGGTATGTTCGGTTCGCAAATTCCGACGCAAATTTGCATAAATTGATCGCAGTCTATCAATTCCTATTTTAGGACTTCTTCAGCGCTCTCGACAAAATCATTATGAAACTTGTCAGGTATCCAATTAGTTTAAAACCGGGCTAATTTGATTCATTTTAAGCTATATCATGGTCTACTCTCCTTTCGGGTTTGTTTTGCACTAAAGCTTGTCTGTCCAGTCGACTTACTCATTAACTTTCAGCATAATGTGTTTGATAATGGGCAAAATTTTGGAGGCGAGACTTAGACTCTTGAACACGATGTCTAACTTGTTAAAATTTAGATCCACGATTTGGCCGAAACTGCAAGAATGCTGGCTATGTACATGTTTACCGTGTTGTTTGGATTGGCTATTCATGCACTGATAACTTTGCCTTTGTTGTTCTTCGTTCTAACCAAAAAGAATCCCTACACATTTATGAGAGGACTCCTACAAGCATGGATCACTGCGTTGGGTAAAAACCGAACACATGAATAAACAACAAGTTGTAAATTTGTAGGAACGGCATCAAGCTCTGCAACTTTGCCAATGACTTTCCGCTGTTTGGAAGACACACTTGGAGTCGATCGGCGAGTTACACGTTTTGTCTTGCCGGTAATCAAATATGACAATAGTTTTGAATAAACATAAACTGTTTGCAGGTTGGTGCTACTGTAAACATGGACGGCACCGCACTTTATGAGGCTGTAGGCACGTTTAATAGCAATAATTCATACTTATAATTAATCACTTTTAGCGGCGATCTTCATAGGTTAGACACATACTCTCAATGTTTGCACAAACTGTTAAAATAACTTTAAACATTCAAACATTGCTATTTTAACAGTTTGTGTAAACACTCGGTCCTTTTTAGCTCAAATGAATGTGAGTTTTGCCAATCGAAAGCTTTCTTTTAATTGTGTTAATTTAGGGAGTCCACTTATCGATGGGTCAAGTTTTTACGGTCAGGTTAGTTGTGTCGATATCATCCGGAAGTCAATTTTGCTAATTTTAGTTTGACGGCAACTCTAGCGTCAATTGGAGCAGCTTCCGTACCTTCGGCTGGATTGGTTACAATGCTTCTAGTTTTAACAGCCGTTGGTCTACCCGTTAAAGACGTTTCATTAATTGTCGCTGTCGACTGGCTTTTGTAAGTTAAACGAGAAAAGCATTCTGATCTATTTGATTTGCAGGGACCGCATCCGAACCTCAATTAATGTTGTTGGTGACGCCTTTGGCGCCGGAATTGTTCACCACTTTGTTAAAGATCAATTGGCTATTGCTGACGCCGAACATCACAGACGGCATTCACACATGGAACGTGGTGTTTCGCCAGCTAGAAGTGAGTGCTTTACTCAAATGTTGCGCGTAACAAACTCCACTAACAAAAAATAAGCAAAGCCCAGACTTTCAATAAACAATAGAAATTCCACGAAGTTCAAATTGTATTGCATGTTGCAAGTGTACATTGTCGCAAAAGCGCGCTCTTAAGGCAACAAAAGTTGCGTGATAAACTTTCGTGCAACAAAACTGATCCCAATGTTTCAGCCGCTCTCCTCAACGACAACAATTCAACATGGAGACCGAAAACAAACGACGGCTACGATGCAGTGCCTCAAGATGAGCCTCGTTAACGCACACTACCAAATATTTAGGATCTAAGAACAAGTGCAGAACACCCGAACTCGTAGACTTTTATTCCATTCGAATAGAAAAGCCTCATACAAAAATTATCGTTAGACTTCTTCACTATTTTTCTCTAATGTACACTCTCTAAATTCCACACGCAGCTGACCAGCTTTTACGGTCACTTCTTGCATTATTCTTGCATTTACTCCCGTTGATATGTTTGCACGTGTGCCGAAACCCGATGACTTTTCCACAGTTTATTCAGGCTTCTGGGCGGCTTGCTTGGCAAGCAAAGCTCCGTTGCTCATCACCTTTCATCTCCACACCAATAATCAAGGTTGTCTCCCTATGTTCTCAATGCATTCAGTTAAGCTCTCTCTATGTCCCACAATCATAAATAATATTTGAAGCAACTGATTGATAAATTTATTAAATAAAATCTATTATAAATTGTCTGAAAGATTTGAGGCTGGAAGGAACCGTAGTTAGGAATGGCGAGATTTAATCAAACAATGGCACCAGTGTTTACTGTTTTGTAGCTTTTTGAGATCTGCTTGGGCTTTTTCGGCGGTTTTGACTCTACCTTGTTTGACCACAACAAGTCAAAATAGGCAAGGACAGACACGATTGCAATCACAATGCCGAGCTGAAATTCGTTTTAAACATTGGACTTCGTGAAAGTGCTCACAATTATGAACGAGCCGAAGATAACAACTGCCCAATTTTGAATTCCGACACAACATTCTGTATTCATTTCACCGCAGCAATAGTACCTGAAAACTTGTTAGTTAAACAGATAGCAATTCTATTAACTGTACCAGTGCAAACTCGATCCCTCTGGACATTGTGTATGACTAAACTTTGAGTGTTAACTTCTGAGTGTTAAAACGTAGTTTGTATGTAATTAGGTGTGGGTGAAAAGTTTCAAGCGACAGTTCCGCAACTAGTTCACGCAGGTGATGACGGAACTTAATGGCGCATTGTTAGCGACAAACTGTAACATCACCAACTTACAAACAAATTCAACAAACCTGTTCATGCTGAAGTTTCGACACCACTGGCCGAAATTCTTCTCACTCCACGTCGTTGGCTTCTTGTTTGACGGCATCGGATCAGGCCAGATAACCAGTGGTCGGGGCTCTTCGAACAGCGCATCGATACTGCTGACAGTGAATGCAAAAAATAAGCATATGAGCAAAGATTGTGTTGATCGGCGCCTTGTCCACCTCCACTGAGGAAGCAGCATCTAAATGATCAAGTTGCCTTTTTGTTCTTTCAACTCCGCGCCTATTAATTACAAAGTAAACACGAAAAGCGAGCGGAGTGGAGCAAGGGTTCAGAAATGTGCCGGTGCGCAAATTGACATTTTTATCCGAAACGAAAAGCGTGCCGTTGGCTGCATTGCGCAACAAACAAGGTCAAGAGTCACTGCGCTCGCTGACCGTTCTGAACAAGAAAGCCAACCCAATTGAAAAATTCTCCTACTTAACAGATCAGCATGTTTATTCTGAGCAGAAGACAACGGAACTCAATGTTTCAAGCAAATTTAAAACCGGCGCTAACTTAGTCAAGTTCCACGCGCATAGAAACGAACCGGGCACCACACAACAAATTGACGTTGTGTCTTGATTAAGTGACTGCAAACCTATGACATAACCGCGAAACCGAAAAGTGTAGGAACGCGCCCGGAAATCAGCAAGGTCGTGCAATTCGACTAACTCTGTGTCAAACCTCCGATCAGTGCCATTAATCGAAAGAGCAGAATAATAAGCGAAAAAACGGTAACGCATTCATTGTTCGACTTTGTAGATAAGATGCTAGATTTTAGAATTAATTGACCACGCGCAATGTAAATGAAACTCAAAACAAACAACAAAAATTTTGAGCAAAGGTGTGCTATTCGGCGACTTCTTGTCTAGCACACTAGTTTTATAATTGCGTTGATGCGGACGTTTCAAAATGATGGGTTTGTTGTACATTGCATAAGCCTATTTATTGCCCACATCTACGTCAAAATCAGCACAAAATTTGTTGAATCAACCTACACAACTCTCAAAGCTCAACGCCGAGGCGTCCCATTTAACACATAAACGTTTGTGTTCCTAGGCGCAGACAAACAAAGACCATCGATATTAATCACACGTAGATAAATGCCGGACAATGCTTGCAATGTAAACAAATCCTCTTATGTGCTTTTGCGCATGACTTGCATCTGAACACAAAGCCTGTTGGTGAGTTTGGAACTCGGAAGTTTTAATAAAAAGTATCAAAATAGTGAGGCACAGCAGGAACTTATGCCAACAATGGCGGTCAGATAACGGCGAACCTCCGTTTGTTGCCTCTAGCAAATCTAATGCCATTTGGGAGAGAAAACCGCCATCACTTCCTTTTGCAAATTAAAGTCTTTGGGTAAAAAACGGAGAAGCGAAAGTGGTGGCGCCAGCTCTAATTCAGTGGAATCCGTCGCGATTGGATCAGAAAAAACACTAGTGTAAAAGGAGCCGAGCGCAAGACAACGAAGAATAAACCAAGTTTAGTCGATTAAAACGACGCAGCAGATCCGGGGCTGGCTTGAGCGCTAAGGAATCGACAAGTGGGAACAAACGCACCAACGCAGTGCACTGAAGGTCCGAAGAAGTAAAAATTCAACAATAGACTTATCCGATTTGTTTGGTTCCACTCTGCGCTGATTTTTGATGACATAATAATACAAACGTCAAACGTTTTACACAATACTTAAACCACTTCCAGCATAAAATTGACAAAGCATTTTGTAGCATAATTTTGCAATACAGATTAAGTCGAAATTTGTCTTGCTCTTGTTAATGATTGATTTAATGTGAATTAAGGTGACCAGCAAGTAACTCCAAAAACTCACGCATATTCCTCTATTGATGGCTAAAAGATAGTAAAACAACTTCTACAGTAGCCTCCAGCATATAATCATTTTGTTTAAAAGCAAGGCGATGGAGAGCCAGAGGCGCGAGAATGCTGGTTTCCCAAATAAAAAGCCAAAACAAATAAAATCAAGTCGAAATTTATTGGTCTACATGCAGAACATAGAATTCCTAAACACAGACAGATCGCTTATTGCTCGGCATAACGCTTGTTCCAAACAGGTATATTCTTGCCGACCCATTTCCAATCACAAAAGTAGATGGCCAAGAAGAATCCAGATGCGCCGAATGCAGCATAAGTTGGGTAGCTAAACATCGAATCAGTAAATAAGTATTTGAGAAAACGTAAATCACAGACACAAAACAAGCAAAAGACTTACTATGTAGAATTAGTAAGGGCTCTCTTGACGAGCGGTAAAGTCTTGATGTAACCAGTCATTTTGAAACAATTGATAAAGTTTGTAGACAGTTGCAGATCACAAATAACCGACAAAGCAAAAGCTGGAATGCGAAAAAGCAAAATCAACACCGACGTTGATATTCGCTACGAGACACAAATCAATACTTTTACAAATTTTGTTCATTCAATTCTTGATCAACACATCAAATCTAACTATCAATAACTTATCAACAAATAAACAACATTCGAGAATTAAACAAGTTTATTAATCAACCTTACATAACCTTTCGTTTCTGAGCAGACTTGCGATACGCCTGATATTGATAGTACTCGGCTTTGTAGGCTGGAGGAATGCGATCAATGATCTTGCAAATCGAATCACGAACCATCTCCATCATCTTTCGGTATTTCCTGAACAAAAAATTAGTAAATGCATCCAATTAAACAACCTACTGAATGCGGTCAAGAAGCTTGTCCTGTGTGTCTGGGAGCTGGACTTCGCCACTTTTGTGTTTCTCCTTCGTGTTTTGAGCCCATTTTTCATGCTCGTTGTAGAATGCGCTGATACAAATCTTCAAAGTCTCCACAAAGGAACTCTGCTTGTACACCTCATTCATCAAACCTAAACATAGATGTAAACTAAAAGATAACTCATAAAAGTCCTTACAAACTGTGGCATCAGTAACACGTCGTTTTTCAGCCATTTCACGTCGACGTCGCTTTGCTTCCAAACGTTGAGAGATATCCAAATGCTGAAGTTCGGCCTGGCGTTTTTGTTCACGAGCTTCGACAAGTTTTGCGCGAATTTGCTTCACATAGTTGTCGTACTAAAGTATGCTCAAGTTAATTATTTATGTAAGTTACCAGCAAACCTGCATAAAGTCCGATGTTCCACGTTCAGCTCCCTTCGGACGGTTCTTCAATTCCACCTCCAAGATTTGCTGAGTAAGGATTTCCTGTTCAGCAACCAATTTCTAAATCGCAAAAATAAGCTTTACGAATAACCGAAAATAACACCTTTTTGTCTTCCAAAAGCTGAGTGATCTGCGACTCAAGAGCCAATGTTTGATTGGCAAACGCCTCTCTTTTCTTTGTAATCTCAAGGATGCTGTTGTTCACCTCCTCAAGATCAGATTTAGAAAGTTGATTGTCGTTCTTCAGAGTTTTCTAGAAATGAGCAGTTTAGCATCGGCAAAGTATTTAAAAGCAACTTACAACGTCATCTTCCAAAGTCTCGGCCTTGTGCTTCAACTCAATTAATCGAGTCTCAAGGTTAGCAAGGTCGTCCGCAGTTCCAGCAACCGAAAAGTCCTGCAAGCTGGCATTGAAATCCTGCTCGTTGGTAGCATCTTCATTCTAAATAATCAAACTTTAGAACAAAATAAACGAGAGCCAGACAAACCGCGATGATCTCTTCCAATTCCATGCGCAACATAGCTTCTTCGTTTCGCAACGTTGCCAATTGGTGGTCTTCTTTCAATTTAGCATCGGTCTCATCTCTCAATTGTTGCTCAAGTTCCAACAGTTCTGCGTTAGTTTTGCTTTGTGCAGTTTCATAGATGGCCAACGTCTAAAAATCCTTATTTGATTGCATTTTATTTGAACACTTACGTTTTTCTTGGTCTTCATCTCTTCCAAAAGACCCATGATTTTTGAATGATCGTCCATTTTGACACGGAGCGGATGAAGAATTAAAAATCAAAAATGAAATGGAGCAAGAAAAATTTGAAAAACGTTGTGGCGCGCTCGATTTTTGACTTGACAGCTTTTTTGTCAAATTGAATGCAGTTAGTTGATGAAGCTGTCTTGTGCTGCATAAGTTGATTGCAATTGAATTAACTGTGTATCCAATAAATTATTCAACTTATTCTAAACTAAATTACTTTTAATTAACTTATTTTCAAATTATTGTGCTTTCAGAAATTTTATGTTTGCAGTTCATTTAGTTTTCAACAAATCGAATATTAGGTACTCAACTTAAACCGTTTTGAATGCAAGTTCACACTTCACCGAAATAACGCAATAAAGTTAGCAAGCGCAAAAAATCACCTAGATGTGGTCAGCACACTGGGCTGGCACATAAAAATCGCCAATTGAAAAGACCTTTCATACAAGCCTTGCTGCTCGTCCGTCGTCCATTTATTGCGTTTAAATTGAGCAATTTTTTAGAAGTCGGTTTGCTTTTCAGTTTGCATGCTTGCATGTTGTCTAGTCTAAGAGTACAAAAATCCTGTTCAACTTTTTATTTATTGTTTGGCAATTTGCTAACTATTAATTCTGTTTATCTGATTGCACGCAATGTTTTCCATCAATTAGCATTCATAAGAAATTTGCTGACCATCACGCAATTACCATTACTTGTTTGGCAAACATGACTGGAGAGCTTTTTTGGGTGCGGTCTTGAGCCACTTACTCAAGAAGGGAACGCCGTTAAAATGCCGATCGCCGGCTTTTTCCATTGCGTTCACCCAAAGTCCTTGTAACTCGGCTTTCTTTTGATTTGAATGTCCGGCGCCCCTTTTTGGGCTTAATGAGAGTTCCCACCGTCATCTTGTCAAACCTGCTCTTTCAGCTGTAATTATTGAATTCTGCTTGAACTGCATAAGTGCATTCAGCAAATTTTAACATAGACATCGCCGACCTTTGATCAGTAATTTAGCAAGCAAGTAGTTTTTCCGCGTCTTAGTCAAATCATATTTCTTGATAATGAAGATTTTGTGGGGATTTGTTTCATTTGCTTACGTGCCACGGCTTTAGTTTTTAGCTTGGAAGGATTATGGTCACGGATTTCGAATTGCGTGCTCTTTTGCTTTGTAGTTAGGAATGTAGTGTGGACGATCTGTACTACTGTATACTGGCAAATGGCACACTGACTAACTCCGAACTTTCACAATTCGTGGACCGAATTGCACAACTCTTAAGTTGATTAGTTGATTGGTTTTGAAGGCAAAATAAGCAGATTGAGCAAAAGAGGTGGATGAAATTTTGAAATTACATGAATGTGCACGAAATCGTCGCGCGTCCAGTTATTGTTTATTTGTGGGAACGGGCGATTTGTTGTTTTCTCCAAATCATTATTTTGTTGCCTTCCGCCCAACTTCACTGAACACGATTTGGAACAGTTTTAAATAGTTTAACCTCGGTGAATAATTTAGTTTAGTGTACACCGACTGTTTTTCTGCGTAGGGTGAGTGGGCGACACCGATAAAAACGTCAAAAACTAGTGCAAACACTTGCTCCTAATTATTGAGCACGTTTGCTTTCTGAATTATTTATTTGTTGTTTGATTTGGGTTCTCCCGTCCAACTTAATAATTTATGTTCTAAACATATACAGTAATATGATACAAGCATCCACTTAAAATTGCACTCAAAATTGAACTCCGAATTGAATTCAACTGCTTTCGGCTTTTGCCTTTCTGAATCAGCGCTTCAAAGCTTGCAAAACTAGTCAAGAACAAAAACACTATTGCTTACGTTATCGTTTACATTATCTTTTGATTTATCTGCTAGAAAATTTACGGTTTGCGCACATCATTTTTCAGATTATGAACAATAATTACCGTCCGCCACGATTACGGTACAAGGCCTGGTCAAACGAGAAAGACTGATTTTGGGCTGAAAGCAAATGGATGGCGGTGCGAAGCGTGTGGACTGCGCACGAACGCAATGCTCGGCGCTGACCGCGGCTATTTTACCCTAGTGCCCATTTGGCATTGAGAGGTTTAGTCCGGAACCTCGCTCAACTTTGGTGCCACATTTGCGCTGATTTGCCTTGTTCCTTTGCGTCTTGATTTTTACATCCTTATAGTTAACACTTTGAGTAGAAAGGCTGTTTGTAGTTTCTTTTAATAGTCTTTTTGTAGTTTTGTTACACCTTATTAGATTTATCTATCTTTTATGTTTTTGTTGGAGGTCAAAAGCCAACTTTTAATTGAATCCATAGCTGGAAGTTGCTGGGTCAAGTCCAACAGTTTCCAACTTTTTGTCTGTTGGTTTATTTGCTCAAATGAACGTTTTTGATGGAGAAGGGCTCACAAAATGTGCACGCGTTCCATGACGCTTTCTGTCCGTGGGCAGCAGCAATCGGCTTGATTTTCGGCGTTGTCAGAAATTTGTGTGCTTTTTGGCTGTGAACCGAGACGGTTTTACACGTCAAATTTTTTGCATTCTTATTCCTTTCTAATTACTTAATTCGGCCGTACTGCTTTACCAACTTGCCAACTCAGCGGCTCATCCGAATTCAAATCGCATTTTACACACTCCCAACAACAACGTATCAATTTATCGTAATCCTCTCTCGACCACTGTTCTCGGAATCAAGTTTTGTGTTTTTACGCACACCAAGCGGAAGCAAGCACCTGTCCTTCGAAATTGTTGCCGTTGGCAAGTTTCTGTCGTCATCGACCATTGACGCTCTATTGTTTATTCAGCTGTGCATCCAATGTCCACCTTCACGCCAAGAATAATTCAATTTGTCCACAGAAATTAATTCCAGACCAAAAATAACCCGATGTTCACGCCAAATTAAAACTTTTGCTGACGTGCGTATGCAGCCAGCAAACTCCAGTGCGCGTTGATAAAACAAAACTCGATTGGGAAAAACAATCGAGTGCGGTCACTGTGCACAGAACAAACCATTTTACAACAAAGTAATGGAGGCCCAGTCCGAAAGCATGTGATTTGTCGATGAAAACCAATTATGGCAGTGTTACCGGGCCTTCTAGACACCAACCACTGCTATTAGGTTGCTTGCAAGCGATCAAAGCAATCATCCGGCTTATCAGCTTTGTCGAGCCTATTTTTGGTCTGTGAGCGGCGGGACACTCGTTTTGGCACCCACATAGATTGTAAACAACACGCTGGCCGAGTCCAAAATAGTCGATTTGAGATTGAGAAACAGTGTGCTTTGGAATTCACATCGCTTGCGTATGAGTTAAATTTATTTACGGCAAACGTTTCTTTGTTTGCTTTTGTTTGAATTCTTGAAATATAGCAATCAAACAGTTCTAGTTGTGCCAAGGGGGATAAGCTTGGGCCTAAAGCGTCCCGCATGTGATTGACGGACTAAGTGCGCATGCGACCAGCGCACATCTGCTTCTTTTCATTAAGGGCATGGCCTAGTTTTGAGACCAGAGAGAACAAAATATGACATTTATTGTTCTTTCTGCTTTTTCGATTGAACCGTTTCAATTTTCGTTTTATTGTTCTTTCTGCTTTTTGTGTTTTTTCATCCAATCAAGTATTCAACGAAATGTCTTTTCGAAATGCCATTGAAAGTAGCATTTACCTGCGCGTCCAGTACCTATTAATTTGCAATTTCCCACTCGTTGTTGTGCTGTTCGCGAGCCAAATAGTGGGAGTGACCGGCAGACACATTGGCCGATTTATTATTGCGTTTACGACGTTGAATGAGTGGAAGAAAAGGCTGGTCAACTGCTTCCGTTGTGGCAGTGTTCGCAAATTCTGCAGCTGATTAGCATGCGAATTTGCAGTCCGGATTCGAACAGACCAAATAGGCTAATTGTGTGGCTGTTCTTTGTGCTGTCGTTCCTTATGCAAACTTGCTCGAGTTTGTCCATTTGTTCTCGGGAATTCGCTCTTTCGGCCAACTGCTGCGTGCACCCGAGCTAGTGAAAAAACAAAGTGTTCGTTTTTGTCGGCTTTATTTTCTGCCAGCGTTCAACTGATCACTTGCCTGCTTTTCAATGTGTCACTCGAACACTATTCACACAAAACAGTTGCATTTCGACGGCATGCTGAAGGGGTTAGGAGTTAGTTGCCTATTGGGCATGCTCAAGAATTCTGCCATTCTACGGTTTCTCTAATCAACTTGTCCAATTTAATGTTTCTATTTCATTTAGTCAAATTGTTCAATTCAATGTTTCTATTCATTCTATAGCATCTAAAGGAGCTCTTTTTACGGTTAATTGGGTGTCTAGTCCTTTGAAATTTAAGTGCTTGCTTAGGAACACGTGAATTTTGCAGTACAGTACTTATTAATCCCATTCACACGGAACCTGTAATCTGCAGTTTCTGATTATTCTCTCAGGTTTTGACGTAAATTCCTCAATCCACAAGTTGACCAAGAGCTCAAGCGGCGTTTGTCAGTCCCCAACAAAAACCAAGGAACTTTGGCAAGAGCAAAGTCTGTCTGCCCGTTCCATTTCCAATGCACAGACTGCTGCGTACGAACGTTCCATGAACACACACAAAAATGCAAAATGCACGCGCTCGCCGACCTTCTATGAATTTACAAGGCTCCCTACGATACTGTAGCTTCCAAATTGTTTTGATAGTTCAAGTTGTTTTACAAACTAATCGCTCGGATCCTCAAATGACCAACGTTCCTAATCTTTGTTTTGTGCCTTACGGACAGGTTTCTTAGTTGGCTGGAATGTAAACACAAAAGCGAAAAGGTTCTCGGAAGAAAAGCAATGATCACATGTGAATTCAGGTGAAGAGCGCGCCGACCGTTTCAAACCGAGACACTTTTTGTTTGTTTGGCTTTTGGCCAGCGAAAGAAATTTGAAGACTTTTGAATACAGTAGGAAATCAATGGAAGTAAGAAATGTTGCACTCTTTATTAGTCCTACTTTCGAACCGAACAAATTAGTTGGCAAGCTTTGTTATTTGCCGAGCTTTGTTATTAGAGATAACAAACTGGGAATTGTTAATGAAAGCACTTGACCGAAGTTATAAAAGTGTTGTCTCGGATGGTTTAATGAACTTTTGTCGAGACGATTACTGTAGCGTGCGTTCACGGGACTGTTTTTTTGTGTTGTTGGTGCTACGCACATGACCCCAAGCAGTTCTTCACTAGTTCTTCGCTAGTTCGGCGAGATTTTCGACTTTGTTGGTGTTGCCCGAAAATGCTTCGGGACTGCTGAACGCACTAGGGTCTGTTTACGCCTTTAATTGGAGTGATGCGCGATTAGTGAAACTTTGGTAGTGTAGGCGAAACTATTTGCCCTTTTTTGTTAATGTTTGGGGATTAATCAGCAGTATCAGCATTATCTCTAGTTCCTGTTGTGACGTGAAAAGTTTGTTAATTATGACGCCATTCTAATAGACAAATTGTGCGTCCCGAATTCGTCTATTGTTTTGTGAGGATTCAATTTCACGTTGCTTTTGTTTGCATAGTGATTACGTGTTGGAGGCTCATCGGCGCGGTCATTGACGCATTCGACACCAGGAACGCAGAAAGTTGGCCTTGTCTCCACTGATACTCGAAGCGTTATCATTGGCGACTGTTCTTCGTCTAAGCATTCCATGCGCTTCTAATTATTCCACAACATTGTTGTTTATAACTTTTTGCGTATTTCCGCGAATTTCACCCTTCAAACCGGTGGCGCGTGTTTGTCCACCACGTTGACATTTCCGGTCTGGCTGCAACAATTTTTTGTACCTACATTTTGGTGTTCGAGTGTTTTCTTTATTGAATTTGTGCCAAATACGACATTGAGCTGTTATGATGATTATCACAAATTGACGTATATTGTGGAGTTACGAATTGACTTATTATTTGGAGTTTGGCGCTCCCTTTCATTGCTTTGAACTCCGGTGCGCTGGCTCTCGAATTCTGATAATTGCGTTTGTTTGCGCTTTGCCTTTGTCTGTTAGAGGGTGGAGGCCAAGTGATTGTCTGTTCGAGTTGATTTCCGCTTGCGTATTCATGACCAGTCAGCGTCTAGCGTTTTGATTCTGGGAACGTTGGCGCTGGTCCAGACTTGTCGATGTTTGCTTCATTTGCCAACTGTTGCCGAAACCTGCTCTCCACTGGCTACCATGCAACGTGAACACTGAGGACATGTGCAAAGTGCCGTTGTTGGCCCGAATTGCATCCGGCTTTCATTGCCGTTCTCTGGTCTTTCACACTATTTTCTTTCAACGTGATTACAGTAGTCTTTGCGCGTTCGACTTCTTTTCACTAGAACGTCTTTTGATTAATTTGTGAGAAGCTTTGTGAGAGGTGTAGGAGTGAGTATTAAAGCGTGCAAATTGAATAATAGCCACTGGGTCGTTTTAATTATACTCGTGGCAGACACACGAAAACTACAATTAGCATTTGTGCTGTGGTCGAATACGGTACACGAAGAACTACAATTAGACGAACAAACTGACGCAAAAGGAACTTCAACTGATATTTTGCGCATATTCAATAAGCAGTAAGTGCATATTGAATGTACTGTACTTTTTGGCTCTTGTTTTCCTCAAAACACATGCACTTACACGCTCGAATGACTTTCTGCGTTCTCAGTGTTTGTTGGCCGGGCAATTAACAAAGGATTGAAATCCCCGTGAGGAATTAGTTGAGATGTTTTCTTGTTGTGGATTTGACGTGGACGCTGGGTGATAACGTAGCTAGGTCCACAGAGCAGAATAATCGTTTGATTCTCGTGCCCTCTTTGATTGTTTCGGTGCGCGCGTCCAACATGGACAGCTAATCGTCTACTGCGTCACATTATTACATGCTCTTTGGCACACTTGCTGGTCACTAATCTCGACAACTACGGTTATTCACGATGCACGCCATTTTCCAGCAAGAAAAACAAAATGATTCTTTGAACAAGAAATGATTTGTCAGGCCACTGCAATTTGTGACTCAACTGTCTGAATGGACACTCCTGATTTCCGGTTGTTAATAAGCGAAAGAAAATTTGACCAACGTTTCTGGTTTCCTTTGGAATTCACTAACAAATTGATAAAGAGGGATTATCTCTGTGTGTATGTTTTGAGGGAGGATGATATAAGTTTGAACTCCGGGAATATTAACTCCCTAAGCTGATCGATGGTCGGCTTCAAGGAACTGCTCTTGATCCCCAAAGTTCGTGTTGTTTCATGTGGTTTTTGGAACAGTTTAGCGGCCACTCCTGAGCCCAGCTGTTTTGTACTCATTATGAACTTTGAGCACTCGCCCACTTGCGTGTAATAGACAGAATGTTTTGAACTCCGCCCAGTTTAACAAATTATTCCGTTGTTTTGCGTACTCGCGTATTTAAGCGAACAGGCGTGGACATTCGGCTTTTATTCTGTCATTTGCTGTCCGAAAGTTCAAAACGTTTCGCGCGTACATGCAACAAACCGTTTCGGCGTTCTTTTTGTGTTTGTTGGCGACTCCGCTCGTCTGACTTTCACTTGCAATTATCATTTGCATTTGCGCAGCCTCCATCTGATTGATTATTTTGCTTTAAATGACCCAAATCTTTCAGGCGCCAACTCTTTAGGCGCACGTTGAACGGAAGCGACGAGGAGGAGGCTCGCACTGCAAATCTGCAATCAATTCTTGTTTATTGAGCATTGATTAGTCAACACGAGCATCTTCCCCGTTCTTTTGCAAATTCCAACATTGATTAGCTTCTGCATAACTTTTCACTTGTTTCGTTGTTGTGTACAGTATTCGCGAGTTTGAACTGCTGCCAACTCTAATTACACGTTTTATCACTTCCGTCGTAGCACTTTGCATAAATTGCGTCGGATAATTGGCAGCTTAGTGTTCAGGCTTCAAAAGTTATGTTCTTTTGTCTATTCACTCACTCGTTCTTGCAACACTTTAATTGGATTTTCAACGAACACGTTTAATCTACTGATTAGATTATTGAGCGGATAATTGCGTTCTTTTGATTAATTATGCACGGCATGTTTAATTGATTCTGGCCATGAGCTGCTGGGTGCGGACAAAAGTCCGACCGGAAGGCAGCCAAAGGGGCGGGGATTGACTTTTGGATTATCATTTAGCATGTCTGCAACAATCATATATAATGGGGTCGAGTCGAGGTTGACCGTTCGGCATTTCGCGTTCGATTATTTCCACTAACTCCAACTTGATTCCAGGCGGCACTTTGTTCGCTCTTTGCCAATGAGTGACTCTTTTCTGGCGATGTCGAGTCAGGCCAAGAAGCACACATGGAAAGGCGAGGTTGTTCAAACTAAGGAATTAAGCCCGTGTCCAGAATCGCTAGACTCAGGTTTCGGCTCATTTCCTGCTTCACCTTACTCGTCCACGAACTCTTCTAACGACGGACCTCCGACACTTGCAACAAAATGCTGCGACTTTTTCAACAACCAACTTCAAAATGACGCCCCTCCAACTTTGGTTTGTGCCCTGTTCGACGATTGTGAGGAAGATGCTCCAATGTGCAAAATGCCTCGACTGTTTGCAATGGACGAAGAAAGTGACTGCGAAATCAGTCAGCCAGCATCTCCAATTTCTCTGCCATTAAGCGTTCCAGAAAAAGAACTTGACGAGCCCAAGCCAGAAACTGCTTCAATACCCGAATCGACCACAACACTCAAATCCAAACGAGTACGGATCTCAACTCCGGATGAAGCAGACAGCGAAAACATCGATCCCTATGCCAAGTTCTCAAAGCCTCAACATCCATGCCGATGGGGCAACTGCCGTGCGGAGTTCTTCGACGTAAATGATCTTTATGACCACGCGATGGAGAAACACCTTCACCCTATTCGACCTTCTACCTCTTCTGCCAAAACGACGTCAACAAGAAGAATGGCCGTTCGTGACGACAAAGAGGAGCTTTCGAGCGAACACAAATACTGTTGCCAATGGGCAGATTGCGAACAGACATTGAAGAGAGGAACTGAGGAGAAAAAGGTATGCATTTGCATTTTGCAGAAAGTAAATCTGTCTGTCGGATTATGCGCATTGTTCGCGAAGACAGTATAGGGTGGCCAGAAAGATTTGCGTTTTCAAATCACATTAAACTTTAAATGCTTTCAGTACAACTTCTTGGCTACTCATTTCTTACGACATGCTCCAAAGGCACAACCACTGAAATGCTTAATAGAGCGTTGTCCGGTCAGATTCAAGACCACGAAGGCTCTTAATGCTCACTTATTCAACTCGCACGACGAAAAAACTAAACCAGGTACACTTAAATGCACTGTTATTTAAACTTTAATTAATCGTCGGAGACGAAAACAAATTGTCTAAAAAGTAGGCGAAGATACAAAACATTAGTAAAATCCGACGTTAGCTGATTAGGGGAATTAAGTGCATATCCGCTTAGAGTGGATTTAATTTGATTGATTGCACGGCTTACTGCCACTTCTGCTACCATACTCTAATTCTTCGATTTTAGTCCGCAAAGTCCAGCAAGTTGTGACAAAAAGCTGTTCATGCTTCGACTACGAGTTGCCTGTTCGCACTGAAAATTGTAAGTTTTTGCTGATTTTGGAGTTTGGCACGTTTTGTGAGACTACAACTTGCAATACGTTTCAAATTGTACTTTCGAGGAAACAACTCAAATGCTAAACATACAATTTAGACATTGCTTACGACTTCTTCGACAAGCATTCTTTCGGACTGATTGCGGATAAAGTGCAGCATTTCTATGCTACCCATTCATCGACAAACACCGAGGCGACGGAGAAGCCCTTGAGTAGCGGAGTTCAGTGCATGTCGACCAAAAAGACCGTCAATGTGCTACGGAAGCTGTTTGCCGAGGTCAGCCTTTTAATCTAATTTGGAATTGACACGTGCATTTCTGCATATTCTTTGGATTAATTAAACTTCCCGTTTTTAGAAAATGATTCACACCAAATGCTGAAATTGTCCGCAAACTTCGACCATTGCATCGGGTACTCTCGTCAACTATTCACCATTCCCTAGTTTTAAGTCAGGCATAGACTGTTTTGGTTGTATTCCACACTCAAGGCCATTCAGTTCTATACTCAATGTGTTTAATTAAGCTAGCCATTTCGAATTTTGAACTTTCGATTCACGTTCTACACTTTCACTCAACTGCTCAACTACATCGCCCCTTACCTCAAGTTATTTATTCTACACCTGTAGCTAATAAACGAACACTCTTCGGGTTCAAAACATTCACAGCTCTTCATAATCGAGTAATAAGTTCTTCCCTATCCAATCTCTGTTACTGCTCTCATGGAAGCTTGTTTTCTACTCCGTTTAATCGCGGCAATAACCAGGCAGTAATCATGCATTTGACCTAATGAATGGATTAATTCCACCAAACAAAGAGCCAACCGAGTTGTCGCAATTAAACGGAGATTTAGGCATTTTTGTTCAGGAATCCCACGAATTACAAGTTCAAAACAATACTCAAGAATCTCTCCTCCACGGTCGTTCCTCTCCGCTCATAGGTTACTGTAAATATCACTTCTCTTCGCTGTCCTCTCATAATCATTAGCCGGTATTCTACTTTTTGTTCCTCGTATCCGACGACGTAATTGCTCAACCAATTGTGCGTATTTGCTGTATGTAAATTATTGATTTTTATGTTCTTTGGTGAGCACGCAAGCACGTGTTCGCCACCCTCTAATAAATGAAAACAATTAATGAAAGACAGGTGCACAAGAAAATCATTGCTGAATTCCTTGAACTTGCTGATTTGTAGTTTCAAATTGTAGGAATTGAACCGAGCACTGGAATTGAAAACGACTATTGTCTGCTAATTTGTATTGAAATGTGATCACTATTGTTCGGGTGCGTGAGGGTGGATTATTAAATTGTCTGACCGGAGATTAGGTTTGAAGTTTGCTCGGTGAACACGATTTTAATTGGATTTGTTTGAATAATTAGCGAAATGGGAACTTTATGTTTGAAATGGCTTTGGTTAGTTTTTGGATCAAGTTCCAATATTACGTTAAAGAAGCTTATTTCAAACAGAAATCTCATATTAAAGTTGGCGCTTAACGTCACATAAAATTGCAATGATAATCGATGTCTTAAAACTTCTTCTAAACATAATTTTTGAGTGTCGTTCTGTTATTACGATAATTAAGTTATTAGATATTACAATCAGCCTTTTGCCTCTTTTGTAACTAAACATTAGTGCTGCCGCAACATCGACATTGTCGTATCGACTTTTCGACATCTTCAAGACAACTTACAATCACTAATTTTGCTGTTGAGCGCGCGCCCGAGGGGCCTTTCACCCGGGGGGGGGGCGCCCGGGCCTGGTGCCGGACTGGGCAGAAGGGGCCCCCGGGGGGGGGCTTTTTCGGGGGGGGGCGCGCGCGGCGCGGGGGGCGACCTTTTTGAAGTTGTTACATTTTAAACAAACCGAATTCTCTTTTGTCGCTTTTAATCAAAACTCAAACAGTTATTGTGTTAATTTTAGCAGCTGAGTTATTATTAAAGTCTAAACACCAACGGTTTTAAGATTCCACAATAACTTTTATAATGTCGCGGCAGCACTACTAAACATATTCACATTCCATAAACATCAAAAAAAAACACTCGATTCAATCAATCAAACAAACAAAATGTATGCCTTTAATATCAACATTCACTTTACAAAGAGATAAAATGGTTAAATTTAAGACCGAGACAGTCAAATGTTCTTAGGTGCAAAGTGCGCCGCCATGTTCGTCGGTGGTTGCTGTTGTGTTCCGGCAAAAGATGGTGTTGTTGCTTGTCCAGGTGTGGTTAAACTTCCGTTGCTGTTCAGCAGGTTTGGACCATTGACACTGTGTACCGGTTTGCCTTCGAGCATTTTGTATTCCAGTCGCATCTCTTTCGGGATTTTTCTCCACTGCAGTGGATCGAAGATGTTGTAGGAGCCGGTTTCGTATTCGGGCGTTTGCTCTTTCATTCCACCATAAACAGATCTTGTGAGCCAGACCGCATCGACTTTGTGATACCGCCAATCTCGTTGATAGCTGAAGAAAGCAAAAGTTAGTCAATAAACAACCAGAAGAACTTACAGTTCACTTGCCGCCGCCAGTTGATACACTTGTCCAGGACAGTTGTAGAACAGATAGAAAAGAATATCTTCGGAGAGCTTGTTTACTTTTATTGTTGGTAACTTGTCGCGAATGATGCTGTTTGTCAGATATTCCTCCGGCACCTTTGCTTCGTAGTCCTGCGTTCTACAAGGCTGATCTGCCCAAGGTCCACCGAAGTTCTGGTAGAGACTTCTACAAATGTGGAATGTTAAAAATTCAGTTTGAGACTTCTGCTTACCCGCTAGAACTCATATTCAATCCAAGCTTCGTGATGTCTATACCTAATGAGAGCATGTTTAAACCGGGATATTGATCGAGTCCTTTCAGAAACGTCAGAAGCCCAACAATTCCATACTGGTCACAAAGCATTCCGGATGGAATATTCGTAACGACGCCTAAACGATTTAAATAAACAACAAAGAACGCAAATCGAAATGTTTAAAAGCAACGATTCTCAAAACGACATATTGAAATTTTGCTTACCGTTGTTTACATTAATGTTTAAAGGATTTCCGTTCTCACTGGCCCCGTTTGTGAAAAAATCCGACATGTATCGAACTAAAACAAATGTGATTGCAACGGAAAGAGTTTTGAAATCAATGAACGTTATTTTGTGAGAAATCAATAATGTTTAATGTTAATGTTTTAAGGAATGCTATTTTGTGAGAACTGACCGTCAATAGGTCCACCGAGTAAATTTGTTTGTCCCGCCATCATTAATTGAGATTCTGAGAAGTTTTGGCCAGTTGCTCCGCTATTACCCAGTTGGCTTTGCAAAAGTTGTTGTGCTCCAGGCAGTGCAGGAAAGTCTTCGCTTTGCAACGAAAACTCCGACTGACCATACCCGCTGTTTTCCACTCCGCGCATCATGTTTGCTGAAAATCAGTACTTGTAATAGCATTAGTTGGTGTTAAAACGAACCATAAGGCATTCTGTGCTGCATGGAGAGGGCGTCTTTTGCCGCCGTTGAGGACGGAGGAAACATCATAGACTGTTGTTGGAGCATGTTGAGTTGTGGCTGACCGGCAAAGAGATTGTTGGAAACGTTGTGAGGTGCAGGTGAAGATCGTGTGTTGAGGCTTGGGAACTCGACGTCGTTGTTGAGTGGCGAGTCCATGCCAGAAGAGAACCCGACAAGTCTTTGCTGAGGATTGGTTGTCGTTCGGTGCATCGGGAACTAAAGCAAGTGTAAGAATCCTAGACATCAATCGAACTTACGTTATGGAATGTGGACATTGAGGGCGGCGTATTACGCTGGCTACTGTTGAGGCCAAGACTGGGCATTCCGTTTCCGGTGAACATTTTGGCTGCATTCTGTGCACTGGCCGCTGATTTCAACAAGTTCGGATTTGGTAACTGACTAATAAGGTTAGGGTTAGCTACGGAGTTGGAGCCAATCGTCTGCTGGGGTTGTGTTTGGGGACCTCTGAAACCTCAAAGATTGCCTGGATCAAACTCCTCAAAGTCTACCTGGAAGCAAGCAACGTTGTGCCACTACTCATAGAAGATGCTCGCATAGTTTGCTTTGCAAAAACCTTAACAGCATGCCTTCGTGGAAAGCGAACGGCGAGCACTGATCGATGGCTCGGCTTCTAGCAGTCAATCAAAAGGCAGTCGGTACTTGGATATTCGGGTGAGGAGATCAATTTGGCTAGTTGTATTGCGTCTTTTCGTCAGATGAATTGCTGAAATCAACGGTTTGAGAGATTCTACTAGAATGGGCTAGAACGAGCAAGAACTAGAACGAACAATTAGCACGTAAATGGCGGTTTTCAACCACTTATCAGTCACGACCACGTTGACTAAACCCCAAAAGGCATCTTCGTCTAACTAAACACGCGGAAGCCCCCTCTATCCAAAGGCGAAAATCAAAAATAATATGTCGCTCGAAACACAAACTGAACGCAACAGCCCGAGTGGCGAAAAATAAATCGTCAACAACTCGATGTTTCTGCCAAAAACAAGATGCAAAACCGTGGAACTGTGAAAACAAACCAAATCTGCAATCAGCGTTCGCTGCCCAAAAATCGAACATGTGCCACCAGTCACACGCCTCAACAACAGCAACAGTGAAACATTGCCTCATTGGCAGGTCTTGACGACTCAAGACGAGATACGTAACTTAAATGGAGTGAGTAGTTGTCGAAGCATCTGTAGTTCGTCGACGATGTCGCGCGTTTCAGTGCACAAAAACAGGCTTTCTCTGCTCATCTTGCTTGTGTGATAGTCGTCTGGCAGGTGCAGATCACATCGAGTGTCGTTTCCTGGGCACTCTCTTCTCCACCCCAGACTCTCGCTGCTCCTGAGTTGTTTTTGTTCGAGCATGCGGACGATTGGAACAACCATTGAGGCCTGATTGGAGCTCACACTTCGCTGGACGAGATGCCCTGTACGCCGCAATGCAAAAACAACAACAACACAAAGAGCAGGGCTGTCACTTTCTCCACCGCCGCACACACTCCCTCTTCTTCCTTTCGCGCTTGTCAACAACTCTTCCGCAGTTCGCATGTACGAACCACCGTGCAAACAAGCAGCAGTAGTTGGTGCGCACATCAGTGGAATTTGTGCGTTAGCACTCAACTGACTCTATCAAATTGCCCAAAAAACAAGCCTCAAGCTTGGTGGAAAAAGCAGCAGGAGGCAGCAAGCCATGCCAGTGGCTATAAAAACAACTTATAATTGAACAGAGACAAAAAGGCCGAATGCCAACCCTTTGGACTTGCCTGCAGTGTGCGTCCCCGATGCGCAAACAAAAAAGGCAAATGTGCGTTCATCCTGCATTGCAAGTGCTGGATTTCTGCTGAACAACGTTGCCTGTTAATATGCACACCGATGCGGCCATTGCTTGCCGCTTTGACATTTAGCAAATTGGCGCGTTTTTGAACCACAGTTTCTGATGTAGTTTTGCCGGCTTTCGGATCCACAATCTTCACTGGTGCTACTCATTCAATTGCCTTATTTCCTTGAGTTGAGGAGTCTTCTATTTAAATATTCAGTTGTGCCAAGATGAAGAGATAACTACTGCTAATTGCGTTAATTGTTTGTAAAGTGTATGAAATGAGTTGGTTGCAAGGAGGCTATCGGAAGCTGGGAGCTATCTGCATTATCCTTTTTGGCTTGATTTACATTGTTCGCGACCGACAAGATGGCTACGACAAATTGGATCAGTTTCAAAAGAGGCTTCTTGCCTGTACGCACAATTCAGAATCGCTGTCCGCGCAGTTGGAAGGTTTTTTGGAGTTTATGTGAGAGCCTTTAAATCAGCCACTTTTAGTGATCAATCATTACAAAGAGACGGTCGAAAAAATGCTGAACATTGAAAAAAATACAAGCGCAAGAGAAACTCAAGGTCAGTTCTTCTTAACTGATCAATTTAATTGCTTTGGATTGTTTCAGCTTACAAAACGAAAATACAATATCTGAATGCTAAAAATGACAACTTGCAAGTAAGATTTGACTGTGCACAGAACTTAATCCACAAGTTTGTTTCAGATACAGCTGAATGAGTGCAAGCAAGGAGTGCAGGGAACGGGCGACGTTTCGAAGTTGCAGCAGCAGAATAATGATTATCGTTCACACATTGAAGATCTTGAAAGTCAAATTCGTCAGTTGAAGGTATAAACGGAGTTTTATTAAAGAACACTCTTAAAAAGAAGTATCGCTGATCGGACTTGTTATGATTTTTAAATATCGTTATGTTTTTGTCATCTTTTGAGAGATCAAGCTAGTGCGTTATCAACACTTTAAAACAAAAGACTAAAATTATCAGATGTGTATTTAAACATTTCCACGCGTTTAAATATTCTTTTAAGTCACATTTTTGGTTCGAAAAGCACACTTGAGTTAGTCAACTTTGATAGTCTGAATGCATCATAAAATGTCCTAAATAGTTTTCTCTTCTTAATAAGCTTTTAAAGTGCTGTTTTGAATTAAGAAGCCTTGTACTAAAAAGTTTAATAGAAATAGCAAAAATGTTGTAGAGACAAAAACAATCAAACGAGAGTGGCTTTTTTCTCAACCTAATAATCTGTAATTTTCAGGACCAGATCTCAAATGCCAGTCAACTAAGTCAATTAAGAAGTAAAAACGACGGAATTTTGAATAGAGTCACGTTTTCAACTGCCAAAACAACTACTACAACAAAAGTAACGCCGAAAGTGTTTGTAAATCCGGTATGTTCATTTATTAACTGCTATTTACTGATCAATATTGATTAAAACTGATTAGTCAACGAATTGTCATCTACTTTTGGCGTGTTGTAGGAAACTTGCGGAATTTGAATAGAACTCCAAGCATTTGCTTCATTCACTTGATAACTCGTGTTTGTTGGGGGCACAAAGGGCCAAGAAACAAGATGTGGATCGGTTGTTGACTGAGAAACTGTAGTGGGGACTGAATGCTGACTGCCTTGTGTAGAAAATTGATGGAAAAGTCCGTTGAATTGAGTATTTGCTTGAGTGGCGGGATTAGGTTCCGAAGTTGCTTGCGGGTGAATTCCCCAATAATAGGCCAAATTCATGTTGTTAAAAGTTGTTGATTGATTTGCAGGCAATTCGAGTGCATTCAACGAAGATGGAGCGTTGTTGTAAGCAGAATAACTCCACTAAAGATAGAAAAGCTGATTACTATTAAGACGCTTTTGGTATAAACTAACCGGCGGATGAAACAAATCAATACCGTCCGAACGACTTGCATGTTCTGGTTTCTTTTGACGTTTAACTTGCCTTCTAAAGGCTTTAGTTTAAGAATCAATACTTTTAAAAGTTACCGTCTTTTGAAGTTGCCATTTTCAAACATGTCCACAAACTTTGCGACCATGCACCAATAGTTTCCCTTCCTCTCTTGAGTACTGACCAAGCCATCTCTCGAGATTTTAACAAAACACGAATTTAGAGACAAGTTGTGTCTAAAATGATTAGTATTTTTAAGTTTAAAGGCAAGCTTTCTTTACCTGATTGAATTCTGCCAGCCCATTCTACGTTTCGGATCTGCATTTCGATAATAAGCAAACTCTTTGTCGATGAACTAAAACTATTTGTCGTGAGAGTTTTTCGTTAAAAGCTGTTTACGTTATAGATCTGAGATAATGTGAGCCGTCCAGTCGGCGATGACTAAAACGAATGAATTATTGATTTCAAAAGCAACTAAATCCAGTACGCTGATAGCCATTGAGATGAGGGCGACATAGGAATAAGGAGGCTTTTGAATGCCGGATGTATCGGTTTGATGTCTAAAACTAAAAACATACAGTATTGCAAACAATGTTTTAAAGTTTGAAGGGGCTTCAAAACTTTTGTGCTGAACAAAAATAATTCAATTGCAACGTTGATGGCGCGCCGGCGAATATTAAATCAAAAACATTTCGGAAACAAACTCTTGGCCATTTGCTGATTGGTGAGTGGGCGCTTCGAATCGCTGATCAAAATCCACGCACGTGTTCATCGTTTGTAAACAATCTGCGATAGAGGAGGATTCCCAAAACAATAATGTTTTGAACGCTCTCAATGTTTACAAAATATGAAATCGATTGGAATCGGTGGAGTCGGATGTGGCAACCACAAATGAAGGCAGTCCCTAATTAGGAGTGGAGCCCAATTGGCTGGGACAAAGTATGATGAAGAGGCGGCCGTACTGTTTTACCGTTTCTTGCTTAGTCACTCGGCCGTCGATCAGAATGTTTTGCCATGTTGGAGGGGAATCGACGGTGCTGAGTGGCGCTTACTCATTTGATTGTTGCCGACCTGACGGGGACTTCTAGGCGCCAGCGGTTCAATCTACTTGGCTAATGGCTACCGTACATTCGGCGTCTAATCAGCCTCGTTTTCGTTTTGCGTAAATTTTCAATTAAGAACGTCTTGCATTGAATAGACTGTCCTCAATTGCCTAGTCACTGGCGCATCTTCATTAGTTGCCATTTACCTGCTTGTTGGCAATTCAATTTGCGCGCATTTCCCATCCAACACGACTAATAAACTGCTTTTTGCGGAAATGCCACTGAATCATTCTATTCAATTTAGGAAGACCACGAAGACGTTAACATCCAGCCAGTTGAGAATCCAAACTTCAATCTTGCTCCGAATGAAATCATAATCCACAAAAAGCCCAAAGAGCCGTTGGTGTTTAGACGTGGAGGCGAAGAACCAGCAGCTGCAGAATTGTTGCCACAAGAAGAGTTGTTAAAGAAGATCAAAGAGCGCAAAGCCAAAAAAGAAAATGAAGAAAACGGTTAGTTGCGTTTGAGTGTTTTGATACTTTTGCAATACCTAATAAACTCCAACTTTTAGTGGAAGACTTCCGTGAACTGCAAAAACCTGATATCGAGGAAGCGGACTATAAAGACATTGATGTAAGTGTCTGAACGTATTTACAAACAGTCGTTTGCAACAACGCCGCCTAACATAAACATAAAGTTCGGCTCATTAATTTCTGTGAATTTCAGCACTAGGCGCCAGAACATTGCAAAATGAAACGTCTCAACAACAGCTCTTCCAGTCATGTACATACTTCGTCTTCAAATGTTCAAATTCAACTAAACTCTCAAGTGCTTTAAGTTTAAGTTATTCAAGATCTTCTTCCTTTTACCAGCGTTTAACAATATACTTGCTGCTTTACCTATGATCTAAACAATACGGGTTCTTAAAACAAATGTCAAGCAGCTTTATTTCGTGGGTGCTTAGATAGTCTAATCATGTTCATGTTTCTATTCCAATTAAAGCGTGTACAATACTGATTTTGTGTGCAAAGTCTTCTCAGATTAGCAATATCGTTTCCGCCGTTTGTTTTCATTTTCGTGAGATTGAATAAATAATTTGATTTTCGGAGGTGTGAAAATTGGTGCGAATCCCACGTTTTTTGCATAAAATCATAATTTGCGGGCAAATTAGACTGGAAGGTCAAGGTATACATGCGCATTTGCACAAATTGCTGACTTTGGCGCCCGGGATTAATTAGCAAATTGTTTTTCGTCTTGGCCGAATCTATGTGAACAACAATCTTTAAAGAGCAGTCTTTAATGTTTAAAGAGTTAGCCATCCACGCGTCCAAAATTGCTCTAGCTGTGGAATTCGTTAACAAGTGCGCAAGTTTTGCAAGCCAAACGCCTTAACAATAGAACTTTTAGAGAATTCGATCTTCTTTGCGTCCATTGAACAAAATCGCCGGCCACTTTGTTTCTATTCAAACGTGTGTGAATAGCCGACGCGTGAAGGTTAGGCGCATATTTAGCCACAAACTTGGGAACGTCCTGGATGGCAATCGATTCGGCATGTGAAAGTGCTTGAACGGCTTAGTCCAAGAATTCGCATTCATTTTTGTAACTCTCTTTTGCCACCGAATTAACCACTAAATTGAGCACAAATCCGCGACAAATTAGGCGCCTCGAATGCTCAGCAGCAATGAGTGAGGAAGTGCTCGATTAGTCTTCATGCAAATTTTGCGCCTCAGAACAATAGGCGCGTAAGCCAGATGTCGTCGACAGCCAACGCATGGCCATTTATTTATTGTTTCAGAAGGAGGTGCACTCCTTAAACCCATTTAAGGTAGCAAGAATCCAGGTGAGTGTACGCAAGACACTCATTTTCGAGATTCAAGGTCTTATCGGAGTCATCATGTCCACTTACTTCAGTTTAATCGAGCTTTTATTTCGGCAATTATTTTGAGCTTTCTCAGCCTCAGTTTAAACCTTCGTTGTCTATCAACGCGTTCTTCTCTCTAGACGTTATTAAATCAATTAAATAGAGGGCAATTCCGCGCAAATTTATAGCACTTTTATTTGATTGCTCGCCACAAATTTGCACCCTCAATAAGTGAAATCAAAAACAGCTGACCGCATGGATGGATTGGCGTATTAGCGCGGATTTGAGTTTGGCGAAACTTTAAAAACATTGGGGTCATCCTTCGTTATGTCATGCTGTTTCCGATTTATTGTTTTTGTTTGATGTGAATCCACGCCACTCTGCATATTTACGCCATCTAATGATTTGAAAACATTGCATGCTCGGCTACGTTACGTGCGCAATGAATTCTAAATGTCTGCATTCGGGACAATGTGTCGCCAATTGTTTTTTGGTTTGTGACCGAAACCGGTCGTCAGTTGTCATTTATTCTGCTACCATTAAACAACAAATCTTGCAAGAACTTTATTGACAAGCTTGTCCAGCTACAAGACGCAACCCCGACGCCTTAAATCATTTCGGTCGAAATTAAACATTCCCGCGTGGACGGCAACTGGCACTCTGCTTTCTATGCAAATTCCAAAAAACAATTTCGGATTTGTTTGACGAAATTGAATGTCATTTGTGGCGAGGCCGCCAAAAAACAACCAAAGTGGTCATTCAACTCAGAAAGGCGGTCATTTCGGGACCAGCGGAAAAGGATCAATTAAAATTCTTTGGGGCTTTCATGCTCCTCGCTGCCGCTTGTAATTAAACTGTGAGCGCCACCGTAATTAATATTGTTCAACGTTTTGTATGCGCCTACTCCATCAATCTTTTTTGTAGGCGGTCTCTTTTGGTGCCTAATCTCCTTCTCTGGCGCGCGATTATTGTCACTCGATGCGACACTGCAATGTAGCGGAATTTTTGACTGTTGAGCTTTGGAACAATTTGTCCAGACTCCATACAAGTTTACCCAGTTTTAATTGTGCAGTCTCGTGTTGGCCGTTTTGTCCATTTTTAGAAGCGCCTTTATTGTGCAACTACTTGAGTTTTCACGCAAAACAATTCAAACGGTTATTGCGCATTTCCTTTGAATCGGCACAACATGGGTGCGGTCCTAAGCGCTCTTATGCAAATTTCTTCAAATTTGCAAACACAAGTAGGATCGTGTTCATTTCCGTTTGTTTTGTTGATCTGCCGCGCACTTCAACGTGCAAACAATCTCATTCACTTACAGAAACTAGTCTTCAATGTCCAACTTTGTCTGTTCGAGAATTTCACCCAACAAAAGGACATGAAGCTTCTGGTCCCGTTGATTTTGGTATGGACGGCCCTACCAACCAGTGCAGACATCAGTCTACAGGTGCACAGCGATTTGAAGGCAAACGAGTAAGTCTTTCGGCTTTTCACAAACAAAGTTGTAATAGATTTCGCAAATGAGTTTTGAAAATTTATGACTCCTTCACCTTCCACAAGTACAAAAAACTTCTACAAATGACATGCGAAACTGCGAAAGTTTGCGGCTCCTGAATGCTTAGAAACGTTGTTTTCGCTTGTAAAAACTGTCTCAGCGAACAAGTGGTCGTAAGTGCCAAATGCTGTATGATCAATCAACAAGTAATCTCATGCAAGCTGGCGCATTAATCTCTGAACATCCGTCCGCGCAGCGTGAACAAACGGGTGCCAAATTGACCTCGACGTTTAGCGGCCTTTGCGCTTGGCTGCTGCAATCATTGGCAGCATATTTAGCGCTAAATGCCAATAGTGAGTGAACATCAGGAATTTGAGGAATGTCATTCAAATTATTCCACAAACTTGACACATCAAAATAATCTTAGATGTCATTCAACTTTTACGCAAAGATTAGTTTTGTGCAGAATTTTATAACACTCTCCGTTGCAATCAAACACGGGCCATCATAAAATTGAGGGAGCGCAAAGATACCGCCAAAACAAAACAGATCATTAAATGTTTAGCTGATTGTAAACTCCACCACACCTTGACCTTTAAAACCACAAAAATTGTTTAAATTAATGAAGCAATTTTTAGTGAAAACGTATGTCCATATGAACACATTGAAGAAGTTGTGGTCAGAGAGCCTTGTCTGAAGTCGTATACAAAATATGTAAGAACAAGAAAAGTCGGATGTAATGGCTTGTCAGCCACTTGCACTGTTAGAGAGCCGAAGTTTGTTAATTGTTTGAAATGCTAATTGATTTTGTTTACACTTCAGGACTGTTTACTTCCGAACATACAAAAATGTGACACGAAAGCGACGCCAAAATGAGTTTCGCTGCTGTCCAGGCTTTACAGAAGCTAAAGATGGAAGCGGATGTCAAAAACGTAAGTGAACGCTATAATTTTTGGTTTATGTGCTCCGCGTTCCAATTATTTATGGCTTAGGCGAGCGTTTGATGAATTTGGCTCAAATTTGCTTTTATTGGATTAGCGCGCTCGATTTTGTTGCATAATTTATTGCTCTGCGCTCTTATTGTTGTTTGTTGGCCCGTTTTGGGTGTCCATCAAGGAAATGCAAAAAGATCCTAATCGCATAAAATTCCAAAGAAAGTAAAATCCCGAATTTAGCCGCCTGCAACAATGATCTGTGCCACAACGGAGGAACTTGCATTGCAAATGCGCACAATTCAAGTGAACTGTGTTTGTGTCCAAACGGATTTCAAGGACTTACATGCCAATACGACGTTAACGAATGTAATCAATAGTCTTCAAATTACAGAGTGGACCAAAAACGTTTACATGAACAACTTTTTGGTCCGCTCAGAAACAGTCCTTGAAAGTTCCACTTAACTGATTAAACAATTCAGGTCAAATACAGAATGGAAACTGTCACCAAGCATGTATAAACACAATAGGATCATTCTTCTGTTCATGCTTCCCTGGGTATCAGTTGGACGATTCAGATGACAAACAAAAATGCGTTGACATCGGTTAGAATTGATTGAATGAATTGCATCGGCTTTATTTAATTTAGATGAATGCTTGGTTGAAAACGGTGGTTGCCAAAAATTCTGCGTTAACTTGGAAGGCGGATTCAGGCAAGTTTCAATAGGGTGACCCGTAGATCTACCGAAGCCTTTAAAATTAACCAAAGTCCTGTCTTTTATGCAGTTTGACATTTAAAAAGTTTAAATAATAAGTTTTCGTGAACGCCTTGTTTTCAGATGTGATTGTCCTTCTGATAAGTTTTTGGGACCAGACGGTAGAACTTGTTTGAACCAGACAAATTGTGCTGTTGCCAACGGCGGGTGTTCGCACTTATGTGACGAGCATGATGGCAACTTTCTGCGATGTCGTTGTCATGCTGGATTCCAATTGTCTGCAGACAGAAGATCTTGCCATCCAGTTGATCCGTGTTCCGTAAATCACTGCCAACATAAATGCCGTGCACACAATGGCCAGGCAGTTTGTGAATGCTTGCCGGGGTATGAGCTCATGTACGATAAGAAGTCGTGTCTTGGCAAAGATGGCTGCTCTGTAAACAACTGTGAGCAAGATTGCATTCAAACTGGGACTCAATTTCGGTGCTCTTGTCGTCCAGGATTCGAATTGGCGGAAGATCAGCGTTCATGTAGAGGTACTTTACATATTTGACGCTTGTTGCTAGATTTTAATTGCTTTAACGCTGTTGCTTTGTTTGCATAACTTTCAAACTTCCATTATTGTTTTATTAATTGCTTTAAACACTCTTAAGTTGAAACGCTAGCCTTTACTGCTTCCGAATCACTAACAAGCAAGATTGACTACCAAACAGCTGGAATGAAGGAGCTCGATGGCCTTAAGTCGTGTATTTATCAACCGGAAGGCAAATGCCACAAGCTGTGTATGAACTTTGCGACCGGAGAAACATTTTGCTCCTGCAAGAAGGGTTATTTCTTGGAAACAAGTGACTTGCATACTTGTAAAGGTGACAACTTTAATTTATTCTTTTCACACCTTGCACATTCAACTGCTTGCTTGCTTTTGCACACCCAATTAAAATCAACATTGATTATGCTGATTCAGATATCAACGAATGCTTATTATCGAATGCCGGCTGCGAACAAGAATGCATAAATACGGTTGGAAGTTTCCAGTGCTCTTGTAGAGATGGCTTCTTGCTGACTTATGATCAAAAGACGTGTGAAGGTTTTTGCAGGTTTTAGTGTTAAATGTAAGTATTAAACATTTAGACATTGATGAATGCATTAGTAATGAGGCTAACTGTCAGCACACATGCAGAAACACAAAAGGTCGGCATCTTAATTGTGCGTTTTAATTGTGCACTTTAAATTATAGGCGGCTATACTTGTGATTGCTTTGACGGATATACGCTAGAAGAGGATGGGAAAACTTGCAAAGGTAAGCAATTTTAAAAGAACACTTTGAATTTTGAGCTTTTAAAACAACATTTCTTATGCATTTATCATTCCTTTCAAAACATCGCTTTATTAGGGTTTGTTCCAAAACATCAATTTAAAAGCTCAAGGTTCAAATTGTGTTTATTCAAACTTTTTCGATAGTTTGTGTGTTCTTGCTTTGCGACGTACACGCAGCGTTTGTTATACCTTTCCGATCTAACGTTTTTAAACAGTTGTGTGATGTGTTTGTGTTTTGTAGAAATGACGAGCCTGGATTATAAAGTTATTTACGATCACCAGCAACGGCAAAAGGCCACAACGCGACGATCAAGTCACCGTGTTCTGCGAACACATGAATACACTGAAGATCAGCCGAATGACATTCAAATCGTAGCCTACCAGGAAGAAGGTTGTGTGATGCTTTTGTCCTTTGACGCTTTCTTGCTTTCTACAATTTAGTCAAATGTTTGTTTACTGATTGATTAAATTTAGTCTGTGAATACGGAAAGTTCGGGCCAGATTGCAAAAGCACATGCTCGGATTGCCAAAACGGAGGTAGAACTAATTAACTAAACTTCAAAATCTAACTAGTTTGTTTTCAGCTAAATGCTACGACGAACGAAACGGATGCAGATGCAAGCCGGGCTACCGAGGTGTTCTTTGTGAACGACCGTGCACTAACGGCACTTACGGTGTGAAGTGTATGTCGAAATGCGACTGCAATGGCCAGCGATGCAATCCAATAACTGGAGATTGCTTGTTTGGCGCTGCAAGTGACCAATTTCAACATTTGCCTGATCAAGACTTGCTGGACATCTCTTCTTTTCCGCTTCTAAAGATCTACCCGTTGGCTTCGGCACAGTATGCATGCGAAAATGCTCAAAATTCTGTAAAAACTCGTTGGTTCTTTGACACTCGTGCCAATTTATCAGCAATTGATATGTTTGAACCGAAGTTTGAAGACAATTCAGTGAGTAGTTTGAATCCAGGTAATGTTTGCTTGACTTTCAATAAACTTTTGTTTGTTTGCAGGAGAATACTTGTGCCAAACTCGAAATCCGGGCCAACAACAAGCTGCCATTAGATTAAGTGTTCCAGAATGTAAACTTCTTTGATTGAACTTAAAACTAAATGTCTTTTCAGATGGCGAGCCTCCAACAGCACGCGTTGAAAACAAACACTTACATTTAAAACACGGAGAGCGTCGGTCAATTCAATGTCACACAAGTGGAACGCCAACACCAAAAACGCGATGGATCGGTCCGGATGGATATAGTTTGCCAATGGACGCAATGGATCTCGGCAACGGAGTTTTGGAAATCTCAAATGCAAGGAAGTTTGAACACGAAGGCAAGACCTTATGACTAAACTCAGTAAACAAGAACTTTTAGGAGAGTACAAATGCCAAGCAGCAAATTTGGCTGGAATGGTTGTTGATCGGATTTCTGTCAGTGTCGGTCAACAAATTACCATCCAAATCACACCGGATCGACCAAAGATTTTTGTTACAGTCGGATCTCCACTGGAAATCAAGTGCCAAGCATTCGGGGAGCCAAATCCGGACGTTCTGTGGACACAGTAAGCAATTGTGTAGATTTCTAATAAACTTAACACTTCCTAGTGATGCTGGACCAAGTCGCGGTGACCGTCCAGATGATTTCGTTCCTGTCAAAATTTCGGAAGAGTTTATTTTGCACAAAAGCGTGGGATTTGGAAATTCTGGTTTCTACACCTGCAAAGCAGGAAATCAATACACAACGGTCACAAAAGACATCTACGTTGAAGTAATGGACACAACTCGTCATGAGAAAATTTCAATCGTCGGTGGAACATCGCAGAAGTTTTTGGTTGGACGCCCTGCTCAAATCTTGTGCATTCCCAGCGGTTCTGCCTTAATTGATCGGTTGGAATGGACGAAAAACGACAATAAGTTATCAAGCGGCTTGGAAGCTTTCAACGAGCCCGGATTGCTTTACTTTGAAGCATTTCAAGTAAGTTGTTAGAAACAACTGCACATAATAGCAATTCTAACAATTTAGAGCACAGATGAGGGCGTTTTTGAGTGCCGAGCATATCACCAAGACTCTTTAATTTCAAGCAAAAGCGTATTCATCTACGCAGATGAGAAAAGAGGCAGCACTGAAGATACCTCATCCGAAACGCTGGCCAGCTTGCAAATCAAACTCGCAAAATGCAAACGAAAGTACGCCAAAAGCTTGAAGCGCAAACACAACAACAAAGTCAAGCGACACGCTCGAAGAACAAAGCGAAGACATCATTTGATCTGAATTGCTTCTGCAGCTTTACTCACCAAATTGCCATATTTTTGCTCGTTAATGCATCCGTTTCATTGACCCAGTGAACATTTTCTCTCCTCTTTGCCAATTGTTAAAACTGCCAAAGCACAAATTGCTCTAATTTTATTTGCCAATTTCAACAACTCAATTTAGCCCACAAGTTGCATGTATTTGTGAACATTCCTTTTCTGTTGTTTATTTCTCACGGATCTTCAAAGCTTTTAATAAATATTTGCGTCGAATTGGCTTTTCTAACGTCGGCGGATTATCTTAAAGGCAAATTGTTTGAACTTATTGTTCAACTTATTTAGTCAATTAAAAGCTACGTGATTTTCATGTTTGTAGTTGTCTGTAATTGATTCCAAACAACGTTGCAAATAAGGTTGCAAATAAGGCTGCAAACAAGGCTGCAAATTTCCTGCAAGCGCTCGCAAAAATATGTTAAATAAGTCGGCGCAACAATCTACAAAACAAGCCACAAAATGCAAACAAGAAACCGGACGTCAGGGAAAGACACGTCGAACGTTTGAAATTTTACGAATTCCGCTAATAAATAACTCACCTTGATTGTTTCACAAGTCGTTCATTGTTCACGGAGTTTGTTTGTGCTTGACTGCGCCGAATTTATTTGCATAATTGCTTGAGGGTATAAATCGAGTCGGTTTTGTGAAAATTTCTGTTTACTTGATGCGGTTGTTTAGTTTTGAATAATTTTGCTGTTGTGTAACAAGAGTTCATTTTTAAAGATAGCGTGGATTGATTGATTAACGATCATTTCTTGTTTACAGCAAAATTTCTTATGGATTCATTTTAAAAGTCAACAAACCGTTCCTAGTTTGTCTGTAAGCAATGAATATGATATTGTTTTATAAAAGGCGTTAACTTCTTTGAAGCGTTCGTTAATGTTTGTGTACTTTAGAAAATGATCGAACGACTAGCACTTATTTCCTGTTTTACAACGCATCTTTTGGTAACTGCTGCATTTTCCGAATTAAATGGAACGCTTTCGTGTACAGACTGTAAAGATTGCGGGCCTGTGACAGGAACTATTGGTAAATATTTAGCTTTGCCGGTGAATATTAACTATTTAGAACTGTGGGAGCATGACATTATCAGCTCCGATGACTTCCAAGACAAGAAGCCTATAATTGACGGAAAGTACACAAAGCTTTGTTTCAACGAATTTGAGGTAATGTTTCTGTTATTTCGAATCTTTAAAAGCAATTTAAGTGGACTTCAACTTCTCCCTACTTCCTTATCAAGCATTCCTGTTCACCGACATTCTGGCTAAAAAACAAGCGAATACCGGAGAAACTGAACTGCTATGTCGAGACAAAATACTCTTTTGATGAGCCGTCTTCGAGGGAAAACATTATTGATTTGGATCTTTTAAAAGACGGAGAAAGCAAAGTTGTTTGTGAACAGTAAACAAGTTTATTCAATAAATTCTAATTTTACACGAGATCATTGTCTAATTACCACAAACTACTCCTACTTTCTAGTATTTATCAGTACTCAACGACAAAGTGTGTGACGTAATTGCTTTGTTTTTAAACTTTTGAGTGAGTTTACTCTTGATAATAAAAATGCACGGCAAAACAAATAAGGCATGTAAAATACTCAATGTTATGCAGATTCCCATGCATAAAACAAAGACTTGAGACATGTACAGCGGTGCCAACAATAGTGTAATTAAGCAAAGAATTGTACTGAGGCCCGCTTGAATGACTGGATACCCAACACAAGCCAATGTGGATTTTAAACGCTCTTCAACGCTGCCGCATCCGGAGTCAAATTCTGTTTTATAAAAGTGATATGCAACATGGCTAGGCAAGTCCACCGAAAAGCCAATTGTCATAACCAAACAAGCCATCGAAATCGGGTCCAGCGTTAATCCGCAATAGTAAAGTAGTCCAAATTCGTTTAAACAAATAGAAAAGATAGACAGACTTGTTATGAACACAGTAAACGAGTCCGAAATAAATAGGTAGCAAACAACAACCATGGATGCGAGTGTTGCTAAAACGCTTTGTAAAGTAGATGAAGGCAGAACATTAATTAGGTCCAGAAAGAGCGAGTCGTCGTAGTAGATAGACGCGTTGAAGTCTCCAAACGCGTCAACCGCTGTTCGCCATTCATTCAAAATCTCGTGTCGCTTTGACCATTGCTTTAAAAGTTCGCCGTTATAGCCGGTAGTAAAGAAGAACTTGTCTAGTTGTTTATGACCACTAAACACGTTTGTTGAGACTGCTCTTTAAAAACAACTTACGGTCTTTTGGTATCGTTTGAAATCTGCAAAAAGCCGTTCCAATATGAATACTCTGGCCAGCTCAAAAAATGCTCAATGTTGTCGACGTCGAATTTCCCAGCTTGTTCATCGTCCATCTCAACAAAGGACATTATGTAGTCCATATAGTCGTAGAGGAAGAACTTTGTTGAATCTTTACCGATGGCACTTGGCTGAAATGATTGAGTTAACAAAGTCATAAGCATTTTGGCATACAAGTTGTTCTAAGTGGTTGACTAGAGATTCAAGTTTCCTCAAACGGTTTGTGTCGCTTAAGTTGCCTGGGTTGTTGACAATGACGACAAGTGCTGTGAATACCGGAGTTACGTAGTTCTGCTTTAAAGTATCTGCCTAAAATTTGCTTTTTTAGTTCAAAGCATTCAACTACGCTCACCTTTAACAACTTTGAGTCTTTTAAAAAGAACTTTTCGCTGTTCAAGTCAACATCTATTCTTAGAGCGCCGTTGAGATTTATCGTTCCGAATAGAATAAGTAGAATCGGAACCAAAATAAGCACCCAAATATTTGAAAGAAAACGGACATAAGAGTCCACAAAGCTGTCGACTTTTTTGTACAGGTGTAATTGCCAAGAACTGTTTGTCAGCTTAGTTGTTGGGGCTTCGTTGCGTCCATAAATAGTCAAAATAGCAGCATACAGTGTGAGAGAATAAATTAGATCAAAAGTCAAAGCAATTGCGTTTACAATACTGAACAGTTGAATCTCTGGCGTTGCACTTAGTGATCCGATCAGAAAGGCCAAGATATTCGTTATAGATGAGAGGCAGACAGAAGGTCCAGTTTCTGCACAAACTTTTGATATTCTTTCTTCAATACTCGAATGCTTCTTGGATACATTGTGCAATGTGAATGTCATCAGAAATGAATCGTCGACTCCGATCGCGAGCACAAGAAACGGAGTCACCATAATAACAGGACTGAAACGCAGCCCACAGAAGAATGCAATTCCAAACGCAGTGACACAAGCCATTAACGGCACAACACATGCAGTTATTGCCAAAGCAACCTAAACACGGAATTAAAGTCAAACATTAGAATCAAAAGTTAAAGTTTGTGACCTTTTGTGGAATTGTTTGCCTAGCATGTGCCGAACTTATAATAGGATGTAAAGATTGTAAATGCGCACATAACCAAAAAGCCGACAATAAGTAGCGGTTGTAGAGCCAGTCCATTTCGTTCAATTTCTTGTGACACGTAGGATAAATTAATGACCAAAACGTCAATTAGGTCGTTGTTGTACTCGTTCATGTAGAAATTGGCAATGCTCTGCTCATACTTCAAAACTGCGTCCTCTGCCCACGACTCATCCTTTTCAGCTCGGAATTGCAGCACAATCATTTGAGCCGTTTTGATGTTAGTTACTATTCTGTTCGAATTGAGTGCTTCGAGCTCCAGATCAGAAAACACTTCAACTCCGAAAAAGCTTGCCTGGATACTGAACTTTCGGTTGAACATTGATGTTATTGGGTACTTCAAATGAATCCGGCCATTCAACGGAGCTTCATTGTTTAATTGAGTGTCTTGAATAAAAAGGCCGTTCTGGAAAGGTGGAATAAATTAAAAGTTAAGTTCTTCAAAACTTGCATAAAATTGACGGACAGGTTCGTTGACCTGGCAAAAGCCGGTACAAAATTGCTCAAATGGATTGGTTATGAACTTTGAAGTTTTTGCCGATGTTGTCCAGTACCCGAACAGTTTCATTCAAATGAGGCACTCTGATCATTGATCCGTTGTCCTTTGCTTGAATTAGAACGTAGTTCATTATCCCCTGTCCGTTGTGTCCAAAAAACTCTTGATAAACTGCGAATTCATGGCGAGAACGTGCATTAGGCGGTGCATAAGCAAGCAAATCGCTTTCTTTTCTAAAAAGCTTGATATGGAATTTGCATATAAGTTGACTTTTACTTTGTTGTTGCCGTCTTCACGAAGCAAATTGCAGTCAGCACGGAACAAAAAGCAATGATCTTTAACGGGTGCTTCGTTACAAAAATGCCTAGCAGTTCGAAGAACTTGTTCATGTGACGCATCAAAAAACCTTGTGGTTGGACGTCATTTGAAACTTGATCAAACGGTTTGATGCGCATCCTGAAAGTGCTTGGTAGACTAGAGCTTTAAACTAAACAAAACAACGAACATGTTAAAAGTCGAAGACCTCAAAGTTCACCAAAGATCTCGAACTGACTTTTATGGCTAGGGATCACGGAAAGTCAAGCGAATGCGGAACGACTTCTACGTTAATTGTCTAAGCGCGCCTGGAACGCCGCTCATCAAGAAAACAAACAAGGCGGATAAACCTGCTCGAGGTGTTGTTGCGCAAGAGTAATCGGCTAATTACCCGAACAAACCACAACAAAGGTATTTCGCGCTACAGGATCAAGAGTGGATCACTCAAGCTCTCAAAACTAAGCAATTTTAATGGATGTCTTACAAGCAGATTCGCGAAACTTCAATTGTGTACTTAAAACAACAAATGATTAAGCCGTTTTGCAGTTCAATTAATCTATCACACTTAAAGCGTTGTTTGAACAGCCGGAATTTAGTTGATCTCGCCAACAGTTTAAGCATAAACAGTTCAAAGATGCGGTTGTTAGTTGTTTTATTCTTGCTGCTGAAATACACTGATGCGGCGCCCTTTTCATTGCCGTGGCAAAACTTGAACGGGTACATGACTTCTCAAATTAGTGTCGGCACTCCAGATCAATTTTTACGGGTTGAGTTCAATTTTACGGCTACAAACTTTTACGTAGTTGATAGTGTTTGTCCAACACGTGGCTGTTTAATTAACCGTCGCGGATTCAACAAGGGTAGTTCAACTACGTTTGCAACGACCTCCAACCAGTTTATTGAGTACTATCATGGAGCTATACAAACTGGAGTGAAAGCAGGCGACTCATTTGGCCAGGTTTCGAAATTCGTTTAAATTTTGTTCACTTCACTTTTTAGTTAAATGTGAATAGACGCTTTATCCTGCCAATTGGAATCCTTTTAAGAACAAGTGGCTATTTGATTCGCTCGAGCATTGATGCAGTTATGGGATTAAGTCTATACAAGTAAGTGTTTGCAGTTTGAGTTGCAATACATAGCATCTCATCAGTTCTCCCGGTTCCTTCACGGAGTTGTTTTTTAATCAAGCCGGCGGACAATATTTAAACGTTTATATGAGTGTATTTACGTACACGCCTTTGAATGGCATAAGATCCAACGGTGAAATCACTTTTGGAACAATCAACACCGCAGCCTGTGAGTTGAACTATTACTTTCAACATGCAGATGCAAGCGACTTTTGGATGATCCGACTAGGACAGTAAGGAAGCAATTATGTTTAACAGTCTCATTCTTTTGTAATTAAGAGTTTGGTTTGGATACGATAATTTACGTGGAGGCAAAGCGTCCATACTGCCAAATGTTAATTATATCTATGGACCTCAACCAGCCGTAAATATCATTCACCAGCGCCTGAATGTTCGATTAAGTAGTGACGGGGAATATCTAGTCAATTGCGGCTACATCCAAAGATTCCCGGAAATAAAAATCTACATCCACGTTAAGGTGCATTCTTTATCTTGGTCCGATTATATTCTGGTGGTAAGTTGCGATGTGGTTTACATTTTAATTGCAACTTTGAGTTTTAGTCAAGTGATGGATCTACGTGTATTTTGTTGATCAGGCCGTTAAATCCAAGCTTTAGAAAGTCAGACTGGGTGCTTGGAGCTCCACTTCTACGGAACAGCTGCTTGCTTTTTGACTTCTACAAGAAGCAAATAGGGTTTTCACGCACAAAACAGTCTGTTGGTTGAGTATTCGAATAAACTTCAAAAAGAATGCATTGAAATAGTTACGAGCAAAGTTTACATTTATTCTATCAGTACTGTTCAGATAAATTACAAAGGCTCTCAAATTACACTCTGACCTTTTCCAGCCCATTTAATCAAAGTTACACTTTCTTTTCGGAATCAGTCGGAAACCCGTGAGACGTGAGAAAATTGGGCGCCAAATCAAAAAATCATCCTTTTGTTGTTCGGCTTTGCGCGAACTGGAGAACACAAAAGAGAGCAGTTGTTAACATTGTCTGGTTCCGACGAAAAACATCTATTAAATTTGTGGAGTCGTTGTAAAGAGCAACAAGTCAAGTGTTGCTTATATGATTTTAATTTGTTTATTCATCAGAAAGGGTCGAGTTATTTACAACTATTGTCGAAGTGGAAAGTTTAAAGAGTAAAACGGGGAGCCACGGGAGGTTTGTTCAAGTTCTCAGTCGGAGGCTCGATGCTTGGTGGGCCGGTATCTCCGTCAATTAAAGTAGGCTCTTGGCCACTTGATTCAACGTTTTCGGTGTCGGCAGGCTCAACATTCAAAGGCTCTTCTGGTGTTTGGACATTGAATGGATTTGCGTTCATCAGCTTTTTGGTTTCCAGGTGTTTTTGTGACACTTTCAAAACGGGCGGCATTGGTTCGTAGTCGGGATCTGATACAACCGGCTCATTTGCAGTTGATCCGTCGACTGTAGTTTTCTTCGGTTCACTTTCTTGATTGTCCAAGCCTCGTGCAACAGCATCGTAATAATCAATACTAAAAGTAAATGTTTAAAAAACTCAAAGTACTGTAAAACTCACTCTTGTTGTTGCGGCTCTGGCTGGACAGGTGGCGGAACCAAGTTAACAATAACAAAACGACGGCCAAATAAACTTGGCTGTTTGTCGAAGTTCGGCGGAGCTTCTAGACTAGCTCTTGCAATACTTGCAAACAACAAAAGCGAGGAGACAACTTTCAGGAACGCCATAGTCAGCAGTTTGTCGAAAACCAAAACTGATTGAAGGTCTCTGCTCCGAAGTTTTGTGCACGGTGCCAAACCACAACTTGAAATTTGGCGTCTTCTCCTCCCCGAAAGGCCTCCCACTAACACTTTTGTCGGTGCAGTTTAAATCATCAAGGTTTTTGTAAAATTCGGAACCTCGTCGGCGCCACTCATAACTGCAACTCGAGCGCAACAAAAAATAATTGGCCGACTTGTTTTGATCAACACCTATGAATTCGGCGCAAACTTAAACAGTTTGGAGTTCCGGTATTTCGCCTTGAGAAAGAATTCGAATGGGCAGTTGCAATAATTAAAAGCACTTACATGCGCAAAACAATATGCTGAGTGTCCGTTCGAGCGCCTTTAAACAGTGTTTTTAAACAAACTAGTTCCGTGTTCTGCGCAAGACTTAAACTGTGTTGAACGGTGACTTTTAAAATTTATTCACGTAAATACAAGAAGATGTTAGATGTTAATTGGTGGTAGAATATTTCCGGATGGCGATTGAACGGTCATCGAATCTGACCCTCTTTTTGACTATGCCAACAGCTGACGACTTTCTGCTTGCAGGTTTTTGATTGGGACTAGTCAACGTTAAGCGAATAGTCGGTGTAGTTTTGCCGTTCAGGTTTTCTGCTTCGGCACACATGAATTGAACGGTTGACTCCGCTTCTTTGCCGGACAGCATATGTTTCTAAATACGTAAACGATTAAGTAATGGTTTTTGAGTTTTGCAAATCGAATGACGTTCGATTTAAACGTCTGAGACCTTTAAAGTTTGTTTGATTTCAACAAACAGTTGAATCTTTAAATGTTTAGAACACCCGAAACAGTCTATAAGTTCTCACCTTTTGCAAATGATCCAACACATTTTTAGCGTTGCTGCCGCATAAATAACACTTTCCGTTGATCACCATGTTGATAAACAAATAATAAGCAGGCAATAGGCAGGCTACAGTAGACAAGAGAACTGTGACAAGAGCTGAGAAACCTCGCGTCGACAATTGAATGTGGACCGCTCGAATTGCCCGAATTTATAGTTCGTCGAAAAAACATGAAATTTTGCGTGAAATTTGGTTAAAGTTTGCTTGAGTGGACAAGCAATAAGGCGAACAGCTAACCAGTTAGGTAAGCAAGACGTGAACGCAACTTATCAAAGATTGATTCCACTCCAACGAGTTTTTTAAATATAAATTGCCAAAATAGCCTTCAAAGGGTTATTTTGAGGGCTGGAAGGTGGACAATAAGGGATGAATGCGTTTCATGTGTCCGAAATCAAAAAACATGTCGGCGAAGTGAAAAGACCAAAACTAAGATCAACATTTGTTTACGTGTTCGCTCATTGAACACTGAAACACTTTACAGTATATTCGACTAGCTTGTGTTGACTTCACAAACTGTTTTTAACATTTGAACGGAAGTGATGAAAAAAAATTTATTACACTGTAAACGACAAAGCTCAATACAACACATTTGTTAAAGCAAAATAATTTATTTATTCAGTCTCTCTGTTGAATTCCATGTCGACAACTTGTTCATGTAAAGGTATATAAAGTACTTCGCATTCGCTTTCTTGTCCACACTTTTGGGCTTGACCACTGAGTCGGGCTTCGCCAATTTGTGCTGATTGATTTCCTTTCCAAAAGACATTTAGAATGCAGAGTTCAGCTCAACTGCAAGAATGACAATAAATTACAATTGACGAATCGAGTGCTCTTTTTGTTTGCATCGAAGAGCTTTTAAATTCTTTGATGTTTGTGTAACAGTTTAAACGCTACGTAGTCTACGAAAACGAGTAAAGTGCGGTCAATTCCTTGATTAATCCGCTCCCACACATACCGGTATTTGCAAAGATACTTATTGTTCAGGGTCGAATTGTTTCAAATGTCCGAGCATCGTAGATCACGTGTTCTTGCAACTGAACGGAAAAGTAAACTGATTTGCATATAAAGCAGTAGTTTGAAAGCATTTAAATTCTATGTTTATTTCGGTTTAAACTGCACAAATTTCATTTTTGATGTCTACAGATTGAATATTCAATTCGCATAATGTTGTTGCATCATCTCAATTATAAAACAACTCCGAGTTCTTAGAACACGAGATAATTAACTTAACAAGTTGTTATGGTTTGGACACAAATCCGCACCGATTAATTGTTATGTTGCGTAATAGCATAACAACCAAAAGAGCAGGCCTCCTTCTCAATGGCTAATTATTGTTGAGTCTTTTTGCGACATCGGCCGGCCGCAAGAAACTCCGAATTCCCCATTTTGCCAATACATACGAAGTTTACTCGTCCAATTGAATAGCAAAAGTTTCGGGCCGGAGAATTGCCAAGATTTTTATTTGTCAACTCGTATTCATAGTCTGGACGAGCATTTTCGGAGTTTCTGAACCAAAAATAAACGCTTTGATTGTGCCTGCTTCGTAAACTTTCCGACTAATTAGTTTTTCGACACAGTATTTATCTACTACGCCCACCTGTTTAGTTATCCGCTTAATCGTCGAATAACTTGAACGCATTTTATGTGCTTTATGCTGCTTTTTGTGTACCTGGTTATTTCCAATTTGTGAGTTGCGTTTACATGGTTGTACCAATTTTTTGCATGAGCAGTGGAGAGCAATTGGCCGCATTGTCTTTTGCGAATAGATTAGTGGAACAGCAAAAACACATAAATAAACCAAATTGGAAGTGAACTTATGGAACGAAAAACTACCGATGTTACCGCTTCTGCAACTGACATTTGAACTTGTCTAATTTAATTCACTTTTAATCCCCACAACAGGCAAAAGGATGTGTTGAAAGTTGTGTGAAAAGCTGTTTAATGAAATCAAAGATCATGTTTGTTTTTAATATTTTCATTACAAATCTTTGTTTTCGTCACAAATTGTTATTTCTAATGAGACGTGTGATTCTTTGAAATTGCGAACGCTTCAACTTCAGTTTAAACAATCGAACACAAATAAACAACGTGGCAAATGCTTGTGCGCATCGTTTTCGGAACGTTTGAGTGTCCGCTAGGGGATTAATAGAAATTTGATTTAAATTCCTATAATCCGATGTTGTTCAACGGTGGCTTTTCTCTAATTTGTGTTTCAGGTTCTGCGAATCATGCAATTTCCGAGTAGGCGATCCAATTCTGGTTGTTTTTGTCTCGCTTTTGATTGTTCAGCGGCTGTTTGGCCCAGCTCCTTTGGCGCCTTCTCATCGACGAGAAGTTGCAATTTGGTGTTTGTCCTCGAGTCAAAAGAACAGGTGTCTTTTGTTGGTTTTGTTGGCTTTACACGTTTGTCGAACCGTCAGCAATTTCCGCTAAGCAGGAACGGAAAAGAACAATTGCCACAGATGTGCTCCGTCGACAAATCTTCTTGTAACGCCGGACCGCAATCCTAGTCAAAACGACTTTTCCAGCAAACGAAGTTTCTTCGGCAGCGTTGAATCAAGTGGCTGGCAAAAAATATCGGATTCCTCCGTCCACAGCACTCCTTGCCTATTCTCGCCGTTTGCTTGAAAAGGGGAACATCCAGCGGCCAGCCCGAATTTATCGATAAAATGCCGTGTACGCATTTGCCGTGTTGGGAGTCTCCCGCCACTAAAGAACCGACGCCTTCAAGAACTGGCCCACTCCTCTCTTTGCTGTTGTATTGCTTTTTGACTATGTTTTTTGTCTTCGGCACTTCGAGGCTTCGCGCCCACCAACTTCGATGTTTGCTCTGCCGCGATTGCGCGCGGTTCTAATTTTTTGCCAAAACTAATTGAGAAATTTGTTCTGGCGCTTTCAGAATTTATGTGTTTCTGTTGGCTTTCGATTCAATGTTGCTTTTGGTTTCTTGTCTGTTAACTCCATTGTAAATATTTTTGTTCACTTGATTCAAAACAAGTTTTGATTTGCATACAGTGATGCTTTTCGAAATTTAGTCGTTTGAACGGGTTTTTGTAAAATTGATCTGTTTTGACGCAAGGTCAAAAATTGAGTGGAAGTATGCTAATCCGTTTTACTGAATTCACAGATGCGCGCACAAACGTTTCGGCCGGCTGAGGGAATTTTAAATTCCCAATTAAAGTCGTTAATGTGTTCGATTTCGGCGCTTGTGTGTTTTTGATAGCTGTTCGGATTGCGTTGGCCGACTATTTCGGCATTCAAACAAAATTTGTTCCGCATCGGCTCCTCTATTCGGAGGTTGCAAACATTTCCGACCGACTTCTAACCTGCTTGCTTTGTAACTTAAAAGAAGTTTCTTTATTGTTAAAACGACTTTTGAGTTTAGGTGTTTTTGCACATCTTATAGATTTTGCACTTGGGAATTCTCAAAGCGTGGACAAAAAACACAAAACTTTCCACAATCAAAGAGGTCCACAATTGGAGAGCTTGGCATTTGTATTGTTCGGCATGCGTCGGCCAAAAAACCATTCGAAATGCGGCACAAACTATTAGCAACGCAAAATGTCCAAAGAAACAGCTTGTTCGCGCTTATTGTTTTCCATTAGTTCTTCTGCCGATGACTTCGTCATAAAAAGCCGACTGAAGTTTCTGTTTGCAAAAACGATTAAGTACTTAGACGTTCATTGATTGGATTGCGTGACTTTGGCTCTTGCTTAATAACTTCTTTCATTGTTAAGGCCAAACTTCGCTCGCTCAATAAACCCCACTAGCAAAATGGTCAAGCTAAACGACATGGACGACGAAAATGAGGAAGAAATGGATGACCTGAACAAGGAGCAGATTCCGGAAGAGATCCCGATGATTGTTAAAACTACACGTGCTACAAGACCTCCCCGTGTCCGTTACACCACAACGCAAGAGCCCGAAATTCCGTAAGTTGTTTTCACCAATTCCGGTTGCAATTCATAGCTAATGAGACGCCACTGTGTTCAGTGTATTTTTTGTAATGACCAACTAGATGACCAAGTTGATGGTCATTTGGCAATTTATTTCCAATCCAGTGTCTTTTTTGTCGCCCAAAGGCCTTAAATTCCATACGAAAATGGAAATTAATCGGCCGCTCCACCGACTTGCAAATGAAGTCTCCGTTTCGTTGAATCAGCAAACGCACAAAGCTTCTCATTCTCGCCCAACCTTTTGACACCTGATTAGATTTTTGTTTTTCTATCAAAAATAGTCGCTTTAGAGAAGAGTATCAAAAATTAGTATGCAAAGCCTTTTTAATTTGCGTAGGCATTTTGACCATTCAACATTGCGTAACTACACTAAGCGTTTTACTTTCAGAACCACTGCCAAAGAATCCATGTCCAAATATATCGCTGACCAGGCGTTTGACCTCAAAGACCGAGTGAAGGAGAAGGTGATGGCCAAAACTGGAAGTGAGTTTTCTTTTGCTGTTAATAATTAATTCAAATGTTTAGTGCCCGAATGGGGTTTTGTGTTTTTGGGAATTATTGCCATGCTGATTGTGTTGGGCTGCGCATTTGCATTGATTCGCAAACTGTTCGGAAAGAAGAGGCATGGCGAGAAGAACAAGGGAAAAGGCCTCAAAGGATTCTTCAAGGGCGGCAAAGACACCGGTCCAAATGATTTCATGAACATCAACAAATTGGGCGCAGATCTTGACGCACTTGGAGACAACATGGAAGAAAATGAAAAAGAACAAGCAAACGAGGAGAAAGAAGGTAACGATTTGTTTTTGATTTAAGGCATGATTAATTGTTTTGTTTTAGTCGTGAATCTTGGCCGAATTCAATATAAAGTGAGTCATAAAAGTGTTTGCGAATAAAATAAAACTTTTAGCTTGACTACGATTTTCAACAAGGCCAGGTAGAGCTTTTTATTCAAATCAGTAATTAGTGTTTATTTTCAGCTATCGGTCACTGTTATCCAGGCCGAGAACCTACCAGGCATGGACATGAGCGGAACAAGTGACCCTTACGTAAAACTTTATTTATTGCCTGAGAAGAAAAAGAAAGTCGAAACCAAAGTTCATCGTAAAACTCTCAATCCAGGGTATCTTTCGTTGTTGTTGTTAGTTTATTAACATTGCTGTGTTTTCAGTATTTAACGAAACATTTGTCTTCAAAGTGGCATTTAACGAAATCGGCAACAAAACACTGGTCTTCTCGATCTACGACTTTGATAGATTTAGTAAGCATGATCAAATCGGACAAGTTTTGATTGCACTGGGCAAAATCGATTTGGGTCAAGTGATTGAAGAGTGGAAAGATGTAGGCAACTATTTAAAGAGTTATGTTTAGTTCCCATTTAGATTGCACCACCACCAGATGACAAAGAAGCCGAAAAGAACTTAGGCGACATTTGCTTCTCGCTGCGGTAAGCCAGCCATTTTAATTGAGTTTAAAACGTCGGCTCGTTTTTAGATATGTGCCTACGGCGGGCAAACTTACTGTTGTTATTTTGGAAGCAAAGAACTTGAAGAAAATGGACGTTGGCGGTCTTTCTGATCCATACGTTAAGATTGTGTTGATGCAAGGCGGAAAACGATTGAAGAAGAAGAAGACATCAATTGTAAGTTTAAAGTATATCAAGCGCTTTTAATATACTCCGACTTCAGAAAAAGTGTACCCTCAATCCGTGAGTCCTTTACCTTGTAACCGCATGCGAATGACAGAGTGCCGCGACTTAAACAAACTTGCTTACAAAAAGCTTACAACGTTCTGAAACAAACAATAACCACGCAATTACATTCTGCTAATCTTTAAAGTTATTTGCGCCGAACAAGTTTTAAAAATGCATAAAAACATATTTTCGAATTCATCGTTTAACAAAAAGCATTTTTGTTTACTTCGCGGCACTCCGCATTCGTATGCGTTTTCAATCAAAACGTCACTTTTTGTGTTCAGATACTTCAATGGTTAGTTTTCAATTCTTTGCAACAAAGCTTACTTAATTGTGTTTAAGAGTCGTTCTCCTTCGAAGTTCCATTTGAACAGATTCAAAAGATCAGTTTAATGATTACTGTCATGGTTTGTTTGCAGTTTTAAACACCTTTAAATATAGACATTTTAGGATTACGACAAAGTCGGTAAGTCTAGAATCTGAAGAGAAAAATCAGCTTTGGGTAGATTTTAACAGTAAGTGAACGTTGAACATTTTAGGATCAAACGATGCCATTGGCCGATGCATACTTGGATGCTCGGCAAGTGGAGCTGAGCTGCGTCACTTTTTGGACATGCTGGCAAGTCCTCGCCGGCCTATCGCTCAATGGCATACGTTAAGTCCGCTAGAAGGTTTGTTTAAATCAGCAATTTGCTTAATGTAAATAATCTATTCCAGAAGACTCAAAACCCGAACCGGCCAAGAGCTAATCGACACATGCAGTTCACTTCCATAGTTTTGTCTACTTTTGTTAGCTTGGTTCTACTCACCCAGTTTTGTCTCTCAATTTATTGCAACAATCCGCTAACGTGTACCAGTCTCTCAATCTCATCCTGCTTACAATCACGTATTCCCATTTCTCAAGCGGACACTAAAACGGGCCTTTTCATTTTGTCCCTAACTAGATAACAAAACCGACTATTTCACCTCCAACGGTCGGACTGCACGCCAGAGGGCTGCATTTTGCGTAACCATTTATCAAAAGTTCACTTTTCACTCATCGGATCTCCACAATATTGACTTGCGTGTTTAGCCAAAAACTCTTAGTCCATACAATTGCTTTCCTTACTCCCCATCTATTTAACTGTTCGCACCGCACAAACTTCTGTTGGATATTGTTTGTCATATTGATATTTTTGGTTTCTCCACAATAAAACTGTCTTTGCATGATTTGGACGATTTGCACGACCACAAGTTTATTCGAATGTACAAAGAAATGGATTTATAAACACCGGAGTATGCTGTAAACTTTCCCATTCATGTTGGCAAAATTTGCATCATACCGGGATTTGTTTTAAAAATATGGCACTGGACACATTAATTTACAGGAATTAACAAATTACACGTTGGATGCAAGATTCTCTAAGACATTGCAACGCTTTCTCGCTAAACTTTGGTCTGCCGCTGAAGTCGGAGTGCGCAACCCATTCAATTTCTGGGCAGTGCTGAGCCAATCGATACAGAGACTTGTCTGTGCATCCAGTACCTAAGATAATTAATAGATTGGAAAATGTCATTTTAAAATACCTCTCAGCCGGACTTCGCATAACAACCCGTTTTTCGCCAAAGCAACAATGCCTTTGTCGGTTACCCAACGACATCCATTGAAGTTTACTGAGCGGAGTTGTTTACAGTTCTCCGCCAACAACAGAAGAAACTTGTCATCAACGCTCAGAATGTGAGATGTTTCCAGTTCCTACAGTTTGTGTTTAAAGAGGCTGACTTCAGGTAACTTACGACGAGATTCACGGCGCTCTTTCCAATGGCAAACAAGACTCGCTGAGTAATGCGCAGACGGCAAAGCTGAATTGTTTATTAGTTTATTTTCACGAAAACGTATTTGCTTACTTTCAAAGTTTTTAATTGGGCGCCTTTGGAATAAACGCCGCCTAAAATCAGACATGAGGTCTATAAAGAATATTCTGACAACTCACCTAAGAAGAATTTCCGCAGGTAAGTAACATTTAATTGAAGTACATCAAGTGCAAGTTCCGTGAGGTTTGGCAGTGAAGTAATAAGGGAAGTGGTTGCGTCGCTTAACCGGTACAAAGTAATCTGCAGCCGTGTGATCTTTTGTCCAAGACTACCAAGGAATTCACAGAGGAAAGTGTTTGCCCTTTCAACGAGCGTCTGCAAATTTCGCAATCAGTTTGGTCAGCTGTTTTCACGTTCTCGTCTTTTCGTGTCAACAACGAAATGTCAATTGAGGTTAAAGTTCATTAACTTGAGTGGCATTTTTAAAAGTTATGCATGTCTAAATGCATGTCTGCAAATTTCACAATCAGCTTTTTTGGAACAAGATGTTTGGTTTTTAGCTGAAGTGGAACTTCTACCAGAAACGGTCATTTGATGTGAAAAATGATTGGGTCTCCGAACGAGTTTAATCAAAAGAACGAACAGGTGTCACCAAGCAGGCGACCAGCTCGTGACACTTACGACCCAAACAACAATAGCCAGCTGACCGAGACAAGTGCAAATTGCAAAAAATAAGTGCATAAAATCAACGTACCACTTCATTCTCGAGACATTCGAGCTGAACAAAATTAAATTGAGAACAACTGGAAACTTAATTAAACGAGTTATACCTGCAAACTAAGTTCGGTCAGTTGTGGTTGGAGCTCCAAACGTTCAATCAAGGCTTTTGCGTCTTCCTCGCCAGTCACAGACAAACGAATCCTTCGAATAGTTGGCGGCAAGATCGGCAAAGTTGCAAAATAGTTTCCATACAGATCTATTTCCCTCAGACCTGCTCCTTCTATTTGGTATTCAATGTGCATTGAATCAAAATTGGGCTCAAAGAAGCGACATAGAGAAAGTTGAGAGATGTTTGGGCAGCGTTTAGAGAATGCAAGGATTGTGTTTGCCGGTTCGGATAAGTTTGGCCTGCAATGTCTTTGTACATTGAAAACGTTTGAAGACTCACAAAAAGTCCAGTTCAATGCTGTCCAGGTTTTCTCCTATATAATGAGCAATGTCGTATAACGCTTGGTCGTCAAGACCGCGGCAGTTGTTTAAATAGAGTTTACGAATGCTTGGGTTGTGGAAACATAGCTCAAAAATTGCTTCGGATGTTATCTAAACATTAAAAGTACTTTTGACTGCGTTCGCAACTCACCTTAAAGCAACCACTTAAATCAACGCTGTGGAGAACAGGCGAGTAAATTTCCTTTAAGCCGTGGGAACTGAGATTCCGCATTGAGCGAAGATTAAGTGAAAACAACATGTTTTGCGAACTAGTGATGTTGATAATGCCCTGGAGTGAGTTTTAAACTTTAATCAACCACAAGGCATTTATTACCTGATCCGTGACGTTCGGGCATTCTATGATAGTGATTTCATACAGATTCTGAGAATTGCCAACAATCAAAGTTAGGATTTCGTCGTTTAGCTGGTCGCTAAGGAAGAAGTTGATGCGGCCGATGTCATTGCCAAAGTTTCGATCGGAGAAGATACGAAGGCAGTTTTCAGAAGCAAGCTGTAAAGTTTTAAAACATCAGGTAATAGTTAAGTTCTAAACTACCATGTCGTGTGAGGAGAAATACTCCAGCAATCGCTCCTTACTCTCCGAAGGCAACATGGCCACATCTTTGACCAAGCAAACATGTTGACAAACGGTGGCCAACGCTGTGTCGAACAAGGAGCGGACCATTATTGAAAGTGGGCAACTAGTGAAGGTTCATTTTGGGAAACTTTTTTGAAGCAATCGAACACGTAAAGTGGATGTTTGGAAAACGATTGTCAAGTGCTTTGTTTGCACACAAAGACGGCAAGTATCGAGAGCTGAGGTGAGGCAAGTACAAGTGAATATCAAATCAGCTAGCTGGCGAGAGTTTAATCGAACGCGGATAGAAAAGTCTAAAATCAGCAAATAATATCTGTTCGGCTGCTAAAGATCTGATCGGAATTTCACGTAGACGATCTCCTTCCCGTGAGATTTGGTCGTAAGATCGACGGCCTGGGGAGAAGTGAGAATAGCTGGCGCTCGAAGAGACCGAACGCATTAAATCACACGGCTGTCAGGCCACCAAACTGCAATCTGTGGCCTTTGAGTGCAGACGAACGGATTTTGGCTTTAATGAACGCAGATGTTGTTCTTTTGAAATCGGCAATTTAAATGCATTTGAACTGCTTGTAAATAATTTGAACTGCTGTGCTTTTCCAGCTTTTTGTTGAGATCATCAATCATTTAATCAACAATTTAAAGAAACAGTCATTGCATCGTGTGAACGTTCTCAATTCAAACATGCGAAGATTTATAATGTACTCAAACAATCATTGATGTTGAATGTTCGCATTCAAACATTGTTGTCACAACTTCGAAGAAATTTTTAATCTGAAATCATTTCGCGCACAAAAAAGACTTTTCTCGTTGGCCTAGTGTTTTCCTTTGAAACTATTCGCTAATTTTTAAAGTTCCCTTCAGCTTTATTCCAATGACTCTTCCAGCATTCAATCAGTTGGATGCAGCGCTTTTATCTAGAAATGTAGCGGATAGCAAGCAAGCGTATTCGGCCTTGTGCTCAAATCAGTAAGTCCAACTTTAAAAATGCTTCAAACTTGTTATTTCTTTAGCGACAAAAGCACGGATTTGATTAAATCGCATTTGGAATTATGCTTACGACAAAATGCCTTCCAAATGTGCAAGAATGAAGTGTCAACGACTGATGTTCAAGCCTTTTTGGATTTTATTGTTCACTTGGCACAAGAAGGTTTGTTTTAAAGTCACCGAATGCCTAATTTTAGTTTAATTCTAGACATGTGCGCAAAGCCTTTAACTGTCACCATTTTGCAAGACATTTTTGACATTTCTACGAAAAAAACCTCCGAAATGCTGTTCGCCGTCGTTGAGAACATGATTGTTACATGGAAAACGGTAGCATCTTTAGTAAAAGTCATTTAAAATCCAGTTGTTTAGCCTTTCTTCTTCGACTCGTGCAAAAACAGTATTTTGCGTATGTGCAACGATTTGTTGAAACGACTATCTCAAACTGTCGACACTGCATTTTGTGGCCGTATATTGATCTTGTTGGCCAAAGCTCTGCCATTAAATGAACGATCCGGCCTCAATTTAATGAGTCAAATCAATTTGGGCAATGTAACGACATTTGACGATCAAGACGTGGAGGTATGGGAGTAACAATTACTTCGCAGAACAATCAAGTTGTTTTTAGATGAAAGACGAAACTGAGGAGGACAACGCCGAGATGGAAGTTGGAGAGATTCGCGAACAGAAGTATGCAGTAGTTTTAGTTATAATAATATTTTGCACTTTAGGGACTTGAATATCGATTATGAATTGTATGTGAAGTTCTGGAAGCTGCAGAGCTTTTTTGTTTCGCCAACTCAAATTTATAATTCTGATAAGTGGCTATCTTTCGAAAGCGTAAGCTTTTTGTGTTTAACCCGCATTTACTAATTTGTTTGTAGGATTTGGTCGATGTTCTGACACTTTTTTCAACCCATAAATTGGAAAAACCCCGAGAAGAAGAAACAACAAAAACGGTATGCAATTTGTGTGTTAAATTTAAGCGGAGATGTTTTCATTTAGAACCACCCGGCACAACTTAACGGAATTGAAAATGGAACAGAAAAACTGCAACACATTGACGAGTTCAATAGCTTTTCCGCCAAATATCTCACCAATCAAAAGTTGTTCCATCTTCAAATTGCTGACTCACAATTTCGTCGTTATTTCCTTACGCAATGTTTGATATTCACGAGTTACTTGTCAAATTCCAGCATCAAGTCCAGGGAGTAAGTGCTTTTTGCGTTGTTTAAACAAACATCCACTTGTTTAGCCCAACTTTGTTTTTAACGAGCGCTCAGGAAAAAACAGTAGCTGATTGGACAGACAAATGCTACCAGTTGTTGAAAGAAACATATCCACACGGCTCCAAATTTGCCGATTCTTTGAAGGCATGCTGTTTGATAGATTTTATTTGTTTACAGCTGTTTTTAGAAAGCAATAAAGAGCGACAAGTTGTGGTCGGATTGGAAAAACGATGGTTGTCCCGATTTAGTCTCCGAAATCCCAGCTGGCAGATTGGCTGTTTACAAGAGGTATGTTTATAACCTGAAAAACGGATTTATTTGCTTTTTTAGAAAGGAAATCGAGCCTTACAATCCGGATATTATTGATTTGGGCAATGCAGAGCTTACTCGTCTTTGGAACATCAACACGAACAATTTGAGTGCATGCAAAGCAGACGACAGAATTTTCAAAGACGTGTTCAAAACGGTTTTGGACGATTTTCTTGATGAAGTCGATCCCGAACAGCAAGTTGAAGAGCAGTACATGTAAGGACATCTTTTTAATTCAAACGTTTACCACTAAAATTTTCAGGAAAATCAATGACGAGAAATTCCAGTGGACGTGCAGTCGACATTTGCTTTATAACAACTATCCGCAATACTCGGTACTTTTAAAACAGCTTTCAGTTGTTAATTACGTTGTTTAGATGAGCAGTGTAAACTCGGCCAACAACAAAACGGATTTCGCTTCAACAACCACATATTTAAAGAAAGTTCTCTTGAAAGTCGCGTCCACTACGGTAAAATAAACATCAATTTTAGGTATACTCCGTTTATTTAGGAACTCAAAGATCGTGCAGCTGAAATTGAAAAAAGATTAGACGTTGTAGCACAAAAACAGGCAGAACAAGAAGAGCTGGCCAGAAAAACTGCAATTGCAGCTGCCGAGAAACGAGCTGTTGAAAAAGCCGAAAGGGCCGAGAAGGCGGCTGAGAAGAAAGCCGAAGAAGAGAAGAAAAACGAAGCAAAGAAGTAAGATGAGCATATTTGAATGCCTAATCAAACACAAACTTTTAGAGAAGAAAAGTCAACAACGGAGAGTTCAGAAAAACGTAAGTCCCCAAAACTTGTTTAACTGTTTTTGGATGGAGAATCGATTAACTAAAAATATTTAATTTTGTAAATGAGAGTAAGTAGTTGTAATGTTTAGAAAGCAAGGATCGTGAAAAACATGAGCATGGCAAAGAGAAAGAAAGAAAGAGGCGCTCAAGAAGCAAAGAACGTCACAAGGAGAAGGAAAAAAGTGAACACAAACGTAGTAGTTCTAAAAAAGAAGGCGACTCAAGCGGTGAAATTATCAAAAAGAAGAGGCGTGTTGAAAAGAATCTCGACAGTAAATAATTCACATTGTTATGTCTGTTGTTAATTTATTGAAATAAACTCGATGTGTTGTTTAAACGTATTCATTCAAATGTATTGTCGTTAAACTAACTTTTTTCAAACAAGTCATCAAACACATTTATCGCATTTATCGCTTTTTAAAGCTTGTTGAATAACTCATAATTTTAGTTGTTGTCAAGAATGTCTGTGGTATCAGTGTCACCCATTCCTTCTAGTAGTTCCGGATCGAGTTCCGAGTCGGAAAGTGGGGAAGAAGTTGACGTAAGAGATTGGTTGAAAGACTACTGGAGTACAAATAAGGTGCACATCAGTGAGAAGTTGAAAACCATTATCAACAATGTCAAGTCTAATGAGATGGGAGATCTCGACAAGTTCTACAAATCAGAGTTGCACTACAATCTCGAGTCAGAGTTACTTGGACGACGAAACAGCATTAAAGGTTTTATTGCAGCACAAATTCACTTTCAATATTTGATATTTAGATTATGACATTAAAGTTCATCTTTTTGGCTCATTTCAAGCACATTTGATGACTAACCCGGATCAGTTGATCGATTGCTACATTATTATCAAAAATTTGGATGGTACAGATGTCAGCTTGGAAAAGAAGCTGGAGGTTTTGAATCGCATGGGATTTGGGACGCGAAAATGCTTCGAGACGGTCTTTCATGGCTATGTTGTTGAGATGAAGTTTTACAAGAAGACTCAAAAGCTCTTCATCACATTTGAGTCGCGAGCATGGCCAGCAGTGCTCTCATCGGTAAGTTTAAAGCTAATCTATCAATAATAATTAATATTTTAGCGTTTGTTGGCATTGTACACATTTATGTGCTCGTCATTTGAGGAATTTGCTCTGATCATTCGTTATTGGGCCGAGGTTTGCGTTTACTTGTTGATATTTGAGCAACATTGTCATTATTTAGCACATGAAACTTATTGAAAGACGTGAAGAACGACGCACATCTGGAGCGAATTTTTGACTACATGGTGTTGTACATAATGCAAACGTATATGGGCCTCCCGGTTATTGAAGAGGTACTTTTACTCAATACTATTCAATACTTACTCAATTAACTTGAATTTAGTCAAAAGTCGGTTGCGATTTGGAGGAGTTTTTGAAAAAGCCAATTGATGTGCAAGTTAAAGCATTGAAAGGCGTGTTTGACGAGTATTCATCTCATTACAAGAAGTTGGATCCAGTCATTTTGTTCACCAATTTCATTATCTTCTATGGTTGTGCCTTCGATTACTCAACATGCATTCAAATCGTTCCGTCAGAAGAGGTGCCGAAAGAGACGTATCCCACTTTTCGAATTTCAGGTTTGTTTTACTTATCTTTAAACTCACAAATAATCACAAATAATGTATTTAGATGCATTCACTCCAACACGCAATTTGTTTTCAATGAGACCAATGCTTGAAGTTCATTTCAAGAATTTGTTGTTGTTTGGCGTCTTAGACTTCCTGCGACCAAACAACAGAGAGGACTATATTCAAGAAATCGGGTTTGCTTTAAAGAAATTGCAAAAACTCTTAATATGCATTTAGATACAAAACTACTGTCATTTTCCGCAGCAAAGTGTTCTTTCCGTATGAATTCTGCAGAGACCCAACTTTGAACGAACCACCCGGCTTTCTTATTTGGAAGTCAAACAGTTTCAGTATGCCGAGACAGGAATGCTTTATCTGTTATGGAAGTCACGCAGAGCGCTATTGCAACTTTTTGACGTTGATGAACTTTTCCAACTTGAAGGTTGAGTGCAAAATATACGATTTGTTGAAAGATTCAATGGAGAAATACTATGAAAATGAGCGAGTGACTGATGAACATCTCAAAGTCGCAGACACATTTATTGCTGACATAAAAGCGGAAATCTTGGACAAAACAGGTTTTGAAGTTGAGTTCACCAAATTTGGCTCTTGGATTAATGGATTTGGCATAAAGACTAGCGATTACGATTTGTGTGTGTCGCATGTGCCTGAAGGTGACGATATTAAGGTAAGATTAGTCCGAAAAAGAACTAATTGGAACCTGTTTTTAGTTGGAAGGCATTGACTTGTTGCATATTCTTTCGTTGGCTTTGGAAAAGAAATGTACGTTTGAAGAGATCTATACTGCTGAGGTCCCAATCTTGAAATTCAAATCTAAACTCAAAGATCGCACAGTGACTGGAGACATCAGTGCTAGTAACTTGTTGGCATTTGAAAACTCCAAACTTCTCAAGGAATACAGTTTATTCGATGACCGAGTTGGCATTTTGGGCGTTGTGATCAAAAAGTGGGCAAGCGCTTTTTCCATCAATGATGCTTCACACCGAACGTTGTCTTCTTACGGTAATTTGTTAGATACTTCAAGTTAAATGACTATCGATTTTAGCACTTATCATTATGCTCATTCACTACTTGCAACACACTAAACCTCCAGTTTTGCCGTATCTCCAAGACTCAAAAGAATTCGATTTGAAGGAAAAGCTTTTTGACAACAAGTATTCTGTTCAGGTAGATTTGCGTTGTATTCATTTTCAAGTAATTGTTATAGTTTGCTCAACCGACAGAAGAATTCAAAAGCAAGTTCCGTAAGAATAAGGGTTCTGTATCTAGATTGTTGGGCGGCTTTTTTGGCTATTTTCTTAACTTCGATTGGCGTGAAAAGGTTGTTCAAATTCGCACTCCGTTAGTTCTTTTCAAGCATGACAAAGATTGGGAGAAATTTGCAATGGCTATTGAGGATCCATTTAAGTTGGAGCATAATTTATCTCGAAGTGTTACAACTGAAAGCAAGTGTTTAAAAGTATTGTGTGTTCAATGAATCTAATTATTTTAGAACGAATGGTCATTTTGAAGTCGATGAACTTGATGCAAGCCGAACTTCGAAAGAAAAACAGTGTTTTTCACGAGAAGGTAACTTTAGATTGTCTGATTTGTTATACAGTTTTCTTTTAGAACTTTTGCTTCAATTCGTCTGCATTCAAGTCGATAAATCCATTTTTCCAGAATCGAGCACGGGTATCTGACTGTAATGTGTACGAAACTAATAATTTTTCTATTTAGGCTAACAAGCGTAGAAATGTCAAGAAGGCAGCTGAGAATTCAAAATCGAACTGAGTGAAAATTGTATGATAGTTGTCAATAAATTTATCAAGTACTGTTAGTTGATTGTGTTTATAAGAAGAACTTGAAAATAGCGTTTTGAAATAAACAGCAAAGAATATGCAAAATTTTTACACGTTCACTTTAATCAATGAAACATAATTGTTTTTGTGTTCTTGCTAGTCAATTACGCTTGCGTTCGTCTTTACTTTTCTGCGTAGAACTTGATGTCTTATCAGCCGTCAAAGAACAAAGAATCTCCGCCAAACGAAGATGATTGGGCATGGAGCGAAGTTGGTGTAAGTTTTTGAATCAACTAGTTCACATACTTATTGAATTTAGACCCCGTTTCCGAGCAGTGCTGCCAAGTTTGATGGATTGATAAACCGATATGTGGCTTTGTGGTAAAACTTCAAATTTAAACAATCAATCTTACTCATTTATTTGTAGGTACAAACATGGAAATCCATGTCATGGAAGTGCTTGGCAAGACAATGGAGTTGTGAAGTGCAGCTTTCCGTACCCGCTTAACAAAACAGAGTTGGCTAACAAGGAAGATGTGATTGGAACAGTTCAGATTTTGCAATACACTGATAATCACGAAGAGTTGGGCTTCTGGTACAATTGGTAAGTTTTGTGTTTTGTTGAGCTTTAATTAGCAACTCTTTCAGGGTCAAGTATTCAAATCGGCCTTCGTCTGATGAGAAGAGTCGACAGTTAATGCGATGCGGCAACTCCGTTCCAGTTATGTGGGCTAATTGTCCTGGCGGTGCTGTACTTGGCTTTTTGGACATTACAAAAGAGGTTGCTAGCTTTGCCTTTGGCGGTTTGTTTGTTTCCAAAGGAGGCAGTGAAGTCAATGACATGTTGGTTCTTGTTCGTGAATTCAACGGATCTCCGCCGGGATGTTCTTGTAAAAGCTGTGGTGGATTGGGCACTCATACGGCTATTGAAACTTCTGCTACAAACATTTCTGATTCAGACGTGAAAACTGCAGTTTCGGCTCATTTGTCATTAGAAGATTTGAAAACAGCTATTGAACATTTGTCTGACATGGTTACAGCTCTTGAGTCAATTTCTTCGGAACATATCCGCACTGCCTTGGATGACCAGTCAAGCAAAGATGTTGCTACTGCTCGAAGTTTTGGGAGCTTGAAGTCATTTGGATCTGAAGTTAACACTGCTCGAAGTGTTGAGAGCTTGAAGTCATTTGGATCTGAAGTTCGTACAGCTTTGGATGATCAGTCAAGCAAGGACGTCGCAACTGCTCGAAGCGTTGAGAGCTTGAAGGTAATATTTTTAAAACTCAATTCAATAAATTGTTTACTTATAGTCATTTGGATCTGAAGTTCGTACTGCTTTGGATGATCAATCGAGCAAAGATGTTAATACAGCCATTGAGCCTGAACATGCCTCGTTGCAAGTAAGGGATTTTAGTTTATGTTTTTGTTAAATAAGTCATTTCCAGAAGATTGAATTGACAGATTTGCACACTGCTTTGGAATCCGTTTCTGCTACGATGCTCAATACTGCTCGTACTTTGAGTGCAGAGAATTTCAAAGACATTTGATGTTTCTACAGCACTTGCTCACACGCCGACCAACACTGCTCGTCGATTGTTTGAAGAAAATACTGAGCGTACTCAAAGCTGTGAAAGTTTAAAGACATCTGGTGTTTCTAAGGCACTTGCTCGCACTCCGGTTGAAACCGCTTTGGAAGATCATTCAAATAAAGATGTCACAACTGCTCGAAGCGTTGAGAGTTTGAAGGTGTGCTAGCTTTCTTGACTTTAATCAATTTACCTTTTAGGAAATCGAGGCTGATTTTCGAACTGCCATGGAATCGGCTTCTTTTGCTGACGTTCACACAGCCTTGGAATCGGCTTCTTTTGCTGACATTCACACAGCTTTGGAATCGGTAATGTTTTGCAGAAGCATTCATTAATTTTGTCATGTTTAGGAGGCTGTAGTTGCACAGGACACTTAATAGCTAAAGGATTGGTTGTTGTATGCCGCTCTACACATAAATGATCTCAAAAACGGCATTGTATGAGATGTGAAATAAACGATTACATTCAACTCTTATTGTTGCTTTTTGTTTAAGTGTTTTGTGATAAAAGTAAAATGAGTTAATTCAAAACTTTAACCATAAATTTTAAAGTAAATGTACCGTGCTTTGTCTTGACCAAACATCCAAACGTTCTTACATTTGTGAAATCATCATCAAAGAACTATTGCGAAAAGCCGTAGACACTTTCCCGGTCAACCTTAAACAACTTATAAATGATTGACGAGCAGATGTTTCTTTAAGAGTGAAATAGCCTAACTACAGAAAGGTCACTTTAAAATTTAATTTCTTTTTGTTCTCTGCTCTTAAACACTACCCTTGCTTCCAAGAATGATTTGCTTATCATAATACGTATTTCTTGAAACCGCCATAATTGACTCAACGCTTGGTCTTGCACAAGATTAAATTATGGTGCAAGTTGTTTGAATATTTTGCCAAAGATTGTTCGGTCAAATGTTTGTGTCGGAAAATCCCGAATTAGAAGATTTTGGCGAATGGTTTAAGCCATATTATTTAACTATAATAAATGTCAATGGCGATATTTCCTTATTCCTACACCTTGTTGTGTTCTACTTACAAATTTTCTGTACACCTCGCGAAATGCACAACTATTACAAGTTTATGTTAAACACGTCGGTTTGTTTTACCAGTGAATAAGTTCTAGTGTAAAGTTCAATCAATTCAGATTATGTCGTTTTTACACGATTTGCACGTCACGTTTGTTTGGAAGCCTGTGCCCGTTTTTCCAATCGTTGGTGCCTATTCGGCCGGATGGCTATCAAAATTCGATAGCTTTGTAAGCGGTCATTTGGCATTTGTATGCTTTAGATAGCTTTATTCACATAAATCCAAAATTTAGGTTGTGCTGACTGTTTTAATTGCTTTCTATTTGTGCTCGATGATTGCCGGATTTGTGTACAGAATTGTTTCGTTGATGGATCGAAGCATTTACGATTGGTTTTTAAGTAGATGGGGCTTTCTTTTGATTTTCGGCTTCCACGTGATTCCGGCATGTGTAGTCGGATTTTTATTGTATAAAAGCTATGTTCCGTTAGAAATGATCCGCACTAAAGCACTCTCGGTATTTTCTAAAAGCAGTACTCAAACGCGTTTCAATCTTTAGATTTATCCCCAACTGCGCGAAATATTCGACAACCAGCCAGTTTTTGTCTACGATATGGATTTAAATCCCATCCTTTTATATTTTTGCATCGTGGTCGTTGCGTTGATTTTAATAGCCCTAACTACCATTGAGGCGTTTTGCATTGGGTTTTCATTTTGGCAGTTGAGACGTGCTAAACGTCGTTTGTCTATGCGAGCCTATAAATTGCACATTAACTTATGTGTTGCGTTAGCAGTTCAAATGCTGCTGCCAATGTTTATGATTGTAAGTAGCGTGTTCAACATTTTCGATACAGCGTATTTATTTAGATGTATCCGTGCATTTTCATTGCTTTGGCCACTCTTTACGGCTTAAGAAATTTGACATTCTGTGCAGAAATCGCTCTTGTTGTTTGCACCATGCATTCAATTTTAGACAGCTTGGTTATTATTTTGTTGATTCGGCCTTATCGTCTTGCAATCCTTGGAGTTTTTACCAGACGCTCCAACAAGATATTTCAGCCAGTGTCCTCTTCAATAGCGTTCATGACTCGAGGAGCAAACACACTGAATGCCGAGAGTCTAAAAACCAGAGCGCCTACTTCACAATAAACAAGTTGATCAGTTTTGATTTAAATGTATACAGCTACTATTTCGTAGGCCATTTGGAGCAAAATTGATATTATTAGTTTAACCGGAATTGTAAATTGCCTGAAAATAAAAGCCAATTGTTGTCATGTGTGTCAAAAATTGAGGCTAATTTGGAAAAGTTGAGATAATCGCAAGTGAATCGCTTATTCAGACAATTTTTGTTTTCAAGAATGAACGTTCTCAAAATAGTGCTTTGTTTGTTTATTGTATTTGAGGTTATTAATTGTTCATCATGCAACAATGACCCCGATTTTGACAAGGATGAAGTGTTTGTTTTTAACTCTATTAGAAGTGTGCAATAATGGATTTTTATTTCAGAGTGGAAAAGCTAGAATCTTGCAAAACTGCAGTCGAGTAAGCTTAAACAAGTTTCATTGTTAAAATAATGTAAACAACTTTAAGTCAATTTGAGTGCGTAAACGAGCTGAATGTTAAGCCGGCTAATTTGTTGCTGAATTTCGGCTACGGAGTTGGCTTTATTAGTCGCTTTGGAATGAGATTGGACGTTTCACAGATGGCTTACGAGCTGTATCAGAACTGTACTAAGAGTTTATTGGACGCAATGCCAGACTATTTTGCAATTGAGCTGCAAAAGTTATTGAACAGCAAGTATTACGACACAAAGTGCTTTAACCAAAATCAGATTTGCAGGCAAGTTATTAAAACGACAATTCTGTAATTCCATTTTAGCCTTAATCGTCAATACTTGTATCCATTTATCTGCTTGGCTCGAAGGCAATGCTCCGCTTATTTGTCAGAAGCATTCTACGCTCCTGATCTACGCACATCAGCAACTTTCATTGGAAACTAACGAGAAATTGAGGTTTGAATGCTGTTTTAACTCTTTAAAATATGTGCTTTAGCTGCACGGAACATCACGATCAAGACTTACGACATGAAGTCTACAACAAGGGATTCGTGTTCAAGCGTGGGCTCATAACTTCGAGGCACTTTTGCAGAAACGTTGCCAATCCTCCTCGACGCGTTGTCCATGAAAGCACGGCTGACGATTTCAAAATAACCATTGGCTTGGAATATTATTGGTAAAACTCTCAATGCGCTACGACACCAATACTCCACAACTTATCAACAACAATACCCTTTATTCAACTTTAAAGCAAATAAATTATTCGAGATCATCCATTGGCTTAACTGTTGGCAGATTGTATTTGTCTACTCGCGAGCCGCTAACATTATGTAAAGAAATCATAATAAACAATTCACTTCCGGCGATCTTTAGTTCCTAAACAAAACGAGATTAAGTGTGAATGAGCAACATCAAAACTAACATTGATAAGATCTATCGCAATCATTAAGTTTCCAAAACAAATCGCAGTGTCACTGTAGCTTCTGTCATAATAAGTTTTGAGGTCTCGAAACAGGTCATTAAATAAATAGTCGAATTGCTTAGGATTTGGATGTAACCGCTTTGCCTCCTTTATGAGAAAAATGTACAGGCAAAAAGAGATTTCCGACTCTGTGATCCTCAATTCATGGAACTTTTGGGCAACTTTGACTACTTTTCCTAGTGTGTTCATTGCTGTTCTGAAAAGATTGAATATTAAATTAACAAGTTGCAAAAACTCACATTGCTATGCTGTCTGTGTATTTTAAATGATTGTAGGAATTGTAGTAGTTGAGCATCACGTCTTCATTGAGCATTTGATACGAATCGTCTGTGAAGTAGGCTCTGCGTTGATTAAAAGCATGATAACGCAAGTTCCTTGAAACTACTTCAACAGTGAGCCATGTCATCATGAATGATTTAGAAAGCTCATTCTATAACAGCATTTAAAGTAACTTCATTTAAAAGCAACTTACCAAAAACTCTGAATTGCCCGTTTCAACAATTTGTGAGCACTTAACATAATCAGCGCAAACGTCAAATTCGGCTTGGAAAGCTCTTTCGTAAGTATGCGAAGTCTTTAAAAAGCCACTAGTTGCAATAAAACTCCGGTCGCCGCCATAGGCTTTCAATAATGCCTTGAATCTGCTTGTGAACGAATAGTTACGGAATTCTATCAGTTTCTTAAGAGAGCTGTCACCACATTCTGTCAATTCTGTGTGTTTTCCAGCACTTGTATTTGTTACAGCTTCAATTGTCATGCCATTTTTCAAACATTTACGGAACCGACAGGATTGGCATCCGTGCTTATTCTTTTCCTTTTTGAGCAATACACTTGTCATTTCGTTTACATTTAAAGTTCTTTTTAAAAGCGACGCATCGGCGGAAGAAAGCTGAAGAGATCTTTGTAACATTTGGAGTGAAACAAAAATATACCTGAGCAACCTTTGCATGTTGGCTGAAAAGATCCAAAGTGCTTATGAAATGCTGCAGCGCCACAAATTGGACACTCGCCTGACTGTTTATCGCCGAACTGTTCCGGCGATGACGACAGATCACTCGCTGAATCAACAACTTCAATGAGCATCTGAATTCAGGAACTATTTTAACTTTATTAATTAACGAAGCACATAAGGTTTAAACACGCAAAAAGGCACAATAATTCAATAACCAAATAATCAGAAATCACTAAAAATGGAGCAGACACGGAGAAATTGCGGTCACGTATTGTTTGCATAAGGGTTTTGACGGAGAAAAATAAACGTTCGCTTCCTGTTTAGTCGCTTTAAAATCTTTAACATTTCCACCTACTACGCAATTTGTATTTAGCATCAAGAATATTTTGACACCGTCGCGTGGCAAGCCAATTTTATAATAAGCGACTGGAGTCAGCCTATAATTAGTTTATGCCAAGCGAGAAGAAAGCAAACGTAATCGACATGAGTAACTTTAACAAAAAGTATGCAGAGCTTGATCGATTAAAACAATCATCAAATTTGCAAAAAACAAAATCTTTATGTTTGTTTGTCATTTAATAGACGAGCAAAAAGCAAGAGTCTCGCTTAACTAACTACAAAACAGGCAACAATAAGAATAAAACACTTACTTCCAGACACTAAAAGAATCGTCATCGTTGCTTTTGATAAACGTTCATCGAGTATCATAGGCAAACGAGTGAACAGCGACGCAAAAAGATTTGAACTTGCCACAATGTTTACGCCTACATCATGTTTTGCTCACTTCCATGTTTTGTGTTTTTACAAATGTGCTTTGTAGCGTATCCGCCGTAGTAATTTTAACTGCAAAGTCATTACGTTTTAATAAACTTTTTTGTTCCACAGACACGCCGCTAGTTTGTGTTCTTTGTTTCTAATTTCTGATTGAATTCATGTAGTTTTGTCTCTGCATTAAATACTCGAGTTCAGCGGTACAAAATTATAAGTCTCTGCGGATTGATTGAAGTCTAAATCGCCGAAACATTCTCAACATCACTTCAAAAGCAGTGCAGACTTTTCAAAAGAATTTATTGATTTTTGTGAGTTTACAAGTAGTTTCATTACATTATTTGATAGGAAGTAAACGGTTTATTGGTTTGGTTAATATTTTAACAGCATGACCTTTTTTGACTCAGCAGGAACGCAAGGCGAATGCTGATTAACAGAATCGACGCTGGCCTTTAATCATTAGACCAAAAACAAACTATATAAATGTTAGAATTGAGTCGGAATCGACGCTAATATTTGTCGCACGACAAGATGGTCTCTAAAGCAATTTTGGTGCTTACTGTCGGCTTTTTGTGCGTGGATGCGCTTCCAAGTTTTGAACGCGCGAACATTGTCCAGGCTAAAGTGCGGAGCGAAGTTGAAACAGAGTTGACCTCGTCGGAGAGAAACCAAATTGCAGACTGTTTGGAAAAGAAAGGATTTGTCGAGATCATTGACGAAGCCCAATCAACGGCGGATTTAGGAAGACTTACCAAAATCATGAAGGCCTGTTTTCAAGATGTTCCGGGACTTCGCCCTGTTGTTTTGACCTTGAATGCTGCTGACTACTTCATCGGACAAAGCAAACAAAACAGCTCGTCATCTTGCAATGTGAGTTTTTCAAATAAGTTCAGTTACTAACTAGCACGTTTTAGGACTCCGAAGATGATGACGTTGGACAACAAATCCAAGATGCTTTGACCAACAAAAGCAAAGATTTCTGCAAGTAAGTGTTTAAATGCTCCAGTTTGTTTTACTTCTCAACTTAGATTGACTTTTGATGACTTCTTGCCGTTGTTGTGCAAATACCGCAGCACATGCAATGAAAACCAAGACATCGACGCCGTCTTTGTTCTGTACTACTCATTCCACCAAATGATCCGTCATCACCCAGAAAGCTTCGTGTATGTTGAAAGATTAAAGAAAGCGTTAACTCAAGAAACTTTAGTTGCAAAAACAGCGACGGTAAAGACTTGCTCTCCGGATTGATCAACCAAAAGGCCTACACTGCTGACTTCAACCCGAAGAAGGAGAAATTTTTGAGTCGCAACCTTCCTTGCAACGCCAAACTCAACACCAAATCAGGACCTAAGCAACAATCCCAAACAAACAACCAAGGCTCCGCCGGAACTATTGCTCAACGATCATTGGCTATGATTAAACCGTTTGTTGGCCACAAAATCGCCAAAAAATTCTTCTAATTGCGAATTGTTTGAAACTTTTTAATGACTCAAATAAACTATATTTTGAATGCATCATCAGAACTAAACTTTGAACACAAAATGAATAAGTGAGAATCTTCCGAAGTTCCCACAATGACAAATTGCACGCAATACTTAAAGAGTGAAAGTTTTACGGAGCAAAGTTTATTCAAGTTGCCGTTCAACATGCGATTGATGTTGATCCCCTTGATTTTTGCGTTTGTTGTGCAGAGTCGGCCAGTAAACGGAGCCGAAAGCTTCAAAAGCAGGTAATTGCTGATCTGTTTAAAATAACTAGTTGTTTGGACTTGTAGGTTCTTGTCTGTTTCCATGTGCCACACTTACATCAGCGAAATTGAGCCTTTGAATCCGACGGAAAGCGACACAGATTTGGCGTAACTTTTATTGTTTAAACTTTTTGTTCGACTTGTTGTTTTTTAGCGGAGACGATCCTATGAAAGAAGCCTGCTTGGAGACATTCCAAAAAGAACCCTACATTTTGGCAATGACTCGGAATCTTTTGGTCAGTAACATCACGTTTGCTAAGCTCAATAATTGCGCCAACTTGACCGACACACACATTTGGACCAAACTTAAGCCCGTCTGGAAGGCAAGTTTTGTTCAAACTTTACTTGACTTACAATAAATTTAAGCTTTTCACCGAAACGATTGAACGAGAGGAGTTTTTGAGCGAAGCAAAAATTTGCAGCCTCTTCACGAACACTTTGAATCCGCTCATTTGCCGCTTTAACAGCATGAACAGCAAGGATTGTGAATCGAAATTGATTGAAAGCATTTTTGCGTTTTGGTATCTTTACGGACAAGCAGCATTGAACGTTGACGTATTGGAAAAGTGAGTTCATTTTAAATGCGCACTTAATATTTAAACTACTTAAATGCACAACCAATATTTAGCTGCTGGACAGTTCCGCAATCGCTGATCAAAATGAAGACCAATCCGTTGAATCCCAAGATCTACGAAGCCGATTTCGACTTGACTGCAAACAAAATCGTCGAACAAAAGCAATCTTTGTGTGACTCTCACAACCAGCTTTGGTAACATTTAAACAATCATGCCAAATAAACAAAGTTTGTTTCAGGTTGGCTCTCAAAGACAGCAAGCCGAAGAAAGTGGAACAAAAATCGTCTCTCGGCGGAGCCGGACTTCAGCAATTCCACAGTTTTGGCCGTTTTGTTAACGATTTTTAATTATGCATGTTCGTGTTTTCTCAAATAAACTTCAAATAAAGAACCAGTTATCTTCGTTTGTTGTAATCTCTAAAAGTGACGTTTTATTGAAAAAGCGTTCTAATCATTAATAATGTTTGAGCTGCTTGAGTGCACTCCCAATTAAATAGTGCACGGCAAACAACAAATAAATAGACGCAGCTTTTGTCACCAAAATGCGGTGTTTATTGAGTTAATTGATTTCGCCGCTGAGCAGCCAAAATAACATTTAAAGGAATCAGATTGAGTTCGATTATTGTCGCTACTTCTGATTTGACTTTTTTGATGTCCTAAACAATAAAATGTGTATGCAAGTCATCAAGAAACTTTGCTTACTTCAATCATGTCGATGAAGAGCATTAAGTTCCCGATTCGTTCCGCCGAATTTTCATATTTTGAAGCGTAAAACTTGGTCAAATCGGCAAAAAGCTTGCTGGCTTCTTGTTTGAAGTAACTGGGCATTGAATGAATACTCATAGCTAAACAATTAGGAAGTAAGCACTATTTCAAACTGGTCTAACCTGCTCTCAACAAAAGCAACCATAAAACAGCAGTCATTTCAACTTCGCAAATTCTCAATTCGTGCATTCTTTTAGCCTTTTCCATGATCACAGTGCACATTTCCATCTTAACATCTTTTATTGCCAACGGATCATAAAAGTAACCAAACTGCCCTAAGCAGTATTTGTTTAATTAGTTTAGCTTTCAAATGTTACCCATGTAATCCATTAAAAGATCTTCATTGGCAATCAAATACGCGTCATCGATGTCATATGCTTTCTTTGATCTAATTTGTTTAAAGGCGTAAAACACACATCGCTTTAAAACTTACGCAAATCCTTTGTACTTTACCGTGTTATAGCCTATTTCACAAGCCATCCAATACGCAAAGAATTTGTCAGTTAACGATGCCTAAATTTAAAGTTTAAATCGCTGTTGAATGAAGACAATTACACGAAATGCTTGATCATCATCGGCTATGTTCAAAATTCCACATCTGTTCAGAAAGCTATTGAACACCCTCTTCTCGGCCAGAAAAGCATTTTTAAATGAAACAGCAGTCTTTAATTTATTGGTTGTATTGATGTATGCCTGGAAGATAAAATGTAACTTGGATCTTGCTTTTATTTGTTACCTCTTTGCTTCCGTAGATGTGTTGAGTGGCGTCAATCCGAGTAGTAAAGTTTGCTCTTTTGCAGGCAACCAAACGGTTTAAAACACTTTCATCTCCGATGTCAGATATGTATGAATCTACTCGAGAAGCAAACACGTTGTTTATAGTCATCCCGACTTTGAGACACCTGTAAGTTATTTGTTTTTGCAGCAAAAACGACAAAGAAACCTATTAAAGCGACAGAATTGGCAACCATGTTTATGAGCAACCTTTTTTAACTCACAATTCTGCTGGTTTTGGCGGCATTTGTAAGTTTTCTTCTCAATACAAGATCGGCGGAAAAACGATGAACTGAAAATCAAAAGACCATCATTGTTCAAACTTTAGAAACAAACCAAGATGTACATGTTTCTATCGTACTACCCCAATGCTTATGACGTTTTGTGATTGTTTGACCACAAACTGGACAATCGTTTTGAATTGATGGTTCCTGTTCATTTGACATTTTATAAACGTTGTTGACGACTGCACAGAATCAGCATATTATTAACGCAAAAATCCACGCATAAGCTTCACGCAAAAATAGTTGATGTGATCTATTCGTAGGACGAATTAAATACAAAGCAAAAGCAAACATTTATTTGCTCGCATATTGTTGAGTGTAGAATTTGTAGGCAAGTGAACAACTCCGACGCCTCAAAACTGACCGCTGAACATAAAACCCAAACTACAATTAGATAAAAGTAACAAAGATCAAAAACACGGAGGGTTAGTATAGCTTTTAGCCAAAAGTACGTGATCTTGACCACTTCAAATGTATTCCTGAACCTGGAAACAAATAGTTTGTGATTAAACAATACGTGTTTTTTAATTTGCACAAAAAAGTACTCGTTGCACTCTCTGATCGAAATTTGTTGTATTGGCTGAGCAAATAATTCTTAAAGTCGTTTTAATATCTGCATCTGATGCTGGATTTGTAGCTTTAATTTCAAGTGTATACTTGGAACATTGATTTAATTTATTTACGTATCAAGAGTTATTCAATTACAAAAGTAGCGCATTTTTGTCAAAACATGAAATATTTGGCGTAATGCATTTAACGCAATATTTCATAAATTTCAATATTCCAACCTAATTCGTTTAATTTCAGAGGTTTGAAGTGATATGAGCTCGTTTGCTGCACATTCATTAACAAAAGAAGAAGTCAATCGTTTCAGTCGCCAGTTAATTCTTAAGAATTTTGGGACTAAAGGTAGATTTTTAAGTTTTTCATCATTTGTTTATTGACTAACTTCTAGGGCAAGAAATCTTAAAAGATCTGCGTGTTTTAATCATTGGTGCCGGCGGTCTTGGATGTCCCGTTTCATCTTATTTGGCAGCAGCTGGCGTCGGCAAATTAGGAATTGTGGATCATGATGAAATATCAATTGATAATTTGCATAGACAAGTATTGCATAGTGAACAGAATGTCGGCAAACTAAAAGTTGATTCTATCAAAGATTCCATTCAAAGGTTTGCTTAGTTTGGTTCGAATCTTTATTGAACTTTTTAGACTAAATTCCAATGTTGAAGTTGAAACGTTTTCTGTTCTTTTTACAAGAGAGAATGCACTCCAGATTTCTCAAAACTATGACGTGATTGCTGATTGTTCGGACAATGTTGCAACTAGGTGGGATACTTAAACGTCACTACTTTTAATGTAACTACGTTTTCAGGTATTTGATAAATGATGTTTGTATTTTGACTAGGAAGCCGTTGGTTTCTGGAAGCGCTCTTGGATGGGACGGCCAATTGACTGTTTATGGGAGTGGCGAGGTATATTTTTGAAGTGAGATATTAATGTTTATTTTACTTTAGAAGTGCCCTTGTTATCGATGCATTTTTCCAAAGCCACCTGATCCATCAACCGTCACAAATTGCTCCGACGGCGGTGTTTTAGGTCCGATTACTGGCATTTTAGGATCAATGCAAGCACTTGAAATTATCAAAATTGCAATCAATGGAAAATGTAACCTTCAAAAAGTTTTATTGTTAATTTCTGAAACTTTTAGCATCTTTTGCCGGTAAATTATTCCTATTTGATGGGTTGGATGGCCGAACAAGAAATATTCGTTTACGTGAACGTGCCGATAACTGTTCAATTTGTGGAAAAGCACCGTCAATAACCGAGTTGCAAGACTACCCTCAGTTTTGTGGTTCTGGGCCAAATGACAAAGTAAACTTTTAACACGCGTTGTTCAATCTATTTTATCTTGTTTAGGTCGTTACTCGTAAGATTTTGAGTGCAGATGAACGTATTTTGCCCAGAGATTATGAACTTCAGCGTTTTGATTCATCTAATCAGCCAGTTCTAATTGACACTCGACCACCAACAGAATTCAGTATTTGCCATTTGCCAGAAGCTAAAAGTAATTTTAATTGTCAGGCGAGTACTCATCTTTTAATTGCTTGAGTTTAGATATCACACTTGATCAGTTGGAAACTCTAGACGAAGCAAAAATTTTATCCAAGCTGAACAAAGCAGATTCCGATGACAACTCAGGTAATATTTCAAATTTACATAATAACTACTTTGATTCTCATTTAGTGTTTGTTGTTTGTCACAGAGGCAACGATTCACAGCTAGCTGTGCGAATACTACAAGAAAAGTTGGCTGAATCTGGTTTTCGTTTCCGTGATATCGTTGGAGGTTTAGACAGGTGGGCATTGGATGTTGACCAGAATTTTCCTCGCTATTGAGTTGTTGAAGAACTTTGTTGATTTGATAATAAAACTTTATTAATTAAACGTGAACAATCTTGTTACTTGCTAATTAATGGGCACTTGATTCTTCAAAATTGTTTAGCTGTATGGCGATTGCCAAACGCTTAAAGTGATTTGTACAGAAGGAGTTATGCAGGTCTAGAAGGGATCAGCATACTGAAAGAGGATAATGGCTAATAATTATTTCAATCAGTACTTACCATTTCTTCATCGTTACGAGTCTCGACTATATTATTTTCTTCGCTTTGTCTCTCCTGAAACAGATAAACTATTAACTGTAAGTTTTAAAAGCAGCATACTTGTTTCCGTTTTTGTTCTGCAACTGCCGTCTCGATATGTTGATGCGGTGCTAGTGTTTTTTGATTCTCGCTGTTTAAGCCCTTTTGCCGTTCAATTTCAAAGCTTTCGGTCAGCTGGCTATTGACCACAGTTAAAAATCTTTTCCAAACGTCGGCAATCTGCTGAGCTGAATAATTTTGCGCAAACCGGACTTTCTTTTTGTCGTCTTGATTTGAACAAGTCGGGTCTGGCTAAAACTTAAGTGTTATTTAGCTTCGAAAAAGTGGTGTCTACCTTTTCACCAGTTAAGTAAGGAACAAATTCCGTTATGAACGCATCGCAAATTATCGCAAAGTAATTTTTCTCAAGTTGATTTTGATTTTGCACAAGGAACGGGACCTGAAAATACATTTAAGTGCTTAAACAAATAATTGAAAGATTGCGCTCACCTTTACATGCAATCTCCCAGTTTTTCTACTCAGCTGCCATGCGCCGATAATATTCTCCGTAAAGCCCAACATGGAAGTCATCTAAAAATAGTCAGTTGTTTATAAGTATGTTTAATTATTAACCTACCTGTTCAAAGAAGTCGGCCATTCTAGCAGTATGTCCTCCAAGCTTTGGCATTTTTAACATATTTACCTTAGGAACCCGCTCAACTCCAAACATTTGCTTCATCTCTGGGCATTTTTCAGTAATCAGATCAATGAACAATTTTCCAATAATTTCTTTCGGATCCGTTATCCTTTGGTAAGTCTCTCGTAAACACACCCGTTCTTTCTTTGTAAATTGTGCTTCAAATGGATTTTCATTTTCACTAAAAACACTATTCTATAGGTTAGACGTTTTAAAAGTTTACCTCGCAATCCACGACGACGTTGTAATTCGTTTTTTGACTCTAGGCTTACACAAAGAAGCACCCATTTCTGTATTTAATTGTCAAGTCCAAACAATAAACATGCAACGTAAGATTTACTCTCGCATTGGTTGAAAAGAACGCTGTTGTTGTTTGAAACAGTCTTCGATCTGCAATTACATGTTTTAGTCAATGTGGCACGCAATTAAATTCTCAAGCGGAATGAAAATTAGCGCAAACTACAAATTTGAAGACCTCAACTTATGAAGACAAAATACAAAGCTTCCGTTTCAAAAGCAATGCTAATAGCAAAGGTAAGTTTAGCTGGAAAAGTTCACGGAGCAAAGCACGAATTATATCCCGACGGAGTTAATAAGTCCTGGTTAAATACACGTGCTTTATACCCAACTGCTATACAATCGACTTGGGATTTGACTCTAACGGCATTTCGGATAATTAGCAGTTTTTGAGTTACTGGAAACGGCCAAAGTTTGACTCTGTTGTTTCAGTAATAACAAACATCCAAAGCACGCAAATAGAAAGAGGCACATTGATTGAAAACTAAAAGCTCGACTTAAAAAATAATGTGCATAGGAAATTAACTGCTCGTGTTTGCCGAATTTGGCAATAGGTTCAAGACACGCAAAACAAGCACACGAAACTCATCACCTGATTTTGACACCAAAAACGCACGCCACTTGCTGGGAAACCAATGGGACAAAATTAATATGTTTTGGGTGGTAGGGTCAGCAAATTTTATTAGTGGTCCAGACAACTTATTTACAAAGTGTGGCAAAAAGTTTTTGAAATTGCACATTCTGGAGAACATTTCAACGAATTCAACAAATTTCGAATGATTGAGAATAAAAAATAGCGGAACCAATGTATTCTCGCTAATGACATCAAAATTCGCTGAATCGCCCAACTTCCTGTACGCTTGGGCCACAAAGCACCTGCTCGACCCAATTCAACGAAACCTCTTAATTGACATTGTTTTTTGGGCGCGCCAAAGCAGGCAACTTAAATGAGCCGGTTAAGCATAAACGAAATTAAATGCTATAATGGCCAAACCGCAAAGCACGAACGCAGCTAGACTTTGTGCATTTGTCGATGCAGAAATTAGCGTCCGATTGAGAAACTAACTAATAAGTTGGAGCAAGAATTTGAACACTCTAAAGTGCATCATCAAGCATCAATTGTGCCCGCGAATTGGCACAAGAATCGTTTACAGCAAAATGCAACACCAAACCTCAAGTATTTTTGAGTAAAAAATTTGCTAACTGCGAACAAAAATAAACAACAAGCGATTTTAAGCTAGAACAAAAGACGACTAGCCATAAAATTAACATTAAGCGGCGCAAACTTTACCCACAACAAGGGAAACAATTTCACACCGAAGTTTTCGTTTGTTTTCAAATGTGCCAATTCCAGAGCGCTCAGCTGCCAAATTTATTTCCAACCGCTCGACTAACAAATAAAACCACGGTGCAAAGTTCGACGAACCTTTGCAATTGAGGCCAAATTAATTGTTCAAAAGGCAAACGGCAATTACTAGAAATACAGTTCCGCAAATGCCTAAATATTGTACCAAGCGTTGGCTCGGCCCACACAGCCTATCAACGAGGCCATAATTAAAGTTTAAGGAACAAGTTCAAAAGTTGAATTGACCTTTTGGCAAATTATTGCATAACCTACAATTTGGAGTCTACGTCTAGTAATGCAGACGTAGAAATTGCATTTATTTATCGATAAGGAACTATGCGCAATCTAATTAATAATTTCGAAAACAAAGAATTGTTGTCGAGACAACGAAGTGCTTATAAACAGTTGAAAGCGTCAGATACCTGGAAATTGGTGTCTATAAAATTCCGTCGGCCTTGCTGCGCTGTTTGTTGACAAAAGTACAAAAACTGAACGGACTTTGGGCAAAAACGACCTGCATTCAAAAAAACTTGTTGGGGTTGTGAGACAATTTGTCCGAAATTGTAGAATGGCGTCGTCTATCGAACTCGAGTGAATGAAACGGGAAATTGTCAGTGAAAGACACACCAAAAGACATTTAAAACCAACGGTCCACAACGGCCATCTATTTAAGCCCATCAGTTTTGCGTTGAATTATTAACAAGATATCGCATTCAGCAAACAAGCAGTAATCTCGCAAACCCACCCGCTTTATGAAAAGCCTAGCGCCGAAAATAACAAACAATTAAAGCCTACGCGCAGCCATTTTGAGTTTACAGAATCCACTCGAATGAAATTCAAGAAGCTAAATTAGAACCAAACAGCGTGGACAGAGTCTTTGCATTATAAGCTTAGAACAACGATGAAAACATTGGAATTTCAACAAATTTATATAACAAGAAGCGTGCAAATAAAGATGTTCATATGCCGCTGAAATGAATTGCGTGATAAAATGAATTACTAACAAGCTTGCGTTCGCCAGCTAGTCTAAAACGAAAGAATGCCAAGAGGACAAAGCAATACATTAAAACTTCCGTGAAACTGACGTGGTCTTTTAAATATTAAAGTCTGCGTCAAAACCTTTTAAACCTATTTCTTAATGGTCACTAAGTTTCTGGGTGATGATTGAATTCCATGTAAAATAAGCATAGTCTGAGCCACAAACTTTGTGCTTGACAATTGAAATACAAATTAAGTAGCTCAATGGCGTAATCAGCTTCGGGACGGCTGGACGCCGAAATCGTAAAGCGCTGTTTTCAAAACTCGATTAGTGCCACTACTCAAAAATGCCAGTCATAAAAAGCAGCTCACGCAGTCGCAGGCCAAGCGGCACAATAAAGAAGTAATTGGATTTTTGTGTTTTTAAAATACACCTGTTAAAGGAATGGCGTGTAGGTTTGCCTTCTAAACTTCCCTTGTTCATATTTACAATTCACATCAGGAGAAATTTCGGGAATTTTAAATAAACGCTTCGCCGAATCAAAAGCAGGAAACAATCGAATAGAAAAACTAATTAAATATGAGTAAACTTAACAAGTGACCAAATACGTAAAACAAAGCAGTTGAGGGCGTAAAGTTTCTTTCACATGTTGCACAATGTTTATAATTTATTTCTAGACTCTTTAATTACATTGCACCAAACTTCAAATAACAGCAAATCCAATAAGAAGTTATGATATATTTATCACAGAATCGACACAGTGACGAACGATGAGTAAAAACGTAATTGTACACGACTTCCCGAATCAAACACTGATCGTTCGGAAGTCCTTCTTCAAGAGATCAATTAATGACTGAGCTTGTTGCTGGGTGACACCAGCGGCCTCTTTCAAAGTTGAAGCATCGGCTTGAATAAAATCGGCAATAGTTGTTAACTTTTTGGATCGCATCGCACGTTCAATGTCCATCGGAGTAAAAATCGGCAAAGTTTGAAGCTGACGACGAGCAACACTGTTGATTTTGCAAGATGTTTCATTTCCATCATCATCAACTCCCAAATCATCACTTCGAATTGCAAGTGCTTTGTCGAGCTCAGGATTGGGCTCTTTCAACTAAAATTGAAGTTTATCGTTGTTGAAGGCCACCAAATGCAAACCTTAAGCTCTTCAAAGAACTCTGAGCTGTGAGACGGCGACAAGCTCCACAAAATAGACAACTTTGGATTGGCTCGAATCAACATAGTCAAAAGAGATCGTGTATCACGGCTTCGTCGACTCAAGTCTCCTTGGAATGGACCACTATTGGCGCGATGTCTACGGAACTTTTCACTTGATTCAATCAACAGCACAGAATTTGGATAATGGCGTAACATCTAAAAATACTTATATTGCTTCAGATCAATATTATAAAAATCTACCTGCTCAATCTGTTTAAAAACTCGACCATTGATCAATGATTGTGTCAAATCATCCAAAGCTTTTCGTTCAATGCAAATCGTAGAAGACAAAATGTAATCGCCAACTTCGAGGGTGGCGGGCAACAAATCAATTCCATTCTTGTAAATGATTGTGGGCAACTCAGAGTTAAATTCACGCATATCAACAATGACCTAAACAAGTAAGTTGTGGATAAGTAAAATCACGTGTTTACCATAGGCTTGTCTTCCTCAATATCTGGCAAAATTCGACGATTTCGACGCGAATCTGATGGCAACACTGCAAGTGCACGCAATTGAGACGCATCTTCTCTGGTTGTGTCATATTCAGTCGGGATGTAAAGAATCTGAACAAGTTAAATTACTACAGTTATTTTCACTGTTCAAACCTCTTGATCTCTAAGCAACGTCGTGAGTGCATTTTGTTCATTTTGAATTGAGGTCAGATAGCGCTCCTCTTCGGTTGAACTTGTGTATGAAAGTGCGTAAAGCTTGACATTACTCAAATTGTTGTGACCCGTAAAGCACTAAATGAACAACTATAAATTTGAAACAATTAAAAGTAACCCACTTCAATGATTCGAGTACAAGCAATATCGGAATGATAAAGAATCACATAACGAGGTTTCAAGCTTTCCAAACAATTGATCAAATTGTAGCGATTGCGCAAAGTCGAGAACAACAAAAGGGGTAAGAGCTGCAAATTTTCGCCAAACGGTTCTGAAACAACAGTCGGTGGAAGATCATCGAGACAAACAATTTCTTGATCCTCTTCGACTTTTTTGCTTGAACTCTGCGCAGGTTCTTTTTCAGATGTTTCCAATTTCTTGATGTAATCACCGGCCTAAATTCAATAATTATTATTGCAAAATGTGCTTTTGTTATTTTCAGTGACTTCTTGCAGTTAAGAGTCGTCAAACCGTTGTGGAAAATTCCGTTTGCAATAGTTTGGTTTTTGTTGACCTAAGTTCTTGTAAATTGTTTTCATTGCAAAAATCTCACTCCACCTTTCACAAAACACCCAAAGTTATTTTCGCTCTCCAACGAGGTCAATAAAGTGCTTTAATTGAACAGCATAATCAATGCCTGTAAAAAATGACCGCGAAAGCTAGACTGCGCGTACTTTGATTACAAAACTGAACACGTTTGCACATTAATAAGATCCACCCACTTTTTGGGCGCGAACACATGCCTGCGATTAAATCCGTTCATTTTCGTAATCATTCGCAATGAGCTCCTTTTTGAGCAGTTTGGTTAACTCGATGTCTTTTGGATATGGTACACAAAATGGAGAGCCCATGGTGAGAACTTTATTACCATAAGCATTGCTTTTCACATTTTTAGCTTGTCGTGAACTCGCCGAATGTTGTTAAAGATGGCCAGACTTTAACATCAACCTTACGAATATCGCCGCAATCAAATCACCAAAAGCGGACATCAAATCACAGTGACTCCGCAGACTCACAAATATCAATTCAAGACTCAGCTGAAGCCTCAAAAAACTGGACTTTTGTTAGTTGGGATTGGAGGGAACAATGGAAGCACAGTTGTCGGCGCAGCAATTGCAAATCGTGAGCAAATGGAATGGAAAACCAGGTAAAAAACGAATGTTTGTAATCATTTAAAAGATGCTTAGAAACGGTACTCAAAAGGCAAACTACTATGGTTCAATAACACAAGCAACGACTGTTCATTTGGGCTGGGATGGAAAAGAACAAATCTATGTTCCATTCAACAAAATCTTGCCTTTGGTTGAACCGAACGATTTGATCATTGACGGATGGGACATTAATAAAGCCAATCTGTACGAAGCTGCTCAACGAGCTCGAGTAAACTACACCAAAGAATTATTCTTGACAAACACATTTTTAGGTATTTGAGCCAGATTTGTTGGAGAAGTTGCGTCCACATCTTGAGACAATTCAGCCGAAACCGTCTATCTACTATCCCGACTTTATTGCTTTAAATCAAGAAGATCGTGCAAACAATCTCATTCAAAGTCAAACAAAGGCCGAGCATCTAGAACATCTACGCAGTGATATTCGCCAATTCAAAGAAAGCAACAATTTAGGTAGTCTGAGTGTTTAAAATCAAATTGACAAACTACTTTAGATTGTGTAATTGTGCTTTGGACCGCAAACACGGAGCGTTATTCAGATGTAAAAGCTGGTCTCAATCAAACTGCCGACGAGTTGTTGCAGTCAATTCAACAAAACGTGGATGAAATTTCTCCCTCAACTATTTTTGCAGTTGCTTCAATCTTGGAAAACGCTCATTACATCAACGGATCGCCTCAAAACACATTGGTTCCTGGAGTAATCGAGCTTGCACAAAAGCACAAAGTTTTTGTTGGCGGGGATGACTTTAAAAGTGGGCAAACAAAATTGAAGTCTGCGTTGGTTGAATTTCTGGTCAACAGCGGGCTCAAGCCGGAAAGCATTGTTTCTTACAATCATTTGGGCAACAATGATGGAAAAAATCTCAGCGAGCAACGGCAATTTCGGTATGTTTTATCAACTTTACAAGCTTCATGTCAACCTATTTAGATCAAAAGAGATTAGCAAGTCGTCGGTTGTAGACGACATGGTTAAATCCAATCAAATTCTCTATCCTGAGGCCAAAAATCCAGACCACGTTATTGTGATCAAATACGTGCCGTTCGTGAATGACAGCAAACGCGCTATGGATGAATATATCTGTTCGATTTTCATGGGAGGTCATCAAACTTTTCTTATCAACAACACTTGTGAAGACTCGTTATTAGCTGCACCGCTCATTTTTGATTTGGCCATAATAACCGAACTTTGCAGTCGCATAAGTGTAAGTCAAAAAGTGAATTTTCTGTCACTAAGAGAAAATATTTTAGTACGAGACAGAAAAAGGAACCAATGGAGAATTCAAGAAATTCGAATCAGTTCTATCACTTTTAAGTATAATTCTTAAAGCCCCTATGGTGCCCAACGGAACTCCAGTTATTAATGCGTTCATGAAACAATTTAGTTCATTGACCAAACTGTTGACTGTCTGTGCTGGCGTGCATTCTGACATTGATATGCAATTGGAATTCTTCACAAAGTTGTGAGCAAAAATGTTGCAGTTGAAATTGTTGTAGCTTTTTAAATGTTTGACAAATAAATTTTCTAAAACTTACATTCACTTTGGCTGGACGATTCTTGTCAGACTTCTTCTCCGTGTAACGAATGAGCCCAAAACTCACCAACTTTGGTTGCTTTGGATCTGCATCGGCTGCTACTGCAATGGGCTTTCGCTTTTTGACTTTTGCACGACCTTCCTTCTTTTGATCTTTTTTGATTTCACGAACCAACTGCTTTTTATCCTAAAAGCAACAATAAAGCTATGCTGATTTAAGTAGAAGTAAACCTGTTCCAAAATTTGATCATCATAGAGTGCAACAAAATCAGTCGGCCAAATAGGATTGCTAATCGGTTCTGTAGAATTGAATGGTTTTCCTTCCATACTTGCATATTGCTTGCCACGAAGCCAACAAAGTTTGCGTACTCCAAATTTGACCAAATCAAGCAACTGTGCACAAGTAGACTCATTCGATGCAAGAATCAAAACCGGTGGCTGATTAGTTGGATCAAATGAAGGATCTTTAGACATTTCTTCCTTGATTTCGTTAAGCACAGTTTCCAACGAATTCCACTTAGGCGGAGCAGTAATTGTAGTTTGACCATGTTCATCTTTTGCACTGCATTGTGATTTGATAGCTTCAAAGACTTTGTTGGCTGTTGGCGAGAACATCCAACCACTGTTCTTCTCTACAAACTAAATAAAAGAGTCAGCACTTTCTCAACTCTTAAGTTCATACCTCTTTGTCTGAACGCATTTCATTAATAAACATATGTACAGTTACAGGATCCAAATTTTCAGCCTGAACATTGACAATTAATTCCAAATTGAAGCACAATAAAACAAACCATTTCCAAGAGTCTTCGTAAAATCTTCAAGTCATTCAGCAAACGTTCTTGGCGATCAGTCAATGTCAATGTATTTTTGTGCAATTCAACTTCAAGCGGACTTGGTCGTAAAGCTGCTGTTGCTGAAACTGTGTCTTCCTCCGTTTCCAACTAAACAGAATGCGTATTGAAGTTTAAAATGAGCAGAATTTACCTCAACACCGTGTGTACATTGTTTGAGATCACGAACGCAAGTACTGATAATATCAATTAAACAAGTGCGAACTCGACGTTGAATTGGCGTCAAATCAATGGAAATTTCGATAAAAAGTGGCTAAACAGTTAAATTAATAATCACAAAACACTCAACGAACAAACCTGTGTTTTCTCAAAACTTGTCTTGACTCCGTCATCAAATCGTGGCAAAATTCTAGCACGTTTAACATAGAGACGATCAATCAAACGCTGAAGCTGTCCCAAACCATGTCGAGTAATTGCAGACGGTTGATCGGTAAAAGCTTTAACAAATCCATCTTCTTTCTTCTCACGGAACAAACGCAAAATAAATGATTCTTGATAACCCGTCAATGCCCTAGATACAAATATATAATGTGAGAATATGCAATAAAGCTTACTCATGTGCTCGAAAAACCAAGATGCCCGCAACTTGATCCAACGGAACACGATTCGTCAACAAATCAACCATAAAAATACGTGAAGTAACAAACTGAACGCCACCCGTTTTGTAAATATTCTCACTAAATTTGAAAGCTTGAAAGTCTACAGAAATGAGCAAACTTACCGATCTTTGCCAAGCACATCAGCAGTCAATATTTTTGGTGCATATTTGGGAGAAAGAGTTTTCAATTTTTCGATGAAGAAGTGCTCATCTTCGACAGTTGTGTTCAAAACAATCACACTTTGATCGGACTCAGAATACATATTCAAGTGATTCAAGAAGATACTTTCCAATGCGAGACCACTAAAATCATTAACGTCAAAATACGCTATTTAAAAACTAACCGTGCAGTTATGAAAATCAAATCGTCGGTGAACGTATCCATCATGAGATCCTGCTCAAATGGCATCAAATTCAACTGAAACTGTTTGCCCGTGGGCGATACACGTTGAACGTCTTCTTTTGGTGGTTCATTCGGAGGCTCTTTTGGAGGTTCTTTTGGAGGCGACTTGCGCTGAGCATACTTTTTTGAGGTAAATGACTTAAAATTCATTGCTGACTGAAAAGTGAAAGTGAATTTAAGTTGATCGATAATGCACAAAAATACACGAGATTACTCAACGGTAACACTGAAATATCACACACTTTAAAAACACTATTTAATAATCTCATCCGTAACAAAATGTACAACAACAGAATACCTCGCATCAACTTTGTCGAGGTAAATTTCAACAAAATCTATCGGTTAATAACAGTTTTAAAACAGCTATAACTAATTAATCCTAGCAAGAAATTTTTAAAACTCTCTCAAGAACCCGTAAAAATGTTGTGTGAAAAGGCAGCACAAAACAATTTCCTGATAAACAGAAGAAAAGCCATGCAAATATGAAGAACAAAAGACAACATAATGAAGAAGAATTTTCTTACAAATGTAATTTAGTGACAAGAGAATATCAGATAAAGACAATAAAGTGATTCAGTTAGTGACCCATTAAACGTCCAGTTCACCAGGTTTCTTGTAAGTGCAAAATCTATTTCTGTTAAAATTGAATGGCCCGTCAATCTCGGAATTAAACCCAATTTGATATTGAAGCTGCTCAAGATGTTCTGCGCGTTCAATGCCAACTTGTTCTTCCGTTTTGTTTGACTTCTGAATAACAAATTAAAAATGTAAGTTTGAATGGCAGTGTGTTACCATTTTAGATCCGGAGTTTGCCGTCAACGTGTGAAGTGCAATCCTCATAGAACGTCTTTTGTGTTCCTAAAATATTAAACAATTCGCATTCAACTTATTTAAGATTACCGTTTCACGTTTTCGAAAAGCCACATACGGATCATTCTCGTTTAAATCGTAACAAGACGGAATGATAGGTATCAACGAAGCACTCGGCATTTTTCGACAAATCGCCTAGATTTAAACATTACTCAAATAAGTTCAAACACTAAACAAACCGTTCGTTTGTCCAGCCAATAATCATAAATATAATTAAGTTTGTGCGCATCCGTTCCAGGTAATTTGTAACAAAAAGCCGCAAAACTCATAACCAACTTTCTTGAACTGTTTTCCAAGACTTCAATTGCCGACTCAAATTCGTTGTCTGAAATAAAAAGTTGCCGTTGTCTAAGTTTCAAAAGCCATTTAGCATCCTCTTCGTCCAAGTCGTAAGAAGTTTCTTTTACGCATTCAAAAGGAGTCGATGTGTCTGAATAGAAACAATTTGTTAGTTTAGATGTTGAAAACAAATAGAACTTACCGCTGTTATTTGGCTCCAAATGTGAATCGTTTCTTTTGCGTTTGAATTCACAATAAGTCTCTGCAGTAGACGACTCTAATGTTTCGAAAACCGGAATTGGGATAGGAACAGATTCGGCCTTAATACTTTTGCCTCTTAACTTATGCTTTTGCGACTTCATTGCAGCTTGCAGATGTCCTTCCTAAAAGTATTGAATGGCATGGATTCAATTTAAAGTTATACCTTTTCTTCATCCCTTTCCATGCCCGTTGTAACTTTGGTTGCCGGAGTAAATCGGTCTCCATTTTCTTTATCCTGCGCCGGCGCAAAGACATAAATTGGCATCTTCTTGTTCGGATTAACATTTCGTAAGTTTCGACTTTTTTGAGCGGAACATGAAATCATATATGATTTTTGCTGAAATTCAAAGAATTTAAGCGCTAAAGTAAATATTTAAGAAAGCGTTCAAGAAGTTTATGAACCTGGAGTGCTCGAATTATATTTTTAAGAAGAACAATAAGTAAATTTTAACAATAAACTACTCCTTTGGATGTGTGGATTTAAAACATCGCCAAAAATTAAACAAAAAACAGCAAAGTTGCGTAATCTACACAATAACTGAATTGATTGGAATGCTTTGAACGGACTATCCACATGTGATTTTATTCTTGCTTTTTATCAGTCTATCTTTGATGCGAATATAAGATGGCAACAAAATTCTTTACGGACGACAGCCCTTTAATACAGGATGCAAAGCTGGGAAAAAACGAGCACATACCGGTAAAGACTTTTAAATGTTTCGACAATAAATATTCATTTAGGACTTGAACACTGAATCGGAGTTTCGAAAGTTTTTCGAAATTGAACGTATTACTCAATGGATTCGAGACAATGCCTTCAAAAGAACGGCCTTTCAATTACCAGACGGCTTTTTACAGCATGCATATCGTTTAAGTTCAACTGTTGAAGCCGAATGCAACGGAGCTAAAATGTATATTCTAGCAGACACAAGTTATAGAAGGTTTGTTTTGTAGATTTTAATCAACCATTCAATAATTTCAACGTTTAGTTGCTGCATCGACGATGTTGCTGCACAACATGCAAAATGTGACAGTTTGGTGCATTTCGGAGAATCATGCTTAAGCAAAACAACTGACAGAATACCCGTACTTTATGTTTTTGGAAAGTACTCGCTGAATGTCGAAAGCTTTTGCCAGAAATGGACTCAATTTGTGAAAGCAACTGATTTAACAGACACTACGATCTGCTTGTTATATGACTCTATTTTTGTGCACTCGAAAGGCTTGTCGTTATTACTAGATTCTTTAAGATTAGACATTTTAGATCAACTGAATGAAGTTTTTCGCAAAGAACTATGCTCGAGTACAAATTTGATTTCTTTCGATCTGGCTACTGATGATCAAATTGATGATGATAAATGTAAAGTTACGCTGGGTCGAACAATTCCAAGCTCTTTTGAAGTACAGACATCAAAGACATTGTTATTTTTTGTTGGCGACAAAGAAAGCAAACTCCTGCCTGTTTGGCTGATTACTTTTCCGCTATTTACCAGTTATGTGCATTACGTGCCTGAAACCGATGAGCTTTTGCACGAAAAGTAAACATATTGTGTTTTGACAGCGATTTAATATTCTAATATTTAGTTCCACGTCGAATCGTCTTCTACGGAAACGCTTGTTTTTGGTCGAGAAATTGAGAGATGCTAATGTTGTTGGACTTGTTGTCGGAACACTGGAAATTAAAGGATACAAAGATGCAATTCAACGCGTACGCGAACTTTGCAAAGCTGCTGGCAAAAAGCTTTATGTTCTTTCAATCGGCAAATTAAACGAAGCAAAGCTGTCGAATTTCGCCTCCGACATTGGCGCTTTCATAATGCTAAGTTGCCCGTTTGGAATTGTTTTGGACTCTAAAAACTTTTACAAGCCTATTGTTAGCATGTTTGAAGCAGAAATTGCTTTGAATTCATCAAAGGAATGGTTTGCCAGCGATGGTTGGACGGCCGAGTTTAGCAATTTCATCAACGGTACTTTTAAAAGTTCCAATTCACTCAATAATAACAATTTAATTTTGTAGACAAAATTACTTTTGAAGATGCTGACAAAACGGATGTAAGCTTGATCACCGGAAAACTTCGAGCAACTCAACTTGTTGGAGATGAAACAGAAGACAAAAATAGTCAAGTAATTAGTTACACTGCCGGCGATTACTTTGCCAACCGGTCATGGAAAGGCCTGGATGACGGCTACCGACAAGATGAGTCCTTGGAAGTCAAGAAAGGTTTGACCGGAACATCAATGGGATATTCAAACGAGAAGCCGAGTTAATAGTTGTTGTTGCTTTGTACACTTTGTTGAGTTTAGTTTATTCGAATAAAATATTAATTCTGTTCCTAGTAGAAATTTGACAAAAGCGGAAATTCATCGGTAAATAAGCGAGTTTGATATGCTTGGGTTTAACAAAATGGACAATAAAGATTTTGTTTGAAAGTAGTGAGGACACGCGATACAAGAGGTTATTATTGCAAAAAATGGTCAAGGCAAATTTGAGCTTTGATTGCAGTTGGCTGGCACGTTTTAGTAATCCTGAATACTCATAACATTTTACTTCTTCCGTTATCTCTGCTGTGTTTGGCTGAATGGCGAGGTGAGACATCACAGTTAGCATCACTCAACAGACTAGTTCTGCTGTTCTTCCTCCGCGGAGTGCTCTGGACAAACAGATTACTGTTGCCCGATGAAAACGGCATCAACGGACTTCCCTGGCCAGTTGCGTTATGAGCAGGCGTTCGACTGTTGTGTGCTATTGTGCTTAAAAGGGTTGCAGTAGTTGTTCGACCAACAATAGGCTAAAAACAGGAAATTACAATGCACATTCAAAGTTCATACCTTAATTTCGTGTGGCTGCAAAATCCTCCTTCTTTTCTTTGGCAGTTTTGAACGAGCTTTTGCGTGACTATAGAACATCGCAAAGTTGCTGACAATCACCGGGACAGGTAATGCGACTAAAAGATACAGGGTGAGTCACAATTATTTCAGCAAGCTTCTTTCATTCAAAAAAGATGAAATCATTTTGGTCCGCTCCGTAGTTAGACTGGTTAAAATCTAAATGCAACTTACTTGTTAAGACGCCCATCAAAGCACAGAGCGAGCCAACAAGCATTCCTGGATACGTGTGGGGCACCATGTCTCCAAATCCAACAGTTGTAATGCAAATCAAGCTATGCCATAAGCCAACGCCGATTGATGTGAATTGATTTTCCGGATTCCGTCCCACCCGCTCAGCGTAATACTGCAAAAAGATTTAACTTTTGAACACTTTTAAGTCAACTAACCATTAATGATGCAAACATAACAGTGCCGAGCAGAACAAAGAAAAATAATAAAGCAAGTTCCTAAATTCAGAACTTGCGATTCATTAAACTGTGCAGAACTCACCCTTGCCGAGGCCCGAAACGTTTCAATCAAAATATTTAAGCCGGACGAGTGCTGTGTCAATTTGAACAAACGGAATATCCTAACAATGTTGAAGAACTCGATTGTATCTCGATGATTGCCTTCCAGTAAGTGCTCAAGCAGCCAGTCTATGTAGAATGAAGAAGTCGCTACGAAATCAATTATGTTGACAGGACTTTTGATGAATTTCGATGTGTTAGGTGCAAATATTAGTCGAGTGATGAGTTCGATAGAGAACCAAATGTTAGCTATTAACTCAAGATGAAAGAAGTAAGGATGCGCTCTAAAGTCACAAATTGAACTGCATTCTGAAAATAAGTTTACCTGGTTTTTTCTCGTTCCAGCGAGTAAATACCACCTTTATTGTTGCTCAAAGCATATGTGGCGTTTAGTTGGTTGAAGAAAGTTTCGTTGATGCGTCGAATACTTAAATCTGGTACACGTAATGAAGGTTCGGTTTTTAAGCAAAAACAGGCGATGGAGATTACAATAAACAATATGCTGATGATGGATATTACCTGCAAGGTTTGTGTAAATTGAATGTGGAAAAAGTTAATCAACATCGCGAATCAAAGCATTCATTTCAATCAATTTTCACACAACAATTTGATATTTAGTTGCTTTCTCGCCTCAAACCTTTTCATAAAATATTCAAGTTGTGAAACCTGAACCTTCAACAAAATATGCTTTAAATAAAGACATGCACGCATGCTTATTTAGTTCAAAAAGTTATGTGGCCTCATACTTGGTAATTCATTTCATCCGCAATAAAAAGTAGCAAATGTTGTAATCATCGGCACCCAATCTTAGTCATGCAAAAGGCACTCTTCAAAAAAACAAGCGCTTTGTATGGGTTGGTTGTTAAAGCAGACATTTGATTAAACGCGTTCTCTTTTCGCAAACTGCCCGCCTATTTTTTTAAGAACGCTTTTTAACAAATCAAGTAAGAAACTAACTCTGGCTCCCTAAAGCAGTATTTTAAATCATTAAACATGTTCTTAAGCCTACTTGTGATGACCACGGTTCATCGAAGAGCGCCCACACTTTCGGTTTTAATCTTTGCCATGGCGTAACTAAATCAGCAAATACACAAACATTTAAAAGGAATTTTAAGTACTTGTTCCACTGTAAAAATCATCTTCGAATCCGAACTTCTTGGCAATCTCTTCGGCTGACAACGGTTCCATGTTGTCGTTTTCAATTGATTCAATTACTTGCAAAGTTTCTTGTGTATCTCTGTGCTGAGTGTAGGTCATCCAACAACAAGGCTCTACTTGATTGGAATCCAGACCCCAAAATTCAAGCTCGTCTTCAAAAAGAGGCCCGCAAACATCCACCGGATAATGCAACTAAAAGTAGTGTTTAAAATCTTATGAAATCTAATAGCGTTTAAAACAAACCTTTCCCGTTCTGTAGTAATTGAGGATCATTGAAAACACTCCCGGATGCCTATCAAAAAAGTACTCATTTAAAATGCTATCGTAGTTTGCAAGTTCTAAAAGCACAGTTAAATACTAATTGAACAGTCAAATTTTTACGAGGTGTTAACCGCGAAAGTCTCGTAGCTGGGATCTTTCTTAATGTTGTGGATGATGTTTCGTGCCTATTAATCAAGAATTAAAGCAGGTTAAAAGCCAAAGTCCATACCTGACACCGCCGACGTTAATTATTATCCTGTGTTCATCCATCCAGCTCTTAAAAATTAGTTGTTTAACCAGCGAAGTCGCGCCTCTGGCGCTTCACCGCTTTGTTGTTGTTAGGGTCTTTCAACAAAAATTTTAAGTTTTTTTGTACTGGAAGTTACTGCACACATTTTTAACCACCATATTAAGCATCAATAGGAGAATACAAATTTGAGAAATTCCGGACTCCCAGGCAGACGTGGTAAGATCCGTTTTAAAAGTGAGTTCTCTAACCGTGTTCGGCGTATAAAAGTAGGTCCTGAACGTGCCCCCTGCTCCGGTTTTGGCCACAAAAATGCTATCTGACTGGCTGACTGACATTAAACAACTAATTTCTCTTAATTGAAACGACTTGTTAAATTGCAAATTCTATCAGATCAATAAATTTGAACAGCAATTTTAAAATCTGTAAACAAAACTTAAACGAAGCATTTTACAGTGTTTGCTACTGATGATGCAATTTAGAACTGAGTGCGCATGGACAGGAACGTGCGATGAATAGGTTAAAAAGAAGGCGCGGAAGTAGTTTGTCGCCAGCGCTCGGCCAACGGCACAAGTTCTTTCGGCCGAAACAGGTAAACCAAACAATGGAGGATCAGAAACACAGTGGATGCCTTGAAGCAGAACAAACGCCAGCAAATTAACCTACTCGTTTGAGTGGGCTGTCGCCTCGATTTGTGTAGAAGTTCAAACTATGTGACACGTGAAACGGCATTCGTGGAGCGTTGGCAAACGAGTTTAGGAATCAAACAAGAAACAGGTTTGGCGAAAACAAAGCAAGTTAGAGTTTAGCCCTAATGAAAGACTCATAAGCCGGCTATTAGCTGTTGCATAAAAATTCCAGCGCGCTCCTTCACATAATGTCGTTAATTTTACGAACCTAATTTGCGAGCATTTTGTTGAAATTCAAGTGTTTTCAGAGCCGGAAAAGATCCGTGTAAAGGTCGTTTTGTAGCCCAGACACTCTTGCGCGTTCAGAACTATTTCTTTGAACTCTTGACAAGAGCAAAATCTTATGCATTTTAACTGGAGTTGCGGCTTTTCGCAGAGTCCATTTCCTTCTGCACACAAATTAAACTTCATACCTGTTTAGCGATTTTGACTCGGCCTCGATAACCGGCAGGGGATTTTATAGACATTCTTCGATTAATACTTAGACTGAAGGCTCGCATCTTTGCAGTCAGCTAGCTAGCGCGAACACAAAATTGGAATGAAAGTTGCCAAAGTTTTGACTTAACTCGACATCGGTTAATTATTAATCGAGGCGGTCCAAAAACGCTCTCTCCCTGACAGATCCAATAGCTACGTCAACCACTCAATCATTAAAATTCATTGAGAACTACTGAGCCGGCAAACTTTCTGTATGCATGCTTTTATGTTGTTTCTTTCGCCGTGGACAAATTAGCCAATTGTGTACAAATTGCGCCTTTAATTTCATGTATTAGTTGGTCACTGCAGCAACCTCTTAATTTGCAAATAAAAAGAGTCTAATTCTTAAAGAAAGTTGTGCAAGTTGCAAACATCATGCTAATCGTAACATTTAATGCATTTCAAGTTGTTTGGACTCTAAAAGCATTACTCAATAAAACGAGTAAACAAAATAAGTGTTAAAAAACGCTGCTGCTTTGTGTTTTTTATTTTTTGCACTTGTAAATTAGGCCCAAAAAGGAATGCCCAGAAGGAGCGCACGCAATATTCAATTGGTCGAGCAAATTTCTCAAAGAATTCCTTCAATCAAATAAATGACTAGCGGGAAAATTATATTGTAAGTAAGAGTCTACTGGGACTACTTTGGCAATTTGTGGAAATCCAGCAGACTTCCTGGCAAGCAATCAAACGAAACGATAGAACCGAATTCAACGCACACGTTCAAGTCTAATAAATAATTTAAAAGAAAGAGCCAAATCGAACAGCGGTTTCACCTGTAATTTCGCCGAAGAATTGCATAAAAGCTATTTTAAACGTATTAAGAAACTATTGTGTTGCAAATTCCCAGAACGCGCTAATAAGTGTCAGCCAATGACAAAAACGCAATTTGCACAACAAGAGCGCCTATAAACAAAGTAAATAAACAAAGGCGATTACAACACGGACTTCGAGAATTTCGGCGCACCCTTCGGACTCAAACCCGAAATTTGCATCATCTCGACTTAGGGTTGCCAGATGTGGGAAACAAGTACAATCGCGGACGATGGGAATCCCGAACTCAGAGATTAGACAGATTTGGTCGGTGAAGACGCTCGTAATTATTCGAATTCATTGCTCAGTATGCCGAAAAAACTACACACAATTAGCCAACCCGTTTCCACAAACGCGCAATAAACGCCAGCCAAGTGCAATCTTTTCAAAATGGAAGACGACTTGTAAGCAAACAAATAATGGTAAGCGGATATTGAGCTTGTTTAGAAGAAAGTCAATGAAAATGTTTACATTCTTCAAAAGTGCCTTATTGTTTTGGAGTGCCGCCACATTGTCGAATTTTAACCGCTTATTTTCAAAAGTCCCACAATTGAAATGCATAAAATTATAGCATTAAATTATAGGGTTTGCGCGCTCTAACACGTAAAAGTCCGTTTCGTCATTTTGAAATTGCTCAATGAACTATAATTTTTAGCTCAAGAGTAGATGATCTGGAATTAGCAGAGAAAAGCCGCGTTCCGGCGAACGAACATTTTAGCCGTTTACCGAGTCCGAAGATACCCAAAATTCAATTGAGCCAATTTATAGAAGTATCCGCCGAGAAACAAAACGCAAACACACTAGCCAACAAATTCCTGTAGTTGCAAAAAGAAATATTTTTAAGTCGCGCATTGTTTAGAAGCAATTTTTCGTAAACACTGTAATAATTTTGTGAATCGAGTAGAATAATGAATAACAACAATGTTGAATAAAATAAAAGAGAGAACTTTTTAAGTTAAAAGAATCGTTTCTCAACTTACAATCTTCACCAACAAACAAAACAACAATAAGTCGCTCACCTTTTTCTGTGCCGCCGGAAAAGAGCCAAATGCAAGACTAATGGTAAAATCAGTGAAATTCCTCAACGAGGCTTGCATCTAATTGAGTACCGATTAAGAGCTTCTCCTCCACGAACACTAATTGCTGTCAATGTTCCACCGACTGCTCGCAACAACTAACAACAGGACAGTTGTCAAGCGGGAAACAACTCAACTGTTCCGCAGGGGCCAAGCTAGCCGCCTCCCCCAAAGAGCAGATCTTACACGTGAGCGTACAACAACCGCTACCCAATTACAAAGAGCTAGTCGGAATGTCGGAGTCCCAAAAAAAGGAAGCGTGAGAATGCAACGAAGTCAATCTGTTTTGGATCAAATTTTGTTCCATACGCGTCCACAGGCCACCAATTTACATTCGGCAAAGAAAACCTTGCCGGAAGCAACAAACAAATTGGCCCGCCGCAGAATCGAACAGAATCACAGCCAATGATGGATGCTTTCGAATTAAAACGCTCAATATGCAAGACAAAACTTATGACTTCTTTCCAAACACCTAAACATGCGAAGCGCTTAGCGGACAAAAACAAGCAACTGGACAATACGAATCAGCTGGACAATAGGAATCAGCTGGAATATGACATATGTCATTCTTCTAATGTTTTGCGCTTTACTTGCGCTCTACAAAAGCGCCGGATTAAAATGATGAACTAGTGTGATAAACTAGTGTGATGAATATGTTTTTATTTTTGCAATGTTTAGAAGACTTAAAAAACCTTACCGTTTTTCTTGAGCTAACCATCGTCACACTATCGGCATGTCTCTGTGAGAACTTCCTACTTTTGAAACTCATCCGGTCGACTTGAAATGTAGTGTTTTAGTGGAAAGAGTAAACAACAAGCAAGTTGTACAAAAAGCAATCTTACCTGAGAGATGCCTAAAACAATCATTTAAGACTTAAACGTTGAAAAACAAAATGTACCTAGAGAACAAATTAGGACTGATAGTCGTTTCTCTCAAGGCACTAAAAATAATTTAGAGATGACTTGATTGCCAAGAAAGAATACTTACTTTTCCGTAGCCGAAATAAAAGAGGCCCTGTGTTCTCGATTCTGCTCCTCACTGGCCAGATTGTTATTGTTGTTGTTGGGCGGTGGCGTTTGATTCTCCGACATTTTCGGCAAGAAGCCCGCGTTTCAGGCATTTACACAAAAGCCTACTCCAATCACCGGCCTAAATTAGCGCATTAATCGCGTAATGGCTCCAGAATTTGATATTAAACTCAAAGTCAACAAACAACGAACGCCGGGCGTTTCAGACGACTCGTTCCGCGGAAATCCGAAATCAAGCAGGAAATTGTGTCATTGTGAAGGCACGCAATTCAAAAACAGTAAAAAGTTGTTTTTTGATAGAGAATTTGCAGCACAACTGTAAAAGAACTAAAACGAGCATCGCAAAAAACGCAACAAATTAAAAAACTACGGTCTTCTCAACGAACAAGGATTTGAACACTTTTTATTCAGATGATTATGGCCTCCAACGATTAGATCAATTAAAAAGATTAAATTGCGCGAAAACTCCCCCGAGATTGCCATTCGAAATGTGCACCCGAATAGAATTAAAAACAAACCCACTTGAAACGACCCAAAATGAAAATCTTTGCACTCCGCTTCCAGCAACGTCTTTAATTAAATCCAAATGTTAGCAAAGATCGCGGCAAATATTTGACTAGATCTCTTTTAAAGAACAGACCACACTTAAAACTTAGCAACTGTACAAGAATTCAAAATAAATTGTTCTTCGAAATGGGAAGACGGTGCACAAAATGGAGATTTTGTTTTCGGAAAACTTCCTTTGCCAAAACGTCGCTCAACTGATTCCTATTGTTTTGTGTTCGTCAAAAAACAATTGTGTCGACAAAGGCTATTTTGAGTAGACAAAATAGGAGGCACAGTTAAATTGGAAGCAAAGCGTGAAACCATGCTTATTGACAGTATTTTCGCGCTTGAGCGACGGAAGAACAAAAAGCACGAAAATTCGAAGGAAATTTATTGTTTGGAAGAGGAGATAATAAGTTTGCCGACAATAAACGATAATCCACGCACCAGCAAAGAGCATCAAAGTGTTCGTCACCAGAAAAAATCTCCTGTGAATTATGGTTTGTTTTTGTTGAACAATAAAATAGCCAGATGGCAATTTTTATTGCTTTTGCGCCGTAAGCCTTGCCGAGAAGTAAACTTTGCAGTCCTAATATTTTGATGTGCGGACTTTTAATTCTTATGAGGCGGCGCTTTTAGATTACGCACTTAAATTACACACTTGAAACTTTTCAACGCCTCATAAAACATGCTTATTAAGCGTTTGTCTAATCTGCCATCTAAAAAGTCTCCAAAGATCAGCGATTGTCATTTAGTGTTTTTATTTAAGAAATGAAGGCATTATTCGCATCTTTTGTTCAGTCAAGAAGTTCAAACCGATGTCTTTAAATTTGCGAAGAACTACAAGTTGAGCTAGACGTCTAAGTAACTGGGGCTTCCTAAAAACAGCTCAAATGAATTGCATATACATCTACTTTGCAGTCCATTTTAATCAAATAAGTAACGCATATGATTTTCCCAACTCAAAGTACCTGTTTGATCAAAAAAGAATAACCGGAAACAAGCAAATTGGCGCCATCCGTTTATGAGATTTTGACATCCTTGCAGCTCCATACCAAAGCATTTAAATCATTATAATAAACGCTAAAAGCAAAGTTGTTCGAGTCTTTAAACGAACTAACAAAAGTGAACTCACTAAAACAAAAGTTACGCGCTTCTTTATTTAAAGAAACATAAGAAGTATCCGTAGTCGAAAATCTAGACAAACTCAAGCCGCTTCAACAAAGACAATGGCAAACAGCGCTCGCCAGCAGTAAATGTCGTCAACTGTTTTAGAGGACTTATGTTGGTTTCCAAAATTTAATTAAATACGCAATTGAACGCCGGCGGGAATTGGTGTCCCAACTGCAAAAAATGATAGCTTTAGAACTCCAAGAATTACAATTAATTCGTGCTTTAGTGATTATTTTTGGACGCAAAAAACCCAAACCCGCATTTCTAAAAAACGCTTACTGCCTCTTGACAGTCGCCACTACCAAAGAGTTGATTTAATTTGCAACAAAAAGAATAACCAATGTTGTGGCGGCATTTGAGTTGAAACATTCCTTTTGTTGCGCTGTTTCTGTTTATTTGTTTAAAAAGCTGTTTTCTGTACACTATTTACGTACACATTTAAGTATTGTTTATTAAAGCTCACTGAATTGCAAACACAAGCAAAAACAAACAAAGATTACAAATTTGAAAATAGACGTTTTTTGCTTTTGCGATTCGTGAATTTGTTGCAAAATCTTGTGTCGAGTATGGTGTCTTTGGTCAAATCAAAGTCCGTTGTTACGTCACATTTGAGTGGACGCTCTGTTTCCGCATTCAATTGACCGAGTCCGTAGAGAAAGCTAAACAAATGCACTTAATTATAAACACTTACAATTAAAATCTTACGCGTAAATGAGCTTTGCCAACTGCTGGTCACACTTCTTTTCAAGCAGGCATATTACAGGATACAAAAATTCTTTGTGCAGACTAAAATCGGAGCTCATTATTTGTGCATACATTTGCGGCAACAAAATCGGTATAACATTATTGACCAAAAATGACCATTGCAAAGCTCTTTCGACCACTCTAATCTGTAATACAATTTGACACTCTTACGGTGGCACGTGCTTTTAGTAAAAAGGGCAAGTGGCAACTAGACTCCGCTAGATTATATTGTTTTCGGATAAATTGCAAGAGTTTTGGGGTTTACTGTAAGTATTGACTTGCTAGCAGAATTTTGAAGTGAACGTGCGCAAACAGACCCAGTGATGCAGTCAGCCGAATGTGTCATTTTCGAGTTGTTCGAGCTTTCAAGTGCCACCCACATTAAGCGTTCGTCGTGCAATTGAACTTGTCGAACCTTTGAGTTTGTGCAACTCCGGTCTTGCGGATGCAAACCGCCAACAAATCACTCAACTTTGCACTTTCTTGCAAACAACTTAATGATCAAAAATCAGCTGCTCAGCTCCGTGCTTTCTAATTGCACACTTGCTAGTCTATTTATAAAACAAAGTGATTTTTGCCGCATTACAAAACAATGACCCCAAAGTCAACAAGTCTCCAAGTGCTCGTTGTTCAGAAAAACAAACACGAATCTACACTTCACCTGGAATATTCGACTCTCATAATGAACATTTGACCTGTGTTTTTGGGTTCCGCGAAGTGCAAAAATTAAAAGCCGTGCACGACTTTTGGCCAAGCTCTCAACTACCGTATTCCTTAATTCTTAGAGTCACGTGGTCGATTTTTGTGTTTTGGTTGGCTCTGATGACTTTAACAAACCTGCAAACTTCGTCTTTCGACAGACAAAATGTAGTGATCGGACTTGTAAAGAGGTGGCTTTCGTTGAGCGCTCGTTGAAAGTCGGTTGAGAACTCGGCCGCAATTTGATTCCATCCACATTGGCGAAAACTGTGCATGTTTTTATTTGAATCGAATATTAACTGCTTGGCTGTTCGAATTAGGCGCTCCGGCTCAGTGATGTTTTCGTCCACTTCGCACTTGTCCGTGATCAGGCAAACCAGCAATCTGTGCATCCTATAAATTTTTCGAACTTATTTTTAAAACATGTTCAACTTTTTCGCAAATTTGGTTGAAAATTATAGATAATAAGCAATTTGTTGGAACCAGTTCATTCACGTGTACGAAATTTAAATGCGTAATACACAATTGGGTGTTTATTTGTTCCGTACCAACAATATTTGATTGGCCAATGTGTGCAAGCAGTGTGCCAGCAATTCACGTGCGCGTTCATTTTTGGAATGGCTTTGATTGTTTTTTGAACTCAAAGAATTTGGAACAAACGTTAAATTGGTTTTTGGAATTAAAGTTTAGGTAAAGTTTAATTGCACTTTTGTCTGGCCAACAAAGCAGTAAACGCCTCGTTGAAATCCTTTCAAAGGAATCTAATTATAGAACTTTTTGTCATCAGTTGAAATTTGCGCTTTACCTGTACTTGTTTTGTAAGTGTTGTCTTAAACTCCGCTGAAACAAGTTTTTGAACTTGGAGTCCATTTCCAAAAATAAAAACGGCATTTAAAATTAAAGGAAGTTGTTTGCACAATGCTAATTGTTCAAGTACTTCTTAAATATTCAGGCTGACCACTTAAATTTCTTTGTCGGAACAGGTGCATCTTTAATTCAGACGATTGCCGTCATTCCTTATCAATACACAATTTTTGGCATTTAACTCAAGGCTACCACAGGAACGTCAAAAACAAGATTTAAAGAACTTACGCGTCCAATTTGTTATAATCACCATAGCGGCCGCAAACTCGCATTCCATCAACAACACTCAATGATCCACAAATAAAGAAGGCAGCACAAATAGATAATCTCAATTTCATTTTGAAGATTCCTTACAGTAAACGTGTCAGGCCAACGAAACAAGAGCCACACTTTTTGCGGGAATAGGAGGAGTTTGCGAGCCAACAGCAAGCTATTTATGTAGGAAACTGGTGTCAGTTTTTGAAGATATCAAGACCGCCCCCAAATAGGTAACGGTCAGCGGAAAGCATTACTCATAGCCTAACACCAAGTAGAACTCTAAGATTGGTTTTTAGATAAAAAAAAGTTGCAGAACTTTTTGAAACAAACACTTTGCTGGGTGGGCCAAAAAACGCTAACACAAAAAAGCCAATCAAAAGTTTCAAACACAAACAATTTTTTGTGTTAGCGTTTTTTGATCCACTCTGTAATTATTGATATTGTTGCAGATTGTTTGTTACAACTTTATGCACATGCTTTAAACACGCAAACAAGCCTTTCCAATCCATAACATGCAATTTAATTTGAATGGTCCGTTGTGACGTAAACAAGCGAGCGCGCAACATTGACAATTATTGTCTACGTTTAATCTCTGGTTTACAAATCTTTCATGTCTTTTACGTTTAAACTACAAATAAAATCTTTCTTTAAGAACGTAATAATTTATTTCCTACATATTTACAATATTATACATCAACGAAAGACCTGTAGTGTGTATTTAAAAGAGTCATGAACGCACCAATTTGTACTGGAGAACTAGGTCTGCACTTTGCTTCCAAATAAAGTGTTTGACTGTTCGCAAGTCCATGTCTGGGTCCAGTTTTTGGTCATTGCAATAAAGTTCGATTTTGTCTTCTATGTTTACTGGAATGGAGGCAGAAGCGAAGAACTGGGAGTTTGAGACAGTTTGAACGGATGTGCCGGTAGAGCTTCCTTCAGCTTCACTCAACTCGGCTGGTGTTAATATTTTCTCAAAAATGTGCTCAAGCACTTTTCGGACATGAAGCATTTCGGTTGCAGATAACCGGTCTCTGAAATGGTTAGGGGTTGAAATTTGTTTGATTTTTAAAATGTACCGTTTCATTGTTTTAGTTGGAAAGCTCGGATGTGGTTGCAGAATAAATGGTATCTTATTGAACTTCGGAAATTGATTTAATTCCACAACATCCAACACCCAGGGAGGCAGGTTTTCACGGAGCATCTCGTTTGAGTTGGCAGCATCTAAACTTTGCAGCTGTCAGCAAATTAAATCAACAAGATGGCCTCGCCTTTAACTGTACATCTGAAAATTGGTCGACCGCCGTCTTCACAGATCAAAACGGGCGTATGGGGAGGAAAAGAAAAGAAGCCATGCAAGGGGCTGTCCAGGTCATTTTCTTTGAAAGCCAAACTCCAGTGTTCAAACAAACTGCGCAATAGAAGTCCTCCATAATTAGTCAGGGTTTTAGCGTCGTCATTTTTGTCAAAAAGACCGGCATCTTTGGAACTCACCCATGCACTAAAAACGTCTGTCTCGTCAAGAGTAATTTCCAGAAGGCCGCTTTTAGTGTCAACAGAAAACCAACTTGGAACAAAGATCTAGAAAGCATTCATTTACAAGAAACACACATCAACAACTAACCTTTTTAAAGTGGTCTTTGACTACTTGTTCTAAATCCGTTGTTAAAGCTTGTTTTTAACAGTCAAAGTCTTTTAATTTAAAGAACGCACCGAAACCAATCTGGCCGTAATTGCAGATCTTTTTGCCTTTTAAAATGTCATAAATTTCCACGTTGTTATCTGCGTCTCGAGTAACTACGTGCCTGCGATCATTTAAAACAACGTGTTGCCGAATTGAAGGCGCTCCTGAAGACAAAAGCGTTTAAATGAGTTGTTTTAATCATCAAATCTACCGGTTATACACATATCAGGCTCTGCTACGAGTGGATATTGGTAGTCCATGTTTGGCTCGTATTCACTTGACGATTCGCTGCCAGATAATTGCCAACGGCGCAGGTTAGAACTCCAAGGTGGCTGCCCAGACATTTTTCGGTTGATAGGGATCGTCAATTTGAAGCTAAAAGCAAAAATAGTAAAGACACGTTTAATAACTTGCCTTTTGAATTGGAGACTCTTCGTAGAATAGAAACTCCGAGTTTTGTAAGTCGTTCAAATAGGTGCGGAAGCATTTACGATCGCGCCCGCCAGATATCACATAGTTAAAGCCTTTGTCTGCTTGCAGTGCCCAAACAGAGTCTGTATGTGAAACAATTGTACCGATACAACGTTGTTGGCCAATACTCCAGAGCTTTATCGTTCCATCTGAACTGCCGCTTATAATTTGCGTGCCTGTGCGATCAATCAAGACGGCCCGAATGTTGTCAGTGTGTCCTCGAAGTTTGGCTACTTTTTGGCAAGAACGAGGGTCCCAAAGACGAAGACAGTTTTCAGTCGATCCAGCAACCTAGAATAATTGTTCACATCTTGACAAGCACTCTTTAAAACCAACCACCACAGTTCCCAAATCATTCATCGCCAAAGAATAAATACTGTTTTTCGAGCCGTGCAACGAAGAAGCTTAAATGTGTAACAAATATTAAACTTGACATAATTGTATTCCCTACTCGTTATTGTGTTATTTAAAGCTGTCAATTTAGTCAGCATTGCCACATCCCACAGATAGACACATCTATCAAGTCCAGAACTTGCAACCATTTCTTGCGGCTCGGATGCATAGGCCAAGGCACGAACACAATCTTTGTGAGTTCTTAAGGTCGACATGCAGAATCCTTTTCTCGCATTCCAAACTTTTACCGTTGTATCACTTGAGGCGCTAATGACTGAAACGTTTAAATAAGTCTTAAAAGGTTGAAAAACAAGTTACGATAGTTTCCTTGATTACACAAACAAATGTCGTTTATCCACTGAAATCATTCTGTTTAATAACCAAAACACATTGCAAAAACTCACGTCATAATGATGTTCAAGTGACTGTAAATACTTTGGCGATGGAACGGGACTTTCGTCCAAACTGTTAACATCCCATTTCCTAATTATCATGTCCGATCCTGCGCTAAACAGAGTTTTACTTTCCGCGTCATATTGAAGTGCCTAAATTAAAAGCAAGTTGTGGCCGTTTCCTTAAATGTAATGCTTACGTTAATAAAAGACCGATGTCGTGTTTCTTGTTCATCGCGTATGATAAATGAGATCTAAACAGTGGAATGAATAAGCGTTATGAATTTCTAGCACACACCTGGACCTTCTTTTTAGAAGCCGGAGTTGTTTGCATGTTACTCATTTTAAGTTAAAACTTGCCATTTAACAGTAACAATCTAAACACAAAAATAACAAACATCAACAACTAAAACGAATATGAGTTGCGGAATTTACCCTTCAAATCAACAACAACTTCACAAATTGACGCGACAAAGTTTATTCATAAAACAAATTCAAACAAAAATAAGTTATTTGAGAGATCAACACAAAACAGTCAAGAACAAATTTGTTAGAGTGTGAGGATTAATTGATATCATTAAATTGTTGGCCGTTTTGGTGCGTAAAGAGTTTTCGAATTAAGCACAACGTTTGTCGACAATCGATTTGCCCATCTCTTCGTACTCGCTCTTTCCAATCCACAATTGTTGAAAAGCTCCCTGAAATGGAAGCAGCTTAAATGTGTTTGAGTGTTATCAATTTTACCAGTGAAGAAACAATTGAACCGCCAATCCAAGAACTGTATTTGCGTTCATTTGGCTGGATGGGAGGCAAACGCAACTTTACTGTCTAAATGTGCGGATTTAAGTGTAAGGTTTAATCAACAACAAGCTTTACCGAGTTGACGTTTTGTGCCAATTCATAGTTGAGACGTTCCGTGAAGCCCATAATCATCGAATTTCCGCCAACAGCCAATATGTGAGTGTAAAGTTGCTGAAACATAAACAGTTAATTTAATTAAAGGAAGTAAACATACCGGTCTCATGTCGATATTGCACATACCGCAAGAAGTGATTGCAACTCTTGAAATGTCCAAGTAAGTGCTTCTTTTCTGTTCTTCGTGTCCGAATCAAATACTTAAAGTCAAACAAAGATTCTGGGATCTTCGCTCGTTCAGCCAGAAAGTCTTTGCGGAAGCCGCAAGGAAATCCATACGAAGAAGCGGGCAGTTTTTCCATAAAGTCAACATCAATTGGAGTTTCGCACAATTGAAGAGTTGAATGGGCAAAGTCTTCGAGCAACAACTAAAGCAAATCGAATAAACGAGTGGATTTAAATAGAAACTCACTCCTTCCATGTAGTCTTCATAGGATTTTGTTGTTGGTGGTAAGTTTTTTCTGGCTTCCCAAACAGGCGGTTCCCCGTCTTTGACTTCGGTCTAGAATGCTATTGTTTTATGGCTATAACATGGAAATTGCGCACCTTTGCCGCTACTTTGTAATAAGGCACCAAGTCAATGTTCTGCTCGGCTAAAGTCCGTCTGCACTGATCAACAATCATGTCTCCGCCAACTGGGGATTTCACAACTGCCGATGTGATTGGATAGCCTTCGTAGACAGGCGTTGCAGACGTGTAAGTGGCTCCAGAGTCCAAAACTAAAGCGGTGTGACGACCAGTTGAGAAACTAAACACATTGTTTAAAACACGTTTAAACAACGCAACCTACGCCGAAAGAACAGCATTTTTGATGAGGAAAAAGGACGGAACTTGGTACTTCTCAAACATCAATTCGGCCAACTTCTCTCGTTTGTCTTTCACGTTCCACTAAATCGAGAAGTGTTTAAAAGTCTAATTTTTACAAACTCACTGGCGTTTCGCTAAACAAAACTCCGTGATTCTTGCTGTCGGAAATCAAACACTTTGAATAAGCGTAGTCGAGCATTTTTTCGAACAAGTCCCAGTCTTCAATCATGCAGTCGTTCACGAATTTCTTGACTTCGCCGTTCTCCCTCGGCACGTTAACTTCTGTTGTGCCGAGAAAATGCTTTCGTTTGTTGTCACTTGCTCCATTCTCTTTATCTACTTCCATTGTGCCATCACCAAGAGCTGCTTCAACACGCTCACCGACAACTGATGGCTCGTCGAACTAGAAGCACGAAGTACGTTTAAATGCAAGAACAAAAGGTACTAACCTTTGGATACTCCTCTCCTCCAAACCCGAATCTAAACGAGTGGGAGCCCAAGTCAAATACGATCGCTCCCACATCGTCTCCTCCGTAGATTCCACCGCTCATGTCCAGAAAGTGATTGAATCGGTAGAATTTGAAGAAATCAAATCGAAAAACGGCAGCTAAAAATTCAAAGCCAAGCCGAAAATTAATCCGTGCAGGATCGGAATATGTGAAATCGGTTTTGGCGAATAAGCAAATTTCCGTGCGAATACGCAAGGCTGATGATATCTTTATTAGAACTACACAAATGGATGGGAATAACGCCGTTCGAGATCCTTCTACACACACTGGCTGTTTGGATCAGCAGCATTCTAGTTGTAAGTTGAAATTCAACGATGTTTAAAAACCTTGGTTATGTGCTTTTAAAGGTTTGAATGTTCAGGTGCTTCGATGGGGCTTTGAAATGAGGTTTATAACTTTTTGGCAGTTGTTCACGCCTCTGTTCGTTGCAAGTGCACTCAACGTCTACTTTATCTTCATCGTCACATTGCGGCACTTCATCGAAGACAAACAACTTAAACGTGCCGTATTTCAGTGAGTTTAAAAACTAGCGTTACGTTTTTAAAAGTTAACGTTTTAGAAATGCATTCAACTTCCTTCGCGCTTCAGTCATCGGGTTTTTTGAAGTGTTGATTTGTCAAAAGATCGAAGGTGATTTTGAACGTGGACAAGTAGCAATTCAATCGTCATATTCCGTCGTCTTTATGCCCGTTTGGTTGCTGATGGCAGCGTTAGGAATCCAAGCGTGCCGGTTGCTTTGATCTCAATTGTTTACGGTTTTCAATTGCGGGTAGATAGTTTGAAAAGTATTATTAGTTTTAATGATTGTATTTAATTGTACAGTAAACATATTCAATCATTTGTTTCGAGAAGTTATTTATTTCGAATAATATGCTCGACACTACACTTATAATTTATGTTAACTAAACGAGAAGTGCAAAGAACCTAAACATTAATGAATAACACAAGTTAGAAGAAGCCTCTTGCATCGGCTTTGCATTGGCTATTGAATCTAAACTCTTTGGCCGTGGTTGGCTGCTTATTTGCTGGCGATGTAGTTGATCAAGTCGACAACGCGGTTGGAGTAGCCATACTAAACAGTTCACATTAACGTTTAAATGTATAATCTCAGTCTTACCTCGTTATCGTACTGCAAATTGCAATTTAATCAATGCACACGATGATGTCTGGATCTTCTAACACTTTATGCAGTCTTTTAAACAAAATGTTAGAAGATCCAGACACTATGTGCATTGATTAAATGTATTTACCCAAGAGACGAGCTTGACGAAGTGCGGGTTAAGGCTGATGCACGCGCCGGCATCAAAGATGCTAAAAAGAAGACATTTAAATCAGTCACGTATTAACAGAAACTAACCTTGACTCAGTGCTGGTAGTGAAGTCAGTCGACACAACTTGCTCTTCAGTGTATCCCAAGATTCCTAAAATAGGGTGTTTAAAATGCCTTTTCTTATTCATTTTTACCCTTCAATTTGCCCTCGCTAGCCTCCTTGACGACCTTTTTGATGGCGTCTAGTGGGGCCGGCTTCTCAGTACGGCAAGTCAAATCAACAACAGAAACATCAGGAGTGGGCACACGGAAAGCCATTCCAGTGAGTTTGCCGTTCAATTCCGGAATGACCTAAAGAGCGGGGGAATTAAATATTCCATTAAATACTAAGGGTTAACTACCTTTCCAACGGCCTTTGCGGCACCAGTGGAAGCCGGAATGATGTTTTGAGCGGCACCACGTCCTTAACACATTGAAAATTACAAAAGAGTATTTAAAATATGGTTACCATCGCGCCACAATTTGCCTGACGGTCCATCGACAGTTTTTTGAGTAGCAGTAACGGCGTGGATAGTGGTCATCAAACCTTCGATGATTCCGAACTCGTCGTGGATGATCTTAGCCAACGGAGCCAAGCAGTTGGTTGTGCATGAAGCATTGCTGATGACGTGGTCCTTGCTTGGATCGTATGCACCTTTATTCACGAATATAGGACTTTTCTCACCCTTTGAAGTTTTGAACACTTTTCTAACTTAAGTTTGTTTAGAATGTTTATAATAAATTTTGTTTGCATGTTGCTTAGAACTTTAAATTCAGCGCAATTACTAAGGGGTGAGAAAAGTCCTAAAACTATTTAACCTACCTTCATTTACTCCCAGAACGAACATTGGAGCATCAGCGGATGGAGCAGAAATCACAACCTTAAAGAAATGCATAACTTATTCAGTTCTCCGAATATCAAAAGCCATTAAGTTAGTTAATTGATTAACAACTGTTTAGGCTTGAAATTGGTGTTCGATAAAAGTGTTCTTTTCAATAAGTGAACAAAATAAACGTTTTTGACATACCTTCTTTGCACCGCCTAAACGATTTGAATTATTTAAATCATTTAAAATAGCAAAGTACCTTTCAAGTGAGCAGATGCCTTCTCGATGGTAGTAAAAACTCCAGTAGATTCAACTACATACTCGGCGCCCGATGGTCCCCATGGAACTGAAAGTTAGAATAGTTAGTTTGTATCCAAAACGACTCAAAACAACTCACTTTCAGCCGGGTCCTGAAAATGATGAATTAATTGATTGAACTTAACAACAAGAACGTACTTTTGAGTTGAAGACGCTGATAGTGTGAGTTCCCTTGTTTGGAAGCGAAATAACCAACTTGCCGCCCTCAGCCTTCACAGTTCCAGCAAAGCGTCCGTGAGTGGAGTCGAATTTGAACAAGTAGACCATGTAGTCCAAGTCAATGAATGGATCATTGACGGCGACGACCTCAACGCTGTCCTTCTCGATGGCAGCGCGGACGACAAGACGACCGATACGGCCGAAACCGTTGATGCCAATCTTAGCCTTGCCCATTGCGAATTGAATTGAAGACGAAAGAATGCGAGTGAAGCGGATTGCTATAACCTAAATCTCAAAAGTGAGTGACGAATCTTCGAAATAGCACTATTTATAGACAGTGGAACGCGCGATAAGATGCGAAGGCAATCAGATTGATTGGGATCAAAGAACAAACATCCAATCTGTGCTCTGTGCAACCGCGTTTTGTGAGAATTTCACACTCGACTCTCATCAAGTGAACTGAAAGACCAAAACAAGCATCTCAACAATCAATTAGGTGAAAGAGCGTTTTTATCACCGATGTCAGTGGAGAAAGAAAGAGTAAACAAACTGATGCAATGCAGTAAAAAACAGGCACTGAAAGCGGCAGAGGAACGGCTCTTTCGAAAGGTCGGGGCCACTGCCGAAGGTTTTGTACACGGAAAAGCGGACAGCGCACGCACGCTCCCACCCCTAAAAAATGACTTCCAACGCTATTTCGTCAAGCACAGCCGCGAAGAAACAACTAGAAATCGGATGGCCAGGCGTTGTGGTCTTTCGTTCTAGCTTTTTCTTTGTTCAACGCCGTGGGCATTTATATTTTCCAATGCAGAGCCTCCTGTCGGCACTTGAACATCCGCTGTCAAGTTCCGCTATTGAATTAAAAGCTCGGAAACAGGGTGACCAACTTTTTGCGGGTGCCGAACCCTTAGAGCCCAAATGCACACATTCTAGTAAACAGCGGAATTGATTGAAACCGGCGAGTGAAATTCACATGCGGAGTCTATGCAGACACGTAAACATTTGATGAAATTTGCAGGAGCTACACGATTAAACGAGGAGCAAATGTCCGGTTCACAATAAGCGCAATGAACGGCGTGATTGGGCCGGCGTGGCAGCGGCTAGTGTGTAAAAATGGTCCGACACTGAGCATGAGCAGATAAAAACGATAAATTATGCACAGAAGCGACTGCGGAAATACTCTAAGAACACATTGAGATAAGAGCATTTTAACAAATTGAAAAGCAAACAACTTTAAACTTTAAATGTTGTATAGAACACACTCAAACATTAACACTTAATTATTCTCGCATACTATGAATTGAATACTCACGCTTATGTTACACAAAGATGTGCGGCCGTATTCAGTTTAAATGCAATTCTTGTCATTAGAACTCAGTGCATTAAAAGCGGTCAAAGCGCTATTGTTTTCTTCTTGGCTTTTCGAATCAAACTTTTCCCTCCTCAATTGTTGCGAAGACTTTTATTAAATCGTATTTAGAGATGGCTCAGCAACCAACCAAAGAACAGCAAAAGATCCTCGCCGGCTTCAAAAAGCTCCGAGAAGAACAGCAAGGACTTATTGGCGATATCCAAAGATATGCGGTAAGCAGATTTTGCGTTTAAAGTCTAAACTATTTATAAGTTATAGGGCGAGATCAGAGAGACGCAGTAAGTTCTACTTATAATATCAATCCGTGCTAAGATATCAATATTTGAATCTAGGAATGTTTTGAAAACAATCGACAAATGGGAGAACAACGAAGGCCGCAAGTTCTACTACCGAACAGTCGACGCTCTCCTTGAAATGGACAACAAGACTATTATTGAGCGTTTGACAAACAACGTGAATGAGGTAATTGATTGCAATAAAAAGAATACAAGTAGTTAAAACCTTTCAGCTCGAACAAAAATTAAAGAAGGCGGACGAAGATTTGAAGACGAAAGGGTCAGAACTTCAAGAATACACACAAAAGCACCAAATTAAGATCGTCGCTCAATAATAATAACCTTGTTGATCTGTACTCGTTGTTTTACTGCCTATTGTTTGGACTTGTTGTGGATATGTGCAAATAAACTGTTTAAATTGATTTGTTTCTTGTGAACACATGCAAACAGTAAGTTGAATCGACTAGCCAAAGTTGAGTTGATTTTTCAAATTTATCATGTTTGCTGATAAGAAAGCTTTCATTAACAAGTTGCACTAACAAATTGCATTACAGGTTTGCGGTTAATTTACTTGCTTGTCTTTTAAGTTCACTATAAATCATTTTTATTGTTATGCAAGAAGAAAAAAGATGGCCAAAGTAATCGAAAAGTGTTATTTTTATTCAACAGTTAAAGTTCTTCAGGTTGACGCGAGAATTTGTTCTTCTTTATTCGGCTTACATTTTTTCGACAATTTCGGATTCTCTTTGGTCGTTTGCAATGATTTTTATTTTGGAGCGGCTAGGGTGGAATTCAATTAGTTTGTGTGAATCAGTTAGTGGAATCAGTTGCTGCTATTTTTCTTAACGCTTTCGTCGGTGATTGGCTTGGACGGCATAATCGACTTTACGGTTAGTTAAAGCCTTATCAAATTAACTGTGTAAGTTTAGCCACTCAAACAATTCTGGCCGTCAACAACTTGTCAATTGTATTTTCATGTTTATCGTTGGTTGTTTGCATGTTTTTGGGCGGTCAGCAGAAACTGGTATATACTGCTTGTCTTGTGGGATCGGTTATTGCATCCGCATTATCCCGATGCGCATCTGAAGGTGAAAAACTCGTCTTCACAAAAGACTGGATTGTTGTTTTGTCGAAAAGAGAAGTCGGAAGTACTCTTTCAAGTTAGCCATACTTAAAGTGCTTTCAAAGATGTCATTCATTTAGATCGTAACGCAACAATAACAGTTATTGGCCATTTGGCTTCTTTAGTTACTGCGTTAGTAGCTGCTTATCTCATTGTTTACTTTGGCTACTTGAAAGCAACTCTAATTTTTGTTGGATTCAATTTGGTTTCTTGGGCTGTTGAATGTTATTTGTTGACAAAACTTTACAATGAAGTTACGGAGTTGCATAATCGGCACGACAGTAAAAGTATTTTAATTACTCTAAACTTCTTTAAACTAGTTAAATGTTTTAGACAATTTGAAAGAAATCAATCAAAACGAAAAACTTATTAACTCAACAAACGAGTCAACAAATCAAAAAAGCAATTCTAATCGATTGACCTACATGATCAAAACTTACTGGAAGCAGCCAACATTGTCAGCAGCTCTTTGTTTGGTTTTAGCTTTTATGACAGTTTTGGGATTTGACGGGGTATTACTTTTAAAACTCAAAAATCTTTTAAAGCGGTGTTAAAGATCCCAATAAGCTACGGCAAAGCTAATGGACTTCCAGACGATTTACTTGGAATATTCAAAAGTATTGCCTCATTGATTTCGATAATCGGTGCACTTTTGTACACTTTCCTTGAAAGAAGAGTTGGTGTTAGATTAACTGGTTTAATTGGAGTCATTGCAAGTCAAGTTTCTGAAGTTTATTACGACTGTGTTAGTTTTTAGATCCATCAAATTTTAAACGTTACGTGTGTTTTGTCAATTTATTTACCTGGCAGTATTTTTGACTTGAGTGGCTATATTTCGGATTTTAACTTTGATGTAAGTTTTTAGAAGAAGTTTAGATAACTCTTTTAAACAACTATTCAGACTTGGAGTGCGCATTTTGTTGAAACCTTTTCCGTTCATTCGCCTACAAATCAATTAAATGGAAGTTTTGTAAACGAAGCACCTAGAGAGTTTCTGTCCGGAGTTGATTGGTCAACGTTTACAATTAATGGCCATCCAATGACGAGTATTTTGGTGTTTTTTACCGGGATCACACTTGCTCGATTAGGTAATAACACTTACAGAAAGTCGCCTTTAATTAAATAGATTTTAGGTGTTTGGTTGATGGACTTGTCCGTCATGCAGATTATGCAAGAGTCAATTGCCGAAACCGAAAGGATGACTGTTTTTGGAGTTGAAAATTCATTGTGTCAAATACTTGCCGTTTGTAAAGATCTACTTGTCATCATGTTTCCCGATAAACGAATATTTGGTCTGCTTATTTGGATGAGTGTGTGCTTCGTGTTTGCCGGATTTCTCAACTATGTTTGGTACTTTTTCAAAGTGAGTGTTCAGGGTCGATCAAACAATGTGAATAAACAACGTGAATAAACAACACAGTTTTGAAGCAGTTAATTAATTAAAACGAACACAAATTGGCGACTAAAACGGCCAACGTTTTGTTGCAAAAAACACAGAACACGCAGCCCTCCGGCAACAGACAATTGAGAACAATAATGAAGATCATTTTGGACGAAAACCTTTGATTTGAACGCGAACAATGGAGGTCTCGAGCACCGGCCACGCTATTCTACTTGCCAATGCTTTATGGCGCCGAAATAAGAAGCGCAGAGAGAAAGTGCCCCATTCGCTCATGCCTATTCGGACTCACGGTTGCCGGCGGCTAGCTCTCTACTGCCAGCTTTCGCATTCCGGCCAATTCTCTGGCTTTATATGGGTGGATTCGGTTCGGCGAACAATTATTTGAGCGCCTTTCCAAAATCAGGCCAAGTGTTTTGCCGCTTGATTCGGCATTTGCGTGATTGATTTCTGTTTTGGCTTTTTCCTTGCAAAAATTGTGTCGATTGTTGATACTGTTTTCAATAAAAGTGTTTTGTTTAACGTGCGGTTTTTGGAAGCGCTGTTTTATTTGTATTCGGAATTTTGGCGTTTTTGGAAAGGTTTGTGTGAATTTTGTGAATCGATTATGCTGCTCGAAATTGCCCTAAATTGTTTTCGGTTTTTGTTGTGTTAAAAACAACTACAGTAAATAAGTTGTCTATTTTAAATTGAGTTAGTTAGAAAATGCGTTGCTTCGCTGCAAAACGAAAAACTTCGCTAATTTGTTGTTATTGATAAATAACTTTTCTGATTCTTTTTTGTCAATGTGTCTTGAAGAGTTTTCATACGGGTTTGAAGGAATTCTTTGAACTAGTGACACTATTTGATGCGTTGTCGATTTGCCGAATCCACACAATCAGTTAGTTATTCTCCGCTGTTAATTTATGCGCAATGTTACCACGGTGTTGAGACTAGAGTGTTGGCTTCCTTTACGAGTTGTCCACTCGGCATTCTCCTGCGAAGATGGCCATTTGCGAATAGCAGCAAAACGAGTGCGAAATCTTCCAATTAATCCGCGCTTTTCATAATTGCGCCAGATTCTATTGATAAAAGTTTATTAAAAGGACTTTTTACATTTATTAAAGAACTGCTTTGTTTGTTTCGAGTTGACCGGTACTTTAATTCTTGATCTCTATTCATGCAACTTCCAAATTTTAGTATACAAAAGTCCAGATTTTGCTAATTGACGGCCTTCTTTGATTTTACCCTCACATGCCGACTCGGAAGCGGACGTCATTGGCTGTCACTAGCTGAGGTGCCGGCCATCATCTAATTTGCTCATTAGACTGTGCACGACAGCCGAATTCAAACATTTCAATTTGGGAGGCGCTCTTAAAGAAAGCACCAACGCTTGAGGCTCTACAATCTTTGCACTCATTGTTTTCATTCGCAAAACCGACATTTCTTCCACAGCAAAAAACATCTCGATTCGTCAATTTCACGACGCGCAAAGCCAATTGCACTCCAGGCGTGTTGTTTTTGGAATTAAATGGGGACGGTTTGGAGTTTTTCGTGAGTGCTGGTCACTTATAGTGACTTCGGCCAAGCGGTCATTTAGTCGGGGACTCGCCGCCATTCGTGCCAAAATAGACACCCGAAAGCAAATGGCGCTACATGCGCATTTCTCCAAACTTTGCGTTTGACTTCTGTGCAATAACTTTAAGAAGTTTCGAAGATTTGGACTCCTCTTTAAATGAGGCTTTTGCATGTCTTTCATTGAATTTATTTTGCTTGCTGGTCGAGTTACAAAATTCTATAAAACGGGTAATAAGAAACGACGTTGTTAAGCTTTTCTGCTCCCATGTTTGGCGATCGATTCGGACACTCACAGAATGGCGTTTCTCCACGTACTCCGATATCACCTCGTGGGCCTAAATTTTGATTATTACAGTGTGATTAAAGCACGTTTTTAACCTGGTATTCCGATAAGTCCGCTAAAATTTGTTTGTTTAAAAGTGATTTGTGTTTAACAGTTAATTTCAACTTACTTTAGACCTTGATCTCCACGTTGATAATTTGTATCACCGATTTCTCCTCTCATTCCAGGAATTGCATTTAAACCGCGGCGGCCCTGATCACCAATTTGTCCTATATCGCCGCGTTCGCATAAAATCAAATCATAATTACACAAAAGTGTTCAACGATTTAAAACTTACCTTTTGGCCCTCGAACTGGAACATAACGAATTGCATTCCTGTCCGTCTTCACCATCAGCGCCTTGCTTGCCAATCAATCCCACTGGGCCGGGATCACTAAAATTAGGATTGTTTAAGTTTGTATGATTTGGGCAATACTTACCCAATTTCCCCTGGAAGGCCAACGTTGTAGCTGTATCCTTGTTTACCGGTCAATCCAACTTTTCCCGTTTTGCCTCTGACACCTCGCACACATTAAATTGATTCGTTACATGTTCTACCTTTTAAACACTTACCTGGAAGTCCCATTGGACAAACAATACACTTTTGTTTGATTTTTTCAGTTTCCATAAATGACATTCCCGCCCGACCGTTTTCACCCTTTTTCCCAGCAACTAAAATACAAACAATTAATGTTTCAAATTCATAAAAATGACCTCCATCTTGACCCCTAACACCTCTTACTCCCTTTGAACCGCGAGGGCATTTCGGATTGTAATCGAGCTTGTAGCGTGTCTTTTGAATCACGAACAGTACTTACAGGATCAGATAAAGCGCGCAGTTGAGATAAAATATGTCCTCTCATTTCACTTGTATGCTTTGGCATTTGACGATCAAAAACTTGCACTAAACAATGAACACTCATTTAAAACTTGCATTTATTCTTCTTACGTGGCGAAGCTACAAACTGAGCCTTGTCGAATTGCTGCGGAGGAAAGTTTTCTACTTTATTCATCATTCGCATTCGGCCTTTAAATGACTCTAAAACACACTTAAAAGATTAAACAACATTGCTTTAAAACAACTTCTTTCTAACTTGTCCAAAAAGTCAACTTGTCTTCGCAAACGCAGTTTCTTTAGAGATACAGGCTCTAAAAGCTGTGCAATCTGCTCGTCCATAGCTTTTGAAGCTCGCTGAAAACGAGTTACATATTTAAATCCAATTTAGAGACTTGCATGGAACGCCGACTTTTCGTTTTTAACCACATCATATAACGAGTCCAAACGACCAAGCATTATTGGAAGAACGGTAATCAACAAAACAACAGCCATACTGCTGACTATCATGGAGCCGATAAACAAATTCCGCACCGCTCCAATACTTTGCGGACTTGGCAACTTTCGATCCATCTCCATTTGATACATTTTGAAAGACTAACTAGAAGACTCAAAGAATCACTTTCCCAAAACAACTTTAAATAAAGAGAATCTGAACAAGAAGGATTTGAATGAAATGTGCGCAAAAGCTTTAAATCTTTATCTACCTGTTAAGACTCTCGCTTTTTGTTGATAATCATCTGCGTTTTATTGCGCGCCTTATTGTGTTTGTGGATTTCGGTTTATTGCTTCTGTGATTTGAATTGAGGAATCGCATTCATAAGAAAAGAACAACTGAAACATTTGCAATTAACATAATCAACAGTTTGACCACAACTTTTTCGCTGACCAGTCCAAACAAAAACGGTCAACGGGGAATTTGAGGCTGCAAGCTTTTTTGTTTCTGACATCCGGATGATTCGACAGCGTGATTCCGCTTTTGCGCATTTTCAAAACTCCGGTGGGATTTGTGCCTGCTCTCTTCCGGCCTGTGGTTTTCAACGGCCAGAGTTGGAGCTCATCCCCCTCGTTATATGAGTTATGTTTGGAGTGAGCTGTTTGAAGCTCTTAATTTATTGACCAGCTCTTAGCACCTAAACTTATCGTGACTCTTGTTTGTTTAGTTGTTTACTTATCTACTGCATTTTAGTTGTCCACTTATGCCGTGGGCTTCTTCGCAAAATAGATCTGAACATCATCATCAAGGTTTGATTATTAGAGTTTGAAGACCAACAATGAGTGTTTAGAAAACCAACAGCAGGGTCTGAGCGAGGATGCGTTACAAAAGCTACAAAATGTGGATCAACAGCCATCGACGTAATTCTTGTTTCGGTTTATTTAAAAGCATTACTTTTAGACTGGCCACACAAGGATCAACAAGTTTTACAGCACGCGTTCTCGACAGGGCGGAATATCCAGCAGACGGCAACACCGTTATTGTCCAACTTGTTGAGATTATAAAGAAGCCGGGTCAAAGCTTGGGATTGTACTTACGCGAGGGAAATGGTAATTTGGATATTATTTAACATTTAACATTATTTCTTTTAAGGAATCGACCGCTTTTCTGGCGTCTTTGCATCAAGATTTGGAGAGGGATCAGAACTCGAACGAATGGGCAACATCATTCGACCTGGCGACGAAATCCTCAACGTTAACAACGTTGAAGTTCAGACAATGAGCATAGACGACGTGAGTTGTTTCCAGTAAGTGTTTAAACATCTTCCAAATTTCAGGTCGTTTATGCTCTTTCAATCCCTCGGAGACTTTTGCTGAGGACAAGATTCTTGAAAAATCACAGAGACTTTATGGACCACCAGCCAAGTTCTTCGTCTGCCGAGAAACCGGTCATTATTTTCCAAAAAGACAAAGAGCTCGAAAATAGGCGATCAAGCATCACTCAACGGCAAGGCATTCTTTCAAAACCCGTCTCAACAGCAAGTACTTGGCTTGGCAAACGCGTTCGACAACAACAAAAACACGATCAGCACGAGAGACAAGCGTTTAGTCAGCAATTTTCTGTTGATGCAGTAAATGAACCGATGCGCAATAAGAATCCTCCGCCCCTGATGACAGCAGCAAGTTTTGATGCAGCAAACTCCGTAACAAGAACAGCTTACATTCCGCCGCCAAGAATTCAAACAACAAGAGTAATTGTTTACATTCAAACGACAAGAGTAATTGTCTAAAATGGTTGTTTAGGACTACATGTCTGGACCCTCAACCGCCTTTCGCAACCAATTGCCTTACTCATCGGCTACTCTCGGCCGTCCAACTCAATCACAAGTGCCTGTATCTTCTTCTTACTCTGCCTACAATGTGCCTCAACGCCGACCTTTTCCTATGCCGGTCGATAACTTTCAAACGCTTCCATATGGCCCATTGTTACCTCCACCTCCACAAAATCCTTATCATGCAACTCCTTCCACTTATAAAAGCAATTCTCTGCCAAGACGTCGAATACAATCAGAAATTCTACCAGTCAGAACTGTTAAATGGAGTGAGTTTTTAAACAAGTTGCAGTTTATTGCTTAAAAGGCGAAGTTGATTTCAAAATTACAGGAAACGATGTGATTGATCCAAATGTAGCCGGCTTGGAAAACGAAGATCCATTGTACACCGACAGATCTGCTTTTTCGGACATCGGTGCTGTAAGTTCTCCAAGAACTCCTCGTCGCTATGACATGACAATGCGTGCAAACTCGACAATTTCCTCGCCCGGAACCGTGCACAGTACGTTTTAAAACACTTATTGCTGTTTTTACAAGTATTTAGGACCGATGACAGGTGGACGTTCAGTAATGGAAATCTTCTCCTCACAAGAATACAGAAACTGGGCGACTCTTGATCCTTCTCAAATGAATCGGATGGGAAATCCGCGTTTGCCAAGGTTGGGAGTGCGTTCTTCGTCTCTCCCGTCCAAAACGTGCTTAAACAGAGCATTCGGAACTCCTTCGTTAGCCAATCATCATCAAAACAGCTATGATGCGCTAGTCAAGTCACAAGTTTACGGGCCAGCTCCTTTGCTTCAGCCCGATCAAACAAATTCGGAAATACTGGATAGATTGCATTTGTCTCCTTTGGTGAACAGACGAGTTCCATTGAGAGCGGCAGGTCCCGGATTTGACATCGACTCGCTGTCCATCAATTCTTTAACTGGCATGATAAGCATCTGGATCTTGGAAGGACGGAATCTGCGAGTTCCGGACAAAATGCACTCTAACCAGCTATATGTTGTGATTGAAATTGACGATCATCATCGAGGTAGACAACTTACTTTAAATGCACTTAATTAACTTTACTTGTTTAGCTCGAACTGGGATCTCTACTCCAGAGCAAAAGTTCAGGTGGCGTGAAGGGTTCGAAATTGATGTGCATTCTGCAGTTAACGCTCAGTTTTTCGGTACTCTTTTAAACCTTAAATGCAAACTCATTTATTGCGTTTAGTCTATTCGTGGCATCCACAACTGAGACATCGTTTTTGCCACAAAGCTAACATGCGTTTAGTTGATGCGTTTTTTGTCGATCAATTGAATGGAGTTAGAGTGTTTGCTTTGAATCTAGAACCTCGTGGCCAATTAATGATTCGAGTCGCGTTCACCGACATTCAACACACATTTAGACGAACTGTTAATACAAGGTGGCCTTTCAAAACGTCAAATTGTTTACACTCATTCAAAGTTTTAGATATAATGCATCTTTTGCCGTTCCACTTCAACAAATCGTTCAACGCGAACAAAAAGAAACGCCAGTTGCGTTTACACGACTAATCAACGAAATTGAGAGAAGAGGAGTTGATTCAGCAGGACTGTATTATTGTAAGTGCTTGCATAGTTTAAACGAAGCATTTAAATACCACTTTTAGTGTCCGGTGCAATGGAACGCAAAAACTACATAAAAGAACAATTGAATAGAGACGCGTTTGGAACAGATCTCTCAATCAATCCAATTCCAGACATCAATTTGCTAACTTGTCTAGTCAAAGACTTTTTACGCGAACTGCCAGAACCTTTGATTCCGCTCAATATTTACACAATGCTTGTCGACGCTTCCGCGGGTCTTTTGCCTTCAGATCGAGAAGGCAACCAGGGAATCATGTTGAAAATTGTTGACTGTATGGCGCCGGCAAATCGGGTATTTAGAGACTTGCTTAAAACATCAGATTGCATTCACATATTTAGAACACTCTTCTGGTTCTTATCGATCACTTGAAAAATCTAATTGCGTCCGAGCCACACAACGGTCTGACAATTTTAAGGGCAACAACAATCTTCGGACCTCTTGTTTTCTGCACCAATGATTTGGCCAATGTACACCAGCAACCGCCGAAGAAAGTTGACTTGCTGGATGCTTCGCAAGCCGCAAACACCTTACGGATGCTTATTGAAAACTGGCCTTCTCGTAACAGTATGTTTTAGTCCGTTTTCCACAAACAGGACTCAGATTTTCAGAAGAACCGAAATTTAGGTAGCAGTAGTGACTCAACCGCACATTCAACTCCACAATCCGTACAGCAACAACGCACACAAACCGATGAATTCAGCTACAAACAACCGCAATATTTGCCCAACGGAAACCTTTGAATCATTTAAACCGTCTTAATTAACTTTCCTCTCCACACAAACAGCCGAAATCTCACTGCATTTGCTCACTTCTTTTTAATAAACCCACTTACTAGTTGCTCATTTGCCTCAATTAGCAATAGAACTTTTACGAATCTCGAAAACCTTCGTCTCTTAAACTGCCATTCTGCTAGGAACATTTAATTGAAATTTGGGTATTATTGATCTCTCAGATTCACTTCAATCTGCAATATTGTCAACACTTCTAAGCGGCATCGAGCGCGCCGCAGAACGAATAAATTTTTATCATCAAAATGCTCGATTCCTCCAGCAAATTGCGTGCGAAATGAGTTGCTCACGAAAAGGTTCGCTTATTGTCTTGAAAAGGGGGCACAAACCTCGATTGAATGTGGCGGAACAATGTGCGCAAGCAGGTTTTGTTGTTTTGATGCGTCAAAAGTGCGGCTGTTTTTATTGACTTGATTCCGTTTGATGTCATCTAGACGGTTAGCGGTTGTCGGTGCCGGGCCAGTGGGGTTAACTTCAGCAAAACATGCCGTGTTGAATGGATTCGATGTTGAGATATTCGACAAGAAAAATGCAATTGGTGGACGGTTGGTCAAGCGACAAGTCAGAAGGTTAGAACTTATTGACTCCGCGTTGAAACATTTCTTTAATTTAGGTCCTTTTTTGCACGACAAAACAAAAATGCAGTATTCTGCTATTGGATCTGCATTTAGTGACTTTCCACTAGAATCAAACGAGCCAATGACTAAATTGGAGGCACAGCAATATTTAATCGGCTATGCAAAGGCGTTTAATTTAACCGAAAAAGTTTGTCTAAACACTGAAGTTGTGGACATTCGACGACATGCCGATTACGAACAAAATGGAAAATGGACTTTGAAATACAAACAGTAACTCGTTTATTGAATGCTTTCTTTACGTGTTCTTTTTAGAGTTGACGATGATGAGATTCAAGAAAGAGTATTTGATGCCGTTTTGGTGTGCACCGGATTTAAACAAAAGCCGTGGCGTCCAAATGAATTTAGAATGGAAAGCCGTTTTAAGGTCTGCTGTGAACATTGTTTAAAAAACTCGATTTGCAAAATTTAGGGCCAAATCAGTTATGCGTCTGATTTCAAATCCGCTGACAAATATGCAAATAAAGTTGTTGTTTTGGTTGGCTTCGGAAACTCGTCTAGCGAAATTGCTCGGCATTTGGGCCCAATCGCTAAAAAGGTAAAAACAACTTTAAATGTTATGTTTAAACATGTCATCTATGTCATTTTAAGACTTACATTGCTGCTCGACGAGGTGAATGGACCTGGGAGCAATTCGATTCAGATGGAAAACCATTTGATTTAAACTACAATAACCGACTTCATTATACTTTGCGCTCTGTGACGCCGAAACTTGTGCGCAATTTCATTTGGGAGCGTGAATCGACAAAGCATTTTGTGTACAGTCAAAAGCCGGGCCATCGTTTCTTGTCTACTTTCCCTGTGTTTATTGATGGATTAGAAGAGCTTCTATCAAATGGACGCTTAGAATTTGAAGAGAATTTGCTGTCGTTTACCGAAGATGGCGTTGAATTCAAATCGGGACGAGTCGTCGAACATGTAGGATGAGGTAGTTTTATACGTTGTTATTAAAGCAATTGATAGAGTTGCTCTAATACTTTTAGGTCATTTTCTGCACCGGATACAAATTCGATTTTGACTTGATTGAAGACGGGTTTCTTGTGGGAGTTCATGACAACGACTTTCAAATGTATATGCATATGTTTCCTGTTGAATTGCGCAAACATCCAACATTGGCATGTATCGGATTTGTTCAACCACAATTAGGTTGCGTTTGGCCGATAGCCGAGTTGCAAGCTCAATTGTTTTTTTCGGTTTTAAATGGAAAGTTCAAACTACCTTCAATTTTTGACATGCGCAAAGACGCAGAGATTCGAAGATGCAACATCAATTTAGATTTTTTGCGTACAAGAAGACACACACATGTTGTAAGCGTTTAAATTATAAATGATTCAAAAACAAGCATCTTCTAGGAAGACTTTGTCCACTTCTCCGATGAACTTTCCGCGTTGATTGAGGGCCAAGCCGTCACTTGCAAATCTGTTTTCTGATCCTCAACTTGCTTGGCATTATTACACGGGTCCTCTAAGTGCTTGCCAGCATCGCCTAATTGGACCGAATGCGTGGCCAGAAGCAAGAAAAACAGTGATTTCAACTGCTCAACGTGCCTCTTTGAACAGTCCTTTCTTTACACAAATTCTCTTGTTGATTGCTTGCGTTTTTCTGGCTCTTTTCTTAAAAGTGCTAGTTTATTAACAAACAAGCTCTTTCAAACGTTGATTAAATAAACAATATTTAAAACTATCATAATTTATTTGTCTATTGCGAACAATCTACACAAATCGTAAAAGTGCAGTCAACATAAAAGGCAACATTAATGTGAATCCACTTGATAGAGGTGCAGCAAAACTTTCGGCTTTGTGCTTAAAGGCAGAGTTTTAAAACTTGTTTAATTTCTTAAATCAGACCTCATAATTGAATACGCCACACGAATGAGGGAAGTTTTCCGGAGGCACTGGTACTTGTTCATGAGAGCCAATGCGAAAAGCAAACGCCGTTCCGCCCATGTGATGAAGCATTAGGTGACAGTGCGCATACCACCAGCCCGGATTTGAAGCGCGGAATCTAAAAGGTTGTTTGAACATGGAGTTTGAATTTAAAACTGCAAACCGAATTGTAACATATCCGCCGGTTGGAAGATTAACCGTGTCTCTAAATGAAGGATTCTTTTCCATGTCATGAACATTGCCTCGAGCCCACGATGGATCTGACCAACGAAGGTCAACACAACGTTTCTACAAACAATATTTTATGTTAAAAGTTAAATAAGGTTGCACCGTTGTGTCTATACAAGGAATATCTGAAGCAAATCAATTACGTTTAAAACAACTCTTATTTAAACATACCCGGATTCATAGTCTTTACCGTCATGTTCTCAGGAAAGTATTCTGGATAGCCAATTTTCATAACGTAGAAATGAGTGCCGTGAATATGCAGCGGATGTGAATAGCCTTGTCCAAGTTTTCCTCCGTCGCCCATATTGTAAATTGTCATCTAAGTTATTAACTATGTGCTTTAACAACACTTCCTTTAACGAACCTGAACAATTTCGCCCAATTCAAACGTGTAGTGGTAGAAACAATCGCAAGTGTGATCCCAACGATGTGAATCTAAAATGGTTGTGCTAATCAAAACCTTATTGTAGAAACTAACTGAATCGATCACATTTAAAAGGATCACATTTTATTGCAATTTGGTCCATTTTGTCGTGATAGTAATAAGGCATTCCTTTCGGCTGTTGAAACATGTAGCCCTAAAACACATTTAGTGGCATGTTTAAGCTGGAAAACTTACATCCATGTGGTTGTCGAAGTGCATGTTTGCAAAGATCTCCTTAACAAACAGTAATTAGTATTTGTGTAAGAAACGCAAACTCACTCTGAAGTTGTCGCGGAACATTTTTTGTTCTAAAATTTCTCCGTCAATCAACGGCTCAGCATTCTGGAGTTTGTGTGCAGAAATGCATTTCCAATTCGTTGAAGCGGGGAAGTCTCCAAATGGACAGTTCAAGATCAGACACTTTGATTCGGCGGTGCATTTCGAATGTTTAAAGTCCACTTCTCCGTCGTCTGGAAAATCGACATCTTCATAGACTAAATTGGACAAGCCGTATTGCGGTGTACTTAATGTCCAGTCCCAATTAAAGTATTCCATAGTTTCGAGAATGAAGCGATAGAGTTTTTTAGTTGGTGACTCTAAGCCTTGAATGTGGATGTCGTAGCGTTCGCCGGGGAAAACAATCAACGCTTCAACCTAAACATAATTGTGTGAGTGTATAGAAGTTGTCTAAAACTTACAGCCATTGGTTTGACTTCAACGCCATCCGCAGCAACAACTGTAATCGGATGATCTTCGCACCAAACGATGATACCTTGCGACACACCTCCGTTTACAATTCGATATCGTTGATGTTCTCCTTTGCGAATACGATAAGTTGTAAGTGGAAGATTTTGGGGTCGTTGAAGAATGTCTTCTTGACTGTGCCAGCCTTTTGAATTCACCAAAATAGCGGCTAATGGAATGGAACCCCCGACATTTGATCCATCTTAACAAAACTGTTCTTTGACATCTTTGACAATCAACAACTTTACCGTAAGTTCTTTTTGGCGCCCAACATTTTTGCTTTGCTTCGTCGTCAAAGCCATAACCGACCCATTTCATTGTCATGTGAACATGGCACAACCACTGCTCATCAGAAGGTAAAGTTGCCCAGTCCTAAAGTTTTCTTTACAAATAATTGAAGTTTAAAGGCTTACTTGGAGTATCATGTAATATTCACGATTGGCCGTTACACGGGCTCCGTCTATTAGCGGAGTTGTTCTGTCTTTTGGATAAATCAAAAAGCCACCCAATAAACCGTCCGCTCTGTCGTTCATCAAATGCCCGTGAAACCCTTAAATTAAAGTGTGAATTGTTTGCAACCAATTCATAGTTACAATGTGTGCCAGGCGTGTCAGCAATGAAACGGTAAGTATACCTGAATGAAATAAAATAAAGATATTGATAGTTTAATGTTCTTTACGTTGATCCCGCAGAGATTGGGCATTGCTGAACAAATGAAACCTGCAAACATACTCAATTTAAATGTACAAATACGTTTTAAATTACTCCATCTGTGAACCACAAATTTCTTTTGTCAACTCCGTGCAAATGAATAGTGATTGCTTCGTATTCTAATTTGTTCACAACACGCATAATTACTTCGGCACCGAGAGGGACTGCAATGGGAGTGCTTGGACTAAAACCGCACATATAAAGTCGGTTAATGTGTTTTTCAAAACTGACCTTTTGCCATTTAATGTTACAACTTTAACGTGTTGGCCGGTGTGTTGAAGAAGTGAGTCCAGTTCTTCAATGTAGTCCATTTCACTTGTCGACGAATTTAGAAGCGAGTTGAATTCATTGCATGGAGAGTTAACATCGCCGTTTCGCATTTGCCATTCGCGCTAAATTCTGCCACTAAAATTTACCCAAAGTATTGACTTACATTTATTGGATCAAAATCAAGTACGTGAATTTGGCCGTTGCTTGTTTTTCTAGTCATACTAATTTTGTGATCGATTATTAATTCAATTTCATGAACTCCGTTCTAAATGTTCATTTAACAATATTAAAATATTAAAACGGACCGTTGGCATCAATTCTTTGATTGGCTCCTCGTAAAGACGCCATGAAGTAGAAGGCAAGACGCTGAGGGCAATTAGCAGAAGACCGAACATGCTGTTCGACCGGCAAAAAACACTCAACTAAGCTTGAAAGTGGCTAACTTGCTAGTCCACTGCCGTTGAATGGATTTGCATATTTTTAGGCGCCAATCACCGAGCGATTGCAAAAGCGCAATCGCACTCTATGATCAATTGGTTTACGTGAGAGAGATTAACCGAAACGATTAAGCCGAAATGGAAAGAACAAGCGTTTCAAACTTCCATGTTTATTTGCTCATAAATAGGAATGTTACACAAAGAAAGCACCGGTTTTAACAACTAGTAAGTAATCGACTAAGTAATTATTTTGGGTAGTGACGAGCGCCGAAGATTGAAGACCCAACCCGAACATTTGTACTTCCATACTCAATGGCCAATTCAAAGTCAGTTGACATTCCCATGCTCAATTCAACGGCTTCAGAAGACAATCCGAATTTTGAGCAAATGTCGCTTTTCAACTTGCGCAACAAGTCAAAGTCTTCATTCTTTTCGCTGTTTTTACTCTCGCTGATTGATCCGATTGTCATCAACCCTACAATATTTTCCTTAGTTAAGATGCTTGATGTGTTGTTTACCTTTGAACTTCAAATTTGGACATTTTTGCAAAATATATTCCACGAGAGAGTTAAGTTCTAAAAGTGATAAGTTATGATCAGTAAAATTATCCAAGTCTACCTTTAGGTTCAGTTCCGCCTTTGTTTGCTTCTCCGCTAGTGTTGACTTGGACAAAAATATTAAGTTGCTTGTTTAATTCGGAAAGACATTTTTCAAAGATCTCGCAGTGTTTTCGATTTTCAATAGTTTCAACACACCACAAGTTTGGAATTGCGCAAAGCTTTTTGATCTTGCTCGACTAAAAATAGCCAATTTTAAAGCTTCTCATGAATATTTAAATGACCTGTACGCGACCAATGTAATGCCATTTGATGTCTGGGCATTTTGATGACAGAAGTGCTGCCTTTTCTTCCAATTCTTGAATGTAGTTCTCGCCGAAGTGTTGTTGACCAGCAGCGTAGCAGTTTTCAGTTGACTCAGCTGGGAAAGTTTTACCAACAGCGACCAATCTTGGAGAAGTGACATTAACCCGTTGCGCAACTAACTTTATTTGCTCCAAAACCGCCTTCAAGTTTTGTTGAATTATTTCAACTGGCAGCGCCATCTTAAAAAGTTGATTGTAAAAATAAAATCATTTATGAAACTGGTACTTTCAGTTGTCTCTACAAAACAGAACAAACATTCAAAGCGTACTTGTATATATAAGTTTATTCACAACTCAACAAAATAACAACCTATTTGAAGTAATAATGAGCACCTGCCACGAGCGTGTGTGGATTATGGTGTGCAAACAGACCAGTTGTCTGTTTCGGAGTCAATGAAAACTTGTGGAATCGAGGCAACTCTTCTGACGGCTTGTCCAATACACGAACCGGCGGCAAAGGTTTGATTTTTCGTCCACAATAGCCATCTTTCTTGTGAAACAGACCACTTGCCATCTTATAGCCAAATCGACGATGCATTTGTGCAGAGCCAAACTGTTTAATGTAAAAATCTCCATGCGATAAATGCCCAACGGTCGCCATGCATGTTTTGTGCATTGAAAACTCGTGCTTGTGTGGCAACTAAAGTAACAAGACATCAAACTTAAATAAGCCAGTTAAAATTCTTACTCTCACTACAACAAAATCTCCTTGATGTCGAACAATTTGACCTGCAGCGCCAGCCGAAACAATGAACACTTGTGAATCCATCGTTGGATATCGCTCAACTGTATTTACGTAAGTTCCAACATTGAGAGCTCCCAAGCGGATAAGCATTGCCCTCAACTCCAATAACAGTGTTTTCTGGAATGTGACATGATGTGCTAATAATCTGACCAGCCTTCATGTTTGCTGTTGCCAAAATCCATCTTTTTCCATTTACGCCCGCAACCAATGCAATGTGTGATGATCGATTCGGATCTCGACGCACTTCCAAGACCTAACAAATAAATAATAACCTCTTTAAACGATCTTCAATCTTACTCGCTCATCATAAGTTTTGTCGGGCTCAGTAGGTCCACGACGATGAAAATCTGTAACGAAATAGTCGAATTTGTAGCCTCCTCCAATGTGTTGATTCACTTTCCGTCCAGTATCTGGATGCCGTCCACCTAATCGCCGAACGACCAGCGGCTCATGAGTATAACCATCTTTAAGCAACTCAGCCAAATGACGTTCATCCCAGAGATATCGTGGAAGATCATTAGCTTTGCGCTTCTTTTTCACTAAAATTCGTTCATTAAAAAGGAACAGAAGTCAATGCTACCTGAATAAAAACACTGGCTGCTAACTGTAAGACCAGCAAAACCCGATCGTAAAAAATTTATTGCAAATGAAGATGGGGCTATTAGAGACATCTCTACTGACTAAAAGCAATAAATTTATCAAATAAAGTAAAAAGCAGGCGTTGCCTTTTCGACGCGATTGATTGATTTCGCTTTATGGAGTTCTGTTAAAGCGAACGTTGACAAATTCATAAACACCTGCGTTAATTTTAACTCCTTGAATGTTGTTTTCACTAATTTGATTATTGTTTTAGCACGATGATGCTTTCTTCTACAACAGCTTCTGGAACTCAAGTGAAGTTTAGTCCGGTTACTGGAACCGATTGTATGGTCAGAAATGGGGTCAGCAAAGATATCACAACTAAATTGATGTGTGTTACGGCAATGCAGCATTACAAGAACAAATCATTGGAGGTATAGGTTTATTTTTGAAACTTACTGAATGACTTTTTAGGAGCTTCGTCTTGAAGATTACCAGGCAAATCGAAAATTCCCTGCAGTAAGATTTTGTTTATGTGTGAGTTTTTAAAGTGAACGTTTAGACTGGCAGCACATCATTCGGCGGAACTAGCTCGTTTGGTTCTACAGGCAGTTCAATGTTTGGAAGTACTGCTCAGAAGCCCGCTACTGGATTGTTTGGAAACACTCAGCAATCACCGGCAGTTAGCTCGTTTGGTTCTACAGGCAATTCAATGTTTGGAAATGCTGCTCAGAAGCCTGCTACTGGATTGTTTGGTTCTACAGGCAATTCAATGTTTGGAAGCACTGCTCAGAAGCCCGCTACTGGCTCGTTTGGTTCTACAGGCAGTTCAATGTTTGGAAACACTGCTCAGATGCCTGCTACTGGATTGTTCGGAGACGCTGCTCAGAAGCCTGCTACTGGATTGTTTGGAGACGCTGCTCAGAAGCCCGCTACTGGATTGTTTGGTTCTACAGGCAATTCAATGTTTGGAAACACTCAGCAATCACCGGCAGTTAGTTCGTTTGGTTCTACAGGCAGTTCGATGTTTGGAAATGCTGCTCAGAAGCCTGCTACTGGATTGTTTGGATCTACAGGCAGTTCGATGTTTGGAGACGCTGCTCAGAAGCCTGCTACTGGATTGTTTGGAGTACGCTGCTCAGAAGCCCGCTACTGGATTGTTTGGTTCTACAGGCACTGTTGGCACTCAGCAATCACCGGCAGTTAGCTCGTTTGGTTCTACAGGCAGTTCAATGTTTGGAAGTACTGCTCAGAAGCCTGCTACTGGATTGTTTGGAAACACTCAGCAATCACCGGCAGTTAGCTCGTTTGGTTCTACAGGCAATTCAATGTTTGGAAATGCTGCTCAGAAGCCCGCTACTGGATTGTTTGGAAGCACTCAGCAATCACCGGCAGTTAGCTCGTTTGGTTCTACAGGCAGTTCAATGTTCGCTGCTCAGAAGCCCGCTACTGGATTGTTTGGAAGCACTCAGCAATCACCGGCAGTTAGTTCGTTTGGTTCTACAGGCAATTCAATGTTTGCTGACACTCAGCAAGCACCTGCAACTGGGTTGTTTGGTTCTACAGGCAATTCAATGTTTGGAAACACTGCTCAGAAGCCCGCTACTGGTTCATTTGGATCTACAGGCAGTTCAATGTTTGGAAGTACTGCTCAGAAGTCTGCTACTGGCTCGTTTGGTTCTGCAGGCAGTTCAATGTTTGGAAACACTACTCAGACGCCCGCTACTGGATTGTTTGGAGACGCTGTTCAGAAGCCCGCTACTGGATTGTTTGGATCTACAGGCAATTCAATGTTTGGAGGCACTCAACAATCATCAGCAACTGCGTTTGGATCTACAGGCAGCTCAATGTTTGGAAACACTCAACAATCGTCGGGAGCTGGTTCGTTTGGTTCTACAGGCAATTCAATGTTTGGAAATGCTGCTCAGACGCCCGCTACTGGATTGTTTGGAGGCACTCAACAATCACCGGCAGTTAGTTCGTTCGGACAACAGCAAATTGTTATAGGTGGCGACTCGATTGATTCTGCTGTTCGACAAGCTATTCTTGAATCTCAGCTTGCTATGTATCCCTATGGCGATAGTCCTCTTTTGCGATCATTCAATTTGAAATCAAATGAAGAAGCGGCAGTCAAACAAGCAGTGAAGCAGCAAATGGACAAGTAGGTTTAATTTTCACTAAGTTTTAATGGCTATGATTTTAGGGAGCGTCAAAATGAAAATTTCTTTGGTTCAAAGCTTGATGTCCCGACTACTCCAACAAACACCGAGATCATGGGTAAGCGTCATCAGCAATCAGTTTTGTCTACTGGTCGACCTTCCGTTTTCAACTACAAGCCGCTTGTTCAACGTAATGATTTGTCTTCACTCAATTTGAGCGTATCTTTTTCTGAGAGTCAAGCTACTGCCGATGTGTCATCAGTTAACGGTTCATTCAAAGTTCCGAAGTCCGATTTGTTCGTCCCTTCATTGAGTTCACTTTCCAAAAAGCGTGATAATCCGAAGCATTTGGACTTGTCTGTCTTGTCCGATTCTGTGTCATTGCCTGAATAAATTTATGGGTTATATATTTGCAAGTCTTGTTTTTGTTTTCTAGAAGTTTCTATGTGTCGGATTGATAAATCTGATTTATTTGCAATGACTATTTGATAAGTGCATACTAATTAACGGAATTGCATAGATTTAAATGAGGAATTACCGGTATTAAACAGTTGACTTGAAATACTTAAACATAAATAGCAATAAATACATTGAACTGGACGGTTTAAATACAAGCACGAAATAGGAATTTGAGGCAATAACGTTTTCAAAAATTCAAACACTGATTCAAACGGATCAAACAAGAATGCTAATAAGAAGATTGTTTGAATTTTCAATAAAGTTTGTAAGTCAAAAACTCCAAATCACAAGGCCGTTGAAATTACTGACGATAAACCATGAACTAGCAGTACTGGCGGTAGATTTTCTGTTAGCATTCGTAGTGAAGTCAAGTATTTCTCTTGGTCGTTTTCTGTACATGTAGCTGGAGAAGGTGGCAAGGGCAAGTTGAGAAAAGAAACAGCCGTATCGTTGCTGTTTCGTTTGATCATTTCGTTGACTGCGCGGATAAATGAACTATCAAATTGAGTAATTATGTTTGGAGCTCCGCCAGCATTTTGATTAATCTCAGAAACAACGTGATCCCATGGAACCATTACAGTTTTGGCGTTAATGCGAAGTTGTTCAAGCAAGCTATGCAATTGCTTCTCTTGAAAATGCATGTCTTGGAGACTGTTAACACAGATAAAAACGCGCAGCTTTGTAGACTTCCACTTGCTCGACATTGAAAGAATGCAAGCTAGTTGAAGCACAAACAACGAACTGTTGTCCCAGCGTAAACCATTATCTTCTGGTTTGAATAAATGGCTTGGCCAGACGTCGATAAAGCGCTTTCCAGATTGCCTAAATTGAAACCATGAGTAAGATCGGCTTTAAGTAACTCGCTTTAATGACATTTCACGGTCGAATTGCCCAAAATGTCTAGCAATAACCAAATTCTTGTTCAGATTCATGACATCGTTCAAAATATCCACATACGTTGACGAATCCAGACGCGAATCAACAATATTTAATTGACGCGGCATGAAATCCCTATTGTTAAACAAATTTACTTTTTGATTGAACTTGATTAAATAAACAACTTACATGCTTGTGAAGTACTCGACAACTTCGCTTCGGCCAATCTTTGAATACTTCAAATCTTTCAGTAAATGATTTTCATTCAAAACTGCTTCGGCTGATTGCTGCTCGTGAAATCCTATGACAACGGTGTTTGGCTTAAATAAAAAGTTATTACCTAAAACGAAAGGCTTTTAAATTACCTTCATCGCACCCAGGCCACTCAAGCGAATCAATTGCTGTATTCCGGCGCGGACAGAGTCGGTTAACGTTAACTCAACGAAGGCTTTGATTTTTCTGAAAATAGTGTGTGTTTAAAAAGCGTACAAAGGAGCTACTTACAAGTAATCAACTAAAGACAGCCAATAAGGATAGATTTGCTGCAACGGATCCAATACAGAGGTTGTGTCTGACGGATCCATTACTCCCTGTTGCACATGACCGATTACATACAATCCACTCTTTTTGATGTCGTTTACAAAGTCCATTAGTTGAACAAAGGTTGCCGGTCGGTTAACAAGCAGCAAAATTTGGGGTCTCCAAAACTTGACGTGTTCTTTTCGAGCGTCCAGCAGCAAAAGGTATTTTCGGACTTGATGATAGATTAATGCCTGGGAAATACTTCCCCACGATCCAATCGGCGCATTGTAGTGCAAAAACATGATCAATATCATCAAAATAACTATTGCTACAGCGGACATTGCGGCATCAATCACCAACATCATTATTATAGTCGAAACAGCTCCAAGCGCACAAGTATGCCAGGAAAAGAACTTAAATTGAGGTCGAAAGTTGGGAGCACTGGTCAGTTCCAAAGCCAAACAAGCAATGTTGACGCCCATGTATGACAGAAGGAAGAAGATTGACGTTAACTTGGCAATCTTGTTCATCGTACCGACCATAAACACAGAAACAACACAAACCCAGGCCAAGAAGACGGAAATGACAGGATTGCCTGATTTTGTTTCTACAGTCGCGGGCTGGAGCAGAAGTCCAAAAAGCTTGTCGTGAGCCACACGATTTAACACACGAGAGGCGCCCAACAAATTGCTCATCGATGAAAAGAATGTTGCCGCGAAAATGCCAAATAAGGTCAAAAACGAGATGATGTTAAGCTCCGTCATAATCATGTAGTTGTTTTGCAGCAAATCACGAGAGCAAGTTAACGTCAAAAGAAAAGCAGTCAACATGTAGGTGGCAAATGTAAAGAACACTGCTTGAAGAGTGCCTCGTGGAATCGACAGGTTAGGTCGAGCCAGCTCACCAGAAACATTAGCGCCTGCCATAAGCCCAGTAACGCCGGAGAAAATAATGGCGAACATGAAAGCGAAATCCGTAGACTTGCCAGTTGTGTAGTCATAAGTATAATTCGCAAAGAAGTTTTCTTTAAACGTTGTGAAGCTGAAAACAACAGTAACGGATGATTAAAACTTAAAGCAAACCTGAATCCAGTATAACTGGCGTTTATAGTGAGGTTGAAGTTTGGAGCTTTAGCTCCAGTTGGATCAGATTCGTTTATTGGAACCAAATATGCATATGTGTTGTCTTTCGGAATTGTAATGTTGACTGGGCTTTTTACAAATACCGTCAGCACAAAGGTTGCATATGCCGAGATAATTATAAGAAGAGCAACAACCGCCGTTTTAGCAAACATTCCAGAACCCAATAAGCACAGACATAAGATGACTATGCTTACAAGCACGCAATGTATGAACTTTCCGCCAAAGCCGTCTCCAAAACCTAAACAGTGGTGTGAAGTCAAAGCAGGTCGATATTCAATCATACCAAGCAAATTAGTTATTGCTTCCACGAAGCCGCTGATATAAAGCGCACAAGAAAACACATTCGCAACAAAGAACAAAACCCCAATTCCGCCTCCGAACTCGGGACCAAGTGTTCTTGAAATCATGTCTAAAAGTAAAAGTCAAATTTGGATGTAAGTTATTAAAACTTGCAGTAAACTCCGCCGCCTTCAACGGCTCCATTGCTAAATCAGCTTTAAATTAATCTGGAAATGTTTTAAAACTTGCCTCGAAACTGCACAAAGCGACAAAACAGTCAGCAAAATTATGCCGTATGCTAACACTCTGAAATTTAAATATTAGTTGCTGTTTCCACAACTTTGTTTACAATTCGACTGTCGTCATTAAGAAGCCCAGTTGTCCAACCGCAAATCCCATTCGCAAAAACAATAACGCTGAGAACATCGAGATTGATACCGGCGCGAACACTCCACTGATTGTTGACAGCCCATTTTTTCTCGACACAATCGTCTCGAACTCTAAAGTAGCAAGGAATTATGTGCTCAGCATTAAAAGTCTATTTTACCCATGTTTCGAGTAAATTAGATTTAGAAAATTTGAATAAACCCAGTTTTGCTGGAAGTTTATTTGCCACTCGAGCCGCAAAATGCGTGCCCAACCGCTACCAAAACGGAAAGGGCATTGTTGAGCAAACATGAGACTAAGAGTTAGCCAGTCAAGCAAAAAGCTCCTTGGCCCTCGTGGCACGCAAGCTTCCCGCTAAGACCTCTCGGCGAATTATCTCATTATCTTGGATAAACCGGCGTGATGCAGCAGAGATTTTAATTTATTTTAAATCTACCTGTTGGCTCCACATGGCATCTGCCATTTTGCTGTAATGTGTGTTCTGGAACGGAAATTCCAGGCGAATAGTCCATTGGAGCAAGACCACTGACTGTTGGCAATGGACTTTGATTGGCCGCGCAATTGCCGGTTTCTACTTCTAAAACACCGCCGTAATTGGAGTTGCTCGTGTCCAAATTTTTTGTCAATCCGTTCTCCATGTTTTCTGCTCAAGCGACGCCACTCCTCTCACAACAATGCAGAGGCGCGCCGATCTGAACTTTCATTCAATAAAAGGTTTTCGATAAAGGAAGCGAATCGGAAGAGCGTCAATTTCTAATAAACCCCAAACTGTTTCCAAAAAGAATAAATCCAGCTCGTTCTTCATGAGTTTGTATTTTGAACGAGGAACAAGCACTATGGTTACTTCATAGCAAAACACGCGTTCGTTAATAATTTATCCCATTTATTCCGAAGGAAAATTAAAAACGACTGACACCTATGCTCGGTGAACTCTAATAAAAAGAGAGTGCGCGCAACACAACTTCTCGAAAAACTCTAAGGTCAGCGGATGGATTTGACCGCTGTTTCACTACGCAAAAATGCTTTGTTTGAGTGCACACGGAGTTTGCTGATCTCATTTCGAATCCAAAAACTGTTTTTCTCCCAAAAAGCGTGTAATTCGATCCGCTAATCAAATAAATAAACACCTAGTCTTTTCCTTCAACTGACCAGACAATCTAATCAAGTTAAATAAACTTTACGAAAACAATTTCAATTGTAAAGGCGGATTTGATAGAACTCTGCGTATATTTTTGACTCATATTTACGCCCAAGAAGAATTTCTTAACGTCATAGGCGACTGTCCGCTTTAGGACTGATAGCAAAAAACGCCAGCACGACAGTTGGGGCTGTTAAGGAAATGCAATTAAAGTTCACAGTTGATTGAAAATGAATTAAACAACAAAAATATAAACAGCATCGAAAGAGAACAGAAATTAAAACAACTTGAAATACTCTCAAAACAGTCAAGCGCTCGAGAAGCCAAACAAGTCATGAATTTTAGAAGAAGTTGAACAGGATACAAAAAGGTGCGGTCTTGAGCAATAAACGAACGTGCATGCAAATCGGAACAAAGTGTCTTCAACAAATTATTGAACTCATTCGGATATTTCGAACGTTTTGAAAGCGATTGCGCAATAACGAAACATTTGTTTGCGGCCAAAGATTTGTTTCATGAACCTTGTTTATTGTGAATGTATTAACTAGGGAAGAAAAGGACAGCTTTGCAGCACAGACAGCTCAACAATAACACAACTATGTAAATCACAACAATCAATTGAAGGACGTTATGCGTCGATTAAAATTCATAATCCGCCAAGTTTATTGCTTTCTGTTTTTTGGACGCAACGCATTTTAAACGTTAGTGCATAACAGTTGTTCCTTGATCAGTTTTTGTTCTGGTTTGTCGGATGTTCAAAAGAAATTGTTCTGCGCTTTGTTGTCCCGCAAAGTAGGACAATTACGCGTAAACTTGTCGGTATTGATAGCATGCTCCTTCAACAGTGAATAGTTTCGGAGTTTGTTGAATTTTTGTTTTATGGATTGACCGATCGAAAATTTGATAGTTGTTTAAACCACGTTTCAAATTACACCATAGACATTGAACTTTCGTGCAACCAGCAAAATGCAGACTTCAACGCAATTCCTCTTTGAAAACTCCTTTGTCCGCTTTCATCCTTTGTTTGCTAGCTTTATGAGCCAAACAGGAGCTTTAAAGTGTTTATTGTTTTTGAAATTTGCGATGAATTTGTATACCCAGCTTGGCCGCTGACGCCCATCTGTTTTAATCTGCTTAACACTTTGATGACTTTTTGGTTCTTTGGCTCTCGTAATAGTTCCAAGTCGGAGAGTTTGCGCCCATTTGTTGAATTTAAGCGTCATGGCCGAATGATATATGTCTTTTGCAACTGGCTGGTCGTTCCGCCGCCCCGGATTTTCGTACCTGAGTCAGTTTGCAAAATGTCTACGCATAAATCATTGGTCGGTGTCGAGCATTCTTGTTGGCAAGCCACGGAGGGCTTATGTATGTTGACTTTTGTTTTTTAGACTTTCGCCGACAGTTTTTATGAATGTTGTTTTGCATCGTTCTTTTTATGTTCGAACAAAAGCAATTGCGTCCCTCTTCATATTATACTTATACGTTTCAATTCAATGCTAGAAGTTCTTGAATGATTGTATTTGTTAGGCCGCACCTTGAAGCCAAGCGTGAGTCTGGGAATTTTACAGCAAATATTAGTTTGGTGTCCGTCTATTGTAAGCGAAAATTTGCTGAAAACACTCTCTCTTCTTTGAAATCCGTAAATGTTTTGTTGCGAGCGCTTTTGCGTTGATAGCTAGCGTGCTTTAATGAGTTGTTATGCAATTTAAACGTAGTTCGAAATTTAGCAGAAATGGAACACGACAGCTCATTGAGAACTTGGGAGTCGGCTGGCTACAAGATTTCCTATATACCGTACGAATACAAGCATGTTTTTGGTCTTGAAGCCAAATATTGGAATCCGCACAGCGCACATCGGTTCATACTTGATCACTGGCATTTGAGTTTTTTAATTGGACTTGTTTATGTGGTTGTAATTCATGCACTTCAATTTTTGATGCGGGATCGAAAGCCATTTAACCTAAAACAGCCGCTAGTTTTGTGGAACACTTTTTTGGCGTTGTTTTCGTTGATTGGCACAGTTAGAGTGGCAGAAGAATCAATCAACGTCTTTTTGACAAGAAAGCACGGCCTCCACGACTCTATTTGTGTAAGTTCTACAACATATCTCTAAACATTGCACAGCTTTTAGATTACATATGATCCGGCCGGAATTGCAAGCCTCTGGTGCTTCTTGTTTATAGGTTCTAAAGGCAAGTTTTGAAAAGCTTACAAACAAATACATTTAAATTGCAGTGATTGAACTGTTTGACACAGTGTTTATTTGTTTGAAGAAAAGAAAGCTCATCTTTCTACACTGGTATCACCATGCTGCCGGTAAGTTCTAAAATGACAACGTTAAGACCGAGTCTTTCATTCTTTAATCAAGCGAATTTGAAGAAACTAACAGTTTAATTCAGTTCTGATGGTTAGTTGGTCGGGAGCTCAAATGTAAGTTGCAAAAACCAATGTAGCGACAAACAAAACTCAATTTTCAGGATTATTGCGCCGTCACGTCTGTTTATTCTGATGAATTACACTGTCCATACCTTTATGTAATTTTACTGTTAAGTGCATACGTTTTGAATTAGACATTTAAGGTACACATACTATGCAGTCACTGCAAGTGGAATTCGTTTAAACCGACCGATTGCCATGTTTGTAACAACAATTCAAAACCTTCAAATGCTTGGTGGCGTTCTTATTGCATTGTGAGTTTAAACTGTCGACTTCAGTTAACTTACCTCGAAATTTAAGCTACGTCGCAAAAGTTCGCTGGGTTGATCGTGAATTCTGCCACATGTCAAGTGAAAATCTGATCTTTTGCTTCTTTGTCTACTTGACATTCGGCATCTTGTTCTGTCGCTTCTTCATCAATGCATACTTGCGACGAACTGCGGAGAAAACAACTGGAGTCACCAAACTGGAAGAAAAGAAACTGAACTGATTTTACGCAACTTTTCGACTGTAGCCAAGCTAGTCTTTGTTTATAAATTATTCTGAACTTTGAACGCAAATAAACATTGAGTACCTGTGAATTACGAGCTAGATGTGTTATCGCTGTTTGACAAAAAGTGCCCACGATGCTCATTCTCGCCGAATCTTTTCGCTGAGCACGCGAGTGTGGCAAAACGCACTTTATTTTAGACTGACCGACTGCTTATTTGTTTGAAGCACCGAAAATTGTGCTTTTCAAGATACACGTGCAAGCGCGACTCACCGTTGTGGAAAAGGAACTTTTCCGGTTACAAGCACTTTTAATCGCATCTCGATCGAACTTTTAAATTGAACTCGGTGTTTATTGATTACTTTTAACTTTTAACTTTTAACTAATGCTGACTGCTTGATAAAAACATTGAAACGCTTGTTTTTCGATTCTTAAGCAATCAAAGCACTCTATCAAGTTTCTTTGACGCTTTGTTATTTTAGCTGCCCGCAAACATATGGCCTTGCCGGATATCAACGACGCGGACTATACGGACGAAGAAGGCCGAGTTTGCAAGATATGTTACGGCGGGGAATTAGACTTCAGAGGTTAGTTATTTGTTTGTGAATAAACGCACTTGGACATTTCTAGGCAAGCCAGCTCAATGGAAAACTCCTTGCAATTGCTCCGGATCAATTAAATATGTTCACAAGGAGTGCCTCGAAACGTGGATACAGAATGCTCCAGCATTTCAACAATCACAATGCAACACGTGCAAGTTCCCCTACAAACGATATTACACGTTGAAGTCTTTGAGCAAATGGTCTTTGCCTAAGTTGCGTTTGGGTATTTGGGATTCGGTTGAAATTCTTTTGGACATTTATTCAACAGTCAAATTAGTCCGTGGAACTATTGCCGTGACAGAGGTTTGTTATTAATGCCATTGAGAAATATTTAAATAAAGACCAACTTGATCATTAACGTAACGTTTTCAGGGACGGAAATCACTGCTTGGGCAATTCTGTTACTTCGTGTTCTGGAGAGGTCTTTATTTTCAATTCGAGACGTATAGAATACTACCGAAGCATGTGCCGAACATTGCTGGGGTCGATTGTTGAAACAAGCATAGTTGACGTATCCGACTAATTTGACAACGAGTACGGTTATTTCTGACATTTTGCCTCCCCGGTCTTTGCTTATTAAATTCCGACTTCTACTTACTCGAATTTATTCTATTTTGTTATGAACGGCTGGTATTTGTATATAAACTCCACACAAATGGCAAATCAATAAAATTTATTAAGTGAAACAATGCAGGTGTAGTATTTGTATGAACGTGTTGTGAATGAGGTGTCTCGAGCTGCTTTTAGCACATTTAAAATGAGGATTCAAGAGATGAGATTTACAGAAATCAATTAGTACATGAGTGCAGTTGGCTTTTTAACATTGCCTTGATCCGGAGTGCGCATGACTTTCGGTCGTGAGCCAAAGACTGATGAATATTCATTCGGACTGAAAGCATGCAATTAGTTGCAACTATTCAACTTGTTTGCTTACTTGGCATTCGGGGGGATTCGAGTTTGCAGAGGGACATTCACCGGCGCCACATCATTAGGCATGTCATTCATAACATTTGTAGACGGGACTTTTGTGATTGTATCTGTTGAAAGACGATCATCATCTTCGGAACTTGCTTCTGCCTTTTGTCGGTGAGACTTGTTTGGATGTTGCGTAGTCGGTGACAATTTCGACTCGTCCATTGCTCCATTTTGTTGGTGTTTTGAACGTCGAGTAGTGTTTGGCGGCGCAGCTCCTGGAGACAAGTTGGGAGAAGTTGTAGCACTAAACGGATGTTGTTTTGATGATCTGACATTTTTGCAAAACTCACTTTTCTTTCGAAGCTTTCGACTTTTTAGTTGGCGATTGTTGTTTTGCATCTTGAATGGCTGCTTTGAGGCCACTTTGAACTAACAAGGGCTTTCGTTTGTCGTTCTCCAACACATAAGTTGCTTGCGACATCATAGACAGCATTCTCATTCCTTCGTTTGTTGGCGGAGATGGCGGTCCAGTACGTTGCTGATTGGTGCCCTTCTTTAGCTGAGTTCCGTTCATCTGAGCGCCTGGCCGTTTGCGTTGTCCAAGCGGAGGCTTTGCTCGACGTGACACTGTTCCGGGAATAGTCGTTGTTTGATGGGAATCATCGGCTCCAGTTCCAGTTAGATTGCCTAACGACAAGCTTGTACTCATGTACCTCTGTTGCAAAAGATTCTCTCCAAATTGCTCGGTCATGTGTGGAACCAAACTGTCAGAACTTTCAATTTCGGCCTCCAAGTAATCATCTTCCTCGTCTTCTTCTTCAATTGAAATTTTCTTGCGACGCTCGGATTCCAATTCTAAACGAGTTCGATGTTAACTTTCTACTTACACAATTTTAAACTTTGACATTAAGCCAACCTGCTTGTTGAAATAAGCGGAGTTCATAATATTTTTATGCTCGAGACCCATTGATGGTTCCCGAGGATGGTATGATTTTATTCCATTTTAAAAGACCATACTTACCTCAGGGACCAACATGCAAGGAGTTTCTCGGAACTTTAGAACAATTTGGAGTGTCAATCTTTAAGACAAAAACAATGGCCTTTCTGGTGAATGATGTAAGAAAGCAAATGAATCAAATGCGAAAATCAAAAATGCTTGAATCAGAGTTTGAAGCGCCAAAAAGCTCACCGAAAAGCTTGCCGGTGCAGACAACAAAACCAAATGTCCAAGCTACTCTATACAGTAGGACAGGAGAGTGTGGCACGTAAAAGTGTTATTAAACGCAAGCAATCCGATTAATTGCTTAGCTGTGGAAAGAAACTGTCGTAAATGTGATGAATGCAGTCGCACATCATGTATGCTGCTTTTTGAGTCCAACTACCAATGTATTAAGTTGGAAAGGAATTTTTGGAAGACGTCAAAGTTTTAGATGTTAAAAACCGGCAAATTCCTGTGTGCAAAAAACTAATCCTCCCATGAATGCAGAACAAACAATGCCAAACAAACATCTTTATTAATTTCCAAGCCGGATTAGCCTCCAATTTCCCCCAATTAATGCTAATAGGCGGACGGCTTATTGACGCAAATGCCAGAACGATTTCATCGAACGCAAAGGTCTTCCGCATAATTCGATAAATTTAACTGTTTGAATATTTTAAATGGGCTCTCAAAACACGTCCAGTCAACTCAAACCATTGCATAAATTTGCCATAAAGGCACAAATTGGCGATCCAACTGAACGCACCTGCGGCTTTTAGTCATCGGTGTGCGTTTTCAATTTGCAAGCAATTTCGTAAAACGAGACAGCATGGGAAGATTTGCAAAACGTCAAAGTCTCAGCAACCGCCCTAACTATAAACAACTAATGGTCCATCATAAACAGTTACCACCAAAGTCCATCAAGGAACACTAAAACCGAAAGCCACTTAAACACACAACAGTTTGCATGTCGGACACGACGGATCCAAATCAGGAGTGAGTGGCACCTTGTACGACGGGAAAAAACAGACTCCACTTTTAGGTCAACAACTACCAAGAAAAAATAGTTGCGCGGCGGCTTGAGGAAAGAGCGAATTGTTGCCTCTCCGTTGGCGCACAATGCAACAAACTTCTCGCAAAAATCCGAATACCCGGCGACTTGTCTAAGTTTCCTGTTGCTTACACTACTACAATGCACAAACGCCTCCTCAAAAGTTCTGCAGAATGTCCGATGCTCCAGTTGTATAGCACTGGAAAGCAATCGAAACGAAAAGAATGCACAGAATTTATGGAAACGTTTACACGCCGTTTTACATAATTCAAAAGCAAATCAACACATCTATATGCTCAGCAAGCCAAACCGAAGATGCGGACAATTAGACAAAATGTCTCTGCAAAGGCCAAAGAACGAGGCGGCTAAATTGAATTCATTCAGCGTCTATTGATTCGAGCAATTTGCGCTCAATGAAATTCAATTAAGCGACGCAAAGCAGGCAGAATTAAAAGGCACACAGATATAAATAGTTTTGAGTCTCCGATACGGTAACACTCGGAAAACGGTATGGTAGAATTAAACAATTGGAAATCGACCCGAGGCATTGTGTAGTAGATGTTTGGGGGTAGTGTTCTTCCCCAGAGGCGGCGAACCAGCCTGGCACCACTGTGTGCTTTTTCACTAGTGGAACAGCTAAATGGAACGCCCCGCAACGACCAACCAACTAGTCCGGTTTATTGCCGGCAATTTTGCACCGAGCACATGGAATGCAACTTGTCAAGGTCCGCGCACACAAAACCCCAAGTACAGAGGCCAAACTTTGTGCTGAATAGATTTTCTCAAAAATGCTTGTGGACTTGCGAGTAATGTGGAGTTTTAAATAGCCGAAGATTGACAAAACTCAGAAGGGGAATTTAAGACTTATCAGTGGAACAATTGTTGGCAATTAAAATAAATGACAACGAAGTCAATGGCCGGGGCGCTGACGGAGCGCCAACGAGTGCAACCCAGTTTTTGTACCGCAGCAAAAAACAAAACTAAAAGTTTCGGATTCGGGCCAGACCCGCCAGCAATGCTCTCGTCGTTCTGCGGTGGGACAAAAAGCGCTGGGTTTTTGGTTGCTTCGCTCCTGTGGAACAAGAAACACGGGAAAGCGAGTGCATTGCCGCTGGCCTACACGCCGAAAAAAGCCTGTGCTCGCCAAACGAACAAACAAAGCAGTCGGTCCGCTTCTTCTTCACACCTACACACCTTTTTCCAATACCTTGCATGCAATTAGGCTGCTCATTAGGCACGAAATCCGGTCAAATAAACTTGAGTATTTGTGGACTGGAGATACGGTAAGTTATTGGAAAGATCCAGGTTGTTTCTGAGTCGATTTGAATGCAATTTGAACAAAAACGATTAAGTTCGACTGCTCTTTGTTGTTGTTGATTGTTTGAATAAATTGAACTTAATCGTCACAACTAAAAGTCAGTATCTTCAAACTAGTTATTCAAATCACTCGAAAAACATTAATTAAAATGCTGGAATGCCGTGAGTGCAAAACTTGCAATCGTCGAAACGTGGCTGATAAGAATTGCACATTTTGCATACAAAATTTGCAGCAAAAAGGAAACCAAAAACAGCGAGAATCTCCAAACCAATCCCCTCTTCTCACGGATCCTTGTTCCTGCTATTCCTGCTACTAATTTTATGTGAATTTGATGTGCACGAAAAAGAGGAATTTGCTTTTTGCCCCCTTTTCAACCCCCGGGGGGATTTGGGGGGAAGGCTTTGGGGGACCTTTGGAATATTGACAAATCTTTTTGTGACGCACACTTCGTTCTGGCTTTAAAATCTTTTAAAAAAAACCCTTTTTTAAAAAAAAAAACCCCCTTAAAAAAAAAAAATAAAAAAAAAACGGAACGGCTAGAAAACTTCCACCGTTCATGTTGGGGGGGGGTTTTGGAACCGAATTACTAGAATCAACTTGAACCTAATTGGTTCTAACAACACACTTATTTATGGATTCAACGCCTAAATTCTCTTCTATAAACGGTTTCTTTTCCGAAAAAGCGCTTGAACCTTTGAAGCAAAATCATTTCGTTGTAATGTTTTGGAAAATGTTTTTCGACGAAGCAGCAATTGCTGTAAACAACAAATATAGCCGTTCGATGTGATTGATTTTCCACGGACATTTCGGCCGTTTTGTGGGATTTTTATCACAAACACCAGTATTTTGAAACGCAGTGTTTGGAAGAAGCGCAACCATACAAAGTTTCGAACGAGGATTAAGTTGGAAATAAATATGCAGCTATACGAATATGATTGACTGGAAGTGGAGTCTAATATGGTTACAAAAATGGCGCCTTAAAAGTTTGGCGTTGGATAAAAACGGTTGCTAAGCTAAGTGTCGGCCTGTCGGAACAATAAGACAAAAAGTTGGGTTGAAATTGGACGTTTTCCGTGTGCGAGGCAATGCCAATTAAGCGATTACGTGCTGCCTATCCGGTTTTGTTTGTGCCAAAAAATAATGCAGCAGAAGAATCCGCCGGAAGCCCAAGCCACAAATTCTTGTGCACTTTTTGGCGACTACAGTAATTGGCAGTTTAGGCCCAAGGAGTTTAGTCAAATTACACATTGAGTATTCGTAATGTTTGCTGTTAAATTTGAACTCCGCTTATTTCCACAAATCAAATTTGTAATTTCAGTTGTATTGGTCTGAGAAAAAGCGTTTGCTTTCAAACAAAAATGACGCCATTGCTTCTCAAATTTCAATGAGATTGCAAAATATTCAATCTTGTTTGAAACTAACCTCCTCGAAGCACTTTGATTACAACTGGAAGTTGTTGCTCGTCTTCTTTGCCGTCCGCCTTGTTGAGTTTGTTAAAGAGGATTTGTTCAAAGGCCATTTCCTTTGCCGTAGATCTAACTTTGGCAAATCCGAAGATGCAATATAACGTTCCGTTCACATAAGGAGCAATCTGAATACAGAATATTAGTTTGTACAAACTAGCTTTTGCGAATTACTTGTGTGTTCGGATGCTTTAAAAGTTTGAGCATCAACGCCAGCAACTGATCTTTATATCGTAAAACGGTCGAGACTGGCTGACTTCGTTCAGACACAGATTCATAAGCAAAGCACTGCCAAACTCCAAAGCAAAGTTCCCGGTTTGGTTTTCCAAAAACTGCAGAAGCCATTCAATCATTCCGCTCATAATCAGTTCTTTTTGAACAAACGACCTAAACAGTAGTTACATTTATTGATGCCTTTAGTTGCTAGTTACCGGATGCTCAATTTTTGAAGGCATGCAAGAACGTGGTCGGCAGCATTCCCAGTTAACTTCTTTGTTCTAAGAGCAAGTGCCATTTGATAAAGAAGTTCTTTGCCTTGCGCGATCGAGAGCAAGTAATTTCGACCATTTCGAAAGCTGCAACTTGTTGTTATGTTTGTTTTGATTATAAAAAGCTACCTTGCCAATGCGTTCAACAAACGTCCCAGTTCTTCTTTTGTTTCTGGACTGGCTTCTGATTGGGCGCAAATTGTTGCAACAACAGACTAAAAGAGTTGTGCGCTTATTAAAAATATCCAATGAGTTTCTTACATTCTTGCGGTTCCTCAAAGACAAGAAGTCTTTTCCAGAAAATTGCAGCAATACCACGTTAGAATCTTCCAGTGAGGGCGAACGCGTAATTTGTTGCCGCAGAGCTTGAAGCAGAAGGGCGCTTCCTCTTGAATTCGGATACTTTATCAATCTAAAATGGAAAGTAAACAGAGCGGTCACACAAAAACACTAACTGATTGGAAATTCGAGTAAATTGTAATTCGCTGATTGCGATGCGCGGATAAGGAAGCTGAGCGCCGTTGCTTGGATCAGCAGGATGCAAGTTTCCACAAGACTCCGTCTTCTTCAACTCGTTCACGTTCAGGTTCTTCTTGTTTCTACAAATATGATGCGCTGATTTGGTTCATATTTTAACGCTTACCTCGCATTCAACGAGCGGTTGCGACGCAGTTGATGTTGCTGATAAATTTGAGCGTTGTTGATTTTTTTCGCGGCCAGTGTACTTTTTTGCATTTTGTTTTCTGCTTGTTGGATGTATTCCATAAGCTTGTTCGAAATGTGAGTTAATTGTTCTTGCGAAACTGGCTGGCCAAGTGAATATCTGTCTAGCTAAACAAAGACTCTTTAAACTTTTACGAATAAAGTATTACGCAATCGATTAGTTCGGAAGTCACATCGACTACTTTGTAATAGTCATCTTGAAGGGCGCGATAGTCTTTAGTGTTCTCTCGATTTGCTGCTTGAGGTTCTTGTTGTGACCGTTCAACTAAAACTTTCTGTTTGAATCTAGACAAATGATTAAGACTGACAAGCTTTCAGCCAAGTAACAAGTTTCGGCTCCTCTTCCGCGTCAATTTCAGGCAACCTTCCGTAGTTGTTCAAGACTTTGCTTAATTGGTCGTGAAGCTCATTTACCCATTTTTTCTGAACAAGTTTTACGTTAAGTTTTTGTGATTGCAACCAACCTGCAGGAGCTCTAAAAGATAAGATGACTAAGTTTTGAAATGAACATCCGCGAGAACAAACCTTTGAAAACCGGGTGGTGGATCGGGTCGTTTGCGTGAGGCAAACCGAATAACTGGAACGTGCGTGATTCAGAACAATTTAACACAATAATTTCCAATGTTACATTTTAAACACAAAAACTGCACGTTATGTTTAAAGTGTTGCATTAGAAATGTTGTCATTAAATTATGTTCTGCGAAATGATTGCAGAATCAACCAACCTGAAGCTTAAAAAGATTATTTGTTTTTGAAGAAACACTGATTAAAAAGATTTTTGTAGTTTTAATTACCTGAACTAGAGTCGGATGTGCCGAAAGTTGACTGCCCGTGCCTTCTTCCAGATAATGTTTGAGTTCGCCTAATCGTGCACGAATGGAGTTTTTAAACAAAAGTTGCATTGTTTACTTACCTAGTCCTTCCCTGTATTCGTTCAAGTGCTAAAATTGCATCATTTAGTTGGGAAGCACGTAACGCCCCGCTTTGAACAATTTCGCCGGCCTTTCCGTTCAATTGTTAGCCACGGATTGTGGACACTTCATAAAATACTTACCGGTGGGTTTCGCCGAAGCGGAGCAGTGAAGAAATAGATTGTTAGGTTGAATTCAAGAAGTCTGAAGCGCAAGTTTGTTAAGCAAGCGGGTTAACTTTTTAAATAAGCCTACTTGATTTCTTCGGTGACTTTGGGGCCGCTCTCTGGATGGAGTTCACGCCAACTTACAAAGAATTTCTTTCTTTCGGCACGTTCAAATGTTGTGTGCAGTCGTTTCTAAGGTTGCAAGTGTTTTTGTAAGTATTAACAATTAGCAAACCTTTATTTCATCCAAGTCAATACCACGCAATTGTGTCGGTGGTGGAATTTTCAGGTGAATTCTTTTATTGTCACACTCTTGAACCAACGCAGCAGACGTGGAATGCAAACCGCACCTAACGAAGTACTGAAAATAAAGCTTTTAATTAAACAACCAATTTGCAAAAGAACAACGTGAGTTTTTAAACTAAGCAATCAAAAGGTGTTAAGTGCGGCCGTTGTGAAAAAATGCGCAAGTCAGTGACCATACATGGGACCCAAAAACCCGGCTGCCGAGAGCGCAAATCACCTGGCAACCTGAGGGTCAGCTGAAAATTTGCGGACAATCATTCCCAAACTTCAATCTCATTTGACTTTAAAAACGGCTCTTTTTGCCGGAGGAACCGAATCGGAGAATAAAGGTGTGTTCATAAAAAATTAGTCTACGGAATTGTGCGAAACTACCGGTTTGGAACTGGCCAGACAATAATAAAAATTGGGTTCTCATATGTAGACTTCGGTGCACTAACCATGTTCAGCGAGCAATTGTTGTTTTTGGCGCCAATTAGACGCAATGACAAACCAAAAAATAAACAGAAGTTAGGACGCAAAGATTGACCGCCGGTTACACACGTGCAATTCGAAAGGGAATAATTAGAGGATTTGTTGGATGGACAAAAACCAGCTAAATGGTCTCGGCATTAGATTCACTTGCTCGCGGTTTTTCGGCACGCTATCAATATTTACTTATTTTGTTTCTGGTCACAAGATTGTTTGGGTAATCTACTTTACTTGGTAACATACCTGATATACGGCCCTCGAAATTAGAGTGAGTTGAGCGCTTGGTGTTGCTGCTACTTGTTTTGTCAAGGCTCTTTCGGTCATCTCACCTAAAAGTCTAAATTGTCTAATCGGCTCTAAAAGGAACGAACCCAGGAAAGAAACCGAGTCGTCAGCAATAATGTGACGAGCTTCTGAACAATCAAATTTTACAAATTGCTCAAAATCATTCAAGTTGTACCTTTGTGTCGTTCTGCCGCTGTTCGCAAAATGTGTCGGATCGATGTTGGAGAAGTCTTTTGGTTATCAGGAGTCTCGATTGTCGGAGTTAACAAATCTTCGTTTGGCGCCTCATTTGAAAGTTGTTGTTGCGAAACCTCGCCATTTCCTGACTCTTCCTTCTCTTCCAACGAATCTCCACTGCAATTTCGAAATTAGCTGTTAAATTATTTAAATAGTCAGGCGGCAGCTACTTCGAACTTTAAAAACAATTTTTGCAACCGTTCAGCGAACCAATTAAAAGTCCACAAAATACGGCTTCTTGTTTGCATTCACTTCACAAATTAAGACAGAAACCATAGAAGCTCAAATTTAAACAAACAAGCACAAACTTTTGACTCGACCTAGTAAGTTTTGTATCCTTAATTAGATTCAAATCCCGTTCTCTCTGTTTCATAACTGACGACCAAAAGTTCATATTTATGAGGAAATTGGCTGTAGCGAAAACATCACGAAAACTAATGCACCTGTCGGTTCAAAAACTTACGTTTAGATTAGTAAAAACAAGTAATTCGGCCTGTTTGGAAATAATTAGCTTGTAAACAAGTCGGAGGGATCGGACAAAAGTCGACCTTTGTGGATTAAGTTTGGACAGTGGAGTTAAGAGGCTCTCGTGGAGCTTCGAAGGCACGCTTTAAACATTCTTTTCAGGCGGTTAGGGAGCCAAAGACAGACGAAAGAACGCCGAAATTGCGCCATAGCAACGCGTGTCAACAGTCCAGATTAAGCTGACTTCCGTTGAAACTTTATCTTTCGTTGCAATTGTGTCCACTCAATTATGATCGCATTCATTGGTCAGCTGATTCGACGTCTCAGTGTTGTTTGTTTACATTTAATCTGCAGAGCTTTTTGCAAAAGAAGGATGTTTTCGGCAATGAATGAAGTGAATTCAATTGAGTGCGTAAACATAGTTTGTTGAATATTAAGCGTCTAAGCAAGACGCTTACCCAAAAATTAGCACAGCGCACTTGCAAGCCTTTAACCAAGAGGATCATTATGGGGGATCACTCTTCGTCGCAGCGTTGCCGTCAGATCTGGAAGAACTGGGAGGCCCAACCAGTAGACAGCTTTTACACTCTACCCAGTGAATGACTTAGGTCAAGCACCAAGAAACGTTTATTTAAAACGACGCTGCGAGAGCTTTATGCCGATACGCCGGCTGGAATTCAACTTATCCAATTGCAGCAAAAAGTTCAACCCTGATAACTGGCAGCCTCTTTGATGGGTTATTTCGGATGGCAGGCGTGAAAAGAACACGAAAATAGCATGCAAAATGAACGAGTCAGTTAAGAGAAAGCGAAATTGTTTATTTGTGCACTTCTTTTGAGTTGAATAAATTGAATGTGTTTTTTAGTTGCTAAAACTGCACAAACACTTTCGACTTACCTCATGCTTCTTGTTTCGTCGTTATTGTCACTCATTTCTTTTCGACGAGCAAAATTGGCCGAAAAGGGGAAAATTGTGCAACAAAGCAGCAACAAAGTAGCAATAAAAGATTAAAAGTAACAATGGCTCAAAAACTAGTTCGAACCACAAAACAACCAAATTCGTATACAATCGTTTGACAAATAGGAAATCACCTGCCTTCAAACTTGATATCCATCCGGCCAAAGACCGAGACCACTGTGTGGATTTTGCACGTAAGTGAATTTCAGGCAGACCTCTCAACTTCCAACTGCTTTCCGGTTTGGATGCCCAAAAACGATGAGTTAAACACAAAACCCGGAAATAAGCAAAAGGCAGCCACTATGAAACTCATCAAAATAGGTTCAACAACTCGAATTTTGACCAAAAGTAGCTGGCAAAACAAACAACTTTCGTACAACTAACTCACCCATTACTGCTGCTGCCCGAACTGCTCGTTTTTGATTGCTTCGAGGCTGAAAACAAAAAGTTTGCCGACGTGTAAATAACAAAAACTTACAAGAACTTTCCAGCGGCGGCAATCGTTGAGACCACGGAATTCTAGACTGTAAATGATGATTCGTGTCAATTAACCGATGCAATCGGTTGTAACGTTGATTCCAAGGCCAACGAGAATCCGGCAAATTTATGCCGCTTAAAATAGCCATTGATTCAAATAAACACTGTTGGCAGCAAACTAGAATTTTAATAACATTTCGGCCACAACGTCGTTTTGCAGCAAATCCGCTATTATTTCTTCCGGTTTAGACTTAGCGCCACTTACTGGCTCCCACGGGTTTGAACATGTGCGCAAACGTTTATTAATTGCAAACAGTCAAATTGCTAGTTTGGACAGTAAATGCATTGAATAGTTTGTTCAAAACGTTAACTTTGTTCGTTTTGATCTTTAAAAGTTTTTCGTACTTGACTTTCAAATTGTGTTTATTTTGCAGTCTCGATTGTTCTTCTTTCAAACCTGAATTCACGGCGCTTCAATACCGGATTGAGTGATTCTCGCGGATTTAACACATTTGTTTTGGAGAAGATTAATGTGCTGCAAAACGGGTCGGTCGGTGCCCTGGATTCTCTTCACACGTCGCAGCTATTTTTTATTGAATCCATTCGTTTCAAACAAATAAAACATCTACTGTCAATTTTAAGCAGTCATGAGAAATTATGTTTGGAGTGAATCATAAGCAGTAAACTTAACAGGTTTGGTTTCTTAAATTGCGAAAGTCGATGCTGGATTTGAGACAACAAAACCTGATTGCAATGAAACCGCTTTGTTGAATCCACGCTGGGAACACACTCACCGACTTATCAGTGTGTTTTGCGGTGAATGATAGTCGAAACAAAGAGCGGAATGGCGCGTCTCCGGTCAGCAAGTGGTGCGCAATCCACTTGTGATGACGATCTCGCCGTTAACGACTAGCTCTATAAAGGGCACTCAGAGTCGACTGATCGGCATTCGCCACTTCAAGCGATATGCGTTACCAACTTACCACAGCCCTTCTGCTTTCGGCTTTTGTGTTGGCCACCGCCGATATTGCCAACCAAAAGCTGAAGAAGTGTTGTAGTCGGATCAAAAACGAGGACAAAGAATGTATTGACAAATTCTGCGACTTCGACGCCATTTCCCAAACAAACGTAAGTCCACTTGTTTATTAAATTGTTTTATTGTCTTCGTTTAGATCTTAAACTACTTGTCCACTTGCTCTGACCGCGGAGGTGTTGTCGGCCGCATGTTCGACTGCAGTTCGTCGCGTGTTGACCATACTGAATGCTGCAGGGTAATTTGACTTAAACGTTGCAATGCAATCTCATTTTGATTCCAGGCCAAAGGCGTCGAAGGCAAATGCTTGGAATACTGCGCAGCACACGATGGCGTTCCAACAAATTACCTTGACTACTTGTTCTGCTTGGAGTCCTTCAACGAGATCAGAGACTGCTTCAAGGATCACTTAGAAAAACACTAATTAATTCCATAATAGTATTAATGCTTTACTCCTTTTATCCAAATAAATAATTAATAATAACAATTTGTGTAAGTGTCGAAAATGTGCAAAACGGTTTCGCTAGTAAAACTTGTTTGTCCACTAGAGCATTCAGGTGTAGTGACCACAAAACTTGTTCCGAACTAAAAGAAATTTAGCGAAAAAGGTTCCACGAAGGCAAGCTTGCGCAGGGATTACTCATCCAAAAAAGCGTGAAAGCAACACAGCACAAAAGAAGATCATCCCAGCAAGCAAATATAAATTGTCTATCAAAACTTTAAAGATGACCCCAACAACACGGTCACTCTATTGGATTCGACAAATGATTAATAATTGCGGAAAGAAGAAGAGCCGGGATGAGTTGTTGTCGAGAAAACGAGTTTCAATTGTCAGTTTGTTTTTCGAACGTCTCTTGAGATTGTCGTCAAAAGTTTTTGGCTTTGCGTTTTGTTGCTCTTTACGCGTTTACATTTTTAAGAGTCATGACTAACTTACTAGTATTGTTTAGATGCGTAACTCTGTACTGCTCTGGTTTATCTGTTGCTGTGCTTTGTGTTTCACTAGCAATTGGACAAGGATTGTTTCCGCTTTTCTTCCAACAACCTCAGTATCAACAAAGCACCCAATTAACTCCAAAACAACAAATAGGACGGGACCCTAATCAGAAGCTCAAAGCCTGTTGTGCAAAAGTAAGTTAAGTTGTTAGAATGCACCCAAAACTGTATTTAGTTGCCACGTGCTGACCCAGAATGCAAACAAAGATTTTGTGACTTTAATGTGAGTTTGTAAACGTTTCAATGCCTGTTAAAGTGTATTTGCAGGCTCTTTCCTCGCATTCAGTTTTGTTCTTTTTGAGCATGTGCGCTCCGAGAGGGTAAGTTTTAAAGTTACTTTATTGATATAAAAGCATAAATTTAGGCCAACTGTAGGGCAGATGTGGGATTGTTCGTCAAGCCGAGCTGATCACCGTGAATGCTGTCAAGTAGAGTTTTATAAACATCGCAGCTTCAACAATGTTTAACGTTTTAGATAAAAGGAGTTCAACCAGCATGCATGGTTTACTGTGAAACAACACATGGCGTGCCAAGCGACGTGGGGAAATACCTGACCTGCCTGCGTGATTTCGACAAAATTCGAGAATGCTTCCACTATCATTTGATCGACCATCCTAACTTAAAAGGAGACTATTAAAGTTTAATAATATTTTATTGACTGGTGAATAAATTACAAGTATTTACATGAGTTAAGTGAGATTGAGTGTTATTCTCTGATCAAGACTCGGGAGCTAACGTCTTTACACATCCATTCAAAAGGCTTCCATCAAGTTTTCACCCGTGTATGCGCTGGAATTGAAAATCTTGTAGTGATGATTTTTGATTTTATGCAGTTCCAGTTCCTAAAGCATTGTTGTTATTGAATGTGAAGTTTGCTTTAAAATGTACCGCTTCAATTTGGTCGGCAGTCAACGAATTGGGCAAATCACGTTTGTTAGCCAAGACCAATAATGTCACACCTTTTAAGCATTCTTCGCCCAACAACTTGTCCAACTCGGCACGGCAGTCTTTAAGTCGTTTTTTGTCAGATGAATCAACAACCCAAACAAGAGCATCGGTGCGTTCAAAGTAGTTTTGCCAATAAGAACGAAGAGAAGATTGACCGCCAACGTCCCAGCAATTCAGTTTCCAATCACGAAATTCCAGTGTTTTAATGTTAAAGCCAAACGTCGGAGCAACCTAAAAACTACAATGTTAATCAAATGAATGGAAGCAATCAAACAAAACCTTAGTGTAGTCTTCACCGTTGATCCTTTGCAAAATAGTGGTTTTGCCCGAATTGTCTAGCCCCAAAATCAAAATACGCATTTCCATCTCTCGTCGACGCATCTTCCTTACAATTGACAGGAGAACCATGGCCTACTGAGTATTCTTTAATAAATTGTGTAATCACACAGTTAATGTAAGTATTTAATTAGCGCCAGCGACATTTCACTTCAATAACAGAGCTTTATGGGCAAATAACTTTATTTTGACTCCAGGCTCAAAGCGGAACAATTAACATGGTTTTTATAAATATTCGGATCAGTTCGAAGGCTTGGTCCACTCAACTTTAAGGATCAAATGACCAAATTTGGCATTGTTGAAAGGTGGCAATGGCTCTTTCGGTATGTTCCTTCTTTTCGTAGGTGATAAATGCAAATCCACGCAATCGGTTCGTGTTTTTGTCTCGAGCCAAGTAGAAGCGCTAAAATTTGACGATAGTTTTTGAAGATTAAGGTTTTGAAAGCTTACATCAATACGGCCGATTTGACCAAACATGTCACGCAATTGTTCTTCAAGATCTGGCATATCTTCTGGCAAATTAGTGACGCGGCAAGTGTTCTCATCGTTTCGGCGCTCAGTAAGTCCAGTGTTGCGTTCTCGAGCATTCGGTGGAACGTAGGCGCCAGGATTGGCACTACCTTGATTACGCGGTGCGTCGTTGAGTTTATCGTCTTGAATGTTGTAGACATCCTAAGAAAAGCACAAATATTAAGTTGACAAATTGAAATACTACTTTGTAAGGGCAGCTGCAACAAAACGAATAGATTTAGTCAAACAACTCCAAATAAACAAAGAACTCGTTTGACACAACAATTAAAAGAATTGCTTAATTTAGAGTTGCTTGATCAAAATCCATTCTTGCCTGTGACTCCAATGGCCGTCAACTTTACAGTAGCGGCATCTGCCGGTCGAAGTTTCTCCACGCAAAGCATCGTTTTTGCGTTCGTCGGCAAGCTCTTGCTCCAACTGATTCTGAGCGAACTGCAACGGAATCTCTTCGCTGGCGAATGTAGTTGAGATGTTTGGTCCTGGGCCATCATTTGCTGAGGCGCCAAACTTCTTCCACTTCTTGCGTTCGGCAACAACACGGGGAACTTTTTTGGTTGTAACATTATAAGTCGTAGTGACCTGAAGACAACGAATATTTTAAAATTGGATTCGAAAAGCGTGTTTCATACTTTATATCTCTTGTCATTTTCTTCGACTTCCGTGGTCATAGTGCGTAAATTCTTCTCTAAACAACTCATATTATTTTATGAACGCTGATAATCAATCTTACTTTCTCCAACTCCGGCTAAATTTTATTGATACTTGTTTGTTTCAACAGAATATTCACAGTCATTGCTTTCCATCAAGTTTATTAGAAGCTAAAGTATGTTTTGAAAAGCAATGACTATGAGTATTCTGTTGAAACAAATAAATACCCGAAGCTTCTGCCCACGAAGAAACATGCCCGCCGCTCCTAAATTTGAAGATAAATTAATCATTTAAATAAAACCTACATTTTTGGCATAACACTCGTCATTTTTGCCAATTCCGTAGAAGGTGTTTAAGTACGCAATAAATCTCCAACAACAGAATAAAGAATGGAGCCGAGCGAAAGCAATAGGATTTGTTCGGGTTAGCGCAATTTGCTTATCGATTTTTTTATTTTTAGACAAACCATCCGCGTGAAGATATTTTGTTTGTGACTTTCCGGGTCTCTTTGCGATAAAATTCCGTTCTCTTCTTCGGTAATCATGCATTCGATTAGCTTCACAGATTGCAATAATGCTTTCTGCAAAAAGAAACGTCATTTAAATTGGCGTTTTAATTAATTTTTGAGTTCTTTGCAAACGAAGATAAAATGCTTTAAATAACTTTTCGGGAATGCACATGTATGTGACATCTTGTTTTTGTTGCTACGTGCGCACGCTCCGATTGAATCATTAATGACCACTCATGCTTTCTTTTGAAATCTCTCTTGTATGAATTGCTTGACTCGCCGGTGACTTTCAAAGCGCGACTTCAACAGCCAACTTTCAGTTTGCACAACATAAATTAGCTCTTTTTTGTTATCAAAAACTAGTTTTTACAGCGGTTGTTCCGAGAAGCACGCGCAATCAAAATTATTAGCTTTTCCGCGTATGCCCATATTTTTGACCGCTTGATAAAATTGTGGTTTCCCTTTTGATTCATCATACCTTTTGTTTTGAAGCGTAAATGTGCAAGTTAACGGAATTTGCAACAAGCGTTTTTGCGAGAAGTTCAAAAAATTCTATGGCGGGGTTTTTACGGGTGAATCATGTTTGTTTGATGCTTTGAAGTTTTTCGTATCTAAAGATAATGCAAACAAATATTAGCGCCTTGTGTTAAGCGGTTTATAGCATTGTTGACGTGATTTTAACCAATCCCTTTTTAGATCCTCGCTGCTTTTTTGTTCGTACAATTTCTGTATTAAAGGTGCCAATTTAATCGTACAAATTGAACTTCATGGACAAAGAACACAGTGAAACTCCAGAAACTGAAGGAGAAAATGGTGCTCATCCAAAGGTCAAGAAAAAACGTAAGTTTTGTTTGTGTTTGAAAGTTCTAAAAATATCGCTGAGTTTTAGCTTACATTCCTTATGGCACAATCTACTGCACGCAGGAAGAAACTAGGAAATCTGGCTATTGGATACCAGGTAAGAAACTTGTATGCATTAAAAACATAATCTTGCTTTCTAGACATTCCTGTGCATTCGAAAATTATAAATGTGGAAAAAGACACCAGCTCTAATTTTCATTTGTTGAATCCGTTTCTTTACACTATTGAATTAACGCATGGAAAATTTGTATGGACTGTTGTTAGGAGATACAAGGATTTCAGTTACTTGAGTCAAAGACTGCTTACACACCGTGCTGTAGAACGAATCAAAGCTCCAGTCAGAAGAGCAAGAGGCAAAATTGAGGATGCAATGGATGGGGATCAAGCTGCTACTTATGATGATACAAACCGAGAATATGAATTGCAAATATTATCAAAGATCAAGGACATGAGCGATTTTGGACTTACAAATGTGAATTCAGTTGATAGTGGAGATGAAAGTGGGAATTGATTTTACTTATTTGTTTAATTATTTGAGTCTTTAGAGTTACCGGCAGAGAAAGAAGATACACCAGATAATCCTTCAGATATTGATTTACCAAGTTTTCCAATGGTGCCGGATGCAATCATTGGCGAATCACACATGCTTGAACGAAAAGGCAAGACTTGAGAAATGGCTCCAATGTGTTCTAAGTATTCCAGTAAACAGAGATTATCATGAAACTGTACGTTATTACTTATTAAAATCAATTTTGCATGTTTGATTTAGGCTGAGTTTTTGGAAGTTTCACGATATTCATTTATTAACGAATTGGGTGGCAAATTTAAGGAGGGAGAATTGAAAAAGAGACCTGGAGGATCCAGAATTTACCTCGGAATAAAGAATTTTTGTGTTAAATTTATTCTACCGTGGAATGAAAGGTAATATTACTTACACTTAACTTATTCAAACATTATTTAGGTGGTTAATGGTCAAAGACACTTACTGCGCTTATATGAACCCATCAAATGAAAGAATCAGATTGGTTTTGCTGTTTGACGAGAATTTTGAAATTGATGCTATGGATTTGGGAATCAATATTAAGCCTCGCATAATGGTGCTTTCAAATCTTCAGCATGTTCTGGCAACAAAATGCGCTCGTGAAGAAGACACAAAACTGTGGAAGCAGACAATTCGAGGCGTTTTGGATACAACTGGCAAAATTTGGCTGCGCAAAAAGCGATTTGGCTCTTCCTATCCCGTACGTGAAAATGCGCAAGTTCAATGGTTTGTTGATGCCAAAGACTATTTTGAAAAAGCAGCAGCAATGATTGAAGTTGCAAGAGAAGAGATCTTTATTGCCGACTGGTGGTTGTGCCCTGAAATATACATGAAGAGGCCAATGGCAGAAGGCAATTATTGGAGATTAGGTGATATTTTGCAACGACAAGCAAAGAGAGGTGTCAAGATCTTTGTTTTGATTTACAAGGAAATGGAGATGGTAACGAGTTAAAATAAATTGTTTGAATTAGATTAGTTTTGTTTAGGCGCTCACCATTAATTCTGCATATACTAAGAAGTTTTTGCAAGACTTGCACCCGAACATTAAAGTAATGCGACATCCAGACCACTATTTTGGCACGGGAACTTTCTTTTGGGCGCATCATGAAAAGCTACTTATCATTGATCAACTGATTGCATTTGTTGGTGGATTAGACTTATGCTATGGCCGTTGGGATACTTCACAACATCAATTGACCGATTTGGGTTCAGTCAAGTTTTCTCCAAAATCCGAAGGCATCGTTCAGAAAGAAAAGTTTAATTGACGCAATCGATGAAGTTGCTGACGATAATGTATGTCGTCAAAAGAGCGTTGATGACGAAATCGATGAAATTGATCAACCAGCAGAAGTTCATATTTTGAGAGAAGACATCATTGATCAAAAGACAGGAAAAAAAGTTGGCATTCGAACAACAAAAACAATTAAATCAGCCGATCAATCGCCAGAACAAACACCAACAGAAGGTCGTCTCCGCAGCTTAGCTTCACGTGCATTGCGACTCAAGAAAGAACAAGACAAAGAGCAGTTGGATGCACCATCTCGTCGAACAAAATCTAAGTCTAAATCACGTTCTCGATCTCGCTCACCAACTCCCTTTGACAATGTTCAAGCAGGAGACAAAGCGCCATCAGCTAAAAAAGTCGACTTAACAGAGATTTTCAACATGCAGCATCAACGGCCAAAAGAACTTGTCCGCTCATTTCCATTTGGGCCAGTCAAAGGCGTGAAGTTCAGAAATGTTCAGAGAGGTGGTATTGACCAAACTAATACAACTCCAGCAGTAACTCCAGATGTTGATCGCAGATCAGAACTGGACGCAACAACTCCGGACGGTGCCAAGAATGGATCTATTCCGAAATTTGCACTTACTCCATCTAAAGAGCAAAAAATGCGTTCACTTGCAATGCAACCACACAACAGAACTTTAATGCGTCGAGTGGTCAGCAATTTGAAGACAAACAAATCGAAGAAACGTTGGCAAATGGTATTGGACAAACAAGATAATGATGCTGCAGAAGAATATGTGATCAATTACTGCAAAGTTCAAGAAACTGAAATCAACGTCGACAATTTGCAAGGCGCAGGAAAGTTGTGGCTTGGAAAAGATTATGTCAATTACATGGTGAAGGATTTTGTTGATGTGCATGACGCTTATTCTGACTTCATCAATCGCTATGAGATTCCAAGAACGCCTTGGCACGACATTCACGCGTTGGTTTATGGCGACTGTGCAAGAGATGTTGCAAGACATTTTATTCAACGGTGGAACGCGACAAAGGTTTGAACTTTATATTTTGCCTAGTAGCAATATGCATATTGTTTAGACAGAAAAGCTTAAAGATAGCAGTGATTACCCCTATTTGGTTCCAAAGAGCTACGATTCAGTTAAAGTGCCAAAAGTATTCATTAATCAAAATACTCACAATGCAAGCGTTCAAGTCATTCGTTCAGTTTCTCATTGGTCAACTTTGATAGACAAAACAGAGGATTCAATTCAACAAACTTATTTGTCGCTGATTGCAAATGCTGAGCACTATATTTACATCGAAAATCAATTCTTCGTTTCAATGATTAATTCAACTGAAGTTGTGAACGAAATCTCAAAAGTCCTTTGTGACAGAATTATCAGAGCACATCAAGACAACGAAGTGTTTCGAGTTTTTATTTTGCTGCCATTGTTACCTGGCTTCGAAGGCAAGATTAATTCAACTGATTATTCTGCACTTTTGGCCGTGCTTCATTGGACAATGAGATCAATTGGACAAGGACCATATTCTTTGCTTGAGAACTTGAAAAAAGGTGGAGTCGAAGATCCTTTTAAGTACATTGGGTTCTTTTCACTGAGAACGTATGACGAGCTGAATAACAAACTAGTTACTGAACAGGCAAGTTAACATTTCCGGATTCAATTAATAAATTCAATTTTTTCAGATTTACATTCACTGCAAGCTTATGATTGTTGATGATAGATGGACGATTATTGGCAGTGCAAACATAAATGATAGAAGCCAAGCAGGAAATCGTGATTCAGAAGTTTGTTTAGTCGTTGAAGATACTGAATTTACTCCATCAACAATGAATGGCCAGCCTTTCGAAGCGGGAACCTTTTCGTCATCTTTGAGAAAGCAGTTGATGAGTGTAAGTCTTAAGAAAGATTGAACGATTTAAAAACCATTTGTTTAGGAACATTTGGGACTAAGAGACGATGCTCTGCACAAAAATCAAGTCGACAAAGAAGTTTCACTCGATGATCCAATTTGTGATGAGTTCTTCAAAGACATTTGGTGCGCAGCAGCTGATGGAAATGCTCACATTTACGAAGAAGTTTTTCGCACGTATCCGACAAACTTAGTCTCCAATTATGAAGAACTTTCTGCTTATCAACTTGAAGTTCCGATGACCGAATATAATGAAACTTTGGCAAGAAATCATTTGGAAAAGTTGCGAGGAACGCTCGTTCGATTTCCGGATCAGTTTTTGGTAAGTGTTTTTGTGTTCAAGTTAGTTGACTAAACGACTTGTTTTTAGACCAACGAATCTTTAGCGCCGTCCGTAACAAGCAAGGAAGGTTTGGTTCCGACCGCAGTGTTTACATAAGTCCATTTGCTTGTTAATTAGTCAGCTATTCTCTCTGTATTGACTTTGAATTCTGTTTTTAAGTGATTTATTAAATCTACGGTGTTTTTTATTTGGTTCTAATCTTCTATTCTCCGTCCAAGTTAAATTATTACGCGAATCTAATTAGTGAGCTTAGGACTCTAACGCAATTTTTCATTTCAACTCGAGATTTCTGCCATGCCTTTCAGTTCTACGCAAGCAGTATTAATTGACTACCCAGTTGAAAGTATTCACTCTGTAAATAGTATTTTTGAATAGAGTTTAACTACGCTAATGTCGTGCAAAATTCAGCTAGCCACTTAACTCAAAAGGTCAGTAATAAATAATTTTCGTACTTCGATGTGTAATCTTTACTGTAAATCATTAAAAGACTGATTCATGATTTATTGAAACGAATTTAATGACATGCAAAGCAATTGGACAGCATGTCTTTTGGCAGTTTTTAATTGGATTTGAGAAGTTGGCGAATATGCTGACAATTATTGTAGAACGAATTGTACTCGGAGGGATTGTACTTGTTAATAAAGTCGACTACGCCCAAGGCGTTGAGATTTGCTTCAAATAGATTTTGTACTATACCATCACAAGCGTGACAGGATTTTGTCCAAAATTTAAAAACTATTACCCAATATGGAATGAAACGTCACCGATCAGTTCACATTGTTACTCCAAATTTGAACACAAATAAATAAATGAAAGTTTAGATATGCAAAAATTGTTTGCACGTGATCAATTCAGTCAATTTTTTGTGTTTAGTCGATCTTTTCAGCTATCAATTTAATTGACTTGCTGTTGATTGATTAAACAATGGCCAAATCGGCATCAAGAAGTCCTAACAACACATTGCGATCCGTCAAAAGTTTGACAATGCTCAGCTCCAAGTCATCGTCATCGCACAGCATTTCAGAGCTGAAATCAACAAAGAAAACAAGGACACAGAGTGAAAAGATGCCAACAGTTCAGAAAAAGCCAAGCGACTCGGAAAAGTCATTGCGTGGAGATGTAAGTCTGATGGAAGTTGTGGACGACGGAGAAGAGTTGTTGCAAAAAGCAAGAGGTAATATTTTGAGCGATTTTTGACGATGTTTTACTAATTCAATATTTCTAGACATGGTCGGCGAGTACTTGACAAAGAAACAAGAAACGATTCCACTTCAAAATGGAGAATTTATGCATCGATCACATGTAGTTCTCATTATGGCCACTGACGACATTCCGTTTGCAACCAACATGGCCATCAACGCCAAGTCAAAGAAAAAAGACTCCAAGATAGTATTGCAAGATGTGTAAGTTTTTTGAGTTGTTTATGTTTTTGAACTACTTTGATTTTTAGCTCTTTCAATGGAAATCAGATTTATAAGAATCCCGACGCTGTGAAGAGTGGGCTGAAAGAGAAAGAAAAGCGAGCTTCTGCCTGCCACCAGTTGACCTGATCCGATCTTTTCTTTGTTGATTTGCATTCCACTTTAGAGTAAATAAATGAGATTCAATTGAGTTGTTGGTGTTCATTTTCGATTTCTTGTGAGTTTTTAAAGTAATGAAATGTGTTAACACAGCACAGGTGTTTAATCTAATAATGGACACAGCTTGGCAAAGTTTGTCGTTCGCAAATAGTAATCTACAAAGACAAATGTTCAAATCACCGTATCGCTTAAACTATTCAGGTCAAATTATTATGTAACACATTATACTTTATTATCAATTCAATAAACAAGTGAATCAACATGTAATCACAAACATTTAAAAAAGACCGGTAAGTGAGCATCGCAATAAAACTACCCGTTCATGATATCTATTGCGTAAAACTATCAAAAGGTGAATAGACTTAGTTTGTGTGGCTAAATAAAAGTATCACTCAATTGTGCCATCCGAACTTTCAACCGAATCAGTTTCCTCTTTTGGCGGAGTGATATTGATTTGTGGGAACGTTGAGTCGTGAATTCTGATTGATTCCGCAGCCGGACTTGACATCGATTGCCAAGGTCTTCGTTGGACTCCTGCAAGTTTTTATTATTAAATACCGAGTAATAAAGAAAATGCTTTACCGTTTGGATTGGGCAAAAAGTGAGGTGTTGAAAGACGTTTGTCAGGCATAGAAATAAAAGAACGGTCAGCGTCATCTTGAATTGATGCCATAGAAGGTGATCGACTTATAGGCAACAATTGTGGATTCAGTTGATCGTTTTTAATGTCTTCACTCTCCTTGATAGACATAGATCTAATGATACGTTTTGCTTCTTGCTCTTTTTCGTCATTCTTTATAGGCTTATTTTGATTGACCATTTCAATCGCTATTCTAATGTCATGCAGAGTCACAACGCCGATAAGTTTGCCGTGTTGAGTTACATAGGCGCGATTAAGGCCCAAGTAACGAAAACAATGAATGGACTTTGAGTAGAGAAGTATTCGCAGTAAGTTGAAATGGCGCAGAATCAACGCCGATTTGCGACAAGTCTATTTTCTAAAATGCTTTTAATAAAGTCATGCACTTATTTAAAAACAAAAGCTTGATGTTTGTTACCTGAGCTAACTGCTCTTGTTCCCAGCTCTTGCGCTCTTCTCCGTGCAGATCAACATCAGTTTCAAATTTGTGGCGATTTGGATAGCGTCCAGTGCTTAAATGAGTAATTGCGTCTGCCAATCCTAAAATGTCAAATAAGCTAATCAATGTAACCAAGTCCAAATCAAAAATTACCATGAACGACATTGCTTGCAAATGTACCGTGTCGTTTATTTGAGTTCTTGCTACTGCATTCACTTTCATGTTCACTGCTTGTAACGCTATTGCTTCGGCTTTTTGATGGCGGCTCACACGTAGGACAATTTTCTTCTTGTTCGTTTTCATTTGATTCAACAACACTAGTTACCGTAAATCTAAAGTTATTTATTGTTAGAGTTAAACAAACACTTATTTACCTGGACATTTTTCTCAAATCATCTGCATTTGCCTTTGTTTCTTGTTGATCGGCCGGCAAATCACTATAGTAAAACCGAAGTTTGCTGGGAGGTTTTGTTTCTGGCTGTTCCAATTTAGCGGATTCTTGTTGCGATCTTAGACTTGTTGTCTAGCAAAACTGATCTGCTAGATTCCGAACGCATCCGTTGTCCGATAATGTTAAAAGAATAGTTCATTCTTTCAAGTGCTTCATTCTTTCTTGCTGCACAGCCGACTTGCTTGTCTAATGACTCCAATAATCTTTTGCGATTTGAAGAGCCAAGCAGAATTAATGTTTTGTCGTTTTCAACCACCGGCAACGCTTTGAAACGAGCTTCGTCGGCAAGAAGTAACTGAAGTTCTTTATAAGTTGTTTGAGGAGTCAAATATCTGATCTTGGATGTCATGAATTGCTCCACTTTGATGCCATAGAAGTTAGAAGTGTGAGGCGAGATGTCGGGCAGAAACGGTAATGCTTTCAGGCGAATAATTGAGTCGTAAAGTGATGGTTGGAAGTAAGAACAAACAGCATTTGCAATCAAAACAGAAATCCTAAAAGTTACTAAATTTACAAAGTTTGTCATTTAAACTTACATAACTGGGAGAAGAGCTACGAGTTGCCCAGTCAATTCAAAGATGATAACTGCAACTGATATTGTGTGAGTGATTCCGCCACAAAATGCTGCGGCGCCAACGACGGAGTAAATTCCAGGGTAAACTTGGACATTTGTTTGATCGTCTCTCATCCCATTTGGAAAAATGTAATAAACCAACTCGCCAACCAATCTACCGAAGGCAGCACCAAGCGTAAATGTTGTTCCAAAAGTTCCTGCAGGCACCGGCAATGTAGACGCTAATATGACCAGAAAGAACTAAACATAAGGTTAAATTAGTTCAAATACCGAAAGACTCACATAAATCAGAATGAAGCAACTGAGAGTTATGAATATGTTTATCTGTCCGGAGCGTCCTGTCCAATTTGTTAAAAAGTCCGGTTCGTAGCAGTATTCGGATGAGTTTACAGGAGCACTCCAAGTGCAATTCTTGAAGAAATCCTTAGCAGTTTGGCCGAATTTCTTGTCTCCACCCAACAACTGGCCGACGCCTCTTGGATATGTCAAAGTTGAAATCAAGAATGAAACCAAAATTGGATAGATGTACCAATGCTTTTGGAAGATCTTTTTCATAACTGTGTTGGAACGCAAGAAAATAACAAGATGTCGATGCAACCCGATAAATGCAGCACTCGATAAACCACAAAACAGTCCGATCAAAGCAAAGATCGGCAACTCTTCTGGAAAGAACGCTTCTTTTGGAAAATGTGTTTGAAAGAAGGCTGTGACTGTAAGTTCTTGATTCAAAACAATTCTCAATAACCGGAATGTAGTTGCTGCACACGCGGCTGAAAAGAAGCCTCTCCAATAATTTCTGACAGCAAAGTACACAGATGTCGCTTCAATAGAGAATAGAACACCCCCAACAGGTGCCGAAAACACACAAGCAACGCCAACCGCACAGCCAACCGCAAGCATTTCGCTGTGTCTCGATTCGTTGATGTAAACGGAGTCGAAGGTGTTCAAGAATTTGCTTAGTAAGTTGGCCAATATTGAAGAAATGTGAACAAATGGACCTAGACGATATTGTTTAATCATTTAGAAAAGCATAAAGTACCTTCTTTGCCGATCGGAATACCTGAACCAATGGACACGGTTAATCCGACAATTTTGCTAATCATTGTTCGAAGACTTAAGTACTCTTTCAAAATGACACCGCGCAACACTAAACGATTATGCTACTTCCTTTACAAAGATTAAAATTACCTGTTTTCATTTCAGGAATTCCAGATCCAATCGCCTGTGGAGAGAAATAGTGTACAAAAATCGCGCAAGATGTCGTCAGAACTACAGAGAATCCCGCCCATACAAAATAGGTAGCAAGGATACCTCCAAAGCCATGAGTTGTCGCTCTTGTATACTTGAGCCATGAAATGTGTAGATTACTGAGCTTTTCAATAGCATAGTCCATTAAAACACTGACTAGAGCCATTGAAACGCCAAGAATAGCAAGTGCCAGGAAGTCAAAGATTGCATTAGCAAATAGCTTTCTTGCTGAAAACAAACACTTTAAGAGCTTGCATCTCAAAAATTAACTTACTTCTTGTGTTCTTCATTCTGTCTTTTTGAGCTTCAATGTTTTTCAAATCGGCATCTTGCATCGACTTAAATAAGTTATTCAAATTCTCTTTGGCCTTTCGACCGAAATAAGTTAGAGTGAAAGAATCGTTTAGTTTGCTGCATGTCTCCACGAACGAATCGACCCGTATGCTGAAAATAGATTGATTAGAACTTAATAACTCGCTCATTATAAACGGGATCTGCAGAACAATTTCTGCCACTAAATTGCATACCACTCAAATTAAACAACACTCTCAAGACCAATTTTGAAAAACCCATAAAAATGCTCTCGCCGGAAACACAAACACCTCTAATTCTTGATCGGTTTGCTAGGGTGTGTTTCCATTTAAAATCTCAAAAATGCCATAAAATTGGCAGTAAACCCGGCTAAACAATTATGGAACACTTGGTTGTAAAAAACATGCTTTCTTGTGGCTTGAAAACATTAAAACTCAACTAATAAATTAAAAAATCAACAAATTGTTATTTAAAACGTAGTTGTCATTTAAATTAGTTGTATGGCCTTTTAAAAAGGTTGCCGGTTAAAACGATGATGGTGTTTCATAACTCCGATTGCAAACCACATTTAAAAACCGCGCAAAGTGGATCAAAAAGAGTCCATGAAATTTCATTGCAAGTGATTTTTAATAATTGGGAACAGCGATTGTGCTCATAGAAATTTTAATCCTAAGAGCAAGCGAGGGAGGCGCGACCTTTACGGTACGTGTAAACAATTAAGCAAACAATTATGTCAAACATCAGCGTGCCTCTTCGAGCACTGCTGTTTATTGACCCGATTTCAACGCGGATCCACTTTTCGAACTTGGTTGATAATCCGATTACAGGCCAAAAAACACAGCAGCGAGTACGTAGTGATTTTTGTCTCAAAATTAGGCGGAAGAGTCGCTCTTTCCAGGCAAAACTTCTGGCCTATTTATAACAACTCTTGAATATCAAAAATAGCGTTTTCGCATAATTTGAGAACAAAAGCAAACAACCGGAAGCTCGGATCAATTAATGAAATGACACAATGAAAAACAAATACTAAAAACGGGAGCGGGGAGGAACAGTGAGCTTAATGGCAATCAGTAAGCACTTAGATTGATAAACTATCAGCAGCGTGTCCAAACAGCCTAATTTAATAGAAAAACTCACCACCGTTGGATGGAAAAAGTACTCAGTGGAGTCGTCGATGTCAATTGGTGTGCTTGATCGGTTCGGTTTGTCCATCTCAATGTTCATTTGCATTTGGTTGCAGAAACTTTCGTCATGATTTGTTCGGTCTACATCTTCTTCCCACGAATCATGGAGAGGAGGCTCAAAAAGTTGAGTCAACGCAGTGGTTCCATTTTTTCGACGCTTTGCCGGTTCTGATCTTAATAATGTTTCCTCGGAATCGTCTTCCATATTTGAGAGGCTTTGCGCCACCTAAAAATAGATTGAAATGGCTATCCACAAGCAAAAGTCACAACGCAGACAGTTAAAATTTCCTAAAACATCCCATGATCGTCGCATTTCAAAACAACACAGATTCTCGCGTTTAAATAAAAAGAAAGCAAGCCCTTGTCAGTTTAAAGAACAATCAACGCAGTGGATTTTTTGCGGCTAAATTGTCGAATATGCAGGCGAACGGCCTTTTCGTCTCCGTTTCTTTTTTGATTGCGCGAAGAATGTTCCAGCAACGGCAGTCAGCTGGGTGCGAAAAATCAGGCTTGTGTCCAAATCGGACGCGTCCATTTAAATGTGCGCCGACCGTCAATTGCTCGTTTTTAATTCAAAAGATGCTGTTTGATGTAGACGTGTTCGGACTGTTGAAAACGTGGATTTAAAAGTGTTTAAAGTAAAATCTATCAATATCCACAAATAATTACACCTCAGCACATAAGTTTCAACTAAACGATCACGTTTGAGCATACGCTGTAAAGAAATGCAAAAATAAATGCACGTCTGATAAACAAAAAACCGTTCTTTTTGAAGCACCCGGTGAGAAAGCACTTGGAGCAAATTAGAAAATGAACAAAGAAATCTGCCCGTCCGTTACACAATTAAAGATCAAAGATAATTGCGGAAGTGATCGAGCTTTAGAGATTCGACGACCTCCTGAGTAGTTGAGAAAATGTAGTGCGCATCACGCACGTAATTCGTTTAGTGTTTGAATTTGTTTCATTTGACTACTTTGAATGCTTTGAGTCAAATGTGAATTGACTAGTTTATTGAATCAAACTTTAACTTCCACAACACAGTTTAAGAAACAACTGGATACTTAAAGCTTATGAAGATGTTCGAGTTTTGGTAGACCGTACAGTTCGTTGAACAGAAGCAGCATAGCTGCATAAGAGCGATTCTTGGTTAGTTCGTGATACCCAATTCCAGGCATTGTATCATTTTTGTGTGCTGAAAGAAGTAAATAGGTGTTTTAATTGTAGTTTTAATATACGTACATTCCATTGTAAATCCGTGTTTGGCGTGAGAATAACGAACAAACTGGAAGTCGGCGTTGCGAGCCCGAAGTTCGTCAATAAAGGCATCTACAGTTGGATTTACGTGCTGGTCTTCGTCGCCTACATTAAACTGAAGATTGTTTTAAGTAACTTTAAATGTTACCGTGACAAATCAAAAGCTTTGCTTTAATTGGGTCCATCGACGCAAAATCAGTTTCCCCATCAATTGGCTGGAACGCTCCATGAAAGCTGACAGCGCATGAGATTCCACTATTGATGCGAGCCAAGTCCAATGAGCACATGCCGCCAAAACAGAAACCTATCGAGGCAATCTTTTGGTGATCAACGTTTGGTAATGTCTTGACAAAGTTGAGTGCAGCCAACAAACGACCCCGTAGCAATGTTGAACGAGCAGTTCGGTATTCGTTCAACGCAGCAAAGCCCTCTTCACGTGTTTTGTATAAAACACCTTTTCCATAAACGTTGGCAGCAAATGCCAAAAATCCAATCTTAAAGTAACTTATTAGATTTAATCATTCGTTACAGATGTTTAAGATCAGTTACCTCCGCCAACTTCTTTGCAATCGCTTCATCGTGCTCAGACAGTCCCAGAAATGCGTGCCAAACTAAAACTGTCGGTAACTTGCCGCTCGCACTGAATGAAAGAATTTACAGCGTTTAAATATTTGATTGAATTACTTCTTTGGATAGCACAACACTCCTTCCAGCTCTTTGTCACCATCTTTGTAAGTTTTTCGTTCACAAACAATCGACATTTTGCTGAAAATTATTAATTAATGACTAGGCTGCAACATAATCAAAACAGCACTCGAACATTAAAAGCGATAAACAACAATCACTGCGAAAAGGCGCAATTTAAGTAAGCAGCGGCCAGTACAATGGTTTGTGCTCAAGGTGTGCTCAGGCTCCAAAACGCGTTTGCTCAAAACAAGAAGTTTCGGTGGGAGGAGCCAAACAAAATGAACACAAAAGCTTTTGCCAAAGATCGTGAGCAGATTTCTAAACTTAAACAATAGATGCCAAACGTGAATGATCACAACTTGTGCACAACTTTTAATAACAAAGAAGAATGTGAGATTAGTAAAAGTTTGAAGTAAACGAACTCGAATGAAAATAATTTATTTCTTTACAATCTTCACATATCGATAATTATCTTGTCTTTTTGACGAACTTCGGCATGCCTGTGAGTCAAAGTTTGTAAAACGTCATTTTCATATGTTTTGAAAGACCTTTTTTGATCAATATTTTGCAAACAAGTAATTTCACTAAGTTTGATGCTCTTCAAATCCCGATAACATAATGACAACGATAATCTCAACGAATGTCTTGTATCAACAATAAGTAACTTTTAAACGATTGCATTTCACATACCGAAGAGCTTAAAATAAATAGCTGTTCATTTAATTCATTCTTTTCCATTTTGAAGTTTGGTCAAAAAAGTCTTTCATAGACAAAACATGTGAAAATGACGTTTTACAAACTTTGACTTTTAGGAAACTAACCCAATGTTTCCGCAAATAACGCTAACATCGACTGTGAAGACCGCTTGTCTGCTTTTTTGCTGTGCATGGCGTTTGTTGTAAGTTCGGGAGTTGCAGCTGAAAAGACTAAACTTGAAAGGTCAAGCCTTTTAAAGTCATTACCCGCAAGAGAAAAATCATCTTCAACGTTTGAATAACGAACAAATTGGAAGTCAGCACGTCTATCACGCAATTCAACCAACAGGTTTTCAACTTCTTGATCATTTTCTCGATTGGTGTCTTGGTCTCCATAACACACAAGTAATTTTGCTTCAATCGGATCGACACTAATGTAATCGTGCATCGGTTCCAAGTGTCCATGAAAAACAACTCCGCATTTTATTCCCAAGTTATTTCTTGCGCAGTCCAAGACACAAAGACCTCCAAATCCGAATCCAATTGCTGCTATCTGCAAATGTGGCATTATTATTAGTATTAAGTTTAACGAGTACCTTCTCGCAGTCAACAAAAGGAAGAGTCTTTACAAAATTGATGGCCGCATTTAATCTACTTCTTAACAATGTGTTCCGGTTTTCAACGTACACCTTTGCACAGCTAAAATATATTTATCGTATGAATTAAAGAGATGCTGCTAACCTTTGTCCTTCGATCAATGTCTCGTTTTTTATATGCTTTCCATATATGTCACCTCCAAAGCCAATCAGTCCGTTCTAAAAGTGATTGCTACTTTAAAATGTTTTCAACTCCGTCTTACACTAGCAATGAACTTTGTCCGCTTAATTTCAAAGTCAGTCAAACCCATGACATCATGAAGAACAATGACTACAGGTAGGCGATATCCATTACTTATGCTTAAACATAATTGTACTGATTAGTCATACGCACAAACTTACTGTTTCGGTCTAGCCAAAAAGCCTCGTAAGCTTTGCTGGGCGTCGTTGTAACTCTTGTATCCAACTAAACTGGCAAGTTTAAAACAACCACCCAAATAAAAGGATACCGAGTATCTTCATGACTAAATGTTTACAAACAAGTAAGAGGTGCCGGCCATTAAGCAAAGGAATGAATGACTATCGAATGGATTAGAAAAAACGTTTGTGAAAATTGTTGCTGGAAAAAGGCTCCAGCAAAAGAGACCCGTTAAGTTAAGGCATGTGAATTGTATTGGTTGTTTAGGAAACACATTCTAAATTGTGGCACCCCTGCGTATGCCCTTTAATTCAAAACAGCCGTTTTTCCTTCCGCTACAATTTGAATCAGCGCTTTGGTGCGAAAACGACAGATTGCTATGTCATTTGTTTCAACGCTTGGCGCGCTTAATGAAATTGTTTGATAACAAAAAGTCTTTCCAAAGCTTTATTTTACAAAGATGTCAGGATTGAAAGGTAATACATCCATATACTGTCATTAAGCTTATTAATTTAGCAATCATAACCGGTGCAACTAGCGGAATAGGACTTCACACATTAAAACGTCTTTGCAATTCTGGCTCTTTTGAAAAAATAATTGGTCTTGGAAGAGACGTTAAAAATTGCGAAGAAGCATTTAACGAAATTAAATTGTTAGAAAAGAACACCACAATTGTTGAATTTATTGAATGTGATTTGACAAAGCTTCAATGCGTACGAGAATTTGCTAGCACTGTGATCCAAAAGTGAGTATAAGCAGTTAAATTTATTTATTTCATCACACTTTTAGGATACCCGAAATTGATTTATTGGTCTGTAACGCTGGAGTGATGGACACGCCGTTAGTGTTTACAAATTATGGCGTTGAAGTGCAATTTGCTACAAATCATCTTGGACACTTTCTGTTGACGAAGTTGCTTCTTAACAACATGGCTCCGGATTCTCGAATAATTAACATCTCATCTGGAATGTACACAAAGGCCGCCGAACCGCCAACTTGGAAGAGCGTCCATGAACCTCCAAGTTTGGAACCAAGAGGTTATTATGCTCAAAGCAAATTAGCAAATTGCCTCTTCACCGTCGCTTTAAATGAACACATCGAAAAGAACCAGGAAGCTTTGCCGCATATTAAAGTAGCGGCTGTCCGTCCAGGTGAAGTTTAAAAAGTGACTTCATTTGTAACGTCAAATTTTAGGTTTCATCAGAAACACAAATCTGGGCCGATATCATTCCCAGTTTTTACGAATCCTTGCCACTCCGTTAATCTATTATTTCTCGAAAGACCTCAACTTTGTAAGTGCTTTAAATTTCAACATGAATTCAATTATTTTAATTCAGGGCACCGACACCATTGTCCACTTGACATTTGCTCCATTTGAAGAAATTGAATCCGGCAAACTTTACTATGACAAGAAAGTCGAAAGCTACACTCCCTTGGTCACCGGAGACAATGCAAAGAATTTGTGGGATTTGAGCGAACGCCTTCTAGAAACGGCCGAAAAAGAAGTTGAATGAATTGCACATTAGAGAACGCCGCCGAATTGATCCGTGTTTACAAATCAAGAACTACGTGTATTGTATATTCAAAAGTCAATTAAGTTTGCTCAATGGTTGTTTGCGCCGAAAATAAACATATTTTTGTGTCGATCATAACGCGTGTTCATTTGAAATATTTATTACTGGAAACTACTGAGAGCGAGGCATTATCTAGTGCGCCGCCCAACAACTAAATAAAACTACTGGCAGACTAAGCGTTTACGTGCTGTCTAAAAAGCAACGCGAAACTAAAGATCGAATTGTTTGTTTTTTGCCCGCGTAACTACTTTTGTTGCGGTCAATTATTATTTGTTGTTTTTAGACACTTACAAGCATGGCTCAGTTCTTCTTGGTCGACACCTTTAGTCCGGTTCATCTAAATGGCAGCGCAGCTGGAGTTGTTCTAATTGACAAGGTATTGTTTTGGCAAAAGTTCTATTTCAAAATTGCATTACAACTTCTTATTGCAATTGTGTTTAGAGCATTCCGGCTGACAAAAATTTGAAGCAAGCTTTGGCGTCCGAAATTAATCAAGCCGCGACTGCTTTTCCAAGTCCTGTTGACACGGATGACTTTCAAACAGCCAAGAAGTTTAATTTACAATGGTTCACCCCTACAACTGAATTGTCTGCCTGTGGCAACGGTACTTTGGCTGCAGCTCACGTTTTGTCCAACAACATAAGGAATCCGAATGAGGAGTTTGAATTCTCTACCCACTTTGGCGCCATCAAAGCCCACGTCGCTAAACACGAATTAGTTAAAATAGCGATGCCTTCTGTAAAGATCTACTCCTTGAATTCGAACAAACAAGCCTTAACCGACAAATTGGAACAACTCGAGGATCCAAGTGGTGTTGGCAGCAAAGTTGCCCAAGCATTGATCCCGTCTAACGTCAACGTTAGCCAACTCGTTTACTCTCCACAATTGAAGTACTTGCTTATCGCTTTGGATCAACAAACCACTCACGAACAGTTTGTTTCAATCAACCCGTCCAAAGACAAATTACTTGCAATTGATCCAAACGGCGATGTTATGAAAGCTGTTATTGTAACCTTCCACTTTATTCCAAATGAACAAACTGCTGTCAAGAGCTTTCTGGCTTTAACTACTCAACCGGACTATGTACTGCGTGTCTTTGAGCCTTGGTCCGGCGTTGACGAAGATATCGCTACTGGAAGTGCACAGTGCGTTGCTGCTCCGTTTTGGTCAGCCGTCTACAACCGCACAGAAAATCTACGAGCACATCAGTACAGTCCACGACGTTCCGCCGAGTTCCGTATCGATTCGGTTAGCCAACATGCAGTTGAAATGAGCGGACATGCACTCACTACACTCAGCGGAATTATCAGCGATCGCTGCTTCAAGTAAACAAATGTACATTCAGTCACAACTATTCATACTCGCTAGACTTTTGTAACAATTGCAGTCAATTGAAATATTTATTGTAATAAATTACTATCAACCCGAATGCAAATAAATAGGAATCAATTCACCCAAAACTTGTATTGCACGTCTTTTGAGAACACTTTTCCGTGTGTATTGCCAAAGTATAGTCTATAAATGCCAGGACCACGGTGTTGAATCTCTCGGTATTCGGGTACAAACGACGTAAGCAATCGAAACTTTGGCCAAACGAGTGTTTCTTGACCATCATCGGTGCATTTCATTGCATGAAAGTCAAGGTCTCCGTGCTTGTTCTAAAAGTCCGATTTGTTGAATTATAAAAACGCAGTTCTTACCTGCCACCACCAGCCAATAGTTTTATGTTCGTCCGTAACTTCCAATTCAATAAAAGTCGATCCGCGTGCAGGAACGTTAACAACTTTCAAGTCTGTCAAGTCAACATGATCAGTGCTTTCGTTGTAATAAAGCTTTTCTGGAATGATGCCGCCCATTTTTACATTTCCACAAGCAGTTGAAGCTTTACGAGTTCCACCCCAATGCTCGTAGAGGATTTGTTTGTCAACATATTTCTGTAGCTGTTCTTTCCAGTCGGTTCCCAAAAATTCAATCTTCTGTTTAGTCTGTTTTGCCAAAACCACAGAGATAAGTGAAAAGATAGCAGAAATCCAAGTTGGAGCATTTACAATCAGGATTTTGCGCACAACATCGGGGAACATTTCTTGTAGTTGATGCAGCATTATTGAGATAACTTTAATGGACGCCAGTGTAACGCCATCTCTACATAACCCTTCCAGGTCAATAATTAAAGTTGTTCCAATTTGCTCTCCAGTCTTTTCTTCGTGTTTCCTAAAAATATCTCAAACAAACTAGATCAAACTAAATCAATTTTGCTTACCTCAGAGAGATTCATAACTCCTTCCGACTCGGCGATTCGACTTATATACAAATCACTTATTCTAACAGCCTTCATTAAACCATGTCCATCAAGATTGCCCAAAACTTGCAGAGAAACAACGTTCCCGCACTTGTCTCTGCCTATCAATGTGCCCGGCAAGTAATTTGCGGCTTCACTGATAGAATCACAGTACTCGACAATCTTCTCGACCGACGAAAAGTCTTGCTCGGGTATTCTCATTGCGTAGATGTCTAGAAGAGCAACACGAAGTCGCGGAATGATTTGATCTAAAAGCTTGTTTATTGAAGTAATTGTATTCAAATCCTAAATAACTAACCTATCTTTCTGTTCCATCCAATAAGCCACCTCATTAGTGAAGAATTTGTTTCATAACCGGGAACTAATTTAAGCTCTTCTGCCAGTTGTTCTTTGATTTTGTCAATAAGCTTTTGGTCTTCCACACTAATAGAAACTTTTTGAGGTTCTATTGCAACCAAACTGTCGTCCAAGTTTAAAGAAGGAGCCATTCTAAAAGAAATAGTAATAATTGGACGCAAAAAGCAACGCCACGTGAAAACACGTAAAAACTTCCAAAACAAACTCAGATCCAGACAAAACCCCAAAGACCACTTCAAAAACACAAATCCAGAAAGAGCCCGCCACTGAAATCCAGCACGCCACATGTTCGGCTAAAACTAAAGCGATTTTCTTTGTTATGTTCTTAGCCAAATAGTAAACAAGTAAACAAACGTTTTGCGCAAAAACTCCCTCAATTCCTCAATTGCAACCTTGACGAATTTTGCTTGGAAACAAGTTTTGGAAAGTAGAGAAGTGAACCGAGCAACAAAATTGGAAAAAACCACGCCAACATAACAAAAACTCCACGAGCACTTGGCAACGAGGCTTTCACAAACGATGCGCACAAAAAGGCCGGCCAAAGGGGCAAAAAGTCGTGGAAAAATAAACTATCAAAAGCCCCCAAGCTTAAATGCCAATTAGCCGGAAAAATGCAGTGTTTAAATGTGTGGAACTATTTGTTTATTCGGGGCCAGTTTGGCGTCAAATTCCATGAATATTGTGTAGATTTATCATCGAGGTCAACGGAAAGCTGAACAAACAAAAACAATTGGAGATTATCACCAAAAACCGAAGAAAACCCAGCGTGCACTTGTGCAATTTATTTCTCTATGGGTAGTTTTTGCGAAAAAAACGCGTCATTGAATCATCTGTTGTCTGCACATACGGATCCTCACACTAACGAACAGACGAAAAGGCTTGTTTCATATGACCAGACATGCTCTTAAAACGTTCGATTGAATTTCGAAATGCTTAACTTTAAATGTTTAACACTTTCCATTACAGAAATGCTGCAATAAAGTTCAATTAACCCACTCACAAAACTAAACTTTCGGTCTTCAATGTAGTTTAAAAATGATGTAAAAAACCGCTCATTCTTTAAAAGTTTGTATCCACAAGATACAATTTGAAAATACAAAACAAAATGCTAGCAATTAAAGCTTAAAAATCGCCGACGCCAGAGATCAATTACAAGTTGTTGATGTGTTCTGTAAACTCGATTAAATTTAATCAACGATATTGAATCACACTGCTTCTGGTTAATCCACTAATTTGTGATATGTAGCTAGTTTGATTTAATTTACTTGTTCTCGTAAACATTCACATGAAACGTTTTGCTTTGTTGACACTTCTTTGCGGTTTGATTGAACGCAAAGTGCACAAAAGTGCAAAAAAGTTAATAAAACTTAATGAGTTATTAACGTTCAAATTTGTAGACACAACCATTCTTGTCGTCAAAAGCCTCGAAAACAATTACTGTACTTTCAATCTAATTCGTGACACTTTCGGTCTATTTTGTGCAAAACTTGTTGTTGAAATAAACAAAGTGTATTCGATAAAAACGGCACGGAAGTTCAATCATCTTCGACTACAGACTCCAACATTTCCCCAAATTATCAATCAAGAAACGCCTCTTCTGCAGTGTGTAACGAATAAGGCGCCAATCTTTCAATTCAACAACATGTGAACTTTGTGTTTTCTCTTGTTTCGTCCTTATTTAAATGCAACAACTTTACTTGTTCCTTGAAGACTTTTTGCATCATTTAAATAACTTTAATATCTTTAATTAGTTGCATGTCCAATTAACTTGACGGCATTCGAGCTCCGCAGTTATGTGCTTTATGGTCATCGCATAATCTTGGAATTGTTGCCAGCTACACGCATAAAATAATCCGCTAATTTGTGGTTCGACGACCAGCTGAATTGGTGTATGATGACGGGTGTTCATCGAGGCCGCTGAAAAACGTGCACCTTGTCTTGGGAGGGAAGAAAGGTCGAAAAATGAAATTCGACTCTACTCCCCCGAACGGGCACACCGCCTCGGGATCAGAAACCACATCGTGAAAATATTCAGTTTTGGCACACGGTTGGCCCGTGCTCATGCTTATTGTTCTTCCATTGTTCTGTTTGTTGAGTGAAGACCATTAGTTTGGCGCAGTGAATTCTCAATTCGAGGCAAAAAGCACTAGAGTTGAAACTCCGGTGCTGCGTAAACATTTCAAAAGCCACGAAATCTGGCTGGCGTTCCTCTCGGAGTATTGTTGCGCCCTGTTATTTTCACAGGCTGAACGGCTCTTTTCTTTGTCACGTTGGGTATACGTTGTAATGTGTAATGCACTTTTTTATCTATCTGCCGCCATATTTTGTGCTTTATTTGATTGCTGATTATTCGCGAACAGTCGGCTCACAATTGGTACACTCTGCTGTTTAATTCGCGTTTATCAAGCGCCGATCGCTGATTGAATTGACTGAGCCTGGGAGCGCGGTGCAACTGAGATTGCGCTATTTTGTGGTTTTGAGTTTGTTTTCATGAGCGACCTTTGCTTTCGAGTAGTGACAATATTCCTAGGCGTTCTGCGTTCCAAAGCATGTTGCAAACGTCTTTTAATAAACGAACTTAATCGCCTTAATAACTTCCTTATTCGATCGTTTGTTTTCCACATTAACCTGCTTATTTAGTAGATTGTGCCATTCACAAATTTAATTGCAACGTTGGTAGAGAATGACTTTTATTTCTGGGAACACGTGCGTGCTTGTCGAACCGCGGGCTTTAATTCGGCCAGGTGGGAATTATCCTGTTATGTGGATAATGAACTTATTTGGTCTGGCCCACTTTTGCGTGCTGCGACTCCATTAGTTGCGATAGTTTCGATCTTCACTGCCCGCGTTGTTTGTTGCAAACTCTTTAAACGTTTAATCAGTGGTCGAGTTTCTTGCGGTCAGTTTCCAGCTAGGAATCAATTCGTGACTAGCAGAAGTTTTGTGATTGCAGGCGTAGTTCCATTCCGCTCGCATTTCCTTATCACCAAACTTCAAAATTTGTTTTGCTTGCAGGATCCTTCTTACCCAAAGGCCATGTGACTGCTTCGACTATTTTCATTACGAATGTTTTTGATTTATGTTACAACGCCACCAAACAGCGTTTTGTTTGATCTATAAAGTTGGCGATAATGAAGATATTAGTGCATGTACCTGTTTTTGGTGCGCGGAGTTTAACTTTTTTATCAGCATGGAGATAATGAGTGGTAAGCACGCGCAGAGCATCCCGCAATAAACAAACCAACATGGCAGACCAACTTCCCATTCAACGGTCTGCCTCTTTCCAGTTTAAGCTAATAAGTCAGCAAATGTACTCAAGCGCAACAATTCACCTTTACAGTCTTTTCAATCACTCTTGTTTTCTTGTTTCGCTCACTTGCGTTCACTTTTGCGCTCATTTAGTTTCATTGTGTGCCATTTTCAGTGAGCGCGGTTTTGCATGAGTTTATTAACTTCCCTGCTGACGACTCCCGTCACCTTCCAAACACCCAAGATAGAAACAACCGATACAGTCCCAATGGTCGAAACTCCAAAAGTGATCGTCGCAACAACACCTAATGGAAATTCTTTGATTTGTTCAGTTTGTGGCGATGTAAGTTTTATTTTTGGAGCGCATTATTGAGTCCTGAGATTTAGGTCGCGGACGGTGCGCACTTTGGCTCAGCAGATTCATGCCGTGCTTGTGCTGGTTAGTTTACACTGTTGTTTGTTTTTTAAATTGAATTCGCTACCTTTATTGCCGTTTCAATAACTAAATTATCCAAACAGAACTCAAAAAGGATCGAATTCAATTTCTGAAGACAAATAACATGTAAACTAACGACTTGCTCATTTAGCCTTCTTTCGGTAAGTACTCTTGATGATCTTTGGAGTTGGAAGTGTCGTTTAAAAAATGCGAATATTAAATTAGCAGTGAACTCTTTTGAATATTCAATTCAACGTTGGTGTTTAAATTATTTGTTCAAACTTTTGTCATTCGGAAGTCTTTAACGACTAAAAATAGCAACTTCGTTGTACAAAAACAACCGAAATCATTGCGGGTCTAGACCATCCAACTTTCGTTGCCTGCTGCGCCCAATCGTTTAATTTGATTATCAAAACAAACCTCGTCAATACAGTAATTAGAAGGCGCCAAAATTAGCAAACTATGCACTTGCTTTACTTAATTTAATTTCCTAATTCCAGACGAACAATCTCAAAAAAGCTCAAGTACATTTGCCGTTTTGATGGCGACTGCGATATCTCAAAGAACTACAGATCCCTTTGTCGAGCATGTCGTTTGAGGAAATGCGAAGAAATGGGCATGAAGGCGTCAGGTTAGGATCTTGAACTTAAAAGTAAAACCAATTTAATGTTTTAGCGGTGCGCTCAGAATGTGTGGACGTTGTTCGCCCTCCAAAGGCTGTTCGCAAATCGTCTCCACCTGTAAATGCTCACTTGATGGCCTACGACAATCCGATACCCGTTCCAACAACTACTCCCATTTCTATTCACCAATTACACATTAGTCCGCCTATGAGCACAACAACAGCTCCGTTGAATGTTCCGGTTACTGGCTCTTCAATCTGGTCACACAGTCAAAGAAGCTGTGATTCTGTCTCGTCCGGAGGCCTTTTCTTGGAAGCCGACTCACCTTATGCCACAAGCTCAAGTGCATCGACCACTTCTCCGGCCAATCACCACAACATTACGGCTCAGCAACACAAAAGTTCTTTCCTCCACGACATTGTCGAAATCAACACAGAAGAATACTTTGTCGACGTTACAAGTCTTCCACAAACACATCCTTTGCTCACTAAAATGCTTATTGCCTACGAGGGTATTCAACGACGACGTGATATTCGGTTTGACCGCTCAAGAGACTGCGAAGGAGTTACCACACGGATTTACACAAGAAAAGAGGTTTGTGAACTTGATTAAAATTAACAATTAGAATGATTTATGTTGGAAGTTTAGATCTTTGATTGCCACAGATTTTTTGAAATGACACAAGTTGAAATTGAATTAATTGCTGGGATGCTTCAGTCTTTTGAAGGCTACAGAGAGCTTCCACACGAGGACAAAGTTGAAATCTTCAAAAGCTACTGGATACATTTCGTGATACTCGAGAGAAACTTTGATACTTACCGTGTGCTCGGTAACGAAGTAGACGATCGCCGAATTGTTTTTGCTAATGGCGACATAATTGACGTTTTGAATTGCCAATATGATTTGACACAAGTTACGGATGCGTAAGTTTTTAATCTTTTTGTCCAAACGTTAACTACCTCTTAATTTCCAGACCGATGGATGCCGTTAGACGGTCGGTTCATCCCTGGTACAGAATGTCAGCACTCGAGTTGATTGTACAAGTCAAAAAGCTGCAACCAACAGATGTCGAGATGATGTTTTGTTTGGGACTAATGTTATGGCACTTTGGTGTGGACCTTGCTGCCAAGCTAAGTCCGGCAACTTTGAAATTTGCGGAGAAAATGGTGGACGCGCTTTATAATGAATTGTCCGCCTACTACACTCAAGTTGTGCAACTTGGAAACAACGTCAAGCGAGTTGCTGAGCTGATGAGATTGCTTTCGACCGTTCAAGTGAGTAAAGAGCTGGACTGTTTATATGAGTATTTATAAGCTTTTGTTTGATGTTGGGCATTGGTGTTTTGTGGTGTTGAATTCGTTGAAAACTCGCATTTCTTGTTTGCACGTTTCCAAGCACGTTGTACATTTCGGAGTTTTTCCATTTCCGCACCTTCTCTAAACTTCAGTCTATTTTCCTGTAGGCGTTCTGCCCAAAAGCTCACAGAGTTCAACTAGCCAACTAGTAACAGGATTAGTTTTGCTGCGATACTGTTTTTTGTATTTAGTTCACAACTCGAATTTTGCGTCGAAATTAGTTTTGCGAACGAAATCGTAATAGCAGACTTGAAATTGTCCAGTCGTTGCGTGACTATTCAAATAAGCAAATTTCAAAAAGTCATACACTTTAATCGGCACAAAGACTCGTTAGACATTACCTCATCAAAGCCATTTAACGACCAACAATTTGGTCTAACTTGCCAGGCATTTAACTACGAGCTTACTAGCATTTTATCAATGATATCACATTTCAACACATAATCTCTGCTTTCTTGCCAAGCGCCTCCTTTGCTCTTTTTCTATTGTGCTGTGGTTTGTCCTATTCAATGTAGTAAAAATAAACCTTTTACACATTTTAAAACTCATTGCTCACCGTTTAGCGCATCATCATACACAGGAACGAGGACAGAATACTTGCGAGGACGTTTAAGACCTTCAAAGTCGACATTTACTTTGAAGGCCTTTTGAATGAGTGAATCGAAATGAGTCAAATGAATTGCTCCCATCGACATATCACATGACAGATGTAAATAAAGCAATCTAACTTATGTTTAATTCCGAATGTCTAGACGATATATGACTTCGCCAATTGTATGTATTACCTCACAGCCGAATTCTTTATAAATAAACTTATTTGAAACGTTGGAATTTACTTGTTTGATAACAATTCAGTTGCTGCGCACATCTAAGACTCCGCCAACTCAAATTTCAAAGAAGTGTGCAAAAAATACTGTAAAGAATACTACGCCACAAAACTAATTAGATAAATACCGGTCAATTAGGCTACTACTATTTACAGCGCCGGAAAGCATAAAAGGTATGCAATTACCGGCAGTTGTTTGCCAAATTATTAGTGTCGGCTCAGAGAACATTAGAAATCCGTTTAGGGTTCAATTTGTTCGATAAATGCGTGACCGTACCGCCCAGACAAAAAACTGTTAGGTACATCGAAGACACGGACGGATGCAGCGTACGTAAAATCTAAACTTTCCTAATGTCATCGAAATCCTATAAATATTCGACTGAATTCAATAAAGTATCAGACATGTTTGCTTACTTGGTTGCCCTAATTTTCTTTGCTGCTTTCAACGAAGTAGCCTCAACTCCAGTAAATTCTCTTGGGTTGTCAGGCTCAGGTTTGTTAACATACTTAGCATACTGTATTTAAACTTGACAATCAATTTCAGCAGCCGAACACAAAATGACTTGCCACCATTGCGCAGTAGTCGATTTCGTACCGGCTTATGCCAAACATGTATTTGACAGCATAAACTCCAGCGACTTTGGCGAATTTTCAGCTTTTCCAAAAGTCTGCGATGTGGCATCGGCAAAAGAATGCGAAGCTGGAGAAATTTGCGCGAAAAAGACAAGTAAGTGATCGAGTTATGAGTTTATTCGTCGAAGTACAAACAGATGCTACTTATTTCCTGGAGTTCCTGGACTTTTCCCGGTCGACTGAGGCGTTCCAGGAGACTTAGCTAATGACTGAGCTGTCGAGCGTTGCGTGGTGTCAACAACCTAAACACTCAAAATTACCGTCAACTAACAACGATAAAACTTACCTTACCAAGATCCTTGTTTTTTCTTAGGCCATCAGCTTTTCCTTCGGACGGAGCATAACTTTCTGTTCCTTGAGTCGGTTCAACTTTAGCTGATTTTCCCTGATCAAAGTCTGATTTGCAAGTTCTTTCGCTAAGCTTCGGCACAGCTGACTCTTTTCGACTAAAATGCAATCTGATAAGCAAATAATTGAAGTAAAAACTTACTGTTTACTGCCAGGTGTCGACACGTCTTCATCAAAACGGAACTCAAAGACATCATCTTCGTCTTTAAAAGACAAGCGTGTCGTGTGCTCAAGCTTTGTTTCCTTTGAAAGATCTAAACATAAAATTGAAATTAGAATAAAACAAAAAACCTACTTGGCTTCGCCGGATTTACTTTTAAATGTGCAGACGGGGTTTTAGCCTCCTTAGATTTCTTCGGTTCGCATTGAACAATTAGGATTGCTGGAATGAACGTAAAGAGAAGCACGCTTAGCCAGATCATTTTGAACAGCAATTCGACAATGAGAGAAATGAAACCAATAAACAAAATCTGTTTACTTTTTCGTTATGCAAAAATTTAATAGACCGCTTTTAGATGTTTATGCGTCTCAATTTCAAGGAAATTTATTTAACCACACAACTCACGTTCATATGTGCGTCTCGAAGAACATGCACGGAACAGAAGAGACTCCACTATCTGGCTTGTGTTACGAAGACAAATTGGCTAGCAAAAATGTCAACGGCATTCAAGTCTCCACGTCTTGGTGCTACTGTCGGAATGAGGAGTACTGCAATAGCTCAAACGGCGCCTCGTTGTTTGTTGGATTGATGTTCGCTGGCATCACTTTTCTCCTTTCTCAATGAATTCGATCATTTTTGATCTACTACACACATTTTATTCCCAACTGCAGTCAGTTACTTCAACATATTTGTAATTTAGTCCAATGAATAGTTTCAATAAATAGTTTATTAATGTCTTGACTAGTTAACAACCCGTAAACACAATTTAAGTAGCATATTTTTCATACAACTGAACTGCCAACGGTGAAGGCTCGAAGTTCTTATTCTTCACGGTCTCGATATACTTGCGCATTGAAGCTGCTGGAATTTCGTCTAGTTCGGTCTAAAAGTGAGTGCTTGTTAGAGAAGATAGACTTCAACAACTTACACTGAAAGCGCTGTCATATGTGAAAAACGTTGAAGAGAACTCGTAGATTGGCTTTAGTTTACTGAATGATCTCAATGAGCCGTCATTTGGTTGATTTTGCCGGCTGAAACTTTGATCGGACAACTGAATGTATTTGTGATACCGATGCATGTCTACGTCACTAGGCTTTTTGTTCCAATCAAAGCCGTAAACTTCTTGTGAAGATTTCAAGCCACTGTCTAGTGTAAGTAAGTTTTGACGTTGAAGCGGCGAAGTGGTGCGAACTTGTGTTGTTTGGATTGGAAAACCAAACGGCCCACTTTGTTCTTGTTCACATTTCAGATCTTCACTGTCAGTTTCGTCATTTATATCTTCCGCGTCTTCTTCGTCGTCATCAACACTTTGTTGATTCAAATTGGCCAAAGTGTATTGAGGATCATTCTGAATGCAAGTGATGTTTTGGCCAACAATTAATTGACTATTTTAGATCCTTGTTGCCATTTAACTTGCTTACGCAATCGAGTTCAACTCAAAAACGTGCTTGGAATATGGTGGAGTTTTTTGGAAAGCATAAACAAAAATGTTAATGAAGTTTAGCACAAAAGTTTCGCGCAGCACAAATTCGTCAAACGGCATAAAAATTTACGGCCCGGCTATAATTGCAATTCACCAGTTGCGACCAAGTAAAACGAACAAGGAACTGCGTGCCAGCCCGAATGAGCTCAGTTTATGTAATCAAAAGTAATCGAAAACTCACCGCTTTAAAGAACTTCATAAACTTGTTTGACTGTCCAGGAACCTCATTTAAAGAGTCCAATTGCAGTGATTTTTTGTTGAGTCGCTCTTCGTCACGAAGCAATTTGTCGAAACTTGTCAATTCAAAGGTTCTGTAGACGTAATCAAACAAACAACGAGCCGGCTCATTTGTTTTGAAGGAACGTCGGCGTTTGCTTTGATTCTTGTCGGGCAAAGCTAAAAGATAACCATTAATCAGAAGCTTTGAACCTATTTGCAACAAAAGACTCACTAAAATCGTTTCCAATCCGAATGCCCGCTTCGTTTGCTTTCACTTGCAACCAATCGTCGAGCCACTCTTCTTCGCTGTCTTCCGTGTCCGAAGTTACATTTACTGACCACTGTAGATATTCATTTTGGCGATTTAAGTTCGGTTTAAAGTGGAGGTAGTAGTCGGAATTAATATCCCAAATATTCGGCAAGCTCCCTCTTTGGAACGGTCTAAATATTGTTGTTACTTTTTTCAATTTGCGTAAACTTTTTAACTCAATCAAAAAACACTGTAATTTTTTGACGTGTTGAGAATTCGCATTAAACTGCCCGATTAAACTCAATTGTTCCCATGATGCTTGTTGTTGCGGATTCTCCGAAACTGGTCTCTTTGAATTTAACCAATTTTAAAGTTCACATTGTGTTGGCGGAAACGGGTCAAACGACCCAGTGCCTTGAATTCTCACACAAAGAACAAGTAAGTGCCCTGAGAACTTGACACAAGGAAGAGTTCGTGGAAAGTGTGGCGTATGGGATTGCTACTAGTTGCGTTGAGGATTGTTTTCGAGTTGTGCACGCAGTTGTTATGCACGTACTCGGCCAGTTGTAATAAATTTCATTAACCGAGTTATTACACCGGAAAATTCTATACTGCAAACGTGTCATATTGCGCAAATTAATTTATGAATGCGTTTTTGGCAATTGAGTGCGTTATAATCAAGCCGAAAATAAACCATTTTGCAAGGTCGCAGCGCCGAAATTGAATTGATCCAATGCGTTCACTGCACTTGTCTAACATCATTCGTGTTTTCCTGGAAGATCTGTGCCTAATATCCGCGTCCGTTTATGACAAGTAGTAACACCCTCGCCTCGTTGTCTACCAGCATGTCTTTCACTTATTTAAATGAGCGCGGCTGCGGCAAAAAGTTAGGCACGGGATGTGGGATGTCATCAGCAGTTTTGCTCAAAAGTTCACACATGAAATGGCTCGTAAATTATGAAACGTACAAACGATGTCCCTGCTCCATGTTTATTGTAGCCACCGAACACAAATCGAGTGTCCAAAACCATTTTCAGCCATGTTGCATTTAATAATTGTGGCTCTAATTGAGGCTTGCGGCGATATATAAACATAAATGCTAACTTCTATTTATTGCTTGTCATTTGCTTTCGGATTTGATGTCAAGTCAAGTGCAAATTAATTGCTTGCATAATTTGCTGCATTGACGCCTTCCAAGTTCAATCTATTTAGTCATTCGATGGTTGGCCATTTTGATAACTACGTTATTGAGTCACTGCTTTCGCAAAGAGCCAAAGACCAGCATGTCTCAATAAGCGAATTTTGACCTTGTGGGAAGGATTTGACTATTCGCTATTCAGCAGCTAAATTTAAATCGAAAATAGTGTTTTTACCGTCTTCGTGCCACAACAAGGCAATTTGCAAACTTAATGCACCTAACGTGTCATTCCGTAAATGCGTTGTGTGCGCCTAAGCTTCCGGCCATTTGCATGTCAATTAGACATAATTTCGGGGCGGCAAATCAACTCCTCCAAACAGCATAGGAAATCATGCGCTTTCTACTCAGAATTAAAGTATTAAAGTGCATCGGTTAAAATGCATCACTTAAATTGTGCAGCTTTGCAGAAAAAAGCATATTGAACATTAAATATTAAAAAGCAATAAACTTGTTGACACAAAATTATAAAGTTTGAGAAGTCGAAAAACATTTGTTTGTAAACAACATTTGTGATCACTGTTAATTCAATTTGTCGTCAAAAACCTTCACAGGGAATACAGTATAAGCGTGAAAAGCACGAGGCACATCGAAGTTTTTTGGCCGAAAACTCGGCAAATGGGAAAATGGGCGGTACACTGGCACAAGGATATAAAAGCCTTTGAGGATTCGGCTTGAACGAGATACTTCCAGAGATCGTGTTCATTTACGGCTTTACGGATTGATTTTAGCGGGCGTGTTTGAATTGAGCTGCAATTAAATCATTGTCTTTAGTGCACTTGGTCTTCTTGCTCTGCTTCAAAGCACAGTACTCTGTTCGCAAAGCACCTAAAATGCAATCTGCAACGTGTTTTCTGTTGTTTGCTGCTAGCTTAACGATTGTCAGCTCACAAATGACGTAAGTTTGCAAGCTGCTCTGATCCATCAATGATGAGTTGCTTTAGATTCTCAGACGGCTGGGGAGTAAAGAGATCGGATGCAAGACCATTCCGACTTGAAGGAAGTATGTTTAGTTGGCAGCTTTCAAAATGATGAAACTCGTTTAGGCCAAACTGAAATTGACACCCCAATGCTAGACGAATGCCACGCTTCCTACTCACAATCTTTGATCGAGCTCCACCACAAGATCATGGAACTCTACGACAACTACTCAAAGTGCCAAAACAGAGCACTTGCCGTCTTCAAGAACAAGCCGCAGGAAACCAAATAAGTCGGAACAAAGTCGCCAGTAGTTAAACAGTACGATGTCGTGTATGAATGCCATCAGAACAGCTCCACAGCTTGTCTGAGCACCTCAATAAGCCGTTATTTATTTTTCGTTCGATGACCACCAAATTTGCATGTGTACGCTTGTCTATCCACTCCATCATTTAACGCTATGTGTTTAGGAAACACATCTGCGTTGTTAGAGTTTTGTCTGATTGTTTCCGCTATCCGACTACTTTTCTAATTTGCTAGACATAATCATTGAAACAGTTGTAATTGTGTTTAAATAAACTTTACGTCTATTGTGCCACCCTATTGCCGATGTGTGTGCCGCGCTGTCAATCCAATATCACAAGACCGAAAATAAACGCTGTAAAACCATTTTTGGACTCAATAAACTACTGTCACGCGCAACTTATCTAGTCAGTCATTTTGATTCACCATGACACCGTTTGATGCACCGTTTGTTTCTCTCGAATAAACACTTCAAGTTGTTTACTGTGCAAGTCTTGCGAATAAACTCGCAATGTACCGTAATTGTCCGCTTGCAAGTGCTAGAATGACAACAACTTGGAGCTCACGCTCGAATTCATCCGCCTTCCGAACACAAGAGCGTAATTTGTGAATTACGCAAAAGTTCCATAAGCGCAGGAATTATAACGCCTAAATTGCTCTTCGGCATTTACAGTTTGACGCCTGCCACTGTAGCCTATTAAATTGAGAAACACTCAAGCTACGCCAATTTGCCTCTTCCGGTTCTTTCTGACAAACGTCAACTTTTGGACAGCGACGTTTGGCACCGTTGTTTACTGATGTGTAAACATGTTCTGGAAAAAACAACTAAATCCAAAACAATTATGCCGGCTAAAAATAGCCTGTCCCAAACTAGTATCACAACATAAGTGTCTTCGAACAGGAAACAATTTGTACAGAATGACGCATTTTTGTGGAAAACATGCACAAAAGATGTTTTTGAAAGAAATCCGTTGACAGCAATCTCGGTTGCAAAGTACAATTGAGAAAAAACGAATGTTTCCAGTCAAGTAAATAACAGAGTCTGTTTTGGCACGATTAGATTTTAGACTGACTTCAATCTTTGAATCTCCGCAGCTGTTCTCTTTATCTTCCGATCTTTGCACTTCGAAAGTGTTAAATTTAAATGCAAAACTCGCCTAAAGATGCCCAAAAACAAGTTGATGGCGTTCTGCTTCTCATAATCGTTGAATGTGTTACTGTAATAACGGCTTAACGTTTGAATTACGTCCCGGCTTCGCTCCTGAATAATGCAAATTGAATAGATATCGTCACCTTAAATCGATAAACAAACCTGGAATGCCGAAATTTTCTTGTAAGTTTTGATTGTGTGGACAAGTTGGGATCCAGCATATTGCCAGGCGACTAAAATCTAAAATTTAAATAACTCAACGGAGTTTAAAATTACTTATGTCTCCGTGCTCATCAAAAAGTTCTTCAATTGCTCTGCACAATTCGCCATTGGCTGGGATAGTCGGTTCTGACGTGTATCCCATGGCGTGGAGCTGAAATCCTAATGCAACTTTTCCTAAACAAAAACATTAAGTATGCTATTGTAAGTAACTTCACGAACCAATTCCATATTGCGCAACGTTTGTTCGATCCAAACAGTCAACACAGTTTGTGCGCGAAACGCCATGTTGAAGAATCAATGACCCGTCTTCACTATAAGATGGCTGATAACTCTCCAGCAATGGATGTGGTCGAATTTTGTGCACATTTAGTTGGGGAAACGATTGAAAGAATCCAGTTTTTAACACAGCTTTTAGGCCCAACTGATCAAGTTTTGGAAGTACTTGTCCAACTTTGTTGCATTTGGCGACATCGAAGCTTATGTAATCAATCTTCCTGCCGTGTTTTCGAAACTCGTTTAAATACCGAACGGTCTAGAATTTAAGCGAACACATTTGGTTATATTGTTTTCAAAGCTCACCTTCAAAAATTGCTCATGTAGCAAGTTTTCGTGATGTCGTTTTTCGCGTCGTTTAACCAAGTTCATCACAATGATTGGATGACTATATTTCCTACGCAGTCTTAAAAGCATATGTTTTGGAAGTGTTTGTGCTTAAAATCTTACTCTCGGAAGTGAGCAGCAGTTGTTAATGCGTTTGGTTCAATCAAGTCAACATAAATTGGAGGCTTGCCCACAACTCCTCTTGTCGATGGATCTTGTGACCAAAACAGAGGCACAGAACCGCGTCGCTGAACAAAACTTGTAAATTTGCCAGTCTCCAACGAAGGAGGTTGAAGTCTGAATATGGAAACTTATTTTAGATCTAAATAACAAAACTACCAACCACATCCCAAACAATCTGTTCAGTTTCAACGTCATTTGCAACGGCGCCTAAAAGTGTTAATGCTTAAAATTAAAAACAGACTTTTCGATTACCGTCAAAATTACAGCCACGTTTCAAGAATCGAGTTCCAGCAAAAACAGAGGAGCGTCTTGCAATCAACAGAATGGCCAGTTTGGCACAAGGCAGTTCAACCATTTGAGAACCTAAACAATAAATAGGAACATGCAAATCCACAAAATCTAACCAACAAATCCGTGAATGATCTTTAAAGTCCACTTGCTTCTCACGTCATTTTCGATAAACGGAGTAAGTAAGTAATTGTTCCAAACGAATTTCTCTTCCGGTGGAGTTGCTGATGTAAACGTGTTTTTGTTCCATTTCAAACTTCGAGACATGAGAGCATTTTCTTGCAAACTTCCGACTCAAATCATATGTATAAGAGAAGTAGAAATTGGAAGTTAAGTCGATTGCTTGGAATAATCTAGCATATTTCTGCTCATCCGGATTTGACGACTGTGTTGATGCTAGAAATTGATAATTTGACAATAAACGTTGCGCTTTAAAAAGACTTACGGATATAAATATAAGAAACATCTTCAACTTTGTAAATCTTGTGATGTCCAATTTTTGTAACAACACTTGCAGAATTTACGACCTGAATATTTAAACCTCAAAGGGGATATGTTTTAAACTCAACCAACCACCAAATAGAACCCCCTCCAAAAACTTGATTGCTCCCAACAAGCCATAAGCTTTGGAGATTGTTCGAACCAGGCCTGTATTTGCATGTCGCCGCGTATTTCCATCAGTAACAACTAAACATACACAATTCACATACTTAAAAACTTGTTTGTCTCTCACTTGAACTGGAAGAAATGGTTGCTAGCAGTTCGGCAATGTCTGTTTTCGTGTAAGAGTGATCGGGCTCTCCAATAATAAGTTCCGTTTCCGAGCTTCTATCAATTTTCAATGTACTAAAACTCGTTTCTGCTGCATCCGTTCCAATAACGCTGAAATTAACATGTTATGAAATTCTTTTAAACATCGCAGCTTACTAAAAGTGAATTGGCGTTTCATAGATAGTAATTGACGTTAACGGCCTCATTATAATACAAATTTAATCAAGTTAGTTGGAAATTTTGTTCAGAAAAATAATCAAGTTTTAGCGCATTGCAACTATTGAATTTCTATTACTTTGCGGGAGTTTTTTTATTTTAAATGAGTGCCTTTCACTAGATTGCCTAATACTCGTAGTCTGTATTCGGATATTTTCCCTCGAATATCATCAAACATGGACTCTAATATTAAAAAAGAACTGGTCAAAGAAGTAAATCAACTCGATCTCAATCAAGAAGAGTAGGTTTATCAATAAAAACGACTTCTCACACAATTATTGTTTCAGTCAATTTGAGTTGATCGGTATGTCAAGCATCAATGGATTTGAAAGTTATGGTGGGACGAATATACCTCAAATGTTTGAGCAGGCTGTCCAAGAAGCGCGAGTTGAGCGTACCGAGAAAGTTGCCAGAGTTAACAACACTCAAATTCTTATTACTTGTGGATCTGATGTTGATTTCTGCTATCATGGATCTAAACAATTTGTCTACAAATTCATGGATGGTCCTTCAGTCAAGCTAACTGCGTTTGTTGCACAAAGAAATGTAAGTCTTTTTGTTTTCAATATTTTTATGCACCTTCTTTGTTTAGGGATATAACTCTAACAACGAGGAAGTCAATCGTCCATGGGTTTTGCATATCACATTCAGCAATTTGCGTTCTTTTTGCGAGTTTCGCGAGCAGCTGATTACTTATGGATACGATGATTTGACTTCGCAAGTAAATGACTTTGAATTTGCAACTTTAACTAATTTTACTTCAATTTCAGTAAAGCGTCATTTCAATGCTACAATATCTCTGTTGTTTATTTATAGGAAATAAATACATTTGACTCATAATTGGATCTTTGTTTATGTAATACATTTTTGATGATTGTGCAATTTGGCTCAAAAGAATCTCAACAACAGCTGAGTTAATATTCGGATAATGTTTAGAAGCGAAGTGACAAACTTCAGCGCAAATCACTTCATAACCAATAAAAATTAAAGTATGTTTAAAATTGCATCTACACATTTGTGATTGTCTTGTTGTAGGTTTTGAACTCGCAAAGCACATATATTTAAACTGTTTAGACTTGAACTTAGCGAGTTTGTATTCAGATGTTTGTAGCACTGCTTAGTACAACATTCGAAAATAAAGCAGTCCACTCAAAAAACATTTGTCTCATGTTTGTGTGCGAAAACCTCGCGTTTGAACGCATTCTCGAACAGAAAACATCTGAAAATTTAAATGACCTTTTTCGCAAGCCATCTCCGCATGCAGGCTGCTGATTTGTTGCTGTTTGCATTATAGTGTCTAAACCGTGTACAAACGATGAAACGAACCGCCGCCAATGCCGAAGAAGCTACTTCAAGCCACGACCTCATAGTCGATAACGGTAATTTTCAAAAAAACCACCTTCAACACACCGTCTATTTAGACTACGATGACGAATACGTTCAGCACGGCTCAGGTCGTTCCGGCTATCCGGGTATGTTGTTTACATACTGGCAATAATATTTTTAATGTTCAGGCGCAAGCGTTCGGACTTTTCGCCAAGTTGAATATTCAAGACTCAGACAACCGATAACTTTGCCAAGATGGGCTCGAAACAACTATCGAAATATGGACATACCGACGGTTCCACAAGTACGTTGAATAAATCGCATTTGATGAAATCAAGAATAATCAAAACAATTCATTTAGTTGGCGCCAGAAATCCGCGTCTTGCCTATGGGCGAGCTCATGGTTTATGAAGATGGCGGCGAGGAAGAGCATCAGCAAATTGAAGCAGATCCAGACGGCCAAATTGATGTCTGTGCCATTGAAGACACCGACAACGTGGAGACGCATGAAAACATGATGGACGGTCCGACTCCTTCTAAACAAACTCGCTCAAATAGCGGATCAGCAGTGAAGGTGGAAAACGAACCAATGGATGCAGCTGCTGCCGAAAATCAATTACGTTCCGAACGCTACCGAATTTTGCGTCGCACCGGCAACGAAAATCTGGCTTCTCGTGTTCGTCGTGAAAATGCTACATTGCCACCAGTCAAAAACGACGACGATTTGATTCTTGAATGTAATTTGTTCTCCAAATTTATGCAATAGTTAAAAATATCTTTAGACGAAGGCGTTGCTAATGCTACCGGAGATATGGTACAAGAGGAAATTGAAGTTATTGATCAAGATGTCCAAAACATGAGTCAACCATTCAATGTTATGTACACACCGTCTCCACTAACTCTCAATCGTCGAGCCACTTTTAATGATCCGCGTTCCGTTGTTAACCTTCAAGAGCTTTACGAGGAGATGTTCCGTTACGCGCCAGCATTGTCTATTGACGCCTTTAATGACATTTTTGGGTAAAATTACAAGTATCATCCAAAATCATTGTACGTTTTTAGAACCGAATCTTCCATGTCTTATCCGCTTAACGTAAAACTTTAATGAATAACGTTAAAACTGCATCTTCTGAGCAAAACTCAAAAATGAGTAAGTTACTTTTAAAGCACAAAATAACAAAATTATAATAGAAATACGCCACTTGGTTCCAATTTGTTACTCTTTCTTTTTAGTTGCCGCACTTGCTATGCAAGTCAACTTTTTGAAGCGAGAAATCAGCAAATTGCGTGAGGACCTTGTTGATACTCGTAGTGCAACAATGATGCGCCAAAACCATGGAATTACTGGACGAACATTTGATTTGAATGCCCACGTCTCTCAGCAGTGGTTCATTCACGAACATCCTCCACTTAAATCCGTCGATTTGGTCAAAACCGCAAGAGATGTAAGTAGTTTTTACAAACAAGACCTTTTACGAACAAAGTCTTTTTAGGTTTCAATTCGTATTGGACGCAAAAACATGAAGACTCGAGACATCATTACTCGCTATGTTCGTGCAGTTTTTGACCAAGTAAGTTGTTGTCAAATAAAACTTAAAATGAATTCAACAAATTTAGATGATTCCCGCCGATCAAATCCGTCGCTTTACTGTTCGAGATCGCCCAAGCACTCGTGGAAATGTTGTTGACATCGGAATCCACGCCAAAGATCAAATAATTGGAATTGTTCTGGACTTGATGAGTCTTTACGATGTGGAATTGCTCAACAATCACAGTCGAGTTGACCGCGCCAACTTTTCTGACTTCGTAAACCAGGCAATGAAAACTGTAATGTATGATTTAAGACGCATCAGGTACGCATTCAACTTTTCTTTAACTCGACAATTACATCGTTTCAGTCCAAAAAGCCGCAAACCACAACGTTCTGTGTCTGTCGAACAAGAGGAATAAAAAAACGCTCTTTGTCTAATAAATTTCATTTTTGTTCTCACCGATCACTCGCTTTTCAATAAAATTGTTCACAACCGACTTCGCCTTGTTTGTTTGATAAAAAGAATGTGTGTTTGAAGCGTTCGGACAAGTTAATGGGCCGCTCGTGTACACATCCTCGATTTCGCAAGAAGAAGCGCGGTTCGCATAATTTAAATGCAAAGGCACATCTCTACAAACGATCATTGCTTCGTAGCGGCTGCGCTTTTTTGCTTGCGCTCAACAGATTCATTCGTCTGCCATTTGTTTATTTCCGGAATTGCTCTGCATAGTACTATCCGAGTTATTATTGAATGTTTATAGAACTCCGTTTGCCTGTTATATTTATTTCATTTCTAGGTTAAGTCCAGTTGACTCAATGAGCTTTTATTCGCCAAAGAACGGAGTGAACAAAAATGTAGTCTTTTGAATGAAAACTTAAATTCTTAAAACATCGTTTTCAGGGCGACCGAAAACAAGAAGAGTTTTCCATCTGAAGGACTGAAATTGCCGGAAAGGCAGTCGGAGAGGAATACATCGAAAAGCGCGGAGAGAAAATTAGTCTGTGTGAAGGAATCAAGACAGATGTGGCAATTGAAAGACGCCGTTCTGTTCTGTGGACGCTATTCTGCCAACTTGTAAAGAACAACAAGCAACACTTCACGGACATGTTTAAATTCATTTACGATTGTGGCGTTACAATGTTGACTACCGAAACCCTGGCCTTGAACAACAGCGTCGAAAGAATCAATCTAAACGTGGTAAGTTGAATAACATGTATAATTCAGCTCAATATTCAATTCAGGAAGATTTGGATGCCGATCGTCGTTCCTATTTGCCGAAAATCATTGACAGCGCTTATGTTGAGATAAAGCACGTCAAAGCAGTCTATTTGGACAGCAGTCATTTAGCCGTTGATGCTCTTGACCAGCAAGATCGATCACCTCTGCAGCTTTTGGAGTTGATTTATAATCAAAAGATAGTATCTTCGAGCAACTTTCATGTCTTTCCACACACGAGGTAAGTAGATATTATAAAAAGAACTGTCTTATTGTGCATCAATTTTTAGCTTCTTGAAGAAAACCGACGAAGGTGCAAACGTCCAACAACTTCAAGGCAAAGTGATCAAAGACGGCCTGTCGAAGGCGGTTCGAATCCGTGAAGAAGAATCAAATGGTTCTGTCGGCTTGATGTTGTTGGCTAATGGTAATTACAACGCATTTAAAACTCCAAACTTCTCTCAATTTTAGTTGCGAAAAGCACCTTCTTTCCCGAAACTACGCTTCTGGGCTATTTGCTGACTCGCTACGGTTGCCGAGACGTTAGAGATTTGGAACGATGCTCCAGCAAATTCTTGGCCGAATTGAAGAAGCTCACGTTGATCACTACTCATTTGGCCAAGAACCGGATCTTCATTTGCGACGGAATCGATGACCGGCAAGCCAGACAACGCGTCTTTTCAATGGATACAAGAGATGAGAACGGCATTGTCATTAAAAAACGCCAAGTTTCTGTTGTTGAGTACTTTGAAACAAAGTATAAGCAGAGAATTGAATGTGGATATATCTTCCCTGCGTTTATCACAACGTGCGCGATAGAGACGGAAGTAAGACACAGAACTTCTATCCAATCGACGTGCTGAAGATCGTGGGCGGTCAACGTGTGCCAATGAAGAAAATGGAGCAACAATTCCAAGATGTAGTGAAGCGAAACTGCAAACTTGGTCCGGATATGACGAAACAAAAGACTGAGTAAGTTTTTATAACGAACTTGTTTGGACATAACTAACATTTGTTTTTAGGGAAATGCTCAAGCAGTCATTTTTGGGACCTTCAAATCCATACACACGTACCGGACGTTTTGAGCTACCTGTTGAATCTTCTGGAATCGTGAGCAATGCGCAACTCCTTCACCCGCCGGCAATTAAATTTGCCAACAATGTCCGTGAAGAGCCTGACCGTGATGGAAAACTAGCGTGGCGTCCACCAAATCACCGTCGTTTTATTGAAGGAGGTTCGGTTAGAACTTGGATGGCAGTTAACTACAACCGGGCAATCAAAGACGACTTTTTTAAGTAAGAATGCTTTAAACATTTGACAATTCTAATCAAACACTTTAAAGGCAGTTTTTGGAAAAGCTCACTCGCGGATTGCAAAATCGAGGCACTAACATTCCATCAAGGTACGAGTACATTTCCACAAATCGATTTGAAGACGTTGCAAGAGAAGCTAAACAAAGACGTGCTGAATTCATCATGTTGGTCACCAGAGACAAGATGGACCCAGTTCACAATGAATTGAAGCTTTTCGAGATTGAGTCCAGAATTGTTACTCAGCACCTGTGGCAAGGAACTGTATTCAATGTTGCTTGCAAGAATCAACAACAAACTTTGGAAAACATCATGATGAAGACTAACGAGAAGCTTGGCGGAGTAAACTTCAGCATCGGCACATCCGCAGAGTTCAACAGAGCCAATCTGCATCTTCAGAACCTTTTGTAAGCTTTGTTGACAAATAACTTCAACTCATCGTCAATTTTAGGGAGAACAAACTGATTTCACCAGGAAACATGTTTATCGGTGTTGACGCTGCACAATCCGGACCCAATATAGACCAAGAGGACAAAACAGTCGTTGGCCTTGTTTACACCTACAACGACAACTTTGCTCTTAGCAGCTCTACTTTCACCCAAGAAAGAGGCCAAACTGCAGTCACAAAGCTTCGAGAAGAGTTGGAGAAACCAATCCTCAAGTACAAACTCGAAACAAGGCGCTGGTCGTCGCGCATTTTCATCTATCGATCAGGCGTTACAGAAGGAGAGTTCTTGTACGTTGCAACATTGGAAAAGAAAGCGATCACTGAGTGCTTTATTAATATTGCAAGGCGCTATCCTGACTTCAAAAATCCTGCATTTATATTGATCACGGGTCAGCGCAACAACGGTCTTCGTTTTGTGCCGAACAACTTGCCTCAACCGAATGGCCAAGTTAAAGACGTGGATCGCAATTTAAAGCCAGGCACTTGCATCGTCAAGGGAATTGCAAATCCGATGCTCGAACAATTTGCTTTGATTCCGCATCGTGCGTTACAGGTTGTTTTGCCAGTTTTTTGAATTGAATAACCACATTCTTTTGTAGGGAACTGCTCGACCTACATTGTTTACTGTTTTGGCCGACGTTAGTTCGGACGGTAAACGAGTTCCATCGGATGAGTTGAAGCACCTCACTTATTCCCTCTGCCATTTGCACGGAGACGTGTTCGGCAGCGTCAACACGCCTTTTGTTTTGTATCACGCAGCTGCGGTGGCCAAACGTGGACGAAACAATATGAAACTTCTCATGAGAACGACTGGATTAAATCCGCAAATGGAAGATTACATTGAAAAGTTGTCTTCAAAACTCTGCACCACTCTGGATAACAAATACTGGGCATAATTATCTCATTCGTGCTACATTTTAATGATCTCTACTTCAAATCCCTGTTCTACTTAACCTTTCAACTGCCATTGTTTAAAATTGTTATACGAATAAAGTTTTATTTAAAAACACATTTGAAAGAGTTGAGAGATGTCAAAAAATGATTAGTATTCATTTTGTTTGAAGTTAATGAACTTTAAAAACGCATTTGAAAGCGTTAAGTGATGTCGAAAAAGATTTGCGCTCTGCAAAATCTGTCGATTAAAGTCCAACAAGTGGAATTTGGACACGAGGCTGTTGTTGAAGGCGTTCACGTTTCTAAATGTCTTGGGACCGTAGACAGGCCGCTTGTTTGGGGAAATCAAACGAATTGACACCAAAACAAAATGTTCATGACAAGCCTTTCACACAATAACATGATAAAAGCCGGCAAATCTCCCATTCCCCGTCTCAGCAACTTTATGGTATTAGGGAGTTCGAACGTGTGATTCACCGTATGCAAATACCATAAAATGGTCGAAAACCCAAATCATTCTATTGTGCTCGTTCAAATGCGAGCCACCATAAAACGCCATAAAACGCCATCAATGCGCTTGACAATACGCCTAGCCGGATAATTCCTTTGAGCGAATTTGTCAGCAACTTTGCTTTGTTTGTGTTCGTCAATCGCCGACACAGCCGAAACCGCGGTTTGGCGCCTAAAGCTCTTTGCGTGGGAGCATCCGTCTTTCATTATCAAATACAATAACTAAAACACACCGATTTCTGCTCCTATGCAACTCAGGTGGGCTGCAAACTAAAAGTTGTACAACTCTGTTTTGTTGCATAATCGAAGCCATAAAAGCTGGGCGAATTCGAAAGAATAATTGTTGTTTAATGGGTGTTTAATTGCTTTCAAGATTGCGGTCTGTTGCGTCTTCTCCTCAAACAACCTGCGCCTCGCTTATCACTCCAGCTTTGATAATCAGATGAGAATGACCGTCCCGTTTTTTGCGTATTAAAAGTGTCCATTAGCCGAACGTGAACTATGTCCTTTCCGGACTAATTGACACAACTAGCCGTCTAAGTTTGGACAATTTAACTAGTTGCGTTTAGTTTGAACTTCCTTCCACACTTTTCTCAATTAGTTAAAAATGTAAAGAATTTGCGTGAATGTAACCATAGTAAAAGTTAAGAAATCTCATCGCCGGCGCTTTAATTTGACCGGACTCATTCGATTAGTTTTTTGCATCGCCAAACTTGTCTGCAAAACACCCGCCATGGAAAAACAATCAATTTGTGCTAGTTCAATTAAGCCATCCACGACGCAATAAAAGCAACTAGCACGCTGACCATTCAAATTTCAAAAACTCATTATAACGAGCACTCAATTTAATAACGAAGTGAGACAGTTGCGTGCTTGTTTAAATTTCGCTTTTGTGCGGTTGTAATTTCAATTGTTATGAGTTTGTCGTCGAAACTCATTAGCAGTCATTTTTTGTAATTTAACGAGGTTCCGAATGCTTTGTTCTAGTCGACGGTGTGTGTGAATTGCGGGAAAGATTAAGAAAGCGCGCAAGGTTATTTGTTTGTTTTTCGACGCGTGTTCTTTATAGCTGGAAGACGGAAGTTTTGTGTTAAACGATCCGTTATTGCTTAATTTGATGAATTTTGTGGTTTTAACGCACTTGAAACGAAGTTTCCAGATTTCACAATTTTATACCTTTTGTCGGAATCACCAGCCGCTGAAATGCAATTTACGACACTTATCCGTTGGTTTTGCCCAGGTGTTGCTCTTTTTGCTTTCGGGCTCTTTGATGAAGGCGATGAATATTCAACAACGCGTTGTTGTCGACTCGAAATTTTGGTCGCCGAATCTCCATTGTCCACTTGCAACTCAGTTTTGCATTTTAATTTATTTCAAGCGCATAACTTCGCTTATTCGTTTAATTGCTTGCAGCTGTAAGCGCTTGTAAATCGAGAAGTTTATGGCTATTTATGATTAATGAGTTGTCGAGATCATAAAACTCGTGTTCCATGTTCACTATCCTCTTTTGATTATCGAAAGTACTCCGGGATGGCAAATCTTGTTTGTTGACTTTGATGAACGCCGTAGGATTTCTTTTATTCGGCGCTCTTAAACCATTTGCGCGTGTACGGAAGACGGCGGATAAATCAGCAGCGGATGGGAACCGTCGCTGCATGTGATTAGAAGGGGCTTTTAACAAATTTCATGAGCCATTGCACAATTTTGGCGAAATATGGGATTTTGCTGCGTGAACATGCTTTTAGAATTTATGTGCTTTTTGCTGTCTGATTTGATTTTAACATTTCAAATTTAAACTTGAGTTTTTAAGTTCTGAAAGCGGTTTGTAACAAAAAGCCTGGAGTTGTTTGTGGAATTCGCGCCCTATTCATTTGTTACTATACAATCAATGGGTTTTTGTTACTGCCCGACCAACCTTCGCGCTCAAAAAGGAATATTGCCTTTGCGAACAAAACACGTATCCATTATTTGAGCCAATATTCCACAACTAATGGCTTCGCTCAAGGTGTCGGTTGCAGAACTTCAGCGGGAGGTTACCTAATCGTTTTCTTTTACAAATTACCCACTTAATAGAGGATTCCGACAAGTCCTTCCAATTGTGAAAACACTCAACAGCTAAATTTCGTTGAACTTACTAATTTGAAGAACTTAGTAAGTTTGCACGCTTTGGGTAACCTTCTCGATAAACAAACGAGCCGTGTTTTGATTATCATTATTTGGAGCGCAAACAATGCCACTTCCGGTTCACAATCATGCTTCTCCACTGCCTGGAACACTAATTGATTTTGCCCAAAAGCCAAGTGGACAGTCAACTTGCTCTCGCGACCACCAATGCTGCCCGATTGCGAAGCAGCAATAAAAACGGAGCGCATAGTTAGGGTCTGAAGGTGGAGAACTTTAAGCAAAATATTGCATCTTTGCTCTCAACCACATTCCTGCGGTTCTGTTAAGGCGTACGCTGACGGCAAATCTCGACACGGAAACTTAGGCTATCCAACCTTCTTTGATTTGTTTTTTGCCGTCTAACTTGGTTGTTTTAACAGAGCGCGTAATTCATCCCTTCACGCACAATCGATTATCTTTTTATCAACTTGCGCGCAATTCATTCCACTGATCGCTAATCGTTGCTTCAGCTTCTTCAGATCTCAATGTAAGCGCAACTGCACACGTTGCTGGTCATTCCACTAAACATGCACTTGCCTAACGGGTCCGATTCTGGAGTAGCCATTGGCTCCTCGCCACTTCAAGCCGAACGTTGTCAGGTACTTTGTAATTTGTTTTTCGACTGCTAACAATTGTTTTTAGTGCTGTCCTTTCGGCTATCATCTTGATCTGGATTTCGTGAATTTTGCACAAGATGTGGCAGCAGGCCGAAAGAATCCAGAACCAACATACGGAAGTCGAAGACAAACTCCAGTCACATTTGCGGACTCAAAACGATCTAAGCCGCAAATAAACGACTCAACACATAGAGAACAAACACCTCCGTCGGCATTCAAAAGTATTAGCAAACGCTCGCTGAACGACATTGTCAAGGACTTAAATGAGATTACTGAATTTGCCGAAGTTGCCGACTCTGTCCAACAAACGTCTACATCACCAACTTCGCCTCGCAACACAAACGACAATGTTGGATTTTCTACACTGCCCGCGAAACTCAACTCAAAAGATTGGACTTCACTCGAGAACGGACATCAAAATGGAACTTACAACTCTAATTATTCGTCTATTCGGCAAACTCCATTATCGCCAATAATCGATTCGTCTCCAATGGACAGCGGAAATTGGGGAGATTTGCGAGACACTTCAAAAACTCCACTGACTGTTTCGGCAAATCAAGAAGTTCAGCAGATTCTGGAACATCAACCGCGTTCAACCAGTGTTCGACGCTTAGTTACTTCAGCTCCAACATCGCCGATTCCAAGAAGTAAGTCATTTGTGTATATTCCAATTAAACACTCACTGTTTTTAGCTTATTATACAGCTATTGGCCAGTCTTTGGCTCAGTTAAAGGATCGGACGCCAGTTAGTCAAATTTCTTCTGCTGATCATTCCTACACAACAACGACTACAATTCCGCGTCGTTCCGCCTTCAATTCAACTCCGTCGTCCACACCTGTTAATTACTCGCCATCCGCAGCTGCAAAGCCACCCTTGCCTCGCCGATACTTCGAAGGCGGACGTCAAAGAGTATTGTCTCCAGACCCAAAAACCTCAATAGCATCGCCTAATTTGTTACGCTCGTCGAACCTTCAAAGTCGCACATATTTCAAGCCTACTAGTAGTTTGAATGCTGCACAGCCTAGTCAATCAAAAACTATTGCGTACAGATCTCGTTTAAGTAATGGAACTCCAACTCTTAATGGAACCAGTACAGGAAGTCCACTGTTTGATTCGTTTGCATCCGTGAAACGCTCAATGGGAATGAATATGGCGGACGAAAACCGATCACTTTCGCCAACCAACTATGTTTCGTCTCCACTTGCTCATGTAACAGATTGTTTAGTTGTTAGAACTTTTAAATGATCAATTTAGGCGTACACTTCAACTCCGACATCACACTTACTTCAAAGCACTCAAACTCAAACTCCTCCTGTTCAGATTGTATCAAGCAGAAATTATAGAGATTCGCCTACACAAACAAAACAGCAATCACAAAACAACAGCGAAAGTCAAACTCAAAAAGTTCCCTCAAAAGTTAGTTGAAAAACAGTTATAATAACTTTAATGTTTCTTTTCAGACGGTTGCCGTATCCACAATTAATTCTGAGCAAAAATCAGTTGGCACTTTGGTTTTGCCCAATCAAAGCACTGTTAGTTTGGACACTTCGGACTTGGCTGAACCGCCGGCAAAGAAACCACAGCTTTCAGTTGAATTTCAATGTATGTTGTTATTGTTTTAAAATAATTTGATTTAAATGTTTTAGACTGCATTGGACATGAGTCGGAGCATTTGTACGAAGAGCTTGCAGAAATACGTAAGTTTTGTCTACCGCGAAAACCAATTCAATCATTATTTAATGTGATGGTTTAAGTTGATGAGACTCTTTTGTGCAAACAAAGCAGAAAATGTTTTGTGTCAATGCTTTTTTGCTATCTAACTTTTCGCATATTTAGAAACGAAACAGAAGCACAGCAAATCAACACATACGACGCTACAAACTAGTCACGCTTCTACGCTCTGCAAACCACTGTCAATGAACAGCCGAACACAGACAGAAAGCACAAGAACGATGGAGAACGAAACTCAGACTTCAAATGAGTGGCTGATGAAAGAAGTGAAAGCTTTGATGGCAGCCGAAAAAGCTGAACGAAAGAGTGTTGACAAAAAGACCGAGACCGACGAAAGTGATAGCGAATTTATATTAGTTACTTGCTCACGTTGCCAGCATCCTATTGAAAAGGAACAGTATGAGAAGATTACGGTGAGTTTTCTAACATTGCAGAAATCAATAATGTGAGTCTTTTTAGGTCGACGAGCCAACTCAAAGCAACTTTTCTCAAGCATCATCTCCACAAACGGTTACTATCAAGTCTTCTTCTTCAAGTTCCGACCAAGACGAAGGGCTCGGATTGATTGAGCCGCTGGATTTTGATTTGACTGAGCATCAAGATAAGTCCGAGCAGCTGAGTCCACCTCAACTCAAAACTCCGTCGCCAAAATCAGCTTCTGTGTATGCTGAAGATTCAAAGTCTTTGAAATCGGAAAAGTCAATTGACGATGAAGAGAGAGAAATGCTTGCAAACTTGGATCAATTGGCTCATTTGGATCCTGATAGATTTTCTTTGGCATCTGTGCAAACTGTAATTTGCGTCCAACCTCCACAACCTGAAGAACAGCCAACACCGCGTCCTTTGGATCCAAGTCGAGCAGAAGCAATTCGCAAGCTTTTGACCGAAACACAGCCGTCAGGTTTCCAGCGTGAAAGCAGTACAAACCGAAGTTACCGTGTCGACAAAAAAGCTCTTGATTTGGACTACATTCTTGAAAAGCACTCACAAGTTGCAAGGGTTAGTTATTCTGAAGTTGTGTTTAGAATGCATTCATTTGCATAACTAATTTGCACGGCTAATTTAATTATTTCTTTACAAACGCTTGCATTCAAAAACAAACAGTCGGAAGAGATTAACCACAACACTCAAATTGACCACTTACGATTAAACCTGTTTGTGCGCAATCAACAAACAACCTGCACTTTGGTAGTTTACCCGAGGTGGACACGCATCCCTTAACAAAGAGCTCGCTGGCGAACAACACATCCCAATCAAACAGGTCAATTTACAAAGCGAGGTCAATGTGCGCTCTATTGTATTTGTTATCAAGTTTTGATCAAATCCGTCAAAAGTCATTTTGTTAAAAACAATCATTGTTTAGGAAAAGTCTCCAACGTCATCGAAGCCTTCTGATGATCCGGAAAAGCCGCTGAAAGAAATGGTTGTGCTCAAGAAGTTTGTTTCCTTGCCTTCTAACTTCCCAGATCCTGTTCCTGCTCGAATTCCAAGGCCGAAATTCTCCAAGTTCTCGCAAGTTGTTGAGCAGGCCGAAACTCCGGACGAGGCAGCAGAAGCTATAGACAAATTGACTCCACTTCGATCAGAATTGCAATCATTGGATGCTTGGAGAAATGGACCAAACTACAGACGCTTCCGGCATCATCAATTCCCTAACTACAGTCTAAATCACACAGAATCAACACTATATGCAGGCGCTCAATCACCACCAAACGAAGACTATACAGACGAAGAAGATGAAATTCAGGCCCACGGCGGTGATGTTTCAACGAGCAACTCGTCAATAACTTCATTGGAAGAAGATGCCAGCTCAAATGATGAAGAGGCACCGGTTGAATTTGAAATGACTGCTCCGCTGAAAGAAGCTCTTGAAACGCTGAGCAAGCATCTGCAAGAAAACAACGAAACAGCTCACTCAACTGATTGGGAAACGAAATATGTTCAAAATTCATGGCTGCAAATCTCTACACGAAAGTCAGCAAGTGCAAAAGCAATTCAAAGTTTTATAGATGCGTTGAGAGCTTTGTCAGAGAAGATTCTGAAGCTTGTAGTCAATTTTGTCGACCAGAATGGAAATTCCGCCCTGCATTATGCCGTTAGTCATGAAAACTACAAAGTCATTTCTTCGCTACTGGACACTCCAGTCAAGCTAGACGTCACAAACAAAGCTGGATATTCTCCGTAAGTCTTGCGTTTATGTTCCAACTGAAATTGTAATATGTGTTTTAGCGTTATGCTTGCTGCTCTTTGCACAATTAAAGATGAAACTGAATCGGCCATAATTCAGAGATTATTCGAACGTGGCAACGTGAATGCAAAAGCCATATATCACGGACAGACTGCGCTGATGTTGTCTGTGAGCCATGCTAGAATTGAAACTACACAACTACTTTTAAAATTGGGTGCCGATCTGAACATTCAAGATATAGACGGGTCGACAGCATTGTAAGTTCAACTAATTTATTGGAGCTGAAGTAAAGGATTGCTTTTTAAGAATGTGTGCCTCTGAACACGGACATATTGAACTTGTTAAATTACTCCTCCAACAGCCGACCATTAACGCTTCACTTCATGATTGTGATAATCAGACCGCCCTGTCAATAGCCGTTGAGAATGGGCACCGTGGTATTGGAGTCTTGATTTATGGATTTCTCAATCATTCACGAGCCAAACAACACGAAACAAACAGTTTATAATTTTGTTTGTTTGTTTTATTCAAATTGTTTGTGTTTAAAAAACCAGACTTGTTTCCCGTGTACAGTCATTCACTTTTGCCCAATATCGTTGCCATTTGCTCAAAGCAACCAACAAAGCCATATAACTCAAAATGTTGTGCATAAATCCACAAGCTCAAGTTACTTAGTTAATGAGCTTATAGCTCGCATATTTATCAATTGTTTTGAATTTTTACATGTATCCGGTTGTTGCTGTAATAAACTATTGTCACATCAATTCGCTCATCAAACTTTTAATAAATCTTTATTCAAAACAACAACAATCAACAACGACTAGTCTGACAACAAATTCATTTTCTTTGCATAAACTTCCGCTTTCGTTTAGGACGCTTTTGTTTCCCTTCCTCAAGTTTTGCCTTCAGTGCACCCAATGCCTTTTTGTACTTTTTCTCGTAACGTTTCACAAAAGCCGTGTCCTTTTCACGATTTTCAGCTTCTGCATTCCAAAGATCAACTTCAATAAGCTTGCGCTTTAAGCCGAGTTTCTAAATTCAACTAAATAAAACACCTCAAAACTTTTAAATGCTCACTTCTTCTTTGGTAACCAATGTGACAACATGTCCTGAACGCCCAGCACGCGCGGTTCGACCTGCACGGTGTAAAAACACTCTGGCATCTTGTGGAACATCATAGTTGAAAACAGCATCAATATCCGGAACATCAATTCCACGACCAACTGTATCGGAGCAAATGACTACACAGTTCTGAATATCAAAAATTAATTTAACAAACTTATGCAGCTAGACTTACCTCTGCTTTAGCTATACGCTTTAGTTGTTTTACTCGAATCTTCGCAAGTACATTCTTTGAAATCTCACTCACTTGACGTTCTTTCTCAAACAAATACGTCAACAAAATGGTCAGACGTTTGCTAGTGTCGCTAAAAATAAATGTTACATTAATTAAGTTCAATAAGAAACTTGCTTTTTGTTTGTAAAAATCAAAACTTTTCGCCACTGAGGATTCTTAGCCAAATAACCATAAATAAGCAACGGCTTGAATTGCATGTCGCAAATCTTCTAAATTTAAACTTGATTAAACAAAGCAACATTGCAAGAAACTTACGTGTTCTTGTATTAAATTCTCAGGCAAAGTCAAACGTCCAGCGTTACTGATGGGTAAATTGTAAAGTTCGTTTTGATCGGCATCTTGCTTCTTTTCAACAACACTCTTTACTGTGGCGCGATAAAGTCGTGGTGAACGCAATTTCCAATCATGCAATTTGTCTGCTTCCAATGAAAGTGTTGCCGAGACGAGAATCTTTTGCAAGTTGTTATTGTAACCCTCTTGATTTGCGTTGTCGCTTGCATGGTCATGAGCTGGTGGATCTAAACAAAAAGACAATTAACAAAAGCTAAACGGATGCAATTCAGCTTACAATTTGCTGTTCGTTCCAGTAAACCCAACCATTCTTCACGCACAAACCGCATAGCATCTGCCTCATCAACCACCAAATATCTTAGTCGCTTCAAATTGATTGTTCCACTGCGGTCAATAAGATGCAAGACCAAACGTTCAGGAGTAGAAACAATAACATGTGCGCGAGACTTTGTAGATCCACTCGGAAATAGCATTTTTCGTTCATCTTCATACTTCGAAGTGTCACTCAAGACTGCAACTTTTGCACCCACAGTATTAAATCGCTTGAATTCCTAAAGAACATATTAGATCAGCAATGATAGAAAAAACAAACCTCTGAAATTTGATGCACAAGTGTTTTCGTCGGCGCCAAAACTATAGCTAGCACATATTTTGACTTCCATCCACGTAAAACTTGATTCAGAATTGGTATTAAGTAGCAAAGAGTTTTTCCAGAACCGGTTGGAGCACTTATTGCAATGTCGTGAGACGGATTGTCTTCAAGCAATTTGGGTAAAACAGTTAATTGAACTGGGAACCAAACACTGATTTCACTTTTCAAGTTTTCAAACAACTGCAACTCCAGTCCATCAATGTGATCAATTCCTTCGCCAGTACGAGATGTTATTTGATTGTCAAATGTGCTTGGTTTTTCAGCCCAACTGGGTGCCGACCTGAAATTTGAAGTGTTTTACGAAATAACTAGAAATTAAACTTACGAAAGAATCTTCTTTTCTACAAATCTGTGTTCTCCCAAAACTGCCCATGAATGTTCGCCGGAATTTGTTGAATTCAACTTGCTAAAAATAAGCCAACTAAATAAATACAATTTGATAGCAAACGCTTACCCTTCCAAATCCAAAACCTCACATGAATGTTCGCCGGAATCTGTTGAACTCAACTCGCTAAAAATAAGTCAACTAAAATAAATACAATTTGATAGCAAACGCTTACTCTTCCACACATGAACGTTCGCTGGAATCTTTTGAACTCAACTCGCTAAAAATAAGCCAACTAAATAAATACAATTTGATAGCAAACTCTTACCCTTCCAAATCCAAAACATCTGAATCGTACATATCAGAATTGTATGCGTCTTCCATCTTTGGTTGTAGAACTTTTAAAAATTCTCTAAAACCCCAAAATTAAGTGCGAAACGCCAACGAATTGTTAAGCGTTGTGGGAAAAGAACAACTGAATGCATTTTTTGACATTTTATTGCTTTGATAAGTTAAAAGCACAATTGATACACAAATAAGTTTATTTCAATTAATGTTACAACAGTTAATTAAGCAAGAGTCTTGTTGATGAAGGCCTAAAATGTGATTAACTTCAAACGTTAAAAATAAGTCAAATTTACTTGAACAAATGTCGCGGTCTCCATTGGTTTGTGCTGAAAGTATACGGGTTTAAAGCAAAGAATTTCAATCTTACTTGTGCGCTCATATGACCACCTCCAATTATAGTAACAAAATAGTGATCAGAATACGAAGTTAAAAACCCAAAATTTCTCTCGTCACTTGGCCAAGCATGTCTTGAACCCAATTTGGTGCCCAAGTAATCAGCAACCAACTGGCCGGTTAGAAAGTTACAAATCGCATCTGAAAGCTTAAAATGCTTGAAATATTGTGACTAAGTTATCACCTGAATCGCCGTACATCAAAAAGACACGAACTCCGCGTTCAAGTACATGCTTCAACATTGGTTTCATTGAACGATATTCTTGAACATATTGCTGCTGTTTCAGGTTCGGGTCAATTTCTCCAACTAACCGAAAAGGTGGGATTTGGCAGGTAGACCAGGTAAAATTTGCACGATTTGAAACATGAATTGTTTCCTGCACTTCTTTCCTGTTTAAGTATTTGTCGGTGTAGCTGTTTTTAACGCACACAAAAGCTTGCGGACTCTAAAAATTGGGTTTATAGAAAGGACTTTAAATTCAAAACTTACCGACTCTTCAAGCACACACTCTTCAAAAATGTGGTACAAATTCGTTGTGTTGATCAAAGAAATCAGTATGGCATTGACTTCGGTTCGGAAACAAAGAAGGATGGCATCGGGGGTGGATTGAGATTCACATTTAAAAATGATTTCATTGAGAAACGGCTGGTCAATAAAGCCATGGTAGAAATAGTACTGTAAGGAAGTCACAATATCCAAATCTTCGTCCAAAACGCCGTTGGAAATTATAACTCCCCTCAAGTTAAGTTTGTAGTTTTCTTCCAAAATTCGGTCAGCAAGTAGAGAAACATAGAAACTTCCATAGCTCTCTCCGATGAAGTAAGTTTCATGTTCACGGTAGCGTTCATGCAAGTTGAAGAACGACTTTAAAGCTTGAAGATTGCGTCTGGTCGACTTAAATTAGTTCGATTAAAGCAATAGTTAATAAATACAACAAACATTGTTGTCGCCGGTGTAAAAGATATCACTGCTTGTAAAGTTGTTCGAATAAGAAAAGCCCACGTATTCGGGAGTGTCGATGTACAGCATGTTTGCGAACTAAACAGTGGAATTTGTAAATGTTAAAAACATTTTAATTACGCGAGTCCATGAGTTCGAATTTGACGCTACAGTTCCATCTTTGAGTATGGTATATGGGCCGGATTCTGTGAAAAGGGCTTCAAGAGAACTGCAACCTGGTCCACCGCTTAGCCTATATCGATATTTAAGTTGATTAAAAACACCTTAACAAACCACAAAATCAACGGATCATTTGTAGGATTGTTTTCAGATTCGACAAGCCAGTAGAAGAAATGACTACCTTCACCGGCATCCAAATATCCAGAATAGTGCGAAGACTTCAAAGGACCGCTCACGCCAGGCAAAGATTCAATACAGTGTGATTTTAAAGGACTCAAACATTCTGAATCAACCAATTGGGCAAATAAAAAGTAAATCAGAAACGTTGGCACAAAAGAATCCATCCAAATTCGCCAAACTAACAAATGATCATCAAATAGATGTATCCGTCCACTGAGAGGGGTGAGTAGGCTAACAAATCATCATGTGAAAAGGTTCCGCCGAATTAAACAAGTGTTGATGGCCAAAACCCGAATGTTTCAATGTGTTTTTGATGATTCGTTTTCATCAATTAAAAACACAATTTGTAATCAAGCAAAGCAATAAAGGCATTTGAATAAGAAACAACTTTATTTAAAGAACAAAGCAAAAAAAGCATTTCAAAAGTGGCCGAAATGCACTGGACGACTTCTTGGACAAACTTCTCCGATCTTTAACAAATTCTTTTATTACTTTATGTAGTTAATCTAAATTTTAAGTCATCTGATGTTTCTACTGCATGCGCTAGCATACCAACTAGAACTGATCAACTGGAATTAATGATTAAAGAACAAAGCAATAAAAGCATTTCATTTCAATACGAGTTATTTAATCCCACGAATGGAATTGTATGAGATTTTGTAAAAACACTTACTCTGAGTTTTTGGATTTATGTGAAATAATCGAATTACAAACAAGACCATATCTGTAATAAAAATTTATTGTTTAACAAAAGAGCTTGAATCAACAGATGTATCTACTTGAAGTGTTGTTTCGGTTTGAAAAACCTCGGCAAAAGTTTGAACAAATGGCTGTAAAACATCATCAACTGAAACATCGTGGCCCAGCTCTTTTGATAGCGAACTTACTGTTTTGCCTTCCAGACCACAAGCAACAATCTAAAACAAGACAATTAATTAATTAGTTAATCAACTTGAAATCACTTACGTTATTGTACCATTTCAAATCAGTATTACAATTGAGTGCAAGTCCATGACCTGTTATTCCATTTTGAACTTGAATTCCAATTGCCGCAAGTTTTCGGTTTTCTTCAATCCAAACACCTAAAACAAAATTAATTATTTAAAACCAACAATAAGCAATACATGCCTGGGTTTTCTGTTCGACCTACATTTTTCAAACCATAAGTATCAGTAGAAACACGAATAAGCACCTCTTCTAACGCTGAGACATAACGCTTGACTCCAAGTGGCAAACCGGCGACAACAATGCTGCGCAAATTTAAAATAGGATAAGCAACTAATTGACCCGGCCCGTGAAAAGTAATAAGTCCACCACGTTTGATTCTAAACAACCAAAATGTGATCCAATCAAACATTAACTGACAACCTATGAAAATCTGCACCTAACGCCCGAAGATGTTCTTCCATTTGAGGCGTATAACTTTGATCACGCAAACCAACAGTATAGACAGGGAAATGCTCCAACAAACAAATATAATTCCTAATAATAACTTTATTTGGGCATAAACAAAAAATCAACAAACTTCTTATCCTTAACATTTGCAAGAACGGAATTGTAAAGCTCATTTTGCAAACGAAGTCCATCTGCAAACAACCTACGACCAAACCAAATTGCTTGAATCATTGTGTTATTTGTTGTGCTTGGGCAACGGCGCAGATGTCGCGTAAAGTCGTTCTTCGCGTGTTCTAGAAAAGAAAAATAGAATTGAAAGCTCTCAAACAACAAACCTAGTCTTGAATTCTGTTTTGCCTGAGTAGAAAATTTCTCGCAAATACGTGTTGTTAGGGCCTTTTGCACCGTACGGTTTTGCTCCAATTAAGCGCTCTCGTTCGTTCTGTCCAAGTAAATCTCTCAATTCCTAAACAACTGAGTTAAAAATAGCCGAATGAATGCAAATGCAAACCTTTCTGTCACTAGCCAACTCTTCTTGATCAATTGGTCGTGAATGTTCGTAAGGAAACTTGTTTTCTGGATGCCAGCAAGCAATCGTGCCGTCAGCTAATATTGCAACTTGCCACTGTTTGGAAACCTGTCTCAAGATTGTCAAACGCATCGCAAATAAACTGAGAACACAAATTTCTGTCTAACTGAAACAAAAAATATTCAAGCAACTTTCTTTTCGAGTCTCGCTTTTCTTTGTCAAATTTTTGTCAAAAACAGAAACAAGACGTGCAAGTGATAATTGATGAATTTATTCTTTACACGTTAAACAAGCAACATTTTTGAGGCAACACATAAAAAGATCATCAGTAAGAACGCGTTTTGATGGAAGATTCTGTAAATGCATATCAAGTTAGTTTTAAAAACTGCAAAAATACTTTGATGAAAAGTTGCCGCATGCATCGGGAAAGGCTTCCGTAAAATTGTCTGGACCTAACGTTGTGGTAACGTCGTACTTATTCTGACCGTCACAACTAAAATTGACTTTAAATCGTTTGAACACAAATTAAAGAATACCTAAGCGTTTCCAATCCCAAAATAAACAATTCTTGCGCATAATAAAATAAAAATTGGGCCATGGACTTCTCTTTACACTCTTCTGTCAAATCCAAGCTGCAATAATTTTCGAAGAAATAGGAGTTTAGTCTAAATGTTATAAGTTATGACATGAAACTTCAATTTGTACAACCGGCAATAAAAAAATCTGCTGCTCGTATCTGGATCAACTCGATCGACATAATGTTTAATAGTTTCCAACGTGGTGTTTATTGTTGGACAATCATTTTCAGAGATGCTAGATTGAACAGCGTCAACGATCTCTCGGCATTTGTTAAACGTATCATTTAAGTTTATATTTTCATCGTGTCGAGAGCCACAAACATCACTATAGTTAGTTGTTTGAACAACTAGATTTGTTTAAAAACTCACAGACAATCGGATCTTCTGCCGAAACACAGCTTGAATAAATTAGTAGCAGCCACAAAATCTTTGAATACATTTTAGTGCATTCTATTTCGTTGATTCATTTCTTCAACAAACACCCACAACTTTCAAACGATGCGTTGGCAATGCCTGACTTTTTGCGGCAACTAATCATAACAACGTTCCCGTCGAAACGTAAATATGTATACAATAGTATTTGCACGTAGCTGCTATCAAAAATATATTGAAATCATTTATTACAACAAACACATGCAAATTGTAAGCAATAAATAGTACCCATTAAATGACTAGATTTGGCGCGTATACACGTTTTGGACAACATAATAGATTTTGTACAATAAACTAACAAATAGCTGTTCACGGGAAAGGAGTAAAGCAACGAATAACTAATAAAATATCTGAACGACTCAAAGTTTGTGAAAGTGTTAAAAGTCCTACAAATTTCTACTAACAAACAACATTTGTTCACTGCCGTCTCCGCTTCAAAAGCAGACGTTTCGGTAAATTGCCATTAACATATTGTCCGATTTCATAGAAAGCAGCAACCATTTCTCTGCCAGTTGGCTCAATTTCGGACGCTGGAATTGTAAAGCCTGCATTGCTAGTCTCCATCGGTCGCAATTCAACTCCGTAAACAAACGGAACGCCTTGGCTTTGGAAGTAGTCAATCGAGGTTCCGGAGGCTGGATACATCACTTCAGCTATACTGCCATATGTGTAAACAGCTCCAGTTTCATTTCGGATTGCATTTACGGCGTATTGTGCTGCAATTTGTTGGTCGCGATAGTTGCCAGGACGTTCATTTGTGTAACCCCACGGACTGAGGAAAAGCTGGCCGTACGCATGGAATGAAACGTAAACCTTCAAGTTTTGCACATTCTCCTTGACAAACTCGCGAAGACCAACGACTTCGGGCTCACTGTAAGCTGAACGGCCTGCATAAGTGGATGAACATGGCGATCGTGTTGCTCCAACTTGTCCCCAACTAAATAAGATGATTAAAATCAATAATACGGGTTGAGCGTCTTACCGGAATCCCCAATTTCTGTTGGCATCTGCACCATAGCACCATTTGTTTACTTTCTCGTCTTTGCTTCTTGTTTTTCGCCACATTCGATCTGTTGTTCTTGAGTACTCATAACCGTCTGGATTTGCCGAAGGGATGATCCAGAAATCGAAATTGTCCAGAAGCCATTTGATCTTTCCGTTGTTTTCGTAATCCATTACAAGTCGATCAATCATGTAAACACTAACTGCGATGCTGATGTGCTCTCTTGCGTGAACTCCGCCGTCTATGAGCATGGACTTTTTAACAACTTGAGAATTTGGAGACGTAATCTAAACAAGCACGCTTATTATCAGACTATTAAATCAAATTATTACCTTCACTCCAACTAAATCTCTGCCTTCAAATGTCTTTGTGATGTTGTAGAAAGTAATCATCTCAGGCTTGTACTTGGACAACGCTTTCAAGTGATTGACTATCTTGTCGTGCGCGTTGTAGGAAAAGATGTCAAATGAACGGAGTTCGCTTGGCCCATTTGATATAAAGACGTTGCGTCTTCGTCGTTTGCGGCGATGAATTGCTTGGTTCTTTTCTTCATCGATGTCGCTAAACTTGTTAAATTAACTCAATAATGTTTGCAAACAATTACGTTTGAATGTCAGGGCTAATCAAGTTGATTTGATTCACTCTATGATCTGCCAAGATTTGAAGGAATGACGGTTTGAATGTTGGAGCGACAAGCACATAAGCGTCTGGTTGGTCGCGATTAGGTTCTGCAAAGAAGTCCAATACTGGAAGCCGATTTCCCCTAAACAATTGAATGTTTAAAAGCCTATGTGCATTTAAGTTATTACTTCCAAATCAAAATAACTGCCAGTTTCTTCGCTTTCTTCAACTTCGTGCAAGAACTCCATCACATCTTGTTTAGGTTTGAATTTGTACAGATGATAATTTCGGTAGTTGATGCGGTGCGCATAGCAAATTTGCAAAAGCGCCAAGCCCAAAACGAGCAAAAAACTTGGAGGCATTTGGCTTACCAACGGAGATTGTCTGAAGATCAAAGAGTTAATCAAAAATCACGTTCGGCACACTGGCTTGCAATAAACAAGCAAAACACGCTATAAACTCGAATAATTAGTCAATAAAGCACGGAGAATTGTCGTCGTCAACTTTGCACAACAAACAGCTGCTTTGAGCAAAAACGCAAAGTCGTATAGTTTCGCTGTTGATTGTTGTCAACGAATTTGAGGAATCCACCGGTTGGCACCGCTTCAAAATGTTCATGATTATTCTAGTCCAGAAAGCACCACTTAAATCCCCGAATCACGAGCAGAGACCGTTGGCCACTCCTATTTGCGTGTTCAGTCCACCATAAAAGGGAATGTAGGCGGAGGGCAATGAAAACTCAGGCCAGACGTACGGTAGTCTATTCATTGTTGAATAGCGACAATGAAAAACCTAATTATTGCTAATAACACCGAGTGGAAATGCCAGCTTGATTCGCTGAAAAGGTTCATCGATTGTTAAAAGTCAACATGGAGGCGGAATTGCCAATTTCAAAACAAACATTATTAAATGGATCATATGGCTTTCAATAATAGCGCTGTACTTTAAACCGCGTTTATAAATGGCTTTGATTTGTTTAGCACATGAAGCGATGCAAGCGATCGTTTAAAATCGTCATCTAGCTTTAAAGCAAATGACTTGGTTGGCGGAAAACATGCCAAAATGATGCACCGGAAAGTGTGACGTCCAAGTAATCGAGTCCACGCCGAAAAAAGCATTGAAAGCATTAACCGCTTGAAGCAGATTAACATTTAAAAACGAAGAAGCCATGTGGATCAAATAATAGGGTGGTCTCCTACGCAGAAAGCAATTAAAATTCTTGCAACTTCTGCAAACAACCGATGCTGGTCTTTAAATTCAAAAGAGCTGGAAGTATTTTGTGCAGTTTAAAAAGCTTCCAAAAAGATTTCCGGTCAAAAATCGACATTCGAGAACAATAGGGACGGATTTCAGTCTATTTATAAGACTGTGACGTTTGGCTGCATAACGAAATTGCGATGAATGCAGCGAATATAATGGCAATATGACAAAAGCCGGAGAACACCGTATATGTCATTAAGAATTCTGATTTTTAACCTAACATTTGTTGCAAAAAGAAGCCCGACAAACAAACTCTGTTCACATTAAGCAAATTGAAAATACGTAGAGCGTTTCTAGAATTCGAAAACAAATGTGATTTCGACCAAGAACCGCGATAAACGGAAATGTTGACGAGCGATGAATTTAACTATTCAGTGGCACCTGCTCAATGAACGCTTTCTAAATTCTGATGTGAATTCTCGGCATCTGCTTTCGTGTTGCGTGAAACACCTGTGTTCGATTTCCGGCGTTATTGTGGGATTTCCACTAACGAAGCATAAATCAAGCCAACATCCCGGCCTGACTAATTCAATTGCCGACCTTTATGTCTGACTTTTGTGGATAATCCGCAATATCACTAAACAACAAGTCAACAAACAGAATAACTTTTATTATCAGCGGACCCAAAAGCCAAGGCGACATTTCACTCACTAATCGGGCCCAATTAGTTCTCGGCGATTTAACTGGAATCACCCATGAGAGCGGAAAGGTCAACGAATATTGTTTATCGATCACAACAGAATAATTAACAAGCTAATTGTTACAGTAGATGGATCTTGATGATAAATGTTAATTAGATAAGCTATTAAGTGGGCCGATTCTTAAAATCCCGGTTTTCCAAAAAGGCAATTAAACTTCACGCAACATATGGATGTGTTGTTGTTTACTAGACAAATGTGTACGGAAGTGAGAATCAAGCGCTACACGTGCTTTCAAGTCGAACGAACAAAGTGCAAAGTGACTTTTTGGATTTGAAAGGGATCTAGCCGAAAACAAACAAATGGGACGTTGCGCAAGCTAGTTTAACCTGCGCAAATTAACGTGCAAAACAAGCAATTAGTGAGATGCGCTGACCTGGAACTCTGCTCGCTTTTGTACTGCTGATTCCAGATTTTCACAAAAATAAGAACGTTTGCACTTCTGTGTTCTAATAACATCAATGATAGTTCAGAAGAGCAAGGTCTGGAAGAGCGCCAATAATTCTTACACTTTAATTGTTTCAATATTAAAAGGCGCAAGCTGTAATAATCGACCCATCCCGAAAATGTGATCAGTTCCACAAAATCAAGTTTGATTTTGAGTGTTGGCACTGGTTGCTGAATTCTATTGCATAAGCGGCGCAAATTACAAAAAATTGCCGACGTCAAACGAGTTTCAATGTTATTTTTCGCGTGGAACTTGTCGCGGTTTTTAATCAAGAGAAATGAAGCGCCGATTGTTGTGTAATCGCGGAGTGAGTCAATTTTGCAAGCAACATCAATGATGCCTCAAAAGAAGTGTTCTTCGGTCGTTACTGTATCTTCGAACTTTGTTGTTTCACAAACCAAGCCACGTACTATGATTGTTTCCGGACGTAGTCCATTCAAAGTATGGAATTGTTGGGATTAGATGAGCGACGAAAACGTGTCGAGTTCATTGCTTTTGTAAACACACATGTTGAGAATCAATTTTGCAAAAAGACGAGATTAGACACTCAATCTTCGCTAATTAATTGGCACTAAATTTAAACCACCAAATTACATTTATTTTTAAACAGTTAATATCCGACTGTAAAGAGCAGACTACAAATTTCAAGTCAACCCGGAAAATTCTAGAAAAGCACGATGTTATCGACCCGCTTCTAATCCGCTTGTTGTTGTCATGAATGTGGATTCGAGTCAGTAAAGCAGTTCGTAATATTCAAATCCCGTACCACCAAATCCACAGGCCCGAATTAATTATTTTGTCTTCGTCAGTCGTTGTGGAAGTTCCGGCTAGACATTCTACGTTACGAAAACAAATTAGATAACTGACACACATGTTGAACAGTTTATTAAATCACTCAAATAGCATTTCTAGGATACAATTTAAATTAAGCTCTGGGATGTGTCCACTTGAAACCTGCTCGCTCAAGCTCTTCTGCAGCGGCAATCAAAAGACGTTCATTTCCGGGCGCACAGACCAATTGAATACCCGTCGGAATGTTGAAATTGTTCAAGCCCATTGGACAAGCAATTGCGGGCAAGGCCAAAGAGTTCCAGATTGTCATGTACTCGGCTGAAAAGCACTCCCACAAAAGTTCGTTGTGAAAGTATCCGGATTGTGGTAAACTTGGCCAGATAAGAATTCCGTTGTCGCCGAGAAGATTCAAAAGTTGTTGTTTGAACTTTTCACGCATCTCAGCCACTTTCTTGCGGTCCATTTTGAAATTGAACATAGATGTAAGTTCTTCAAGCAAACAAGCCATCAAAACAGCAGTTATGTGCTGACTTTCGCCAACCAGCCATTTACGCAATTCGGGGAAAACTTCCAATCTTTTGTCTCTCTAAATTTGTTGTTTTAAATCAAACTTAACACTGTTTAAACATACTGTGAAGCCAGTGAAGAAATGAGAAATTGGAAGGTAGTCTCCGTCAGTAAAACGTTCAAACCAATAATTAAGGGCATATTTGGCCAAAGGAAAATCAACTGGAATTACGTTTGTGTTGAGTCTGCTTTCAAAGCATTCAATTGCCTAAATGTTAATGATGCTTTAATTGCTTTTTATTAAAAACAAACCTTATTGAAGGCATCAAGGACATCAGAACTCAACGAAGGACTTGCAATGTTGTTCTTTGTGCCGGGCATAGAATAAAATCGAAGTGACGACAAGTCAACAGGTTCATTCAAACGCAAACGTTTTGTTTGTTCTGGACCGATAAAGATCTAAAAACTTCGATGAGCTTTTGTTTTCTAAAGGTGAATTCAAACCTTGAATAGCATGTTTAAATCAACAGCATAACGACATAGTGGACCGACTCCAACCATCTCCGCCTGAGCTTCTCCAACTTTTTCTGGGACAAAGCCGGTCAAATCAACAACATTGGGTGCTGGTTTAAGGCCTACAACTCCATTCTTGTTTGCCGGCGCTCGGATGCTTCCAGCAATGTCACTTCCTAAACAGTTCAATAAGTGTCGATTGTAAGTTTAAATTCAAACCTATTGCAAAAACTGTCCCTGCTCCGCCCAAAAGAGATGCTTCACCACCTGAAGATCCGCCAGCACTTCGACGAGAATCATAAGGGTTTACAGTTCGGCCGTAGACAGTATTGACTGTTTCCAACCACATAATTCCTTCAGGCACGTTGGTCACAACAAATGGAATTCCGCCAGCATTGCGCAGATTCTTGATCAGCACGGCACTTTCTTCGTTTGGGGGCAAATCCTTAAAACATGGCATGCCGACAGTTGTTTTCATTCCTTTAACATGAATGTGGTCTTTCACGGAGAACGGAATGCCTAGAATCGGCTTTGTGACAGGTAACTGCTTAAACTCATCGCTGTCTTTATCCAACTGTTTGAGGTACTCGTCCACTTCTTTGGCCGCACGACGCGCATCGTCATAATTCTTTTCAACAATTGCATTTACAATCTCGTTGACCGCTTCTGCACGGCGGACGTAAGTTTCAAGCAAGTCAGTGGCCGATACCTACAAAAAAGCATATAAGTGAATAAGATTTAATAACTCACCTCTCCTTGACGTATCTTTTCGGCCAAATCAGTGGCAGAACAAAAGATCAAATGTTCGTCTTCGGGTGCAGGCAATGGAACAACATTTCTCGGAACAAAAAGGTTGATCAAGAAATAGGCACATTTCACAATTTTGTAGTACAAGTGAACTGCAAACACAAGAAAAGGAGCTAAGAACGGAAAGTTGTCTTCGTCAAAAAGCATGTCTAAACATTATTGTTTAAAGAATTTACAGCTCAAGCAAATGAATAAAAACAAACTGATAAACACTTACCGACTGCTGCTTTGATTGAGATAATGCGCTTTTGTCACCAAACACGTTTGTAAGAACGCAACAATTTATGCGATCACTATAAACGTCATATTCTCGCATGCCTTGTTTGTGCGAACACGATATAATTAGTTTCGAAATGACTGTCTCGTTAATTTTTTATCCGATTGTTCTGCTCGATTGTTTTATTCGCCTATATGTTGCTTTTCAACACGATGTGTAACAGCTTGTCCGATCCACGAAGCATCGATGACAGTGACTCAAATGGAAAGTCACATTTCAGCCGAGCAGGTATTCTAATTAATGCTTTCGGATAAAATAAGTAATAAGGTTTAGTTGATAGCATTATTAACGGCAAACTGGGAAAGATGTTCGTTGGAGGTTTGAGCTCTTACACTACTGCAAATGATTTGCGCTTTTACTTCTCCCGATTTGGCAGTATTGATGAAGCTGTGGTCATGAAAGACGCAAAAACACAATTGTCACGTTGTTTTGGCTTTGTTGTTTTTAACGACCCTTCAGTAATTGATTCGATTTGCACTTTGAGTCATTATTTGAACGGGAAGAAGGTACGCTTAATTAATAAATATAAAATATTCCTTTTATTTAGATTGATCCGAAGCCAGCAATACGCAATATCAGCCCGGCACGTTCTGTTCACAACATCCACAAGAAGTTGTTTATTGGAGGTATTCCGCAGTACATTACAGCCTGCGATTTAAAGGAATACTTTTCAACAAGGTTTGGAGAGGTATTAGACATTCAATTATAAGGGTGATTATTGATTTAATTTGTAGGTTGAAGACGTTGCATTGAAATTCGATTTCAACAGAAATGCACATCGAGGCTTTGGTTTCATCACGTTCTTTGACAACGCTGTTTCTGGCCGTGTATCTGCAATTCGCTATCATCGAATCAATGGGAAAATAATTGAAACTAAACCTGCACAAAAGAAGGAGTTTGTCAATTTGACCCCAACGATTGCGCCTATTTACTGTGGATTTCCTGACAAAACCACAGCCAATGCCTATTGTTTATTCAATGCAAAGCTTGTCTATCAGTCCCTCGCCGCCAACGATGTTCAAACCTCCTTCAACCATGTCCAAGTATATGCAACGCATTTTTGAAAAGTACAGTAGTCAGAAAACACATTGAATCTATTGAATCTACTGAATCTGTTGAGTTGATTGTTTTTGTTGTTATTAATATTTATTTTGTTAAATGTTGTTTGAACAAATAAATTAGTAAACATTGGCGATATAATTTATTAAGTCACTAACAACAAACAAAACAAGGTATTCGATTTTTGTTTATTCTTCGGTGTTTTCAGCCGGCTTGGCGCACAACTTGGCATAAAGTCCGTTCTTTTGGAGGAGTTCTTCATGACTGCCGATTTCTACGATGCGGCCATCACTAACAACTCCGATGAGATCACAGTTCTTAATGGAGTTCAATCGGTGTGAGATAACAATACATGTCTTGTCTCGATTCTTCATTTCATTTTCCAAAGCTTCTTGAATTATCTAAATGATTTTTGTTTAACTTAATTGTTGTGATTAGAATTACTCTTTCATTCTCAACGTCAACAGAAGAATTGATTTCGTCAAGGACCAAAATGCTTGCATTCAACACAAATGAACGTGCAATTGAAATTCTCTGGACCTGGCCTCCACTCAACGCTCCATCTTTTCCAAACACAGTATCGTAGTCATTAGGCAGCGACTGAATAAAGTCGTGTGCGCCGGCTTTCTTTGCAGCGGAAATGATCTCGTCTCTTGAAGCATCAGGCCGGCCGTAAGCAATGTTCTCGGCAATAGTTAAATTAAACAGAGTTGGCTGTTGTGGCACATATGCAATTTCCTTTTCTCAAGTGATGAATGTTGATTTGGCGAATGTCCACATCGTCGAATTTAATATAGCCAGAACTGGAGTCGTAGAAACGCTCAATCAACTGCACAATAGTTGATTTTCCACCTCCGCTTGGACCCACCAAAGCGATTGTTTGGCCTTTCTTGACTTCAAAACCTAGGTCATTTAGGACACGGTTCGGATATGTTGGATAAGTGAACGAAACGTTTTTAAATGTGATGTTGCCATTGATCTTCTAAACAAAGACTTTAAATGCTCTTAACATGTGTTTAAAGTATTACCGGTTTTAAACCTTGTGCTTGTTGAGAACTGTTTATCTTTGGTCTTGTATCCAAAATCTCAAAGATTAAAGAAGCCGATACTCGTGCCCGCAAGTAATCAGACATAAATGCCGCAACCATGATCACACTGAAGGCGCCCATGTTCGTAGACTCAATTGTTTGGAATACTGTGAAGGGCGAAGAATAACCCGCACGAATTAAGAACAATCCAATTGTGTATGTGACACCGAAATTGAGAGGAGAAGTACGATCCAAGAAGTCCAAAGCTCAACCCTTGAATGCGAGCTCGTCTTTTGGCTTTGTCGTAAAGTTGTGCTGCCGAGTCACAGTAGAGTTTGTAGAAAAAGTGTTGAGAATTCATGTTATGGATCACACGGATCTGAGCGATTGTTTCTGCGGCAATTCTTGACGTTTCTTCATTTGCCACAGCATCTCTTCTGATTTGACGTTTCAAGGCGCCCGACAATGTAATTTGAATAGCGATTACACACAAAGGACAAATACATCCTAAACCTGCCATTCGGTAATCAAAGAAGAAGGCGATACAAAGTCCGAAGAATAGAGCAACGACTCCCTGGAATCATTTTTAATCAATTAAATATTAATTAAGCTCACCTGCAAAACATCTGCTAAACGTTGATCAATTGCTGCAGCGACGCTTTGAGTGTCACTTGAGAGTCTGGTTGTGAGTTTGCCGACTGAGTTCTTCGCATTATCATAAAACTCGCCGTCCATTGAGAGCATCTTTCCAAATAGCAAGTATCTTAGACGCTTAGTGAACTTCTCACCACCGGTTCCAAGCAAAAATCCGGACAAGAAAGTTAGCAGTCCCGCATATGTTGCCAGAATTAAGAATTCGGCAAAACGCTGAGCTGTCATAACTCCAGACTTGCTTATTAGAACATCGGATAGCAATTTAAAGAGACGTCCATAGATAATAGAGAATATGGGCCAGGAACAACCACGAAGCAATGTGGCTATCAATCCAGGAATTAAAAAGTTGTATTCCTCTTTAGCAAACTTGATGATCTTCAAAATTGAAGCGGCTCTTTTAGTAGATTTGCTTCTAAAAAGTTTGTTTAATAGTTGTGTTTAAATTAGTTAAATACTGGGTGGGCCAAAAAAACGTTAACACAAAAAAGTCTTTTGTCAAAAAAGCCAATCAAAAGTTTCAAACACAAACAATTTTTTGTGTTAACATTTTTTGGTCCACTCTGTAGTCAATCAAAACCTACTTACTCGTCTAATTGTTCATCATCTTCATCTTCCGAATCAGCTAGTAAAGATTGACTACAAGACTGTGTTTGAATAGAATTTTTGGAGTGGCGAGATGAAGGACGTCTTCGAATGCCCGTTTGATGTTCGTCTTCCTCATGTTGTTGTTTGTAGATTTGGACCAAGTGCTGATAAACGCCATTTTGTTTTTGCATCAACTCGTCGTGAACACCTTGTTCAACCACTTTACTTTGATCAATAACTACGATTTTGTCGGCGTTTTTGACAGGAAGGCGATGCGTGATGTTAATTATAGTCCTGTTGACACTTATCTTTTCCAAGGCCAATTGAAGTTGTTTTGCTGTTTGGGGATCCAAGTAGCTCAAAGATTCGTCAAAAATCAATATTGTCGGGTTGGCAATCAAAGCACGAGCAATTGTTAAACGTTGAGCTTCACCTCCAGACAGTTTTCCTTGTGTAATTGGGGTTTGATATCCCAATGGGAGCTTTTTGATAACATCGTGGATGTTTGCCAATTTGCATGCATCCACCATTTCTTCGTCTGTGACATTTCTGCCCAGTTTTAAGTTGTCTTCGACGGTTGCCATGAAAATCACTGGTTGTTGAGGCACAATTGCAATTGAGTTTTGACGAAAGTAAGCTGTGTCGAGATCATTTAACGGAACCCCGTCAACTTTAATTGTCCCTTCATTTGGCTCGTAGTGTTTCATTAGCAAATTAACAATTGAAGTTTTGCCACTACCACTTCTTCCAACCAGGGCTAATTTTTTGCCTGCTTCAGCCACAAACGATACGTTGTTTAAGGCTTTAGTTGATGGACGTGAAGGGTAGCAGAAGCTGACGTTTTCGAATTCAATTCGACCACTAACTTTCGTTGTTAATTTTCCGCTTTTCACAGTTTGAACTTGAGAAGATTTCTAAAAGCATTAATTAGAAAAAGTCTCATAACAAAAGTTACTTGATCGATGATAGAAACAATTTCAGAGATTGCAATTTTGGCAGTCATAATAACAGCAATGTGTGGAATAGCAGATCCAAATCTAATCGCCCCTCCAACTGCCGCCCAGAAGCTAGCCATTACATCTCCAGGTCCTACTTTTCCATCAACCAACAAGATTGTGCCGTACCAAAAGAAAACAGACATTGTTCCAAATAGAATTGCTTGAAACGAAGCGGTGAAGAACGAGTTGACAAACACCTTCTTTAATCCATTTTTGTGAGCATCCGCTAAATGACCAGCATATCTGTTCTCCTCTTGACTCTGACCGCAAAACGCCAAAACGGTCCAAATTCGACTCAACACGTTTTCAGCAAGACTGCCAGCTCGTCCATAGGCTTCTGATTCGTTTTTAATCGGAGATCTAATAAACTAAACATTTAGTTATTAGTTTATCAGGTAGAAACTAGAACTTACATATCCAGAAGCAAGCAAATTCAAAATAACCAATGGAACAATAAAAAGCAATACAGCGCCCATGTCTACACTCATGTAGAACGCTGCAACTAAGCCGGCAACCAAACCAAACGTCGAACTTGTAACAAGAACCAATTTGTCTGTAGTTCCATCTCTTATGCGGTCAAAGTTTGTTGAAACTTTCTGCGTTAAAGCTCCGACTTCTGTCTCGTCAAAGTATGCAATTGGCTGATTGAGGATGGTTTTAAAGAAGCGTCTGCGCATCTCATAAATCTGCCTCTCACACAATGTGTACAGAAAATACATAGCAAAATAACCCGACAACAGTGAACCCGTTGCTGCAAATGCATAAAGAAGCAAGTCTTTGGACAAGTCTGTAGTGAATTCTTCCAAGTTGATAGTTCCGTTTTGATTGTATTGAGATTGAGCAATAGTCAGTGTGTTAACAAGGCCACGAAAAGCGATAGTGTTGAATGCGGGCATGGTTCCATATGCAGCGCTTAACAGTACTCCAGTAACCAATAAGAAATAGTCGTATTTTGTTGCATAGCGCATCTAAAACATTCGTTTAAACTTTAATTGATCTACAGAGATATTTAACCCACTAATTGAAAGAATCCGACATATGATTTCGTTGTTTGGCCATTAAGTAAGGTGTCTTGTTCTTGATCTTCCGGCACCAATTGAATATCTTTGTGCAACCCGTTCTTAGCCAGAGGCTTTATCGCCATGGCTGGCGGCATAAGCTAAACTCTAGCCGATTAGTGATCAACTAACTTTAAAAGTGCAATTCAAAGTGGAACGCGAGCACGATAGATGGGCGCTCCGCTGATTTCATCTAAACTGTCTATACATTGGGCTACACGCTGAACGGTTCTCACGGATATCAGCGCTCGAAAATCGCAAATTGAAACGAAACAAAAAGCAGTAGTGCAAATGTGCTAAGGAATAAATAACGATCAATCAACGCACACATCAATTGTGACTACATGGAGGGAACTAACTTTAAACAAAATTCTAAGAATTGCGCAATCACTTAAATGGGTCAGCACGAACGCACAAAGTTCTTGTAAATTCACCTGCAACGTTCGCGCTTAAATTCCAATGGACGCTGCCGTTTCGAAATATTTTCGGCGGACTTTGCAAACATTTGGCCAGTGTGCCTACCGATTTTGTTCGCATAATTCTTTAAAGAAAGTTCAAATTCATCAAAACAAGTCGTGAAACGAAAAATAATCCCTTAATGATTTTTATTGTTAGATTAATTGTGAATCGTTCAATTGGATATTTACATAAAAGGAGCACAAAACACAGCAGTTTCGAAACAAGAAAAACATCCATCCAGTGGTTGTCTGCTAACTGAAAAATCGGCCGACTTTGTGGCCATTGCATGAAGGAGCATTGAGCGCACACATTTTACAAGCCTGTGTCTTTTTTTATTGCAAAACAACATAAGTGAAAAGGAATTATTCTGACTACAAACAAGCAGAATTAACTAAACGGTAATCAAGATTTGTTGTTTAGTTGTGTTTTAATGCTTTTTATGAATATGCTTCAAAATTTGTTTGTGAACAAAATAACGCAAACATTTCAGAAAACCTTTTCAACTCAAGTTTTGTGTTTGCTCGTAAATCGAAGCAAACATTAAAAACTACAAAAACTTATGGCAACAAAAGTTTTACCGAAAAGAAAGGCGTTTTTCAATTTACTTTATTTTCTATGCAAAACGTTGAACAAATAGGCAAACGAGTGTTAAAATAACTGAGGTCACTTGTTGAGTAGAGTAGCTGATCATCATTGGCTCTTCAATTTCAACAATTGGCTCTTCGCTTTTAGAGTCTTCACATTTGCATGGTTCTCGAGTTGGTAATTGGCGATGTGAGCGATTCTTTTGAACAAAGATTTGATGGCGTCGAGTTGTGATAAAGCGATCTGATGATTTAAAGATGGGCAGTAGCATAAATCTTTTGTCGTATGGGAAGTTTTGAGGTCGTTTAAATGTTTCCAAGTCCGGAGGCACGTAAAATGCAAAATCGGTAATGTCGTCTTCAATTACGTAATATGAATGTCTGTGCATGTAGGTGCTGAAAAACGTTTTGATTTGAAGATAATTTAGTTTCCTTACTTGTGCCCGCTGTCGGCTACTGAAAGTTTTAAGCCATAGCGATAAGCAACTGCTTCTGTGTTTGACATTAGAAGTCTACCATCATCGGGATCAACAATGCAGTGGAAACCCAACGTAAAGCAATGCTTGGAAATGTAGTCGAGAATTGTTCGTTCAAGTGTATCCCAAGGAATCAAATCATACTTCCAGAAGAACTCTTGTTCATTTAGCGGACGCCCAGAATTCAACGCATATTCCAAGTCAATTGCAGTAGTTTCATTGATGAACAGCCAGTTTTGATAAGCGAATTGGTAGTTATAGTTGCTTGCGGGTCTTGTTTCAACTTTCTTCTTTCCCCACAATCTAAAACAGCAAATCAGTATTTGAATAGTAGCGCATGGATTACGTGTAAATTTCCAACTCTCTTCCGTTTGTCATGGCCAGGATGTCTTTGTCGGAAATCGGTATAAAGCGCAAATCCGATCCATAATAAGGAATCGTCCCAATTAACGTCCCTTCGTGTGAGCGGTGGCGAAAGCGAGTTTTCATCAAGTAAAGATCCGAAATCAACTTTCCATTTTGGTCGTTGTACGGTTTGCCAGTCCATAGTTCCCAGAATTCTTCGAAGTCTCCCGGAATCAATGGTTGAACAAGTTTACCGTTGAATTCATCAGGTATGAATGCAGCTTAAAACAATATTTTTACACGCATGCTCATTAATTATATTTCTCAAAGCGGACAACTAATTGGTCACTTGCAAGACAAGCGACAGATTTGACGAGAATGTCAATAACTGATCTGATTGATGATGTTTCTGACATAATTTTTGGAGCTCATGAAAACTTGCAAGCTCATTTGAATTATTAAAAATTGTTTCTATGAATATCCCTAATTGTACTTTGCGCACTTTATTCGTTTGTAAAAATCAACAATAGTTTAAAACTCACGTTTCGTACTCTCCTGATTAAAATCATTGATTTCTTCACCGCCAAGCACAATTAAGCTGCCAGCGAAAAGCAGAATCAAATAAACGAACATTAAGTAGCTCATAACATTAAATAGAAGCAATTCAATAAAAACCTAAAACAATAAACAACTCTAAAATCGTGAGCTCAACAAATGGGTGGTCAACTCAAAAACTGGCGTGATTTGGTGGCCAACTGACCCGGAATTTTTTGAAATTAGCGGCTGTTTTTCCACAACAAACTTTCGGCCAACAAACATCGCAATTGGGCACAGAATAAAAGCCGTAAATTATGTGTCCAATAGGTGTTCTACGAACAATTAAACCAAGCGACACATTTAATAGGGATTGAAACAAACCTTCTTGCCAAGAACAACCGTTTTTGCAGAAATTAAATGAAACTATTGCACTCGAAAGATTAGGCAGATAACTAATTGGCCGGTAGCGATTCAATGTTTTTGTGAATCAATTGAGTTCAAATTCGTTTTTAAAGATTTTTGTCAAAAGACTCGGCTTCTAAAAATCAATTGCCAACAAGATTGTACATTCATTTATTTGCAAAATCCAACATAGTCGCCTAGTAAATCGAAGATGAACAGAACTAATCGAGTTTGAGATTCCATCCATAATCTTTCGAGACATGCTTTCCAACTATCTGCCCGGCGATTACTCAAATAGTAAGCTGGATACTCTTCAGGTACGCGCCAACTATGAACAAGTTCGTGATCTGGTCTGACAACATCGTAGTAACCTGCAAATCAAGTTGGAATTACAAAATGCTCAAAAAGCCTACCGCGATAATATGGTCTGGAAGTAATCAACGGACGTGTGAGAGCAATATGAATTGCAGCAATAGTTCCGGCAGTTCCAAACGTGATGTACACAAGAAATTGCTCTGGATAGAGTTTGAGGAGATTGTGCATCACCTGATTGATGCGCGTCAATCGGCCAAGCATCTCTAAAGCACAAACAATTAAAAGTTATTCAAATAGAAAATGCAAACGAATAGAATTACAACCACGCAAGCTCGCAAAAAAACACGCAAATAATAACAGAGTTTAATCAATAACAAAAAGAAACAGAGAATTAGGCGAACGAATGCGGACGAATCGGATGCATAGGATCAAATAATTTCGGATCTCTGAGGTACTTTGGATCTTTGGTCATAACGGGCATGTAACCGGCTTTTCGACTGTACTTGATAGTTCTGAGCAAAGTTCGATACTGCTTTTCACAAAGTCCCGTAACGTGCTGTTCATAGACGCGGCCACTAAATGAGCTTACAAACTGCTGAAGCAAACGCGTATTTTTGTAGTCCAACTTCACGGAATGCGCGCAGAAGAAACACTTTTGAACTGCTTTCGGAACACTCATTTTCAACTAAAAGAACAAATTAAAACACGCATAAACTCGAAAAAATTTGAAATATAACGAATGGCTAGAAACCACAATAAAAAGTAATCACTCCAATTAATTCCTACTATTTATTAACAACAAGATCAACAATCGAATCTAAGATTTTATACCCGTATGCACTGCACACACGCCGAAAGTAAGATTCTGATAGGTTATGGCGGTAAAACCTGCATCTTTGATCATTCTTGAGAACTCTTCCTAAAATGTAATTGAAAATTGAATAAACATCAACGGATTAATACCTGATCCGGAAACATTCGAATGCTCTCAACCAAATATTTGTAGCTTTCATAATCGGAGGCAACAACTTTTCCCATGAGCGGTATGACTTGAAAACTGTACAAATCGTAAAATGGCTTCAATGGCTGATGAATCTTGCTAAATTCTAGGCATGCAAACTTCCCATTCGGCTTTAACACTCGATGTGCTTCTTCCAAAACTTTTGAAACATGCGTGCAGTTGCGAATTCCAAATGCGATTGTGTACAAATCAAACGTATTGTCAGCAAATGGAAGTGCTTCAGCATCACCGCAAACCCATTGAAAGTTCTTCGTTAAAGTAGGATAGTTTGATTGAGCTCTATATTCGCCAACGTCCAGCATTTTCTATAAAAGGCACAATTATTTCAAAAGCCTTCAAAACTACCTGATTAATATCATAAACTGTAATGTCGGTTTGAACGGCGGATTTCTCTGCGAGATTCTGAGCCATTCGAAAAGCGATGTCTCCCGTTCCTCCAGCCACATCAATAATGTTCCAACCTGTCTGTGGATTAACTGATTGCACAAAATGGTCTTTCCATAGTCGGTGAATGCCACCACTCATCAAGTCATTCATAAGATCGTACTTCTGAGCAACGTTTTCGAAAACTGTGTGCACTAAAAGGCAGAGACGTCGAAATTCAAAGTAATCAATTTAAATGGTTACCTCGCTTTGTTTTCTCATTCTCCGGTATGTTCTCAAAGCCAAAATGCGTTGAAGCCGCTCGTTTACATCCAGCTTGGAGGCAGATGTTGTATACTCTTCTAGTTAAAAGTCTCATTGCTAAACCAGAGAATTAAGCACATAGAATAAGAAATAAAGATGTCTAGTTGTTTGTAGAATTGGCTAGTTGTTTGTAAAGTTGGCTAGAACGCTTTGAAAGCTTTAAAAGTCATTCAAAACGTTTAGTTCTCATAAAAATCACAACCAACATGAGAAAATCTAGCAAACACAAGGCATGTTATGTTTATCATTTCGGTGTCGTGTCTACTCCGCTCATTATTTAAGAGTTTTAATTCTTCTGTGGTCTCAAAGAAAAATGTCGGTTATACAAATTGAAAGAGGTAAAGAATTAGTTATTCGATGCATTGTTAACTCTAAAATTTAGGACTACAAAGCAATAAAATTGAGGATAATCTGGCAGCTATTGCGCAATGTGCCAAAGCTATCCACGACAATCCGTTTCCAAATTCAGTGAATTCAATTTTATTGCGTTTGGTCAGCATTTTCCAAGTAGATGATACAAAGGCAGACCATTCAAGAAATTTGATCCGTCTCCGAATCGTCAAGTTGGTCAAGGAATGCAATCTGGATTTATTTTCGGTCAGCGACGACCCCATTGTTCGATGCATTATGAAAGTCTCGCACAGCAATGATTATAGAGCTCGTTCGTTGGCCATGTTGTTTTTGGCAGCTGTAGCGCCAATAGTGCATCAAAACAAAAAAGTAAACTTTAATGTTCTAATTAAACAATACTTATTTTGCGTTTTCAGCTGCATTACTTGCTAATTGAATCGTTGGAGTGTGAGGATTCAACTGAATTAATGTCTACTATTATTGCGGTCGGAGCCATTGGACGATATTCTTCGTAAGCTTTTTAAATGTCAACAGATCCGCATTTCTTATTTTAGGGATTTTTCGGCGATCGTTGTAAAGAAAATCGGCAACATGTTGCTGAATAACGATGTCGACATTTCAATCAAAGTTAGGCTTGAAGAAGATTTGGCTTTGTTCCAGCAGAATTTGGAAGGTTTGCAAATTCGAATTTTTATATTTTAAACAAGAAATGCTTTCAGTAACTTCTTATTGCATGGAATTGGGCAAGCAACTGCTTCAAAGCAACACAGAACATCGTTTTTCCGTTGCTATAATTTGTGCATTGACCGAAATGGCCAAAAGAAATGGACTTGGATTGTGCGAGCACATTACTTTGATTCTGGACGAAATTGCCAAGATTAACGACAACGAAGTTTTACTAACGTGCTGCTTGAAAAATTTGCTGGATTTGGTTTATCTTCCGCATCACTGGAATAGTAGTCAAGTTTTAGTAAGCAGTTTTCATCTTTGACATGCTCAGCTGTTGTATTTTCAGCGTTTATTCGACTATCAAGGCAATGTTTCCAGCTATGAATCAAACAAACCGCTAATTTTTTGGCTGCAAGCTCTGAACCATTTAATCAAACACACTCATGTGGCGACTTTGTCTCTCAACAGTGAGTGCTTTAAAAGTAGCTTGGGTATTTTAAAGACACAATTTCAGCGCTATTCGAACGATTGTTGCCACTAGAAAAAAACAACAACTTTACCGTAAAGATTTATCTACTCGAGTTGTTTTATTCACGGTTGGAAAATGCTTCGGAATTGGAATGTGGAGTTTTGTTGAATAATCTGCTGAACGACATAACTAGCGAATTAGCCAAAAGAGACAGTGAAATTTCTCTAGACGAACGAGTAAAGGTAATACCAATATTTAAACATCAAAAACGCGTCACTTCCTTTTTTAGTTTTACAAGTTAATGGCAAATCACATTAGAAATGGCAGCGCAAACAGATTGAACATCAGTGCAAATTCATTTGCCGAATTTCTTATGGGCATTGACGGCAGTTATCCGGAACATGTGTTTTTAAAATCATTGGAGACATTGAACTTCCTCTGCGAAACAAATCAAGAAATTGGACGTGCAGTTTGTAGTCGTGCAATTAAAATGCTTTGGCAGAACTATGGAAAGTCTGGACGTTATTTGGATGCGCCTTTGGAGTTGTATTCGCTTGCTTTTCAGCCGCTTCACATTTATTCGACTCAACTCCAAAAAATCACCACAAGTATTCAAACAGAGTTGATTGAGAAAAAGAACTGGTGGTTTGCATTTAAATTGGCACGTCTGGGATTTCGTTATGGTCACTGGGCAGACATTTCGTTGCCACTTTTGGAACAAATTCAAGAAAACGTAATCTTTTTAAAACAGTGTTTATTATAGAAATCTACCCTTTAGTGCGACACTATTGAAATTTCTTCGTTTATCACGGCACTGATTTACATTGCAAAAGCGCAATTACCGAGACCTTTTGACATTACAGTTTTGAATACGGCTCGACACAGTCTTCAACATGCTTCTTTAATACTTACGGTATGCTTTAAATTTAGCTTTTAATGACAATTAAACTTTAGCCGCTGGTCCAATCTTCTCGAAATTCTCAAAGCTTCGCATTTGCTTCCGACTACATTGAATGTTTGTATTCTTTGTTTGGTGCTTTCAGCTTGGTTTTAATTTCACTGAACACAAACAAGAATTTTGATATTGGTCCCAAAACAACTCAGCACATGAAATACACAAAGCTTTCGGTATCAAAAGTCGAGCACACAATTTGAATACTTCTTATCGTTTCAGATGGACAAAGCTAAAACGAGTTTCGCTGAGGCGCGCAAAAAGTGGATTGCACTGCAATCACGCTCGTTTGATGCCGATGAACACACTCAACAGCATTTAGAGCTTTATGCACGCTATTGTCAGTTATTTGAGTCGATTTTAACTCGGATTTTTGCGTCCGACTTTGTTGAGCTTGCGCCGATGACCTCACATGCCACTTCAACGACTAATTTGTTACTGGAACAACTCATCGGCTGGGGCATTGTGGAAGCAAATCAAAGCATTCATGCCGTGACTGGAGCATTGAATCAACGGGCTAGTGTGTGGAAAAACGTAAAGTCTTGATGTTATGCAACGATTTACATTCATTTTAGAACTTCGACCGTTTTGCGGAAATTTTTGGATATTTGAGTAGTATTCCACTATGTTTGCCACGCAACTTCTTCCAACAAATCTATCAAACTAAAATCAAGGTAGTCTTTACTTTGAAGATCATTAAAAGAATCCTTTTCAGCTGAATGTGACTCCGCAGCCAAAAGAACGCGGTCAAACACTTACAATAAGTTCAAAACAGCTTGCTTTGTCAGTTGAAGGCGTCATTGAAACAAACAACATCAAGCCCATTCAAAAGATTACCGTTTTTGTTCACGTCTACTACGGAGACAAAAGCAACGAGCCACAAATAGTTGATAGTCGAACATACGAACTTCATGAAAATTACTTCTTCAAAGTCAACTTTTTGTTGAACATTGTGAAAGTGAGTTTAAACAATGAGATGTTTTTAAACAAATGTACTTTTAGAGCGCTGAAATTGTTACAAGTTTGACATTTATGGACTCAATCGAGAAGCGCACATGGCGATCGAATGCTTTAAATAAGTTCCAAGTCACTGCGTTGGACAGTCATTGATTTTTGAAAGACATAACTTATTCTTGTTGTTGAAATGACATAACTTATTATTGTTGTTGAGTTGACTCGTTGCTTATTGAATAAAGCAATTATCCAGGCAAGGACTTTTACATTAGCCTTCTATTGCGCGCGTTCGCCGATTGAAACCGCGGCGCGTTCCAATTTCCTCATCCGGACGATTTTAGCGCTACAATATTTTGGTGTTCCTCTTTTGTAATTCAACCATTTTTTTATGCATTCGTTTCCGCCGTCATCGAGTCGTCATTTGTCGCAGAATGGGCGAATCTTCCCGTAAAAATGAATTGTAGCAAGTTTCGAGATGCTTGATTGGTTTCGTTGTTCGCTTTCCTAAGTTGACCCTAAGTTTTGCATATGAGTGCGCTGCCAGCAGGTATTAACTTGTGGTGCTTCCTTAGCGGCTTTCCGCCTCGTGTTGACCCCTTTTTGCTGGTGGAGTATCACTCAAATTGCGAAGATTCCTTATCAGTCACTACTTATGGTTTTCATCCTGAAACGTTGAAATTGAGTAATTTGTTTGTTCTTGTGCCGCTTTACCCATCAAATGCTTCTATCAAGTGCCTCCTTGATTTGAGTCGAACAAAACACCCAAATTTGATTTCAAGCAGCGCTCAAAGAGTTTGTGAGTTTTTTGCGCCTCTCGAATGTTTATTTGCGCCTTTCGACTGTTTATTTGCCGCTATCGTTTTACAAACTAACAGAGCTTATGAATAGTTTAAAAAGAACTTTGTTAGCGATTCTATAAAAACGATTTCTTTGCTTTTGATTGACGTTTAACATGTTCGATAAGCGTTTAACTCCATTAGATCTATACTCGCCAGCCTTACCACATTAATTGACTGCCTTAATGCCGTTAATGGTCAAGCAAGAATGAGCTGACCGCACTGTTGTACAGTGAATCACTTCTGGCACTTTTGTTTTTGTAATCGGGCTTTTAGCATGCACGCAAGCCGTTGAAATGTGGATGGCCGTCGCGTGTAGAGGCAATCGAGGAATAAGGTCTTGACAAACGCCTTTTATGATTCACGTCTCTTCATTGCGTTGCGGCTGGAGAAATCAGTGCGGCCAATTGCAGGAAACGGAAAGTGGGGGTCTTGATTTTGCTCCGAGTGTTGTAACACCGTTTCGTTACGTCTGTGCGCTCATCATTTAATTTGTTTTCTAATCCATTTGAATCTCTTTGAATCTGTTCGAATGGCCAATCACTTGCCGACCTTCTTTAATTGCTAGCTCTTGGCCAACAGATGCTATTTGTGAGCGGAGACGCCTGTTGCGGTGGCCGTTTCGTGCCGATTTTCTCTCCTGGTTGAAAACAGCCGGCTTGTCTCGTTTACACTTTTTCGTTTGCCTTGCTCTGATCAATCATTGCTTATTTTGAATGTTTTTAAAAATTGCTTTTCGTGTTTGCGAGTGCTTATGTTTAAAAGAGTGCTTAAAAGAGTGTTTATAGAACGATGTCGACCGAGCTGCCAGAACCAGACCCGGACACAATAAAAATGTAAGTTGCTACTTAATTATTATTTCTATCCCTGATATGTTCAGGTTTGTTGGCCAAATTCCAAGAAATTGGAACGAGGCCGAATGTCGAGAGCTATTTGAAGAGTTCGGTCCCGTTCATCAACTGAATGTTTTGCGCAACAAAACAACACAGGCCAGTCAAGGTGAGTTTTTTGAGTATTTTTAATTAACAAGTTCATTTTGCAGGTTGTTGTTTTGTGACATTTTACCATAGACAAGATGCAATCACAGCTCAAGACAAACTACACAACATTCGAGTTTTGCCAAACATGAGCCACGCCATTCAAATGAAGCCAGCAGACATGGAAAATCGCAACGAACGCAAACTATTTGTTGGAATGCTGAATAAGTCCATGACTGAAGATGATGTACGGAAGATGTAAGAATTAGCAACACTTTGACGCTTAACAGCGGAATTACATTGATTTGTTTAGGTTCAAGGAATTCGGCTCAATAGAAGAATGCACAGTGCTGAGAGAGGAGGGAAAAAGTCGAGGTATGTCGAGTTTATTTAGAGCACCGTGTCTTTCCATGTTTTTCAATTACTGTTTGGTGGTTGAGCAATGTGAGCAATGTATTAGACTAATCTTGGTTCTTGTTTGCTTCTGTGAAGGTTGCACGTTTCTTAGTCCGAAAAGCCTTTGTTGCGCAATCTCTAGTTGCGTCCGATTTTGCAGCCTTTATCGATTAAAATGTTCAAATGTAAATTGTGGCCGAAGCATTGTTTCCCATTCTGTTTCTGATCCAGCTGAGGGATTTAAACTCTCTGTTAACATTCGCCTGTGTTTGTCCACTTGTAATTGTTTTGTTTAGGATGTGCTTTTGTCACTTACTCCACGTTGGTTTATGGGCTTTTTTGTGTTGGTGAAGTGTGCAAACGCAGCAATTAGTTTAATAACTGAACACTTGTTAACTTTTCAAACACATTTATTTCCAACTGTTGCGTTTGCACAACAATGTCAAACTGCACGGAAAAGCCTTTAAATCTGAATCTGTAGTCGCTTGAATGCACAACAAGCAATTCGTCAAATGCACCAGTCAGTTACACTTGAGGTAAGTTTAACTGTTCTATGTCTACACGAACAACTTTCAACTGTACCGTGTTGTTTCCATTAGCGTTTTGTAATAGTCGTTGTTAGTCGAACTGCATGGGTGCAAAATTACTAAGTTGTCGGAGAAAATCTGTCGATCCTAAAAGCTTAAACGGTTTCTGTAGCTGTCGCCAGCTTATCGACAAACTAATCTCGCATTTTAAGGGATGCTCAAAGCCTATTGTTGTCAAGTTCGCTGATACTCAACGAGACAAGAAACAGAATGGCACAACTGCAAACGGAACAGAGTCGGTTGATCAAAGCGCACTGCTTGCGCAAGTGAGTTGAATAAGCTGTGTATTCATAAAACTTTGGATCATTTAGTTCGTGCAACAGCAAAAGAATGGAAGCTCGCCGAATAACGTTCTAACTTCACAGCTAATGGGTCTCAACACACTGCTTCAACAGCCAGGAATTTTGAATTTGATCGGAACAAGTTAGTTTTTAAAAGTTGAACTCTTGTAAACTTTGTCTTGAATCATTCGTTAGTATCGCGCATTTTATTCAGTTGTCTCGAGTTTGACTGCTTCTTCGAGTTCTTCAAGCCAAACTCTAAATTCTCAAGCCTCAACCTCTCAATTAACTTCTAAACAGCAAAGCCAACTTTCCGGGTCTCCTTCCGACGATAATTCAGGTACCTAGTTGCTGTGCACTAACACCAAGTGTCTTGCGTTCTTCTAACATTTTTCAAATAATCACTTAACTGCGTGCATTTCAACTAACTTCTAACCGATTGTCTTAACACTTTGCAGTCACTTATGTTGATTGTTTTAGTTCCAAATGCTCAACAACTACAACTCAATGCACTACTTCAACATCAAAAAATGGCCGAACTCTTGCGAACTCAAAACAAAGACTCCAATTTCAACATTACTTCATCTGGCCTCTACTTACCTGCACAGAATCAGCAATTAGTTGCCGGTAATGCTTCGTTTTCTGGCATTTCTCTTTCACCGCCCGCTGCCAACGTTCTTTCCGGTTTTAACAACATTCAATCTGCACATTTGAGTCAGCAGCAAGCGGCCGTTTTAAATCCCAACCAGGCCTACGACGAAGTTCTGCTAGGATCGAAGAATGCTGGAACATTATCATCCTTCGCACAGCAATTCGCTGCAACAATTCCCAGTCAGTTAGATGCTTACAACAACGCTACACAAAGTCCACAACCAGTCACTCAATTTGGTCAGCAATTGTCATTAAATTCAAATTCTCTGAACTTGCTTGCTCAACAAAGAGCATTGGCTGCGGCGGCGTCTTCATTGGGCTCATCAAACAACCAATCAAAAGGGCCAGAAGGTAAACTTTTGTATGTGTGTTCATTTTAATTGCATATCTTTTAGGCTGCAACATTTTTATTTATCACCTGCCTCAAGAGTTCCAAGACACAGATCTTTATCAACTATTCATACCTTTTGGCAACATCATTTCGGCCAACGTTTTCATTGACAAGCAGACAAACTTGAGCAAGTGTTTCGGTACGAATTACGTTTCAAACTTTTTGTGTTTTATGTCGGATTTTTAGGATTTGTCAGCTACGACAACGCAGTTTCAGCACAAAACGCCATTTCGGCAATGAACGGATTCCAGGTGCATTCGAAGCGCTTGAAAGTCCAACTGAAGCAATCAAAATCCAAGCCTTACCAGCAGTCATCGAATTCCAAGCAAGCAAACGCCAACTTCGCAGCGGCCACAATCCAGCAATAATTTAATCACCCGCAGTTAATTTAAATAGAAACTTCATTAGATGCCAATCTTTCCACCATACAAAACGCCATTGTACAAAGTCTAGTCATTCTTGATTGCTCCAAGCCGAGTCTAGTCATTCAACACAAGCCATTAAACTTTTGATTAAATTGTTTTGACTTGCCCCAAAATCGAGTGCTTTAAACAGTTGCCAAGATTCTATGCGCGGTTACTTATTTCAACTTTATGCAATACGCTCCAAACATCGTTAGTCAATTTAACTAGTTGATTGAATGAATCAATAAACTTATTTCGAGTCGTTCTTGCGTTGATTAAAGTGACCAATTAAAGAAAGAGCGTCGTTGGTGGCCATCAAAGGCGGTGGGTAATAAAAAATTCAACACCTCCTCACATTAATTAAACTTTGGAAGGGATGACAGCCGAGAGCAATTATAGTGCATGCTTGACAACAAAATTGATCGGTCTTTCGGGCTGGATCGCAAATAAATTGGCGGAGAATTATCAGCTTGCTCGTGTCGAATAATAACAACAAAATGAAAGTTCGCCCTGATTTTTCTCTGGAAATTCCGCGAATATTTTAGGCGCTCCGTCTGAAATTTAAACAAACGTTCTTTGCGGTTGTTTTCGCGTTCATCTAAATGTTTTCAACGTGTTTATCGAGAACTCGATTACTAAGAATTTGACGCTTTTCCCTTCATGTTTGCGACCCGGATCAAGATGCGTTTCGTGGCCAAAACAAACACGATGGTAATTTGCAAGAGAACGACTGATCAAAAACCTCGTCTCGTATGAAAAAACAGTCTGTTGTGTCCGGCGGAGTTCCCCATTCAAATTCCAAATGATTTAGTGTCTGTTCGGCAATATTTGTTGTAATTTCCGTGTTATCGTCACGTGAAATGTGTTCCTCTCCCGATAAACAGCAATAATCTTTGTTAAATGCGTGTAGTCTTCGTTTCTGTGTTGAATTGTCAAAAACAATTTTTATTCGTCGCCGTTGACTGCATAATTAAGCCTCATTGTATATTCATTAATTATGGAGATAAGTTGCTTTAACAATCGAAAGGTCTTCTACACTCAAATCAGCTTCCGAATCGAACGCTCAAGTGGACTTTGCTCTTTTATGTAATTAAATGGTGAAAAGTGTCTGGAGTCCAAGGCCTTCGGCCGAAATAAAGCTCTTTTTTGTTTATTTTCCGCCTGGTTTTTCATTGGGGGCCGCCGAACTGATGTGGACTGAAGAAACAACACAAAAGCTGTTTAATTGGGCGATGAGACGCGGTGCATTGTTTCTAGTTTTTACAGCCTTAATTGATTAGTTCGAAATTGAACGTGAAAGAGTGAAAACTCGTATGACCTAAACTGCTAATGAATTATTGAATAGACTCTATTGTGAGGTCTTTTGCACTTTTACGAGTTTGCAGACATTGTGTGTCTTTTAAAGTAGCGTGTATTTGTTTTTTCCGCAAACACTTCAATGTTGCGGGCGTGTAAATGTGGTTTTTTTTGGAAAAATTGTGCGACTTTTAGTGGAGGCAAGTTTTTGGAGTTCCACTGATCACAGACTCCAGATGCCAATTAATGGAACCCAAAGAACAAGATGACAGTGACAACACGTTGGTGGAAGATTTGCCTGTTAGATCCAGCTCTGAAGGCCCGGCTCATCCAAGAGGACGTCAACGCAGCATTTCTCTAATATTGCCACCGACAGCGGCCGAAACTCTTAGCTTACTGGCCAATGTAAGTTTTCCAGCAATAACTTCTTTATATCAATTTTTAGGCAACAAACGAGCCAGAAGAGAATACGAGTATGCTTTCTGAAAACTACCTCATTCCCTTTGCTGATCCTATCCTCGCTTCCAACAATGTTAGTGATGTCAGTCTGGCTCCGGAATTCATGCCTTCCGCTGCGCCTGTTTACATTCAAGTAAGGTCATAAAGACTTGTTTATAAAACAGAACAATTTAAGAGCGATGTTGATTTACGAGCTGAGAAACCGGCCGTACCTCAAAATTTAATGAAATCCGAGCCGATTTCTGTTGCACATTGCCCACTGACTCCTGAGCCAAGTCCTAGCATTATTCCAAAACCATCGCTTTTCTTTCCACGCAAACAAGCAACACCTAAATTGGAGCCAGAAGAAAAGATACAAGATCCGAAAGCAACTGGAAGGATTCGCAATCAAAGCGAGATTGAAATCAACAATCAGCACTATCAAATGCAGAAGCAGTACAGAAACAACAACCAACGAAGGCGACATTTAACGGACATTGACTTTGAAGGCATTCTGAAGATTATTGGCGGATGCAATGTTTGGCAAGTCATAATTTACGTTATGATCAGTGCTCATCAAGTAAGTTGTTTAAAGTGGAAGCACTTTAAGCCAAATTAAACTTAGATTCCACATGCAATGTTCAATTTGTCCGTTGTCTATTTAACATTCACGCCAGATCATTGGTGCAAAATTCCCGGCTTCTCTCAAGCTTACTTTGAAACACACAAAGCAGACATTCATCCTCAATGGACGTGGGAGAAAGCACTAGAGTCGGGCATTGCATTCCCGTTGGTCAGAAACCAGCAGAGAAAAGGAAAGCATTGGCACGATCACTGCAACAATTACAAGTTAACTGCTGCTGAGTACAAAAAGTACCTTAAAATGGATCCTCAAATGGCAATCAAACTTGCTAGCCAGCGTAATCAAACTGCTTTAAAGACGGAAAGGTGTAGAGCATGGGAGTACGATAAATCGGTCATGACTGACACAATTGTTTCACAGTGGTCAAGAGTTTGTGACAATAACTGGTGTGTTTCAACTAGACACATAAAGCAGCTTAATCGAACTTACTGAATGTTGCAGGTCGAGAGCTCACGTCCATTTAAGTTATTCACTGGGCTATCTTGTTGGATGTTTGGCTGGAGGATTTGTATCAGATCGTTTTGGACGCAAAACCGCCATCTACGGATTCTCTGTGTTGTCGACGATCTTTGGGTTCCTGCTGCCGTTTAGTCGAGAGTTTGAAGTCTTTTTAGTTGTTCGTTTTCTACTTGCCGTTTGGTATGATTATTTAAAATGAGTTTATTAATTTGAACCGAGTTTCAGCAATGAAGCAGCAGATTTGGCGGCATATGTTTTGTAAGTTTTCCTTTTGTTCAAGTTAAATATTAAGGTTTAGATGCATGGAGATAACTGGCGTCAAGTACAGATCGTTAGTTGGCAGTTTGTTGCAAGTGAGTTTTTAAAAATAGTTTTGAATGTTTAAATTGTTTAAGGCTCCGTGGGCATGCGGATATGCTTTGGTAGGATTTAAATTAGTTAAAGTTTTGATTATAGCTTTGTTCAGTTGGCTCTTATTGCATATGTAAGTAGATCAGTTTATTTACCCTTTACGTACACTTTATTAATCAACTTTCTAACAATCAAAAGTAGAAAAGAAAATTTCAAAGCAAGAAAGTTTGTGCAAAGTATTGATTGTAACACAAAACAAGTCTTTTCTCAAAATAGTTTCAAAAAGAAACAAGTTATTTTCTTTTTGTGTTAACGTTTTTTGGCCCACCGTAAACGGTAAATAAACTAACTGCTGCCTACTTTTGGATATTTAAATCCTGGGTTCAAATTCAACTTGTCACAACAGTTCTTCACTTCCTTGCATTGTTTTTAATTCACAGGTTGCCCGAAAGTCCGCGTTGGTAATATTTTGATTACAGGAGCTTTATACTAACATTTAATTTTAAGGCTCATTGTAATGAATCAAATCGATAAAGCCGAAAAAATCATTCGCCAAGCTTGTCATTTAAACAAGAGTTCTTTGCCGTCAGATCTCGGACTTGTTCGACACGCAGAAGTAAGCATTTTACTTACAGTCTATCCGTACAACATAGTTTTAGCTTCGCAAATGGAAAGAGTCCATACAACGCCCAGACTTTATCGATACATTTTATTCAAAAGCAATGGGAATGAGAAACATAATTTTATTTATTGTTTGGGTTGCAAGTAAGTGTTTGATTTCAAGTTAAAGACGAACATTTAAACTTTAGCTGCCTTGGTATACTACGGCAATTGTTATCGCTCTTTCCGACCAAAGCTCCCCAGGTAGATCAATGTTTGTCGGCAACTTCTTCTTAAACAATGCACTTGCCGGAGCAATTGAGCTTCCAACTTTGTTTGGCTGTGTTTATCTTTTGCAGTTTGGCAGAAAAAGGTTGACAAACGTGTCTTTAAAAGATTTGATTCAATTCTTTAGATCGCAAGTCATAACTTTGATTTCGGCTGGAATCCTCATTTTTATTGCTATCTTGGCAAGTTTGAAGGAAGAAATGACATTTTCCCTTATATTTATGTTGGCCGGAAAAGCGTGCATTCAAGGAGCATTTAATATTCTAGTAATTATTCAAAATACCTCCAAATCAGCGACTTAACTTACTTTCAGTACATTTTTACGAGTGAACTCTACCCAACCATCATCCGTAACTCTGCTGTTGGCTTGTGTTCAATGATTGGTCGTCTTGGTTCCGGTGCTTCTGGCTACATCGGTAAACGTTTATTAAAGACACTAACTAAACCTAAACTTCAGCCATTTTATCCGATGTAACTCTTCCGATTGTTCCAATGGCCATATTTTGTCTCTTCTCCTTATTTGCTGGAACATTGGTGTACTTCTTGCCTGAGACGCGCGATTTGCCACTTCCCGATACATTACAAGATGCGGTCACAATGCTTAAAAACAACGATTCGTATAGATGCACAGCCGGAATCGAGAAAGACAAATTGACTACTGAACACGACGAAGAACACGAAGTTTACAAGCCTGATCCCAAAACAAAGCCGGCCGAACAAACAAACGGAACCTCGAAGAGATGACGAAGTCACAACTACTTTTAGCAATCAGATATTTTCTCCAGAATACGGTGTATTTTAATCCAGGAACGCGTGCACAATAAATTAACTAGTGCCTTAATTGATTGTCTTGAGTACATAAAAGCGAACAAGCCGAATTGTTTCAACATATTTTAATATAAATCGCTTTGAGTAACAAAAACAAACAGCAACATTATCGTGTTACAAGAAAACTTAACAATGTCGCGACGTCCAGCGATTAGGCAATTCCTCTTCTTTCCACCTTAAATTACCATTCGTTGCCGTCGGTGTTGGCGCCCCAGTTTGTGCCACCAGTTGCTGGAACTCCCTCGGCTTGCTGTTCGCCGGTCATTTCCAAATTAGATGCAGCGGCCCAATCGGCAATTCGCTCGTATTGGAAGTTGATCTTCGGGTCTTCCCCAGGAATTGGAGCGTTGAACTAAACAAACGAGTGTAATCGTTGCAATTTAAGCTGGCAACTTACATCAGCCGGCTTGCTGCTTCCCTCGAAAACATCCTCTCGCTTCTCGACCTCTTCTTCTCCAGCTTCGTCCTTCTTTTGCTCTTCCGGATCGCGGTAGAAGTAAAGGTCAGGCATGATTTTCTTCTCATCCAAAACGAACAAGGTCTTCTCGATGACGATTTTGCCACGCAAGCGCAAAACTTCACGTGCAAGCAACCACCACATCAAACCGATCGATTGAACACCCTTGTTGTTGCATGGGATGGCAATGTCGACGAACTTCAACGGCGAGTCAGTGTTGGTGAACGAGATGACCTGAATTGTTTAAGTTACTGCTTTGCCGAAAAGGTCTTCATAAACTTGTGGTTGAAACTTACTGGGATGTTCACATAAGAAGCCTCGTTGATAGCTTGTTGGTCAACACGAGGGTCGGAGACAACAATCAAACGCGGTTCCTTGAAGTTCTTTTGGATTTGATTGGTAAACGATCCAGGAACGAAACGGCCAACAATTGGAGTGGCTCCAGTGTGGGCAGCGAACTTGAGAAGAGCGCGCTGGGCGTACGGACGAGCCGAAACAACGCAAACATCAGCTGGGTTCTCAACAGCAGCGATGGCGCGAGCAGCCAAAGACAATTTCTCCCAGGTGTATCCAAGGTTGATCAAGAAAGTGCCTGAATTGAAGAGCTTTAATTGTAAGCTGGTTTTAAGAACTAACCGTCAGTGCGACGCTTGAAGATGTAGTGCTCTCCTTGGAAGTCAACATTGGAGGCGCCGATGTGGCTTTCGCAGACCAAGAGCTTGTAGGCGTCATCAGCGTTCAGCTTCAATTCTGGATGATTGCCGGACATTTTCGCTTATTTTATAGCGTTAACAAGAACCCTGAAAATGAATAACGATAAGAAAGATCGAAAATTGAAATTAATGAACGCGTCAAACGATTCAAACGAGTAAGCAAAGATATTCAAGCGTTGAAACGCCTGTTTTGACACGATGTAACTGCAGAGGTGGTGTATTTATTTATTCGAGATGTAGTTAGCAAGAAATAGGCTGGAATTAAGTAGTAGGAAACTAATTACACGAAGGACTAATTACAACTATTGATGTGTGTTTTGGCAACTGAGTTCAAGAGAAAACCGCGTTCAAAGTCAATTTGAAGTTTGGTGGAAAGAGCTGCTGTTTGAGTTAGCTGGCAAAATAGATAGGAAAGACAAATATACAAAATTGGTATGTACAGGATGGCAGGTCGTTTACATGTTCCGACTTTGAGATTCGTGACTAGATGTGAATGAGAGTTAGCGGATGGACGAGTGCAGATTGAGAGCAGAACGGTTGGTCTTTTGATGATTGGACTTGGAGAAGACGTGCCAGAAACGCAGTGTTTCGTCGCCGGCGCCAGTTACGATTGACTCTCCGTCTGGAGACATTGCCAAATAGAGGACACGCTGATTGTGACCAGGCAGTTTGGCGATGTGCTGCATGCTTGGATACTTCCACAAAATTATTTGGTTGAACGAATAGCCATGAGTTGAGACCAGCTCAGACGAGTGCTTGGACCAAGCGACGTTGCAAACCTGAGAACCTGTCTCAACGCATTGCATTGCTTGGCCAGTTAAGGTGTTCCAAAAGCGAAGTGAACGATCAGCAGTGCCTCCTCCAGAAACCAAAACTCCATGGTGATGTGGAGACCAGGCGACTGCTTTGACGGCGGCATTATGCTCGGAATGTGTTTGAACAGGTTCGTTGCGGCGCAAAGACCAAATCAGAAGTTGATTGTCGTTTCCGCCAGATGCCAAATATCTAAAAACAACATGAATTTAAACTACTTTAAAGTTTAAACAACTCACTCTTTGTTCGGAGACCATTTCAATCCGCAGACTTCTTGACGATGAGCATTCAAACGACGTTCAGGAGTTGTGCTGCCGGTTCGCAAGTCACGATGCAAAATTAGCCGGTCTCGACTGCCTGAACAGATGGTTTCGCCGTTCCAAGCTAAACAGCCAATGCGAGAAGTGTGGCAGTTTTGGTCGAAAATCTTGCGCTGAGCGTGAGTGTCCCAAATTTGAAGATTGCCACGCTGAGTTCCAACGGCCAAATACTCTCCACGTTCAGCCCACTGAACAGAAGTAACACTGTCTGACTCAGGTGCAAGATCACAGAGTTTGACTACTTGACTGTTGCAAGCACTCCACAAATATATACAGGAACTCAGACCAACTGACAACAAGTTTTGAGACGACCAATCAACTAAGTTCAAATAAAAGTCGTCTTGCAATTCCGGAGCGTCCAACACTTTATACGGATTTTTCGGGACTTTGCGTTGTGGCTTTCTTGGCGACTTGAGTAGACGAAGACTGTCGGCAGATAGTGGACTTTTGGTGAATATGGTGTTTGAAGAGGATGAAGCAAGGCCAAACTTCTGCGGAGTTCGATGACCAAAACGAAACAAAGACTCAGTCTTCTGTCGTTCCATAATTTGCAGATCAGAGCCGTCATAATCATTCTGAAATTGATTGCATAAAATTCTGTTTCTTCTAAACAAATCACTTACTCTAATGTCAACAATGCTGTGATTGAGAAGTTCGTTCTTCAAAAGTGCTCGGTGAGTTAAGGTGTCATGTGAGTGATCTTCGACGGAATTGGCTGCTGCAGAACCGCTATTCGAATTAGACATATTTGGACTTCCTTGCTCTTGGTTGTTTGTATCCATTGAAACTCGCTTGTTGTTGATTCCGTTAAGATCAATCAGAGGTGATGCAGACAAAGCTGCGAACTTTGTGGTCCATGCGCTAGTTGACTCTCTAAAATGCCAAGTTTAAAAAGCACATTATTTTGTTGCCTACCTAATTGGAATGTAACGATCGCCGCCATCTGGTCTGTATTTTGTTGGCGTCTTGTGAGGAGAACCGTTCTAAAATAAACATTTGAATATTCGTCAAAACTCAAAATCTTACCGGAGTAATGTACAGTGGAGGCGATGAAGCTCTCTGTTCTTGCCTCTTCAAAAAGCTCTCGTTTCCGCTCATGGTAAATTGACCCGCTGGAATATAACTTCATAAAACTGAATTTAATAGACGCGAACATACTAATAGGTCGACAAACTCTATCAAAATTCGAACTTATTGTTTGACATTTTTGTGAAGAAAAATGCTGCTAGCTTCAAAATTAACATCACACTCAAAAATAACAGAAACGAATCAAATGAGAACTTATCGATTGCCAAAAATCACTCAAAAGAAGAAAAAACGCGCATACACATGGGGCTAGTCAAGCAAGATGCAGCGGCGTCGATAGTAGTCACGATTAGGCGAGTTGCCGAATTTCCGTTCGAGAGACGAGTCCAATACAAATTGTAGTTTTGTGTCCGCATTGATTTTTCCAAACATTGCCTTTGTGGATTGCCAGGACACGAAACGCATATTGGATTTGGCGATTCCAGTAGTTTTGTGTTAATATTTGATATAGCTCTCCGTGCCATCAAATGGATTTGTACGAACGTGTTTTGTTGGTCAAAAATGAGGTTTTTATGTTTCGAATCCCGCCACTCGGCGCTACAAAAGGACACAAGTACGTGCATAATTTATTACTCATAAATGCTAATTGCTTTAGAGCGGCCGATTGGAATCTAGAGCAGCCTGATTGGAATGGTCGACTGAAGTTGATTAGTATTGGCGAGAAATTGGAGTTGCGGCTGGAAGACAAAACAACCGGTAAGTTAGTGCAACACTTTTGTTTAGTTTGTGACTTTTAAGGCCAACTTTATGCAAAAGCACCGATTGCTGAACCCAATGGAGTGGATTTTGAGCCGGTGACGGACTCTTCGCGCTATTTTGTTGTCCGACTAAGAAACGACAACGGACAGACTGTATTTGTTGGCATCGGATTCGCCGATCGAAGCGACTCATTCGACTTAAATGTTGGTGTTCAAGATCATTTCAAGTCGGTGAAAAGAGACAACGAAATGTCGGTCAACGAGGAAAGCACTCCAAAGCTAGATTTAGGATTCAAAAGCGGCGAAACAATTACAGTCAAATTGCCAAGTTCTAGACAATCCGTGAGTCCATTGCGATGATTAGTGTCTATTTAGTCACTTACTTTAGGATTCCAAAAAGCCACCTGCTCCAAAAACCGACTCATCTTCGGGCTTTCTGCCTCCGCCACCAAGCTCCAATTCTTCCAGAGTTCGACGTGCTCAACCTTAAACGTTCCTTTCACTTGACCTCGCTTTTAATTTAATAATGGGAGATTTCGATATTCGTGCAAAATAACCACTAGTTAATTTATTCTTGTAGTATAAAAAAGCCAGTTGTAAATAGGTGGATCAAAGTTAATAACCAACTGAACGGTGTCAATAAAGAATTCTTATTTCGTGTCAACTAATTTACTAAAACGGTTCTTAAGGCCGTCATTACTTTTATTGGTTCGTTGTTTTATATGTCATCATTAACTTATAATTTAGTTTATTTGCTCCGTTTGGGTTAAAAATCAGTCCAAAGCATGGGTCCATCAATCGGAGCTGTGCAACGTCTTAAAAAAGATTATCAAAAGTTGGTCAAAGATCCAGGTCTGCTTACCTGCCTATTATTTTCATTTATGCTGCTCTGTTTAGTGCCATATGCAATTGCCGCTCCATTGCAGTCTGATATTCTTGAATGGCATTATTGCATTTTTGGAGCACCGGACACGCCGTATGAAGGCGGATATTATCATGGAAAGCTTGTGTTTCCGGCCGATTTTCCGTTCCGTCCTCCTTCAATTTATATGTAAGCTTTGATGCTGTCTTTATCCCAACAACGTGGTTTATTTAGGATAACTCCATCTGGCAGATTCCAAACCAATACGCGATTGTGTCTGTCAATTTCAGACTTTCATCCCGGTACTTTATTCAAATCATTTTACGTCTAGATTATTCGAACACATTCGCTTGAGTATTCGAATAAAACACTTACGGGAACTTCTTCTAGATACATGGTAAGTCCTGAATATATCAATTTTTAATGGACATGCTTTTAGGAATCCAAGCTGGACTGTTTCGTCAATTATCACCGGACTTATTTCTTTTATGAATGACACCGCTTCAACGCTTGGCTCAATCAACACAAGCACACAAGAGAAACGTCTTTTAGCGGTCAGAAGTCGACAGTACAATTTGAAAGATCCTGTTTTCTGCTCAGTGTTTGATGAACTTGCTGCTAAGCTGCGCGAAGAAATTGAAGAAGAGCAACGAATCAGTGGAATTAACGGTTCAACTGCAAACAACGAAGACGAGCAGCCCAAATCGTAAGTTTTGTTATTTACATTGCAAGTTCGTGTGGTTCTTTTAAACAAGTCATTATAACTTTAGGCAGAACTCCCGAGAGACTTCGACATTGGTTGCGAATATTTTGATGGTAGTGAGGTGAGTTAAGTGAAGTTATGGCCTCATTAATTTGTATCTTCTAGCTTGACAGCCCTGGCGATTGTTATTCGTTACGTGATCAACTCAACGACAACTTGAATTACTGGTTCTTCCCTCTTCTGGATCATTGGTGATTTCCAACTCTAAATAAACTTTATTTCACTCTTTGACCGATTCTACAACTTATCTCTACCTAACGACTCGGTCAGCAAACAACATTCTACAAAATTCTGGTATTCGTTGCCTACTTGTATAGCATAAATTTGTGTACAGATTTTTATTTGAATAAAGTCCTCGAGTAAAGTCTTAGAAATGCACTTTGTAGATGGATCCGTTAGGTTGTCGGTCAATTTTTATGTTCCAACATTCAGTAAAGTTTGTAAGCTTAACGGTTTTATTTGAAGGTGGACCACGCATTAATCCAACATTCATAATCAAACTGGCCTCGCGGGGCACTTCCCCGTATCGATGCGTTTGCTTATTCGTCGCCGTCCGATCACATTTCTTCTAATACTTCTGTTTTTATTTATGGTATTCTATTTGGGCAGGATAACAAGCGATGCGCCAGAATGTTCATTGCTATCAAAAGCAGCGGGTGACACTCACTCAACAGAAAAGCTAAAAACTCACCTGATCATTTTGATTATGAGTGGTCCAAGTAAGCAACAGTTCTATTAATGATGATTACTGCTCACCTTTTAGACGAAGTAAACGAACGACAAACTGTAAGAGAAACGTGGCTAAACATCGGCTCTTTTGACAAAAGTGAAATTGTTCCGCTGTTTCCAATCGGCACAAAAGACATCAGTGAAAATGAACGCAAACGCCTTGAAGTTGAAGCTGTTGAGTACAAGGACTTGGTTTTTATTGACAAGCTAGCAGATTCTTTCGATAACCTTTCCAAAAAGACAGCATTTGGCATTGAAATAGCTGTTCGCGATTATAACTTTAGTTACTTGCTAAAAACTGACACCGATTCATTTGTTCGAGTTGGCTATTTGTTGAAGGTAAGGGTTATTGATTAACAAGATAACACGAATTGCTCAGGCATTGCAAGACATCGACAATCCACTACTTTATTGGGGATTTTTGGACGGACGTGCAAAGCCATTCCGACGGGGCAAATACAAAGAAAGTGGCTACGTTTTGTGCGATCGTTACTTGCCGTATCAGCTGGGAGGTGGCTACGTGCTTTCTTACAAACTCTGCTCATTCATTGCTTCGAATGTAGATCTTTTGAGATTCTATCGAAGTGAAGACGCTTCTGTTGGATTTTGGATAGCAGGTCTAAAAGTCAAGTATGTTCACGATCCTCGCTTTGATACAGAGTTCATTTCACGCGGGTGCAACAACAGGTAAATATTAAAAGCCGTTGTTTCTAAACTTTCTCTTTTAGATATCTAGTAACTCACAAGCATTCCAAACAGCAGTTAATCAAATTTGCCAACAACATTCGAGAAACGGGTCGGCTCTGCGAAAGTGAGTTCCAGTTACGCCCATCATATGTCTACGATTTCTCCGTCCCACCAAGCCAGTGCTGTTCGCGTGTCAACAACGGTTCAAACATTCCGTGATGAGCTTTAAGTAGATTGATTGGCATTGTAATTTTCTATTTTATCACGGGTGAATTGCAAAATCTAGTCATAATTTGCATCTAACATGTTCATTCCTCATATACGCATAAGTGCTTCTTCCTATCAAGCGATACTGGTGTTCCTAATTTATTGTCAGTAGTTTGTGTAACTAGTGTTCTGTAATAAAGCGTTGAACAAAGAAAAGCTTGTTTATTTGTTTTCGTTCTGCTCGTTTTATTTATTTCTAATTTGATTTTTTGTGCTATTCAATTTTTGAGTTTAGAAGGCTTTAAACAAAAATGCAGAACGAAACGGATGGATTGCTGCCAAAAGATGTACAATTAGAAACAGGGCAACTCGAATTGTTCAGTGTAGCAATTTCAATGCTGTGTTCAATGCTCATTCACCACTGGCTAACTACGCGTTATGCTTATTTTCACTTCATTGGGTAATCAACTATGTTTGTTCTTATGTACTATGACAGATGTTTAGGGGATCAATTGCACTGTTCACTGTTGAATTTCTGTCTATGTGCTTGCCACCTTTACTTATCCACACTTATTTTGGCGATAATGTAGTTCTGACAACTGCTATCTTGCTCAGCACTTGCTTTCTATTGTGCAATTCAACAAAACAGCTGCGTTGTTTGCGAACAAGCATCTTTAGAGAGTTTAAGTGAGTTTTTAAATCAGTTATGTTGTTCATTTGTTCAAACTTTAGAGTCACTACTTTGGTTAGCACGTGCATTGTGATTGCAGCAGTTGACTGTAAAAGAATATTCGCTTCACAATTTGCCAAAACACAAACTTATGGTCTTTCACCTATGGATATGGGAACTGGCTTATTTGTTGCTGTTAGAGCTCTTGATTCATTGCGTCGAGATTTACGCCGATCAAATGCTTTTGACTCTGCAAAAAAAGCTTCAAGACAAGTTAAACAACAAACAAAAGAATCAAACGGTTTTCAAGTTCCTCGTTTTCTGCCACTTCTTTTAATTGGTCTAGCACGTGTGGCATTTGTTGAATTCAGCGGGTACTATCAAAATCCAACTGAATATGGAACGCATTGGAATTTCTTTATTTCATTGGCTCTTATTGAAGTAAGCACTATTTGCGTGTTTAAGTAATTTTAACTGTTTTTAGTTGCTCATTTCGTTCTTTCATATGCTTTTTCAAAATGACTTAGCAACGCCGATTGCATCTGTGCTGAGTGGTCTTGTTTATTTTGCAGTGCTTTTGAGCACAGACTTTGAAGAATATTTGTTGGGAACTGAAGTGAGTCGCAATGGATTTTTAGATGGTAACCGAGAGGGTATTTGTTCAACATTTGGCTATCTTTTCATTTTTGGATTGACTTATTTGTCTGCACGTTTCTTTGTGTAAGTAACTTTATTTAAACTTTAAAGAATGTTTGTTTTTAAGGCCTTCAATTGTTTGGAACGACTCTTACATTCAACACGCAACACATCCAAATTTGTTTTACATATTAAGTCGGAACTTCCTTGTACAGGCGATATTTTATGTCATATCACTTTATGAATTCGGGTTGCCGTCAAGACGTGTCGCAAATTTAACTTATGGACTGCACGTTGTACGTTTTGAAGCTTTATTTTGGAGCTTTGATTGATTCTTTTTAGAGTATGATCGTCAATCTCATTATTTTGTTTATGCACGTTTATATGCATTGCGTTGGGTGAGTTTTGAGATGAATAACTAGTAAAGATTTTCCGTGCAGAGATCGATCACCGACGGCTTCACTTACATCTCAATTGCCAACCCTGCATGCAGCAATCTCCCGACACGGCTCTTACTTCTTTCTCGCGGCCAATCTTCTTACTGGTTTACTAAATTACTCTCGCAGCTACATTCAAACGCCTGAATTGGAATTTGCGTCATTGCTTCTGTATGCATTTGTTCTTTGCTTGAGTACTCAATTTGTAGACGTTTATTTTACTACGAACACAGAACGTCGGACACCCAAACTCAGTCAGTAATCCCAAAAGCTTTATGCACTAATACGGTTATCTCGTCATTCATTCCTGCGTTGTATTTATTTCATATCATATGGTTGTTGTTGTAGAATAAAGTGTCTCAACGCATGTTCCAAATAAGTTTTCAACCATATTTATTCTTCTAAAACAAATAACGGTTAAGAGACCGTTTGTCGAGTGAGCAATTGGAGATCATTTAAACTAATTGTAAATTGAGTAACAAATTAAAGCTCGCGCAAATAAACACCGTGACAAAGAATAGTTTGTCTAGGAACACTCGTATTTTCGTCAGCTCTGATTTCGTAGATTCGTTCAATTAGTGAGCCATCTTTTGAAATCTTAAGCTCTTGGTCGGGAGGCGGAACTTTGCAAGGAACATAGCCGAAAACATGAATTGCTTCGTAACAATTGAGACTTTTATCAAATCTGGCTTTGAATTTAAACTAAAAAGATAACAGTGGATCTAAGAACATGTATTTAAAAATTCAGACCTTTCCATCCTCATAGTCACAAAAACGTTCGTCTTTGGTGTCTTTTCTTTTGTGCATAGTGATGAGAAAAGTCGGATGACTGACCATATCCTAAACAACAAGTCTTACATTCTCCACCAAAACATCACTTACAAAGTCCCACGATACGAATTGCTTTGAACAAAATAGGATCTCCGTTTTTGTAGCCATGTTCATCACAAAGTCGGAAAATTACGTTGCTGAAATTTTGTGCGTAAACCAATCCCTTTGAACTGTTGATCACAATTCCACCGCCAGCCAAGCAAGCCTTAAAATCAAACTTTATTGAGTAGACTAGCAACTCCAACCTCTTTGCCTCTCAAATTTTCAATTATTTCATTTTGAGCAGCGTCATCGCCGGAACTTGTGATTTCAAAACGTGTAATAAGGTCCAAATCTTGGATTGTCTGTTGATCGTTTGTTTTCGACAGTCTATCTTTAATTGGAACTCGAAAACTTCGTTTGCTATATTTTAAATCATCAGCTCCGACAGCAAAACGTGCCAAATCCAAATAACCAAATGGGTCCGCAATTAGGCGGAAAAATTCGTGAGCGTAAAAGCCATGAGCACCTTTGTCCAAATCCAAATCAACATAGAACTTAACAGAAGCAAATAAACCTCATTAAAGATGAAACACTTACAATTCCCTCAACCGAGTCCGGCTTGCGATCCACCATCGCGCTATACTTGGCACTTTGAATTGGATTCATTGTAAACACCACATATGCTCTGAGTACTTCGTTGTAGACTAAGTTGCATTCTGCTGCTCGGCCGATTGAATGATATCTTTTAGTATGTGATGCCAAAAGAACCGTGTATGAAAAGAGTTCTGGACAAAAACCCGAAGTCAAACCCGTGATAAACACCTTTTTAGCCGCTACGCACTGCAAGTAAATTATGAAACTGTGTAGAACTAATATATTTACCGTTGGAATTGCATTCGAAACTGGCTTCTTTTCCAAAACATCGCCTTCAAGAACATTGTTCTTTTTCAAGTTCCAATCAGCTTTTGCAACGTCCGACATGTTGTTTGCAGAAACGCCAATCACTTCTTGTATTTTTACTTCTTTGCTGATTGGCTCATACTCCACAAAGCATTCAACCGCCACATTGGATGTCGGAATGTTGGTCAACGCCTAAAACTAAAAGCATCGCCAAGTTTAATTTAAAATGACACTTACCTTGATATCTTCTTGATTTACGACAGATACTCCATAGTTTTCTGTCCACACTCTGTTCAGATCCTTACTAAACACGCAGATTGTTTTGACCACTTCGCGCTCCATGTTTGTTGCAGATAAACAACTGCTTTAAAATGTTTGATTGAAAGCAAAAAACACAGAACGCAAATCAGATTTTTAAGCGCGAAATTCAAAATATAAAATTCTCCGGACTTCGATTCACACACAAAAGATTGCCTGCGGATGTGAACTTTAAATGTACATCGATTCTTGATTACATAAAAAAACAAATTGCAACTCAGATTTATTGATACGGTTAAGTAAAGATTACATCAAATGTTACGGTTAAATTCACTTATCAATTTCGTCAAATCAAATGTTTAAAAGAAGCATAACTAAGAGTGAGCATCTATGTGACAATAAAGAATTACGACCAATGGACCCGTATGTATTGTGCTTTTAATGAGCTCATTACTCATTTTGGCTTTGTCCCTCTCGTTCCTTGCGCTTCTCGTTGCCTTCTACTGCAGCTTCATAGACCTTTTTCTAAAAACAAATATTGACTATCATAATCTTTCAAAATGACTTACCAACTCAGGAGCAACGTCTTCAACAACGAATTTCTTGGCCGGATTCCAGATGTTCTACAAGTTTTTACTTGAAAAATCAAACAATTTTTAGACGCCAACCTCGAGTAACCATGTTTGTGCTTCAGCGTGAGTCTCCGGATCTTGGAGTTTCTCTTTGGCGCTGTCAAATTTCTCTCGAACTGTCGGTCCAGCCTTTGTTTTAACGTATTCAGCGCCCTCGTGAAGTTTGTTTGAAACAGAGTCGACAAAATCATCCCACCAATCCGCTTGGATTGTTGCAGTCGACACAACCAACAAGGCGGCAATCAACCAAACGCGCATCTTGTAAAAACTGTAAAATAAATTTAAAGTATTCTTCAAAACACGCGCGCAATTAAGCCCGATGACCACTCAGGTGTCAATTAATGTTTAAGTCGAAGTGATTCATCTCGCTAATCATTTCTACTCAACCCGATTTCATTCTACACAAACAAAACAGAGCCAATCAGACTGTTATCAAAATAAATGAATGACCAGCTTTGAAGGTCGCTTAGGCACACAATATGGTCACTTGCAGTGCAATGCTAGCGACAGAAATGCTCGTCACCAAGCGCGATGAGTCATAAAACTGTTGGAGATCAACAAATGACCAAGCAGAATAGCCGCAAGTGGAAGAAACATAAACATTACTTAAAAACAAGATTCGAGCGCAATTATTGAAATTCAAGTAAATATGTGGAAACAAAGTAAACTGTTTAAATTTCATAGCACAAAAAGTTGCAATCATCAACTTGCCGTGCATTCATCAACAAGCAATCTAAACAAGGTTCTGGTCGTCAATAGAACAAGTTGAGCAGCTGTTGCTATTTTCCCGCCAACAGGGAAACAACATTCACTTTTGTGCTGTCCACCTAATCGTTGCAAATCGAAATCGCCGATTTGTCGGCTTTTGAGCGGCCGGTTTACAAGCTCTCTTCGGCGAGTCACATGGTGGATGCAAATGTCGACGGAAGGCGAGATCATTTAATTAAAACGTCAAATTAAAGTGAGAACGACTAACAGTTGTGCAATCAGATAATTTGAAAACAGAATAGCCGCAAGTACAAATATTCACACCACTGCATTTAAACATTAAACGACTAGTGCTAGCGAAGAACTCAAATGACTAACAAGGTTGGCGATTGAACGAATAGACGAAAGCCTTCCCAGCATTTAAAGGCGAACATAAATTGGAGCAGCCGCAATGAAAAACTTGCTTAAGATTGAGCAGAGAGACGATTGCGGGAACATTCTAAAGACATCAAAGAGGATATTTATAGTTTAGCCTTGATTTGAAACAACTCGGATGACACTAATTAATTAATAACTAACGCCCCTTAAATTCAACACAAGTTTTATAATTTAAGATCGGTCACACATTTCAGGTCTCAACTCTTAACACAAACGATTCGAATGACATTAATAAATTAAATAATAATCAAATGCTAATATGAACTCTAGAGACGTTAAGCAACTCAAAGCGGTTTTAAACGTGTGGGCCGCCAGTTTGTATAAAGAACGTTTCCGCTGCATAATCAGCTGAACGAATTTGATGGCTAACCAGTTGATCGGCTGCTGTGAACGGCCAGTAAACTTCCCAAGTGCAGAGTTAAACTTTGATCCGTGATAGGCTGTGAAAGAGCCATTCGGCTGCGACATCATTCACCAGTCCAAATTGCCAAATGAGTCACTCGTAAAAGCGGATGATTAAGTGGAAAGACTTGCAAAATTTGATCGACGTGAAATCTTATTCCAGAAATAAGCCCATTAAAACACTTTGTGCAACTTATATGAGATTAAGATAATGCATAACTAATTCGAGTTTTGTAAAATTGTGCAAAAGCACTCTTCAAGTTGACTGTTAATATGTATCGGGTGCATCAAATATTCCTTTAAAGTCAACAACACTCTACAGATTACAAAGGCACTCGTTTATTCAAACTGCAAAAACAACGCCAAGCTCGAAAAATCAATGACGGTTCAATTCATTTTACTTTTCAGCTTGGTTTTTCACAAACTTTGTGATTTGAAGTTATGTTCAATGAATGTTGTGAAACGTGCATTAAAAGCTGTTGGAATCATTTGTGTGCCCATAGCATTTATTGATGGAATTGGCACAATCGGATTTGTGGAAGGGACATCGATGGAAGTAAGCAGTTTGTGACTTTTTCGTTTAATCTTTGTAAATTTTAGCCAACATTAAAGGACAAAGATATTATTTGGCAGCAAAGATGGTTTTTCGAACCGAGAGAAGGACAGATTTTCACATTTACGTAAGTATCATCAAGGCTTTATCAGTATTTTATTCATGATTTAGTTCTCCTCGTTCTCCAGACCGTGTTTACATAAAGCGCCTAGCAAAACGGTCAGGTCGACAAGTTCAATGGAAGAATGGAAAACCCTTTATTGTGCCACCGAATCACTATTGGATGCTCGCAGACAATCCCAGCAAATGCAATTGATAGCACTTATTTTGGAGCCGTAAACCGTGGTCTTCTGCAAGCAAGAGCAACTAGAATCATTTGGCCGCCAGATAGATGGAAGAAGCTCTAATCTTACAATTGTTATGTGTGTTTAAATAGGACGTTATAAATATTTAGCTCATTTGACTGTTTTCGCATTTGTTTCTTTCAATTCGATATTTATTTGTTTTTTCGATCTGACATTTGTTTGCTTTTTGCGACTACAACTTTAATTTAATACCTAGAAATGTCTGACCCTGTTGACTGCATCGATTCTCGCTTCTCCTCGATTCTTAAGCTTGATCGGCCGTTGTCACCAGTCAATGTTAACACCCTGAAACGCGATCACACTTACGTTGACAAGGAAGGAGCCGTTGCCTTGGTTCAGTACATTTTCCTCGAGGACGTCTGGAAGTCTTTTTTCAAATGTTTGGCCAACAACATCTCGAAGCCGATGCGTTCAAGTAGGGTTTTACGCTGATTTATCGTGTATTGTTTATATTTAGATGAGGAAGCTTATGAAATGTCTCAATTGGAGCAAGAACGGGATGTGTTAGCGCGCGAACACTACATTTTGCGAAAGAAGAATTTGCGTTCGAATGCAATCGTTGAGAAGTTTCAAGAGAATTTCCAAGCATTTCACGACAAGCAATCAAGAGTGGCATCCGAGATTTACAACTTCGCGGAGAATTTGCGTACAGAGCACTTGCAAACAAAGAATCAATTGGCATCACAAATTGAGTAAGTTTTCTGGCGAATTGTCAGTGTTCATTAGTGTATTGTTTAGCGAGACAAAAGCTTGCTTGGAAGAACAGCGCAAAGCAAACGCTGAAATGTTGGAAGAGCTAAAAGCATTAAAGAGCGAAGTTGGCGCCCTTTCTGACAAATTCAACCAGCAAGATCTGAACACATTGGACAAAAAGATCGACCAATTGGTGCGAGGAAGCCGCTTGTCAAATGTTGGAGCCTCTGAGTGCTGATTATCTGTCTGTACGTATTTATTACCAATAAATCTTGCTCAATAAACTTATTCAATCTAATTGGCTTTTTGCGTATTAATGTTGCTTGCTTTGATTACTTCAATTTATGTTGTGCTCTAGAAGTAACAGCTTTTTGCAGGCGATGTCTGAAGCAAAACGTCCGCGGTTGGATAAAATGCCTAAATTGAATTCCGAAACGTGGCAATGCTTTATTCGCCATTTTTCGGGCTGTTATCAAAAAGATCCGAAGTCAACGCGTGTTCGCAAAAAGAATTTGGTTAAAGCCACGGTCGGTCAAACTTGAACAATTTAAATTGCAATTTCTAAGTTCAGCTTGTGAACAACAGATCTGTTTGTGCGGCTCAATCGCTATTTCGTGGTCTTTGTTTACAAAACAAAATTGGCGGAGAGTTTGAATTTCAACTAAATCATGGCAATGGAGCTAGATTTCGACTTCCGGACGACATTTCATTTGCATTATTAAATTTGGTCAAGCCGTTAAATATTCAAATATCCGGCACATTTGGAGACTTTAAAAACTATAAAAGAATTGATCAGTTAATAGCGCTGTCAAAGAGTAAGCTTTTTAAAGTCGGTCTATTAGCTTCAATAATTTTTGCAGATGCAAACGAACTCGTTGCTCACAAACCTATTCACGAGGACAATTTTATTCTACTTTTACAGTCGATGGGAACTAGGCCGATGAATTTATTGGAATGTGATCCTAAATTTCTAGTCAGCAGCGAAATTCCGATTTTGAGATTAAATACTTACAAATCTACACCTACCAGAATCCAAGGTTTGCAATGCATACTTTTAGATAATTTATTTATGTGTTTAGTTCCGTTACGTGATATTTTGTGGCATAAAATCAAGTGTCTGGACTTACGGAATGACGCAAATGGTGCTTGTATAGCAGAGTAAGTTTGAGTTTTTAAAAGTTCTTTAATGCATCTCATTTCCAGTGATGAATGTCCAACGCAAAAAGCACTCGAAAAGCTTATTGTTAGTGGCACACTTCAAAGTCCAAATGATGCCCTAGTTTATTTTCAAGACGTTAAAGTTTTCGCACCAAATTTAAAGAGTTATGAAATAGAATTCAACGAGGAACTGCCGGCAGATCAATTAGATGCGTGCAAATTTAGCAGTTCTATTTGGTCGAAATTCAAGGCTTTAACTTCTTTAGTTGATAAATGTAAAGATCAAATGGATTTCCTGACAATAAGAGCAAAAGTGTCTGCCGAGCTTCCGTCCAACAAAACGGTAAGTTTGCTTAGAATATCAACACACTCTTTTAAAATCTTCTTTGCAGAAGTACGAAACAACTTGGAGGGATGAATTGCAACGATTGAGCAGCACAGATTGCCAATTTAAAGAATATGTTAATGCCGATACAAATGGACGTGTTGAAAACGTAGAAATTCAAAAGCGAGACGGGTTTCTAAACCTGGAATTCAAAGTTCATCTGTCTATATTGCCTGAATGGAACGATAATTTGCTGTTTGGAAGATTGAGTAGTTAGTCTATTTGTACATATAAATAAACATTATTTATTTAACTCGTAACATTTGTCTACATCAACATCTCAAAACCGCCGCCTTTTTGTCGACAACCAGATCAAGACATGCAAAACTTTATGCACAACTAAGTTTAAACTTTCAATTGTTGCACCTGTAACCGGTCCCGCAAAATATTGCCTCCCACGCTCATCTGTTTGCAAATAAATAAATTCCGTTCAAACTTCTTGTCAGCCCAATGACTTTCAACAACAAGTTTATTAGCATCGTTTTGGGTCTTTTCAATTGTACAGCAAATTCTACAAAATTCACCTGCTTGCACAAATCCAATCTTCTCTCCTTTTGCGTCTTCTAATGAACAGCGACGCCAGCGGAGTAATTCGTTTGAAATCCGCACAAACTCATCCAGGTCGATCGATGGCGACGGATCTTGCGAGCTCCTTTTTGCGCGCAAGAAGACGTTCTAGAGCAACACGGAGGTTAATCCCTGGCGACTGCACTTTTAGATTTGCGTAATTTGAATTGCACAAGCTGATCCGCAAATTTCGTTAAATGCTTGTTCCAAAAAAGCGATCAAAAAGACCGAATGCATTGGCAATTTAACATTATCATCTCGAACAAACAAATAAACGACCAATTTCCGCCAAAGTCCGGTCTTTGCGCAAACGACAACGACTTGTTTACGGTGATAAAGAGTGCAGAATCAATCGGACGATGTTCCGAATCACTAATCCGAACACAACTACATCTTTCATCAATGTTAACAAATCGGACTGACATCCGCTTAAATTTATGATCGATATAACTTATCAACAACGAGATTCATTTGAAGTTGCAAGAGTATTTGATTCGATTGCAAGAGTATTTGTGTTTGGCGGCTGCCAAAAACCAGCTAACAAATTATGTGCGCTTTGTCAAGAGCCAAGTAGTGATCGAAGGCCGATGAAGCGGCAGGCTGCCTATAATAAGTAAGTCGACAGTAGCTTATCAACCAGGCGGATCTCAACAGAACCGTTGCTGACAGGTAGGCGACGATGTTGGAAGCGCGAGAGGAACGTACAGAAGAAACAAATGGGATCAGCGGCAGAGGCGGTGCAACTTCGGCGATCCTTTGCCGATTCCCCCAATTTCACTGGCTTTCTTTTCGACTTTTGGCGAAAATTTGCGGTCACTGTGAAACTTCCTTTTCTTGTTTGTTTTGATTGTTTTGATTGTGAGTTTGTGAGCTTGTTACTTTTAAATGCTTTTGAACAAACCGCTCAACCGATTCTTTGATTTTTGTTTGACCACTTTGTCTTCAAAGCATTCTTTTCCTATACTTTGTCAAATAGGCAAATTCGCTCAATACTGTTCGCGAAAATTGCGCTCCTCTGTAAATTGCTCACTTTGCAACTCCAGGTATACAGTTGGATGCTAAAATTTCACGCCGCGCAATTGATGTGCCCGGCACGCCGCGCTCTCAATTAGCCGACTCCTTTCGCCCACCCTAACTAATAAGTAGTAAGTGAAATTGACGCAAAACAATCGACCAACATTGCAATTCCTTCGCTTCAAAGGCCACTCCTGATCTGCAATTGTGACCTTCCGCTGTTCCAACGCGCAATTCCGATAGCTATTTTGGCTTTGTCGGCGATTTAGCACGGTTGGAAATTTTTGTGGGTTAGGTAGAGTCAACTTTTAAACTCTGCCCTCAATTCAATGATGCGCTTTTTGAACAGAGTGACTGACAGCTGATTTCTGAGCATTTCGAACTTTGAACAGATTTTTTTATTTTTAAAGAATCGATTTTAAAACGCTAATAATTGTGAGTTTCGAAAGTTCTTTCGACGCTCCGACGGTGAGCATTAAAGCTAATTAGAAGTCTTGCAGAAAGCAATATTCTTCGGCGACAAGATCGAACACCTTCTAAATGTGGGTCGGAATCTTGCCGACAAGGTGCTGAGCTGATTGGCGGTCAGTGGTTTTTGTGAGCTCACTCAATCGCTGCTCGAGTCAAATGGACGGAAAATTAGCGTAAATTAAGCGAAACACAGAAACTTACAGCGCCTGATGACTGTTGTCCGCTTTTTATTGGTCATTCGGCTGTAGGCGCTTTCGATTGTGCGGACGTCTACGAGTTTCATTGCAACTTGTAAAAGTTGTTTGCCGCTGATAATTGGATGTTTATTTGAGTTTTGTTGGGATTCTGACGTGCTTTGTTTTATGGCATTTCTTTCTTCGTTATTGCTTTTATTTGTTAGTCATCGTAATTGGCGTTTTTGATCTCTTCGAGCGGCTCCTTGCAAATTGCAGTCCTTTGTTGAAACTTCCAAGTTATAAGCAAGTTTTCAGTTAGAACGCTTGGGTCCGATAAAATGATGGTCCGCTGGAGGACACACATGTTTTCTCTTTTATTATTAATACCTCTATGTTGTTGGGCGGCGGATCCGAGAGTTTGGCTTGTACAGGTTTGTTTGATAATGGCTTTAAAGGTCTTCAACGTTTTGATTTAGCCACAAGGCCGAACGCTTGAACACGATCCCACATTGCCGAGACTTGCTGAGATGAAGTGCCCAACAATGAAGAAGGAAACGGGTGAGTTTGTTTATTTGGTGTAAACTGCAATAAACCGAAATTTGCCTATTAACATTTGCTCTTGGTTCTTTATGGGCCTGGAGTTAGTAGTCCGGCGACTTTACAAAATTTACGATCCCTAACTCTTCGTTGATTGTGGTTTCCGCCCGTCCGATCCGGGTCAAGGACAACGAAATCCCGACGTCGATTGGGCGCCGACACAATCAACTGATCAAAAGTTGCGCGCCAAGAATTTGCCCAGTGAACCGCTGTAAAAGTCGGGAATGGTCGCCAACTGTCTTTCTTATCAAAGCCACAATCACAAAAAACAATAAGTCATGGGCAAGGCCACCCGCTAAATCTCTCCGTCACTTGCAACATCAATCACAAAGGTTGACAAATAGACTGCAAATTGTTGGAGATTTAGCGGAATTTGAGCGGAAACAATACAAAAATGCAGCACCCTAAAAACCTAAAAATACAATGCACAACTGATACTTACAACATTTAGATCCAAAAAGCACTTTGCCTGCTGGCGGAATTGTCGACATCGTTTGGCACAACCCATTCCACTTGACTGGTCCAACGAAGTTTGAGCTTTTGAGTGGAGAAGAAATTTTGTCAAAATTGGAACCGATTGATGACAACGGCGCAATCACTGACAAAAAGTACGCTTTAAAACAACTGCTTTCAAACTTTAATGTCAAACAAAACTTTAGTCGTTCAACTAAAGCAATTCGATTGCCTGACTTTGAATGCAAATCATGCGTTCTTCGTTTGACACAATTCACTGAAAACTCTGACACGGAAATTATAAGCTGTGCCGAAGTTCAAATTTTGCAACTGGCATCTGATTCCAATTCTTCGACTAGCGTTCAATCAGCAAAAGGTAACACTTTAACGAAACAGTAGCTTAAAAAGAAGGTTTAGGCGAATGCACTGCAGACGCAAGTTGTGGAAAGAACGGAGAGTGTTTGAAAGGATCATGTTATTGCTCGACCGGATTGTTCGGAAAAAATTGTGAACACAGTTAGTTTCAAACGATAATTTAATTTAACTAACCTCATTCTTTAGGCACAGACTTGTCTTTGGCGTCATCCGATTCATACACTCCCAATTGAACTTGGAGATGCAGCCAACGGAAATTCACTTCAATGGCGTTATGACCAGAAAAGCGAACAGTTGGAATTTGCTTTCAAGATGCCTTCTGACTCGTGGGTTGCATTGGGATTGCGTAACAAAGAAGCCGGAGCCAAGTGTGAAGGCATGTTGAACTCCAAGGACAGCAACACTCCAGATGATCTTAACGCTGAAAATTCGTTGGCCGCCAACTTAAACATCCGAAAAATTGTCGGCAACTACTTGTCTACAACTGCTACGCCGGAAAGTCGTAAGTTGATTAAGTTCATACTGTTTATTTCAAAGATCATTTTTAGTTGAATGCGGTCCGAATGAAGAATTTAGTGATTGTCCTGAATTTTCGAGAGAATGCGAGTCTTCATGTGAATGGACTGTTTTTCCAGAAAGTAAGTTTTTCAAAAGCATCACACCATGTACTTTCTTTGTTTAGGCGTTCCATCTTGTCCGAAATCTTGCGGCATCGCTCGTTGTGTCTGCAAAGAAGGCTTTGTACGTGAAGCAAATGACAAAAACGAGTGTCGGCCATTTGAGTTCTGCATGGCGTTGCAGGTATTTAAAATAGAAACGAGTTTTTAAATAGCATCGTAACATTTAGGCAAGCACTCAACAATGCGCCAAGAATCAAACTTACACAAAATGTGGACAAGCATGTGAGCCATCCTGTGAAACGGTACGTTTTAAAAATCCATTTCAATGTTTAATTGCTGATGTCAGATGTACAACACAGATCCGTGCACATCAACTTGTGAAGCATCTGCTTGCAGTTGTGACAACAACTATGTAAGACACAAGAATGAATGCATTTTCTGGGCTGACTGTCCAAGTAAGTGTCACTTTTCACAACAAAAGCTTTAAACTGCATCTTTTCAGACTTAGAAAAACGTGTCTTGGAAGACGACGAAAGCAGTTCAAAAGAAGAAACTCTGATTCCTCTGATTCCATCTTCGACATCCAACCGCCCACGGAGCACAACTCCAAAGCCAATCGCTCAACGTAAATGTCCTGCCAATGAAACTTGGAATGCTTGTGGAAAGGCTTGCGAAACCGAATGCTCTGTAAATTTTTGCACAACAGAATCTTTCAAATGTTAAAATGTTTAGAAAATTTTCGACCGCGAAGAATGCAACAAATGCGGACCAGCTGAGTGTTCTTGTCAACAAGGATTTGCAAGATTCAATGGCGCATGCATCTATTGGAACGATTGCGACAGTACAAAAACTACCAACAACCCTACTACAAAGTTGGCCAAGAAGCCGAGCACAACCACCAACTTGGCAACTCTTAAAACGACAACTCCAGCTGCTAAGAATTCAGCAGAGATGCCGCCATCGGATCCGGAGATGCTATGCTTTTGGAGAATACTTGTACCCAGATCGTTGTGAAGGATCTGAGTGTCAATACAAACTTTCATGGGCTTACGTTCCCGAGGACGACAATGTTGAGTTTTCATTGGAGACTCGATTGAATGGAACTGGCTGGACAGGCGTTGGCTTTTCTCCGACTGGTTCAATGACAGATGCCGATTTTATTGTAATCACATCGGATGGCAAGTCTCTAAACATCAAAGACATGCACGCTGACGGATACAGTAAGTCTCGATCATTTAAAAGCAAGCTTAATCTTCACTTGCTTTAGACAGTCCTCGAATCGACAAGGTCCAGAATGTTGAAAGCGAAAACGTTGTTGGGACTCACGTAGATGGCGTCTTGAAAGCAACATTCCTCCGTAAGCGCAAAACTGGAGACTCAAAAGAAGATGTGTCATTTGGTGATAAAGCAGATGAATGTTACAACTTCCTGTTCCCCATTGAGGCTGGAGAACTTGCGAAAGTAAGTGTTAAAAGCAAGGACTTTTGCATTGAAAATCATTTTAGGACGGAACGATTGCTCCACACTTTGTCACTCCGAAGATTTCAAGCACAAAGATTTGTATTCGAGCGTGTGCTGGCCAGATGTCAGACAGCAGTGAACCGAAGATCAACATTCCTACATACACAGTAAGTGTTTATTGTTCGAGCTAGTTTCCAATTTGTTTTATTTTAGTGCCAAAATGAATTCCGCTTCCCGTCAAATTGCTCAGAATCTGACTGCGACTACCGGGCACGCTTGGGCATTTGATCAAAAAGACCAATCTGTCATGGTAACTTTTAAGTGATGTCACAGGTTTTATTAACTGTTTAAATTTAGTTTGAAGTGTCTTCAAAGGGAACCGGACGTTGGACTGCTATCGGATTTTCAAAGACTGGCGAGATGGAAAACTCCGACATCATCCTTGGCTGGGTCTACAAAGGAAAGCCATACGTTCTGGATCGCTTTGCATATGGACGGCAACTCCCTGTTCCAGATCCTGGAGACCGACAAGACATTTACGCCGTTGGTGGTCGTGTTGAAGATGACATTCAAGTAACTAGAATAAAGCTTTCGTGAATACAATTGCAATTTAGACCATCACGTTCAAACGCAAACTAATCACTCAAGACACAAAGACAGACTTGCAACTCAACAAGTGTTACTACTTCCTCTTTCCTGTGGGCGGCGGCCGTATCTTAACACGGAAGAGCCAGGACTTCGAAAACGAGAAGACTCCCATTGGCTTCCACGACCAAAAGTCACCAGAGCGCAGTGCAGTTCCAGTTTGCATTTGTGACGAGAACAACAAGCCAGTTGGTGAGCAACCTTCAAAACAATCAACTAGACAACGCCGTCAAGCCGATCCATTTGATGAGCGAGTTTCTCCCGGAGTCTTGTCTCAATTGTTGCCTGCCGGTACGTTTAAATTGGCATTTAAAAATAATAATCCTTATTGTTTTAGTCAAGAAAACACCTGGCGGAGTTATTCAATCATCAGACAATGCATTCGCTTGCAGTGACGTTTCATTGATTGAGTTGTCAAAGAAGAGGAATGTTCGTGTTGTGGACGGTTTTGCATTGAGCACTGAATCAATTCAACCCGACGAAGCATTTGGTGGAACTCAATCACATCCATCTGTATCTGTGTTCAATGATGACAAAGATGGAGCGACAGTTGTGTTGCGCAAACGAGTTAAAAGTAAGAAATGAAACAAACAAAACAAATGATGTTTAATAACAACAACTCTTTAGCGGATGATATTGCCGACTTCAGCTTTTCTGATGAGATGGGCAGTCTTGTGTTTGCAAGTGGACCCATTGGAACTCCAATTATTGATGCGCCGTTTGTTAAGACAGTTTCTCTCAATCTTTTGGGTAATCTTTGCAATTCCGCAATTTATTTAATTCCAAGTTCATTTAGATCCAAAAGTGCCTGTCTTTTCAACTACAGAAGCAGAGACGATTTCAACAACCGAACAGCAAACAGACACGCCAGTTGCGACTACGTCTGTTTCAACTGCTCAATTTGAGACACCAACTTCGGAGCCATCGACTGAATCCAAAGGTGATCAAACTGCGACCTCAGAAGCTGCTGAGCAAACTACACAAACCACTGGAGTTACCGAAGTTGTTAAAGACGACGGAAACTGGATTTCGGATGAAAGTGATTCAAATTGTGCCGGATCGTTCTACTACCCGCCTGGATGCAAAGCAGCTGATTGCAAATACGTTGCTAAATGGGCATTGGACGCGGGCAAAAGCAACTTGCGCTTACATCTTGAATCAGAGCTTCCAACCAAACACTACACTAGTTTTGGCTTCAGTCGCGACGGCGCAATGGCAAGCTTTATTTACAGTGTCTTTTAAACAATTCCAATTTTAGGCAAACACCGATGTGATCATTGTCTCAATCTTAAGCGACTCCTCTGTCACAGTTAGCGATCAATTCTCTCCAGGTTACGGACGTCCAACCATTGATGCGTCTCAAGACTTGCAGAAAATCAGTGCTGCCTATGTTGATGGCCGAGTCTCCAGTACAATTGTTCGCGCTTTGAGCACAAACGACAACGAAGATGCTGACTTGTCTGAATGTCACTACTTAATCTTTGTTCCCAGTGGCGGTTCTTTGGAAGACGGAAACAATGCAGTTCGCAAGCACTTTGAAACTCCTTTGGCCTCAAGAAGTCGAGTAAGTGTTTCTAAACACATTTTAAGCTATAATTATGAATGCTTCAGTTCTGTCCATCTAAATGCCAAATCACCGAAACAACTGAAGCTCAACCAGACACAACTAGGCAAGCGTCCACAACCAAGAAGCCCAAAGTTCAAACAGCTGGTGGGCATATTCCGCCTTTGGGTCCTTCGCCAGTCAATGACCGCGTATTTGACACTGTTTTAAGAGTCATGGGACGCAATTGGGAGATCGTGCTTGAAGATATGAAGTCACCAGAATCTAAGCAATTCACTTCGGAGATCGTCAACAATTTGAAGCCATTGATCCAAAAGAAGTGGAAGTCCCTGAAAGCAGTTGAAGTTACAAACTATGCCTATTCTACGACTGAATCAATTGGTGTCACAGAATCTAACCACGGAAACTCACCAAGCATCTTGGCTCTTACACAATTTACCTTTGGAGCAAAAGACTCTCCGAACGCCGACGAGTTGCGAGATTACTTGAAAGAGGTTGACAACAAACAAGCTTTTAAAAGTTATAAAGTCCATTAAGTTTAGATAACCGCTCAAAGTCTGACAGGGCAATTGAATGTCGATCCAAATGCAGTTCAAGTGAAGCCAAACGAACAACCAGAAGGCGAAGACAAGTGGCAACCACTACGAGACATCCGCAACTGGACAATCATTGGAATTGCAGTTTTGGTTCTTCTTTCACTTATTTTCTTGTGCTTGTGCTGCGGATTTTGTGGAAGACATCGAAAGACCCACGTAAGAGAAGAATTTTAACCGACTTGACTGAACTAAAATTTATAGAAGTTTCAGCCCGAACACTTGTCTTTTGGACAACCGCCACACTCCAGCTATCACCATTATTCCAGCTCTTATCCGAACATGGGCACGATGACTTATGAGCCAAGCAAGGCCGATTCCAAAGGAACTTCATCAACCGACACTCGAAACTCAAGCGGAAATGGAAACAGTGTGAGCAGACGTGAAAGTCAAAACACGAAAGCAAACTTGGCGCCTCGTGGACTTGGAGAAACAAACTACGGAGAATGGTATCAAAAGGTTGCTTCTAAAGACACGCCAAGTCATCACCAAGAAAGCCACTATCAAACTCCACCAACCAGAATGCTCACTAACGCCCCACATGGCGCTTACGTCACGTATCCAAATGATCCGTCTGGCTATTACACATTGGGCGACACGGTAATAGAAGCGCTAAGAAATTGACCGTTGATCAAGTTGATCGCAAGCTTTGTTGATTACAAAATTGAGTAAAGCTTCCGTCTTTTGGATTAAAAGATTCAAAAAGCACGGAAAGAGCATGCTGACTAAATTTGCGCCGCAGTTAAACTTCTTTGAATATCTTGAATGAACTTTGTTTGTGTTAGCTTATTTTCAGTTTTAATTGCTCTGATTTCGAGTAAAAATGAAGCTTGTTCGAAATGGAGAACATAAAAGGTTTACAGTAAGTTTAGAATTTAAAAACAGTGCTATCTTTATGTTTTAGAGAGAAGAGTGTTGATCAGGACTTAGCGGCAATTTAAAACAAACTCTTGGATGAAAAAATGCATTTATCGAATCTTTGAAGCAAGCTTTAAGTGATCCAGTTTGCATTGAGCCGTTCGATTCAGCAAATCGTGTTTTTAAGTATGTTTTGTAATTAAGAGGATTGATGAAAACAAGCGACGACAAAAAAGAATTCATTAAAAGCTACTGTCTTGTTTTTAGATGCGAAACGTGGAAAGCAAAAGAACAGTACTAAGCCAGACGACGATTAGAAATAACCAGTCTCCAGTCTATTATTTTTAAGAGAATAAATTGTTATAAAATCATCAACTAAGCACTTGCTTATTTAGAAAAATTAAAGTTTGCGCTTCATTCTGCCGTAGTCGCCCAATACAAAAATCTATTTAGACGTTGAACGGAGACAATCGGATGGCACCACCACCTTCTTATTATAGACATTATTAATATTCACTGCTCAATTCTCATTTTTAACTAGCATCATCATTTATTTATTCGAATCGCTTCTTTGTGGTCTAAAACACTTTTGAGATTTAAGATTGTTTAAAGAAGTTTATCTATTCCAAATTGGCCATTTATTGTTGTTTCTCACATTCCAATTGTTCGTTGGTCTAATAATTTTGAAGTCATGAGTAAATTTTATGAGTTTTGTACAAATAAACGGAAAGTCTAAATTTGTCGTCGATTGTGCCACGGTTGAGAATTGGATGCCCAGTTTTCTGAAGCAAATAAATTCAATGTGTTTTAAAAGGCAATATCACCCGGAACAATGAAGAAAAATACGACGGCGAATAGACTAGATGCAATTGCGAAAGGCAACAGGGAGCAGAATCTGGGAACAAGTTGCTGAATCGGAAGGAAGCTTGCTGTTAAAACAAATACAAAGATCCAAGAGATTGTAGCAAAAAACTTAGTCACCAAAGGACACTGAAATAGGTGTCTTGAATCGCACAAATTAAAAGAGGTACTTTACATTAAAATCGACAGTACGCGGACCGATTGGCCAAGGCATAGGTGATCCCAGTCCGTAAACAAGTGCATAAAACACGAGTGCAAAAATTGCGCCAAAGTTTTGATCAATCTGGAAATAAGCTTAAACTAGTTAAAGTGTTCGTTTTACCTTATTAGTGTCGTAAAACCAAAGAGCAGCCGAACAAGCAAAAAGTGCAATTGACACAATTATAAATTGAAAAAGTATTGCTGGCTTCTGGCCTAACAGCCCAACAAATTGTCGTGAAAGTGAAGCACCGGAAAAGTAAGCAAGTCCAATTATAGATGTCCCAAGTTGCGCATTTGAACTTAAAAACATTTCAATCAACTTAACAAATCAATTAAAAAATACGCTTTTGTCTCTTTGACTGTCTCATTAACTTTGTGCTGTTCAATCATGAAAGTTGAATATGAAAGAACAACAGATACTCCTGTCAATAGTTGAGCCAACGTTAATAACAACGCAACGGAGAACTTTGATTGGAAGTCGAATCGTAAAGACATTTTCGGCAACTTGATTTCTTGTTCTTTTGTTTGTGAATTTTCTTTTAACAACAAAACAAACATTGAAGTTGCTTGTTTTTTGTCGAAGAGCTGATTCAAAACTTGTTGAGCTTCTTCGCGTTTACCGCAAGATAAATACAGAAATTTTGGACTCTCGGGACATCGGCTCAACACAATGCACATCAAAAGTGACTACTGCAGGTAGTGCCAAAGAGGCAGACCAATATCCGTGATTTATTTCGGGCAAACCAGCAAAAAACGCCAAGACCAAAGAAAACATAGCCAAACTCTAAAACAACAAAGTTTTTAAGACTGAATTGAACTTAACCTGAATTGCTTTATCCAATTGTTGACGGATTTTTGGCGGAGTTATGTCAGCTAAGTACAGTGTCATTAATCCAAAACTCAAAGTCATTGTAAAGCCCAATATTAGTCGGGAAACCAAAAGTAACTCTGGCAATGCAATCAACTTGATACATAATTGCAGTAAGTGTGCAATTAAACTTAGAATTCCGCTAGCAATCAAAGAACTACGCGGACCAAATTTCGAAGCCAAAAGGTCTGCAATCAAAAGTCCAGGTATTGCACCCAACGCCAAAAACGAAACAGAAGCTGCCCAAAATAAGTCGAATTTAAAAGACGTCAATTCCCATCCAAATCTATTTCCGTATACTTGCTGCAGCCATTGAAATAGTTGGGGATTGAGCGAATTTAAAATCCCGAAAGTATAGAATTGACTGCTTACGCCAACGATTGTTGCCGAAGATGCAACAAAATATTTCAACGTAAACATTTCTGTTTACGCATGAAAAAGGCGCAAATCTTTGAAGCACGCCGACGTTGCATCTAATTAACATTTTGCGTTGTTGCATTTCATTTCTTTTGAAACGTGTTCATTAAAAGTTTATTTAATGTTCTTTTAAGTCATCAATGTTCAATGGAATGAGTAGCCTTGAGGGAATAAAGCTGTAATCAGGATATGCAATGAATGCTCAACGCCGGCTTCGGTTGAAAAGCGAATGTCTATTTTGCCAGTATCCATTTCAAGTTCTGAGTAGTTGAATACTTCGATCGCTTTAATCAAATCGCTGGCTTGGACTCTTTTGAGCACCTGAAGACACAAAACATAATAAGCATCGCCTTAAAGGCATTTCTTACTTCTTCGTCAACTGCAAAAACAAACATTGGCGCTTCGAACCAGGTGACATTTTGAAACGTTTGACGCATGGCACGGCTCGCGGCCTCAATGCTGCGTTTAACATCTAAAAGCTCTTTGCGCAGTTCGTACAGACTCTAAAATTGCAACAGAGATTATTCATTCCAAGAGTGAAAACAAACTGTGATGTTCGGGTACATCCTCAAAGTTCCAAACAGTCCAACAGACTTCAAATTTGGCGCTATTCTTTTCAAGTTGTCCACAACAGTTTCGTAGAACTTTTCATGCGAATATGAAGGCAAAGAAACAATTGAAGTAGTCAAATTCAAATGCTTCAACTCATTTTGAGGTTGGAAGTTTGAAATGTCAACAAAGTCTTCCAGGTAAAGAGCGTCAACAGCTTGAATGTCTGTTTTGTTTGGTTCAAATACTAGAAAGGTAAATATTAGAAACAACTTAAACTATTTGTTACTACCTTGTTTTAAACACTCCGACTGGTCACTGGCAAACGACGTCTCATTTTTATGCAAAAGTAAGTCGTTGTCCTCGGTTGAATTAACAGCTTGATCATAATGTTCATTGGTGCTTATTTTAGTTGGTTGATTAACGCACTGAGGCTTGAATTCTCGTTTTGGCAGTTGAGTGCCAACAGTAACTGCCAATCTAGTCACAACATCTTGATTGAGGAACTTCAGGATATAGACATTATCAAACCAGCGAATGCAGCTTGGAACAAAAATGTCACTTAATTGTTGGCGCATCAAGTCGTTTTCAAGCCTTTCCACGAGCTGACAAATCAACTGTTTAAATTTATATGATTGATAACTACTTACTTTTGCAGGCAAGACAAAGTCAATAGTGTAGTTGTTGAAAGTTACATTAAGTCTTTGATCCTTGAGAGACTCAACAATCAAAGCAATGTTGTTCTTTGTGTTTGCCAATTTGTTGAATAGATCTTCCGTAGTTTCGTTGTCTGACTCAAAATGATAACCACCTCCCAGTTGAATAGTTTGCAAATTGGGCAAGGAGTTTTTCAAGTTTTTGGCTGATTGGAAATAAAAGTCGCTTGGATGTGTGTTTGAATCGACAATAGTTGTCACATTCAACTCTAGGTTAGTTGTTTGGAACTGTGGCCAAAGGTTGTCGAAATCATAAAAGTCCTCAAAATAGAGCTTTTTCCACAAGAATCCAAGCGGCTAAAACAGACTTGAATTACTTACAATCAAAATAAGCCTACTTCTCTGCGGACTTTCACCCGAATGCGGTCAAACGTTTTGATGTCAGGAAAAACACTAAAATAAGGTGCACTTTTGTCATCAACATTCGATTGAGATTGATTGAGTTTGTTCAGTTCTTGACCAACGTCTTTTTCACGAACTTGTCCCATCAACTTGGCAACTTTGTCCAGAAGTTCTGTTTCATTGGCTACTAAATGTAGACGTTTTTGCCGGCTAATTCCAGATATTCGACTATCTAAATTAAATTGCAAGTAATTCTCAAGTATAGATTGTTGTTACCTGCTGAATTAACTTCTATCAATACAAAAAGCAAAAAAGTTAGCAGAAGAAACAATCTCACTAAACAAACATTTTAGAGATTTGTTGCAATTTTAAAAACTTACTTGCTGGAACGTTACAAAAATAACTTTACAAAGCGGCCGTTGTTGAGTGAACAATCACTTTACGGAAAACGATTCCGGAGGAACTAACGATCTCTTCTAATTGCCGGTTAAATTGGGCACTGTCATCAAGATCGTCCGCCTCTTCACAAAACCAATCTGACCTTGGCGCTTGCGGAACAGAAGAGGGCACGCGTTTGTTGAAACTGATTCTCCAAACAATGGTTACGTCACCCACGCTGATCTCAGTTGGTCAGTGGGATTAACTCCATTTTTTGGATTTGGTGCGCAAGTTAAGGTCAACCGAAAACAAAGAAGTTTGTGGAGGGCGTTTGTTGAAAAAAATTGTGTTGAATGTTTTGAATACAACAGAAAATTTGTGCTACTTTAATAATTGTTACATTGATAACAGAATTCAAGAAGACCTTTTAAACACTAGCAACAAATCAAGCTTGACAACGTTTGCTTGGAAATACGCACACACACGGCTCTCCTCCCACGAATGTTTTAGATTTTTTCGACTGTTTGTAGCTGAGCATGCTTGAGTGTTGTTCATCCGTCCGGCTGTCTACTTTGTTTTATCAATTTTTATCTTTTTATTGCGATTCTCAGCATCCGGAGTTTTTTGGAACAGCAAGACAGTTTTTAATTAGTTAATATTTTAGTCGATATGCCTGCCGTTATGGGTCGGATGTTAATGCCTGCACTTCGCAAAAACGAAGTGCTTGTTGTTAGATTCCTTGGCATCGGAGGAGGAACAGTTCAACCAAAACCAGCACTCAAACAGTTAACTGTCAACGAGGTTGGACATTTCCGCTACGAGAGAGATCGTTCCCGCGACTCTAAGATGGCCAATCCACAGAAGTTGGGCGACACTCCAGTGCGGTTAGTCAAAAATGCTCAATTTTTAATAAGTTAATTGATTTAGCTTTTTGGTCCGACGTCTTGGACATGCATTCGAGTTATATCCCCTTTTCTTCTTGCTTGGTTTCTGGTGTGTAATTTTCAGCTACATTGTGTACATCAGTTTTGAGAAAATTGAAGTTTGGATTGACCGAAGTAACCCAACACCGCCATGGGACTGGTAATTTTAGAATTTATAGCAGAAACCTTACTGTTTAATTTCAGGGAACGTGTTCGTGACAAGTAAGACTTTGTAGATTTAAATTTATCGTTAAAAAGTTACATGTGTGTTTTAACGTTCATTGCTTTTAGGTACTGGAAATTGCCGACTCTTGCGTAAGTTTCTGTCAAACCAGTTTAAAGACTAATTTGTTTGTGTTTAGTTTCGACCGCACTGGAGTCTCTCACCAACGTTTGGAAATCATGGAACAACTTCAAGACCAGATGGTTGAGGCCGCAAAGAAGCGAGGAACACGCTAAACAACTGTAAAATAGGGTTTCTTTAATTGACAAATGTTGACTCCCGTTCTATAGATTTTGAATGTAACTTTTGCAGGTTAGAATAAATTCTTCAATCAAAAACATCGGAAGCTTTAAAGTTACGTAAGTGACTGACCACAACAACCTAGTGGTCAACACCCGCACGTGAATCTTCCAATTTATTGGTGTGATCTTCTTTCGTTAAGCCGGTTTTCTTCTCCGCATGGCGCTTTTGATTCACACTTAATCCAGGCGTTTGTTTTTATTTGTCTTGCAAGTCGTTTCTTTGAAACACCGTCATTCAAGATGAAGTCATATTCCCAGGTGTTAATTATATTTTTTGCTGTTCATTCGACAATTATTGATGCTTCTTTTGGTGGAGACTTTCGCAACTTTTGTTCACGAGAGATACGGATCAGACATAGTCCATTTACTAGAGCGAATGGATCTTGGGAAAGAAGCTTCGGTTGGCGGATCGGAAGTTGGAGAGCCTCGCTTTGAAGGCCAGCCAGTAATCATTGTTCACGGAATTACCAACAAGATTAGCAGATTCAATGTAAGTTGTTCATTTGAAAGATTTAATTTGACTTTAAAGTTTAGGGCATCATTCGAGAACTGCACAAACACGGAAACAAAAACGGAGTTTTTGGAACTACAGTAACTTCAATACTTACTATGTTTAATACTTATTATGTTTAGTGGGGAGACGCAGGAGTAACACCGGTTGGATTGGTTGAAATGAAGTGTTCGTATGTGAAACAACTTCGGCAATTGATCATTGCAGTCTACGAATACATTGGTCAAAAGGTTGACATCATTGCTTATTCGATGGGAAGTCCGCTTGTAAGAAAAGCTATTCTGGGAGGTTTATGCGTCGACAGTCGCGAAGTAAGTTATAGAATAACTTAATATAATGATCTTATTGGGTTCAGATTATTGGTCCCGCCTTTGACCGAATTGATCGACACATTTTTGAGTGTTGCCGGCTCGAATTCTGGCAGTTCACTTTGTTTTGTTCCGATTCCTGTTGGCACCTGCAATAAGCGAAACGGACTTCATTGTGATAGCGAGTTTTTGAATGACATTAACTCCCAAACACGCTATGAAGGCGAACACATATTCAGCATCTTTTCAACTCATGACGACAAAGTAAGTTTAACTTTTTCCAAAACGTTAATGTTTGAATGATATTTAAAGGTTGGATATCGAACTTGCGGAGGAAAGCTTACAAGTCCCATTTTAAAAGAAGACGGCTACGTCAAGAAGTCTCATTTAAACCACGACCAGGTAATGGACTCGACGCACAAGATCCAAATCAACTTGATTCAAAAGCACATGCCATGATTTCTAATTTATGAATAAACTTCAAACACGTCTTGATTTGATAACAACAACTTTTAATTCGATTTTGCGGAACAACCAAATTACACGTCTGCCAAATGAACAATTGTTTTGAATGATCGGCGCTCTCATTGACATTGAAATTATTGCGCGCAATGGTTGCGTAAAAGCGAAAGTTTCCGAAACAAGCAGCCAAACCTTAAACGGGAATGCTGGAGACGATCGTTTAAACGAGCACGTAACAATGAGAAGTCCGCTGTCCATTGTTTCGATCAAACAATTTAAGGTCGGAATGGCAAGCAATTTAAAAGTATTGTTCAGAGTGAAATGAACACAAACGCATGTTTAGTTAGTTGTTGTTCAAATTTTGTTTCCTCTTCCAGGGCCTATTTGGTACAATAAACACTTATGTACAGCAGTTGTGCTTGATTTCCGAACCTTTCGCCGAAAACGCCTATGTCCATCCAGTTTGCAAGTTGATAGGTTTCAATGCAAACTGTAGTGTAAAACCAGCAACTGCGTTCATTACTTCCTACCGCAAACTGGCTAGCTTTACGGTTTGCGCCTCTGTTTAATTAGTTGTTGATCTAGTGTTTTTTGTACAAGTTGCCGGCAAATCATTTTGTTCAATCACTGCGCATATTCAAATAATTATCAGCAACGAAGATGACAGGCGCGCGTTTCATTTCCGAAAGAAACAAATAATTTTGCGTAATTTAGATTTGACCATGCGCCGATCACACAATCCCATCTATGTTGTTTGTCTTTTGCTTTCGGTTTTATTGACCGTTGAGGCGGCTCGAGGATCGGAAGACTGTAAAGACAATGATTTCAATTGCCAAGATTGGGTTGCTAGTGACAATTCAGGCAAGTTTTTGACATAAATACAAATAATGGTCCAAACTTCTTATAGGATGTTCACGTGCTGGCTACATAAGAGATTCGTGCCCACGCTCTTGTGGATTTTGTCGTTTCTTGCCAAAAAGTGAGTTTTGGTTGTTCAAACTGACTAACTTAAAAAGCTTTCTAGAATTTGATGTCAGTCGAATCCCAGCAAACTTGCAACATCTTGGATTTTTAGTTGGAATTTGGAGATCTGAACATGGCGGCAAAGGCTATGTGAGTTTTGTTAGATGTTTTAAAGACAAGGTTATATTTTGAAGGTTTCCAACGATTCCAAAGTTCACTTACGGCGAGCAATTAGAGTTTTCTTTATCTGATAGCCACATGACTTCCATCCCAGCACTCAACTATACGTAAGCTATTTAAAACCCAAACAACGAAATTATTTCCAATTTAGGGCGTTTGCTTGGACGGTGAATCAAATGAACGAGGAATTGCACAGTGAGAACGGCTTCATTGCAGTTCGACCGGGTTCAGTGGAGGTTTGTTTAAAAGAAGTTGTGTGTTTTAAAACTACACAATTTTAAGGCGTCAATGAACACCGTCATGTCAAATGGATTTGTCACAATTGAAGAAGGCCAAGTAAACAGCAATCGTATTCGTTTTCGTTTAGTCGACATCGGTAGAATCAGCTTTTTCGCGCGATTTGCCTGTTCACGATGTAAGTTTAAAAAGAGACGTTTAAAATGATGACATAAACCAATTGCAGTTGATTCGAGAGTGGACACTTATCGACGCCAAAACATTGGAGTCACGACTTGACATGTGAGTTTTTGAACTTTTAAACACAATAACGATTTGCACAATTATTAAACTTGAAATGTCAATGAATTTTCACAGAATTAAAATGAAGTTCGAAGCAACTAATACCGACATATTTGTTCATAAAAACTAACCACAACATTGAACTAGAATGAAAGTTTACTGAACGTCAATAAGCAAAAGTATTTTTTGGTCTTCAACTTTAATTCTGTGAAAATTCATTGACGTTTCAAGTTTAATAAGCAAATCGTTATTGTATTTAAAAGTTCAACAACTGTAATTCAAAAACTTACAGGTCGACACTCACTCATGGGATGCGTGAGCACACAATAATCACTTACACAAAAATCTTCCCATGAATCAATTACATTTAGGCGTTTTACATATCTGTACAGTGATAAAGCTTTTGTTCAGTTGTTACGATAATCGTTTATTCAACACAAAGCAAAGCCATTGTTTACGGCAAAATTTAATCAATTATAGAGAATAGCTTAATTGTTCAGCTTTATGCGGCGTCCTGTTCTGCTGCATCGTACTCGCCGCCCTCTTGGTCATCAGCGCTGGCCTCTTGGTATTGTTGGTACTCACTGACCAAGTCATTCATGTTGGACTCGGCTTCAGTGAACTCCATTTCGTCCATACCTTCACCAGTGTACCAATGCAAGAAAGCTTTACGGCGGAACATAGCGTTGAATTGCTCGCTGATACGTTTGAACAATTCTTGAATGGCAGTGGAGTTTCCGATGAATGTTGAAGACTAAAAGAGTAATTACAGAGTTTCAAAACTTTGCAATTTATTACCATTTTCAATCCGCGTGGAGGAATGTCGCAAACGGCAGTCTTAACGTTGTTCGGGATCCATTCAACGAAGTAAGCGCTAAACAAGTTGATTTAACAACTGCAGTGAAATCAACAAAAGCTACCTGTTCTTGTTTTGAACAGACATCATTTGGTCATCGACTTCGCGCATGGACATGCGTCCACGGAAGATTGCAGCGACAGTGAGGTAGCGACCGTGACGAGGATCGCAAGCAGCCATCATGTTCTTGGCATCGAACATTTGCTGAGTCAATTCAGCAACAGTTGAGGCGCGGTAAGCAGCGACGTTCTTGGCAGACAATGGAGCAAAGCCAGGCATGAAGAAGTGAAGACGTGGGAATGGAACCATGTTGACGGCTAGTTTACGCAAATCAGCGTTCAATTGGCCAGGGAAGCGCAAGCAAGTGGTGACTCCACTCATGGTCATTGAAACAAGATGGTTCAAGTCGCCGTAGTTAGGGTTGGCCAACTTAAGTGTCCGGAAGCAGATGTCGTATAAGGCTTCGTTGTCAATGCAGAAAGTCTCGTCGGTGTTTTCGACCAATTGATGAACAGACAAAGTAGCGTTGTAAGGCTCAACAACAGTGTCGGAGACCTTCGGTGATGGAACGACAGAGAAAGAAGACATAATACGGTCTGGGTATTCTTCACGAATCTTCGAGATCAGCAAAGTTCCCATTCCTGATCCGGTACCACCACCCAATGAATGAGTCAATTGGAATCCTTGCAAGCAGTCGCATCCTTCGGCTTCTTTGCGAACAACATCTAAGACATTGTCGACGAGTTCAGCTCCTTCGGTGTAGTGACCCTTGGCCCAGTTGTTGCCAGCGCCAGATTGCCCGAAGACAAAGTTGTCAGGGCGGAACAGAGTTCCATAAGGGCTGTTGCCTAAACACAAATGTAAATAAACGCTTCACAATTTGAGTTTTTGTTTCGCCTTTAAACATTTAACGATTTGAAATTTCTTATGAATAAACACTTTTAAAATCGTGTTACAGCTTTAAATCGGACTTACGGACAGAATCCATTGTTCCGGGCTCCAAATCGACAAGGATAGCGCGAGGAACATAACGGCTGCTTCCGGTCTAAAATAACCCAGTTTTATAAGCAATACTTTATTTAAACAAACCTCGTTGTAGTAAACGCTAATGCGCTCCAATTGCAAATCACTTTCACCTTTGTAAGTACCATCTAAACACATTCACTTATTTACTTAACTACTCAAAAAACTAACCAGCTTGGATGCCATGCTCGTCAGAGATAACTTCCCAGAATTTGGCACCAATTTGGTTACCGCATTGGCCAGCTTGGATGTGAACGATCTAAAAATTGAAAGTGTTTAAACACTGTCAAAGTTGTCAAGCTATTTAAAACTAACCTCACGCATTTTTGCTTTGCACAAGTGTCAAGCGTTAAGGTCCGAAACTGAAAGTGTCAAATGAAAAAGCTGTACACGTTAAACAAATTCACGAAGTCATTTGAGCCCGACCGCAAAACACATCTCAACACTCCAAACGGTAAGCAAACAATCAAGCATTTCCAAATCTGGCTGAACACGCTAATATGAGAGCGTCTCTTCTCGATTTGCAAAAGTGCCGCGCATTCATCCCCCGCGCAAAGCTCCCAAAAGCATTCGCTATGAGACCTTCTGCCACAACGAAAGTTAGGATTGCGCTCATTCAATTGACTGTTCACTCTGCTTTCGGGTATTCAAATTATTTGAAAACTCGCTTCAAAGACAAAATAAACAAGAACTAGCAAACAAATGAGTAACTCAAATAAGTTGACGAAAGCGCAAAGAGCAAAGGAAGTGGTTTGTAAGGCTGCTGGACGGCAATTCCATTGGAGGCAATTATCCGCGTCTTTCTGGTTTCTTTCATGGACAAAGAGTGGCAGTCCGGGCCGCAGCTGGATACACGCTTTTTGTCCAAATTGCAAGGCCAGTTCGATGCCACCACAAACGGGTTTCAACGCCGACTGCGCTAATTCATTTTCTTTGAACCTAATAAGCTGACCTCGCAAACGTCTCTCCAATAGCCTTAGACGAAGGGAGGACTGCATTTCGGTGTTTATAGGCCTCGAATTTCCAAACTTATTGTTTATTTGTAAAGTTGGAAGCAAAGGATAAATCATAGGCAAAAGAAGGGCATGCGAATAAAGTCGTAAATTTGCATCGAAGCCAGTCGGCAATGCCGTTTGATAGATTCGTTGTCATAGCATGTCAAGCACTGTCACGATTTGACGACACCATAGGCGCTTGCATGTTGTACAAAAAGTAGACAAGAGGATAACGTCGAATAGCTAATCAAAGTTTTGACCGCTGGCCAGTCAAATCAGAGCACGTGTTGAGTCCCAAAAATCACCCAGCAGCGCTTTTCCGCAGGCTGTCAGGTTCAAAACAAATGTCACTTTTTTGAAAATTATGCCCAACAACAAACGGCAGGCGGCATTTGATTCAAAACAAATGTGTTAATCGGGGTGTGTTAATTGGGATTTAAGCAAAACTTTAAAATCGAACGAGTCAATCAAACTCGGAAGCAGCGGAAAGGGTAAAGAGAATGCGCTGCTTACTCATCTCTGTGTGACTGAGTGCAGTGGGGTCATTGTTTTGGGCGGCTGAGCTATTGCGAAACTCGATTTTCGGAGGCCAAAGCCAAAACCAGCAATTCCGCTGGGCAATTGAGTAGCGTGCAAACAATTCCGAAATGAGAAAATAATTAAAAACGCTTTACTCGACTGCTCTGCTCATTTCGGGCCTAAACACGATATATCTGCAAACTTGCGACAATGAAACACTCATTAACGTAGTAGGGGCAGGAAAACAAGTGCGCATGAAAGTTATGGTCAGGAGAGGCGAGAAGGACGAATCGATTTACCTGCATACAGGCCGCTGTTCAGTCAACCAAAATCGCCCTTTTGCAACAGTATTCGTGAAATGCAACGGATCCCTTGGCTTGTAGCGCGCAGATAAGATCGTGATTTCGAGTGTGCCGACAAAGGTTACTAATTGCGTGAAAGTCCAAAAACTGAAACCGGCGGAATTGGAAGTTTGAAGTCTTTCGAGACTTTTGAGGAGAATAAAGTTGAATTGCGCCTAAAGCGCGCACCCAAAAGTGTTACGAAAGTGCCTCCACGGAGCAAAATGCAGTAGATACAGAGACGCACAGTTGGTGGTGGCGTTCCATTCAAAGTATGCCTACACTGTGCTGCCCTGTTCAAACCACAATGCGAGTTTTAAATTCATGGAGAATGTCCGAAAGCCAGAATTCGTGGACGGCCTAGCGCATTATAGCCCAGCAGCCGAGTACAAAAGGAAGGCCCAAAGTGGTGGTCGATGGCGCGGCCAAAATGAAACCACTCTTCTCCATGAGCGGTCCATTTCTTGGCAGATGCGGGAAACATAAACCGAAAATCCGTGCATTTCCAATGTGGCCATTAATTTCGGACAAAACAGTTTGGAGCTTTGACTGCGAAGCGCTGGGAATGTTTTAACGCACACGAATAACTCGAGAAAGCAGTGCAAAAAACAAAATTGCAGCTCAAGTGAATACACATCGAACGACTTTGTAACTCAACTCTCCACGCAAATTGGCAGAATTTGCGCCCTAAATTGGCTTGTCGTTATGGCAACATTCGGTCTAAAGTTGCAGTAAACAATCCATCCGCGCTGCACATCTAGCCAAAGGTAGCCACGACAATGCAAATTACCGGTAAACAAATATACAATTTATTGGCTCTTTTCATTCAAAGTCACAATCGACATAATTGACTTAACGTAATTAATTACAAAAATGGTTGACAAGAACGGTAATTGTTGCGCATTCCACTCAAACGCATGTCTTGAATCGCCGCTCCACGAACCACAACTTCTGGAACAATCGGTTTGGGGAATTGTGGTTGCATTGCTACGGGCAGCTCGTTTACACTGGCTTGACGCAGTTGTTGCGATGCCATGAGTCTTTCGTTCAGCAACATTGGTGAAACATTTCCAGTCAGTCGATTCTGCTGAAGTTGTTGGCCCGAAGACGGATCTTCCTCGACAAAAGGATCTTTCGGTGAAATAGTTGTGGCGATGTCGTTGGCATAGTTCTGAACAGCTTGCCCATTTTGTAAGAATAAACGATTGGCCAAGATTTGCTGACTTTGAGCGAATGTGAGAGGAGTTGTTTGTGGGGCAGGATGGAGAACTACTTCTGGGATAATTGGTGCAGGAAAGGGAGTAGAATGCTGATGAGATGTGTCCACTTGTAAGAGATCATTTTCTGAAACAAAGGAATTAAATACAGCGACTTCAGGTATTTGAAATGTTAATTATGTTTTGTTCACCTCCAGAACGAAAGTCCGTATACTGTCTCTGATTTAGCGCTTTTGCCGCAGTCAATAAAAATGAATGCAAAGAAATGGTAGCCAGAAACAAAAAACGTTCGAACTGCATTTTACAGTTAAAATGAGAAACTTTTGAAGGGTAAGTTTAAATACGGACTTGAACACTCAGAAACATCAACGGGTTGGCACTTCGCCGTTGAATGACCTTATTGCGCATTTGAATTGTGGCTAATTTTTAACTAATCGAATGCGCATCTCTTCAAAAATGACCACTAAGTATGTCAAGTTGTTCAATTCGCTTTTTGTAAAAAATTCATTTGAAAAACTTACAGTTTGTTTTAAAGCTTCTTTATTGAACGAGATCGGAATTGGAGAAAAGAAAGAAGAGTTTAGAAGCGAATGTAAATATTAATTTGTCCTTCCAGCTCTTCAAAAGACTCCATTATTGCCACGCGTAAGCCAAGTATTGTAGAGACTGTCTGAGGAATTTGAGTTAAAGTGGTCTTTCCACGACCTCTTATATAATACCGGTGCAGGGCGGTGAACAATGACCTACTGATAAGCGTCCGCATTGGCAGCGCCGGTGTGTTTCTGCTTTGTTGACGATGGCAACGTAGTTCACGAAGGGGATTAGATCGTTTTCCTTGTGCACTTTGTACGTCAGCGCGATCAACGAACGGCATGTGGTAAACAATGAGGGCGTTGTGGGTTGTCCACGATTCCTGTGGCCGGAACCCCACAGTGATCGACTATTTTTGGGCGCAGAAAGCCTTGTTTGTTTATTTTGGATCAGCGCTTCGTGGGTGACAGTTTCGAACACACTCTAATGATTGATCTGCAGAAACGTCAATGAGGACTTCCAAAAAAATGTTAAGTACACAAACAACAACCGTATCTGGCGATTAACACACTGTGAAGCATTTCAAATCTTAAAAATAAGCTGTTATCATACTCAACTTGCAAATCAATCAAACTTAAATCAACAATGACTACGTTAATGTAAAACAAACACAATTTTTGATCAGAATTAACATTCAAGAATGTTGTGAAGTGATACGGTGACGCAGACTATTTTGGATCAACAACATTGCATTCTTTATTAGCCAGGAATAAACCATTTCCAATAAAAGCAATTCCGCTAGTTACTGTAATTGTTTCGCTGACTGTTTCGCAAATTTGGTCACTTTATGTATCCCACGTCCGAACATTTGCATTTCTTGTGCAAACTACAGATCCCATTCAAATAAATTACGTCAGTGAGCTTGCACGAAGTTTTTGTGTGCTTTGTTGTTGCTGTAGTTGTATTAAATGTGGTCCGATTTGATTTCACGTGCACAAGTGATTATAAGAATTCTCACTGCTTGATAAGCTGAATTGCAAAAATGGAAAATGCTGAGCTGTCACTCCGGTGAATTTGCAATTTTTCAAACGTTTCTAAGCTTATCAGTCAAATGAATAATCCCTATCGAAGAGCAAGAAGCGGCGAGGACAAAGTTGAATGGACTCGTAAAGGGACAAAGAATCATTTTGGAAGGTCAAATTTAGAGCAGATTAAGCATGTGTTTATTAATTCAATAACAATTCCTTGGACTTTGCAATCAACAAAAGTTGTTTTTGAGCTTCAAGATGTCATAATGTGGCTTATCTGGGAAAGTTGGCACTTGACGTGAAGCACAGTTTTTGCAACGCTTATCCGGCTTATAGTGCTCGCTTCATTGAAATCACGCAAATGAGTGTTTTTTAACGTCGGTTTAAGTTGACTATCTAAGCGTTGCATCTCTTTGATTGTCGTCATATTTGGTCGTCGAATCAAAACAGTTCAAACATGTTTGCTTTGAAGCTTAAACCGTCCCGATCGTTTGTTTGAATGGGTTTCACACCTACGGAACTGCTTTCGTCAAATTTCTTCAGATTCCGAGTAACTTTTAATATGATAATCTTTTCTGGTTTAAATTTCGTTGCGTCGCTTGAACTAAAAATAACTCTGCTTCTTATGAAATTTTATGTATTACAAAATGTGTTGATTTAAACTTTGATCGTTTGGTAAGTGGGGGTGTTTTGCATTAAAACAACGCCAGTCACAAAAGAAGTAGGATATTTAATGGATAAAGCAAATAGACATGGGAAAAAGAATTCATTCGTTGTGGAGCTTGAATGAAGCCAGTGCGCTGATTTTTTATGCATTCGATAAAAGCTTTTTAGATAAAAAATAGTGCTGAACGATAACACTTCTAAATTAGTTCAAGCCTGGTGTTAATCCCCCGCATTATTTACTAGCGAATTTTCATAAAACGCTTTTAACGACTTGCATTTTGTCCATAAATTATCCAAAATGCACAATAAACTTTTCTTACACACAGCACGTTTTTGCAGAAAAATCGGGCGCAGCTAGCTACAGAAAATATTTTGGATATTCCATACTTTTATTTATGAAATCGCTTTCACAATATTGCTATTTTACACTGTGATAATTTGCCTCAAAATGTAAAATAGAAATTTTCTCTTGAAGTCTCTTGAAGTTATGAAAACTCCTCATCAAAACACGAGAATTTGCCTCAAAAATGTAAATTTTCTATTTTAATTTTATCACGGCGTGTTTTTGTTAACTTTTTAAAAGCCTCAACTCATTTCTCATTACTTTATTAACTTCTTACGTTATTAATTCCTGCACTGCGTGTTTTATTGACCCGTTATAATTTGAACTACCTGTAATATTGTTTATTTAGATTAGCAATGGATCAAGCTGCTATAGAAAAGCTTGAAAATTTGCTTTTCACTACGTCTGGGCCAACTGAAGCTTCACACCGATGCGTTGTGGTTTTCAACAAAAAATGCGCCGTAACTTATCGACACAGCTCTCAACATGTTGGCTTCAAGGTTGGTGATCAGCTTAAGTTGTACGGAGTTACAGATCCATCTTTGGTAGTCAAGTTTGTTTTAAAATGCCAATTCTTAATAATTTAAATGTTAACTTTTTAGGTTTCTGTGATTGCCATTTCTGAACAGAATGCAAGTGATTTTGTGATCTTTGAGAACACTGAAGGCCAATTTCCAGACTATCCGCGCAATTACTATTCTATGTACTGTGGTCAGAGTTATCTTCAGCTCGGAATTGGTCGAGATCGTAAGCCTATTTGGAAGCATGGAATCACTTCAAAGAGAGAACATATGTTTAATATCTTAATTTAGCAGAAATTAATTCACTAATTTAGATGGATTCAGGATCTGGCGTGTTCGACACAAATGGTTGTTTCCTCGGCATGTGCATTGCAAAGAAAAAGCTTTCTATGTCTGCTCTTCGCATTTCGGATTTTGAAGTTCGTGTAAATTGCGAGTCGATTGCTGATCATCTTCCAGCGCCAAAGTTTGTTTCCGTGGACGCTATTGAAGGTTATTTGCCCAAAGAGGAGGATCCAGATGTAAGTTGATTTTAGTTTGGAAATTGCTTTATTTTCGTTTTTAGTTTCCGTGGGAGCCTCCAGAAAAGAAACCTTCAATTGGAGAAACTTGAGTGCGCCGAACCTGACTAAAGGATCTTCACTTGTCATAAGTTGTTCAAGAGTGAATGTAAATAAACGATCTTATATAAATGTGCACATTGTTTATTCTTATTTGTTTCTGAATTGTGATTCAAGGTTGTTTAGCGTTTAAAGTTTTGTTATCTCTTAAATAGTGTTTTATTCAAGTTGACTTTTGAATATTACAGGGTGCGACAATTACACTTATAAACAAACATCGACTAATTTGAAATATTAAAAACAATAAACAACTAAGCTTGTTCCGCATTGAAAACGAGTGCATGACTCAAATAGCCGTTAAACCAGTACAAAAACAAAATCGGATTAAATGGTTCGTGAACTTCGCTTCCACGTTTTATACGGCTGTTCAGTTGGCAAAAACACTTATTTACAAAAATGGGCTCTTTGACAGTTTTCATACTCGCTTTCTCCTGTTTTTGCATTGGATTTTCAACATCCGAGAAGATTGTCAACGCCTGGCGCAACATAAAGCTAGACGATCCAGAAATCATTGTTTGTGTTGTTTGTTGTGCAATAAACTTATTTTAATTTTAAGCTGTATGCAAACAGAGCTCTCAGGAGAATCAACTCCAATCAGACAGAAGATGCCACGCAATATAAAATTCTTCAGATTCTTGAAGCTAAAATGCAAGTCGTGTCGGGTAAAGTTAACTAGCTAGCTATTTTTAAAATTCGTACTTTAGGCAAAAATTTCCTAATCATCTTCCGAATTGGGTTGACTGATTGTCCCAAGGTACACTCGTTTTAATATTAATCGAATGGCCCGATATTTAGAACACAAAATGTCCTGACGATGCAAAAATTCTATCAACCAAAGATTACCGAACGCTTATCTACTCACAACCTTGGAACAACATCGAAAACTACGCGTTTACAGAGGTACAAACAAATTAAATAGAAATCTTTATTATTCAAATTATAGCAACAACAGCAAGATTACACGAACAATTTGTCTGTGTTACAAAAGGAATGCCCGTCTTTGATGCTAACTTTGTTTGCATTATTTGCGATAACTATGATTCGACTTGATTATTGAAACCCCTTACGAAATAACACTTTATTAAATAAAACTTAATTGACCTAGTTACGTGATTGTGATCTTATGCGGACGCGAGTTGCTTCTGATTCTTGAAGTAAGGATCCTCAAAAGCGTGCAAGTAGTGATAATTAATCCAGCGGCTCAATTGTGCTGTTTGGGCTGATAAATTCGTGCAGTGACAAGCAAACAAGAGTAAATTCCGTGGCTGAACACGCCATGCAAAACGCATAAAGACTGAAGAGTAGATGCATAACGCCTAAAAAGTGATGTAATAAAATCAACTCGTTCAAGTACAAAAGCTCACAGTTGTCATGTTTCCCTAAAAAAGCAGTTATTATTGTTAAAATAAGAAGTTACTCACCGAAATCATGTCTGGATTCTTTTTCAAATCAGACAACGCAGCGATTGGCAATCCCCAATTCGCAACTAAACAATGTACGTAAAACAACCAGTTTATGTGAATACTCACCTGGACCCCAAAAATGTGTTGACAGAAAATAGTTCTTCCATTCAGCAAAACTGTATCGCTTGAAATAGCCAACAACTGCTCTAAATTCAAGATGCTAACTTTAACAAGAACGTCGATGAAAGTACCTATTGACGGCCGACATATTTGATCTACTAGTCTGACCTAAACCTCAAAATAAGTTTGAACAAAAAGTTCAAAACAAAGTATTGAATTGTCGTGAACAAAGCGAAAAACACAATAAACAAATCTTCGACAAATTATTTATTTATTCATTACAAAAGCCTTATTGAGATTCATCAGTATCTACACTAACAACATCCTCAAAACTAGAATCATTTTCCTCTTCAGAAAGCTCGGGTTCCGCAGCTTCTTGCTGTTCTTCTCTTTCCACTTCTTTAGGCTGAACCAATGTTTCCAATTCTTTGTGCATCAAGTTAAGAGATCGATTTTGAATGTCGCGTGTGATTTGTGGTTTAAACATTGAGCCTTGATGCTCTGCACCGACACCTGAAAGCAAGATTTAAATTTATGGTTTTATTGGTAAATTGGAACTCATTTAATTAATAGGACATCTAACCTAATTTTATCTGATACACTATCTAATGCCTAAGAATTTAACTCTACGTTAGCTCAAACCAAAAACTACTAGACCATATCTTGCCAAACAATAAAACCAAAAACTTTAATTGTTCTCACATAAGTTCTCCATGTAGTTAAGTTGATCTGCCACAACTCGGAAGATGTCCTCTTCAAGCGTCCGATTGAACTTCTTGACAGTTTCATCCATCTTTGTCTTTGAGATCTAAAAATCAAATGTGAGATAAAACAATGCTAAATGAGTGTACCTGTTTGTCCTTTTCTAAATTGCTAAAAATTTCCTTTGTGGTGTCCAAGAGCTCGAAAATTTTCTGATCGACTTCATCCAAATCTGAAAGCCGCTTATCCAAACCAGCGCCATAGTCCATAGACGTTGAAGGCCCACCTTGTTGCTGAGCCATCTGAAATATCCAAAATGTATTTAATCAAATCAGAAAAATAAGCCGCGAAAAATAAACAAGTAATTAGTGGTGTGCAACCAATCAAACAACACTTGAAAACCGCAATAATATAACAATTTATATAAGACACTATTAACAACAACTAATTCATTTGGATTTTGCCGCTTTGGCATTCTTGACAACGGTTGCAGGCATGTCTTCCAAACAATTGAAATATTTGCGCAAAGTACGTCCAAATCTCTTTCTGGTATTGTTGTTATCATCACTTGCGATTCGCACATATTCGTCATGTTCGGCAATTCGTCGTTTCATCTCCATCTTTTCAACCCAAAGCTTTTGCATCAGATACGCATCGTCGTCCAAATAAGGCACCTCATATTCCTTTGTTTTTGTAACTTCAAACGGCTGATAATGCTCTTCCGCTTGTTTCCTAAACATAGAATGTCAATCAACTTAAATCGCCCAAACAACTCACTCATAAGTAAAGCCAGCAAATGAAGTAACAGTGCGCATAGGCGGAGAAGCGCTGTCACCTGTTTCCAATCGCAAAACGGCATCGTTACGCTCATGAACAACGGCTTCTAAGTTTTTCATGCTCTATAATTATCAGTTAAATAAATGATTATTGAAACCGACAAACCTCTTTTACTTTGTCCAAACGCTCGGGATTCGCAAAATAGTTGCCTCGAGATTCACGCAAATGTTTCATTGTAAGAAGCTTGTTTCGTTCCTTCAGCAAAACATACCTGGAAATAGTTAATTAAACCTTAAAGATTGTGTGAATACCCACCAAAGCTTGTGTAAATCGCTGTTTGATTTCAGTCTCAACTCATCCTCGGACCATGCTCGTCCTGGCCTGTCTTTTGGTCGAAGTTCACCAACACCCATATTCTTTTCATCCTCTTCGAAGAACTCTCGCAAATTGTATTTTGCCTGAGAAAATGTGAGCATATCTCCCTAAAAAAGCAGTTATTATTGTTAAACTAAGAAGCTACTCACCGAAGTCATATCTGAGTTCTTTTTCAAATCAAACAATGCAGCGGTTGTTGATAACCCCCGATTTGCAACTAAACAACATACATCAAATTAACTAGTGTATGTGAATGCTTACCTGGACCTCGAAAATGTGTTGACAGGAAATAGTATCGCTTGAAATAGCCAACAACTGCTCTAAATTAAGATGCTAACTTTAACAAGAAATCGATAAGCGCATATTTACCTATTGACGGCCGACATATTTGATGTACTAGTCCGACCTGAAACTCAAAATAAGTTCAAAACGAAGTATTGAATTGCAGAGTCCGCAAAAGTTTGAGAAGCAAATTTATCAAAAAATGCAACACAAAAACAATTTCTTGCAAGGAGCAAGCATTTTTTGTCAAATTGTGCCACAAACGTGAACAAGCCGCCAGGTTTTGAGTTATTCGATTGTGTGCAGTTAAACTACTTCGCCAAAATGGAGTCCAAACTTAAAGAAGAATTACTAGACGAAATGTAATTTAAAGAACAGTTTGATCTCAAGATTGATTTCCCGCTGGATGGAAACGTACATAATGAGTTCACGAAACTTCTAATCGAATTTGGCTATAATGCTCCTCATTTGTAACTTTTGATTAATTGCTTTAATTTCGGTCTTGCTAAATTCAAATTGAAGAATAAACAGTTAACTTATTTTGTTATCAATCACTAATAGAACAACGAGATTGTTTAAAGTAAGTTTAAGTAATCAGACGAATAAGGTGATAAAAGATTTCAACAACATTTAAATCAAGTTTTTGTGTTCAAAACATGTTTAAGCAGTTGGAGCGTCAATTAAAGCACAAAGAGCTAATCCGATGCGCACCAACGAATTAACAAATCACTGGCCAACACATTGACCATTCAGTTTGTTCGGAGCGCTTCTTCACGGGTTTTCTTTACCTTTATTGCTACTTTTTTCAAATGGCAAGTTTTATTTCAATCAATTACAACCAAATATGCAAGTTTAGCGACATGCAAAAGTTGCTGAAGGATCACAAAACTTTCGGCGTCGCCGAAGAGACACTTTTAACTTATTGGCCCAACGAGCGGAGCAGTGTTTAGCTCCAAAAGCCATTCTTTCGAACATCTCAAAGTGCTTTCCAATAACAAAATGGCTTCCAAAATACAACTTACAAAACTCGTTTTTTGCCGATCTGAGTGCCGGCCTAACAATGGGAATTTTTGCTGTGCCTACAGGTTGTTCTTAAAAACAAGTGCATACTTCAAAGAAAGCTGATTTCAGGAATTGCTCACGCCGGAATTTGTGGCGTTGAGCCAGTTTATGGTCTTTACACGTCTATTTTTCCCACTTTCTTGTACATGATCTTCGGCAATTCAAAATATAACGCTCTGGGTCCGTTTGCTATTTTGTCTGTTTTGACGCAGTCAGCCATCGAAAAGGCACAAACAATAATAGAGGACCAGCGTTTCAATTCTACTCGAATTGCAAATGAAACTTTTGGAGCTTCGAACTCATCAGTGGACACGCTGCTGGACTTAAATAATATAACTCAATTTGGTGCATTCAATACAACTGAATTTCATGATGACATTGAACAGATACGGCCAATTCATATTGCCACTACGGTTATGTTTCTTTCCGGAATATTCAACGTAACTCGCTTGTTTAAAACTTTTAAAACTGCAAATCTTTGCAGATTCTGCTTGGCGTCTTTCGTGCCGACTTTCTATCTTGTTACTTGTCCGAGCAAGTCATGAGCGGATTTGTTGTTGGAGGCTATGTCCATGTGTTCTTTTCGCAAATTGGTGAAGCATTGGGAATTAAATTGCCGGCTCGATCGGGTGCTGGATCGTTGTTTTATGCAAGTTTATTAGTTGAATGCATAAGTTTATGTCGTCTGTTGTTCAGAGAGCTCAAGATTTGTTTGAGCATTTTGGCGAGATTCAACTTCCAACCGCAATTATAAGTGCTTCTTCGATGGTTTTTCTCCTGTTTTGCCGAAATGTAGTTGATCCGTGGTTGAAAGGCATCTTTATTTTTCCGATTCCTTATGAGTTTTTACTGGTAAGCGTTCCTATTAAGAACGCTCATTCAAATTTAGTTTTAGGTTGTAATTGGAATTACTGCTATAAAATGCGCTGACCTTTCCAGTCGATACAATGTGTTAGTCGTTCGCAACATCCCCACAGATTTCCCGCCACCGGCATTACCCAGATTTGAATTGATCCCGTCACTGTTTGTAACGACATTGGGGATAACAATTGTCACAGTTTCCATTCATCTGACAGTTGTGAAAATTATCGAAAACAAGTACCACCACAAAACAAACAGTTGTCATGAACTTTATTCACTGGGCTGTGTAAGCGTCCTGTCATCGGCGTTTCCAGTTTTTCCCGTAACATCTATTTTTGCAAGAACGTTGATTGGAAATGCGGACAAAAACACTACACAGGTAACTTTTGAAATCATTTGTTTTAAAATTACTATTGCAGTTGACCATCTTCTTTTCATCACTTGCTTTACTTATCGGAGTTTTATATGTTGGGCCTGCTCTGGAATATTTGCCGAAGGTATGAAAGCGAGTAATTTCAATTAGTGAATTGTTTTTAGTGCATTTTGGCTTCAATCATTCTAGTTTCACTGGCCACGGCATTCGACAAATTTAAAGAGCTGAAAAGACTGTGGCCGTTGTTCAAAACCGATTTGGTAAACAAGAAAAATGATTTAACTTATTTTAAAACGGTTTAGATCATCTTTATTGTGACATTTTTGTTGACATCTTGTTATGATTTGGCTAAAGGGTTGCTGGCTTCAGTCGGATTTGCTGTCCTCACAACAGTCATTCGAAACCAATGGTAGTAGTTTTTAGAAAAAGGACTCAATCCCCTAGTTGTTTAGCTCGTCGTGGCACATTTTGACACACGATTCAGAAATTGACAACTATCGTGAAGCTTCTAAACAGCAATTGAACGAAATAGAAAGCAATGCTTGTGTCTTCCGTTTTGACGGCGCTCTTATTTTTACAAGCGTTCAAAAGTTTACAAAGGTTCTTTGTTGTTGATTGATTTCCAAAGTCTCTTTTGCGATGTTTAGGCAGTTCAAAAAGCAGTTAAACGTTGGGAACGCCGAGATATAAACTCAACTCAAACCGACGAAGCTGGCTGCCGTTGGCGTATTCGACATCAATCAAGACGAAGACGTTCCAGCGACACAGAACTAACCAAATATGGTGCCAATCAAAAGCCGACCATTTTAATAATTGACTGCTCCGGTTTTCCTTACATTGACTATTTGGGACTTTGCACTTTGAAAAAAGTATGATAGTATCATTAAGTAGCTTTTAAACTCTTTTGTTTAGGTTTACAGCGATTTTACTTCCACCGGTGTTGCCGTCAAATTTGCAGCTCCAAAAGGTCAGATCATTTAATAAACTTCAACTGATTAATTTTAGCTTCAATGATTCACATGTTTGAAAACACCGATTTCTATTCGACTGTACCTGAAACTAATGTCTATGCAACCGTGAAATTGGCTGCTGACAAGTGCGGATTAAACAAAACAGAACGATCGTCCATTTCTTTGGATTTAAACGAAGAAGAACTATCAAACATGCACAAAAAATACGATGACTCTGAAATTAATTATGATTGAATATTTGTTTTAATGTAATAAACACTCTTTTATTCAACAACAACGCGATAACTATTAACAACAACAATTTGATTTGACCCGCTTTAAAAAGTATTCTTTACATTAACCTTTGATGACAGCAATTGGACGCAGTTTGACTGTTTTTCGACTAATCTTAGCGTCATCGCAGGTTTGAACAACATCGTCTACGTTCTTATAAGATTCGGGAGCCTAAAAACACAATCTTTAATAGTCTGACATTTAAAAAAGGTTACCTCTTCCATGACCAACTTTGGCGATGCGACTCGGATAGAAATGCCTTTTTGTTTAAGACTGTCCAACACAGACTCAAAGGTCAAGTTTCGGCGAGATTTTGCTCTCGACATTGCTCGTCCAGCACCGTGGCAAGTTGTGCCGAACGTCTCATAAAACCCTTCTTCTGTTCCAGTTAAAACATAACTGTTTGTGCCCATCGAGCCTCCAATCATAACCGGTTGTCCTGAAAGTTGAATTTAACGTAGTTTTTGCAAATCGTAAATGCCTGTAAGTTGGTAATCGACTGGGATCAATGGATGATGTGGTGGGAAAGCACGAGTTGAGCCTTTACGATGAACACACAACTGCATTGGCCGATCGTTGACTAAATGCTCTTCAATTTTGGCAATGTTGTGAGAAACCTAAATGTGACTTTATCCGTTTTTCCAATTATTTAACACTTACATCATAAACAACATTGAGATCCAAGTCGTCTGGAGTTGAGTTGAAAATTTTGGCAAAAGCTTGTCGAACGCAAAAGGTGATACAAGAACGATTGACCCACGCAAAGTTAGCAGCAGCAGCCATTCCTTTCAAGTAGTCTTGGCCTTCTTGACTGCTGATGCGAGCACAAGCTAGTTGACGATCATTCACAACTATGTTGTCACGCGACATTGCCTTTTCCATAGCCACGAGTGAGTCGGTTGCAACTTGATGTCCCAATCCGCGGCTGCCGCAATGTACCATAACACAAACCTGCCCAACATGATCAATTCCCATCTTTGCAGCAGCATATTTGTCGTAAATTTCATCAACAACTTGAATTTCACCGTAATGATTACCAGCACCCAACGTTCCCAGCTAAAAACAAAGTATATAAACCAGTTAGATCAAACGCTTATTTGTTACCTGTGGAAGGCCTCGTTTTTTAGCTTTGGTCGAAACTTTTGATGCATCAGCTGACAACATTCGTCCGCGCTCCTCACAGTGTTCTTTGTCTTCGGCCCAACAGTATCCTTCTCGCAATGTCCAATCCATTCCCCTGTAAATAACAAGTTAACTTAAATGTTAAAAGAGTGCTTACATTTCCAAACATTCCTCAAAGTCTCTTACTTTGATCGGAATAATTCCCTAAAAACAGTTGTTAAAGACCGAATTTAAAATTAATTGAAATTAAAGATTTACTCTTGAGCCGACACCTAAAAATGAAATGTTAGAATTTGTTTCATAAGTTTTAAAACTTGCCAACTGGAATGTGATCAAACATTGCTTGTGCCAATTGCTCTTTGTATGGCTGAACATCTTTTTCGCTCAAATTTGTTCGAATCAAGCGCACACCACAGTTAATATCGAATCCAACACCTCCGGGAGAAACTACTGAATCCGGATTGTTAACGTCAAAAGCAGCAACATTTCCAATTGCAAAACCATACCCAGAATGGATGTCTGGCAAACCAATAGAATGCTAAAGGTATGAAACTTAAAAACATCAGCTAATTTCAACATACTCCAACAATTCCGGGCAATGATGCAACATTAGCAACTTGTTTGACAGCTGGTAGAAAACCGCCAACTCCTTTTTGTTCACACGATATCTTTAATTCTTCGTACATCAAGTTCTCAAGTGTTTCGTTCACGTAGAATCGGCCTTCAACCTAAACAAAGGAATACTTTTAAACATCAACATGCAAATCAAGCTTTTTTATTCATTCTTTAAACTCACATTCATGTTTGACACGAATCCTTTTTTGATTCGAATTGAAGACGAAGTTTGTCTTTCCAAAAACTCAAGTTCTTGTTCAAACGAGCGTGGCATTTTGGCACCTTTGATACGAACAAATAAGAATCCAAAACTGAAATTTAACAACAGAAATTGTTGATGCAATAAGAGGCGTTTCGCAAAACCAAGGGTGCGGCCGTTTGCGATCCTCACAGGAATTTTTATTTACTGTTGTTTGATCGTTTTCGCCATTTTCTGCAAGGTGTCGCCGAATCAGCTCTATAAACCTCGCTACTTCAGCGCGACAACGAAGCCGGAGCGAAAACCATCCAACATGATCACCGCTCAATCAAACATCGAAACGGCTCGGATGAGGGCACTGAAATTGCTAAGAACAAACAGGTAAATTTGGTTTGTTGTTCACACTAATGATGCAATATTTTAAAGAGAACATCGCGTGTCTTCCTACGACTTTGCAAAAAAGTTGGCACTTGTTTTTCGAGACTATGTCAATTTAAGCAAATGCAAAGACGTTCAGTAAGTTGAATAGTCTCTGAATTGCGTCAATTTTGTTCTGATTTAGAGAGTTAATCTTGCTTATTCAATCCGAAGGCGACTACTTATTATCGTTGTACCCGTCTGAGTTTTTTGTTCATAATGTCCGTTGCACCACCTTAAAATTCATCCGCGAAGAAGCTCAAAAAATGGCATTTGGAGAAGAAAACGATATAACTGCATTTGATTCATTGATTGTGAGTCGTTAAACAGTAATTATTCATTTAAAGCGTTTTATAGAAACTGTGGAATGATCCTAAAGACAGTGAGTTGAAAGTTGACATGAAAGAATTGAAAGGCCACGTAATGGGATCAATTGAAGGTAATTACAGTTTAATTAGTAAAGTCACCAACAACTTTTAAGAATATACCGTGGATTTGGACGCATCTAGCGAGGAAATGGCTGAAAAAGCCCTTGATCATGTTACAGCGTCAAGCATTGTTATGACTCTTCGATATTCAAAGTCGGATACGTTGCAGAACTTCTTGAAAGACGTCAAATGTACAATTTTGAGCGTTGACGATGTCGAGTGCCAGAATCCAAAGAAATTGCCATATATTGCTACCTCACCAACCGATATTGTTATCAAAATGAACACCGTTACGCGTATTGTTTTGTCGGCAATTGCTGTTCTCCCCGATGGTTCCTGTGTTATGCCAGCAGGTCAGATAAAAAGCATACTTGTGTGTTTATTCTATTGTTTAGGCACTAGAGCAATTTGTGAAATTGCTAAACTCCACTCGATTCCCGTAATCATCTGCAGTGCATTTTACAAATTCACACCCATTTTCTTTCCAAATCTGAATGAGTTTAACCAGCACGGAGCAGCCGGCCCAATTCTTGGGAATGACACAGAGCTTTTGTCATCGTTCAATTTGAGGGTGACCAATCCGTTATTCGACCATATTCCGGCAAAACTAGTCTCCCTTTACATCACTCAAGACTCAGTTGAAACGCCGTCTCATGTTTACAATGTTCTTACGGAAAGCTATCACCCGGCCGACTTGTATAGCTTCAACAAAAATCAATGTCCCACTACTGCCTAACCGAAAGTTGCGATGGTGCTTAATTAAAATGCCTAATCCGCCGTGAGCTTTAAACGAGTCGCATCAATTGTTGTTATCTGTGATATGTTGAACGATAAATGAATAAATTTTATTCAGCTAATTACTCTAACATCACTATTGTTCACCAATTAACGATAGGCGGCGGTTGAAGATTGAAGACAGTTTGATTGGTCAAGAATCGTTTCGGCCTTCTTTTGTTTGTCTAAATTTTAAAGAATGACAGTTATATGTGTATATGTAATTACTCTTAAAAGTGGCGGAGTCTCAATAACTAGCATTTCTTCCATTACGTGCTCACTATATTGAATGACAGTTGGCGGTACAAAATCTTCTGCCGTGTTTGGCGGAGCATTTGTAAAAGGTATCTTCATCCGGAGCGAGAATATCAAGCCAAAGTCTTGTTCATGCTTTGTTTGTGAGGGCGGTGGACAAGGTTTATAGAACGGTAGACTAGTTAATGCAAATAATGAAATACATGTCTGTACATGCGTGAAGGTGTGTGAAATAAAAATCATCGGAGCAAGCAAAAGTGTTGTCACAAAATACAAAACATGCAACCAAACAAGCTGAATATCCGCAGCAAACATCAAAGAAAAATAAGCTGTCATAGTGAAGGCAAATAATAAAGTTGTCACTTTGCACGTTTTGCTGAAATGATTATTTTGTGTCTTTTTAAAAACAACTAAAACTTACAACGCCCAGTAAAGTTCGCTTAGATTAATTTCTTCTAATCTTGACAACTTGCACATAGTGAAAGAATATATATTTGCGCAATTAAGAGCCAAAAACAGAATCCAGACAGGAACAACAAAGCTCCAGAATTGTTTTGTTCTTGTATAGGCAAAACAATGCGGAGCTTGCAGGCCAAAAAAGTCAGAACAACTAAAATAGCCGGCAATCACTGATATTGTTGCAACCAGAATTGGCAGGACAAATCCAATAACCCAATGAAACGATGTTAGATGTTCAATTACATTCCGAATCAAACTAAACAATGCTTTCTTAGAAGTGGTTTCTCTCAAAAACACTTACCACGTTGCTAAAAAGCTCATCACAACAAAAATAGTTGAAACGAAATTTATAAAGAATAAAATTATGATTTGCGTTGCTATGCACAGTCCTCGACTGTCAGTTTGATATGCGAAAGCACCAAGGAAGATGAACAGAACAGTAAATCCGAATTCCTGGTAAATCTCAAAGAATCTTGTCATCGAAAACTCGTTGAAAATGATGTTAACTACGGTTGTTAGCATGCACCAAGCTGCCATCCAACCTGAAGAAATAAATAGTAGAACTTTAACTGTCGTCAAATGACTAGATGTTAATTGCTCGGCTGGGCATGTTTCGGCGAGTTTGGCTGAATCGAATTGTTTAAGCTATCCTTTGTTTTAATAACAAACCGTTTATGTTTTGTGTTGATGTTTCAACAAAACTACTTTGGCTCACCGTTTCTAATTGACGCTTTTCAATGATATGATTAACTGAAGACCCATTGTTAAACAATAAATTAATAACAAACAAAATAAATAGAATGGAAGTTGAACGCATCTCCTCGCTGTTTGACATTCACATTTTGCAAGAATTCAGCTCAGAGTTGTGCGTTAGAGGAATTTCGAAAATACGTTTGTTCGATTGAATCTACGGGCAACCGAACACAGTCTTGGATACAACGAGTGCGGGTGTTTTTATTCAAAATCCTTTTTGGCGCATTGTCTTTGCAACTTTAAAATTCTGTTCATGTGAATAATGTAAACTTAATTGTTTTCAAGTTGTTGAAAAGAGTTCATTATGCAAATTTTCTTGAATCTACTTGCGATGAAGTGCAATCATTTTTCTCATTTGTTGTCGAGGCATTTGTTTGATCTGTTGGTCTTTGTATAAGCACTGCTTGAAATGCATAATCGTTTTGGCCAATACCCCAATCCGCTCGTGAACTTGAAGAAAGTCTTCTCAATGTTGATGCGCTTGTTGAGCCGTAACAAGAAAGCTGACGGTAAGTTGTTTTTTGGAATTTTAATTTATGTTAGAATGTTTAGTCCAGCCATCTGTTTTTGAATTCGCTGACAAGGAGCCTAGCCAAATGCACGCTGACATTTTGTATGTGGCAGACGATGAATACATACGCATCCTTGAAGACCTTGAACTTATGGCCAATGACGAGTATGCACGAATTCTCAGCGACCTCGAGTTGATGGCAGAAGAGAAAATAAAGACTCTAATCGAGGCGTCGAATCGTGATCTCAAGCAACAGGAGCTTGATTCTATGCACAGTGTTCATCCGACTGTTTTTGAGTCTGAGTCGTTTATTGAATGCCCCTTGGATCAGTAGAGGTAATGCTTTTGAATGGATGTTTTTACTAATACTTTTTGCTGTTTTAGATGCGAGTCTGACCGTGATCAAATCTTCCGCCGATCTTTGTCTTGTCATCATTTTTCAATTTGTGATCTTATGTCGATTGACGATGGAATAAACTGATTTACACATTTGTTTTTGTCTACACCATTTATTGATGAAAATTAAAAAACAATTAAGATGCGTTGGAAAAAGGCTAGCAATAGAATTTGTTCAGCGAATGCTTACGGCGAAGAAAGTTTTGTTGGAGGCAAAATTATAACTCGGTTCTTTTTCGGGGGACTTTGAAAGAGTTTGTTGGCAAAAAGAACTTTACTCAAAAAGGAATAGTTAACGGTTTGTCTATAAAAAGTTTGTTCTTGGCACGGACACTGGACGGGTGTTTAACAGGTTGCCTTCAGTCGATTCAGGTTGCAATTGCGGCAAAACAGATGTGATTCTAGTGGGTAACAAGCAGCACCTTCCACTTTTGAATTCAGCTGTAGGCCACAATCTTCACAGCGGTAGCATGCAACATGATAGGACTTGTCTAAAACAGATGCTTTAAATTCAAAAAGATTAATTGAGTTGAATATATCTTAGTTTGCAAACAACTTTAATTAAGGTACTTAAATGTGTAATTAAACTTCCAGCTTACATTACTGTGTATTTTATAGTCCATTCAATAGCCTAACAAATAAAAGCACAATGCAAAAAGAACTAGAAAAGTTTACACATTTCAATTATAAAAGTTGATTGACTCAAGTGTGCCTTTCGAATCAAAAAAGCTTGCTTGATCAAATTTAGCAATGCAACTTTAATCAGGTATTGTCATAAAACTGTGGAAACTTTTTCCTCAAGCTAATATGTTTAAAGAAAATTTAAACCCCGAGTTTTAAAATTACATACCCATCGCAATCACGCGAGCGACCTCGGTTTCTGTAAAGGTTGATAGTTAAATCAGTCAATCTAAGCTAAGAACATACCGTTTCCGGACGGAGCAATAGCCTTTAAACAAGCGGCACATCTAGGTGAGAATTTCTCGTGATAGCAGTCTAAGCAGTAAGCCGAATTCTCTTTTGTCACTGTGAATGGAATGCCTAAAATATCAAGTTAATAATCTATTGAACTTATAAATTAATTACCGTCTAATGACTTTTGGCAGGACGGGCACACGAAACATTCTAAAGCATATAGTTGATTAGTTAGCTAGAAGAGTTGCGAGCTTGTAAATTAATAAAAACGACATTTACTGACCTGGATGGAAGGCTTGTCCCAGAGCTCGAAGGACTGAAAGCATTAAATTAAAACCAGTTCACTTGGACAGACTTACTCTTTTGTGTGATAGGAGTTGCGCACTTCGAACACTTCTCGAGCGAATTCTAAACAAAGTTCCGACGTTAATAGTTTACGAATTTTAAATGTGTTCCGCAAAACACCAACTGTGCTTGAACAATTGGCACAAGTTGTCAGGAAACTTTTGTCGTTTTGTTCAAAAGTCCTTGTAAACAGTTTAATCGCGGAAATTGGCAGCTTGTCAACAGAGTTTTGGCGGAAATAACTTACCATATAGTCGACTTGACATAAATTCTTTCCGTCTACATTGTAGAACGAGCAGCCAGCAAGCTGTTTTTGGCAGGCATCGCAGGAGAAGCAATTAACCTAAAAAGTCGTTCAAACTGGCTTCAATGCTTCGAAAACTTACATGATAAGGTTTGCCTAATGCAGTGACTCCAGGTGTATCACCAACGATGGGAGTGTTACATTTTGCGCAAATGTCTAAAAGCGAAAGTTATACAATTTAGCGTTTTGATGTTTGAAGACACTTTTAAACTAAGTTTGAGTACACAAATCAGCTCCATTACACAATTACAAATCAAAGCTTACAGTCATCGTCGGACATTATTCCAGCAAGTCAGCGATATAAACCGTCTGGAAGGTAATTGGGTGGTAGAGAATGAATAGTGCGCCAGAAAGTTGGCAACTGTGCCCACCACAACCAACGTTCCGGCCCGAATAAACAGTCAAAAATTCCGAGCGGCAGATTTGAATGGAGTCGGAGCGTTTGTTGTGAGGGTCGACTCTTGAGCCAACAACTCAAGTCGGTTTCGGCAAAAACACTTGCACTTGGCCCACTTTGTCCTGGGGTTTCACATGCCGGTCATCCAGTCGCACGTTTGTGCTACTATTTTGCCGGCAAATTTGACGGCCCCAAAGAGTTCAAACTTAGAGTGGTGTGCGACGCTTCAGCAGAAGATTATGCTTTTTTGAATAGTCAATTCAACAAACAGCAATTCGGCCGCCGCAAGAATTATGTTGCAATTTGTGTCAGCAGCCCCACACGAACACAAGTCCACCACAATTTGTCTGTCGGCTCTTCGGTTTCCAACAAAACCGAGAGTCATTTGGATTGGCGCAAAAAACACAATCTTAAACTTCCCGACTCTAATAATTTATTGATGGCCGGTGGCGCTTTCGATTCTATACATTTTTCATGGCCGCTAAAGCCGGTTTTATTGAGGAATTCCAGAACCAGGAACTTTTCGTCAAACTTTGATCTGTTTAACAACCGCAATTTTGATTGATTGAAAAAATCAACTGACCCGGAGTTTCGTCGTCCGCCATGAGTAAAAAATTCCTCTCGCTCCAAACAACAAATAGTCCACTTGGATAGAACGCAGCTAACAACTAGTGACGCGATTCGTGCACCTCAAGACTTGAGCTGATTTTCGGCCACTGAGTCTTAAAAACCCGCAAACTATAGTGGAGAAAGTTGAGACGCGCCAAAAGGACAAATGAATGCATAACAAATTGCGACATCAAATAAAATTGGTGGAAAAACGAAGTTCTTCAAAAGTTCAAATTGGCGGTTCCGGATTTGTTTTATGAAAAGCGTTGAACAAATAAACTCTCTTCTGAGTGTGAGTGAATGAGCTAGAAGGTGCTTTTGATGGAGCCGCGCAAATGTAAACAAAAACTTTTGTGCAAAAAAGGAACAAACTAATCTAGTAAATTGACTTGAATTTTATGCTCAAAACAAATGCATTAGCGTAATTAAAACGATTGAGTGCGTAGAATTAAACGATTTCGAAAGACAAAAAAGACACAAAAAACAAACAGAATAAACAACGAATTGACTCATCGAAAAAGCTGTTTGTTTTTAGAGGACCGCAACCGAAAGTTGCAAACTGTTTTTCAAACTGAACAGGCACGTGAATAGGATTGCGTGAGTAAACCTAATCTATTCGAACAACCTGGAACTGCGCAAAACAGACGTTTCCTCTCATTAAATTGCAACGCAAAAAAACAGTTGCACAAACTTATAAAAAGGCAATTCGGTTTATCAACTGTGCAGGGCTAATTTGTTTTCGGGCCAATATCCTCCGCAAACGTCTCCCCACACGGAATTGCTTCAACCAAACCCAATTTACTTTTGAACGCAACTCCAAAGGAATGTGTAATTGAAATCTAACAAACGCGAGTTTAGAAGCTAACTAGCAAGCAACTCCGAAGCAACTCGAAACAAATTGTTTTAAACATTCCTAAATAACAACAAGCACGTGCTTGTTAGACTTTCCAAAAATTTGACTTTTTTCGTCAAACCCGTGTTACACAATAAATAAGAGTGTGATGAGCCACTTTGCGGGAACAATTTGATTCTCTTCGAAAAACAGTTTTACGGTGTGGCGGCGGCATTTCTTTCTATTGTATTATTGTGGCGCAAACACATGACAAATAGTTTCGGAACTTCCTCTTAAAATTCCCATTTTGCGCTTGAAACCGCATGCAGGAATTGAAAAATGAGCAAAAAACAAAAGATCGACACTTTGGAATTCAAGAAAGAAAACTCAAACAAGAAGCAAACACAGAAATGAGTCAAAACAATGGCAAAAAATGAATCAAGCATGCGTCAAAAACTCGACTGTCCCGACATTTTTGTGATTAATAATTCCGGCACCTGTAGAAATCACATTCAAAGTTTGGTACAGTTTTACAATGCAATTGTGAGTCCAATCAAGCCAAATTGACTCGGAGCAATTAAAGGTGAAAACAAAAACATCGAGACAGAACACATGGCCTTAGGTGTAAACAATTGGGGTCAGATCAACGTTCAGATTGGCCAAAAGAAGGGGGCGTACATGGATTTCTTGATGATAATTGTTTTTTCGGGGACCCAGAAGGAAGGCAACTGTTTGTTCTAGGTAAGCGGCATTCTGGAACACCTGTTCATAATGAAAAGAAGAGCCGCAAAAAGTCGAATTATGAATGAGAGCAGTTTAACTCAAAGCTTTTGAATAGTTGATTAGAAATCTTTACGGACAATTTAATAAGACTGTTATCTGACAGCAACAAGCAAGTCAGCACAAAGAATATGTCACAACAAAGTTTTACGCGTGTGGTTATCCAAAGTCCCGACGGCCCACGAAGCGTCAATCAACGGCTAAATTTTATTGGACGCCATAAACTTGGGTCTATAAAAAATACTACTGCGCTTCCGCACAGAACTTCCACTCGTCCATTTTCTCACCATTTGGGCCCTTTATCCGACATTCCTTATGGCTTTGGCGAAAATAGACGGATTCATTGGATAATTTTAATGGAGCTAATTTGAGTAACTCGTTTTAAACACTAATTAATCACATTAAACATACCGCGAATACCAGTTCTAAGTCTTGCTTCCATATCTTTGACCAAATCGTCTACTTGATCGGTACGTTTGTTGGCGCGGATCGATTCCTAAAAACAGTTAAATTCATTAAACACTTAAACATTTAAATGATTAATGAAAGTTCAAAGAACGAAGCGAGAAGATGAAAGTCTCTTCTTTCGGCAAAAGTCTCTCTTTTGATTATTGCTTAGTTTTTGGTGGCCACAAAGAGACAAAGGAAGTAGCGTCATTCCGGCCGACTATTTTTGGCATCAGCTTAAGATCTAGCAGCAGCAGTATTTAGCAGAGGCCGATAAGTAAATGGGGGACGTTAAACGAAATAATAAAAAGAAGCGAAACTGTTTTGATACAGTAACTGTGATTTGCGTCAATTTGTAATTTAAAATTGGCGTTTTATTACGGAAGCAATTGGATTTCGGATTAGAACGCCATGAACGCCAATTTAAGCGAAGGACCAAGAACTAAAAATGTTCAGTCAAAAATCAAAACTTGGTCGACTGCACGAAACTGCAAACTTTGCTTTTGTGCCAAACCAACAACAGTCATATCTGGCGTTAGAGTCCCCAAGGAACCCAAGGAATCTCATGCCGTCGATAATTTGAACGGATCCACGTTGAGGTCAAAGAAAAGGAAAAATATGTAGGAAGCAGCGCAAAGCCTCCAGAGACGCTATGAATGTTGCCACGCTTGCTGTGATGATCCGCGTCGGCAAGAATTTCATTTGTTCGCTAGCTTCATAAATCTCTACAATGTGCTGACCAAATTTGGCCACGATGTTGACAGTCAAAAAGGAAGCAAACTTAAAGCCCAATAATCAATCATGAAAACAAGTGCGGTGACGCAGACATTTAACAGAAAACAAACAAACCTCGTAAAGTTGATGAAAAGAACCGGGAATCTGACGCTCGGGCAACTGTGACTTCTGATATTGGTTATATTGCTGCTGTGTGCTGGTTAGGGCTGAAAAGTCGAAAGTAGAGTAAAGTCGTTTAAATCGGAGATTGTTCGTTTTTGTGAATTAGTTGCTTTGGCTTCTTTTATTTGCTTGCTTGTTTTATTTGTCTGTGCCTGTTCGGCCGGATTGCGTGCCAACTCGGCTCTTCCCACTCTAATCAAATGCGCTCCAGCAAGTGTTTTGATTGATGTAACCCGAGATATTGGACTTATTTGCGCAGCATTTGAGAAGAGAGTCCCGAGAGGCGAAGTGAAGAAGTTGGAGACTTCGGCACGCAAAAGCAACATTTCGACAAAAAATAACTGTATGACACGTTTTGAATCTTGTGAAACATTCAAAAGCTAACAAGAATTGCGCAGCTCTTCTGCATAAGTTAGCGGTTGTTTCGGTCCAGGAACGGAGTTGTTGTTAGTGGACGAATAAGAATACGAGTAGCTTGAAGACTGATCGCTGTTGTTGTTGATTTGTTGCTGTTCCGGAGATAACACGGCAATTGGAGTTCGAGTGGCAAAATCGTAAAGGTACTTTTGAGGGTTGTTTATGCTGGATGGGAGTTGCTGCTGATTGCTGAAATTTATTAAATTGATAATCACCGCTAATTCTGTAGAGATAAGTTATTTCTAGATGAACTCTAAAAACTCTCACATGTTTTGCTGCTCAGTCGGCTGTTGTTGATTGCTGTCCGTGTAACTGTTTGTAGTTGTTGAAGTGTAAGTTTTGTAGGTTTGAATGCCGTTGCTGAAAACGAAAGCTGTTAAAGTTAAATTGCTTTTGTTGTTTACTTGTTTGTTGGCTGTGATTGGTATGTTTCTTTGATGGTGTAGTTTTGTGGGTCAACATAGTGGTAAGTAGTTTGAGACGAATAGGTGTTTTGTGCCGGAGAAAAACTTTGAGCTGGAAATTGTTGTGACAAACCGAAAGAAGGAGGGCGGAAAAGAAGTTGGCAAAGGCGGTGGTTGAACAGAGTTGTAATTAGTTGTTTGAGTAGTAGTGTAGCTGGATGAAGAAGAGGAGTAGTTTTGCTGGCCGGGTGTCTGGCTTTGTTGTTGAATTATCGGTACGGGATCTAGAGTTTTAAATAAGTCGCTAAAAGTTTAAAATCAGCTCTTACATCCGTGGTGCTGACCGATCGCGGTAGATGCTAAAGCGTTGTAAGTAAGTTTAGTTTGTTTAGTTTTAATTTACCGTAGGGGCTAGGGTCCTGCACGAAATAGTTAGATACTTTCGAAGCAGTAGTTTTCAACACAAAATATTGATTTACTTATTTTAAAAGAATGGTTAGAATCAATCAGTTGTGCTGAAAACTATTGCTCCGAATCCTTTTTACCTGAGCATATACCGGTTTTCCTGGAAATCAACTGCTATAAAACGTTAAAAACTTAAAGAACAAACCGGTCGGATGCTCGGCCACCTAAACAGTTAGAAGTTATTACTTAAAATGACTTAAACACTTACCGTTGCATACTCCGAGCTATTCTGCCGATATCCTCCAACAGGAAGTTCAGCCTGTCGTCCCATTCCCTATAAATTATTATATTACTCCTTGTCCTCAAAACAAATCGGCGGATCTACCTGTGAACTGATGGGTTGAGATGATAAAATCTGTTCGTAGTTGCCGGTCTTACGCAAGCGTTGGGCAGCGCGCTTAAAAACAATTATTAAAATCATTACTTGAAACGCAAACAATACCTGTAGTGTCTTAAACAAAAAAGGTGTGATTTCGCACTAAGACATTTCAATCCAAGCAACTTTTAAAAACAATATCAACAATGCTAGTTGACACAAATTGTAATGTCTTAGTGCAAAATAGTTACCGCGTCGTCCACGTCGGCAAACTAAAACGTGTATTTATTATTTGATATCAATGTTTAAACTAACCGGTCGCTTATTTGGCGTCGCTGCGGCTAAAATTCGATAATAGAATAAGTAAACTGAAATAAACTTACAGGAACGAACGCTCCCGACGTTGTTACTATTGGTTGATGGCCGTTCGCTGCGTGGTAGAGACGGCGACTGAACATAACATAGTTTAAGAGTTGTAATTTAATTAAATTGCTTACGGTTCCGTGTAGATGGGATTGACTATATTGAACCGCGGGTCTGCCAACTGGTGGCGCTAAATAGTTTGATTAGGAGTAAGTTATTTTGGAGAGCTACGAACGTGGTGGCGGGGGAGGGACTGTTGCCTGAAACTCCAAATATAAACTCACTACAAAACGAATATTACCATGATGGATCCGGCGACGGGTCAGCCAAAGCAGCAGCTCTCAAATCTTGATAAGAAGGAGCTCGAACTCTAAACAAAGCGATTGAATGAGCACATCCAAAAAATAGCCGATCAAGTTACGTCAAAACCCCAAAATAATCATGGAAGTTGGACTAACATTCCTGATTGGCCCAATTGAAAACAATCATTGAGGAGGAAAACAAACACCCTTTGGCCTCTAAGGTCAACAAACATGCCATGCCGATAAACACCTGTTCCCAATCTGACAATGTTTTTCAGCGAGAGTTCAAGTGAGAGTTTAAACGGGAGAGTTCAAAACCAGCAAAGACGTTCGAAAGAAGCTGTTTGAAATCCAAAAAGTTTACGCAAAAACTTGAAAAGAGAGACAATCAAAAAAGTGATTCAGTTCGAGCTTATCAGCAAAATCAAAGTTTGGATGATGAGCCGGTGGGCTTCTCAAGCAATTCCCATAAAATTAATGGGCCTTTTGGAACGCGCTCCCTTGAAACAAGCTATTTTATGGAAGTGTGTGAACATGTGGATTTAAAGCAATTATTTTGACGCGCTTCGAGGTGCAAAAAGTTGGCTTTGTTTGCAACAACAAAACGCTTGTGATCGCCCATAATACAACACTGCAACTGATTCACACCGCCACAAAAACAACGCATCTCCAGCAAACTGTCTTTGCAATGGCCATCGAGAGAAGAAACTAAAAGATGTGATCATCTCTGCAGCGTTGCCACAACGTCTCCATTCCAATCAATCGATTAGCCGAACATCTGCTAGGGCAAGAAAAATGCCTGTTGGGAACGTCATAGACCAGAAACAAGTGTGTAAAATGCAGACAAACCGCATTATCATAAATTATAGCGCTTCAAACAACAAAAGTGTTTTTGAAACAAAAGAATTTTTTGATTCGTTTTGACTTTTTGAAAGTTCTAAAAACTGTTGTGTTTCACAATGATCAAATTTCAATCAAAAGGCAATGTTTAAAGAATGTCGGAGATAAAGAAGCGATCGCTTTCCGTTTAATCCAATAAAGTGGACGACTAGTGTAAAGCGCCAAGTTGGTTTGAGTTTTGAGCCTGCCACACGAATCAATCAGTTGAGGGGAAATGCGACTACTTGTCTTGATGGGCCGCAAATTAGCAATACGATGTTGCGGAAAGGTTGGATTTATTGGATTAGTTGCGCAAAAACGGCACTTTTGTTTGAATGGATGATCCCAGTGTGGAAGTCCAAAGAATGGACAAGTGAATGAATGAATGCAATTCTCGACTTCTTCAAAATTCATAAATCGGGGCGTTTTGGAGATGCTCGCCAGAGATAATAAAAGATCCGAAAGGTGAATTTTATGGCGCCCCAAGCGTAAACACTCATTGATACTCTCGCCATGAAAGAGAGAACATGCAGATTTTGATCTAAATTCCGGACAACATCGTGTGCGCAAAACAGACAGAAAGTGATTGACAAATTTGGAGATCGCTTTAAGTTTGTGTCAATTCAATAGCTCGAACTAACCGTGGAGTCAAGTACTGTGGTCTAAATTTTGGTTTCTTTTAACTCTTTCGAATCAATTTGGATAACTTACAGTGGTGAAAGATGACTCATTAAGATCCGTTTTGTGTTATGGTTGATCTCGGCTTGTGACTGGTATGTTTGTCCGCTGTCTCCACAAACAAAATCTGAAAAGATCATGCGGTGCCCAACTGAAAACCACAAAATAGCCAAACAGTCTGTGGCAATTAAACGCGCAAAGAATGCAACTTCGATTAACGCCAAGTTACAAAGCAAATTTGCAAGAAACACGCCAATCAAGTTTATAAAGTTGGGTCTTCGAGTCTCCAAGGCCCAAAATTCCGGGTCGTGGATAAAAAGGAGGCGAGGGAAGGCGACAGACACCCCACAAGTCTGAGCAAAAATCATGCCATTGCCGATGCGATCTGGGCCCGGAACGTTTCCAATTGAACAGTGGACGCAACTTGTGTGTGCTGGACGTTTTGATCCACGGCGCCCACGCCAATCCGGCCACAACTGATAAACGAAGGGACATCGATTGAGTACTAATGACCGATCGGGTGCATTAAAAAATTGCTGTACACTTTGACTAAAACGTTGAAACTTTGATGTCATTGTTTGCATATTCAACAAAGTGTTTGAAAACTTCAATTTCATAACAATTGTTTAAATTATTTTACTGTACAAGTAGTGTTTGAAGAAACGTCTGGACTCTTCGATGCTTTGACAATTAATTTAATCCAAAACAACATTAAACACGTCCTACAATTGGTGTATTGAAAAAACTCCAGTTGCCAATAACAACTCGGCTCCGCCAAATAAGCAGTGTTTTCAGCGGGATTTCACTGAGGCGCACTAGCCATTCTCGGCCATGCATATACCTGCTTTTTTCAAGTGACTCTCTTCACGACACCAGTAGTAGTCATGTTTTGTTCAAAACTCCATCCGCCTTTTGATGACTGTCCGCTGCATTTTAAATTGCCTTCGTGGACATCAAAGTTTATTCTAAATTATATACATCACTCGATACTATTCAATGCGTTTTACCGGTTCCCATATAATTGTTCTCCACTTGTTGTTGCTAATTTCTTGCGCGAGTAGTCGGGACCGCTTGAGAGAAATGCGCATGAGACGACTCGAAATTTGCTGCTTCGAATTTTAGTTTCTTCGCCGCTTATGAATGAGGCGGATAGGAGTGGAGAAATTTGCGGAATTCGTGAGGCCAAGAATCCGTACAAAAGAGCGCCGGTTATTCATACGCTTTTGAATCGGCCAGATTTGCGTCGTTTATGCAGTCATTCAACTTGTTATAGCGAGTAATGAAACAGTTGCTATTGGCAACCTTTTGAATTAAGCTCGAGTTTGATAACATTCTGGCGCATTTGCGGAGGAGAATTTTCACGGTTTCGAATTTTAAGCCTTCTTAACCACAAAAGGAACGGCTTATCGACCCAAATGAAGGAATTAGCGCTTTATGGAAGTGTTTGCCTTTAGATTGTTTTAGAGCGCTGTGAATCTTTGAAACTCTTCGGCAACTTTCAAGTTCTATTAACTTTATCGACTTTCGCTTTAAAAATAGCTGATTCTTGTTATTGCACTTATGATTTGCGTACAAAGCTGTTCGCTTTAAACAAAAGAGTTTGGCGCCTGACCTCGGGCCACCTTTGTTTGCGCATGCTACCTTTTCCCGCGAACCGTTCGCTTAGCGCAGACTCCCCAAAAGTCCACGTGCTCAATACTGAGAATGGTTGTTGGCGCTCACATATCCCTCATTTGTTTTAACGCATGCGCTTGGTCGCTTGGAAGTGTTTACTTTTTCGTAAATAACCAAAAATCTCTGTTCAATCAGGACTTTCGCGAAATTTCTGTTTTTATAAACAAATTGTGGGCAGTTCAACAAAGTGTCGCGCTCTCTGCCTTTCGCCAAGTTGTTCGTCGATCGTCGCTGATGATGAAATATGAATGGCGTTCCATGTTTGCTCAACTGTACGTCTGTGGACAGAAGCAGCCGAAAAGCTTGTGACTCACCTTAACACTTCGCGTTAACTTTTGTATTTTATGTGTTTAATTGATTTCGGCGTTCTAAATTCTATTTGGCTACCAATTTTCAAATAAACGCCTTTTGTAGCGGGTATGTTCAATGTGAAATCACAGCTTAACGGCTTTAAAATGAGTGTTTGCTGAGTCGAACGGGCAGCTCTCTGTTTTGGCGAGCACAATCATCAAGGCAACATTCGATTTCAAGCTAACCATTTTGTGCTTTTAAGTTTCATTTTAAGCCCACACAGAAGTCGAGACGCTGAATGAATTCGAGGTTAACCACCTTAACCTTTGCTGCGCATCTGTTCCTCCAGCATTAATTATCTTCCGGTGAATCGGTCCGCAACCGTGCAGAATCTCTGCTTTCCACACAATTTTGCGCCTCTATTCCCTTTTTAATCCGCAAAGTACCTCAACGAAAAACAGCGCACCTCCAGTTTTTTAGAGCTCTCGCTTCCAACGGGTCCGTATTTTCGATGGTGATCTGTCCGTAAGCGTGGCTTTCTCTTTTTTGTTCATTCGGGCACACACTTTTTTGAATTCATTAAACTCAACGCTTTGAATTGACAAAAGACATTTTAAGAAACAAAAAATCTTTCAACTCTTTCAATTTATTTCTTCATCATCGTTTGTTTATTAGAATGATTTAGAGAATTTTAACACGCGATCATTTTTTGACCAATTTGTCAATCAATTTGAGTCCAATCAAGACTTTGTTGGATTTCAAACTGACAATCGATTGCAGAAAGTGTGAAACAAATGACCGCTGTTTGGCGACTGCGCGCTCCTCATCCAAACCAATCTCACATGCATTTGCGGCCGCTCCAATCGGTCTTTATGTCCCAAGGGAGTTGGTTGTGTCGCCGAGATTGTTATTTTTGCGTTCTTGTCACTCTGTTGCGCCGGAAGCTATTTGCCCTTACATGAAAGTGTTTTTCGAGTGTTACATGCTTGCCGTGATCAAGTCCCCTTTCATATGTGTAATCTGTTTGATTTGAAGGTTTGACAATGATTTATTAGGCGAGTAGGTCATGAGCGCTTGGCAATTGTTTTTCTGCAATTGGCTATTCAAGTGAGAAGCGAGTGAGAGTTTCTTCCCGTTGAGCGGAGATTTCGTTTTAATTCAATGAGCTCTTTTTGAATTGAGCCGCCGACAAAAGCCGTTGGTAATAAATTGCAGTTGATTCAATGACCAATGAATTCCCGAACGAAAGTGTCTTCAGTTTTCTTATCAACGCCTCCCGGATCCTTCAAACAGCGCTCTTTGTGTTCAATCGCTTTTTACTTGATTTGTTTTTATTTTTGCAGAGTTTCGAATTACATCGCACACACCCGCTTCAACGAGGTTTTGAACGGGTGTTTCGGAAAGCGCTGTTCTTTAAAGTTTTCTTGATGATCAATCCGTTTCTTTCCCACCTCACCCACTTGCTTTTGTTCACTCAATTGACGTGTGGTTTTCCGGCGTGTTTGTTTTGATTTTGCTTTGTCTTTTTCCAAATCTGCTGCTGTTTGTGCTGAGAAAAACAAGTTTATTAATCCACTTATGATTTAAAAGCTCCAACATGGAACACAAATAAAACAGTGCTTTTAGCGTTTATATTGATAGCCGTATCCGTTTTGATAGCCTTGATTTCCATATTGGTAGCCGTATCCGTTTTGGTTTCCATATTGATATGGACTTTGTTGCTGTTGCGGATAGTAATAATATGGACTTTGTTGTTGCTGTTGGGGTAGTAATATCCACCTGTGTTTTGAGTGTATCCCGGATAAGTGGCCTTAATTTAATTAGTTGGAAAGGCTTTTTAAGTTTAATTTACCGGATTATAGCCAGCAATCAAGCCTGGACCTCCAATTGAGCCACCAACGCAAAATCCGCAAGTTAGAGGACAATAACGAGCCATACATGAATAATAGTAACTTAGCGGACTGTAGCAATATGGAACATATTGATAACAAGCTTAAAACAACTAGCAGTTTTAAACAATCAAATGCTCCTGCATACCTGGCAAATAATCCACACACAAATACGAGTTTCCAAATCCATAGCCGTAATTCTGCACCCCTCTGCCTAACAAGCCTCCCAAATTTGCTAATCCTAATCCAATTGATTGTCCAAGACCAAGCAAAAAGCCTTCAATTGGAGCAAGAAATAGATCAAAGCCGCCAATTCCAAAACTGCTGAAGCCTGGATAGCCTAGAAATAAACCTTACATAAACTGCTACTTGTTTTAATATTGACCTGCAAATCCCACAAAGCCGCCACCATAGCATCTAGAAACTAGTACTTCAATACAGTCTAATTAATTCAACTTGCCCACAACAGTAGCCGTTATATCCAGAATAGTAGTTGTTCGAATAGTACTTGAATTGAGTGCTTCCAAAGAATTGAGTATACTTTTTAGGAAAAGCAAACTTTGTTTTCGCGTCTTTACACAAAGCACATGTATACTGACAGGCTTCGTGCATCAACTTTTTGGTTGACACGGCTTTGCAAGCACTCCAAAAACAAATAGCATTCAAATTCATTGTCTTGGCACACTAAACAACATCCAACTGAACACAAACAATTTTGGTTATTGACTACCTGGAGCTCCACTCTGTTTCGGATGATATTTAACAACTCCAGTTTCATTTGTGGCTTCTGTGAATGCTAGCAACAAAGTAGGCAATACTAGAAAGTGGAAGAGCATCGTTGACAAGTCGGCAGCTTGAAATGAAAGACTAACTTTGCAAATTCTGGTGGCTTTTGAACCTCGACATTCGTTTGTACAAACATCCATTGTAAACAATCTCGTATGAATTACATGCATAAACGCTTGTCATGAGACTCGAATGCTTTTTGTATGTTTCAATTAGTTTTAAAATTTTGTGTTCACAGCTGTTTCGAAGTTCATAGCTGTTTGTAAATAGCAGCGTTACTCAAAGTCGGATTTAACAAAAAAGTTGGAACGTTTCAAAACAACAAGATGCATTCGCAGAGAAAAGACTTTTTGCAAAACCGCTTCTTTGTTAGATCCAGTATTGCATGTAGCGTTGCATCTAGCAGCAAACAGTTTGTTTGACCACTGAGCGCTTTTGTTGTGATCCGATTTATTGTCGGCGGCTGCTCATTTTTGCTCCTCACTAGCCTCTTGATTGTCCTTGATTTTTGAGGCTAATTAGAGGGACTTTTTGAGCGCGAGGAACAAGGTTGCACGATCCGTTCGTTTGGGATCTTGCTCTCAAGAAGACTCTATTGCGCAACACTGATTTTAACGCACTAATTTGTGTTCTCTTTTCGAAATCGGCGCGGATAAGTTGTTGCATTTCGACCATTTTCTCTGCTCCATTAAACTCTACTAATTTGTTTATTCACCGTTATTTTGCAGTTTTTACGATTTCTTCTCATAGCGGTCATGCTTTCTGACTCGTGTTTTTAGATCTCTGCGTAATTGATACTGGGCAATTTCGTGGTATCAAGTTGTCCGGTCATTTTCTCTATTGTCTCACGCTTAATTGATCCACGCAACACAGCAGGCGACCCGTTGCGCTTCTTTGAGGCGGAAGCCAACCACACGGACAAAGAGTCAATCGACGGCTAATTTCTGGAAATTGAACTCCCTGCTTTGATTTCTTGTAGTGTTTGTCGTGTTCCGTGTGAAGAGTGCGGTGCGCAAATTTGGATGCGTGAGCTCTATAGGAAACCATCATCGCCACTTACGGAGAGCGACTGTGTAATTCCTTAAGGTTGCTCTTTGTATGCACGACTAGTGTGCATCGTCAAGTTGCTCTTTATTTTCTGTATGCTCCGGTTTCAATACAAAACAATCGCGATTTCCGGTCAATTATCTATGCGTGCGAGATTTTCCTCACCTAATAAATCGGATCTCACTAATCAACTGGTTTCAGGTTAAACTCTGGTGTTATGGTCGAGTTTTTACCTATGAATAATAGCAGCGAAAATGAAAGCACGTTTATTGAGTTCACGAGCATTGCCAATGAAGTGAGTCTTTTCATCTAACTAGTAAATCTTGACTTTGCTTTATTTTAGATCTCCAACTTATCAAAACGCTTGGCAGACTGTCAAGAAGAAAAGGATATGCTGAGTGAGGAACGATCGAGACTGAGAACTGGAACGGCATTGCTGCAAGAACGCATTCACAGTTTAGAAGATCAATATGCCAACGCAGAACAAAGGTTATTCATTATAACGATTAGTTAACAATTTATTGTTGCAGGTGGGAAGAAAAGCTGAAAGAAGAAAGCACTCGATCAAAAGATATAATGGCACGGCTGGAACGTGAAAAGAAGCTGGAATTGGAGAATATGGGCTACAAACAGCAGTTTTTGGAAAAGGAAGTTCAAACGCTGCGCAAAGAGAAGGAACGTCAAGAGAACACAATTGAAGAGTTGCAGATACAGTTGGCAAGGCTACAAGATGACCTTGAGGATTCGAAATCATTAAATGAACAGCTTGAAAAAGAGAAGCGGGAATTGAGATCAGAATTTGAAAAGTAAGTTCGTTTCTTGCAATTGAGTTTGTTATTCAATTATTTTAGTTTCCGAAAAGAAGCTACAACCGATATGGTAGAACGCGACGAACTCGTCGATTCATTAACGAAACAGACAGAAGAATTGAGACAGCAACGTTCCGGTCGTCCTCGACATGGATCAATGTCCGATCAAGTAAAACAACTTGACAAATATGCTTAAACTTTAATATGTTTGTTGTTTAGATCTTAAATTTGGAAGAAGAGATTGAACGTGTTCGAAGTGACAACAAATCACTGAGAAATCAAAACGAAGAGCTGCGTGCACAATTATTACAAGAATCGGTGGAAGCAGGTCAGATGTTGTTAGCAGACGGACCTTCACTTGCAGGTATAAAATAGTTGAGCGCCGGACACAAAGAGTGGCCAGAAAAACTTTGACAAAGTTTTCTTTTATGCTCATGCTAACGTTTCTTTGGCCCACTCTGTAGATTAGAATGAATCTTAAATGATGTCCGGCGCTTAATTGTTATAATCCTATTTATTTTTCAGCTGAACTCAACGGACTGGATACTGACGAAGTAAGGCAAATTCAAAAGGAACATTCAGAGGTTGCCGAAGTTTACGCTTTATTGTTTATGCTTAGATTTTTTATTATTGTGTTTGGTTTCTATTTTTCGAGCATTTTCTGGGAAGGCTTTTTGCTTTGGACTGGTCTTTCCAAAGGTCCACAAATAAACTACAAACTTTCGCTAGATTAAAGCAGATTGTTCCAGTTTTGCGGTTCTAAAAACGTTTAAAGAGTGACTGCAAAGCTGGAACATCTGCTACTTTCGCTTTTGTTTTTTTCGTTCGATAGTAGTGGTTTAGTTAGTGTTTTTTTGTCGATTTTTCGTTTTCGTTTTGCACTTTCACTTTTTTGTTTTCCGGCAGAAAGACCTCAGAATGAACCGAGTTACAAAACCAAAAGTACAAATATAGACATTAATTCAAATACGGGTTTCTCACCTTTTAAAAGTGTACTTTAACGAACCGTCAAATCAAAAAGCTGTGGAACCCACGAAATGCGTTTTCAACCCAAAACTACCCAAATTCCACTTGCAATTAAGTTAACCTACCCAATTTTAGTTGATGAACGCGCTTCGTGACCAAGAGCTCTGCAACCAAAAGCTTCGATCCTACATAGACAACATACTTTCGCGTGTGGTGGAGCACTATCCGGAAATTCTGGAGATCGGCGCGAAGTCAGCGAACTCGTGAATGTCGACTTGAACGCTTGTTATCCACAGACTCAATAACTTGTTAATTTCATGTAATCTTCGTCTGACTTAAATAGATTCTATGAATTTCCCTTGTCAACAGATATACTTCAGTTGATCTTACCTTAGCTTTTAATTTATCTCCACAAGTGTTAGAATTGCTATTTATTCGGAAACAAGCTTTTTATGAGACGAATGTAAATAGCATTTTTAAACGGTTTTTGCTCCTTTGACGGGTCTTTACGTCACATTTATTAGTCACAAACAGAATAGTCCGAATTCCTTATCATTATCCGTCCAACGTGCGACCCAGTGAATGCGTCGCATCCGATTTGATTGTATGTAAAAATCCTGGTGTCTAATCATACTCTCACTCTCCTCCAACTGAGCTTTAATCACAAACACAAATGTCCCGCCAATTATTTTCTTTGGTCCCAAGCTCGCAATCCAACAACTCACATGTTGCTTTAGTACTCTTTTTGTGAACTTTCACAACTCCAACAAGCATTTAAAACAAATTGTTTATTGTGAACATTGAAAGTAGTCGGATGTAGAAATTTAATTGATAGAATTGATAATAAATGTATATTAAAGATGTGGATAATATGTACAGCAATTTAAAATGCTTGAATTCTTGTGACTTTTTGTCCGGCTGCCGTTGCATCAACAATGTTCAAGCCGATCAACAAACCTCTTTCAGGAATCTAAAAATCAATTAGCGTCATTAAACAACTGAGTAAAGATACCTTGCTTGCCTTGACGTTCACTTCTTCACGCGCATCGTTTCTTTTCAAACTGATTGTTGTTAAGTCAATGTCACAAGGAAGTCGATACTGTCTGGTCAGAATTCGAGTTGGTCTGTTTGGATTGAGCGGATCATTTTTGACTGCGCGGATTTGCACATCAAAGTCATGCAAATAAACCTAAACATGGAATGTCTAGTTGTTGTAAGTTTCAAAAACAACAAAACTCACGTCTACTTCATCTTTGTCAAATGAACCGAATCTATTTAAATGAATCTTGGCGTGGAAAAACTTCTTGGTGTTTGAGACTTCGGCAAAGGCTTGATTCTCGCTAAAAAGTTGCAATTAATAAATGAGTTGAATTGGAAGACTCACCCGGTAACTTCCCAGTTCTCAGTTGACGACGTACGCATAAACACCTTCTTTTCGAGCGGAATCTGACTTGGCTTCATTGTAGAAACTCAACAGCACATTGCTTGGAGAAGAAGCAGAGTGATCTAACGAACTAAACAGACGGAATGAATGCAAAATGAATTCACGCGGCCAATAAGAAGAAACAAGAAAAACAACGAACAAGCACTGTGCCTATTTTTATGATCAAGTGACCCTAAGTGCTGCAATTAAAAGGGGCATGACGAATGTTATTAAACTTTGGCTGAGCGCCTGATGGAGATCCACATATGGTTGCATAGATAGCCGGCCAAATGTTTGTTTGGGGACGATGAGGGAGCAATTAATTATTCGTTCGGGTCGATCTGTTTGATCCACCCGCTTGCGGGTTTATGGCCAAAAGTTGCAGCAAAACAGCTGTGTTTTTTGTTCAAAGAATAATTGAGTTCGAAATTAAGTGATTTACTAGCCGACTCAATCGACGAGATGATGGATCATTGAACCGGTGTGTGAATCAAAACGTCTCCGGAAATTAATGACTGTTATTGGAGCCAAGCGGTTGACATCGAAGTTGACAGCAAGTGTTTGCAGAGACGGATCATTTATTTCAAATGCACCAAAGATTGCGAACAGCAGTTTTTTAAGTACAGTTGTTTAAACAAACGAGAAAGCTTGCTAAATTTTAAGTGTTTCAAGCATTCAACTTGCATTTAAAGAACTCGAACAAGTTTAAGCACTTAATTTGCAACAAGGCGAGCATTCAGTTAACAATGTCCAATTTGGAGTTGTTGAGCGCCGACTTGAAACTCGCCTATCATCTGTGTTCGGCCAAGATTTTGGCATTTGCCCAGAGGAGCCATAAACGGATTTGTTCAAGGCGGTACTTCACACACACAAGCGCGTCTTCCAGCTTTCCGGCCATTATCTACGTGCTGTTGCGAACGTTTCCCTCTTGAGTTTAAGCGAACAACTTTTAAACATACTGATTTCTGAACGAATCTCGTTCATTCCCGTATGCATTCTTGCGTGTCGTTACTACACTAAATCTGTAGAACGTCTAATGCATTTTTGAACGCCTCGATGACATGTTTGAAAGTCGTTGCGCCGCTTTGACGAGTTTAAATTTGGCATGCGTTTAAGGCACGCATTCAAGACATGCGTTCAAATTAAGAGCGTTTAAATCTGGCTTCAAAATGAAATTGAATTTGCGCCGAGCATGTGTGCGCAGAGATTTTAACTGGAGTCTGAATTTATTTCGTTACAATCAATTATTTAATGCATTCTTATAAGTTTTATAATGGCACTCTCGTCGTGGATACTTATCATTTTGCTGTTCTAAAAATACAATCAAATGATTCCTCTGCTTCTCCATAAAATCTAAACGTTTAATTAACTCTATCAAGATGTTATTGAAGCTAGTTTCTACACTTGGTCCGATTTTTCGATGGCACCGTGCCGCCAAAAAACTCTGTGGCCATAAAAGAATTCCCGGTCAAAGTTTGACCTTCGAGCGCACTGGGGAATATCCCTAGTTAAAAGTGGCCTTTTTGGCCGGACAGAGTGGTTGTTTTTTGGTCAAAAGTGGGTGCGCTTTTTGAATATACAATTATTATCAAAAGTTTCCTAAACGTTTCAATTGTTTCGCTTTGTCACGTGCTTTCAAAGCAAAGTGACAAACCAAATGGTCACTTTTAATAAATCATCTGGGTTGCCGACGGCATGTTCCGCTCAATTTCCGACTAATTGATTGCAGTTGGTGTTGCGCAAACTCGTGAATTCCCGTTTGCTTTATTGGAAATTGGCTCGTGCGAAAACCTTGCTTCTGCAGTGGACAGAATATTGGCATTGTTTTGGAATTTGGAGTGACCACTTCACTGCTTTCAAATGAATTATGGCCAAGAGGCGGACACTGTTTTGCGCTTTCCGCCAAGCACATTTGTTGTGTGGCGGAAACACTAATTTATCACAAATATGAGTCCAGAACATTCAATGGGTGTTTTGGACTTATACTGCGCGTTTGTTAACACATTGTGCATGGCCTCTGTTTAATTGGGTAACAACGGGGATTAGTGTTTGGAGAGCAATTTGGTGGACTTTTGGAAACTGTACTGTCCAGCGAGTTTTGTTCTCATCCGAAAGTGGCACCTCTTGTACCGGTCTCCTAGGTAATGTGGTCAATTCATTTTGACGCGATGGGAGAGTTCATGCATAAGTTGCGGGTCAATAAACTGTTTTTGACAATCTAATATTTATGACGTTTAGTTGTTTTTTCAATGTCTGCATTTCTTTTGATTTGTTCTGAGGGCGAGAAGTGCCAATCGCGACGATCGCGCCATTTACAAACGAGAAAGGTCCAAGTGGCTAGGGTCTAACCAAAACAAGAAAAGGTACCTCCGAAAGTGCGCGTCTACGCACACAAGTTGACCGATTGGCAGCGGCCACTCGGATCGCGTTCTTTTCAAGTCAGTTTTTTACTTTCGGGCACTAATTGATTTATTTGAGTGTAAAGTTTGTTTGCAACTAATAAACACTGACATTCAAAAATACACTTGTTAGTTGAACGGGCGTTATTTCTCCAAAAAAGATAACCATTCATAATTGAAAGCAGCTGTTGCTTTGGACACTCAAATTTCCGCATGGGTCTAGACCGGAGTTTTGGTTGATCGATTATCTCAATTATGTTCCGCATTTATTATTGTGTATTTTGCCGCCTCGAGCCAAACCGGAACAAGTCATAAAATAAATTATGACTGCTCTTTGAGAACTCAAACTTTAATTGTTTCGATTGCACTTTAAGAATTTGAGCAGAGTTTTTGAACCGAATTCACGCGCTTTTGCGTTTTCTTAGTAAAGCCTCCCAATTGACATGAGCTATTTTGACACAAACTCATAAAAAAGTGCCCGATCGACTGTTCCGGTTTACTCCTCCTTCCACGCACACGATAATCATTTTCGGTTTACTTGACATGTTTGTTTTGACTGTACGCCGGCGTTTTTACACCCTCTTCATTTAACACTTCAGCTTGGAGTGTTGTGCAAACTTTGTGTTGGCAGCAGGCCAAGTTTCCGTTTTCTGTTGGAATCTAGCCAAGTTGACCAACAGTTTAGAGGATACCTGCGGAAGGATTAGACAAACGCTGATCATTGCGCCCTCTAATTCCAATTGTTTTCTTTGGTTTTGCTGTTTCGGACGTCGGACGAATGCTGTGACCGTCGTGTACGCAAATTATTCCAAGGAGCAGCATGATGACCGCACGTGTTTGTGTTTTGACTCATTTGTTTGGTAATTAGTCAGCGCCATTGAGATTTAAAAAGGCACTTTGAATATTTTGATACTTAATAACTTTTCTTCACACACAAGAAAAACATTGACTGATTGAACTTCTTTGAGTCTATTCATGCGTCTTTTCACGCCAAAATAATGTCGATTATACTCACAGCAATTGATCCCGCTCTCTCAACCGAGTCGATGACCTTGGCTCCGTCAATAAAGAATCCAAGTTTGCTCTCATTCTTCGAGCGCCGAATTTATTCGAAAGTTGGCTAATTCAAATGTTCCGATCCTTTTGACAACTTTGAAGTCTTTGAAGTCTTTAGAGTTATTTTCAAAGCGTGTCTAAATAATGTTTAACTAGTCGAAAATGTTTGCACGCGTTGTTTGCTTATTTACGAAAAGGTTGGTGTTAAGTTGGGGAAAAGCGCGAAAAACTCGTTTTATTGTCCGAAAGTTGAATGGTCACTTTGTTTGGGTCCCGTCATAGGTTTGACTCCTTTGAGACTTTTGAGATCGACTTTGTAAAAAGTTCGTGAGTTTATTTCGAACAGTTGAATGCAACTTTTAAAACACTTCAGCAAATTGCCTTTTAGTGATGCAACCTTTCCTTTCACATTGGCACATCAAATTCGGGACGTTCCTCCTTGCACAGCACTGGTTGGCAATCCCACGAGACGTTTGTTTGTTTTGGCTATTTATCGCCAAGATATGTTTCAGCAGGCAAACGCGTCTTCGGTTTTCATGGGAACTTTAAAAACTTCACTCAACGACCTTTGATTTGTGGGCGCGAGATAATTGCTCTCGTCGATTGTTTCAGGCAACAATTTTGTGGACATTCCGCCGAGCACTTATGCTCTTCACCAACTGTGATTGTACGGTTTGCGTGTTTTCTAGTCGAGTGAACGGCCCCCGAGGCAAGCAATTTCGCGCCTTTTCATCGTGTCGAATTTAGAACCATTTTGGGCATTGTTTGGGGTTTCCTCAAGTTGCAAACTTTTTACACAAGCAAACAATTATTCCACGCAAAAAGTCAAACAACAATTACTTTCTCAAGAACCGCCGTGTTTTTGAATTCAAAAATTGATGTCCGTGGAATTATAAATTTCTTGGAAGAAGCTGGAAGAGGTTGGTTTGCAAACCAATTCCAGACACGCTTCCCGTCTTTGTGCGTTGGTTATCTCATTTGTTTGGTGCTAATCAAATGAGGTTTACTAAAAAAAGAAGCGACGAGTCGCTTTTGTCCATTTTACAATTTCCCCCATTCGTTTCAACTTGCTGGCCGCAATTCTTATGTTTTTTGCCTGCATGGCGGTGTTTGTTTATTAGTAAGTGTTTTTGCACTTTTTACATTGTTGTTTCGAATGGAGTTTATCTGTAAAGCTCAAAGATCTTTTTAGGGCAGTTTTAATTGCTTTTTTGCCGCATGCTCCACGCCAATTATTAACCAGTTTTGCTTGTTTCGTCTTTTTAGTTTGGGGACAAGCGGTTCGAGCTAATTCTTCTTGCCGAAACAGCGGCAATTTGGCGGCGCCAAGAATTCCGCAACAGGAACCGAGTGTTTAAGCAGCAAGTCACTCACTTTGTCCTCTGCATCTCCTTCTCGATTTAATGCCCCCAACGTTGCATGTTTTAGGCCCGATGGTCTCTCATCTCATGTCTGCTCTTTTTCGCTTTCGGATTAGCGTTTATCCGCAAAGAGAGTTTCAAGCAAAAAACGCCGAAAATAGCCGCTCTCAACTGACCACTCTTTTTCCTTTTCTGGCCGCTGGTCACGCAGAGTTCTGGAGTTTTTTGTGTTTACGCGACGGAAACTCTATACTTTCTCTGATTTCCTCTATCTTGCGAAATAACCACAAGACTTTCACCCCGCAACTTTCTATGCCAATCAACAACTGATAATCAATCAGTGCTGGCTTTTATCGCCAAACGTTTATTGTCGTTGTCTTCAACGAAAGTCAGCTGTTTTTATGTCGCTTCAATTTGTTTTGGTCGTTTTTGTGAGCGCTGATTCTTTACGCCGTGTACAGTCGGTATTTATGAGTTTGTTTGTTACGAAAATCTACATTGTTCGTCGCGAAACGTCAATTGTATTTATTGCGCAAGGCAATTCTCACTTTTGTTGCAACAACCTTTATGTTTGATTGGGCCGGTTTTTGGCGCCAGCCTTTCTGGCAAATTTCACACCTGTTAGGCTTGGTTTAGTTTTAGCCCCATAATTGATAGGTCTCATTGTACAGTTTTGTAGTTTCGGTCTTTTTCTAAATTGTGGTGCAAATTGCCAACCTCATTTATTGGCATTAACTTTTATTATTTGGCAACTCGATCTGTGTTAGTAATTGACCTTTGTGGCCATCGAGAGTCTCCAGTTTCCATGCAGCTGTTGCTTACTCGTCTCGAATTCACTAGTTTTAATTGCTTTGTTTGATTGAGTAAAATTGCTTGAGGCGTTTTGAATATTTCTTTTATGCAAAAAGCTTTGAGCTCGTTCGAAGCAGTTTATTGAACAATTTGGTTAAAATTCTCGTGGTCAATTTGGATGCTTGTGAACACAGCGGCCGGCTCTCCGGGTTTATGGACTTTCCTGTCTGGTTCTCCGTCGGTTGTCAATCATTTGCGCCGGAATCTCGGTGAAATGTTTTGTGAGAATGTTTGGGGTTGTTTTTTGTACAAATTGCTGGCAATCCACTTGTTTTTTGCTCAAACAACTTTAAACAACTCCTATCCGAATATTTTGAATGCTCATGGCGACTTTGAGTTCCGGTGACTTCGGGTGATTTATTGTGCAAGTGATCGTGTCGTTTAATTGTTCCGCCTGCGTGATTCCACCACAAACAACTGTACGGCTCTTATTCTGGTGTCGTTTCCCGTATGCACTCATCCGCAACTTTTGACTTTGGATACAAGATCTGTCGAGTCGATTATATTTATTTTCGTGACAATTCACTTCTGTGCTTATTTTCCGCTTTTACAGTGCCTTCGAATACAACGTTGGTCTCCAGGCAAAGAAGTCGGTCAAATCCGACCTTTTGGACTCGATGTCCTTCTTCCGCAAGCACGTCCGTGGACTTCTTCGACAAACATTCTCAAGTAAGACGTCGTCAGAAGAAGACTCCGAAGAGTATATCGAGCAGTATGATCAAAATGGACGAGCAATTGACTATGGAGATGCTTCGTTGATTTATGAGCGAATTCTGAATGGGAAGAATGGCCGAAAAGTTGATGTTCCTGAAGTCTATGCTGGAAAGACTGGACTTGACTTGCCTATCATTCATCTGGACAAATTTTCACATATAATTCGAGCAGCAGTGAGTGGACCTGACGGCGGCCTTACAAATGTAAGTCTTTGAAAACAATAGTTCTAAACAATGACTTCCAACGTTTAGGTCCAACAAATGCGAAAACAACCAATTATCAAAATGGCCAATTTGGATGATGAATTGTCACTTTCAATGGGCAGTGAAGATGAATTCGATTCTTATGCAGATCAACGCAAAAACGGCCAATCTACACGTCGAAATCCGCTTGTTAATGGATCTTTAGAGTCTTTGGGCTTTTGCAATGAAGACCTGGCACAGTGTTCAAAAACAATTGACCAGTTAGACTGGCAAGATTCGGACAGCGAACGTGCTTACGGACTTTCAATTTCTCTATACGAGAAGCATCCAATTACCGGTCTACACGGTACTTGCATTATTAACTTCTTAAAACGTTTAAATTTCAGCTGGAATGCCGGTCGCTGACGTGTTTGCTGTTCTCTCGAGACAAAACAACTCAATCATTTGCTTGGCTGACGGCGTAAAGTAAGTAACTTGTTTCAACTAGCTGCTTGACTAATTGTTAAATGTTTCTAGTTGGGGTGAATCTTCTCGTCTTGCTGCTAGGTGTGCCATTCGCGGAGCAGTTGATCATTTAAACGATGCCATCGAGAACAACTTGCTTCGAACGACAACAGTAATCATTCAAACTTTTGACTAAACTAATTAGTTCTTTTTAGGAAATCTTTCATTGTTTGTTGGGAGCTTTCCACACAGCACATGCTTTAATTTTGCAAGAAGGCGGCTCACTGACCACTCTTTGCGTTGGTTTGATCGCTCCAGTCAAGAACTCGAACAGCTTTGTTCTTTGTGTATGCAACGTTGGCGATTCTTTATGCTTTGTACAAAATAGCACTTACGGAGTTAGAGAAGTCACGTTGGCATCTCACGAGATTGAACACAGGAACATGAGAGATGCCGGAGGCGCGTTAGGACCAGTCGATGGCAGAAATCCGCAACTACACAACTTGACTTGCTCGATGAGTTTTGTCGAAGAAGGCGACTTTGTTTTCCTCACATCGGATGGAATCAGCGATAACTTTGATCCGGTAGTTGGAAAGTTTTGCATGATCAGAAAAAATGACAGCGAAAAAGAAAACTCGGATGAGTCGCCAACAATTCCAATCAAGCCTCTTCACAAAACCAAGTCAATGCCAAATGGAGGTCCCAAACAAAAGAAACGCTGTGTTGCCGTATTGCCTTGGTGAGTTTTTAAACAAAGTTAAACGCATTCATTCCAATAAATTGTTTTTAGTGTCGATGCCGCTGAACGTCAAGAACTGATGCTGTTGAGAATGGCAGATGTAATAAGTAACGGAATTGGAAATTTGGCCGAATCTTACGCGGGCTATGACGAGAATGATCTGCCACTTCCGTTAGAAGGCAGCTTTGCTAAATCACCCGTCACTTTATAAGCACGACAAACAAAGTCCGACCGCCTCTTCTCTCTGTCACAATTTGATCAACTTTGCATATAATTTGTCAAAGTAGGTACAAAGTGTTCTGTTCAAACATTAATTTGACGTTTAGTGCAAAAAGAAGAACGTTAGAAGATCCGGAACTCTACAGAACAAGAACACATTCAAAAACTGAGGAACGCTTAAGACGCAAAATGATCCGCAACATGCTGATGGAAATGCCAGGAAAGCTGGATCATGCTTCGGTGGTTGCGTTCAAAGTTGGTCAATGGGACACTAAAGAACGAACACCACGTCCGTTAACTTCAAACAACTCATCTGACACTTTGAAGCAAAATGGAAATCGTAAGTTTTTGTTGCGAAGCTCTTTAAAGAACCAACGTTTCAGACTCCCCCGCTAGACCAACAGATATTCCGCCTCCAGTTCCCACTTCAATGCCTCCACCGTTAATGCAAACTAAGAATCCTATTGCCGAATTGAACTGTCTGGTGCGTATTACTAAGCCTACTCAGAATATCAATGTACACGCCGTAAGTTGCACAAAATTGTCTCTTTTATTTGGTTTTGCGTAGCGAATAGCTTGAGTTCAACCAGTGGTTTGCTTTTCCGCCGTCGATTTGTGTGGTGTCTAAGTTGACTACCCGTTTTACGTTTCTTACTTTACCGAAACTCAAAGAGATGCTTTTGTGTGCTTGTGGTGTTGTAATTCTGCCTTTTGAATCTAATTGATGAATTCGAAATTGCAGACTGTCGTCCAGCCTGTTCAAACCGAAGCCGGCACAATTAACTTGAATATGAATATACCGCTCGAGTTGCAGCCTGGAGATCCGTCACCACGGATCTGTCGTCGAAGTCCATATGAAGAACAGCCAGTGCACGACGAAGCTGAAACAGCAAGTCCCAACCAGTCTCCATTTAAGAAGCCAGTTTTGCGTGCCAAGAACAACGGAGATGAAAGGCAAAAACGAAAGCACAAACGTGGATCAACTGCTCGGCACACTCTTGGAGTTGACGTTACTTGGCTCAAAAAGCTAGTCATAAACAGACATTTCACTCCAAGCAGTCAAACTGGCAACCAAAAGACTCTAACGCACGTATCTGGATCTACAGACGCAGTTGATGATATTGTTTCGCCAACTGACATGACTCCATCCGAAAGCCAAAACTTGTAAGTCTTAAACACCCTTAACTCAAAGTATCTAAACTTGCTTTTAGACGCAGTCCATCAGCCAATTGTTCTCCAACTCACCGTCTCAATCCACCCAAGCCCTTGCATCATTCGGCTTCAACTGGCGTGCCACTTCTTCCGCCAAATCAGCATCCGAATCGATTGCACACAACGGCCAGCTCAAACAGCAGCGCCAACTTCTCGATTCGACGTCTAAAGCAAATGATCAGCAGACCGTCACAAGCGGCACGGTTCGACTCAAGCAAAGACACTCAACTTTAAGAACTTGCTTGTTACATGTCTGTATATTTGGTTTTATGAACAAACGGGCTCCACCTTTTCAACTGGACAAACTCTCTTCAAACATTTCATTTTCTCTCTTCAACAACACTTTTTAACTTTGTTGAAGAGATTCAAACATTCAAAACGCCAAATTGAATCGATTTAACTAGCCGTCACTCTCGTTTGTCTTTCGGTACAAATCCTTGAAGATTGCCATTTTGTTTTAAACCTCGATATCCCTGTTCCGCCAAACAATCGGTTTATATGATTCGGGCCTTTTTGGAGCCAACTTAAACAATGAACAAATAAATACCTACTTAAACAGTTGGAACGAAGTTATTAAGTATCTGTGTTTTAAACAATTGGACTAGGAACGAAGTGTGGAAGTTTGCAATAAATTTAAGTAATATTTGTCCGCTCTAGACGCACTGCCATAACTCGACCATTATTCAAATGGAAAGGCGTCGGATTTTATGGCCATTTTGGTCGTGTGAGGTCGAGTACGCTTTAGGGAGTTTGGAGGCAAGTGTTTTTTGGTTGCAGGAACAGTGGTTTTTGATAGGCAATTCGGTCGTTTAGTGCCGTTTTTTACCGTAAGCCCAATGTATACAATTATGTAACAACGCCGATGGATTTACACATTTTGCTCAACGAGTCTGGAATTGTTTTCACTTTTACAGGCAATATTCACTACGAGTTTCTTGGTCACTTACTGTACACTTGGCGAATTCGAAAGATTTCGAAAGCCGCGCAACTTTCACCTCACCAAAACCTAAAATGCTAATGAGTGAGCGACGCTGGCGCCGTCGATTTTCAAATCCAGTGGTTTTTCGCTTTGTTCCCTTCGATCCTTCTTTGCTGTTTCGGATTGGTGGCGTCGGAATTTGGACGGCAGGACAAAGAGAATGGATGGAGACGGTGTTTCGCGCTCTGGAGCTGTTTTTTCCGAAGGCAATCCACTTTTTAAATTTGCGCGCTACATGCGCGTCCTTTTTCCATCCTTCTGTCCCACTGTTCAGCAGCAACGTAGACATAAAAGCTTAACTTTACAATTTAATATCTTTGCAAACAAAATAACTTGAAACAATTCTTCCAATCTTAAAATTTCATTTCTTTCAACTTTTTCGTTGTTACGTTAGCTTTGTAAATGTTATCAAAGTTCATTGTCGTTATTTTGCAATCTGTGTTTCAAGTTATGTTGTCTGCAAAGATATTAAACAATGGAAATCATGTTTAAAGCTAAACTTTGTTTCGTTTTATACACTACTGATTTAATCGAACTTTCCAATTTGCAAGTGATTTCTTGTTTTATTAATTGCTTTTAAACTTAGATGCTGTGGAGTCCTCATTTTGTTGTTGAGCTTTTGAACATAATTGAGTTGTAATTTAAGCAATTATTCGTTAAAGATTGCTGGCATTTTTTGCACTCTCCAAATAGTTACAGTACTCTCACATTGCGGCACTTTCTCCTACAACACTTTCTAAACACCTAACATCTAAACAGCCAATTTGATTCATTGGATAATTAGCGAGAAGCGTTCTTTTGGCATTTCGCATTTTATACTTTTTGTTAGGCACGAAATGCAGTCGCCATCTATGAACCAACCAGATTTCTTCCATCAACCAAGCAAACAATTGGATCTTATGGACTTTTTCAATCAACAAAGGCCGATTCAATGTTAGTTTTTATCGTACAGGATTTCTTTAATCCCTAATTTTTTCTTAGCAAATGGACCTATGAACTGTGCAGATCCATCAAAGTTGAACGCAATGCACCCAAATGAAAATGCTAGTCAACAAGTTCCAATGAGCAATTTGCAGTCAACTTCACAACCGAACGGCATTTTTCACAATCCAGGTAAATCAAAACTTATCTTAACACCTTAACGATCTTTTTAGACTTCCTGTTTCGCGGCGGAACTTCAAACGTCTTAAACTATTCAATTCCATCCTTTTTCAACTACAACGGTCAGCCAAGTGGCGTAAGTACAGAACAGTTTTAAAACATAGTCTTTTAATGGTCTTTTTGGCACAAATGAATTGATTTTTGCGCAGCATTTTAGTTTTGTCATTTAATTGACGTTTTTGTTTGCTCTTTTTTGTTTGATTGTACTAATTGCCATTTTAGTTGTAGCGTGAAACAACAAAAGTCTAACCACATTTGATGGCCAAAATAATCGTATAATTACTTCAAAAAACGACTATAATTTCCAAATGCAGCGCTTTTTAGTCGCAATCCCAATTTAGCCAAATCTTAATAACCACAAATTGCCTGGTCAACAGTTATTTTTTGAAATAATAGTTGTGTACTTGCTACGTGACAAATCGATAATGTCAACTAGTTGATTGAAATAATTAATTGTCTCAAGCAATCAAGAAGTGAACTTAATTTTAAAGCCATTTCGAAAGCTTTGTTAATTTCTTTGAGCCCCTCGAATTTTATGTACTGCGAAGACCCCCCGAATTTGCGCTGGTTTTTTGTGAGAGGAACGCGCTCGAGAAAAAACGAACCGCAGGGCAGCCAGCGCCCGAAAAAAACTGACTGCTTGATACGAGCAAGTACACAATGCACGAGGTTTTTGCTGAACACCAGCACCCATTTTTTGCACGACCTAAATTGCGCTTGGCGGAGATGAACAAGGATTGTCGGAGCGCAAGCGGAAGCCTCAACACTTTCAATTTGGAATCAATTAAATTAGGCATTCAATAGCAATGAAATCTATTAAACATTCTTTCAACTATTTTAAATAAATGTTTGCAAGTTCCTCAAAAAACATTCTTTTAATTGATCACAATCAATTCGATGTTATGCAATCAATTCGATGTTATGAAGCACTTGTGTTGTTTACATAATTAATTCAGTAATGTAGCCTTTCCAAAAATAATCCGTACAGCTCGAGTCGTAAAGCTGCGTGCAAGTCGTTTTTTGATGAACGAAGTTCTTTTGGCGTGGAGAACAAAGTCGTTTTTTTCTCGAGCGGTCAGCCGGCGGCGGACCCTGCTGCCTGTGTTCGAAAAAAGAGAGCGCTTGTCCGGCGGCTGGACAAAAAAGTCGGTCACTTGCAGGCAGAAAACATCTCCGTGCACAAAAAATTGGGGCAGCGGCGACCGACACGGTTACGCAACGAATGTCCAGCCCTTTTTTCCTACACAAGTGGAATTGGTCACTTGCGGGCTGTTTTTTACGAACAGCCTGGTTTTTTACGAATTCGTACAGCGGCGTTTTTCAATTGTGTTCAGATGTTTAGATAGGGTTTGACTTGAGTTGTGGATAGTTTAGATTGGTTACGGTATTCTAACTGTAAATAGGCTTAGTAGAGTTAGTAGAATTAGTAAGATTAGGAATGCCTCATTAATTTGGAAGTTGCGTAATCGGTCGGTCCTTTAAAACAACGATAACAATATCCACTTTAAAACAAATCAATCAAATAAAAAGTGTTTACAAAAAGTCTCGAACTATCTGATGTTCCTGCACAAACACAATAAACACTAGCAGTTGGGCGAATATAAATCAGTCGGAGTTTTTATAAATTTGTTTGATGATGGAGAAGGGAGGCCGCGACTCTCGACCGAACGCCACACATAAACCAGTCTTTGCCTCCAGTAGTTTTTATTCATGTGTTTTTTGGGCGAACCAAAAAGCAAAAAGCCCGAAGCAGTCGCAGTTGAATAGACGGTTCATTCATTCGCGGCGATGTTTTAGAGTCGGTCGGTTGCTTGTCCACTTGCCAAGTTTACCGTAGTTTTCCAATCAATCAACTCATTTAAAGTTATGATTGTTTTCTTCAAGTCGATTCAACTCAATTAAAGTTATGATTGTTTTCTTCAAGTCAATCAACTCATTCAAAAACAGCCTAAAACGGCTACAATAACCTCCAGTTTCTGCCTAGACAAGACTCAGTTTATAAAAACTGCTTCCACTCGGGAGAACACTCCACTCCTATCACCTCCCGAATCGATATCAATTCCAGCCAGACGCCCTCTGTTTGGGGAGCATCAACGCGCTTTTTGTCACTTGGTTTCTGTTTTTTATACGTGCGTTTTTTGTGTGTCAGCGGCAGCATACACAGCCATGGTGCAAAAAACAAGAAGCCTCTGGCGTCCTCTACCCGAAATGCACGCATAAAAACTAGGAAGAGAAGTGGTTGGTTGCGACTCGCCATCCAATCGGCGCTTGCCTCCCCACTCTTTATATACATGTTTTTTGCTTTGCGGCCGCTTTCTCGACCATATCCAATAGGTGGCTGAAATTTTGGGCAGTTGTAGTTACCCTATTCGTTTTGAAGTCATGGCATTTAGAAAAACAATCGTGTGCTTTTTCTTCAATCTTCACGAACTTTTTGTGTTCATCAAGTCGATTGCAAAGAATTTTGTTTTCGAGATCATTTTAGACTAGTCAGTCACTTTAGAGTGAAGTTTTTCTGTGCTGAAAGAAACGGTAGCTTAGGAGACCGTTAATTCTTAATTCCATGAAGGCTTTGTGGAAGGTGCACACATGCAAAAACAACTTGCTGCGGAGCAGTTTTTTATACATGCGTTCGGGGTTTTCTGGGTGGTCGCTTATCCGGATGAATGATGGGCGGCCTCCAGCACGCATTCTCCGATGTTTTTCCAAAGTCCGTTGAATGCCACTCACTGTGGTGTTTTTATCTACCGTCACCTACTTTGCACCCAAACGCAAGTGTTTAGGTGTAGATCAGATTTTATGACTTACAAATATAGTTCAAACTGACAAGATGACTCAAACATCCGGTGCACAGATTCATAGCGTTTCGGCTGTCTGTGGCGCAATTCATACCGAAAAATTCCTGGCCGCAATTGCATCTCCAGCCGTGCGGACATTCTCACCAGCGGAAAACCATTTGGCGTCTATGAGTTTCCATCATTTGGAATTCATTGTCGTTTAATTATTGGGGCGCAGCAAATCGACGTTTGTGGGATTAGCTGTCATTCTATGAGCAAATGATAAGCGGCCAATGGGGTGAGCCTTGAAAACTCGTAGGTTGCCTCCAACAATCAAAACATCACATGCCAGTTGTTTTTTTCGCCTACAATACTGTTTTCGGTGTTGGGGCACGCGCTGTCGAATTGTTCCATGTTTGTATTCGGTTTTGCACTTTTGACGCCAGCTCGCTGTGTGGGATTTGTTTTCTTGCATCGACTTTACGATTCGGTTTGGAGAGTTTGCCACAATCTAATAATAACGGTGTTATTCTCTTCTTGACTTGTTTTCGTAGTGTCTTTTCTCTACTGTGTTTTTTGATTACTCTCAACAAAATACTTTAAACATTCAAATTAACTTCGTTGCAAAACAATTTTTTGTTACTACGTTATTGCTTTCAAAACAACTTTTTGTTATTATTTTATTGCTTTTTTCAACAAACTCGAAAAACTCAAAATACTTTAAACAACTCATTTAGTCGGCCATTCAAATCAAATTGCCTTTAGTTTAAAGAATATCAAAACTCTTTAAACATTCAAAACACTTTAAACAACACAACTTTTTGTTACTATGTTATTGCTTGTTTCAACAAACTCAAACTATCAAACTAGTCAATTCGTTTCAAATCAAATTGCTTTCAACAAACTCAAAAACTTTTTTCAAAGCATTTAAAGCAACTTCTTGTTACTTTGTGGTTGTGAAAAATGCAAATTCCCACATCTCATTCAATCTCCTACGCCAAAAGTACTCAAATACAACAACCAATGATCAGCGCGCTTTTTATAATATAACCTCGTGTTTTGTGTGTTTGCGTACAATTTTTGATGAAATTAAGCGTGGTGTTGAACTTTTGATTATGAATTTAAAAACAGTGCTGTTCCACCGCCTGGCACGCGTCCTCCCATTTGAAAACAAACAACTCAAATTTTACATAACATCTGAAACTTTCGTTTCTTTCTTTCTAGTTCGCTTTTTGTGTACTGTATGCTTTTGAATTTTTGCATTATGTTGGTTGGACAGTTTGCTGTCTGGACAGCCGATACTTTGCTTTTAATTAAGACAAGATCATAAGCCGATCATTCCGTCTGCCGGCAAATGCCATTTTAAAATAAACCCATTAGGCCTGATCCGCTGCTTCCAAAAGGTCGAGAAGTTTTGCGCCACTTTCCCGGTTCTCTTGCAATTAGAGCGATGGGTTGCATGGAAAGAATTTGTTTGAGTCGGTCCCTTCGACTATTGATTAGTTGAAGTGGCGACGAAGAGTGTGGAAGAGGAGGCAGTGTGCGTTCCGTTGATTCGCTGTGGCTGGAAAGCCGGTTTTGCAAGCCGAAAATTGTTCCCAGCTTCCCGGTCGGACGCAGGAACGCGCAATTGACTGTCTCCAAACCAACTTGGACTTATAAGAGCAATAGTCTTGATCAAACGTAAAAATGAGCAATTGAACTGCGAAGAATGAGAAATTCCGGTGATCAAGACTGTAGCAAAATTACTTAAACTGAATCAAAGCAATATCACTTTCGAACATGACGCAACTTCAAACTAATTCTGTGAAATGACTAAAACAATCAAATTCGTACAAAATGAGCAGACCCCTAAAGTGGAAAGATCGTCGCTCTTCTTTGTTTCGTGGACGCGTGTGATTTGGATTTTAGATGTTTTTGTCGGGCTGAAAAATTGCGCTTTGTCCGTGTGTCTTCTTCTTTTGTGGATTGCAGTGGGAACGGCGCGTCGAACATCTGGCACTTTACATCCGTTTAACAAAGCAACCGCAATCGGAAACAATCTGCAAAAACAACTATGAGCAATCGAAATTACAGGCCAAATGTCCAAACATAGTAACCGAACATGGCCGAAAAGGAAATATGCATTCCGGACTTTAAGTGTACTGTACTCGTTTAAGCCACGTGTGCTGGATTATCCGCCTTAAGCTTTCTACCGTACGCTACAAACATTTTCGAGCGACGTCAAATGATCAATTATGCAAATTGAGTGGTGAGACACGTAGGTTTGAGTTTTCAAGTGGGGATTAAACAAACTTTACTTAAGTTTTAAAAAGAGGCTTTTAAACACAAGTTTTTACTTTGAGATGTTTCTAGTTCAATTCTTTTGCTTGAGCTTAATAACTTTTCGACAACACAATGTCATATTCAAAAACATTTATCGGAGTTGTTTGAAACTTTAAACGCTTCTAATCGTTTTGATCGGGCCGTCGGCTTCCACTCTGTGCGATTAATTTCGGCTAAATTTAGGCGCAGATGATCCACTGGCCTCTGAGCACACTTTACGACCTTCCACCAAGGGTCCGTCCCTACAATCGATGCAGTCAACGCCATGGAGGTGCGTAGCACCAAAGCACGGAAGGCCAACCAACAGCCAGCAAGTGTCTTCGCTACCGCCAAACGACAAGGTCGGTTTTTTGCCCGTTCGAGTTTTTTGTGCAGCGCTTTTTCTCTCGACGCGAACTTCTGTCCACCATCTTTGTCGACTTGATCCATCCAGAATCCGGTCACTGCGCGCACTCTTCTCACAAAAATTTCACTTTTCACACCAATCCCTACACACAAATTCCATAATTTTACCCTTTCCATTCTGATTACTCTGCTTTTTTTGCTGACAAACTTGCTCGATTGAAGTTTATCGAGGTTTATTTCGCAAGGGAGTGGAGAAAGTCACGAACATTCATTGTGAATTCAATGTGGATTCATTGAAATTCGAGATTTGTGTTTATTTATTTCGTTAATTTGGGGAACTTGCCGTTCAGGCATTTTTTGCGCGTACAAGTGATTCGTTTGTTTATTCAAGCAAAAACGACTGCTTTGTTGCTTCGTTATTGCAATTTGATGTTTCATTTCAAATGACTGCTTTCATTGATCTTTAGTTTAGTCTAGTTTAGGTTTAGAAAGTGACAAAAAATGCTTCTTAAAAGAATGCTTGTTTTGAAACAATTGAAACAACGAAGTAACAAAAAGCCAGATTTTTTGTTATTGTTCCTGAAATGTTTGAACTTTTTTGAAACACGCAACTCAACTTTTGCTATGCAATTTCAAAAGTTTCGACAACTAAGCGCACCTTTTAAACTATTAGCGCAAAACGAAAGCTGATTGGCTGCGCGTAACCCAACTCCGAAAGTGCCAATCGCTGCGCTTGTTTCCCGACTCTTTTGACCTGAATGCCGCAGTTTATTTGATTTGAAGCTCAGCATGTAGCCAAATCCCCAATGCGAGTGTCAAATCGACTTGCTCTTCCAAAATTTATTCAAATGTATTCTCCACTTGTGCTTTAATTGCTGTTGAACAAAAAACGGCTGTCACATCGAGGAAAGAGGACGCGCCGTTAACAGCGCGAAGATCGATTGCTGTTGCGTAACTGTGTAAAATGGCTTGTCCGAAACGGATTTAAAAGCCCGAATTCCTTGTTTTTATGTTGCAGGTGTTTCTTGCACGTCAAAAACTGTAGACATTGCAAGCGCTCCTCAAACTGTCAAGTCTGTTCATATAATGATGTTTGGGATTGAAAAACTTGCATTGTAGCATGGAGGCAGCGTGAAGATCGACGGGAATAGGTAAATCTTTTGACGAGTGCTTCCAAATGAACAAGATAATCCACCGACCACACATACAGCCAGTTTCCACTGCGAATGTACTTTGACGCCTCGGCTTTATAGGCGAGATCTTAGTCGAACGGCGGAATTGCAGTAATTGGCCCCGTTCATGCAAATCTGCCCAAATAACTAGAGTACAATTCGGGGAATTAAGTACTGCTTGTAAATAATCGCCCGCTGAGTGGTAAACAAAATGATCTTAAGTTATTGTAGCTTCCAGTTGCTTTAGCCCAATTGTTTCAAGGTCGGCGAGAGGCGTTGCAGTGAACGGAAGCCGTATGCATGCTAATTTCCCCACCATCCAGTAATCATTTGACGTGTTTGGCACCTCCGTTGTGCTTACAAGCCTTATGATAAGCGCGACCGAAATTATCAACGTTGGCCTGCATTCTAAAATTAGCTCTCGTGCAGATGAATTTCATGCGCCAACAATACCCAGAAACTTCGTACGCCACAGATAATTGGCTAGCAGATATTTTTTGCCAAACTTATTCGAATTCACTAGCAATTATGCTCGAACCGCTATAAATTGCTTCTAATTGTGGGTCTATTTTGACAGGCTTATTTGTTGCACTTTGCTGATCCGCCCCGAAGTTTAAAGTCCTTGCTCAGCATACTTTTATATTTATGGCTTGGCGGACTTTGAGAAAAGCATGCTGGAAGACAATTATTTGCGCCGAGTTTGGGATCACGCAATTGCAGTTGAGGCCATTTCCGTCCCCAAAAAACGTCTGTTTCCAATTAACCGAATTGGCCAAGACGTCAATTGTAGCAGTCAATTGATTGCAACGACAGTGTTACAAATCTGTAGCAGTGCTAGAAACTGTGCACTCATTGGTCAACTTGTGTTTTCCGGTGCATTCGTTTCTGCAATTCATTTTCCACTCGTTTGTCAACAAACGACTAATGACCTTGAACTTCTTGCGCACCGTTTTCCAGCTGCAGGCTCTCAAAATGGCCTATTGCGTGACTAGGTGGTTGATTTGACAGGCGTTCGTTTTGTTGTAATAAGATGGAACTTTGCCCTCAAGTTGCTTCTTGCTTTGATTCCAATTTAACAGTGGAGAGCAATGTGGAGGTCGGTGTTTCGACTTTATACACCTCGCGACTGGAATGACCATTACGTTTTTTGCATAGAAGTTTTCCTGAAAAACGCTTGTGGATTCGAATCGGAGTTTTTTCGCGTCGGACAGATGTTCGGCGTTCTTTTTGCACACAGCAGTTCGACCCAAACTTGTTCTCCAAATGTTTTTTCGCCAGTGCAGAAGGGACTGGACCGTCGTCGTTTCGAGCTTGCCCTATGGCTTTGGTGGCTGCTACTGCTTTTTCCACTAACCGGGGCTGCCTGATTGGTTGTCCAGGGGCTGCGCACTTTTCTCCTTCTTTCGCTGCCCGCTTACAAGACCTTTGGTTTTTGCACCGATGCCTATTGCCGAGCGAGTACTTTGAACGTATCTTCGCGTACACTCACTCGTTGCTGGCCCGAAACTCACGCCCGACGTGCCAATTGTTGTTATGAGAAGAGGAGGGGCCACAAAACGAACACCTTGCCGCTCTGTCCACTAATGGATGTTGTTTGCAAATCCGTGCAGACGTTTTTTCCCGATTTTCGAAACCTCATCACCAATTTAACTCTACCCTTTAAACTGCCATTTATGACACTTGCTGACACTTCTATAAGACCTCCTTCTATTGGCATTATCCGTTTCGGTTGCAATAATTCGAAGGCTAATCCTCGCCACGCCCAGTTGTTTATTTTTGTTGTGGGCGCGATTAATGACCACATCTTAATCATTTTCGGCCTTTTTGTTTATTCTCTTTCCTCTACTTCTAAACTCTCCTCCAGCTCTCTCCTAAAAATAGGCTGATAATTAAATTAGTTGCTAGTAGCCACTGTCCCATATAAAAGTCCAGTTGCTAGTGATAAGGCTAGATGGAGGGAATGCGTTCAAAGGTCTCTTTTAAAATCCGCAGTGCAGAAGTTTTAAACCACCGACTCAATTAGTAACGTATAAAACGCACAAAACGCATAAGAAGCTCTCTAATCATGCGCGCCACCAGCAACAATCGACAGCGCAGGAAAAGTGCTCCGAAACTGGATTCCTCGACCCTGTATCGATTGGGGGTGCTAGTTCCTCATACGCAAACAATTAATAATTCCACGCAACAGATGTTTTTTAAATTTCAATTCTTTTACGTAACTACTTTATTTATTAGTTTGTTTACTGCTTTGTTTATTAGTTTTAAAAGCACTCGATTGTTATAATCAATTAAAGAAGAGCTCTTTAAAAGTAGGAGCAATTGGAGAAAGGACAACTTTGCTGCTCTTTCTGATCTCTAACAACTTCCTTGTTCACGTTTGCCTATCGCCAGCGCATGGTTTTTATGAACGCACCAATCAGCGTCGCTCATTCTTCTTGCTACGCGTCCAAAAACACCCACAACAAAATGAAAAGTCCTCTTCAGCCGCAAGTCCACACTAACTTTTGGATTTGCGCAACAACTTCGGTTGCACCCCGTCTCAACTGACCTACTAAATCAGACTTGACCTCTTTTTTACACAGACACCGAAGTTTTTACTGTAGCGGACGGTTTCAACGAAAGCTGCCACTGTGATTGCAAGTAGATCTTCGAATCTTTGGTTTAAATAGCCGTTTAGAGTTTCGGCTATTTACTTGCCTTTTCTGCAACTCCATTCTTATCAGCAGTTGTGATTTGCCACCGGCGTTCGTTCCACTTTTTAAAGTCTCGGTGGTTTTATGGCCTTTGTCTTCTCCTGTTTCCCTAATGCAAGTTTTCAATAAAGCGAATCGCTTTAAAAATGTTGCCAATTTGGTCGGATCGTAGGTTTTATTGTTTCGGTTGTGCCGGAAATAGTCACAGAAAAACGCCTGTGGCGGAAATGCAATTTCCTGTATTTCAGGCACGCCATTGTTGCCATTTGTTAATTTGCAAGCAAAATAATTAGAGTTGGCGGCCGAAAAAACGACTGCATTGTTCGCAAACGGATGCAACTTTGTGGCTTACTTTCGTTTTGTTGCTTTTTTGTTTCCAGCTACTTCCATTCAATGTCTGCTTGGCACGTTTGCACCCCACTTTAATTGGCCCTTGAGTTCCTTCAATTCAATCATCTAATCCAATCATTCCCTCGGAGATCAATTGCCTCGTCGAGAACATTTGTTTCGATGATTGCCGAAAGTTGCATGAAACTGTGATTGATTAGACACACTTGCCGACTTTGTTGCACGAGATCAGACATTTTTTCGTCGAGGCGTTTTTATTTCGTTCACTCCCAAAAAAGCCATAAAAGCGAAAGCACAGTCAGTGTGTGAGGTCGTTCGTTGTTCGCAACCAATCACTTGCTTCTTCGCATTTTTATTGCCCTTTAGTCAAAGACGCGCCGTGTCCAATTAGAGTGTAGGTAGTCGCGAATGTGAAACTGCACGGTTTTTACATTTGGATTGTGGAAGTCGAGATAGCTTTCTGGTTTGATTGGATGTGTTTGTAGATTAGCCGAATTGGACGCTGGCGTTGAGTGGCCAGCACTCGTTTTTTTGCAAGAGGCGGAGAAGCCGTGCAGAAAAACGAGCGCTGGGGAACACCGAATGTGCTGTGACAAGACACCGATAGACACAGCGTCTTCCCATTTTTTCTGTGTACACACTGCGTTTTTTATGAGGAACGCTCAGCAAAAAACAGAGTGGCGATTCGTGTGGCGGCCATTCTCGACTGCTTTTTTCCAGTAGACGGTTGAAAAACTTATCCGTGCGCTTGATTATTAGAAACATATTTAATGTAGCTATGATGTAAGTTGTAATGTAAGTTGTGGTGTAAGCTAATTAATTAATATAATTGAATTAGCTTGTTTGTAAACAAAACGATGTTTATTGGTTTGAAGTCAATCAGTACTGCCAATTATTTGCAAAACGAGCAACCGATTCGAAATTAAAATGCAAAACCAGTTCGGCGCTTCCACAAAGCTGACGATTGGTTCGGCGCAAAAAGCCGGTGAGTTTTTTGCCCAATGAGCGCTTTGGTCGCCGTTGGATTGCGCTTGGTTTGCAACATTCTTCGACTGCTTGTTGTTTTCTGCTGCTGAACTTAGTCAATTTGTTAGTAAACTAGGACGCTTTAGTTTGTAATAGACACATTTTGATTAAATGCAACGAAGATTTGAATCGAGGCGTCATTTTGAATGAAAACAACAGAATAGTTGAGTCATTTTTGTTGATTTCGCAGCGAAGATTTGGAATCTCTGCAATTGCTTAACGGAGTTTTTCTCCAGCCAGGCCATTTGTCACTGGCGTGCGTTGCCTGTCGCGCAGGTGATGGCGCATTCCCTCAACAACGATGGTGATTGGCGGTACCACTGCACTTCTATTGACAACAGGATAGCATTACGTGCAGTGGATTCCTGCACAGGGTTTTGCCAAGTCCCGGCGATTGCGCGCACGAAGATGCTAATTTGGAGTGCTCCGCCCTTAAAATTTTACTGTACATTTGTTCTTTCATATGAATAGATGGGCTGTTTCCGTGCCAAACACGAATGCACAATTGTTTGCTCCGGTTAATTTTTGGCCTAATTGGTCATGAAAGCCTTGTTTCAACAGCAACCGATTCGAAACATTGGCTGCAACTTCTGAATTGGTGTTCAATTAAACGAAGGGTTTGGGCTGGCGACTGGCCATAAATCCTTTAAATCCATGAATGCAACTGTTTTCACTTGCTCGGCGACGAGGCAATCAATAACCGGAGTCTTTCGGGTTTTCGACCTCTTCGACACCAAAAAACAGTTGCACGGTTGGTAAAAAGGAGGAATGGCCTCCACGGCGGCGGCATCTCTTTTGTAGTCGCTTGTGTCTCGTTGGGTTCGGGTCGAGCAGTCCAATTGCTTGAGTCCAGCAAGTAGGATCCAATGAGTACAACTTGGAATGCTTTACGGCCATTTGTGGCGAAGGAAAAAGTGTTCGGAAGGCGCGTTATCACGGCGCAGAGTTTATTGCTTTCACACCGCTACACTTATCAACTTAGTTGATCAGCTTTTCGCTTGCTGCTGAAGCGCTTCGGGGGCAGTGGATTCATGCGTACGGTGAAACGCTAATTTATAGCCCAAATTTTTCGAACTTCCACTCGATCTAGGACTTTCCCTGCAGTTTATGCAGCGTCTTCTCGTTTTTACGGGCTGCTGTCTTTTTGCTCAGTGGACGACGACGAACAAGCGCGCATTCTTTCACCCACTTTCTCATCGATTCCGTTTCCGATGATCATTCTATTTTGCGCACTAACTTATTGATTGTTCAAATTTAGGCTGATCCGCTCCACGCACCGAATCGCCGTCAATCAAGCAGTTGCTCAGTGTTGCCATTCAATTGGCATTTTTGAAGCTTTCAACTCGCCTGCTCAATCAAAATGGCCGACTGGGGCAGTTTGGACAAGGTAAGTTCACATTGCTTTACATAGTTTAATGTTGTTTCAAATGCGCGTAAAATTCAATTCATTTGTGCCAAACAAACATCCGAATAAACATTTCAAGTTAAATGTTTAACAGTTAAAGTGCAATTCAACACTAAATGTTCAATAGCTTTGTTGAACACGCCCATCCTTTTCACACAAATTACCGCTTTTGAAACATCTTTTTGGGTGGGATTTGTGAAATAGCGCTAATTTGTGGGTCACTTTGAGTCGGCTATTATTTCTCCGGTTGACCAAGAGCTTTTTGGAGTTTTGGAGTTTTTACACAATGAAGATGTACGACTATTGGTCCAATTTTGACCTGTTTGATGAGTATACTCATTGGAACTATGACTCACAGGTGATGTTTGTTTTACAGTATTTTCGTTAGCTTTGTTGTTTACATTCAATTTCTGGCAACAAAAACTATGCTTGTTTGATGACAAATTTTTGAGTCTTTGAAGCTTTGAAGCAGACGTTTTTTTCAACAAGCAATTTGGAAGTCAAAGTTTGAGACTAAACACTTTTAGATACAAATTACTGCTCTATTGACGTTTAATTTACCACCCAGCAAGCTAATTGTAGTTTTACTTTACGAAAATGCACTTTCTGGTCTTAAAGTACTGAGTATAGCCGCAAAGTACGGATAATTATCAGCTCTTCGACGGCGCGCAATTAACCACCTGTTCTGGTTTTGTTCCTATTTCAAAGTCCAACATTTTAAACCTATCCGAAAGAGCAGATAGTTTTTTGCATAGCAAATTAGTGACCACGCATGCACTGTGGACTGGCTGACAAATAGACTTTGTTATTTAAAACTGTAGGAACCAAGTGAAATGGGCTCAAAAAATATCTACGACACAATTCAATTAGTCGGCTTCCAGTTAAAAACTAATTATGTCAAATGTTGCATACTTGCGTTCACTTCAAAAATCTGCTGAACTCTTAATTGAAAACTTGAAGAAAAAACACCTTATTGCTTCGGCCTTTGTTTCCACATAATTCAATTTAGTCAACGCAACATTCTCGTTTCTTGAGATGTACAAACTTTCAAGATGCATAATTTTTGAGCTCTTCCGTCAAGCTCTATTTTAAGAGTTGTACGAATAAACTGTGCTGTAATTATTTCAGCAGTTAAGTTTTGCAATTATAGTCTAAAAGTTGTCGAGCCATTTTAAAGTTGATCCAAAAGCATACTTATAATTGCATGCTATGCAAATAAATAAAGAGTACATACAGTCTGTAAAACATGTGAACAAATTGATAAGTTGATCATGTGTTTGGTACACGAGAGTAAAAGAACTGCTTGGAAATTCTCTGTTCCGAACTGGAGAACATTAGTCATCCAAGTTTTGTGCGTTGATTCAGCGCAAAACAAAGACATTGAATTGCACTTTAGCTGTTGAATTTAACTGTTGAAACCTGGCGGAAATTCGTTTAACTCAACAACTTGCTTAAAATGAAACCTGCTGAAAGCGGACTAGTTCACTTACTCAACTTGCAGGGCCTTGACATCAAGCCCGAAATCTTGCCGCCTATGAGCAATGTCCAGCAGCAACAACCACAGCGCGACAGCAAGCCATACGCGTGCCAGTTGTGTCCGAAGAAGTTTGCCAACAATTCGTATCTTTCACAGGTGTGTTTGCTGCACATGTCTAACGAATATTGAAATATTTGATTTCAGCATATGCGAATTCATTTGAACAAGCGACCGTTTGGACCGTGCCAGTTCTGTGGTCGAATGTTCACTCAATTGTCGCATCTTCAACAGCACATTCGGTTAGTGAACGGAGTTTTAAACCAACTTGAATAACTTCTCTATTTAGAACACATACCGGTTAGTGTTGATCTCGTTCCACATTGATTACGCTCTCCGTCGATTTCTTTTAAAATTAAAATTGACGGAGAGCGTAATCAATGTGGAGCAAAATTAACGATCATCTTTGTACAGGCGAAAAACCAGTAAGTTGAAATGCAATCAAATTCATTAAAGACACTAACAACACATCTTTTCAGTACAAGTGCCGTTTCTGTGAGAAGTCCTTCAGTCAGTTGTCCAATTTGCAATCACATTCGCGTTGTCACAACACTTCAATGCCGTTCAAGTGCAATAGTTGCTACAAAGCATTCAACAACGAACAAGAGTTGCTCGAACACATTCCAAAGCACAAGGATTCAAAGCATTTGAAGATCCATATCTGCCACTACTGCGGCAAGTCTTATACACAGTCGCTTTATTTGGAAAAGCACATGGCCAAACATGCTGATCGTCGTGAGTCTCGGTAAGTTTATTTAATAAACGTTTAATAAACACTGAGTTTTCAGCAAATTGAGCAACTACACCGAGTACTCAACTGGTGACAGCTTTGACAACAGTTTGAACCAGTTGTCGAATTTGAGTCAATTGAACGGACTTGATCACAATGGCAGTGGAGCGGCTTTGCGTAAGCATTTTGAATCAATTCCGTCTAACTTCCACATCAGTTTTAGGCAATTTCCAGCAACAAATGGCCGCTGCTGCTTCAAGCTCTTTGTCTTCGAATGGAGTGACTACAACTTCTGTTATGCCATCTTATCCTAGCATCACCAACACTGCAAACAACTCGGCTTTGACCAATTCTACTTTTGAGATCTTCCAACGCACGTTTCAAAGAGAGAACATGCCGAATGGTTTGCGCAACGGAAACGAACGCTCTGTTGGGTAAACAAAGAATGCACATTAAAAGCATTAAACGTATTCACTTTCAGCTTCAACATGATCACTCCACTCGAGAACATCAAGCACTTCAACCAATCGAATGCTGCGGCCAGTTTCAGTACTTAAACTATCAGAATCTGCAACAAATCTATAAAACGGATCCAATACGCGATCTCTCTTTTCTTTATGTGCACATCTTTTCGCGGACCAACGCCACTAGTTAATTTCCCACACAAAACTGCCATTTTCGAGTCCACACCAGTTCACAGATATAGGCTCTCTCTGTTCATTGATGCGAGTAAAACCAGCGGCTGGCTCGCTACCGTTGAAGCCCAGTGACCGTTCTTTTCAACGTTCTCAATCTCCTTCACTTGTCCATTTTTATGGATACCTCTTTCTCCGCACACATCCTTGTTGGCGCTTTATGCGAACCCCAATTCTAACGTAGTATCCGGCTCGGTCCGCCTCTCCAAAGTGACTCTTTCGAGTTCGTCTAGCAGTAATTAGCTCCTGTCGCTCTAACATATTTGTTGTTGATGCCATTTCGTTCGCTCTGTTTCCAAATCGCCTTTATTCCTTAGAGTGTCCACCTAGCTTTAGCCCATCTCCGTTCAAATCGACCAAAAATAACACGACTAGAATCTCCACGCTCGGGCAACGCCGTCATCGTTTTAAGCGGCCAGTAGTTACTCTGTTATCGCATCTTGCCCCTTTCCTGTTTCAATCTATCTTGCCATTCTATAAAACTGTTGCACACACCCGATTGTTTCCAGAAATTCGCCCAAACGGTTCGCATTTAAAATCCGCTTGTTGAGATTACTTATAGGCCAGTTTCTATGCTCGATTATCTCCAGATTGTAGTGTTCTGATGTTGAGTTAGTTTGCCAAACCTTTGTAGCAGCCTTAAATTCTCATAGTCCACGTCCTATATGTTTGGTCTTTTGTTTCGGCGAATCTTAGGCGACGACCGTCCAGTTATTAAGTCTCCAAGTTGATCTTAAGTCCCAAATGCAATCAATAGTTTTGAATCGATGCGCGTATTATTACTTTAGTTATAAAAACATGCAAATGTTATGCTTGTTGTTGAATATCCATGTTTGTGGTGGAATAAAGGCAGATTTGCGTTATACGTAGCAACAATATGTAAAACAATGTATAAAACAATATGTAAGTAGTCAAAAAAGTTTGACTGAATTCACTGTTGAAATAACTAAATTCATTATCGATTCCGCAAATCAAACATTACCTAGATTAAAAGAGCTGTGATAGATGATTTGAGAAAGTAACCGTAACTCTTGACAACATTTGCAACATCGTGTCGAATCAATATGTAATTCTGTCTCAACACATTCTTTTCAAAGTTAATTTACTGTCTTTTTCGGATCTCAGTCAAAATGCCCAACCCTTTGCACAATGAATTGCCTAACCCAACAAATTATAAAAATCGAGAATGTGTGCTTTACGGAGTTGTTAGCGAATCGTCCAAAGGTCTCCTAATTCAGCGTTTGAGTGGTCTTTGCGACCCGGGCAAGAAAAGCTTCTCCGAACATGAAATGGTCTTTACTTTACGTATGTCTTATTAGTCTTGATTTATTGTTCAATTTGTTGTTTAGGGGTTGCTGGAGACAGTCAAGTCCAAGTTCGTTTGCGTCGTCGACTAAATACCGATGCATTTTACTGGCACGCTCGTTATGTTGGAACAGTTGAGCCCGATGCAAAATGCCCGACGTTAGTTCGAAAAGTAAATTTTTGTCTGTGTTTGAAGTACATTTTCATGAATTTAGACAATTGATTCGTGTGTTTTCTCTTCCGGAATGATGGAATTTGTTAAAGCTCTTGGATTGAGGTTTGTAGTTTAGCATGCTATATTGTTAAGTTAAATTGATTTTTAAGAATTGACTACGAACTTCTGATGGATGGATATTTATTTACAAAAGGCAATATTCGTGTCACAATCAGTCAAATTAGCTATACGGAAAAGACCGGTCACTATGAGCGCGAATTTAGAAAGCCGTTGGGCAGTGGATCGAATTTAGTTGAAGTGTCGGCGCTTATTCCCGAAAACCAAGACTATTTACCGGCAGCAAAAGCTGTAAGAGAATTTGCCGATCACTTATCTCCATTATGCGAGCTTCAAAAATTCGACTACACGAAAGAATAATACTCCAATCAATTAAATCACCGTTTTGTTATTGATACTCAACGAATAAATGATAACTTTAATGAACAACCTAACAAATAACAATATGGACATTATGAGCTTTGTTCCTTTGACTGAGCTGCTGCGTCGTCTTGCTTCTGCAACTCTGCGTCTATTCGTTCTTTTGCTCTGTACACCTGAAATCAAAAAAGTTAAGCCTCATACACTATAAGTAAGGTTACCTTTGATTGCAAATAGAGTGTTCCGCCCTGCTCTTTTTCGTTGATTTCAAACAAGTGCTTAAACCGCTTTTCGACCTGTTCCTTGTCGAGTGCTTTCACGTCCAAAATCTGCATTGATTCCTAAAAGAAAAACCATAAGAACGTGCTTATAAATTGAGCACTATTACCTGTAGTGTAATTCCAATCCTGGCATTAGTTTTTGCTTCGTCGCGAGTGCTGGACTTAGAATCGGATGAACTTGATGCAGAAGCAGCATATCTTTCAGCTGCTTGTTTTGATGCTAAAAACAGCAAGTGAGTTGACACAAAAGCCTGTCTAATTACCATTGAGTTCTTCTTTTACTGCACGTGTAAAAGCCTTTCCAACAGCTTCGCCGGCCGCTATAACGATTTTGGCCAAATTTCTTAGAACCATTCTAAAAACACCAATAAATTTAGAAGTCTTAAATCGAATAGCACTAGAAAATAGCAAGCGTTTTTCAACAAGTGTAGTTAAAAAATCCCATGAAAACGAATCAACAACAATTTATTAACAACATTGAACTCAACAATAAGTTTGATTAACAACGAGTTATTCGGTCACAGCTGCAGGTTTAGCGCCAAGGGGAGCAAATTCGAAGTTAGCCATGTCTTTGCGACCTCTCAATTCCTTCATAATCGGCATTCGCAACAAGCCAAAGGAGTGTGCAAGGCCGGGCAAATCTTGATCTAAAAGCAAATTGGATACAATAGAGCAAAGTGAATTCAAGTTTACCTTGCAATTTGCACACAACATTCGAATCCTTTTTGACGTAGAACTCAACAAATGAAACAAAAGCTCGAGTACCTCGCAACAAAACATCACTAAAATACACATGAATTACATAAATTCAATAAGAAGCTCACCGATTTTCTCTAGCAACATCTCTGACCTTTTCACGCATCTCTTTTGCTGCATCATCAGACAAGCCGTCAATCTCAAGTTTCTTGAAAGTAATGCGCTCGTAGTTCTTGATAAATTCTGCATACGCCTCTTCTTCATGTGTCAACAACAAAAGCGCTTGACCCGATTTTCCACAACGTGCCGTACGTCCCGATCGGTGAACAAAACCTTGCGAATGCTTCGGAATGTCGTACTGAACAACCCAATCAATATCACTGATGTCCAAACCTCGAGCCATCATATCAGTGCAAAGCAAAATCGCTTTCTTGGTCTTGCGGAATTTCTCGATCTAAACGATAAAATAATATAGGAGTTTTGATGTTTGAGCTTACAATTTGCTTTCGCTTGTTCTTCTTTCTGCGATGAACAGCCATGAAAGGACGACTTGACTTGTTGAGAAACTTTGGAATCAAATCAGCAAAGTAGTCGACGGACGCAAAACTGCACAAGAAAACCAAGATCTTCTTGTTCGGATGTGCATTGAGAAAATTGACAAGTGCCAAAAACTTGTGACTGGCTTCAACGGTCTAAATTGAACAAGTTCAATGAAAAATCGTCACAAAAACAACGAACCGTGTAATAATTCTCCAACTCCTCTGGCGCAACTGTTGTTTCAACTTTTTGTTTGATTGCCTCGAGCGAATCATTGACGCGAATTTCACCCTTATCGGAAACATTGATGCGAACTGGATTTCGCAATCCAAATTTCAATAACTCTTCAACTTCCTTCGCCTGAGTAGCCGAGAATAAACCAGTTCTACGTTGTTTAGGTATAGAACTCAAAATTGTGCTGATGCTAAATTTAAAAACATTAATACGCTCAAAGATTAAGTATAAGCACCTTGTTCGAAACTCCTCATCAGCAAATCGATCTGCCTCATCAACAATCAAAACCTCCAACGACTTGAACGAACGCTTCAAGTGCTCAAATTTTCCAAGAATATGATCCAAACGAGCTGGCGTTCCAACAACAATACTAAAAGACTGAATAGTATTGAAAAAATTAAAAACCCTTACCATTGCTTTTTGAAAGGCTTGTCTGTCGTTGCTTTGGCACCACCTCCACCAACCAATTTGATGACATTGTACTGATTTGCATCTGCCAAGGGTTTCAAAACTGCAGCAATTTGTTGAACGAGTTCACGACTGGGCGCCAAAATCGTTGCCAAAACTTCACATTTGTCATCTTGTGGCTAAACTTAAAAGGTGTTTTCTGATTTAAAGGCCAGTTTACCTTCTGTCTAATCGAGTTCAAAATCTGAATGAGCGGCAAAATATAAGCAAGTGTTTTTCCAGAACCTGTCGGAGCTTGAACAATGCAATCATACTTTTTCAAAAAGCCTTCGATTGCAGCTTCCTTAAAAACAAATTGATTACGTATGATCTTATTTATAATGCCAAGTACTCTGAAATTTTGTAAGATTCATTTCATTTATTAACACATTTGAGCAATGTACATTTTATTTGAGTTAAAGCGTTAAAATAAATGCAATTATGACTAGAAGTAAGTGAGATTTGTAGTTGAAGCAATATTAATTAAAACGATAAGTGCTAGATGTTCAGCTAATCGTCTTTTTCTTTATGGCGAGCGTCACTCCATGGGAATTTGAACGGATTTGCAGGCCTCCAGTCTCTCCATTCACGATCAACAAATAAGGGGTACTCGCGAATCCGAATTTTGCAAACCCTTGCCAAGAAAAATGCCAAAAGGAAAGCGCTGACAACGACGCATAATGCAAACATGTAAAATGTTTCCTTAAAACGGATTTTAAGCACAACACACTATCTATCAACCTAACCTCATCGAAAACTTCATTGAATGAAGGAAGCATTTGGTTTACACTGTGAACAAGCTCCAACGACCAGGGCCTCTTTTTCCTGCCGCCCATGTAATAATCGCCCCATTTGTGATCTGCGGACATCTTCAACAAAATTTCTAATTTTTAAAATCAATCTACGCGCACGCTTGCAATAAACGCGTCACAAACATAAAAATAAAGCAGATGGCGTTAATTAGGATAAACTTAGTGTTAGTAAAGCTGAATAAAATGAATCTTCCAAAATCCCAAAAGTAATGGATTAAACTAAATGTAAAAAGTCAAACCTGAACTGGAGTATACGCAGCAAATCCAAGCGTTTTCTTGAAGTAATCGTCAAGAGCCGGATCAATAAGACCAGCTAACTTCTCTTCTTTCGTCATTTTGTTTGAAGAGGAAAATTAAGAATAGAAAAAAGCAGACACTATCGGCCAAGAAAATTGCGTAACACATGACACACAAATTCCGTCTTTTTGTTTGCGAGCGGCAGATTTAAAAATTAGTTGGGTGTTTGAGTATTTAGTGTACTTTTGGAATTAACTCATTTTTGTAAGTTGATTAACTATAACTTACATATTGAATGCAGTTAAGCAATACTTATTATTACATCTTGAACATGTTCAATTTCGATTCATTAAATCAATGTCAATTTAACGAACAACTTTCCCAAGAATGCCGGTTTGCTAACAGACAAGGTCGTTAAAAGTTTTTACTCCAGATTGATGCTTTCTTTGGCATTGCCAAAAGTACTTGCGCGCCAATCGCGCCAAAAACATAAAAAGTTGATGTTCGGACAGAAATGGATGGCGCTCAAACCAATAAACTTGTTGTGCAATATGGTTGTTGATTGATAAGTTGTTTAACACATTGCATTCACTGTCAGCTTTAAAGTCTTGTTGAAATCTTGATCAAACTTTGAGAAAAATCACCAGCATCTAATTGTACCGTGGAATGCAAGTCCAGGTGCCAACTTCCTCATTTGTTAATCCCACTCAACAGCGCACTCATTTAATCCAGTTGCGACGACTCTCGTCTTATTTTGCGCAATCAACGCAAGAGCCGTCCAATGCTTCTCGATTAGCGCTAATATTCAAAATAAAGACTGATACCTATCTTCACTGGGACTCAAATGCGCACAACTATCTTGCAAGTCAAGGTCAATAAACTTGATGGGGATTGATGCAACTTCAGTTGTGAAGTTGTTTGTTTGAACGAGATCAGATTAGCTGAAGCGAAGAAAAGTTTTACGATTTGCCTAATTGTCGAATCAATTAATTTGTGTGCCGAGTTTGAAGCAGAGATGAAATCACAATTTGGATGTTGCGGCAAAATAAAAGCCATGTAAACAATTTGGCTTGTCAAGTTGCGGCATTATGTAAAGAAATTATGGTCAGATAAGAACAATTGAAGTGGTTTCCGGTGTTCAGCTTTGTGTTACGGTTCTGTGTTGAAGTTTAATGAAGTCGAGTGTTTAGTGATTTTACTGTGCATAAGCGAAATGCAAAATTGGCGCCCGTTTTTGCTCATCTGTCGTTGCCGCCGGAATACAACAAAATATGTTTGCCATTGGGTTGCCGATCGAGGACGGCACAATGAAATATGGAAATTGGCGCCAAAAACAAGAAAGGAACCGATCGCTGGCCTGTCCAAAACGACTTGAAATTGGATGACATTGAATGCGGAATCGATCGGAGAACTGTTTGATGTTAAAGTGAATGCCGAACTAGTAATTGCAATATTAAAAACAGTTTAGCAATTTCGGGTGTCGAAGTCTGTTTTGTCTTCAAGTGCCATTTTGTGTCTAAACCACGCCAATGTTTTAAATTTAGATACACGGCTTTGCGGGATAAACGCGCAGCGTGAAAACACAATTTGATGAGCGTCTTCAACTTAAATGGGCTTGAGAAACTTGCTGCCGAACTCACGCTCATTTTATTAGACGTTTGTTTAAAAATGGCTGAGTTAAATCTTTCTTTATTGAATGCTTTCAAAATATCTCTTTGGTGTAATTAATTTAAAAGATAGGTTTGGCTCCAAAATGGACCGGTTTGGCTGCACCGGCCCACAATTTGGCGCGCTTGATTCGAAGAGCTTGTGCCCCGCCCCAGACACCACTCCACTGCCTCTCTTTTGCCGCTCAGCAAAAAGGCGCGAAAAAATTGCTGGCGTTTATGCATCGTTTAAAGGCCTCAAATGGCTTGAGGGCTCACACTAATTATCCTTCTGATTGTCGGGGGTCAATCGAGTTCATCAGGCGTGCCATTGAAGTGGAAATACCTTCGGGTAATTGTCTATCTTCCGAACCTAAACACAGAATTACGCAGGGGTTTCGCGCCAAAATTGACTAGTTCTCCTCGCCGCCTTCGTTCACTGATCTCCCATGGTTTTGGTAGTAGGCGCGTTATTTAAATTTCAAATTGACTCCCAGTTTTATGAGATTCTTGGGGTTCCAATCATATTGCTTTAACCTGTTCGTTGAATACGATGAAAAAAGTGTGTTTAGTATTCAGTGTGTTTTGATGCTTCTTTTGAGAATAGTTTGCATTGTTTTGATTGTTGATTCGATTTTTGCTAAAAAACTACAGTATCCTACTCAAACGGCCAAAAACCAATTCCAGTCGTTTGGCGCCATTCTTATTTTTCGAAAAGTCTCGCCAAAGCTTTGCTCTGCAAGTGGGCGGCGCGTGGATCGGTCGAGAGTTACTCGCGCCAAAACCAAACCCAATCTGTTCAATGCGCCAAAGTCCCTCTCTGTCTGTGCTTACATTCGGCATCAATTAGGATTGTTGGCAAACATCTCGTCGGACTTCTGTTTTTAAAAGTTAATTCAACTTGCTTGTTAACGCGCTTTAAAATGCGTACAGATTGTTTAATTTACGGTTTTAGTCGCCAACTTTAATTTGTTTACGGGTATTTTGAATCTCAAAATGACATCTCAGAGCTCATGCAACGAAAATGGCCCGGCGCCCAAAAAGCTCTCACTGTCAATTGATCTCTCAAATGCCAACTTGTCATTCAACTGTAAGTTCTGTTCAAATGTTTTAAATAGACTTGTTTATTCATCTCAGCTTTTGCTTCATCTCAAAACTCGCAAAGCTTTCTTTCCAACTCCCAACTCGAGACTTCACAAGAAAGTGCTGATGAAAGTGATGTTGATGACAGTCAAAATGCTGGATCTTCGTCCAGTTCTCAGCATCATTCAAGAAAAGAGAAGTCGTTGGGAATTCTTTGTCGACGCTTCTTGGTCACAATGGGTGAAAATCTGAGAGAAGGGACGGATATTCATTTGGAGACAGTTGCAACAAAGATGGACACGGAGAAACGCCGCATATATGATATTGTCAACGTTATGGAAGCTTTGGAGTCTATGAGCAAAACAAACAAAAGCTTTTATCGCTGGAATACATTGTCCATGTTGCCGCAACTGATGAGCTCATTAAAGGTTTGAAACATTCGTGTTTGCATTTAATTTGATTGCATTTGTTTAGAAAGAAGCATGCCGAGACAATTTGCCAAGGCGAATCAAAAGTGTTGAAGATGCAATGTGCTCATTCACCGAGTTGGGTTCTCAACGTGAAGCAATGAACAATGCTTTGAATGCCGAAAAGTCGACCAATTTTGCATCTGCAAACGGACATTGCACAGCTGATATGCAAAAACTCGGTAACGCCACAACATTAAATGCGTCCTTGCGAGACCGGAATGGAAAGAATTCGTTGGCTCAATTATGCCGAAGGTTCTTGATGGTTTTGCTCTGCAATCCGGTGAGTTTTTTGGAGTATACTGTAATTGGGCGCGCTTTTCTTCCTATTGCAACTTCCAGCCAATGCGTGCAATTAAATCATTCAAAGTTCCAAAGATGAAGCTGCGCGCTTGGCATTTCCAGCTGACCTTCCTTGTATTGCACAACCACTGCATTCAAAACAAATGAGCGCGTCAGTCTCGCAAACTTCTGCCTCATCAATTCAAGTTCACTTGGCAAGCCTCATTGTCACAAAGTTTAATGTGCAAATTACTCATAAAGAAGTGCATAAAGAAGTGTAAATCTACTTTAACAGCTTGAAGCGCCAAACTAGTTTGCTAAAAGATGTTCATAAAACCGTCAATTTTGCCTAATCGGCCAATTTACCTTCGCAACCAACTGTGGATTGTAAATCAGCGGAGACGGAGGGGTTGCGCAACGTTGAACACGCGCGGACCTCAATTAGTTAGTTAATGTTTACCTGTGCCCCACTTCTTCGGCCATCCATCATCATCTAATAACCGGCTGCACAAACTTTCCGGTGATGAATTGGAACACCTGCAAAATCTCACCAAACCGTATTCATCGTTAAATAAGCATCTCAAATTTCAGGGTGGAAAAGTCAGCTTGGATGTAGCGTCTACTGTATTGATCAAGGAGCCGGAAAGTGAAGGATACGATCCGCCAAGCCGAAGTAACTTAAAGATGATCTTTCGTTTTAAAAGCACAACCTTTTAGGCCGCTGTCGACGTCTTTATGACATTGCAAACGTGTTGGTGGCAATGGGATTAATCAAGAAAGTTCCCTATCTCTTTGGAACAAAGAAAATCCCGCTGTTTGTTTATTGCGGTCCAAATCCAGCGAGTAAGTTTTAAATCGTTAGGCCAAAGTTTGAGTTCATTAAATTGTTTGTTGTTTAGCAACTCCAACTGAAGTCCAAGCAAGCATGATGGAGTTTGTGCAACGCAGTGCACTTGCCAAGCCAAACGATTCCACGTGGATCGCCATTTTTGGAGCACCAGAAACAAAGCCGTTTCGATCACTCGAAAACTTTGCATCTGCACAACAGTTCTCCAATATTCAGAAACCTGCGGTCTCAAAAGCACCAGAACCTAAACGACGAGTTCTCGGAGAGCTTGATCCAATTAATCCAATTGGTCGTCCATTGAACTCAGCAAACATTGATGAATCGTCAAAACCGTTCAAGAAGCGCAACTTCGATGGCACCTTCAAATACCCCGGGCCGTTGACTATTAAAATCGAAGACAAAGAAAACCTGCCAAATATTTCAAATGACGAGAATGCGTTGCCAAAGCCTCAACCACACGTAATTGTTTTGTTTGAAGAGCTTTTAAAACATCGACTCGTTTCAGAATGCCTCCTCGTCTTCACAATTCGAAAGAAAACTGGATACATTGAATCCAAATGTCAACGCATTTCCTACTCCATTCATCAACCCTTCTTTTCCTTTCAATCAACTTGCCGGTTTCCAGCCCCTCATGTCTAATTTTGTAAGTTGCAAATGTGTCTTTTGCATTTAAACTCCAATCTTAGGCCAACTATCAGCAATTGTGCTTGCTAAACTTGCAATGGCAGTTGAAGAACACGTTTGCTCAACAGAACAGTCCAGTAAATCTCTTGAGCACAACAAACACTGCCTTTAAACCGGTCAATAACATTCAACCGTCGTCAACAGCTCCAAAGCCTTTTGGTACTAGCCAAACAAATCGGTGAGTTGCAATTATTTCAGCAAAAAACCGTAAAACACGTTTTGCATTGAAACCAATATTGCGATTAATCCAAGCGGCTTCTTGCTTTGATCAAAAACAAACATTCGAGTCCTTGGCTTGCGCATGCGATTTCTTTTACAGTTGCGGATCGTTCACAATTGCATGCCAGTGTTTTGGCGCTTAAAAACAAAACATTGAGCGCCGGTGCGCGCTTTGTATCGAGAGCGGCTCAAAGACAAAGAAAGGTGGTAGGCCGAGATCAGTGTTGCTTCTTTGGCAAGACTTGCCGAATGAATGACAAATAAAAAACGTTCGATCGGCATCCCGCTAAGAAGGCGCATGATTGGATGCGGCAAGTGAGAGTAAAAACAATATTTGCAAACGAGTTTGAAAAACCGCTGCTTGTTTTTTCGTTAATTAGTGTTTTTTAGTTTTACTGTACGATATTTGATAAAAAATACTTGTGTTGCTGAACCCAATCGATTTGCGCGCTCAAAAACAACCGAATAGTGCCATTTTCTCAAACCGGTATAAGCTCTGCGAAAGGCCGCGTAATTTGGCACCTTGCGACTAGCTCTCGAGCCACACTCAAATTATGGCGGGAAGTCAAGCTGTGATGCTTCCAATGTTGCGCAATATGACCGGGCAAAGCAAAAATATCAAATTAAAAATCGATACACTTGGTAATTCAATCGTTTTCAGATAAACCTTCAACTGATCATTGAAAGCATTCTGTCTCAACAAAGCGGGGCCATTTTGTCACATTCATTAGAATTTATTACTTGTCGGTAGATTATGCAGATTATTTATTTAGACGGCATTTCACCTTTAGTCGTCACGTTTCTTGACTTGTGTTTGTGTCAAACTCTTCCTTTTTTGCCAAATAAAATTTGCATGCCAATGTCTAATTTCGCTTCGTAATAATCAACTGAAAAGGCAACACCAAAATTCGAACAACTTTATTATTACTCAACGGCTCATAAAAATAACAAGAGATGCTTAGAACTCCTTCTTTTCGATCGGATAAGCAAGTCCATCTTCGGCCAACACGAGTGCTCGCTTCATATCCTCGTTAAAAGTTGAAGGCATGTACGAATAAGAAACCTAAATTGAATCCCTTAAAATATTCAAAACGCATCGAACTTACATTTAAACCTTGCTCCAGCTCACAAATTTTCTTGTACAAGAACAAGTTTGCCACCGGGCTACCATCCTTCTTGAGCCATTTTGCATGGTAGAAACGCAAGAATCGATCACTGTCAGTAATAATGCAAACGTCCGTAAGATCCTGCTTTCTGATCTAAAACAGAAATAAAAGCATTTGACATGAACTAATAAGTACCTTGTTCCAACGCGGTAATAATAGCCAACAACTGCGCTCGGAACATAGTGACTGGGAATTGAGCGAAACGTCCACATTTGTCAAGTTCGGACTCACCAGGCCAATGAACACCATAACCGGCCAAAACAAATCTTTTACCAGCGTTGCTGACATCACGAGTAGTTCCAGAGGTGTAAACAACAGTTTTGTCTGTCGGGACTTCGGCAATGTACTGCTTATTGCTGAAAAGTGACGAGTCGGCATCTGAAAAACGAATAAATAAAAATCCTCTGAAGGTCCCAAAATTTACCAATCAAGGGAGCCAACTCTTTGTTGGCGTGCAAAGCTTCAACAACATCATTGTCGTAACGCGTCTTGTGAACAGTCAGAAGAACTTTCGCCTGTAAAATACCTTTTTGTTAATAATTCAAACAAAAAGAACTAGCTAACCTCAATAGAAGTCAACAAACGACTCAACTCCTCCATGTGTTCTCGATTTTTGACTGGAGTTCCATCGCGTTTCTTGAAATCATTGTTTTTCCATGCATCCAACCAACGACCAGCAACCTTGACAACAAATTCCGAGTCAGATTCAACAATTAGACGATTAAGACCACGTTCATGAATAGCCTAAAATGAAATGTTAAAAGCAATTTAATAACTCTAAAAATGAACCTGTCTCAATGCCATGTTAACGGCCTCCAATTCAGCAAGAGGCAAACTGACAACTGAACCATCAACCGGCTCCACTTTTTTGTAAACATTCATTTTGTCTCCAGGGCCCCAAAAGACTCCAAATCGTCCCTTCAAGTGTGCCTTTTCCTCCAACAGCAACGAGTCCGGTCGTTTTGACAATTGTAGCACTAAATACAGTCAATTTAAATCTGTTAAAAATCAAAACCTACTCTTCCCAAACAGGACTAGTAGCCAGTGTTCTGATTACAAGGCGCTTGACCAACAACATTTTAGTAAACAAGTTCATTGTAACGCCTAAAAGTGAATAAACTTAAAAAATTCAAAACAAAATAACACAATGCCAATGGCGGCATAATTCGGATCTTTTGAAACATTTCGCTGTAAGAACTTTTGACAAAAGTATAAAACTGTTTTTAGCTTTATCACAAAAAACAAGTTTCAAACAACAAATTTAAAAAGTCTTTTCAAACATCTTAAAAGACGTTAAATGATTGTTAATCATTTTAGTGTCTTTAAATACTCTTTTAAGGTAAGTGTTTGCATGTTTATTGGGTCATTTAAATGCCTGAAATGCAGTAAAAACAATGCAGAAAGTCCGGAATTAAAGGATGACAGTCTAATTAAGTTAGGTCAATAAACTTGAAGTAGCGAACTTTTCAATTCGAAAGACAAGCACTTTGAGTCAGTCAACTTTAGTCGTCGCAAAGCGTTGCCAAACCCTCAACTTTTAAAACTTCTTTTTGCATTATGAGTTTTACGTGTTAAACTATCCAAAAATCTAATTGCAGTTTTTAAGCATTGGAGTAAGATTTGTTCAAAATCTAGAGTTTAAACTAAACTTTACAGATGATGTGTTTGGAGTTTATAAAATGTGCGGCTATCCGAGCGCTTTAAAACAGGTCAAAAATGCAACTAACGAATTAAATGGAAAAAATGGGCCCGCGTGGAAAAGACTTTTCCACCAACCTATTATGTATAATCTGAATTTATCAAATAAAATTAACTCCCGCTACAAGTTAAATGTTTGAACACTTCATCGACCAACAAATAAACACACCAATTGGGCAAAAATAACAATTTATTCTATCAATTACAAGGTGGGGCAAAAAAACTAGCCATTTTTTCAAAAAATTAATTGAAAATCAAAAATTTCATCGATCCCGGGGTCGATTTTTTTGCCCCACCCTGTACTTCTATTCAGCAACTAGCCAACAACAAAGCCTGAAAAGGTATGATTAGATAATGTTAGAAAGTCTGAACACGTTACCAATTCCGAATTTGCCCTCGTTCTTGGCATGATTGAGCATTCCAGAAAGAGCCAATGAGAAAGGAATCTAAAAGTAGAAATTAGCCAAATCTTTAACATCCAAACCAACCTGTTGTGAAAGTTTTTTCTCCATTACTGCGCCAACGGTCCAATTAGTGTCGACAGAAGCGCGGAACGTCATGTCGGCTTCGGGAACCTCAATTTGGTATGCAAACGTAGTCGAAGATTCACCTTGACGGAAACTGGACTCAAACTCAACGCCGAATTGCAAGTTAGGTGCTTGTTTGTGATAATAGCAAGCATGAAGACCGGATGAACCAAATGTAGCTGATGCGATCCAATTCGGAGTCAAATAACGAGCAGCATAAGACAAAACACTGACTTGACCACCTAAAAATTAAGTTAACGCTTAACAACTTCTTCAAAAACAAACCTGGAAGAGCTCGCTCACGTTGATAGACCAACTCAACACCAACATCCAAATTGTTAGTGATTCGACGCAAATACTGACCAACAACAACACCAGACATCGCAACGAGATTCGGGTTGGCAATCGTCAAGGCAAGAGTCGAGTAACGACCACGGCGTTCAACATTCAAATGAGCAGCAGCAAGTTTACTTTGCTAAAACAAAATTCCTTAAAGATTAAACACTATCTGACTTACTTGAACCTGGCTCTGTAATTTCACTCGCCAATTCTGCCCAAATTGATGAAGCACCGTCGCTGAAGTGTTGCCTGATGGATCCATATCGCCCAAAAGCACGGGAAATCTAAAGCAGAAACTTAATGCGAGCATCTCCATAATTAAACTTACGCTTCTCCTGGTCCTGTGTGTTTTTCACCAACGTACGTGGCGCCAAAACGATAGCCCATCAAAGCTCTTGAAATGCTGAGTGTGTGCGTAACTTGAAAGTTGTTCGAGAGTCCTTTTTGCAACATGAGTTTGGCTCCCTAAAGATGTAATTCATTAAGAAACGCATACACTATTAAAACAAACCTCAAAACACAATGGCTGAACGTCTCTAGTCTTGCGATGCAACTCGTCAAATGATCCGGGATTTTGGCTATCAGAAGGCGGCGGCGCGCCAACGTTTTCCTGAGTAGCCATCTAAATTAAAGAAATTAATGTGAACTTAAGTAATTAATTGATCGGAAGCAGATCGGAAACGGAGTTACTTTAAAGTTCAAACGATGTCTGGTTATTAAATCCGGATTTTAGAATAAACAGGAACTAGATTATTTAAAAACGCAAATGAACTAAGTCAAAATTGCACTTTGAAAATACGCGCCTTTTTGTACAAAAATGTTTATTTTGATTCATTTACTGAAGAAGTTCAGACGTGATTTTGAGGTTCAATTGATCCAGTGAAATCAGCAAAAGAATATTTAGTTATTTTTTGAAATACTTATTTTTACGCTTCTAATTTGATCAAAAATAGCTTTATCATCAGAAAACTCCTTAAAAGAATGATAAAAACAATCTAAAAAGTCTATTGAAGCCGAAGAACACAAGGTAAAACTATTTCAGGCAATCGCCGTGAAACACAAAATCGCAGTTTCAGCCTAAAGATTCTTTGCTTTTCTTCTCTGTGGACTTTTTTGGGATTTCGCTTTTCGTTATTCATTACATTTTTTGGCCACTTTATGTTAAAAGTTTATTAAGATGCTCTCACGTTTACCTCCACTTGTTTACATAAAAATGATTAAATGACACTACTTTATTTCTCACTAAAATTAGGCATAAGTCGACTTTTAAATTTGAACGCCGCTTGTAGTTGTTGTTACGTTGACGATTATTCTGTCCGAAGCTGCTTTTCCTCTTAAAAAGTCGAGAATAAATTGAGGAACGACTACTCTTCTATAGGGTTCGATAAAAGCAATTGTAATGCACGGATTTATTATAGAATGAAGAGCCAAAGTTATTGTAGGCATGTAGCGTGAGAATGTGTTCTAAAAGTTGCATTTTCACTCTGATTTAAATCAAGGTTACCGTTAGAGTTCCTGACCAAAGCATAATCGCAGATAGGAAAATGTAGATCATCGGCAATATAAACAGAACGAGCGGTACCGTGGTCTGAAATCGTGCCAGTTTTCATTACATTTTATTCTATTAATTCATTTCAGGGCTCGTTAATCCGCAAAGAAAATGGCTGATAACGCGATCACTATTCGTACTCGCAAGGTTTTGGGCAACAAGTTGTTGAGCCGTCGCCAGATGGTAAGTTCAAATAGTTTTGTTTTAGTACTAATGTGGCTTGTTCCAGGTTGTTGAAATCTTGCACCCGAACCGCGCATCCGTTCCAAAGAATGAAGTCCGTGAACGTCTCGGCAAGATGTACAAAGTCGAGCCTGATCGCATCATTGCTCACAGCTTCCGTTGCCACTTTGGAGGCAGCCGTTCAACTGGTTTTGCTCGCATCTATGATTCCGTCGATTTGGCCAAGAAATTCGAGCCTAAGCACCGTATCTGGCGTGTAAGTTGTTTTCACTTTTATTATGGGACTTTATTGAGTTGCTTGGACTATTGCTTTACTTATATTTCGATTTTAGCACACTGGACAGAAAGTTGAGAAGTCCGGTCGCAAACAGCGCAAGGAACGCAAGAACAGACAAAAGAAGGGTATGCTTTTCACTACTTTTTGATTATAGTTCAATGTGCATAGAAGTTTAAAGCTTTCTGTGCATATTCAACTATAATTACTGAATGGAATAATCTTATTAATTCAATTTAGTTCGCGGAACTGCAAAGGCCAAGGTTGGAGCTGGCAAGAAATAAGCAACCTCTCATTGTTGTTGTTCTATTGTTAAGAATAAAGATTAATTGATTGTTGTTGGTCTTTTGAGTTGTTTTCGATGTTTAGAGTTATCTGAGGGGGTTCAGTAATGTAAAGTTAATTTTACCTGCAAGAGTAAAGCGAAGAGCAGCTTTAAATGCATTTTGTATGTTCGACGCGAAAGTTGGTGACGATATTCTTGGAGCCGACCTATGATCAAAGCTGCACACAAAAAGTTAAATCCACATGACAGTGGCGCAAGTATTAGTGCAGACATCAGAAATATGTTTGCATGTGGAGAGTTCTTGTAATCATATCCAAAGAATATCTAAACGATCGTTATTTCAAATAGATGCAATTAGTTTATTAGAGAAGGCAAGTTCAACTATTACCGTGTTGTCAAATAGCGAAGATTGATAAGGAAATCTTTGAAGAGTGACAAGTTTGAAATGCTCCTCTTCTACTCGCATATCGAAAATTAAAAGTGCAACGCTAAAGCAAGCAACTTCACCGCTCCCAAATAACGTTACTTTGTACCATACACGCTCTAAAAGCCGTCGAGCAGCAGCATCACATAAACTTGCATAACGATAAATAAAACAGTAATTAAGACTAATGATTGAATGCGCAAAAACATAGGCAATTAAAGTGAATTGAACGTGCCCCCAAAATCCTCCAAAATATCTCGACATTCCGATGATTACTGCTCCACCTCCCGGAACAATCGGACTTGGCTGAAGTGTCCAACTTAGCAAGATGCAAAAACAGTAATCGTAAAACTAAAACTTCATTATGTTGAACTTAATGCTTGTTCTAACTTACAGTGAAATTTAACAGATACAGCTTGTATCCTTTGATCTCGGTTGTGCTCTTTTTTAAGGCATAATCCCAGTACAGCGGCACCTTGGCGAATTAAATAAAAATAGGCTCATCTGATGCAGAATCTGGGATTTCGAAGCAAATACTTTTGTCCAAAATGGCAAGGCGCCGTTGTACTGGGATTTTACCTTTTTTAATATTAGGTAGATAACCAAACTGTTTAATAAAAAAGCAATAGTGCCCAGTATCCACATAATGCAAGAATAAATAGCCTGATCAGTTGTTATGTTAACATTGCTTCGAATGTTGAAAACTTCGGCCAATAAACTCAGTACTGTTATAAAAACTGTAAACGATAGAATGATAACGCCTAAATCAAAAGAGAATTTAGGCGACATGAAGTCAATTTAAGACATTAAACGTTTATAGTTTTTAACTGAAAGACGCTGACGAACTCTTAATGACAAAATCCACCTGTCACCGTATTTTGGTTTATGGCCAACAGCTTAGACATCAAACTCTCTAACATCATTGTATATCTTTGGTTAATTAATTTAAGTTGCACGCAGGTGCAAAATTGCTAATGGCAAAAGCGTTTGAAAATAGTTTAGACATGATTTTATCAGCAAGTTGTTTTTAAAAGCACCTACAGTCAAAAATATTAAGTCTACTTGAGCGCTCATTCGTCTGAATGTCATCTTGAATATCTGCATGATAATCAAAAGAAATAGCGGACACTTCCATTATTGCTCATTCTTGGTTGCAACTTATTGCATTTATTTATGTACTTTTCACAAACCTAATTGACTTTAAATTGAGTTGCTTGCAATTGAGTTTCTTGAATGCCAATCGAATTGCTCGGTTTCTTGAAATGTGCAAGGACGTAAATGCCTGCCTACACATCTAATTTAATTAAGTCCGACTTTTTAGTCTAGTAATTGCTTTGTTTCAGCCACACAATTTGATCTCGTACGCATATTTAAATTAGTTGCAGGTGGATTTTGTGCACCGTTCAAAGTTCAATCGATACATTATGTAATTTGGAATAGTTAAACTTTACGTCGACTGCAAAGATATGTTTGAATGAATGTATTCGGACGATGATTGATTGAAGCGCGTATCCAAGCTCTTGTTTGTTTTTCTACATTGATTGCCTAATAAATTTTGACAAAGCAGATGAAGCTCCGGGAACACGTTTGCTGGAAGAGCTATGGTCATATTACGCAATCTGCGCAAAATGATAACATCTATCGGGATCTAGTTGTTGCGTTATGAGGAGGCAAACCCGTTAGCCGACCGAGGGCGGAAACTCGGTGATTCTCGACTGAAACTGGTTAATCCTTCTTTAGGGCAGTCGGTCACCGCTTCCCAGCATATAAAAGCCAAGCAGTCAGCGTGTAATTGCATCGACAGATCTACCAAAATGTCAAAGCTCATCATCGCAATCTTTGTTGCCTTCTCAGCCTTGTGCTATGCTCATCCTCGTACGTTTAAGAGATTCCGCCAAATATTCAGTTTGTTTGTTTAGAATTCCGCCAATTGAAATGCCAAACCACCGATGGCCAATTGCGTGGAGGTAACGAAACCGCACACTGCCACTTGATCATCAAGGTATTTTTGTTTAGAAAGAGTGAGTTTACGCATTGTCTTTTAGGATTTGGAAGCTGAACTTCCCGGCAGACCAGCACCGTATGTTTAAAATTTATTTTATTCTGCATTTATAAGCTTTTAAAATTGTAAATTTTCAGAGAGGGTGACGGCACCTTCATCGTAAGTCAATATGTTTCAAGAAAATATTTATGTTTGAATTTAAGGAAGTTGTCAACGGAGAAGAGCGCGTTTACCAAGACATCGTTTGCCCAAAAGCACACACTGGTAATTTCAGCTCTTAAAAAGCACAATCTAATCTAAACAATTTTAGTCTTCAACGCACACGTAAGACTCTTTACTTACTAGAATACCCTGCATTCTAAAAACTTTGATTTCAGATTGAACAAGGTAGACAATATTAATTTTAAAACTTGAATCAAAAAGCAGAAACAAATGTGTTTTCATAACTTTGAAATTCTTTTTGTGCATTTTCGCTGAATTCAAATTATTAAAATTAACTCTTCGCAGGCCACCGCTCATGCGTAAGTTAAACTTGATAATGATTTGTCTAAACTAAGGCATTGTAGTTCAACTTCTACACCTACCAACTCGAGCGCCGTGGAGATGAATGGTACATCTGGCGTTCAGGTATGAGTCAATTCAAAAAATATGAGTGATTTTGACATGTTTTAGGCAAATGCTTGAAATCCACTGCTACTTTCACGATCGGCTGCAAGTTCGATGAACCGTTTAGCACCCAATTCGCTAGCGACAATGACGTTTTCGCTCGTTTGGCTGCTCGCCGTGTTGTCTAATTGACATATTTATGAAAATATTTATTCGAAAATAAACATTAGTCTTTACATACTCGCTCAATTTGAAAAGCTAAATCAAATAGATTCAAACAACTCCAGGAATAATATAACATTCTTTATTCTTCATCAACAAATAACAACAACGGTCAAAACTTAACAACGTACATATTTAGGCGTCTTAAGCTTCCTCTTTAGGTCCGTCATTTTGAGAAATCTTCTTTCGTTTCTCGATCATCTTGCGAACCTCCTTCTGCTGACGCTTCTCACCAAACTTGATCTTCTTGTACGGACGACGGTGACGTTTAGGAATGAGCATTTCCTTCAATTTGAGCTGATGAGCCTCCTCATTACGAGTGTGCTGTTGATTGACTTTGTGGGCCTGGCCTTCCTTGACTTTGACACCAGTACTCTTGTTCTCTGCGCGAACAACTTCTGGTTTCTTCTGTTGTTTCTTGGGCTGTTCAATTGGTTCGGCCAACAAATGACTGATATCCTTTCCATCTGCCTTCAGTTGTTCAACACGTTCCATTGGGATGTACTCGCCATAGCGCTCTTCAACGAATGGAGACAAATGAGCAGGAAGTTTACTGCCTGGCTTATAGAAATCAATCGGAAGCAAACGACGAGCATTGAAAGAATCGAAAACCCACTGCGGTTGAAGGAATTTTCTAAAAACAAATCAATAAGACTGATACAATTACTCAAGATGAACAAACCGCTTGACGTCAACTTTGGTTAACGGACGATCCATAATGTGATGAGTAATAAGCGGACTATCTTCCCCAAATGGTTGCTGTGGACAGCCGTCCCATGAAACAAATCCACCACAATTTCGAATAACAAGCGCCAACGGTTCTTTAGACACCTCACGATTCAAGAAGAAGTAGCTTTTGGAGAACAAAGTTCGAAGTGCTTCAGCCTCTCGAATTCGCTCAGCAAGCTTTTCTCCAGACTCTTCAGCGTCAAATGTATCAATTGTCACTTCGGGCTCAACATTTTTGGCTCTGCTTAACGGCTTTGCTAAACTGCACACACGTTCGGAAAGAACTTCCTCTTCTTCGTCATCAACTAAACATAAAATGCTTTAAACCAAATCATTCGACAAAAAATCTACCTTTGTTTTCATCAGCATCAGCCAAACGCGGCGGATAGTGCAACCCAAGTGACTTGTAAAGACGGAAATTCACAAATTTCAACGTGGTAGTGTAGAATTGAACAAATGTAGTCATAACAGGCAAATCAATGTCTCCCAATTTTCCAACTGAACGTTCATGTCCAACCAACCAAGTGACCTTTTCGCCCATAATCGATGCTTGATAATAGATTCCTAGAGAAATAATTACATTACACAAAGACGATCAGTCATACCTTTGATCGAAACAAAAACTTTAGTCAAGGAATGCGACTCAATGACATAATGCATAAACTCGGCCAACAATCGACGGCATGCATCAATAGTCTGACGACGAACAATTCGTGAACGAGGCAAAACAGCAAACGCAGCACATAAGCACAAACAATCATCCAAATCTCGAATAGCCTGACGTAAATGTGGGGTAACGCTCCTTGACAATCGAATCCAAATTCATGTCTGGTCGATTTTCCAACAATTTCTCAGCACGTTCAGGCTCCTTCTTGCGACGAGCCGTCTTGATTTTGCGCAAGAAGATCTAAAACTCCAAATTACATGCACAATTTAAAGCATTCAATGCATACCTTATCCTTTCGGAATTTTTCGATCATCGGTTCATTTGCCAGATACTTAATGTCTTTGACTGAATAAAGGACGCGGTTGTCAGTGGAGCCTTTAAGCGCCTTTTTGCGATGAAGTGGTTCGCGAGGGTAGATGCCTTTCAAGATGCAAAGACGACGGAAATCTTTCAAAGTCAACTGCAATTTCCGCATAGCCTTCGAACGGCTCATGAATGAGACCGCCGCTCCAGCTTGATTCTAAACACATTTACATTAATAAAACGATGATTAATGTATACTTACCGCTTTCTTGGCTTTGACCATATCTCTTCAACAACAATAAACGTCTGAAATTAAATAAAAAAGAAAAGTAGGAAGGATGCCATTTGTTGTCTAACGTGTCATGTGTTTCGCGAATTTTAGTTTTTGACGTTTGAAATGGAATTTTTAATCGTATAACTAACTATGCGCTTCTATAAATCTTCATTATTTATTCAAGGCATTTGGATTAAATTGGATTTACAGTATAGTTGTCGTAAACAGTCGTTGTTTACTTAAGATATGTACTGATCTGAACGGAAAGTTCCCGGGTGAGATTTTTTCATGCATCATAAATTTATTCAACGCAATTCATACAAAAATTGGCAAGAAGATAGTAAGCGTAAGTAATTGAACATTTTCAAATATGGTTTTATAAGTTGTCAGTGCTGAAGAAAATATTGCAAGAAGGCCTAAAAAGAGAATGAGACAACCCATTGAAATCTAAAAATAAAAATTAGTTTGCTACATTATGAATTAAACATGTCGGCTGTTTTAAACTTCGGTTTATATATCTATAAATCAACACAAAGAATAGAATAAGTGAGGAAGCACTGATAACGCAAACTATAACAACTAGTAAAATTTCCGAGGGGTCGGTGGGCCCGTACATTTTACAAATTGTGATCAAAAAGCATATTGTACAAAATATGCCAGTTATTCCAAATGCCAATTTGTACGGCTGAAATCTATTAAATTAATCTTTAGTCAAAAATACGTACCTTCTCCAATTTCGTGATGTTCACATTCTTTTGTAGTCTTTCAAGTTGACTACGTTGTTCTGCGAGTTGACTAGTTTGTTCTGCAAGTTGAGGCTACGTTGTTCTGCAAGTTGACTAGGTTGTTCTGCAAGTTGACGAGTTTGTTCTGCAACCCGTCGACTTATGTTTCGTTTAGTCATGAATATAGTATAGAACCTGAAATAAACTCAAAATCAATAAATCCTCACATTAAAAGTCGCAAAAAACCAATAAAATAAAAGAGCAATGAAAAGCTTGTATTCTTTGAAAAACGTCTTTCCCGCCAAATTTTAAAACACAGATGTTTTTGATATAATGAACCACAACTTTTGTCTAAATTAGGCACAATCTATAAATAATTAAAAACGAAAGAAAGCGTGGCTACTCCAAACTTACTGTATTTGATGAATTTGGTTACAACTCAAATTGAGTGCGTAAGTCTCTTCTCCAACTCCAAGGCATTCACCACGAAGAGGTCACTATTCAGCCGGGCCAGCTAGGAGTCAGTGGTCAACTCCCCCATTTTTTCAAATTACCTTCAACCTTGCCCAAGGGAAGAAGTTATTTTACTTCCGAAGACGAACCAAAGCCGATGAAGTCTTTCTCAGAAAGAGGAGAAACACAAATTGATTTACACTTTTAAATTCAATACATAATTTGAAGTTCCAATAAGTTTATGCATAAATTTAATGTGTTGCCTTAATTTAAAACTTCGGACCAAAAGTTTATCAAGCATCGGGTTGAAACATTTTCGAACACATGAGCCAAAAGTTTTCCGGAATTTCGGGAAGATTTGTCATCGTAAACAACCATTCATCAAACAGAGGACGACGAACGGCGCCGCTAATTTTTATGACTGAACTGGCAGGCGATTTTTGAAGAGCGGTCATTTGGTTGAACACCCCGCTTGATTGGGTGGGACAGCTTGTCGAATTGTCTTCCAGAAGTAAGCCTTTTTAATGCACTTTATCGGCCATTTCACTCCACCACTTGTAAATTGATCTTTAGCTTGGGGCCAAACAAGCGTTCACACTAGATCCCCGCAAATAAACAGCCATTGTTCTGGAATTAAGTTCCTTACGAGTTTTCGTGTAAATAGTGCATTCTGCTTTTCGGATAAACTGCTTTGCACATGTGTGAACGTTAGTGGCTAATTAGCTTAAAAAATGCTCCAATAACAAATTAACTCGTTTTCAGGTTTCAATTGAGCGAACATGCCGGCAGTTGATCCTAAATTCAAGAGCGCTGGACGGACACGTGGATTAGAGATTTGGCGAGTCAACAAATTTGACCTCGAAGTTGTCCCAAAAGAACAGTTTGGCAACTTTTTCAGCGGTGATGCTTACATCGTGTTGAGTACAAGATCAAACGACAATTGGGACGTGAGTTTTAATCGAGTTAGCTCAAAATAAGCATGTTTGTTTGAAGGTTCATTTTTGGCTGGGCAAGCAATGCACACAAGACGAACAAGGAACCGCAGCCATCAAAACTGTAGAATTAGATGACTCGTTGGGAGGATTGCCTGTTCAATACAGAGAAATACAAGATCACGAGTCTCCGCTGTTTTTGTCTTACTTCAAAAACGGCATTAAATACTTGCAAGGCGGCTATGCGAGTGGCTTTGAGCATGTCGTTTCTGAATACAAAGACTGGAAACCAAAACTCTTCCACTGGTATGCTTCTTGCTTAAAGATTAAATAAACTATTTTGTAATCCGATCTTAATTGAATAAGTTTTAGCAAAGGCAAACGGAACGTTCGTGTGTCGCAAGTTGATTGTTCTTTGAGTTCGCTGAATTTGGGAGATGTGTTTATATTGGATCAAGGGCTTGAGCTTTATGTTTGGATGCCACCTAAAGCTGGACGCCTTGAGCGTGTCAAAGGAGTCAACCAAGCAAAAAATATCCGTGATCAGGAACGTGCTGGGCGGCCAAAGGTGACTGTTTTGGATCAAGACTGGAATACAAATCCTACCTTCTGGAAGGTGTTTGGCGGAACGGAAAAAGTCAAGCAAGTCAAATCCGCAGAAGCCGGTGGCAAAGATGAAAACTTCTGGCGCCAGAATCGTCAAAACATTACTCTTTATCGAGTCTCCGATGCCAGTGGCAAGCTTCAAATCACCAAGATTCACCAAGGTGGACTCAATCCAAAGTTGTTGGAAACAAACGATGCCTTCATCGTCGACGCAGTAAATGGCGGCGTATACGTTTGGATCGGAAAGGGCTGCACAATGGAAGAGAGAAAGAAAGCTCAAGAATACGGAAAAGAGTACATCAAGCAACAGGTTTCAAATTTTGCAATTCCCTTTAATTGTTTGAGACTTTTAGAAGCGACCTGCCCACACACAAATCATTCGTGTTCTAGAGAGTGCTGAACCAGATTGCTTCCGCCAATGGTTCACGGAATGGCAAGGCCAGTTGAAAGGTTCTAAATTCGAGCCGAAGCTTTTCAACGTTTCCAATGAGACCGGCAAATTGATCGTAGAAGAAGTTGCAAACTTCACCCAAAGCGACCTCGACGTGGACGATGTGATGATTCTGTACGTGCAAACAAATCAATATTCATTAAACGTTCTTCTCCACACATTAAAGCTTAACTATCAATACAATTTTACGTTTAGAGACAACCTGAATGTGATTTATGTCTGGATCGGCTCGGGCGCAGAGCAAGCTGAAAGAGATGCTGCCGAAAAGACTGCCAAAAAGTATTTGGAGACAGACGGCATTCCTCGAAAGAAAGCAGACATTGAGATTCTCTACCAAGGCAAAGAAAATCCTGGATTCAAGAAGCTGTTTGGCAAATGGGACGAGAAGATCTGGGCAAAGCAGGAAATAGATCACAAAAACTTGAGCAAGATGCTGTTCCGCAAAGACAGCGGAGCCAACAGTTTGCCGATGCTCTTTGCTTCATAATCAAAAATTGAAAACTATCAATCATATTTTCGAACCGATAGCGTTTTGATTGCATTCACATTGCTTGCTTTGAATTCTTTGATTATATAAATAAATTTGTATATTGATGTGTTAGTTACTTTTAACACCCACATGAAACCATTTTGATTTCTTTGGAACTCCATCGGGACAGTTTAACGGCACACTTCAAAGAAGCCTGCTTGACGTGTTCGCTTGTGTTTACGGTCGATTGATTTGAAACCGGAGGTTGTTCGAAAAATTGGTTCGAGTTTTCGCCTCAATGAAATCCATTTTTTGTGACCTAAGTGAAAGGTCGCGAAAGACAGGAAGTAAAAACTTATTGAACAATTCGAGGGTATAAATCCTCAACTCGTTGATGAACTGTTTCAATGTGGTTTGTGTTGTTCTCTTTTTATAGGCACGTCGAATTTATTGAGCATTCGCTGAATTCATTTATTTTAGGTTCAAAACATTGGCCCGCATTTTCAAAAATAGACAACGATAAAGCGAGTGCTTTTAATTTAAAACAGCTTGTTTCCAGACTAATAATGGCCGATCATCACAGCGACATGCATGCCCAAAGAGCACAAAACCAACGTGAAAAGAAGATCAACTCCAATTACAGTTATGAGAGCAACGAAGATTACTACGACACTTGTGGACACTTGCTGATCATTTTTGGCTATCTAATAATGATCATAACCTTTCCTTTTTTGTTCTTCGTTTACATACGAGTGAGTTTTAACAAATTAGTTAAACAAGCGTTTGTCATAAAAGCATTCGTCAATTCCAGATAGCTCGTCACTATGAAAGAATTGTCGTGTTTCGTTTGGGACGACTGAGAGAAGTTAAAGGACCAGGACTGTGCTACATTATTCCATTAATTGATCGGTACAAACGCGTAGATTTGCGCCTAATTTCTTTCCAAATTCCCACTCAAGAAGTTGTTTCAAAAGACAAATTGAGTTGTGAAGTTGATAGCATGCTGTTCTTCCGCATAAAAGATCCAGTTCAAACAATCGTCAGTTTGGAGAACGCTAAGAACTCAACAAAGCTACTCGCCCAAACGACTCTACGTTCAGTGCTTGGAACTTGCACAATTGCCGACATGCTTGCTTGTCGAGAACAAATTTCTAAGCAAATTCAAAGCACTCTCGACCACATCACAAATGAGTGGGGAATTAGAATCGAGCGCTTTGAGTTAAAAAATATTCACTTGCCTGCAAAACTAAAGCAGAGTTTGGCTGCTCAAACGGAGGCCAGTCAAGAATCACAAGCAAAGTTGGTTGCTGCTGAAGCTGAAATTAAGCGATCAGAATCGCTGGGTCGTGCTGCTAATATACTCAATGAAAGTCCGGGAGGTTTGCAACTCAGATATTTGCAGTCACTAGACGGACTTGGGTAATTTTGATTACAAGAACTTCAAACAAACGATGATTTTAGAGCCGACCAAAGATCCAACATTGTTTGGCCTCTTCCAATGGAAATGATGGGCTCGTTTTATTCATCCAAATCATCTCTCGACTTTCACTCGCACAGTCAAGAAAACCTCATTAATCATCGAGAAGAAACAAACAAAAAGCCACACTTTGAAGGCCGTCAAAACGATCATCGACAAAATGAACATCGTCAACCACGTCCTGAAGTCTCGAGTCCTCCAAAAGTTCTGCGCAGAGAACAGGCTTTGACTAAGCCTCCATATCCGGCAGTTGCTACAACGCAGTCATCTTCTACGTTTGTTCCAATCACAACAAATACTGTTGTGCCTGCAAACAGTCAGCCAATTGCACAATCCACTCTATACAGACAACAATCAGTAAACAACAATGAAAACAATTCTTTTATGCCACCAACAAACAACAATCAGCAACCGCAATCATTCGCACAACAAATGAATTATCAATCAAGTGGAACTGCACGACTTCCAACGCCGCCAGTGACTTCCACAATTAACCAAAATATGAACTTTGCGCGTCCAAGTTCAGCCACACTTACAGAAATCTGTACAAGTGACGACGAAGAAGAAACACAGCCAATTCAACGAGCTAATCAAACTCCAGTATTCAACTACGTGCACTAAACAATTTCGATGAATGCTTTCTTCTTTAAATAATCACAACACGATAGCTATTTTTAGTTTGTATCATTTATCTACACAATATGCAATGTTAATTAGCCGCAATAAACTTCTAACACATCTCATCTTTTAATTAATATTAAAGTATTTGAAGACGTAGCCGATCCTCTGGAGATTAGTCGGCCTGATAACGGAACACGTTTTATGAGGGCATTCCGGTTCCAATTTAGACGACTCACGCTGATCCGTTTTCGGATAGACAGAAAAGGCAACCTTCACCAAGTTGAATTTTGATAAATTCGTCAAGTGTCGTTAACACAATCTCGCGCTTTGTCGGCTTTTCGTTGTGTAACTTTAACATTTGCTATTTTGATTGTTTGCAATTTAGACAATAAAATGATGAGCGACACATTGCCGAAGATTGAACTTACGGCACAAGGAAGTTGAATACTTGCAAAAAATGCAGCAACTTACAAACAGTCAATTTCCTGACAACTCCCATGAAGTTTTCGATGTTTTGAGATGGTGTCACGGTAACATTTAACATAAAACGTTTGTACAACTTATAAATTTTAGCTTACAGTGGAGATTTGGAAACTGCAGCCAAAAAATACAAACGGCATTTGAGGATTCGACAAATTTTGCAATTAGATCATATTTGTATGCCTAATTCCGGACACGAAATTGATGATCATGCTGATGAGTTTGCACCTATGAGTTACTTAGGAAACGTGAGTTAAATAAACTACATGCACTCGATAATCGTTTGTTCAGACAACAAATGATCAACCATGCGCCGTTTTTCTGGAGCAGTCCGGTTTATTTGATTTTGGTAAAATAATGGAAACTGTTCGTCTAAGTCCTTTTATGCTTGCAAGATTTCGTCAAATGGAGCGTATCACTAACGAGATCAAGGCAATTGAAAGAACAAACTCGTAAACAATCTGGAGCTATTTTAATTATTGACCTGAAAGGCTTGAGTTTTCAAACAAATCTGATCAGTTTTGTCTCCGGGACATACAGAATCATTTGGGGAACTTTGATGGAGCAATATCCGTTTATTTTCAAGAAATTCCTTATCATAAATGCTCCTAGTTTTATGAACATGTTGTGGAGTGCTTGCTCAACTTTCATTCCCAGCGAGTACAAAGAAAAGATTCATCTGCTCAACACAAATAGTGACTTTTCGTCGTTGCACGAACATGTGGATTCATTTTTGTTGCCAAATGAGTACGGCGGCCAAAGTCCAATTCAAATACAAAAGCCCATCGAATGCAATGTTTCTTTGATTGACGTGCCCAACAACGCTCAACTTGATTGGGTCTGCATTCCTGCCGGTACTTTAAAACTTTTAATCAATATGAAAATGGCTCTATCTTCAGGAAAGTCCGTCGTTCAAACCTATTATTTAATGCAAGGCCAAAAACTACAAAGTTATTTGCGCAACTCACAAGAGTTCAATTTAAACGTGTTCTTTACTGCTGATAAAAAGGCATGAATTAAAAAGTCTAAACGATAACACTCTTTTGCTGTTTAGTCACTGACAAATCCACAGAAAGAAATGGAAGAACTGGATGAAGTCTTTGCTGGATGTGAACGTCCTGGTTTGCCAACGTTGGATGCATGGAGCTGGACTTCACATAAAAATGGCTTTTATCATGTAATCTTTGGGAACGAAAAAGCATGGCTTATGAGCGTCTCTCTGGAATTTCAACTATTCCAACTTCATCCAAATGGAAGTAAGATAAAGATAAATCCAATTCCTGTTTAAAAGTCTTTATTAATAAATACTGTATTTACATGGTTGAATAGGAATTAATAAGAACAGTGTTTAAAAACAATTAAGCTACTCGTCCTTCTTCTCGTCAGCTGATTTTGTTTTCCCACTTGTTGAATATGGACATGCTTGGGCGGTTTGATTATCTGTGGGCGCTTGAGATGTCGCAGGTTTTGGCGGATCGTCCATATTGATCGGGCAAGTAGGGTACAGCACAGAGTCGAACTTTGCTTTCCATCTGTCCGGAATGAAACGCAGAATCAAAGGTTGTATAAACCGGATGTAAATAAACGTGAGGACGGGCAGAATGATGCATGGAACGCAGACCATCGCTTTCGAACTGAAAAGACGAATAAAGTTAATGAATCCAACTACTAACCTTCATTTCACTAACTAACAAGTCAAAAAAGCTAAACTAAAATGATCAGAGTTTGCAGACAAAAAACCTTACCACATTAAAGACATTTCTGTGAATAAAATAGACTGTTGTTTTTTGCGGAAAAATGACCATTTTGAGCTTAAATTCGAGAGTTTGTTTGAACAGCGGCTATATTCGTATTGTCCACTAATTGTTTACATGTTTTTGATTGTCTCAAAAATAATTAGCTGTAAAACGCAAGCTTATTGTTTGCAAAATGGAAACTGCCAGATGCAGATGCTTAAAATTTTGAAATCCCAATAATCACGAGCTGAATCTAGACAGAAAACAAGTGTTTCCGGCATTTCACTTACCCTTTTAAACTGTGGATGGAGTTGGTCGATTAACGATGATTACAATAAGTCGAAATAGCGCGACGATGCAAAAGAAATGACGGGAAGACTTCGCGAGAATTTTTGTAACAAAAGGCCAGACACTTAAAAGTGGCGCACTTTCGTCATTTTCAAAAAATTTAACGGATTTCAACGAGAACGTTTTTGGTGTTTAATCCTTTTTGCTTTTGAAATTTTGTCAATTTAATTCAACCAGTCTAATCGCACCAAACACCAACAGTTAAAAACATGCTTTATTTACACTATTATTCTGCGCATATTGTACAAACATCGAAGCGAACATCAATAAACTATTGCAAAATGAGGAAGTATGGAATTCAAGGCTAAGTTATCGACTATTTCAAACGAGATCAACAAACATTCTGGCAATAAATAACAAGCGAAATGTGCCTTGGGACTAAAACAAATGCTAAACGATTGAATAACACTGTAGGCCTCAATATCTACGGAAGTTTATCATTGCTCTTAACATATGCACGGCTTTTAGCTGTTTGTTTGACGGATCCGCAAATGCTGAAAACAATTAATTAGAAACTTTAAGTATGCAAATAAACAAACATTGAATGTGTCGTTTGATGCCGCTTCGATAAAAGGGAACCGAGTCTGCGCTTTCAAAATATGCAAGTGGTTGCCGGGCTTCTGCTTCTGGTTCGTACATGAATTTTTGTAACTTTTGATTTTCGGTGAACGGTCGAGCAAGGATTGCGGACGAAAGGAGAGTGAGAACAAAAAACAATTGCAACATTAGCGTAACTGTTAACCCAACTGGCTGCATTCTAGTCGCTCTTAAAAAATCTAGAATTCAATTAATTAATTACACAATTAAGAAGTTGAAAGGTTGGCCGCGACACGGTAGTTAATTAAAACGAGCATAGAACAGCAAAGACACATTTTACGGCAATGTTTGATGCTTAAAATTGAGTTAGCTCTCGGAAATGTAGTCCACTTGTAAATTCAAGAACTTACCTTACGAATTCCAAAAATGGGTGTACTAATTTTGGTCAAAGCGGGTTCCGGTCAAAAAAACCTAGATTCAAACCATAAACAACAGCTATTGCGCAAATGCTGCTAAAAATTCTAGACATCTGCCCAGTCCTAGAATGCTAAATTACCACAAAATGGTCGAGCGGAAGTTTTGTTCTTTCCTAATTGGCGATTCGGTTTAACGCAGATGTTTTGAGGAACCAACAAAAAGCATTTTCCGAAAAACAATGCAGGTAATTGACAGAGATCGGAACTATTTTTAACAAATGGCAAACTTTCGAATTCTCCGTTACGCATACAAAACATTTAAACACTTCTACCTACGAATTTGCTGCCACAAAGCAAGCACATGACAAATGTGACTAACAAAACATGCAACTGAGCAGTCAAATTCTTACAAAATCATTGTGACTGCTAGACAGGTCGTATGAATAAATTACGCGCAATCCAAATGCCAACTTTGTCATTTGCTAATGATTAATGAATTTCCAGTATACTAAACTCCGAGAATACGGTATTTGGTCAATGAAGTGCCAAATCAGCTGTCGATTTCGGCGGGATCAAAAGTTTGTTTTGACTCAAATGTACTCGGATATTGACTTAAAAGTCAATTAGCACATAAAAGCGGTACAATTCAAAAGTTGTTAGTTGTACAAAACGTAGGATATCAACTACAAACTTCAACTGTACGGTCGCCAACTTAGAGCCAACAAATGGCAGATTATACTCCTATGACGTCCCAACTATTTAGTGCAAATCTTCCGTGTAAAACGAGCTGACAAGAAGTTTGCTTTTGGCCAACGCGCAATTGCCCGAAGCAAAGCTCCAACGAGCAGACAACGTAATATTAATTACGTATAGATAAACAAGACGTAGACACTTTTGAATGTTTTTCAAAATCGGTCAATAAATTCCCGGGTTCATAAACAAATCATAGTTCAAAAAGTTACAGTAGCAGTCTTGACAATCTAAATTGGGACGTCGTTTGCAGAAGCGCTAAATGAGTGTATGAATGCAATAATAAATATGAAGCACGCGGCTATACCAAGGAACTCAAACTAATCAAGCGTACTCGGCACTCCCTCACTCAATTGATTCAACACAGGGTGATTAGGAAACGGGTTGTAGAGCAATTTTGTGCATGAGCACGTCGTTCAGCGCTAAACACTCTTTTTAGACGAGCAAATTGAACTCAAGATTCGAAATAAGATTTGAAATGACGCATTTTTGGGATGCAAATTCACAGAACAACTTCAGTGCGCAAATCACCACAAAGCCTTTGCAAATGAGGTGTTGAAATGACTGTGAAGTGAATGCGGACTTAAAAGTAATAAAGTTCAACATGAAGTCGAACATGAAAGTAGGAACTTTAAAATCGTAAAAAACGTCTAGCCATACCAAGAATATATTGAAGAATGCACTAATTTAATCAAACGGATGCGTCCAATTTATTCGAAGCCAGGGCGGAAAAGTAAAGCGGAAACCCGTGTGCGCGATTTTGAAAATTTTGCTTTAAAGGAACTCAAACTTCTTCTAATAAGCGAAATTCTTAGTATTTGTAAACAAATTTGTGGACGCGCTGATTTCAAAACTCTGCAGCTTAAATAGATGCAAGAAATGACAAATCTTGCTGTAAATCTCGTTGCAGTTTACGCAAAAACCACGCAAATAAACACTTGTGCCCTTTCAGTTTTGCAAATTGTATGTTCAAAGGTTGTAAGTAATGTTTGCTTACAAATGCGTATACACTTTGCAAATCCCCTTAAAATGTCCGTTTCACTGCATTTGTGGAAATGGTATCCATTTTCCAACTTGAGCAGCTATAAATGGGAGCGGAAAACGAGTTTGGAGGGCCATGCCAAACCTATCACTTGCAGCATAGCTGTGATTTGGACGCGGAGCAGAACGTCTGGCTCCGGTGCAACTGTTTATTGAATGTTTTCCAGAAATTGCAGCCGAATGATGCGATTTCGACCCACATGATGGAATTGTCGCGTGTTTTGAGGAGTACGGTGACAGTAGGACGAGCAATTAAATAAGCGACAGAGTGGGAGTCGAACGAAAACAGCAAAACAACCCGGTTAAATACAAATTAGAGAAATGAATTCCGACGCAAAGCTAACTTTAAAGTGGCCACGAGCCACTCCGTTTCGACGAGCAAGTATTTTTGGAAAGGTTTCAACATAAACAGTTACTGGTCATTCGCAAACCAAAAAGAGAGGCGTTTTCTCACGGATCTCCGATTTTTCGGCAATGTTTCTCCGCTGTTCACTGTTGATGTTAGTCAAAAATTTATACAGCAAACAGTTAAATTTGTCATCGTGAGTGTCACAAAAATAGACAATGAGAAAACGGTAGTCTTCAGCGAGGTCTTCAGCTAAATGAGTGAATTAGCGAAGCATCACAACGAAGACCAACCAGCCGTGGAACTGGTGAGCAAAGAGCGTTTGCCAATAACAACCAAATAAAGAAACAAATGAAACCTTTAAGACTTTAATCTCCAATTTGCGGACTATATTTGCCTAGAGTCTATTTTCGGAGCAGAGGAAGCGAAATTTCAAAACAGTCTCGAAACAATGGGTCAATTTGTTACGTACTAAATCTTAACGATCAGGATCTTAAAATTCCAAAATAGGTGGGAGGTTTTAATCCAATTAAGGCCCATGAATGGATCATCGGCGTCATGGAAGGGAAGAGACTCGCATAGAGAAGAAAAAACAACGTTTGTTTTGGCGCAGTTCAAAACACACAATTTGAAACATATGAAATACGCCCTCAGACAAGCATTCTGACCTAAATTTGTCAAAGGTTAAGCCGAATGGTGCAAACAATTTATCTTTGGCCCAAGGCCTTTTTGCACTCAAATGTTGCACGGGTTAAAGAGTGCGTCTACTGTAACCTTTGAAGGCAACAAATGAAAAGGTTAACAAATCGAGTGTTACTCCGTTTGGTTTTTTGATAGGCGATGAAAAATTCATGCTTAATGGGACAAAAATAAAATGACCGAGCAAATTAGTCGCTTGATTGGACATAAATTTAGAAACGTGGGTCCGTTGGTCAAAAGTGCAAACTGTAGAGTGAAGCGGTGGGCACATTTAATGGTCAGTATTTCATGGCGGAAGATCATCCAATTGCCAGGGGCTATAATTTGTGGTTGGCGTGGGAGTGTGCTTGTTTGTTATTGCTAGTAGTTAAAAATTCTTTTACAAATCGGCGGATTAGCGGTTTCAAACTGTTTTAAATCGCAAATGCAAAGATCTTTCAAAAGGAGCACAGTTTAAAAGTAAAATTTAAACATTCGCTTCCTCGTTCTGTTGAATTTTGAGACCAAAAAGATTGGCACGCTTTTAACAGCGAATAACGCAAAAATTACGCTGGCTCAAATTTCTATGAGGGTGTTTGCGCATCACGACCAAATAGCTCAACAGACGAGTAAGTCAAAAATGAACAAAAAACGAAATTCTATACGATTTAGATTTGGCGCCACATTGAACATCAATCGAAACAACGGCAGTTGACCAGCTACCATAAGACATTCAAGTGGAATGTGAAGGCGGCAGAGGTGGTGACATCACTTTGATCGGACTAATCAAAGAGCAGATCGGGTGCTTTTGACAGATAAAATTAGTAGTAGAAACAAGTGTTTTCCGACGACTAGCATGGACCACAAGATGAATTATCCGAACCGCCCAACTAAATGTTAACAAACTGACATTAATAGCTGGCATTGCAAATTGAGTTCTATAAAAACAACACGCTACTCCAAAACAAAAACGACAGACGTTTGGACCGAGAAAATAATTAAAATGTGCTTTTTCTGGATTAACCTTTTTCGATGTTGCCAAACAACACTGGCAACAAGCAAAATGAGTTTTGGGTGGGATAAAAGTGCACTCACAATTGAATTAAGAGTCGAACAGAGCACAAATGTCGGGCAAATTGAAAAGTGTACATCTCCCAAAAATTGAAAACCTCGTCCCAAAAAGTCAAGTAAGTTGATTTAGTTAGGACTCCCCCTAAATCTAATAAAAATGCAGCAAACTGGAAACAAAAGCTCTACAATCACAATTTCATTAAAACTAAAGTTTGCCAATTCAATCAAGTAATTCAATCAAACAATTCTAACAAAGTTCACAATGATTTCAAAACTAGCATTTATTTAGCCCTGGGTTCAACTTCTACATTATCTGGTTTCACAGAAGACGGATCAGTTTTGTAACGTATCACAAAGAAGACAGCCAGCAAGAGATGCAAGAAAGCGGAGACTCCAAGAACGCCGTATATTGGAAACAAGTAAGTCTTGAGTGATGACGGTTGCGCCTAAAAATCAATGACTAGAAATTGATAAATAAACACTTACACGGATTACATCCTTACTAATTTTGATGCCCAGTGGCTGAACATTGAAAGCGTCTTCGAGATCTCTCATATGATTCCAAATCTTCTCGGTCTTGTCCATCAAAAAGTGCCTGTTCTCATCCTAAACTTGAAATAAAATGAGCAATCAAGAAGAAAGCAACCTGAAGCTTGTAAATTGTAAATATCCCGCTGATTATTGCGAAATTAAGCATAGCAAGCAAAAAGTGAGTAGATGCGACCAATAAACTCATATTTCTGCGCGTAAATCGAAAAGCCAAACACAGTGTGGAGAAAACGTTGATCGGCAAAGCAAGAAGCGTCAGGTACAAAACAAGATGGTTTCGATGCAAAATATCGTTGAAGTCTTCGGAAAGCACCTTGACCCTGTCTTGTTCAGACTAAAATAATGTCCAATTAAATAAAACACAAAACTCAAATTACCGCATTAAACTCTATGTCCTTTGTGCTGAACTCGTTTAGCATTGCTCTGTATCTTAAATCAAATAATTAAACATAACTGATTTCAAAAACTTACATTTTGTAGGCATAAGCAAATGCAGGTTGTTTCACGTACGGTGCAAAGCCATTGGTCAACACAATAATCAAGTACGGATGTAACAGCAGTGTGCCAAGCGCAATCAGCAAGTAGAGTGAAAGGATGAAAAGCTTGAATTTGGGGATCTTCCGCTTCTTAGACTAAACAAACACAAAATTAGAAGTGTGCATTAAAAACAAACCTTTTTGAACGGTTTATACCATTGGTGATCTTCAGAGCTGGCTAGTCCAAGTTTGATCCAAATGTTTCCTTTAGATTTTTCGCCATCCCTTAAACCAAATAATTAATCCAAAAGTTCTCATGCACAAACTTACTCAGGCTTATTGTTTGCTTCCATGAGAATTGAGCCGTGCGAGTTTTGAGATTGACAAAAAATGAAATCATGTCTTTTGTGCTTCTTTTCTATGCAAACCTTGATTTATCTTCTTTAACTCATTTACTGTTTAAGTCTGCGTTGTTTTAATTCCACACATTAGTTCAATTTCCTATTAATGTATTCCCACCAAAGGGTCTCAAGCGGAATGTCTAGAAATACTCGCCCTGCTCTTATGCATTTTTTCGTTGTGTATAACAGAGTCGTGAAGTGTAAATTCGATGAAATAGAGTCGGACTGTTCCATTAGTTCGTTCAGCCAATCCGTTAATTTTGTCGATAAATCAGATCCACTTTTTTGATCGAACTTTCGTTTAACAATATTTAATTTCAGTGCAATGCCGCAGCCGGAGCTTGTTAACAACCGTTGGGTGTGGACTCCGTCGGGTCCTGAATTGGAACAGGTTAGTGATTGAAGTCAATTAAAATATTGAAGCACACGTTTAGATTGTATCCCTTCTACAACATTCACAGTCGCAGGACAACGAGATTCAGCGAAATGTTCAGACGGTATGGAGTTTTTGTATGAATTAGAAAATACTTTATTGTTTTCAGCAATTAGACAACTTGAATTCACATCCAGAGTTTTATTGCTACTTGTCGTACATCTTTGGCGAGCTTAAAGATGCACAGGTAATAAGCAACTTTAAACGTTAGCTTCACACTCAATTTCAGGTTAATCAGCGAGCATTGAGTGGTTTGTTGCTTAAAAACTCAGTCCGTCTGAACTGGCAACAAATTCCGCCGAATATCCGGCAGTTCCTCAAACAAAATAGCTTCGCCGCAATCGACGAAGAATCAGCACTTTTGAGAGCCACGAGCGGTATTATCATAACAACCATATTCTGTCACGAAGGTTGTGTGGGCTGGTCTGAAATGCTCCCAACTTTGTGTGAAATGCTCGAATCCGATAATAAGCTCAAAGTTTTGGTAATCTTTAGAATTTCAGTTCACTCACTTTAAATCAATTTGTTCAGGGGTCATTAAGTGCTCTTCAAAAGATTTGCGAAGACTCGTCGGATCGGCTAATTGTGGATGAAGTCAGCGTCTTGGTCTCAAAAGTTTTACCTTTCTTCCGTTCCGAAGTCACCGAACTCCGCATTATGGCCGTAAACACAATCAACTCTATTTTACTGGTTCAAAATGAGGCGTTCTTTAATATCATTGATCCGTTTCTCGAGAATCTCTTTCAACTGGCTCATGATCCGGTTGAGGTAACTTTAATCTTAAACATTTAATTTCTCACTTAAACATTTAGGAAATTCAAAAAGAACTGTGCCGATCACTAACTTTGTTATTGGAGTGCTACGTCGAAAAAGTCAATCCACAACTTGACAACATCGCACAGTTCATTCTAATAAAAACGCAACACGAAAATCTGGATATTGCGCAAGAAGCTTGCGAGTTTTGGCTCGGACTTGCAGAAAACACCGAAATTTGCAAGCGAGTTGTGACACCGATTCTACCCAAACTGACTGAAGTTCTTCTCAAATGCATGCGCTATTCTAAAATAGACTTGTCCATTCTTCGGGTAAGCATTTAAAAGTTGTTTAATAATAAACCAAACGCTCTTTTTAGGCCGACATCGAAGGTTTGCAATTGTTCTGATTCACGTCACATTCAAATTATAGCCGTTTTAAATCAACTTATTTTTAGATGACTCAAACGTTCCCGACAGAGTTGAAGACATAAAACCAAGACATCACAAAACCCGAAGCCAAATGGGCGAAAATGCCGAGAATGATGGATCAGACGAAGAACTAGAAGAAGATGATGATTCTTTCATAGGTATGTTCAAAAAATTCGTGGATGGCCTATTTCCACAGGCTGATTTAATGAGATAGCTGCTGAAACTAACAATATTTTTTAGAATGGAGTCTGAGAAAGTGTGCCGCTGCGTCGCTGGACATGTTGTCCGGAATCTTTGGAGACATGTTTTTGGCTCCTTTGTTGCCATTGGTTAAAGATTGCTTGCAAGATTCAAACTGGATTGTAAGTGCTCATACAAAATGTAAATACATTTACTTAACTCCATTTAGATCAGAGAAAGTGGCATTCTGGCATTGGGAGCGGTGTCGGAAGGATGCAGCAATGGCATGAATCCACACTTGCCCGAGCTCATCCAATATCTAATTGGTCAATTAAGCGATGGGCATGCTTTGGTCAGGTCAATAACGTGCTGGACTTTGTCTAGATATTGCCACTTTGTTGTTTTTCAACCACAAAACGATATCTTCAATGTTTTGTTGACGCAGGTACTTTTTTAATTCAAAAAACCGTTTGAAATCCTTGTTTTTAGTTGCTCGAACGAGTCTTGGACAAAAACAAGCGAGTTCAAGAAGCCGCATGCTCAGCATTTGCGACGTTTGAAGAAGAGGCCGCCAACGAGTTGATACCTTATTTGCCGAACATCCTGTACACACTCGTGGAAGCTTTCAATCGATATCAGGTAGATCAATTTAAGCGGCTCAAATTGACACTTATTTCTAGGCCAAAAACTTGCTCATTCTTTACGACGCACTCGGCACACTTGCTGACAGTGTCAGAGCAAGACTCGGAGAACCTCCATACGCCGACATGTTGATGAAGCCGTTGTTAGAAAAATGCCAGCAAATAAGAGACGACGATCGTGAATTATTCCCATTACTCGAATGCATTTCTTCAATTGCCAACGCACTTGGACCACTTTTTCTGCCCTACGCCGAGCCAGTTTATCAACGATGCATCGGACTTATCAACAACACCTTGCAACAAGTCGTGCTTGAACAGTCGAATTTATCCGGAAATCCTCACTTAAACGGCGCATCAATCGAAACGGACAAAGACTTCCTAGTTGTTGCGCTAGACTTGATCTCTGAGCTAGTTGAAGGTATTCGTTCCGACATGCTGCCAATAATCAAACGAAGCAATTTGATTCAATTAACCTACATTTGTTCTCAAGTAAGCATTATCTTTAGAGCTTAACTGTTAAACTTTTAATTTCAGGACAGCAGCAAAGAAGTGCGTCAAAGTTCATTTGCGTTATTGGGCGATCTGGTCAAAACATGTTATGAATATGTGTCTGCGGACATTGGAATATTTATGCCAGTTCTCATTAACAATCTGGACGTTCAAAACGTCTCTGTTTGCAACAATGCCATCTGGGCACTTGGAGAGATTTCATTAAAGACTGGTGAGTCCATGCGGCAATTTGCGCCACTGATCATTGTTCCGTTGATTGATGTAATGAATCGAGACAAAGTAACGAGGACACTTCTGGAGAACACAGGTTTGCTTAAAAGGCAAATTTTAAAACGAAATTATATCTGTTTAGCGATCACACTCGGCCGCTTGGGTCTTTATTGTTCGGCAGTTATTGCTCCGCAATTGGCAAGTTTTATCAAACCTTGGTGCATGGCTCTGCGCAACATTCACGACAACGACGAAAAAGAGTCAGCTTTTCGTGGTATTTGCTACATGATCAACGCTAACCCACAAGGCGTTCTGCAATACTTTGTCTTTCTTTTGCGATGCGCTGGCTTCGTGGACAAATCCACCTCCTGAACTGCGCCTGATATTCAGATCCATTTTGATGGGCTTCAGAACACAAGTCGGGTAAGCATTAAATAATGTCTGCAGCGTAACAATTTAATAACTTCAGCCCCGAGATTTGGAATCACTTTGTCGGCCAATTCCCGGAGCAACTAAGGATGCGACTCCAAAGCCTATACGAACTTCAATGAATTCCGCATTAACACCTCTCTCTACATTTTAATAACTGTCAATTGTATTTATTAAACCTATCAATCGCAGAGAGCACAGTCAATTGACGTGTTTGTTTTTGTTGTTCGTGTTGTTGTTGTGTTTGTTTGATGTCAATCTATGTTGAGTTCTATAGATTTTTAAAATAGATGTTGTCCGTGTAAATTCTGTGTTCGGATTTTTATGTTCAATGGTCCTGACCTTAACGCACTTTACAGTTTCATAACGCCGGCTCACTTCACTGTCGATTGTTGTGAACTCAAATGCTTTCAGTGATAATTTATTAATGGTCAAATTTGCTGTCTGTGCATGTCCAAGTCTTCTGTGGTATCGTCTACGTGTAATTATTGTTAGATGTTCTACTCTACGAATGTTTAGTCAATCCGATTTATTTGTTCATTTATTGAACGATTCCCAATGCAATTCGTTTTGTGTTCGCAAACTTCTCCCGTGTTCATTGTATTGTTCAAGGAGAGTAATAAATCTTTACCGCAACAAACGTGTTTAATTACTAGTCTGCGTTAATTAAAAAATGAAAAACAATTTTTAAATACAGGGTGGACAAAAAAACGCTAACACAAAAAGACTTTTTTGTGTCTGAAACTTTTGATTGGCTTTTTTGTGTTAACGTTTTTTTGGCCAGTACTTACACTGTAGCCATTCGATAGATGTAAGATCGACTATTATGTTTAAACGCATCGCCGTTGATGTTTGTTAATATCCACTTTGAGTGGGCGGCTGTAATTGCATAGCTGTAAAATTAAAGCGTTCAACAAAACCAAGTATTTATTTAATCAAAAACAATTAATCTCTATAGTTAATTTACACCTAAAAGCATTGCTTGTGACATTTTAAGTGAAAGTTAGTTTTCCTTTGGGCAAATGACCTGCGTCTCCAATTGCTCGCACCGAAACGTAACCGTTAGGTCTGACAACGATCCAGGTAATTGAAGAATTAGCAAGTGACATGCGGAGCCAGGCTTCTGGAGGAAGCTGCATGGCTCTCATGACGAAATAACGGATGACATCTAAACGAATAAATGTAAATCTAAAAATAACCAAAAACAACTTACTTGCGTGACAAACAATCAATTCGTAGGAGTCATTCTCTTGTGTAGGTTTGGCGCGATGAATGTACTTGCGAAAAGCTGCTTCAATTCTCATTCCGTCGCTTGCAAACTTCTAAATTTCTTATTAATTTCATTACCAAAAATTCTTACTCTGGCTGCAGGCTTCCAGTGTGAAAGGGGCGGTTCTGGAGGGTACGGAGCGCCTTCCTCGATGATGCTGTCGCTTTTGTGTGGCAATTCAGGCATTTGTTCCATTATGATGTTAGCCGTTTCAGTAGCGCGGCACATGGTTGATTTCACAAGATGGTCAAATTTAATGTCGCTTTCAGCCAAACGCTTTCCAACCAATTTTGCCTGTTCACGACCAAGCTCAGTTAAATTGCGCTCTTCTGAGTCCAAATGATATTGTCCGTGACGAATAAGGAAAATGTGTCTAGTTGCTTTGGCTTTCACTTTGCTCAACATTTCTTTGCGTTCTTCTTCATTGGCTTTTTCATACGCCTTCTGATCCACCAAGTTTAAAGGTTCGCGGAAATCCCAGTCCCTCTCCCATTGAAGTCTCGGAAACATATCGTCATAAGAGCTGTTGTGATATTTTGGACGAGCATTGCTGCTGAAAGGTGTGGATTGTTCGGCAAGAGTTGAAGCTGCCAATAGACGAAGATCATCGCGGTAATAGACTGCAGACGCTATAAGTAAGTAAAATAGTTAATCCCGTCAAAATGTGTAATTGTCACCTGTGACTAAAGTACCAACGCCGGCGACTTTGGCAAGACGAGACCACATCTTAAATAAGTTTGATTAGTGAGAAGTTTGAGGTTTCAAAAAGGTATTGAATATCGTTAACAACGAATATCATGCTCCGAAAATCAACCAAGCAGGTAAAGACATTTATTTACAGATAACAACAATAATTTAACGTCCAGAGTAGCTCATCCGCTTTCTATAGTCATCATATTGGTCACTCTTTGAACCAATTCCTCTAAATCTATCTTGAGGGTGAATAGCATTGCCAGCGTCAATAGGTTCTTCTCTTCCCTGAAATATGGGTTTTTATAACCTGTTCTGTTGTTGATGAGGTTATTACCTGTCCTTTAGAGCCGAGACCACCGCTGGAGTAGCCCAATTTCTGCAATAACTGTGCTCCTTTGTTTCCTTCACGTTGCAGTGGAAGCCCTGGCGTTTTAAATGCACCAAAAGTTCCACTACTCGATGGGCTAAAATGGATTTGTATTTGTGGTTTGTTTCAAAATTTACCTTGCAAAGCTGGCAGCTACTCCGCCAAATGTTGGACGATGATCAGGAGAAGCACTTCTCGATCTAGCAAAACGTTGTTTTGGCGACCGGCTTTTATTTGACGAATAGCTGCTTGATGAAGAGGAACTTGAAGAAGAATGAGGTCGGCTCTCGTTTGGATCTAACGACTTGTCTTGTTCCAATTGATGTCCGACCAACCGATTTGTGATTGCATCCTCGAACGTTTTTCCACTTGCTTCCATTTTCTCAGTCAATTTCCGCTTGTGATGCTTTTTGATTGCGTAAAATTCGGACAGTCCTTTGATCTCAAAGCCGTTTTTGTCAAATCGATCTGCACTTGGTGGGTTTCGAAGCATGGAATAAAAATGATCTATCTCGCCTTTCAAGCGGTCTGTTAATAAGTTCTGCGACGGCAATCTCAACTCGGATGGTTTGAGTGGCTCGAACTAAACACATGTTGTAAACAATTGAATGGAAATGCTTAAAACCTACTGTTACACTTTCTGGCTTAATCAACGGGACCATCATTCCCGCAGGTAGTTCGTAATACGGAGGCCGTTGGAACTAGTTGCTCAGGGACGTTGAACAGCCTTTAGTCTAGTTCGTTCGGTTCTCATTTCTAAACAAAAGATGTTTACGCAGAGACTACAATCATTACCTTTGATTTTTGCAATCTGGCTTTGCAAGCTGGCAATTTGATTGAGGTTGTGACGTTCGTAATCCATATGTTGTTTCTGATAGTTGGCGTACGTTTGACGAAGCTCTCTTTCCACCTCATCTCCAATTTTAGACTTTTCAGCAACACTCATGGTATTCTCAGACGCCAAAACAAGATTGGGATTGTTCAATTGCTAAATTTGAAAAGTTTGACTTTGTTAGTTTTAAATTGCTTACTTTGTAACAATTGTCGTCAAAGAACTTGCTGCTTTCAAAAGCACTTTGTAGTTTTTCCAACTTGTTAGAGATGTTTGGCATTAAAGTTGCGTGGGCAAACATTTTTGGCACGTACCGTGACAGCATTTGCCTAATGTTGTCCAGTCTTTGACGTTGGCAATAATAAGCCCAGTCATTGAGTAAATAAAGAATGTGCAGACATAGATTTCCATTGCTTGAGTTGTCAGTTCGGCAACTAAAATGCGTTTCATATTGAATAGAAATGTTTGCAAACTCACCGATGAAGTAAATACGTAAGGCATATTTCTCGTTTTTGATCCGTGTCGCAATTGCTGAATATCCAATGCTTTGCATTTGAAATAGTTTCTTTTGATGCGCTGACGGCCAAGTGATCAATTAGATGCACAAAAGGCTCGTAATTCACGCCAACCCGGTCGAGAAGTTGAAATATTCTGTCATTTTCGGATTTCTCATAAATTTTCTCCACTTGGCCCTAAACATGCACTTTTAAAACTTAACTGATATAAAGGAAATTACATTTTTGATTTCAAGCATAGTGTCGTGATGAGCTTTTAAGTTTGTTTCAGATTCGCTAGTTTGTCGTTTCAGTGTTTGAATTTGTACTTCAAGCGGGTCGATTTCAGGATCTGAATTTCTTTCCATTGTAGACGGCTCACTCTTTGGAGGTGGAATTTTTATGTCCATTAAAGATACAGGCGGTGGATTTTGAGCCATTTGTTTTACTGAAACAATTATGTATTTATGCAACTGTTTCCTACAAAAAACATACGATTATTGATCTCAGTTGCTAGTCGATATTGATAATATGAAGCTCCCATACCGTTAAATAAAAAACAGAAGCGCGGATTGCCGTACTAAAAGGGTTGTGATTATTTAAAAAGGCAATTCTCCTTACATTGTCTCTACGAGCAATCTCCTCGGCTTGTGGACCATTCGCCGCGATGTAAGCAGCGAATCTGTTGATCTCATCACATAGTTGGGGATCGTGGGGTGGAGGAGGGCCTTGTTGCTGCTTATACATGTGAAATGAAATGAAAATATGATAAAGCCGTCTTTTTAGTTTAAATGAGTAATTTTAAAATGTGCACACACTGTTTTTATTGATTCTTTATGAGTGTGAGAAATTTTCGCTGTTTTATTATTGTTTTGAAATCTTCAGTTATTCGAAACTCCTTTATTTCAAAATTTCCAGCAATGGTTTGGCAATCTTTCTTTGGCATAGCTGAGGAAAAAAGTCCGAAAGCAAAGGAAGCCGCAGAAAACTATACATTCGACGAGTTCTGCAAATTTTTGGAAGATCACCCGAGTTTGAAAAAGCAACAGTTCGATGAGCTACTTGACAAATTTTACTCAATTGTTGATGTTGGTGATGATGAAAACTTCAGCGCTTATCCAGTTGTTCGTCTACTCATACCAGCCCATGATAATCGTCGAAGATTGACTGTCAAAATGCTTTACAGCGCAATTGAGTTCTCTCTTTCTAATGTACAGATTGTAAGTTGTTGCATATCAAAGCAATTTAATGCTTCTTACTTTAGCCAAAATATCAAATGGCAGATCAATTCTCTAGCTTTGTTGCTCAACATTATGGAGGGCCTACTTCTCACTTGTCTGTCTACGAAGTCAATTTCCGTTTGAAAAAGATGGTTTCTGAACCAGGACAAAGAAACATCATTATTAGAGAATGTATTGATCAGATGAGTCCTACAGAGTTGCGCTGGTTCTTCAGAATTTTGTTTCAAGAAATTTCTGACAAAGCATGCGGGTCAGCAACTGGACGCGGATTGGTTAATTTGACTACTTATTTGCACAAGAAGGCAGATCAATTCTTTCAAGCAGGCATGGATTTGGAGTCGATTTGCAATGGAGTCTTTTTATCGGTGCACAAGAATGTCGATCTTACAAATGCAATGATTTTGGGAAGACCTGTTAGACCTATGCTTTTATCAAAGATGGGTTGTAATGTTGAAGATTTACTTACTGTAAGTTTTGAAAATTTTTAGTTTTAAACGAACAATGTTTTGCAGGTCATCAAACATTGTCGACGTCCATTTCTTGTTGAAACCAAATATGACGGCGAGCATTTTTTGCTGCATCGACTTGATGGTGGCAAAGAACACAAATTTTTCAGTCGTCGTGGTTTGGAGCATTCAGACGAAACTGATCAGAATTCTTTAGGCGCATTTGCATTGAAATTCCACAAATATTTCAAAAGCTCAGTCAAAGACTGCATCTTGGACGGCGAACTCGTAGTTAAGGATGTTCAAACTGGAAAAATTATCGGCAAAAATCAAGAGTGTGAAGATGGCGTGGTTTTTGATGTCAAACGGTTCAAAGACACTGTTCGATACAAACGAGTTTTTGTCGTATTTGATTTACTCTTCTTGAACGGTGAAGAATATTTCCAAAAGCCACTGGTTCAGCGTTTAAAAGCACTTGATTCGTCAGTCTTCCAGCACACTGATCAAAACTTCGTTTTCATTTCGGAAAAAAGAGAAATGTCAAAAATGTACGTTGATTTGTTTCAAACCTTTTAAAGGCACAGTTTTAGGGCCGATTTTCAAAATTTCTATTACGATCATTTGAAGAATGGAGAGGAAGGTGTTGTTATAAAGGTATTATTTGCAAGCTTTAATTATCAACTAATTCACGTTTTCAGGGAAAAAACTCAATCTACAATTTCGGTCAACGAGCAGGTAACTTTAAACATAGAAAGTAATATTATTAAATATTATTAAACATTTGTAGTCGTTAATGGATGGTTTAAAGTGAAACCAGACTATGGAATTCGCTCTGTAATTGATGTCGTTGTTGTTGGTGCACGTTATGAGAACAAGGATTTTGCTCGTCTTCGGTCATTTGAAATTGCTGCTTTGCCTTCCAATGCTAGCACAACAAATGGCCAGTTACGTTATCAAATTATTGGCGGAGTTCAAGCTCGACTCAAAAAGCATGATCTTGAACGTTTGGTTCGAAGCTTGAATTTGAAATCAGAGAAAAGACCGCCATGGATTCAAGGTTCTTAGTTATGTTTGGACTCGCCATAACTATTGCTTTAGGAATTCAATCTTCCGAAAGAGTGGTAAAATATACAGATGCTGAGCATTTGCCTGTGGTCGAAGTGAAAGGTTAGAAATTAAATTACCATCTATTTACTATTGTACTTATGTTTAGCAAGTGGTGTTCTCAACAACAGACTTCACTTTCCCGTTATTAGCGCTTTAAGACCAGATAAGATGCCAGATGAGATCTGCACTTGGGATGATATTGCTGATTATGGAAAGGTTTGGTTATTGCTTTTTGCATCTAATACGTTGTTTTCTTTTGTTTAGAAACTGCGTAGCAAAAAACGTGTGTTCGAGCCTGATGGAAACACTGGTTACACAGTCAAAGGAAAGAAGATGAGACGAGTTATCCTGAACACTTCTGTTCATTACACGCCAAAAGTCTCCAATCGCATTACTATCTTAAAAGGAAAAAACGTATTTCTTGTTCCCGATGCAAAGCCAGCACAAAAGGCTCAGTTTACTAATTGTGAAAAGAAGCTCAGAGAATTTGGAGCTGAGTTGTTCAAAAACTATAGTAAGCTTTGTTAGTTCTTTCAAACATTGCTTAATTCTTACTACATTTAGGTCCAAAAGTTGATTTAGCAATTTCTCCAAATCCGCAAGGCTTCCGAACAAAAGGGGTTGCCAAAAAGGATGAAGTTTATGTTGTGTCAATTGATTGGATTTTGCGTTGCATTGACGAAAATAAAGTTTTACGATGGTTTGTTTTATAATCAATCGACTTTAATTATTGTTTCTCTTTAGGCAAGATGCTGAAATTATTCATACGCCTTCGAATCCAGATGCATTTAATTTGTTAAATTTTGACGAGGATGAGCCTGAAACCAAAGTTGAAGATGAAGAAATTCAAGGTTAGCCGCTTTAATCAAGCCTGAAGTTTAATCGCATTTTTAGACGAGCCACAGTTAGAATCAATTGCTGTCAATACCGATACGAAAGAAGAGGAACAAACTGAGCCGCAAGATTTTGAGGAAGAGCCAGAAATTCGTGAACCTGCTGAACAACAAGACGTTGGAGTAGAAGTTGACCAACAGATAGAACACGAAGAGTCTATGGAAACTGATAATGCTGCTAAGAACGAACCACAAAATTCTACTGGAACTGCATCAACATTGGAAAATAATGGAACTTTGGGAATGGAAGACTTGGAAATTGAACAGGAAGAGGAACGACAAATATTGGCTCAAACACAAAGATTTGATGAAGATGAGTATGAGTTGCCCGATGATTTGTTTTTTGGTTTCTGCTTTTACGTGCCCGGTCACAAGTGTGATAATGTTGATCCTATTTACAAGGGAAAAATTGAGAAATGCGGTGGAAGCATTGCGGACAATCCTGATTCATCTGTTACACATGTCTTCTTTCAAGAAAAGTAAGTTGCTTTTGTGTGAACTCGGAACAATTCAATTGTTTTAGGTACGATTTCGACAAGGACCGTCTTGGCGTTGCAAAATGGCTGAATGAAAATCAATGGCTTTCAGTTTTGACCGATCGTAAATGGGTTGACAAGGCTATTCTTGAAAATGACCGTTACCTCGACTCTGTGCCTGCAAATAATCTTTCCGGTTAACTTGTCAATTATGTATTTAAGTCTGTTTAATTCTTCTTCAATAAACGTCTCAAAATTATTTCTGTTTTGAATATTTGCGATTATTCGGTGTTTTAACTATTCTTAACATTTGCGTTCATTTGTTTGTTGATCTGAACTGAGAAATGTGCACATAAAATTATGTGAGAATATTAACAAGCGGTTTTCCGTGTCTTGCATGGCGTTCTTTGGTAAACAGCGCGCCGTCTGGCGTTTCGCACTCAGCTCTGAGAACCCCTAGCCAAAGCGTTGAGAAATCTTATTCATAAGCTTTTAATCACTGAAGCTTCGATTGAATGACCAAGATGGATCAAGTGAAGTCCGAAATCAATGTAAACGACGATGAATACATTGACGTGAGTGGTGAGGATCCCGAAGTTCAGCACATGGTCGCAAGTGATCCACACATAATGCGAACTACGCGCTTTCGTCGTCCTCGTAGACCGGTAGAAGCCGCTCCATATACTCCTTATTCGCGCCGAATCATCACACGAAATGCCCATCAACAACTAGCTGGGGACCTGGACGACGATTTCGAAGAGGAAATCGTCGAGGAAGCAGAAGAAGAGTCTCGCATGTTCAACAATCCAGAAATCGAATTGGAGATAGCCTCCGACGTGGCGCTTGTCCAACGAGCCCGAACCAAACGGTGAGTAAATTCGGCAATTCAGCTGACCGACGGGTGTCAAGTTTGTAACGGGAAGATTAGTCCTTGAGAATTTTGATAATTCTGACATACGACTTGTGTTACTCTTGTTTGGCTGTGACAACTTTTGACCACTATTCGTTGAGTCTTGCTTTCGGGCTTTTGCGCGCTAATTGCTAGTTTTGCATCTTCATTTGCTGTGAATAAACAAATGCATGCAGTTTAGATGATTGCTATTAGTTGAATCCTATGGTTATAGCGCGCGCATAGTTTGTTGTGCTTTACAAATTCAAACGACATTTGGCGCCAATGCAAATATTCAAATCGTGTTTTTAGATTCAACAGAGACGATGAGTATTCTGATTTTGGACCTGTTCAATTTCGCTTTGACTCCACGCAGCGCAAGAAGCAAGTCATCGTCTACAACTCCCTGAAGTATCATTTAATTGTTTGTGTAACGTTTAATTCGATAATTTCAGATTTCCGGGTCATGCTTCTGAATGGTATTTCGCTCGTCGCAACAACACAACTGCAAATGAAACATACAGATGTGTGCAGTGTAGACGCTATCGCGAAGAGTTTAAAAAAGGAATTCGGCAAGATGTGGAAAATTTGCCAGAAGCGCGCATTGTGGTTCAAAATGATCGTTTTCTCACTGATCCTGACGAACCACTCGGCAAACACATTTGTGACTTTGAGAACAACGAACGTACAAGTCTTCAATCAGTTTGGTCTCGTCGTGCATTGAGCAAAGCTAACTCAGAACTTCGCTTGCGTCCCGAAAAGCCAAAAGAGAAGTTCAACCAACTGTTGCGCGAAATCCAAAACGGCAAAGACTATGGTTAGTTTAAATCAGTGATCACACCACACTTAAATAAAATATTTAGCACATTTGCCAGTCAATGTTCGACAAGCAATCATCAACGAATTGGACTCAAAGAAAGGCTTTGCTTCACGTCGCCGAAGTTTTGCTCGTAACAATCGCTTCGGTCAAATGCAGACAGTCGGTCCCATAAAGGATGGCATCATGCGAGGCGGCGTTTATGGAGAAATCATGTACTATTCGTGCGGAATGGACGGCTGCAAAGAGAGATTCGATTCTCCCGAAGAAAGAAAACAACACCGCAACTACTACCACTCAAATGTCTTGTTTATCGATACAAAAGAAGAATTGGATGAATACAAGTGAGTTTAAAACAAACTCAAACAAGTATATATTAAATTTTGTTTCAGCAACTACCGTCGATTGAACAGCAACTTTGTTTCGGGCGAAGAACTTATTGTTGCCAACGAGCAAGTTGTTCGTGAAGATCAAATTAAAAATGAAGCCGCTGAGCCCTACCAAGAAGTAATTATTGATGATGAAGAAGGCGAAAACTTCTATCACCAATCTTGCTATGCAATTGAGGTATGAACTTGATTGTTAGATCTATTAATTCCGTGAATTTCAGTCTTTGCGCAACTCTGCCATTGCTCTCGTAAACGACCCAGTCAAACGAGAAACAATGTTGGCTCTCATCAACGATTGCGAAAGATCCTGCCGTGAAATTGCTCAAACAGTCATTGACGAAGAAGTTGTGGAGCAAAATTCGGAAAGCAAATTGCCCGAAGAGGCCATCGAAGAAGTGGAGGTGCAGGCAAAATAAACAGCCATTTTTGATTAATATTAACTTTAACAACGTGTTTAAGCGTATTTTTTGAGTGAATAAAGTGCATTAATTATAACTTGATTTGCTGACTTGATGAATAACGTCGAAAACGAATCTTCTTTATTGAGTTAGAAAAAGCAGTTTGAGCTTTTTCTAGTTTTTTGTTTAGCAACTTGATCACTTTTTGAGTTGTACTTAAAGTTAGTTTATTTAGACTTCTTTCAAACTGTTGTTCTCACGTGTTTTACGTATGGTAAATAGGAAGATCTTATGTGTCGCGGTAAGTTTTGAAAGTATCAAGCGTTGCAATTAATAAATATGCTTTGTTCAGGAAAAAAACGACGCCGCTAAGAACATTGCTATAATTTTATCAAATTCACGCCAAGTTTTCCGAAATGGACCTGCACAATACAATAAGCTTTATTGCTTTGACACTGTTATGCTTGGACACCAATCATCTGTAGTATTTACTTCCGTTTCTGGCCATCTCAAACAAATCGACTTTCCGGCTAATATGAAGGCTTGGGAAAGAGTGCCAATTAGCAGTTGTTTTGATGCGCAAATTAGTTCTTATGTTCCGACTAACATGAAGCCGATCGAAGAGCAATTGAAGTAAAGGCTTTGATCGATTTAAATTTAACTTATTATTGATTTAGAAGTGAAGTCAGAAATGCGCATGCGCTTATTATATGGACAGATTGTGATCGTGAAGGAGAGCACATTGGTGGAGAAATTGTTGAAGTTTGTCGATCAGTGAGACCATCAATTCCAGTTTATAGAGCACGTTTTTCTGAAATTACACGGCAAGCAGTAACAAATGCGCTGAATCGCTTGGTACAAATGAATCAAAATGAAATTAATGCAGTGTCATGTCGAATGGAATTGGATTTGCGAATAGGTAAATTGTTTTCGAATCAGCAAACAAAGTTGTTGTATCTTTAGGAGCGGCGTTTACTCGTCTTCAAACTATACTTGTTCAACGTCAAGTGCCAAATGCTTTGAATGGGACACAAGACAGAATTGTAAGCTATGGATCATGTCAATTTCCGACAATGGGCTTTGTTGTTTATCGCTACTTGGAACACATTGGATTTGCACCTGAGAATTTTTGGAAGTTGGTTGGACGTGACTTGGACGAAAAAGTGGATTTTACTTGGGTGAGACAGCGATTGTTTGATGAGGAAGTTGTTAGGGTTTGTTTTTAATATAAACTACAATTTAAACTTTTGATTTTTCATATGTACTTGGACATTTGTGTTGGCAACAATCCTACCGCAGCCGCAACAGTTACTCAAGTTACTCGAACACCGAAAACTAAATATCGACCGGTTGCAATGGACACTGTTGCATTGGAAAAATTGGGTGTACGAAAATTGCGAATGACCGCAAGAAGAGTCTTGGCAGCGGCTGAAAAGCTTTACACGCAAGGTTACATTTCATATCCAAGGTGATTTTTTGAAATACTTCAATCTATATACGTTGCATGTTTTAAGAACAGAGACTACTATTTTTCCTCCCGATCTTCAACTTGACAATTTGGTTCAACTTCAATCTGCAAATCAAGAGTGGGGTCCGTTTGCCGCTGATATTCTTCAAAGAGGTCCTGCAACCCCACGTAATGGTAACAAATCTGACGGAGCCCATCCTCCTTTACATCCCGTTAAGCCAGCAAACAAGTCAGCAATTACTAATAATGATGAATGGAGAGTTTATGAGCTTGTTGTTCGACACTTTCTGGCTTGTTGTTCGCGAGACGCTAGAGGACATGAAACTAAAGTTTACGTAAGTTTGAAAAGTAGTTTCTCGACAATTTTGAAAACTTTTAGGCCAAAGTTAATGGAGAAATGTTTTACACAGCCGGTTTAGCAATTGAGGATCGAGGATACTTGCTTGTTTATCCGTACGACAGATGGACTGACAAAGAGATTCCAAATTATCGAGAGGGCAATCTGATTCCCAAATTCGAGGTCAAAATTCGCGATGGAACGACTACCGCTCCACCTCTTTTGACAGAAGCAGATCTCATTGCTCTTATGGATCGACATGGTATTGGAACTGACGCGACACATGCTGGTAAGTGTTTATAAGCTTTCATGTCATTAATTAAATTCTAGAGCACATTGAAAAGATTCAACAAAGAAACTATGTTGCAATGACTAATGATCGCCGTTTTAGACCGGTGAGTTTTTAGATTATAAAATAAGTAATATAGAAATGTTTAGACTTTTATGGGAATGGCGTTAGTTGATGGTTACAATCGAATGGGACAAGAATTATTGAGTCGACCAGAACTCAGATCTGGATTGGAAACACAACTTTTGGACATTGTTGAGGGTTTGTTTCACGACATTTTTTATTTAATTTTGATTAATCTTAGGCCGACGCACGAAGGAACAAGTGCTTCAAAATCAGCTTCAAATCTATCGTCAAGTTTTTACTATTGCCGAACGCAACATTGAAAATCTGACGTTATCTCTCAATCACTTTATGCGTGCAATGCCAAATTAAGAGGTGTGTTGTTGTACTGTCAAATAAATTTTAATTATTCAATTTGGTTACTCTTTCTAGATCATTTAGAGATTTTGTTAGTTTGAATAAATCAGCACCACTCTTTGAATTGAATGTGCTTGAGTAAAATTTAAACAACTCTCTCAATAAAAGACAACTCGCTAAATATCCAAACACGATTTATCGATTGAACAGAGAGCATTGGTAAGATAATCACAATAATACAAGATTCATATACAAATGCTTAACACGTTAGTTGGGAGCGTTCAATAAATTGAGTGAAGTTACGTTCTTCCTCACTTGAATCGGGACTAGCATTGCTGAGATCAGTCTCTAGAGCCTCCAGGAAGACTGCAGTACGTATGTCTAGTTAATACAGTAATCAAAAGCAACACAACAATAAAGTGTCGCGGTGCTGGTCGGCCTCACGTTCCCTTTTATTCAAGTGATTTATGTAGGAGTTGATAAACTACAATTCCAAGCTAATGGTGTTAGAATTTATTGAACATTCAACATCATAAATACAAACAGCAAGGTACAACGTACCTTAATATCGAACAGATGAGAATTTACAATACTAGAACGATGTGCTGGATTCGAAGTCAACAAAGCTCTTCAATTTAGTCGGCAGAGGCAAGTCATCAATAAAGCAGTCCTCTTCACGGGAAAAGATGCTTCTGATTCGACGTCGGCAAAGCTCTCCAAGCGGTGTCACCTGATCTAAACAAGACATTCAAGCATTAGATGCAAAAAATTTGTTAGAACTTACGAACTGCTCCCATGTATTCCATTGTGATTTCACAGTGTCCCCAAACGGCCGAGATCATTGGATAGAGCTTCTCACCTTTAATGCCACGGAAAGCAACGCCCAAAAATTGATCATCAGTTGCAAATGCCAAGTAGTCTTCGTCCATGTCCAAAATGCAGTAAATGTCAGCGGGAATCGCGAAGTCAGGAAAACGCATTGGGTCAGGATAAACCCAAGGATTCTTTTCTTTGCCGTTATGATAGCAGAGTCTTGTTGCTAAACATCGAAAATTAAATAAAGAACTTGTTTTAAAAGATCTTACACATATCCCATCCATAACCGTTTGCTTCGTGCCCAACTAATGATTTGTATCCATCGTTGTGTAAAACATGAGTTTTGGTTCCCACGCCAATGACTGCATTTGTTCCACGTTGAGTCGTCGGCCAATGAATCTTCCACATGTGCATCCCACTTTCATGACCAATTTTCCCTCGAATAGCTGAAAACTAGAACATTAACTAAGATTCAAACAAAGCCGATTTACCATCAGTACTTTGCGCGATCGGTAATCGGTGCATAGTCAAGCAATCATCTTCAAGAAGATAAATATTTGGTGAGCAATCTTCCGCATTGAACGCATGTGCCTCTTTGACTGAACAACTAACCATTGCCATATCGTTGAGCAAATCAATCTTCCAAGGTCGAAAAGGTTCCAAAAACGTGCTAGGATGATTGCTGGGATTGGCTGGCGACTCACGATTCACCCATCCAGCATTGTTTTCGTTGGCAGTAAAGTAAGTAGACGCCGTTGAAGTACGTGTCCGACGACGAGTAAAACGGCTAAAGCCCTTTCTGATTGAACTCAAACGAAGTGGGCGTGGCGTACTAAACCATTTCCAAAGAGAACTCATCTAAATGTACGTGAATTTGTTTTTACAATGTTTAAAGCAAGCTTACTTTGCCTTGGTTAGACATCACAGCAATCAAAATCACAAAAGCCAAATAAAAAGATGATAAACTTGCAAAAAAACTCATCAACAAAAGATGCTTGATTCAAGAAACAAGAAATGTGTTCTTGATTGTTGTTTTTCAAACAGCTGAATTCATTGTTTGTGCTCAACTTAAAAGAACCTGTTGCGTTGAATAGTTTTTAAAAACTTGCCGACAAAGATTCAAAACAATAATTTATTACTGGAACAATGACTTCAAATAAATACAGGTTAATTTTAAACGTTAACGACATTGATCGTGGAAAGAACATCGTCTATCTCGAGGATCAATCAAGGCAGGCATAAAATCTTGTAAGTAGCGTTTGCAGTTTCGGCACTGATCGAATGTTGGCAACTTCAATAGAATAGAAATAAACGTATTGATGTAGGCTTTAGAGTCAAATTGAGCGTAGGTGTTTAACATTACACTAAAATGTGTTTTATTATTTAATAATTAAATATCCATATGTACCCTATAGCGTTAATTTGAGCAGATAAACGACGATAAGACTCGTATTTGCTTTGAACGCTGACATCAATCTAAACAATGTACAGTTAAACATTTAAGTGCAGCTAAAGCAACCTGAGTTTGGTCCGCGTTTTGATAATACCATTCTTCTTGAGGTGCAACCACTTGAATGTAATCAATTGTTCCATTGTTGATCAAGAAAAGCATTTTGAGTCGAAGAACACCGCCCGGAATGTTTGAGGGATAGAAATTTTTAAGCTAAATTTTTAAGTTTTGAAGCTTATCTTTACACTTATTACCTCAGCCACGCAACCGCATCCGCTCCGTTCCAAAAAACGCACTTTAAAGACGTTACCTTTACCAGGAATTGCAACCAGTTTGGTTAAGTTCTAAAACTAGAGGTTATCCAATAGTTGCTTTTACAAACTTACGTCTTCAAATTGATGCTGATTAGTGAAATAGATTTGCGAAGTCAGCTTTGGAAGCTTTCTCGACAGTTGTGAGGAGGTAAAAATTTTAAGAAACTCAAGCGTAAATGTGTAGTATGCCTAAAAGAGCAATTATTTAACGCTGATTTCATTGCGTACCGTGGATGTTTCGTACGAATTTGCAATCTTGTTTGCCTTGTTGTAAATTTCATTGCTGCTTGGATCGGAGAGTGCATCAAGCAAGAAAGTCTGTAGGCGACTCATTTCTGGATTTACCAGTGTTTGTTGTTGAAGAGCAAGAGCGTCTGTTTCAAGCAATCTAATTCACGAATATTTAATGAACTTTAACATTCATAACTTACTCATAATCCTGATAAATCTGATCCGAAAACACCTTAAATGTTTTCTTGGCGTTTTCTGCAGTAGCTTCTTTGTTGCAAAGATTCTCGACCATCTTGTTCAAATTGATCACATTGTTTCGAAGACGCTGCAGAGTTTTCTTGTCTGAAATAAACTGAACATATTAAAACTATTTGATTTTTGAATACCCTGTTCGACCATTTCCAAGATCTTCTGGTTGGGAGTATTGGAGTTATGTGCTCCGGTATAAGACTCCGGATAGTTGGCCATTGCGATGAAATTGCCAAAAAACCGCACTAAAGATTTCGAACCTTTTTAAAGAAAACAGTGCATGAGAGAATCAATCAATTTTGTAATTTCGCTAGCTTTTGCTTTTTATTTATTGTTAATCTCTGCGAACAAATCCAGTCAGCTAATCATGGTCCGATCTTTACATTATATCAATTTTCGCACACCTTGGTCGTTTGTCAAGAAAGGTAGTAAAGGTTGGCGCAAAATTGGACCTGTTGTAGAAGAAAAACCTGCATGGCCGTCTCGTGAGCGAGAATTTCCTGAACTGAATCCAAAACTGTTTGGTTTAAATCCCAAAGAACTGCACAGTAAGTTGTTTCATTTTGTAGAACCTGATGTACACTTTGCTTTTAGATTACACTGGTGTCAAGCCGGTTGGTTACAAGGATCCGCTTACAGAAAAGTTTGTTATGGTTAAAGAAATGGTACCCGAAATGATTGTGCCGGACTTGAGCAAATTTGCATTGAAGCCATATGTTTCTTATAAGACGGACATTGAAATTGAGAAAAGGTTTTTCTTGTTGTTTTTGTTAGCAATTTATGCCCACATTTTAGACGCTCTACATATGAAAGATTGGTTAAAGACAAAGGCAGCGAAGAATTGGCCGATTTGTACACAGATCGTGAGAACCGATGGCCTCCACCAAAAATGACTTCACGCACGTTGTTTGATCTGTACTACGCAGATAAAATTCGTGCCGAATTCAAGAAGAGGAGCAAATAATAGGTTTTTGTTGTTGTTGTTTAGATCGTTTAATGGAATAAATTTATTAGAACAAATGTAAGTACAATAGTTGATAGATTTCTTGCAGAAGCATTGCAAAATTCACATAAACACAAGTCGATGTTTAAGATTTTAAGCTTTGCGTCTTCTACATTTGGCGGAATGATCGTTGGTGTCAGGTAGTCTTTATCGGTTGCTTCTGCATATTTCTTGACCAAATGTGGAAAGGCTATTTGTTCGCAAACTAGCATTTGATTTGTGGCGTGAGGTTGATTTATGCCGGGAGGTTCATTTATGCCGAAAGGTTGATTCCGACCGTCTGACTGTGCCATTAGAACTCGAATGTAACGCCGGGCATAATGTGTTTGAAGAAATATACGGTCGTGATTGGTCTTTGCACACTCAGTTTGTAAACTACAAAACAATGGCTGCTCAATCAGGTTCACATAACTAAATGATTGAAGCTAAAATAAATTTCTGGAGTAAATAGCATACGTGCAGTAAAAATCTGGATTAAGGTAGATGTTTTTGAAGTTGTTGATCTTGTTCGACATCGTTTGCACTGCAAATTTAGCTGTAGAGTTCACTTGATGTTCATAGAAATCTTGTGAGCAGTTCACTAAACATTTTATTACTTGTTAATACAAAGCGTTAATAACACTTACGGAATTCTTGCGAAATATTCAGAGTGCTTAGAATCTTAATATAAGCGATTTCAAGCTGCAATGGAACGCTCCAAGAATCTTTAATGCATTCACTTTTATTCTTATAGTTCAAGCAATCATAATAAGCTTCCAGTCTAAACAAATTTGTTTGATAACGAGTTAAATGATTACTGAAAAACCAACGTTGAAGTTATGTTTAGACCACCTTCGTAGAGTCCTAAAATGGTTAATTAAACCGACGCTTCTAATGACAAATTACGTGGTTGAAATTCAATCTCCGGCAAATTGTGTGTCAAAATAAGCATAAACGAAACTGTCAACAAAACAACCGACAGTGGGACGCATAATATCCATAAAGCTGAATTGCGGCACAGAAACGCCAACATTGTTAAACAGCATCTTTGGAAACCAGTCAATAACTTTGTGCAAAATGACTAATTCCGTCGGTGAATCAATTACGCGAAATTGTTTTGAATGTTTGGTCAAACAGTCTGTAAAGGCGGCTGTACAAAATTTATTCAATCATCTAATTGATTTAAATGCCAACACATTCACAAAATTCGTTTAAGTTGCCCCAATTGGATAGCTTCGTTTCAAGTAGTTTTTTCTCCATTTGATTGTCTTGATCTTCATAGAACCGGACTGTTTTTGAGATTCTTAACACTTTCTCTGCTAAATGCCAGTCGCTTGCAAAAACGTGTTGTTGAATTTGATCGTAAAAGACTTTGAAGTTTTGACGTTCTAACCTTGACCATTGTTGAAGAGCGGCATCTAACGATTCGAGCAATAATGTTGTGTTTGTTGAATTGATTTTTACAAATTCGAGCACTTTTTCACATTTTACAGTGTCGTTTAGTTTGTGCCATCCGTGGTACGTAAACTAAAACTTATCTTTAAATAAGTAGTCGAGTTTATCCGCTTACAATTGCATTAACCTTAACAAGATTGTCTACAATACCCCATTGATCAATTGGAACATTTTTGATTAGCGCTCTGTCAGCTTCTTTCTAAATTCATTTTTCAAACAAAGTTGATTCTTATTTGAAACTAACCATTCGTTCAAGCAATGTGGCAGCAAACTGAAGACGTTTATGAACACTGGTTTCGTTTTGAAAGAACAGACACAATCTATCAACAAACTCCTCCAATATGGTGCTCTTTGTTTCAAATTCGGCGTTTTCGGAAAGTTGACTGTTGTTAATTAGATAAGTGACAAGAGCACTGACCAATTCAGTTTGGTCACCTTTGAATAGTGCTTCAACTTCTGAGCACTGTTTGAACTGCAACATCAGGCTTATTTGTTGAATAAACTTAATAAACAAACCGTCTGTCCAATTGCCAAGAAGTCATTCAAATCCAATCCATTTTCTAACTGCTCACTTTGACAGTCAGATTTTATAGACGGATGTTGCTCGAAAAAGCTGTTGATTTGTTCAAAAGTCACTTTCAATTGTTCGTCGTTTGTGAGACGATCGTTTGCAAAAACGGATTTGTTCAGATTTTGAATGAATGGGCCGATTAAATTTGTTGAGTTTGAAGAACATGTTTGTAGCAAGTCAAGAACCGAATGATTTCCACCGGATCGCAGCGCATCAAACGCCACGTTTATTTTCGGCTAAATTAAATTATGAAGATCTGAAGTCGAAACTTACATCAAATGCGACACTTGCTAGCTCAAAAATAAAACTCCAAACACCCAAGAAGCTTCCGGATTGCATTGTTAAGTAAGCAAACTGAACATTGTAGTTTACATAAAACAAAAGAAGGACAATTTGTTCAGCAACTTGGCAAAAGGCGTCTCCGGGGACAGCTTTGTTAAATTGGTCCGAAAGTCAGTGACAATAATACGTGACAAGAGATTTGCGGCACAAAACTTTGACTTTTTCTAACAAAACAGATTTATTCGGGCGCAAACGTCGGCTTTAATAAGCAAGCATTGCAAAAAGTTTATAAAATATTCATTGAAGGTTAATTTGTTGTTAGCACGCAATCGGACGTATTATAATTTTGCCAGCAAGTTGACCAATTTTCGATAGCTGGAATACATTTGGCGGAGATTTCCCACACTTGAATCCAATTTAGTTGCTGACTTTTGATCCACACAAATTTGGTCGTTTGCTTCAAACAAGCGACTATTCAAATTGAATTGAGTTGAAGACCAAATTGAGCTGTCTAATTGGCCAAGCCACACGTCCGAATTGTTAGTTGAGCAGCTAAAAGCAGCAAAATTGTGAGATCTAGTTTGAACTACAGACAACTTACTTTAGCTTTTGATTAGTTCCGAAGACTAATTGAAAAAGTGAATAGCCAATGACGTAAACCAATTCGACTTGTTTTTGCTCTGTCTTTGTCTTAGCACACTGTTCTTTAACGTTGCACATAAAACGGCGAGCAACATGTAGTTGGCTTTAAATTGTTAAGTTTAAGGAAACTAATTAAACTAAACTTACACACAAGCCAAAGTTTCATACGAGCTTTGCTTTAAATGATTGTCAATTAACAACTGAGCTTTTTCTACAAATCTTTCCATAAAATCGATTGCCGTTAAGGTGACTTGTCCTCTTGGATACTGTAAAGATTTAGAGTGTCTTTGAATATTAAAATATCCAACCTCAATTACGCAGCTCTCAACTGAAACTTTTTAAAAATAAAAACTTTAACTGTACCGAAAACTTACACAATTCTTTATTATCTGCTGGGTTTAGCGGACTTTGTAAAATGTTCTTGATTGTTCTAAACGGAACAATCGGTCCGTAAACTTCTTCCAACCCATCGATGCATTTCTCCATGTGTTCATAGCTGATAAAACCGTTTATATGCTTTTAAATCCAATCTTAAAGAACTCACCGATTCTTCTGTTCTTGATTTTCGAATAATGCCAAGCAATCACCGTAGTTGATCAGTCTAAATAGTAAATAAACGATTGACAATAGTGCTATTAAATTACAGTTCTTTTGCGTTGAAATCCGTTCGGTTCGCACCAATAAGCAGCAATTTAAACTGAAGCAAAACAGCGAGTAAAAGCTGAGGAAACATTTTGAAGACTAAATTCTTCAACCACAAAATCCAGCCGTTTAATGACTCAGAAATGAAGAATTAATATATCGAACAAGGACACAACAGACTTGTTTTGTTCAGTAGATAATCCGAAAATACGGAAGAAAAACAATGACGTTCTTTAAATGAGTTTGCATTGATAATCTACACGCAATGCGTAATCATCGAATAACATCAAAGATATTCGACAAAACATTATTGCAAGGCGCAAACAAAAAATCAAGCAAAAAATTTGAATGACAACTGTTAACTCAACTTCTACGATCTTTAATTAGTTTTTCAAAGTGTATTCTGCAACTCAATGGCGAGCAACATTCCAGGTTCTAGCTCAAAACGTGAGGAGTTACTGCCAAATGAAAACACACCACTCGAATGCGTGGCTACATTGGATGAATTGAAGACATTGATGGAGTATCGAGGTAAAACTTTGTGCTTATGTATTTAATTAGTGTTTTTATTTTAGACATGGAAGCGCACAAGCGAATTGATGAGCTTTATGCAGGCATAAATGGACTATGTCAAAAGCTGGGCGTCAATCCTTCGAAAGGTCTTCCAAAAGATCCAAATGAGTTAGAGATGCGACGCAAGCGCTTTGGGTCTAATAAAATTCCAGCAAAACGATTAAAGAGCATTTTTGAGTTTGCATGGGAAGCAATGCAAGATAGGATTTTAATCACCTTGATGGTGTCTGCAACTGCTTCAATTGCACTTTCTTTTCTCAAGATGCCGAACGAAAATGGAGGTACTTGCTTTAAATGCAGGCATAATTTGACATTTGTTTTTAGAAGTGGAGAAAAATACCAACTGGATAGAAGGAGCTGCTATCTTTGCGTCAATTTTTATTGTTATCTCAGCCACGGCTATAAACAATTACACTAAGGAGCAGCAGTTTTGCAAGTTGAAGTCAAAAATTGAAGCGGAGTCAGAGTTTTTGGTTATCCGTGATGGAGAGCAAATTGAAGTTTTGATTCATGATCTTGTGGTTGGCGACATTTTGTTGATCAAATATGGTAAGTTCGTTTACTCTCTGTTTATGCATTTTGTTTTTAGGCAACAGTGTTCCGGCAGATGGCATTCTTGTTCAAGGTAATGAATTGAAAGTTGATGAATCTTCTTTGACTGGCGAATGCGACTTGATTAAGAAAAGCATTGAAGCTGATGTGGTTTTGTTGTCAGGTAGTAGTACTCTTAGATTTATACGTACAATAGTTAATTTGTTTAGGAACTCATTTGATGGAAGGAAATGGAAGAATGCTGGTAACAGCTGTTGGAGTTAACAGCCAAACTGGAATAATCATGACTTTATTGGGAGCAACGAACAACAGCAATATTTTCAAGCCAAAGAACAAAAATAAGGAACCGTTTAGAGAATTGAATAAGCAAGAATCTTTACATCATGCGTCGGTGCGAGACAGTCTAAGCAGAAGTGCAGCTATTCAATCAAAAAAGCTCCTTGAAGAAGAGGCACACACTGAACGATCAATTTTGCGCCACAAACTTGAAGTGATGGCCGGTCAAATTGGCTTTGGCGGAGTGGTTTGTTTTAACGCATTTTTAAATGCTTAATTGTTTCCTTTAGCTAGTGGCGTTTTGCACAATTATTGTTTTGCTATTCCGATTCTGCGTAGTTCGTTATTCGCTGAATGACGAATCGCTTTCTTGGGCTGACGTAAATTATTTTGTCTACTACTTCATCATCGGCGTCACGGTTCTAGTTGTCGCAGTTCCTGAAGGTCTTCCCCTTGCCGTTACGCTTGCTCTAACGTATTCTTGTAAAAAGGTAATTTAAGATTAAAAGCACTTTCAACTAGTATAGATCTTATTTAGATGATGAAAGATAACAACTTGGTCAGACACATGGACTCTTGTGAAACTATGGGCAATGCAACTTCAATTTGTTCGGATAAAACTGGCACACTCACAACTAACCGAATGACTGTTATTCAGAGCTACATTAATGGTAACTTAAAGGATTTATGCAATATTTAACATTCATTACTTAGGTACACATTACGCAAAAACACCCGAATTTGACTCATTAGACTCAAATACTCGCACTCTTTTGATGGAAGCAATTTCAATTAATTGTTCATATACGACTCAATATTTGCCACCTGACAGTGAAGGAGAACGGGCAGTTCATATCGGAAAGTGAGTATCTTTGCTTAAATTCAATTGTAGTCGCATTTTTTAGTAAGACCGAATGCGCACTGTTGGGCTTTGTATTGGAATTGGGACAAAGTTATGAGTCGATTCGTCGAGCAAATCCGGAAGAATCTTTGTTTAAGGTAAACGTGACAATGAAATTGTGTTTATTTCCATTCAAATTTAGATCTACACCTTCAACTCATCGCGCAAAATGATGATGACTGTTATCAAGTTGTTTCAAGAAAATGGAACTTTGCTTGGCTATCGAGTCTTTTGCAAAGGAGCTTCTGAAATTATTTTGAGCAAATGCAGCTACTTTGTTGGACAAGCTGGCAAATCTGAACCATTTAACGATGGGTTGTCTAAACAATTGCTTGCTGTTATTGAAAGTATGGCTCAACGTGGGTTGCGAACAATCTGTATTGGTTACAAAGATCTCATTATTAAGTCTGTGCGTGAGCCAACCACTACCGAAATTGGCATTGAATCAGAAAATGCTGTTGATTGGAACGAGACAAAAGTCGCTACCAGCTTTATTGGACTCGCCATCTGTGGTATTCAAGATCCGGTACGTTCTGAAGTGCCTGAAGCAATCAAACAATGCCAAGAAGCCGGAATTGTTGTACGAATGGTTACTGGTGACAATGTCAACACAGCACGATCAATTGCTTTGAGTTGCGGCATTTTGACTTCGGACGAAGATCATCTGGTGCTTGAAGGCAGAGATTTTAACGAGCGCATACGAGATCCGTCGACAGGAGAAATTTCTCAAGACCGATTAGATGAAATTTGGCCTCGATTGCGTGTGCTTGCTAGAGCTCAGCCTGTGGACAAGTTTAATTTGGTTCGAGGGATTATCAACTCTAATTTGAACAAAAACAGAGAAATTGTTGCAGTCACTGGTGATGGAACAAACGATGGACCAGCTTTGAAGAAGGCCGATGTAGGATTTGCTATGGGTATTGCTGGAACTGATGTGGCCAAACAAGCATGTGACATCATCTTGACTGATGATAACTTCAGCAGCATTGTCAAAGCGGTGATGTGGGGTCGAAATATCTACGATACAATTACAAAGTTCTTGCAATTTCAATTGACCGTCAATCTTGTGGCTATCATCATCGTGTTCGTGTCAGCGTGCAGCGTTCAAGACAGTCCCTTAAAAGCTGTGCAGATCCTTTGGGTTAACTTGGTAAGCTTTACAGTTTTTTACGAGCTAATTAACATTGTTTAAGGCTATGGATTCTCTTGGGTCTTTAGCACTTGCAACCGAAAATCCAACAAAAGATCTGTTGAAGCGAAAACCATATGGACGCAAAAGCTCACTTATTTCATCAGTAATGGCTAGAAACATCGTTGGACATGGATCTTACATGCTTGTTGTGCTTTTGGTCTTGATGTTTGCAGGTCCTTCAATTTTTGGCTTTGAACAAGGCTGGGGAAGACCGCTTTATGCACCACCAACCGTTCATTTCACTATAATTTTCAACACGTTTGTTCTTATGACCCAGTTCAATGAAATTAACGCAAGAAAAATACACGACGAGCGCAATGTCTTCAAGGTGATTTTTGAATATGCAATTTTGAAATAGATTTTATGTTTTCAGGGACTCTTCAACAACTGGATTTACTGCGCAATTTGGATTTCAACGTTTGCAGTTCAAGTAATCTTGGTTCAATTTGGTGACACCGTTTTCACTACGGCAGCGCTCAACTGGTGGCAATGGCTAATTTGCTTGACATTTGGTCTTTCTGTGTTAGCTTGGCACCGGGTACGTTTTTGAAAGGAAGTTTTTGAACTAATGTTTGAGTTTAGGTCGTAATTTCAATTCCGCCTAGAATATTCTGTCAATTCAAATTGGACAAGGACACAAGCACAAAGACGGAACATGTCTGGACGCCCAATCCATCACCATCTGTAAAAGCAAAATCAACTCGCGATCATAGGATATCTAACCCTGTAACTGGTTGAATCTTCCTTTACAATGTTTGGAATAAACTTTGCACACTTTTTTGTTTTGTATTTTCGCCGTTCTCGCAATAATTAGACATTTGAATATTCAGATATGCTTTAATTCGCAAATTACCGGATAAAAATATTTGCGAGTTATTAGGCTAGCGATGCTCATTGAATGTAGTTTATGAATTTGTTGCGTTTTTGGTTGGTGGATCTTGTTGCAAAAGAAAGTGTTTGTTCAAAAAGCAATGTTTACGAGTTTTTGTGGCGAAAAAGCTTCTCGACTCAACAGTATTGACACACAAAGAGCATAGAGGGCAGGCAAGTGAGTAGCAAAACAAGAAAAAGCGGACGCGGGAATCGCGTGTGGTCTGTGAAAAATGGAGCGCATATGTGCAACTTTGCGCTTGGTTTAAAAATCAAAATGAGCCGTTTTTTGAAGTATTTTTACATTGGCCGACAGATCTACATGTATTCTAATGACGTACCAGAATTTGCAACAACTGATCGAAAATCCCAAATTTTACTGAGCAAAATAATGCATAACTGCGTAGCGCTATTTTCAAGACCACACGCAATGCAAACTGGCATGCGAGTATGCTGCTTGCCGCCAGTCCGTTGCGTGTGGTCTTGAAAAATGCTTGCACATTTTATTGGGTTTTAAAATTCGACCTGTTGAGTTATAGCTGAAATTTTAATACCAATTTGTCAATTGCCACGGAGCCTACTCGCTAACCAATTTGCGCAAAAATTCCATAACTTGCTGATTTTATATACCCACATAATGGTCATTTTCTGTGCTAGCAAAAATTCAGCAAACGAGTCGACCCACCACCGCGCTCTCAAAAACAGTGTACACCGAAGTTTTTGACTTACCATCGCTTTTCCGCGGTAAACTGTTGAATTAGTGTGTCAATAATAACAATAGCACTTTACGATTTATAAAAGTTTTATTAGTTGTTTGAAACAAAATTCAAAGAACTTTGCTGTTCGGTTTTATTATGAATTGACGTTACAAGTTACTTGTCATTTGCGCAAATAACTTGCGGGTGGCTGCCGAGAATAAAATAATTATTAATTTTTAATCACTTTTAATAAATTTTAAAGTGGAATAGGTGCACTTTGACTTGAATAAATTAAATTGATTCGTTGCATTCATTCCTAATTTGAATTTCAAGATTATCAAACAAACACAAGTGAATGCGTTGCAAACAGAATGCATTGTTTTATACTATATTCTTTGATTAGTGTAAAAGAGCTGGATACAAAAATGGAGTTTGTTTCTAAACTCAAAAGTCATCCTTGCCAAACAAAACTCATCATAAAGTTTCCGGGATCAAGCCATGTTGTCATTTTCTGAACTTCCTTCGCAAATTTTCGCTCGATTGTTCCCATTGGCATTGTTAGATAGCCGACGGCGTGTCAACACAACAGAAAATGAATAATCGGGCGCAACTTTTGGCACCAAAAGCTTGTGAAGCTTGGGGAATTGTATGAACATGGAAAAGTGACGTTCGGCCGCTTTTTCCGTCTTGACCATTCACACTCTTCGATGTTTCTTTGTTTGGATTTATCGGAGTAGATAAGAAGAAATCCCTAAATACGACTCTTTGATTTCCTGCTAAATTGTGATAGTCTTTCTTGGTCACACTTGTCTAACAAATGAGCTAATTTCGTGACAAAATTTTAATTTCTCAACGGAAGTCAAAGTTTGCAAAAAGCAGTTTCAAACAACAAAAGATTGATTTCTCAACGCAATGCATTTTTATTTGTTCTTTGTGGCCAATTGGACATTTTCACTGCAATTTTTATGCTTGGCCGGTGCATTTTGTCCAATATTTGACAGAGGTGCCGAACTGTTAATATTTTTATGGCCTTTGCGGATTCTGCACAAGTCGAGAAATTTTATATTGCTCTTGGCGTCTGCTTCTAATTCTGAAATGCCCAAGTCAAAATTAGGTCGGCATACTTTCATTTAAATTGAGATGTTTTCCAGAAATTATGTTTGAAGAGGTTGTTCAAAGCTGGGCACGAATAAATAAACCGCGCCATATTTTAATTCCTTTACTAGCTTGTGCTCCAAATGAAGTGCCCTACTCGTTGGCAGTGTTTATTCTCGAACTCGCTTCTTCGGAAACAAAACAAAATTCGTTGTGTCTTGGACCGCCCTGCTAATCACGTTCTGTTCGTTCGACAACGAGGAGGGAGGAGAGCGATCCAGCAGATTGCTTCCGAGCCGTCTAACCTAACTTCTTGGTTACATGTGCGTTGTCGCCGAAACAGCCGTAATCGAGAGATTCGGGACAAACCCCAATTTCCGCCTGTTTCCGGCTTTTCTTCTCTTGTGCTGCAACTTGTAGCCACTCGCTTTTCTCTTTCTGTGTGCGTAACGATGATTTTGTCACAAACCAGAGGTCAAGTCCATGCGTCCTCACTAATTGCCAATTAGCTCTCGCAAAAACTTGAATTCATCTTCCTTTAACTCAAAACTCATTTCAAAACTCGTTGTCCAAAATAGATAGCAATTTGCTTGATGACTGTAGACAAAGCCTAATTTTCTGGTTTGTCAAGTTACCATAGAAATTGAGATGGGCAGTCGGCAATTATGTCTAATTTGGGGCAATACGTCTGTCCACACTTAGAAGTCGTTGGTTTTAATTTGAGAGTAACGGTGTTCGAGACCGTTCGACGTCCTTTGTCCTTGGTGGCCAATTCATTTTGGAGTCGAAAATTGGGCTTGCTCAACTAGCCTTATGTCGACCTTTCACTTTTTAGGCGCGCCGGTAGCTGAACGAAACTGTGCTGACTCTCTTTTTCACTGGTACTTCCGTTTTTGCGCCGTTGAAAACCGGCAACGAGGTCGGCTGTCCGGCAAGAGCTTCTTGGCCAATGTGGAGATGCGCCGAAAGCAAAAGTCATTCGCCGTATTAGATAGGAAGGCTTGACGCCCTCAACACAACTAATGACAAATGGACGCTTCTGCCGGGAGTTGTTTTTTCATGTAATTTATATCCAGGGAATTGTCTGCTGTTTCGGTTTGTTGGTGGTTCAATCATAGTCCTACTGTAATGTGCATATTTTAATTAATTGAAATTGCGTGTTCTTGCAGAATCCTCACAGAAAATCTTCATTCGTACTTTTGCTTGCAAGCATGCTCAAAGTTGTTTTTTGCGTTTTTGAAGCGGTACGGAAATGGAAGTTCGTGACAAAAAACTTTTTGTTTTGCCAAACCGAATCTTCCGCCGACAGTGAACTCTTATATAGAGATGCGATGAGTCTCCAAGTTCGCGCTGTTTTGTTTGCTCGGCACGAGAAGCTTATGAATGGCATGGAAGAGTGGGAGCAAAAATAATATTTGATGTTTCATTTTCGCGTACTTCCTTTGTTTTTATGCGAAATTTTGTTTATTGCGCCAAGCCCGTCAAAAAGATTAACAGTCACAAACTGTTGGCATTTTGACCAACTGAAACACCTAGTTTTTGAAAGTGAGCGCTTTAAACGTCGACACAGTTCAGCACGAATTAGTTGCACTTTTTATACACTGCAGCAATTTTGACAAATTTGGCCTCGAAACTCTCGTTCACGGCTGAGCGAATTTGTTAATGAACGTTCATATTTCAAAACCAAAAAGAACTTCTGCAAATTCTGTTAAATACGCAAAAGCTAATTAAATCTCACATTGAAACAGTGCTATAAAGAAAGTTAATCTCAGCGTTTCTCAAATCAAGTTTGTTGAATGAGCAAAACCTTCAAAGAGTTGTGATTTCAGTCGCAAAGAGTAATTGAGTTTTTTCGATTTGAAAATTCGAAATGTTGATTTTTAATAGACTTTATGTTTGTGTTAGACACGGTTGAATAGGTTTATTTATTGTTGGCTGCGTCAATGAAGCGGGACGCGCACATCCTTTCACCAGCCGAAACTTTCATTGTTTTTTGGCCATTTCATAGTGGGCAACAAAACCGAGCCGTCTATATTTCTGCTGGTTCTCGAACTTGGCCATTAAAATGCGAACTTGTTATTAAACCTGCGAAGTTGCTATATTTTGTTTATGACTGCATTTATTAGTCAGTTGCTTGCTTAATCAAGTTATTCGTATCACTCGAGATATCAGTCAAGATGGCAAAGCTTTCGCCATCCGCAAATCTTCCTTTGTCTTTGTCTCTAAACTCTCTTCTAATGCACCAACCTGAAACTGTTTCGCCGATGCGTTTATATGTTCAAAAACGGAATACGCGCAATGCCTTGTTACTTGGCATATCTTCTTTGATGAATACAGCCAGTACCGCTGCGTCAGTTTCAGAGTATCAGATGGACTACATCACAAGTTTCGATATTAGGCTCGAAAAAGATGTTTACTATGCTGGAGAGCCAGTCATCGGTTGTGTTGTGTTGGAGAACTCGGATGCCATCAAAATCAGAGGTAACCATAACAGTCAACATCTGTTAAAAGTTTGTTTATTTTGAGGTGTACGAGTGTTTTTAAGAGGTAGAGCAAGGGCACAGTGGAAGGTGTTAAAAAGCGGTGAAAGTAGAACAGTTAAAGACGATCAATATTTGTTAGATGAGAAAACAACAATTTGGTGAGCTTTGAATGCTTGCGGCATAATAGAATAAGTTTTTAGGGGTTGCAACAAAAACGACGAGCCAAACGCTGTGCAGATTTTAGCCAGAGGACTTCACCAATTCAACTTTTCTTTTCAACTCCCTCAATGCCAACTACCTTGTTCTCTGGAGACAAAGGCTGGCACAGTGCGTTATTATGTTAAAGTGATAATTGACATCCCTTATGCTTCAAGTCCACAAGGCTTAAAGTATTTTACTTTTATTGGGCCGCACATTGATTGCTTGGAAGAAAAGTACCTGGTTAGTTTTTAGAATGTGGCTGTGCGATTAAGTTGGCTTTTAGGCACCACTTACGGGCCAAGATCACAAAGTCAAATGTTTACGGTGCTGTAGACGTGGAACACTTGCATTACGGGTAGTTTTGGAGAGATCGGCTTATTGTTGTGGCGAAGATTTGAAATTGAAAGCTCACATTGAGAATCACCAAGATTTCACAATATCGCTGTGCACTCGTCTTTATCAGGTTTGCTTTCCGTTAAAACACTCAATTTGCACGCTTCAACTCCTTAATTTTGCCTTTAAATTGTTGCAAACAGAAACTTCTGGCCGACAGCCGAATTGGCATTCCATGAACTTTGAATAGAAAGCAGTTAATTTATTCTTTTCTGGTGAGGGTGGCAGCCAAACAGGCCATTTCAGCGCTCCCACCCCCAAAGTCAGTTGATTAGCGCTTGGAATTGCAGTTTTTTGGACACTCCGGCAGAGAAAACAAATACACCCGCGCAAATTAAATTGAAAAATGGCAGATTGGAGACTGCGGTTTTGCGATAAGTCGGGCGGAATTTTTGCAAAAAACACAAGCTGTCAACACAAAATGTCGCCGTATTCACGTTAACTTGCCAAAGTTTGTTTAATTAAGAGGAAGCAGCAATATGCAATAAAAAGTTTACTCAATCAAATGCAATCAAAGTAAATTTTAGCACGTTGAATACCGAATTGAGCAAGGCGGTGTGGCAGAAGTTAAATCACTTGTATCAATGGTGCTAGAGCATAGATCTCCATCGGTTTCACAAAACACACGAGCTAAATTTGACAACAATCCCAAACTTCCCGTTGTTCCACCTTCCTGTACGATTAATGTTTTGTGGCGTTGTTTTAGTTTTTTAGGCGGTTTTCCAACTTCTATGAAAATTTCGGGAAGTAATAACTTTTTTGTTGCTACTTCTGTTAAATCCAATGCAATAATGCTAAGACGGACTCTGGAGATAATTAGAGTCAATCATTCATAACTCTACTGTCTTCCTCCACGTTAAACAAAGATCTAATAAAACCGAAGACCTCAGACATTACTGGCAATCGGTTTTCGCCAATACGTTGTTGAACTGACCTTCTGGCTACTGTAGGAACCGAAGGTCCCGAAAGTGTCAGGTCAACTTTTAAAAGATGTTACTATTCAGATTATCAAACTATTCAGAACATTCGTGGAACTAAATTCTCCGAATCTTTAAAGTTTTCGTAGAAGTTGGAAACCCGCCTAAAAGACTAAAACAACGCCACAAAACAGATAAAATCCAATTTGTAGGCATCGGTGTTTGTCGACTTATTCAAATTTATTACGTTTTAAAAGTAAGTTGATTTGTTCATTAGTTTTTAAAATGCATATTTTCTAGATTTGTTTGGAAGATGAACGTAAAAACGAGTCTCTTCAAATGGAATTTCCGGTTCGTTTTAAAAATAGTTCTTATTCAATACAAAAGTGTTAAACTTAAAGTTTGGCATTTGTTTTGATTATTAAAGAGCACGAGTGCATTTTCGTTAAAGATTCAATTGAAGAAACTAAATATCACATTTTCAGCTAACAATTGGCAAGTTCCGAATAATTTAGCAAGCTGCTGACTTTTAAAACTGATTTTTGTTTTGGATTTGTTCGGAAATAAGCTTTTAAGCACTTAACTTTTTAAACACTTAAATATTTAATTGACTGGATAGAACACAGTTTTAAAAGTCGGCAAATTGCTAAGTGTTAAAACTCAGGTACGGTGCCTTTTCGTCCATCAAATCAACAAGTCTACCAAGTTACTTACGACTTCTGTGTTGATTATGTGGAGACCGGGAAATATATTTCTGCGGAATTTCGATTGGGTAGTGTTTACGATGGCCAAAATGCAACAGCAGAAGATGGGGATGAAGATATAATTCTGTACAGGCCAGTTTATGTTCGAGTTGTCGAGAAGCAAAAAGGACTCTTGAAAGAGCTTTTGGTTGGCTGAGTTAATTGAAGAGCTTGTAAAACTTCAATGTTTTAGGACTCCTTCTCCACCATCTTCTTTACGCGGAAACATCCACTTGCGAGATGGTAGCCAAAAAAGCACGACCAGCAATCACGCTGCTGAAGTCTCTGCAAGCAACAACGCCAACGGAGACGTTAAAGAACACCGGCAATTAGTGCTCGAGGATAGCAGCAACGAGATTATTCAATTGTATTGATGCTTGGCTGAACTGGCGTTTGTTATTAAACTTTACACATTCACTCCTCTCATGCTCCGTCTTTGTCACTCATTGTTTTCTTTGCTGAACTGAATAAACTTTTAAAATTAACTTTATTAGAACTTTGACCATGAACGTTTGTAACAAAGAAGGGTAGGTGAAATCATACAACACGTGACTAGAGTGTAAATGCAATGCCCTAATGTATGGAATGTTCAGTTATGTGACAAATAGTGTGAGTGTATTACTGTGGTTTAATTTCGCAATCAAATGTCAGATACTTCGACGAGCAGCCGAGAATTTCGTGCTTCTTGACATAGAAGTCGACAAATCTGTCCAACAGAGGCTAAAATGTGGTTGTGAAATAAAGAATGTGAAAATAATCACTTACAACTGAGGCGCCATTCTCCGGTACACGACAGTAGACAGCAGTCGATGTTTGGAAGAAGTTTTTGACCGACGTTGTGCGCAGTTCTTCTTTTGTTCTGGGTATTTTGGAGTCGCTAAAGATGCTTTCAACCTCTTTTTCGAAGCTTCTGTATGCAATTTGAAAGCCAATCATCTCGTTTGTTGACTGACGAACAACGATGCCTTTGGAGATTCCGTTCAATTGCGAACTGTGCAAATTTTGCTCGAGGCATGTTTGAGAGCCTAAATAGAAAGCTGTAGAGTAAGTTTGTTCATTAAAGTTACCGGTCCATAGTTGTTCCAGTGATTTGATGTCAGCTTCTCCGCGTTTGTGGACACCAATTGAGTTGTATAATGTTCCCTTAAAATAGAGTTTTGTTTCTCAAGTAAAAATCTCGCCAAACAATTTTGACTAGAATTTATCGGCACACAATAAAAACTCGAGAGATTTTTGTCAAATTCTTTGATAAGTTTTTTGCTCGAGAAGCAAATCTTACTTCAGAGTCAATCGATTTGGAAAGTTCACGACTGATAATCCACAGCAAATTGGAGTAGACAACTGTCCGCTTTAGCGGTGTGGGCGAAGCAGCAAGTATCGGAGAAGTCAACAAACTGGATGGAACTTTAAGCCAGTTGCCCAATCGGCTATACTCAACGCGCACAGTAGGAGCGGACGCCTCAGAAAAGATGGAGCTGCGCAAAGCCTCGATCTTTGTGTTCAAGCGCTCCAATTTTCGTTTGAGTAGGAAGTTCTTGATGATTGGGATCATATCCAAGTAGTTCTGGACTTCAACGTTTTCCCAGTTCAATTTTCGGTGTGCCTCCTCAAACGAGTCTTTTTCGAGAGAACCGCGAGTCACGAATGAAACACCAATTTTGCGCAATTTCTCAGTCAGCACGTTTTTCAACGATTGATTCACTGCAGCTTCGTTCACCCACAAAATCAATTCATTTCGGGCCATTTCGATAAGTTCTTCAACTCGCAGCATTGCTTGTTGAATTGATTGGTCGGCGGATGTATCGGCAGAAAAAACGGCAGATGCAATGTGAGGCAAGTTAGTGCGCAATTCCTTGGAGCAAAAGCGTATAGCATTGTAGCTGGCTTGTCCGTCGTCGTGGGTGTAGAGTAAACGATAAGGTGGTGACAGCAACTGCAAAGTATCTCCAAGTTTGTTGTTTCTGCGGATATCGTCTTCTTCTTTTTCAATTCCAAGCAGTTTGTCGTTTTCAGCGAAAATGTTGTAAATCTAAACAAAGAATTGATTTTAGAAGCATCGAGAAGTAAAAACTTACTGTTAAAAGTTTGAACAACTCGACTTTCTCGTTTTCTTCATTTGAGCTCTTCGGTACAAACATGGCATTCAATTTGTCAAAATACGGTTGGAGTTTTGACCACAAAGATGAACTCTTTCACATTGTGCGCGAATCTTTCCATTGAATTTAGCTGGGAAAGGTATACTTGGAAGTTCATCCATGGCCATCTAGCATAAGCTTCAGCAGCAGTAAAGCTCTTCCACGACATCGAATCTTCGGGGTCGGCAGCCATTGCAAGTATGCGTGGAACATTCAAGTGAATCTTTTGATAGTCGGTTTCGTTGAGTTTGTTTTGGAAGGCTCGTCGCAGCATGGTCATCAATGCAGCAGTTGGAGCTGTTGGTAGTCTTTGTGACAAGTACATCATGTAGGGTCTCTCTCCGTCAGGCGCCAAGTAGTTCGCACTGATTTCCACTTCAAACAAAGAGTCCACTCCGAAATCCAAACGTCCAAGAATAGCCAATTCAGCCAACAAAGAAGCGCTGTCCTCTGTGCGATGCCTAAACAAAGTATGTTTAATTTTAAAGATGGCAGAACTTACTTGTAGTTTTTGACTTCCATCAAACGGTTGGCAAAGTGGCGTGTAAGTGGTGCTTTGTCGGAATCAAAATCAGTCACGCAATGTTTGAATGCACGGCGAGCAGTATTGACAGCATAACTTGTCTGTAATTGTTTGAAATTAGTATACTTTTATGCAGTACTTACATTGAGAACGCCGTCAAGCATCATTTTGCCGACATGCAAATCAACACGCTGTTGGTGTTCTTGTAATGAATATCCGTCAAAACTTATGCGACGGCAGTTGATTGTGTCCATGAGTGGACACATGGCGTGATAAACTCGGTGGTCTTCAAAAGGCGACGATCCAGATGGTCCTAAAACAATTGTTTAGAACTTGTTTAATCAATTAGGCTACCTGGTGGTATCATGCGGACTTTTTGCGAGAATGGTATAACTCCTTTGGAAAACAAACTGGCATACTTTGGAGGCTCTGATTTTGAGTCGCGTTTCGGCTGCATCATTTCCAAGAAATTTTCGAAATCATCCGTATCCAAATCTTCTGACTGGAAGCAACGTCCAAAAACGCCGTACAATGCAAGCACCGCGGCCAAGCATGTCAATATAATTGCAAGTGAACAAAGCAAGCATGTTACTGTAAGTGTTTTAATAGCTTTTATTAAAGTGCTTTCAAAAACTCACTTGCACTCTTGATTCTTTGTCGACGACGAATGTAATCGTTGGTTGTGTAGTTGTCGGTGGTTATAAGTCCACTCAAAAGTTTCGGCTTTTCACTCTCTAAAACTTAACTTGTTTAGGCGTTTTTGAAATGTGCAGTTATTTGCAGTGTTTCGCATTCCTTTGAGGTCTTTCCGCCCTCATATGGTCACTCAGATAGCTGATTCAAGTTCAAAACGTTGAATCACGGGTGATGCAAGCAGAAGAAAAAACAGTTGTGAAATTGCGCGCTTATTTTATCTGTCTGCTCGCGTTCTCATTGCACGTGATTCAACTTTCTGGTTGTTGAAAAAACGAGTCTTTAGAACCTAATTGTTGCATGTTTTTCGACCAATTCGGAAATGAACTCACCGTTGAGTTTTGAGTAGGATATTGTTGAGTTGCCATATATTGGATTACTGTATACGGACATCTTGCATCTATTATCTAAACATAAACAGTTTAGTGCGAACTCGAAAACTTGCAATTAATGTACGCGACAGAAATTATAATCAGCAATTATTGTTTGTCGTCTAACAGTCGAGGCTCCTAGTGCACAATTCATCGAATTGCACGCCACAGAAAGAGCGCTCTTCTTTCGACAATACAAAACGATTGAGCAGCAAAGACCAGCCGAATGTGACCTATTCACGAAATTAATAAAGGCCACGGAAACGCCAAATACAATTAAAATAACAGCTGGCCATTAGGCGGCAGGTGAAGTTGAAGTGCAAAGAAAAAACACAGAATTCAGGTGCCCATATTTAAAAAGCGTGGGCTCTTGCTTTCCAATTCCATGATTAATTCTCATGTTTCTTTGCTGCTTTAAAGGATCGGGCAAAAATCGGCCGCCAAAGGTGCATTTTATGTGAGAGATTCTATTGACGGAGAGGCAAGCATGCTTACGAAACACCGAGGCGCTAACCAGCAAAGACTGTATGCAAATCGACAAACCTCTGTTTGTTTGTATGAGACGTTTGATGGCGCTGGCGCGACTCATCTTTTTGGCTCAAACAACGAATGATAAGCATGAGCTGAGAGTTTTAAAAAGACGCTCAAAAGCGTGCAAATTGCACATTGAGTGGAAAGCGTTTGACTTTATAATCGAACGGTTACGAAAAGGCGCCGTGACATAATGCTTAGTGGTCGTAGAAATTACGCAACATCCGTAGTTTCGTAATTATTGCAACAAATGTTCCGCTAATTGACTAGAAAGCAATGCTTATAAACATTAATAATTATCGAGAGAACAAAAAATCTTTCTTAACTAGCTTTGTTAGAACAATAAATAGTGAAAGAAATAGTGAAAGATCGCAACTTCCAGCAAAGCGCCAAAATAAAAATGGAACAAAAACAGCCGTTTATTGCTCAAGCGATCGTACACTATATTATTGACCATTGGTGTGCTTGTTTACAGCAAATGTTCTTAAATACGGGAAGCTCCAATTAATTGCCGATTCACGGAAAACGTCAATGAATGCCAGAAAAAGCGCGTGCACAGAAACGTGTATAATGGTTGATAATTGGAACACCGGTGATGCAACAACATCCAATTTGAGGCCTTCAATATAATCTACCATATACATTCAAAGCATTCCAAATAACGCCTAATTTTGTATTCAAAGCGAACGTCAAAAACTGCTACGAAAGCATTCTATTTTAATAACCGTGTTTATTTGACCTGTATCCTATACAACAATTTACAGTTTGGAATTTAATAAACCCGATAAGTTGTGAAAATAACCGGCTTTAAGTTTAAGCGGATAGACCAGGATGCCTGTTCTTGAGATGCGATTTTAGATGATCCGAGCGAGAGAAGCGCGTTTCACTGGAGCAATGTGGACAAATAAATGGACGATAGCCAGTGTGGCGTCTATAATGTAATACTTTAGTCTTTAGAATGGAAATATTGGAAGCATACCTGTAGTGTCTTGTAAGTTCATCCGATCTACAATTTTAACAGTTAAATAAGTGTTTAATGTTTCTAGTTTTAAAGACAAATTCGAGTTGATCAATGCTTACCGAGCAAATCTCCAATTACATTGTTCCCAATCACAAACGAATGGTTTTTCTCCAGAGTGCGTCCGAACTAAACATTGAAATAATTAGATTTGACACTTGCAATTAGCGAACTTTGACTGTACTCAAGTGAATATGCTTGGAAACTTACTGTGCGCTTTCAAATGTGAACTCTTGCTATACGATTTGTTGCATCCAGCGTGAGTGCACTTGTGAATTCCTTTGGCAAAGCGTCGAACTCGTTTCGGCTTTTCATTTGCAATGCTTTGCGGCGTGGATGGAATAATGCTTGACGGACTGCTGGTAGATTCCAATGAACTTGTCGATGCACTTTGATTGCTTGGCGGCGGATAATCAACACTAAAACACTAAAATTACATTGATCTTTAAGCTTGTGCAACTCACCTCACTTGTTTCTCAAAAACACCGTGTTGCGCATTCGCTGGAATACGTGAAGCAACAGAAGACAAATCAACTGGATGCGAGTAGGCAAAGTTGCTTACTTGTTGAATGGGTTCGGTTTGTTGAGCTGTTTGTTGAGCTGTTTGGTGTTGCTGCTCCAAAATGGCCTTTTCAACTGGATTTTGTGGCTTTTGCTCATTCAAGTTGGCCGGGTTTGTAGGATCTGTTTGTCGGCCTGAGTTCATCATTATTTGTTGTTGGAAGTTTATACTCGGCGACAAAATTATTGGCGTGCCGTTGAGACTACGTTGAAACGTCATTTGAATGGGATTTTGTTGAGCAAATTCGAGCAGATTCGGTTGAATAAAAGGTAAAAATGCATTTAAATCGCCTGTCGCATACAACGGAGAAGTTTGAGATAAAAGTATAGTTGCTGACAATTGGCCAGTTGATGAAACACTTTCGCTGCCAGAAGTGGATGGCTGATCAGCTTCTTCGCCTGCCTGCTCCTTTTCTTCCTCATCATCTTGAGTTTTTGATTTGTTGACGGGTGTCGGAGCTTCTTTTAAATTAATTGGAGGTGCTTGTCTCGGTGCAATCATTACTTGATTTAAGGAGTTTTGCGAGAAAGTATTTGCCGCTGCTGATGCGTACAATTCCGAATTGGACAGACGTAAAGCAGATTGAATGGAATTGAGTGAAGCCGAAGCAATAGCCATGTTGTTTGGAGTTAATAAGTGCATAACTGGAGTGTCTAGCGATTGAAAAGATTGTCCCCATGGTGAAAGATATCGATCCAATGTGATTGTGGCATTAGAAGTTGTAGGGCCATTGAGAAATTCAAACAGATCCTGATGTATCTAAACATTTAAAGATTGGTAAGTGAATTTTAATCGTAACTTAAAAACAAACCTCGTTTGGACCTGTCGACGCCGACAACATTTTAGCGGCCAACAAGAAATGTGCCGAAAACTAAAGCAAACAACAATACTCTGCTAACGAAAAGTTGATTAACGAGAAGAGTGAGAGCGCAAATCAATGGATGAATCACCACACGATTACTGGTTGCTGCTGCGCACAACAAAACACACAACTTGGTGGCAAAATACAAAAAGAAAGTCTTATGATAGGAGGCCGGATGTGCAAGGTTCAAATGCAATAATTGAGTGAAACAAAAAGACCGAGAAAACTGTAAGCAGTGTCAAAAGACAAAACGGTGGCGCCAGCGAATTACCGATGCAGGGTGTTTTGTGACGCCGGAAGTTTATAAGAATAAAGCTTCTTGCTCGCGCTCATCAACTCCAAGTGTATCAATCGAATTTTGAAGAACAACCAAGCGTCGCTAATTGATTGCGAGCATGTAATCCACAAACTGCTATCAAATTTCAAAAGTTTCCCCGATCGAACGAGCACACATTAAACAAGCAAGGTTGAAGCGTCGACTTCTACTTTGACGCAAGTTCCCCACAACAATTGATAAAGAAAAGACGCTGTGGTTTGTATACTCTCTACACACTTGCTAGGAAGTTCATCCCAAGGGCAACGCACAATTAACGATTGTGGAGAGTTCGGGTAAGAACAGAAAAAGAGCAAAACAAGGTGCTCGGCGGTCCGAAATTACCGGAACATCGGTGTTGACGGTCGCAGGTTTAATCGTAACGGAATTTCATTTTTATCAGCCTTTCGTCGACATGCTCCTTGAGGGGTCGAGACGCACTATCAGCAACAAGTGGAAGCGTGAATCGAGCACACACACCTTGAGCGTCAATTACAAATGTGGTTTTGTGGTGCGCGAACAGCTTTCTATTGATCTGCGGCAAGCGATTGAAAAGTCAAAAGGGAAGTGACGCCAACTCTAGCCAATTAAGTTAAGTTGTGGATAATCGATGAAATAAGCATGCAACGCGCTTATCTGTTTTCGTGTGCTGGGTGTGACAGCACAAACGCTCTAATCAATAAGACGGAAGCCAAACGACGTCATCCTTTGTGTTTATGTCAATTAATCAAGTGATCGATTGACGGGTTCGAGAATTTGGCAAATATGCAAAATACATAAACACAAAAATCCGGGTGTTCTTGAAATAAACGACACCAGCGGAAACGTTCCAGACACACCCTTGTCCGGTTATAAAGGCGTGGGCCGAGTGTTTGACTATAAGTTTTTGACGTAAATGACGCATTACATGTTGTTAAATTAAGAATTTGCTTTAAATCTGACGTGTGATGATTTAAAACTTGCTATCGCGAAGTACAAAATTTATGATAAACAAAAATGATCAACTCTTTAAAGTTTCAAGTCATCAAAAATGCAAGTGCAAAAAGAATTTATTAATAGAAGTTTATTTCTCAAATCACTGTTGAATCGTTTTGTGGACAACATCTAGAGCCAATTGAACCTGTCTTTCTGTCTCTGTGTATTCCCACAGTGAGCAAAAAATGACATTGCTTGTAGAAACACGTTCTGAATTAGTCGGTTGAGCATTCACTCTATCACGAGCCTAAACAAGAAAAGTTAAAGAAATCTAAATATCTGAATGCATTACCAGTTCCTCAGTTAAATTGTCTCGTTCCATAGCTCTTTTAATGGCATCTTCGGGTGTAACCATTGCAGTCCACACTTCATGCACGAACTTGTCCCACTTAGCGTCGATCAGTACGGCAGCATCGACGACTACAATTCGCTCCTCCGCCAAAGCGATTTTCTCCAAAACTCTTTCTGCCATCAATGGCCACATAGCATCAGTAAGTTGTTTTAATCGCTCCTGAACACAGAAATAAATAGTAATACATTTAAAAGATCAGACTTTGTTCTTGAAAACCATTGCACCCAAAACTTTTCTATCCACGGCATTGTTCTTGATAATTTCAGGTCCGAATACTTGGGCAAGTTTTGTTCTCAGTTCTTCGCTGTCGGCCATCACATCGTGACCAATTCGATCGCAATCAATAATCTAGAAATAAAAGTGCAATTAAGTTTTTTGATATGTAGAACTTACCGAACATCCGCTCTTACGCAAAAAGTTTGAGATGTGTGTCTTGCCTGAGCAAATTCCCCCAGTCAAGCCGATAACATATTTTTGATCCGCATAATCATAATTCGGCCGTTTTGGTGGCTTCAAATGACGTCCAAGCAGGTTTCTGCGTGCTGCACTTGAACTCAACTTTGTCTCGTGAAGCACTTCATCCAAACCGTCTAAAAGTCCAATTTCGAAAATCTCCAATGTTGATAAGCCACGCTCTTGGCGTTTTTTGTTGACTGCTTCGCCGCCTTTGAACGTTTCTTTGCTAACTACAATGCATTGAAGTTGAGCGTCAATAATCGAAGGACCAAACGGATCAATAATAGGTTCGGCTCTGAGTTCCACACCAGAAGAAACGTCTTGAATAAAATCATCCACATCGGCGATTCTTTTTTCAACTGGTTGGATCAATTCCCATAGTGTTTTCTCCTAAAATGGACAAGCATCAAATAGGTCTTTTAAATATGCTTACTTTTGTTCATGTCTTTATCCGTTACACCGCAAACAATGTACTTGTTGGCCAAAAGAATAGAAGTCGACAACAAAAGTTTGTGTCCATAATGGAATCTGTCAAATGTGCCGCCCAAAACAACATAATCATATTTCTTGTTCGCAAGTTCGGCGTTTTGTGATTTCAAGTCCTTGTCGTCGATATCGTCGTCAACAAAATTAGTCAATTGGGGCTTTGCGATACCAAGCAAAAGCCGAACATCCAACTGCGGGCAATGCTTGGCTGCATTTTCGTAAACAACTGGCAAAACGGAGAGAAGTTCATTGGCTGGTAGTTGAGGATAAAGTTGAACATACAAGCGTTGCCGAACTTTTGGTGCATTCCGCAACAGCAAATCAGCAAGACGTTCGCGAACATTGACCGCTTTTAAAACCAAAGTAGCGGCATCAATCATTTCTTCATTCTGAACATTAGGAATTGGTGGCATTTGAGAAAGTTTGCTTCAACAGAATAATCAAATCGCCGGTACAGCAAAAAACACGACTATGAAGTTTGTGTCGGGGAAAAAGAAAAGGCGCCGGTGATCAAGGCCGGCGATAAGCTCGCTTCACAGCAAGTGGGTATTTTTACACTCGGTTTATGCAACGAAGACTTAGAAACATTTCACATAACCATAAAAAGGCATTGAAATAAATTGATTTTGCTCACATAGTCGACTTGCAACTGTAGAAACTGGCAAAAGACTTTCATCTTTATGCATTATCTGAATCGTATGATGTTTTTAGACTGATTGGCGGAAACCGTCAACAAAGCACTGCTTCGATTCACTACAAGGAGTGAGATGAAATAGTTGAATGTTGGAATTAAACTTTTATTTGATGAATTCAGATTATACATATAAACTGCAAACACATCATCCGTAAAGTTTAGTTTAACTTCTAAGATTTAAAGAAAGTGTCAATCAAATGTCCAAAAACTGCAATTTCTGTAAACCTCTAATAGAAGGGCATGCCCGTATAATTTTTAACTCAAAAATTAAACAAAAGATTTTGCAATGTCAGTCAGTTAGTCCGTAACGCTTTTACCGTAAAAAATGACAATGGCCGGCGGGTTACAGACTATTTCCATAGGCGCTGAGCATGTTTAGAGAACCCACTTTCTATATATGAGGTCACGCCGTGTCGGCAGTAGTCAACGTATGGATGATAGGTCACGTTCAAATAGTCAATGTCTGAAAATTTTGGCAATTCGCTTTTTCAAGGATTTCAGAATGGTGTGCGAAACTATTTTCATCGAAGCTATTTTCTTCTGAAAGTATTTACACAAAGCCTTGTATTTTGGAAATCATTTTGAACTTTTTATCTTTAGAACCAAGTCAAAATGAGCGACCATTTGACTGATGCTCAGCAAAATGAGTATTCGGTAATTTGAGTAGCTGGGTTTTTTAAATATCCTTGGTGTATTTTAGACGTTTCCCGGATCATTTGACGAGTTGCATCGCAAGACCAGAGACGTTCAACCATTGTGTTTTGAGGTTTGTTTTAATAGCGTATGCGTTTCTTAATGAATTACATCTTTAGGGAGCCAAACTCATGTTGCAAAAAGGCCTTTCAAACAACTTTCAAGTTACGCACACACTCAGCATTTCAAGAGCTTTGATGGGCTATCGTTTCGGCGCTACGTACGTTGGTGACAAGCACACAGGACCAGAAGCGTAAGTTTAATTATGGAGATGCTCGCATTAAGTTTCTGCTTTAGATTTCCCGTGCTTTTGGGCGATATGGATCCATCAGGCAACACTTCAGCGACAGTGCTTCATCAATTTGGGCAGAATTGGCGAGTGAAATTGCAAAGTCAAGTTCAAGTAAGTCAAACAGCGTTTAATCTTTAAGGAATTTTGTTTTAGCAAAGTAAACTTGCTGCTGCTCATTTGAATGTTGAACGCCGTGGTCGGTATTCAACTCTTGCCTTGACAGTTGCTAACCCGAATCTCGTTGCGATGTCTGGTGTTGTTGTTGGTCAGTATTTGCGTCGAATCACTAACAATTTGGATGTTGGTGTTGAGTTGGTCTATCAACGTGAGCGAGCTCTTCCAGGTTTGTTTTTGAAGAAGTTGCTAGGCGTTAACTTGATTTTTAGGTGGTCAAGTCAGTGTTTTGTCTTATGCTGCTCGTTATTTGACTCCGAATTGGATCGCATCAGCTACATTTGGTTCATCCGGTCTTCATGCTTGCTATTATCACAAACAAGCACCTAACTTGCAATTCGGCGTTGAATTCGAATCCAGTTTCCGTCAAGGTGAATCTTCGACTACGTTTGCATACCAAATTGAGGTTCCCGAAGCCGACATGACGTTCCGCGCTTCTGTTGACACTAATTGGACCGTTGGCGCAGTAATGGAGAAAAAACTTTCACAACAAGTTGGTTTAGATGTTAAAGATTTGGCTAATTTCTACTTTTAGATTCCTTTCTCATTGGCTCTTTCTGGAATGCTCAATCATGCCAAGAACGAGGGCAAATTCGGAATTGGTAACGTATTCAGACTTTCTAACATTATCTAATCATACCTTTTCAGGCTTTGTTGTTGGCTAGTTGTTGAATATAATAAATTGTTATTTTTGCTTAATCGGTGTGTTTATTTGTTGGTCGATGAAGTGTTCAAACATTTAACTTGTAGCGGGAGTTAATTTTGCTTTTGATATCCACTTCTACGTAACTAGTTGTTCTTTGAATCAACAACAGAATTCATTTATTGCATACATTAAAGTATAATCAAATAGAAGAAAAATAATTCAGATAATTTACATACAACGAGGTTCGGAAGCACGATGAAAGAAAAAACGGCAAATTTACAGGGTGTCGACTGAAAGGCTTTGTTTGATAGAAAACCGGGGGTTTCCGCAAATACTTTGAACTGCGATTGGTGAGGATCTTTCACTGGCACGAGTTTTTAAACTGTATGAAATTTTTCAACGTCTCTGGCAACGGAAGCTCATTTACGCGTTGTATTCTTTGAGGGCCCATTTGAAGCCTTATGGTTCGTCGGCAGATGTCCATTAATCCGCACGGCTCCGCTAAAAACAAACAAATTGAATGATTTGTGCTGGAAAACGAAGATTTTTTAAATTGAAAAGTAAGCACTGCAAGCTACTCGACTGCTAATCAAAAACGGAACTTAAATCCGTGTAAGCTATACAATAATCACCAACACAGACAGGCTCAAGAGCTGAACCTACCATTGGCGAGAATTTGCTGCATTAAACAAGCTATTTTATTAGAGAAGTGGAAAAGTAGATTTTAAGCATAGTTCGGAGTTTTGCAAAATTAAAAAAACTTACGATCCAGCGTGCCCATATGTCTCATTGTAATTTCACAGTGTCTAAAAGCAGAAATTAAATACAATAACGACGTTTTAGAACTCACCCCCACACAGCACATACGATCGGATAAAGAGTTTGACCTTTAAGGTTCCGGAACGCAACACCCAGAAATTGAGTGCTAGTCGCAAATGAAAGTGTTCCTTGATCCATGTCTAATATACAGTAAAGCTTTTCAGGAGCAACAAAGCGCTCTCCAACAAGTTCTGGGTTTGGATAAGTCCAAGGTTTCGAGTTTTTAGAGTCATGTAGGCACACGTTTCTTACTGAAATACTTTCAAAATGAATAAATGACTGAACTTTTTGGACTCACTTAAATCCCATCCATAGCTAGCTTCCGTCGCTCCAACTAATGATGTGTAGCCATTCGCATGAAGTTGTGCTTCTCTGGTTCCAACTCCAATAACCGCATGAGTTCCGCGTTGACGACCCGGCCAAATGATTTGCCAAACATGGAAACCCTTTGAATAGCCCACTTTTCCGCGAATACAATCAGTGCCTAAATTATAAAAGTCAAAGTTGCTTTTAAACATTCGCTTACTTTGCGCTACAGGATGTCTGTGAAGTGTTAATCTGTCCTCCTCTTTTACGTAGATGTTCAAAGAACGATCGTCCGGATTCCACGCGTGCTCTTCCATCTGTTTCTGACTAGGTTCCGGCAAGGCTAACAAAGCGTCCAACTTGGTAGGTCTCATGTTGTGATCAAGGAAAGCTTCAATTGAATAGTCTGGGTGCGCGCAAGAAATATCGTTTATTTGTAGGTTGTGAATGGAAGTTGAGGAATGAGCACCCGATTGTCTATGATAATTTGTGGAACGCCGTGACTGAGCAGAGTTTGAGGACGCATAAACTAGATGCACCGGCGAGTTGTTGGCAGAAGCGCTTAGACGCTGTCCTGGTTGTTGCTGGTGATGATTGTCGTTTTGATGCAAATGCGACTTGGATTGAATTTTCTTTTGAAGACGAGGTGTGCTGGATCTTGCAAATTCAATCAAGTTTCGTCCAATCTGAAACAATACAGTTAGTTGATTGCTTTAATAGGCAAGCAAAGTTTTGAGCAAGTCTCAAGTCCCATATTAAAACCAATCTCACAACTCACGTCCAAATTTGCGCAACGCATGCTCAGTTTAGCCATCTCATTGCAATCCATTTTAAAAGAAAGCAAGCAGTTTTGTTTTGACCGCAATTGATTGAATAAATAGAACGGCGATTAGTAAGTGGTCTAATGTTTTCTTGTTATGTAAGCGCGCCGCAATCAATGTCCACGTGATTATTACGACAATGAAAACAGGTTACTCATCAATGATTGCGGCGACGACTAGACCCCTCAGCGCTTGCGAGACAAAAACACCACGCAGCTAAACCATTTGATTTTGTTGACGCTCATGCGCTCTCCCCTTTATTTAGTGGCCATTAGCGTGGGATAAACAACTAAAACCTACCATGTAAATCGATGCAGTGACCACGGTTGTTGCGAGAAAGAATTCACAAGTTATCATTTCCATTTTTCTCTTGCGACGAATTTAGTTCCTGACAGTGAAATTAATGCGCAATTTATTCCACACGGTTTGGGACTAAGCAGGTGTTGCTGGCGAGCGAGATCATCCAACGAATGGATTGTGTTCGCAAAACAAAACGTCCAGCTGGCAGTGCTTGAAGGCGGACCGTTTGGAAGAGCTAGTCAACAAAAGAACTTATCAGTACCGTGGGTTTGGTGATTGAGCACCAGAAACGGATGAAGCATCGATTGGTTTGGCTTTGCCCTTTCGGGTCAGCATTTATCGCTGCGCAAGAATTGTGTCAGCGGAAATAGCTTTTGTAAGGCCTTGGTTTCCGATTCGTCAGTTTCTTTTCAATTGCTTTCGGTTGCTTTTGATAAAATGCTCTTGCTTTTCCTTTTGATAAGGCTTTGATGAGAAATTACGGCAAACGTTACAGCAAAAGCGTGTTTTTGTGAAAACAGCCAAAAACACTTTTCGCAGCTGCACCGATCAAAAATCACGAAAATCCAGTCAAGTTTGTTTATGTTTACACAAAACTCGTGGCTTCCCACCAAAATCCAATTGATAAAAAGCGTAGCAATTAAACAACAAACAGCGGCTCTGGCAGTGCTTATCAACGAATCTGTTGTTTGTTGGCTTCCAAAGCCTAATTGAAACTTTCTAACAAGTAAAACTTTTTCGAAAAATCGTTTAAGTTGATTTGTTTCAAGAATTTGATGTCAACTTCGGTTTCTGTCCACCCTGTTAATTGTAATTGAATGGGTTCTCGCCGAACACCACAGTGTAATAGTCGAGTTATTTTCAGCTGAAGACCAATTACTCAAAGCGCGCAATTGACCATCTGATTAATTCCATAAATAAGTTAAATGATGATTGTTTTGTTTTCGACTCAAAGTCTAACCAGTCGGGCGAAATGTTTTCCTCAAAACTTTATTGCCCCAATCAAGAGCACAATTGACGTTTTTAAAATCGAACAGCTAATGGGATGAAAACGCGGAACTTCCGCAAACTTTTGACCTTCGCGTGAGTTTTCGAAACATTTCAAATAAACTTTGCTTCTTCGCTTAACACACAACAAATGAAAATCGATTTACCTGCTGAAGTGTCGGAGCTGCTCTTGGCAAATGCTTGTGACGATGATGGTGGGCCAAAATGCCTGCGTTCTCCGAAGCGGATGTTGTTGGCTCGTTTTGAGTACTGTGATGTGAAAAACGCCTGACTCGTCTAGAGCTTGAACCCGTCGGAATGTATCCGTTTTGTTGCAAACTCGACTCGACAGCAAGATTCTCCTGGCCCGAAGGTTGCGTGTAAGCTGTGTTAAATTGCTTTTGATCTACTGTCTGCTGTTGTGAATCTCCATTCAAGAACAAGTTTTGGAAAGCAAATTGGCTGACGTTTGAAATCCGTCCCGCTTGTTGTTGAGAGTCCAAGTTTAGAGGTACGAAAGTTCTTTGCTCCACCGGACTGAACGGATCGTTGGCAAGAGAGGAGAGTTGAATGATTGAGTTTGGTAATGTGAGTGTTGTGCCGTTTGATGGCTTGGCAATTTGTCCGTTGTGCAAAAGGCTGGTCACGCTGTTAGTTAATTGGTGATAAGCAGGATTTGTTGAACTGGACGGACCGACTTGCCAAGCACCATTCAATGCGGCTTGGCTTTTGGCACCTTCCGATGAATCTAAACAGCATCGTTAATAGTGTTTAACGTTTTCAAGTTGATCAAAATTTTAAACATTGTATCTCAATTACAGAGCTCGATTGCAAGAAATTTAAATTGAAAGTGTCTAGTGAAACTAAAGTCTGCACAGAATTAGCCAACATCCGATTCACTATTGCTAATGAAGAAGCAAGGATTCGCGACGGGATGGTTCGGTGTTCGTCGCGCAAAATTGTTTTAAGATGGAGGCAAACGGAGTGGAAGAAAGGAGAAGGCCTGCCTATGTACTTGACGAAAGCGAATTTGTGTAGGATTGGAGGGGAATCCGAAATTCTATTTGTTGATGAATGGGATGGTCTGCGGCGCGAGGATAAGAAGAGTTTCGAATGCGGCGTGGTGAGTGAAGGGTACCCGAAAATTGCATCAATGCTGTGGCTGCGAAAGCCGGACAGAACAAGTCCTGTAAGCAGGTAGTGGACAGGAAAACCCACGCCGACAATTAGCTTATTGATTCGGCGCGCAAATCGTGTGAGAAACAATAACGGTTTTGAACCGGTTGAGCGGATCTTTAACATGAAAGTGAATTCTGAAGCAAAAAATGTCTGTGTTCAACTGCAATAAAGGCGAAGAAAACGGCGCATTTGCAGCCGTTTCATGCAAAAAACAACGCGTACCCACCCTAAAAGGTAACGAAAATCGGACCATTGTCCACATTGTATGGCTGTTTGCACAGATTTATCTAGGCCGGCAACTGAGTCATCGAATCAGTCACAATGCTCTGTTTATTTTGCAGAGTCTATCTGCAGTCAAGTTTTGGAGCCCGAACGCAGAATTCTCTCCAAATAAATCATGCTGAGTGAAAATGTCCAATTAATGAGACGCATAGTGACCGTTTAGATGAGAGGAGTTGTTTGTTGCGCAAACAATCAATTGAAATTCCCATTTCAAGCACGCAACTTGTTCTCGAGCGCGCAACAGCAACCCGTTGAGGGACAGAAGCGCAACGCAAACAGTGTCGGCTATATTTGGATACAATTGAACTATTTTTGAAATCCCGTTCAATTCGAACAAAACTGTTTTTGCATGGAGAGTGTCTGCAAACCAGTGTCTACTGATAAAGAGTGCATTTAGTTGGTCACGAGAAACAACGCCTCGTTTAAGACTAAAATTGCTGGCTAAGAATTGTATTGTACAGTGAAAAAGAAAGAAGCAGCTCGTAAATGCTGCTCGCAACAAACTCATTCAAAACAAAAACAATTCAACTGATGAATCTCCGCAAATAATTGAATACAAAGAGAGAACTGCAATAGACCCCTTTATTGAGAAACTCGAGTGACGTTTGTGGTTTTGTTTTAAAGAACTTCGAAATATCAACACATCGACGCATCGAATGTTTGAATTTGAAATGCCTAAAAATTGATACAAAAGTGACGCAATAACTGCGGCAACAACAAAATGTGTCAACAAAAGAATGTGTTTATTTTGTTTGTTAGTCATTTTCAAGCTGATTTTGTTTTTATTGCCCGAAATGAGTTTTAAATGTTTGAAGTAATATAAGTCCGGAAACTTGTGGCCAAAGAAATTGCTAGTAAACAGGAGCTCAACAAGCAGGCAAAGTTTTGAAGGGCATTTGTTGGAGACACGCAAAACCGACTTTCAAAAAACAATGGCTTTTCGGAAGCGGGTCTTGGCCAATTTGGTAGGCCAGGGCAGTTGAAAATAAAGCAAGTGGTCAGTCGGAGCACAATTTCTACTCATAAGCGTGCCTTCTAACAAATGAGTCCTAATTAGGTCAAAAGAACGAGCATCGGCAGCCTTTTTTAAAGCAGGAGTGTTTGAAGCAAGCAAATTAATGCAAAACAGTGTGAAGTTTGCAATTCGAGTTTGAAAGTATTTTAAAGCAGTTGACTTGGCTGTTGTTACTTTTATGTTGTTTCAAAACTTACCGTTTTCGTTTGAAACAGCCAAAGGCTTTGAGTCGCCGCTGAACACAAAGTTTTTGTTGCATTCAGTTGGCGATGTACCCAAGAAGAGGCGTCCAGTCGATGCTACAGTTGTTGCTGGAGGCTTTGATTGGTTTGAAGTGATTTGCGGTCCAATAATCACACTTTGAGGTCGCTTTTCCAGCATCATCGCCATGTCCGAAGTGAGATAAGACTGAGTTCTTCGAATCTTTCTTCTCCGCGACACCTCTTCGTCAGCATCCAAACGCGAATTGTCCGAACGTTTATCTCCGGCACGACTCATCAAGCGAATTACTGCTTCTGATATTTGAGTACTTGAAGCCAGCAACGAGGCCGAATCGATTGCGGAAGGAAGACCGACCATATTCAAGTTATCATAGAACACACCCGAATACTGAGCAGCGGCTTCTACGAATGGAGCTGAAACAACGTTCTCGACAAAGTGACGATGCTGGGTTTGCGGCGTCGCTTCCGCATAATTGTTCATTAGAGAGTTTGGATCAGGTGGCTGTTGTGGCTGAACAATCTTGGCCGTCGAGGTTGGCTTGAAGCCAACTGAAAGACTGTGATGCGACCTCGCTTGGAGACGCCGAAAGACAACTGGGCTTTGCCTGAAAAACAAATTTATGCAACAGCTTTCAAAATAAACGCAATGTTCTCGATCAACATAAACAATTTGAAATAAACACTTTAAATAAACGATTTGAGAAGTAAGACTGAGAATTGAAACACCGAAAGCATTTAGACACGGATTTCAACAATTTGAAGCCAAACTAAGCAAGTGTGGCAATTTAAAACAAAAAACAGCGACGCTTCACTGGATGACCGCCCAGCTGTTATTTTCGGCACCTAATCATCCCGGAGATCTTCGGCAAAAGAAAACTATTCCATAACCAGCGCATCCTCTTTTTTGATTTCGGCACTTGTGGGGGCGCGTCAAGAACCGGATTTGGGCGTCGCGAGCCAAAGCTTCTTCCTTTGATTATCTCAAGTTCAGCCGCCAACGGGTTTGGTCGACTCTATTCGATGATAAAATTCGTGCAAACTTATCTGCCACCCAAAAACCGGTGCTTTCTCCATTCGCAACAGGAAAGATTTCGGAAGTTGGGACGGAAACATGAACTGTACTCATCGATCAAAACAATCGATTAAAAAGATCAATTAAAATGATTGCATTAATTGAATGCTTAAAACTAATGTTATGTTGAAAAAGCATAGTAATCTCAAAATTAATGTTATGTTGAAAAAGCACGGTGATCTTAAAACTAAACAATATCAACCGTTACTTTAAAAAATCAAGGATTGCACCAAAAAACGAAGAAGAAGCAATTATTGCGTGCATGCGACGATAATGATCGGCTGCTAATTGTTATTTCAGCGAGATAACTTGACGCAAATCCCGAAGCTAGGCTGTTCACTTTGGCGTCACTAATTGTCGAGTACACGTCGTGTGAATAGAAAAATGCATAAAACAAGACAGAATGACAATTTCCTTACAATTCGCAATGAATGTACAGTATTTTACATTCAAAAGATTTAATGACTAGTCTAAACATTAAAACTACACTGTATTGATTGATTGCGAATTCAAAGAGTCGAGAATTCACAATTTTACAGCGAAGCAAATTTCAAACAAACGAGTGGTCAGCAAGAGAATTTCCAAAGTTCTACAACAGAATCAACAGCGAAACGCTACAAATGTGATAAAACCCGAAGCAAAAAAGGAAAAAACACGTTGAAAACGAAATCCACAACGCCTTGCTTCGCCATCCATTCCGAAACTATGCCATCAGTCGTCAGATCCGTACAGGCGTCTGCAACCACACAGCTGCACAGCGATTTTTCCCCGAATTTCACTTTTAGCGCAACGATCGGATTCCGCGCGCCCACAGCCACTTTCGCTTTCACTACCATTCATCTCCAGACGCGCCAGTGAAATTCGTGCAACAAGTCTGTCTGTATCCTCCAGCCACGACGGTCAGCGCTGCTCAACCAAAGAATTCCGAACAAATCCCAGTTTGGACAACGCCGGAGGTTTCTCTCAATGTATTCACATAAATGTATTCAGACAAACGTAGAAACGAATATGCAAATTAAAAAGTCATCAACATTTAAACCAAAGAAGAATTCAAACAATCGAACGCAAAGACAAACTACATCAATCAATCAGTTGAAATTCTTGAAAGGCAATCTAGACAAACATCGCGTTTATCCAACAGATTCCATCACATCTGCTCAAACACCTGCCTTCTTTGAGTATTATGTAAATTTGTGGAGAATGGCCTTCGACGAGCGTGAACAACTTTCACTTGGCTAGTCGAGTGCCTTTGTGGTTGTGCGAGTTGCGCCGGTGGCAAACAGATCGATCGGTCAGCGCAATAAAATTCGAAAACTCGACGCGCTGGAACTCGAAAATCGAAAGTGGCGCCAGACGAGTGACCGAATTGCAATCGGCATTTGAATTGTCCGCGCCACTAACTGTTTCGTAACAACGGAGTTGCAAGAAACTTAAATTGTTTCACATCGAATTCAAAAGATGCTTCAGAACTTAATTAAATGATTGCCTTCTCACACAGCAATCATTTGAATTCATTTGAAGGCTGCAAAGACAAAGAGATACAGTAAAGAAACACATAGCCGGAATCAATTTGTTCAGACTTCACGCTTCGTCTACAGAAACCACGACAATAATAAAAGTTTTAATTAAAGTCTGAAAACCTGAAGACCCGCCATGATTTCTCTTTCCTAGGCTGCGCGCAATTTGTTCACATAACAGCGACACACAATAGTCATTGGGCGATGAATGAATACGACGCAGACAGTAAAAATAGGAATCCGAACAAACAGTCGGGGCAAAAATAGAATGACAAAAAAGAAAAATAATAATGAAACCACGCAAGACGCGAAATATTAGTCGTCAAAGTGAAAAGCCTCAAGAAGAAAGGTTTTTATGAACTCGACGCTTATGAAATCAATTGAAACAATGAAACTTGTACGCTTTTTCATTGTGTGCTTTAGAACAACCCGGACACTGTCCAAGGTTGCTTCGTCGTGTTGTCATTCAACAACTTGAATGCAGACTTGAAGTTGAAATGAGTTTGTAAATCTGACATGCAAAATTTGAAAAACGCAATGACCATTAAGTGAAAGTGGTCTGCGTGTGGGCAAACGACTGCGTAATCACAGACGTCTACTTCATTCTGCAAACATCACTTGGAACACAAACACTGCGTGCGAAGAATATGATTTTTGGTCCAAGGGAACGCGCGACAAACTGACCACTAAGTTGTTTTGACGTAAAAACAAAGAGAATCATGGAGAAGAAGTCCTATGCAAATAAGCGGCCAAAATCGTGCGCACTCACAGATCATCCCCATGCGATGAAACCGATTCCTTGGAGAAAGCCACCTGATTGGGAGAAAGAAGAACGGATGAGTGTGAAAACGATATGAAATTGGTGATGAGAACAATCGAGAAGAGAATTTATCTTGAATTGTTTCGACAACAAAACAAGTTTGTATCACTTATGTTTGAATCTACTGAACACGCCGTGATAAATGTAAAATAGAATGAAGCAAGTTTTAAAGTTTTGTAAAGTTTGAAGGTTCGAGATCAAGAGACAAGTATTGCGGTGAGTCCACGCCGAAATCTCACTGATTTATCTGCCCTTGGTCAGGCTGGTCGATTGCATGCAAACTACCTCCTCGTGCGCGACTAAAAATAGAAAGTCTGCGGCGGTCAATCCGAGTGCTGGAGGCCGAAGAAAGGGAAAGCAGCCGATCGTCTTTGTGAACGGGAAAAAAGAAAGTGCGCGTTTCTGAGGTCATGAAACAATGAATGTTTGATCGGGAGTCTTCAGGCATCTTGCAGTGTTTGCACACGACCCACAAGCCAGACCAAAAGAATGTAAATTGGGAAATTTAATGTGGTTGTGAAGAGATAGCCTGCATTTAACAAACTTAATAAATAAAGCGTCTTTTGTGAGTTTCGATTTAAAGAGATTAGAACAAATCCGGTGCAAGCTTGAAACTTTTTCTTCCCGAAATGACCAGCGGCCATTTTACACGTGCTAGCCGGACAGGGTTCATGCACTCGGCCGCTGATAACCCGGAAAAATTCCCTCCAGCTCGGGAATGCCCTTTCGGCGTGAGTGACCACCAGTCGTTTGGAATTTAGTGTCGGCCGCACGAGTCGACACAAAATTTAAAAGCGGCGCTAAATTCTGATGTGAAACATTTTTATGGAGGAAAACACTGTTTGGTCGTGATTTGCGCAGTTAAAATGTCTACCAAACTGCTCAAAAAGTATTGTTCTAACAAGTGTTTTAATTTCAACGTTAAGAATAAAAAGAACACAACAAAAGTAAGTAGCTATTTCAAAACACGAAACACACAAAATACAATTCAAAAAACATTGCTGAAAGTCCGGTTGCGTGCTTCAGCTCTTACAAATTCTGCGCATATCCGGAGTATTTCAAAATGCATTACGCATTAAAATGTGGAAAGTTGTAGATAGCCAAATCAACTGCTTTAATCTTTGCTAATCTTATTTTATAAATTGTTGACAAGCAAATAACCAACCTGTAAACCCGTGATTTTGCTTGCTGCCAATAATTGAGTTCTTTGCGCCCATTTCACTTGTCTAAAAGCACAAAAATGATCAAATTGCAATATAAATATTTAAAAGTTGATTAAAAAGACGCATGTGATTAGATTATTATGAACGTTTCGAAAAAACAATTGGCCTCAATTGACAAGAAAAGCACTCGACAGTTCGCAATTCAACTTTACGCAAACTCAAATCCGCTCTAAGCAGATAAAGGTTGGGTCGAAGTTCCGGAGACAGCTAAAATCAGCGAGAGAAAACCACGCATAGCAAACAAAGGGATGAGAGTGAGTGTTAATCTTTCAACGTTATACAACAAAAACCCGGGTTTTGCGTCTAAACACAAACTTGGAGCTTTCTCCCTTCAAAAACATCATTTTCCAGTTGCCTACTCCAATATCAAAAATAAGCTGTCCAGCACACAGATTAAGAAATCATTGAACCCACAGTAAAAAACCGAACTGCTTTGACCGATTCTTGATCAGCACAACAACTTCTGACTGTTTTGGCAATGTAATCAGAGCAGGGGAGTGTAAATTAAAATCCGACAAGATCGAACAACAAAAACAAAAGGTATTGATGTTTGGAATAAACTCGTAAACATGTGAGTTGTGCGGTTCGATTGACTAACGTCAAATCGATTTCAACAAATTGAAAAACCATCGATTGAGAAATTAAAAAACAACAAAAACTACGCCTGAGCACATCCATTTTCGGCGCAAGATTGATTACCGGCTGCCCGGACGGTTGTTTAAGGCTGACAGTTTCGAATTGATCGTTGAAATGTGACCGCATTTCGAGCTAGTTTACGACGCGCTAATTGAAACTATGTTGTGGAACGCAACTGTAGTTGTGAATTTGATTTATTTTAAGTGTATTCGTTAAAAGCGTGAATGCGGACAACTTTGAGCTATGATCTCCAAACTCTTCACTCAAAAACAACAAATTAAAAATGCACAGCTATCAAGCGTGCAGCTTATGTTCTGCAAAACCCAAGATTCCAATTAAAAGAGGAGCGGGTGATAAAAAAGCCGAAGATAAATAACGAACTACCGCAAACGCTACGTCTATAAGCGTCAATTAAGACGGATATACGCTTTGGGAAACGCTTGAATAAAAGATCCAAAACAAGTCTCCGAAATGTTAGCAAATGCGCAATAAAAGTTTTGATGTTGCTAATTGAAGCGTTTTGTCTCAGAGCTTTTGCATCAAATTAAGTCTGTAGACAATTCTATTGTTCTAGTTAACTTTTAAAATGCTTACCTCGAAATCGCGCCAATCCTCGTACCAGCAGTCTTCTTCCATCGACATTCCATCGGTCTCCAGTTCTCCGTCAAAGTCCTCATCGTCCGTTGAGCTGAGCAGTTCTTTCGAGTCAACTTCATCCCTGTCGAGGCTTGAATCACGTGAGCCAACATGCCTCACAACTGTAGACGTCCACTTAGATGATCCACTGGTGGCTAAACCCACAACACGGCGATGTACCCAATCCAGTTTGAGTGAATAGAAAAGCTCGTTCAATAGCAATTCAATTGAGCAATCATCTAAAGACCACATAAATTCAAAAGCAGTAAGCGAGCAGACGCGAATAAATTTGCAAACGACGCTCACGAATAATTAAATACGCAAATGGCCCAAACCAATTCCCGATTTCACCTGTTATGAAAAAGTGCGGAAATGCAAAAGAGGCAGATGATCGGTTTCGGACTTAGTTAGTTGAATTTCCAGACTAACGCATGTTTGCTTTGTTGTCAGAATACATGTAAAACAAATGGTAGTCGAGTTTTTTGTGAGGGAACAAAAATAGCTTTGTTGAGTCAAAGTTCATAGCGCCGAATGCTGACTCTTATCCAACGGCAACCCGGAGAGTGCCAATCGAACACACGCAACTGGTTTTTATCGTTCCCAAAAGACTAAACAGTGAATTCCTATTCTGACTTGACCAACAGGAAAGCCTTTTGAGGAGGTCAAATAGAGATTCGGGGTCCTTAAAACTGTCGGCGAGGGTTATGATCGTTTTATGATTTATTGCGCAGAACAAACTCGGCGACATTCGAACTCAAATTACTCGCTATAGTTGTTTTAAATGCTTGTTAAAACGTTAATGTTGAATTTAAAAGTAGCAAAAAAGACTGCTTACAAGATGCCTACAACTACTGTGGCCTTCAAGCAAATTAAGTGCCGGCGCGGAGAAATCTTAATTCAAGAAAGGAACAATTGAAACAGTGGACTCGAGTGTTTTCATTCAACTGGGAATTTTAAAGTGGTTGTGTGGGTTTGAAAAAACTGTTTAATTGGATCGGGAGTGTTTTAAAGAAAACTAATTTGTAAGTAGCGTGTAATTTAAACAATGAAAGAGAAGTGATTATTGTTTGAAAGAGTTGCAATTTTCAATTTGATTTATGTAGAAGGCAGTTTCCAGACAATAAAAAATAACTTTGCATCCGAAAAAACTCACAACCCAATAAAGAACCCAATTTGGTCAACACAAAGAAGGGAATCCCAGCACAGCGGAAGACCCTGTCCACTTGTCAAAAGAACTCAAAACACTCGTGTTTTCACTCCAAGCGCAAATCAAGACAAACAAATCTCCAAAATTTGGCACCGCGTCTCGAATTCATTCATTCAATTGAACAAAGCAATTTTTGGCCCGAACCCATCCTTCTCTTCTCCGGGCCGTTCATTTTGGATGCATACACGCGAGCAATCTAGAATTATTTTGACTCGAATATGTAAGGCCCACTTGGTAGCAAAAATCTCGGCGCGACGACAATTGAAATTCGAAGTTTGGTGCACCCATTTCAAAACAACTCCAAGTGCTTACAATTAATTTAAACGGCGATCATTAAAAACAATTCAACGACAAGTACTGTTGTGCCGTCCCACTCCAAAGCATGCAATTTGAAATGTTTTTTGACCAATAAAAACAATGTCTGCAAATCCTGAGAATTTTCCGTTTCAACGACCGCACAACATCTGACCCTTCCTGGGAATTATGTATGTTTTCCGGCTTTGTGCAATTTATATGTTAACAACCGTGTTGCTTCAGTTTATCTGCATAATGTATTTTTGAATAAAAGTTGAGAGTCGTTTGTTTATAACTAGAGATTTAAACTATACGAGCTTTGTTTACACTTTGCTTGACTATACAATTTGTTTAAAGTCCGTTCAGAGCTGATGTAAACAATTGAAATTCGATAAAACTTGTTTGAATCACTTGGAATTTGTTGATTGATTGGTCTATGCGGCCAATCGACCCCGGTGACTCACTGAATTGCCGGGCGTAAAGGCCATTGTTTTGCGCCGTATGATTGCGTGGTGTTCAAAAAACGCTGCGATGCACGTAGTGTTTTCTTTGTTGTTTGTTCGGGCGTGTGTCGATTTCGCCGATTTTTAAGCAACTAAACGAGTGCTTATAAATTGGAGAGTAGGCGTTAGATAATCTGGGTTATTTTTTAGCTTCGCGCTCCACAAAAGTGATCGTTGGTGATTCATAGTGGAAGTGGAATTGATTTTTCGCGCTGTTTTTCAATACTTATTTATTTGTTATTTTTAGTTCCGCAAAAGTAATGTCTTTAAAGTCGCAAATCTTTGTCTTTCTTTTCGTCGTTGCCATGGTTAATGCGGCAACTGATCGGCCAATGCCTGGAGCTCCTGTCCAGCAAGACGTGAACAGCGACGAGAACAAAAAGTTGGCAGAAGAAGCGCTGGCTCAAGTTTGTTAAACTCCAAAACAAGTTAATTCAAAGCGTTTATTGATTTAGTACAACAAAGACCATCCAGATGATCGCCAAGTGTTGAAAAAGATCAAATCAGTTCAGTCGCAAGTTGTAAGTGGCATTATCTACACTGTTGAATTGGAAACTGCTCCGGAATCAGGAAACGGCCCCAGCAAGAACCTGAAAGCCAGCATTCATTCTCAACCGTGGATCAGCAAGGAAAACAAGGTCACCGTAAAGGAAGCCTAAGAACTTATTGGCAATCGGTTGAAAGTATATTGTGTGCAAATAAATTAATTCAAAAATTGTTTGTTGCATGATCTCTGATCATTAATCCAGTAATTCAATAATATAATGTTAATGATGGGAAACAGTTGCAACAATTTAAAAACGCATTGCTATGGATTCCAAACGTTCTTCATATTAAAAATGCTAATTTTGACAGTTTTAGTTTGCGGAGTGTAAAAAATTAATGAATGCGCATGTGAAAACAGTCACAAACTTTAATAAACACTGTTTTTGCTCTGGCAACTAATTATTCAACTATTTGCAGAATTTAAGTTAAAGTGCTTATAAGTCAGCTATCAACACTGTGTTTCTTCACCCTGGAATCAGTTATTTCAAAATGCAGTGCTTCTACATCATCGTTTGCTTGTTCATCGTTGGACAGCTTGCTTGTGGCAAGCCATCAAAGCCGGCTTCGGACGACAAATCTGCAAAAGAAGCTTCCTTCAGAAAGCCGGTTCCAGACCGTATTCTTGAACGATTGAATGCGAAGTCGAAGCTGGCAATCTATTTGGCCAAAGACGCCGTTCAACACGTGAACAAACACGAGCAGGCCTTGTACTACTATCAACAGGTTGAAATCCGTTCGGCTTATACTTTGGCCGCTTACTGCGAATGCCATCAACTCGAAATCGTCGTTGTGGCTAACAGCAACTGCCCCAAGGTGAATTAACACATTAGTGTTAAAACATATCAAACTTTCAATTTAGAAAGAAGTCGGCAAGTGCGAGGAACAAGAAGCCAATGCAAGTGACAAGAAATTCTTGATCAATGTCATTGTGACTGGAAGCTTGAAAGATCCCCAACGCCACTACCAATATGATTTTGAATCATTGAACTAAATGCGTTTAATGCCACTGTGAAACTGAATAAACATATTGCAAGCAACTTTGAGACTGTCGTTACATGAAAAGAAAGCTCAAGCCGTAAACAACACGATATAAATCTTTGTCATTGAGCGGCCGGATAAAGAAGAGAATATGCAAGATCGGCATTATCGGCAATTAAGATCAACGAGTAGTCAGTATATAAGAGCTGTTTGCGATCTTGATCGCTCACTACTTGTTTCATTTTCTGCTCAAAATGAGTTTTGTGCAAGTTCTTGCGCTCTTGTTCATTGTTGGCTATGCGTCAGGCCAAGAAGGATTCTTCATGATGCCACACCCAGGTAACACTGAACCAACTACTCCAGAACCCATGATCAACGAAGGATCTCCAAATTGCGCACAGTTTTATTACGCTCCAAATTCGTTGTCCGCTAAGTGCTTGGTCCACAAATTGACAATTGATACTCAGCGCTATGAACAGCTTTCGATTTCACTGACTGGATTAGATGTTCCAGACTCTACCGATACCGTTGTGTTGACTGCTGGATTCAATAAGTGCCGCTTCAACTTGAAAATAGAATGCATTCAAGAAGGAGAGTGTACTGTTTATTACGGAATGGGTAACATTTGTTGAGAATTCAAATATAATGCTTGAATTTAGAGGGCGACTACCAAAAGAGTCAAAAGGCAAAAGGACTCCGCTTCGTAGTCAATGGAGATTTGATAACTGCTGAAATCAGCAAAGATGACAAGCGAAGCCCGCAACAAATTTATCAATGTCAGGCATCTACTGACATGATAAGCTCAGATAGAATGCGCTATGATGTTCGTTTGTACTTGGACAAAGCTTTCCCTGGTCACAACTTTGAAATTAACGGCGGAGATATTCGAAAGTACCGAAATGGTCAGCCAACTTACACCACCACAACCGAGCAGCCAACTGAACAACCGATGGAACCTACTAGCTTTTCACCTTATGGCCGTCCACCTTTTCCTGTTCAAGAATCTCGCTTCCCATTTCCACCATTCCCAATTGATCGGACTACTCAAGCCACATTGACTGTTGATCAACGTCGCATTGAAGTCACCAAAACCGAAGAGAACCCATTCAATTTTGGATCAGTCAAGAATGCAATTGTAACCGTTAATGGCATGCAAAAAGCACAAGACGGCAAATCCATGATTCTCGACCTAACTATTCGCGGTAAATTTGAAGTTCCAAACAGTTTCTTTTGAAAGCGTTTGAAGAACTCAATTTGTTAATCGAAGTGTCTGAATAAACTGAATAAAACAACTTTATTCTTTGTTTGCATAAATTATGAAACTCAACTATTTTTCTAACATAATTCCTGCTTGTACGGCCATTGTATGGAGTTGACCGCTCTCATCCAGAATCGTATTTGCCTTGGCCCATTGATTAAGTTGCTGCCTGTACGTGAAGCAGAAATCAGATAAATATTGCACTTGTTCAAAACAACTCCACGGTTCCAACAACTTAATACTAATTTTGTCTGCATACAGTTTGATGCAGTGTCGATTAAATTGCTCATATGCGTGTTTTATGATGTTGGCTTGTGGATGCTGGAGAAACTGAACAAAGAAAGTTTAAACTACTATTTTGACTGCCATTTTAAGTGCTGTTTAAAAGAACTTGCCTGATAAAAGGTAGTCAGCATATTGACGTTAAGAATATGTCCGTTTGTCTTAGCCAAATATGGATAGCAGAGTTCGGATAGGAACCCAATGGAATTTAGATTCACGGAAAGCAGGTGATCGAATTCACTCAATGAGCCTTGTGATATGGATTCTTTTAGAACAATGACTGAGTTGTTTACTAGCGCGTCGATCCGACCAAATTTCTGAACGGTCAATTCAACTAAACGTTTGCAGTCCGACTCGTTAGCTATGTCTCCAGCAACAATTAGAAATTCGTCAAGCTCATTAAAATCGTCGGTTAAATTCTAAATATTGACTGTTTAAAGTTTTTAATACAAACAAACCCTTAGCTTTTCGATTGATCTGCCATGAAAAACAACACGAGCTCCGTGGTCTAATAAATGGAACGCCAAAATTTGTCCAAACCCATCGCCTGAGCCCGTTACAATAATAACTTTACCGTCTAGTTGATTCATTCAAACGCAAACTTGAATGACTTGAAAAAGCGTGACTTTTCAAAATAAATAGGCAATTTGGAGACAAAACAAAACTTGATATTCACTTGGCAAGTAAGTCACTCGTGTGTTTTGAACCCGTCAAATTGTCGTCCGAGTGGTTAATCAGTGTGGAACGGCCATTGCAAAAGTTTACAAAAATTGGTGGGAGCGAAGGAATTTGTAGATCTTCTCCGGGATCAAGTTTCGTTTGCTCTCTCTATTTGTGCGCAAGTTGAACAGATCGAGCCAACAATGTGATTGACGTCAATTGTAATCTGATTCTATTTAATTACTGTATGCGTCAAGGTTTAATAAATTTGATTGGGGATCTTGTTTTGAAATAATCGAAATTGCCTGCACTAGAAAACAAACTAAATGAGTCACCGCAAATCGTGCACAACAAAACAACTAAATGAGTCAATTCAATTTGCACTACTAATTTGATTCGTGCTTGTTTCAAAGCTTTGTTTATCGTTGCAATCTTTGCAATCAGTCATAAATCTGCTAATTAACCTCGAACACGGAGAGTCTTTATGCTAGCTTTCACATCAATCAATGTTTATTTGGTGCCCATATGCTGTTGTTGCGTGGTGCAAGGCGGACTGGTCAACGATTGTGGGCTTTTGTTTATCGTTGTTTTGCAGTGAAGCTTGCCAGCTGGTTTTGGTCTTTGACCAGTCACACTTGTTTTCGGTGTTCCGGAGCTTTCAAACCAACTTCAAAACAGTTTCAAAACAGTCTAAAAGTTTTTAAATTTAGGAATGCAGTCCAAAATTTGTGTAGTCGCGTTTGTGCTTGTCGCCGCTTACACCATTGGCTTTGTTTCCGGTAGCGAACACTACAACGTCGCTGTTCGTGGAGCTCTGTTCTGCAATGACACACCGTATGATGGAGGTCATATTGAACTGTAAGCTTTAGCATGCAACTTGACTTCGGTTGACTTGCCAAAAACTTTAAAACACTTTTGGCATTATTAAAATCATAATTTAAACTTACCTGAGAAGGAGAAGTCAAATTGCATGGTTAATTGTTTCTAGCTACGATTATGACTTTTTCTATGCCGGTAAACTAGACGGAACTTTCTTACCTCTTCAATCTTTGATAAATTTTTTGGCTAATTGAGTCGAATTTAAAGTTGCAAACAAAAGTCTAATGAAACCGGAGATCCCCAACCGTTACTGACAATCGGTTTCCGCTCATACTGTCGTTGAGATGTTACTAGTTTTATGTGGTTCTAAAACATAACTCAAAATCACCGAGGCCAAAAAATTGCTCAAAATTGAAGAGGTAAGAAAGTTCCTATGTTCTTCTATCCAGACGTGAAATTGGGCGAAGTTATTTCTGAAAAAAGTGGCAAGTAAGTTGTTTAAACATTAAAAGCAAATCACCAAAACTTGTGCAGAAATGTTTATTCATTTGTAGGTTCTACGTTGAAGGTGGACGTTGGGAGTGGGTGCCAATGGTTCCGTTCATTCAGATTTCTGAGAAGTGTCACGGAGATTTGAAATGCTGGAAACTGTGGATTCCTCCGGATTATCAGGTTTGTTACATTTAAACAGTGTTTAAATACTTATTTCTTTACAAACTTGTAGTGGACTGACGGAAACCCAAAGAAGGTCTATGCTATGGGCTCCTTCAATTTGACGGACCCTCAAGTCAGCTCATGTTAAACGGCTTCGCGACATCAACGACTCTTAAATGACACTCTAATTTAATCTTTTCGATGAGCGCTTGTAATTGAAGTAATAAATGGCTTTATTTAAGTGATTGCAAATAATTAGGAATGTGAAAAGATCGATTGTAATATACAAACAATTGCGTTCAAAGTTCGGAATGGACGTTGGAATCATTCCAAAAAGCTGCCATCGGACCGCTTTCATCAAAGAACGAACTTGTGCCGTTTGGATGTAAATATTTGTCGATGTCAAAGCAAGTTGATCCGCCGCCTGCATGTCCACAATTTATCGGAGTTTCAACTAAAATGCCGGCCAACGAGGCAGTCATAAAGCATGAGATACAGCCGGCAAACAACGCACGGAAAGAGATTGAAGCCAACAACGGCTTTCGTTCTGGAGCTATTCCGCCCAACACACCTAATTGGATGCCAATTGACGAGAAGTTCGAAAAGCCGCACAAAGCATAAGTTGCAATCATTGCATTCTTCGGCTAAAGTCATAATAATCTTTAAATTGAGCATGTTTAAAAGTTTACCGATAGCAATTTGTCGCTAACCATTTTTCCAAGTTTTTGATATGCAATGAACTCATTGAGAGCCGTTTTTGTTCCCATCAACTGAGCAACTCGCAATGTTTCTTGAGTATTTGACGTTACGCCCATGATATAGGCCAACGGGAAGAAACTAAACACCACTTTAATTTGTACGTAAAGTTTTCTTAACAACTCACATATAACCAAGAATGACTTCCAAGCTCCAACCACCAAAGCCAATCAAATCTCCAGCGTATTCAATAACGGCGTCCAAAAAGGCCAGCAAAGCAAGGAACACTGAAATGACACGTTAAGTTGGATTGGAAAGTATACACATACCAAGTAAGTTTGCAAGGATAGCCGCAACAATGCCGATTGCGCTGATCGCTCCATTTGAAATGCATTCAAGCGCGTTGTTTTCTTCTCTAAATTGCAGAATGTTTTAAAGTCATCGCTTCTTAGTCATAAACATTGTCGGGTTCAAGAATCTAATTATTTTGTACGTAAAGTTTTCTTATCCTATGCTTTTTGTGCAACCAAAAATTTGTTTTCACAGCGTGAATGCTCTTTGTTAAACATTGATAATAACTGCTCGGCTTATCAATTTTCGGATTTGGAGTTCTTGCTTTAAAGCCGAAATTGTTTAAACATTCAAAACACACCCTTCCGGCAACTCTAAGTCTTCAATTTTCTTCAGTTGAGATTTTTCCGTTTCTGGATAGAGCAACTTTGAGCAGGCCAAAGATCCGGGAGCGCTCATGACGGTCTAAATGAGAAGATTAAATATGATTTCAAAACTTGATTTGATTACGGCTGAAAGTAAATAACTAGGACATGCTCCAAAAGCTATGTAAGCTGCAAACAAAGAGCCAGCAATACACGAAAAGCCACTAGTCATCAGAGCATGCAACTCGCTTGTAGTCATTTTACTCAAGTAAGGTCTAATCAACAATGGCGCTTCACTCTAAACATATAGAAAATCAATATCAACCAACAAAGGATATTACTTACTTGTCCCAAAAAGATACACGCACAAGCATTTAAAGATTCTGTAGCTGTGGTTCCAAGTGTTAACTGCATCAACCAAGCGGCTCGCTTTAAAACTGCCTGCATTATGCCGAAATAGTACAACAGAGCAACAATTGAGCCAAAGTACACAACAACTTGGATGGACGAGAACGCGAAAACAGGATCCATTCCACAAATGTTAGGAGGTGCTGCCAAAAATCCGTAAACGAAGCTTGTGCCATTGTTTGTGAAGTCCAAGAACTTTATGACCAAATCTGATGCATCGTTGAAGCGATCTCCTCCCCTGCAAACAAACAATTAAACTTGCACAAATTCCACTCCAAACCATTTCCATCGCAGCACCAAAAGTCCCATAACAAATTGCAAAAGAAAGCCCAAAATGACTGGACGCCAATTGATCTGCAAAATCAAAGTTAGTTAATGCAGCTCTTCAACACTTCTTACTCTTGACGGATGTGCTGACATTAAGAACATCAAAATGATGTAAAAGCACATTCCACACAAGCCAATTAAACGTTTTCTATCATTCGATGTGTCCAAAACGAGGAAAGTGACAATCAAAGCGATCACAAGCAAATAAGTACAACTAAATTCAATAAATGCATTAAAGTTGCGCAATGACTCACATTCTAACAAAATCAAACTCCATGCGTATTCCAGATTTGCTTGCCCGAAAGTTGCTGCTTTTTGCAGAAAAACACCGAAAAAGCGCAAAATGACAAAGTTGTAAATAACATACACCCAAACAATAAGTGTTAAAACAAGAATCGGCAACCTGAAAGGCCCGGATTGTTTGCAAACAAATGTTTCAAGCACTCACGCTTTCTTGAAGTTGTATTTGAGAGCAAAGCCCAAGAAGACATGGAATCCAACAACAAGTATAGGTAGATGATGATTCGGATTATACGACTGTTTTTGCTAAAGAACGAGTTGATTTTGCTTTGAACTCTCTCAACATGAAGCATAAATCCGGTAGGCTCTTCGTCCAGCTCTTAAAACAAGTTTTTAGCGCACATAACTTTTAATTGTTGTTACCTTCTGGCACAAATGCAACTACATCGTTGTGATTGACTGCAAAGCTGCCAGACGGTGTGTGTCTTGCCGACTAAAGTTTAAAACGTTGTTAAATGCTTTGTAGCATCAAAGTGACCTTGTTATTAGTGAATGGTGGCTGAAGAGTGTCGGGCGCTAACTCAATGGAGTCATAAGGATTTCCGTTGGAGAGATTTTGGCTCAAACGATCGTGATTGGCCATTTTTCGAAGAAATTAAAGTTTCATCGAGTTGTCAGCAAAGCTTCCCGCTCAATTGCCAGTTCGTCAACTGCTATGCTATCGAGGGAGTTTAGCGATTACGTGTTCGGTGAAAAGATCAATTGAGCGGTGCCTACACTGCAAAAACACAGCAAACAAACAGTTCCGCGTTTCTAAAAACACACTGTTTTGAGAGCGCAGATTTTCGAAACGGATGTTTTGAATGCACAAAAACACGGCAAATCACCGGCCCTCCCGATGTTATAAGCTATTTGGTTTATCTAAAAACGTGTATTTGGGTGGAAGAGATGCAAGCGCAATGCACTTGCCGGACAGAAACAATGTCCGCGATTGGAAGAGTAATTTTTCACCAGGACTACTGATAACAAGCATTCTTTTGTATAACAATCACCAACAAGACGTTTGAGCAATTGTTCTCCATTGAAGTGAAAATTGAATTTTGAAACGAACAATCTGTACGCATAAACAAAAAGTGCTTGTTTCAAACCAACTTTAAAAGTTAAACTGCTTGTGTTCGGAATTTGAAGAACTACTGTCGTTTGCGAGATTCCGCTGCAAACAAAACATATGCGTCTAATTAAAAAGTCGGCACGACTCGTGCTCGTTATCTGCTAAAGAATTTTTAACTATGAGCTTTTTATTGTTTTCTCGACACGCGTCTAGTTTGTGTTCTGCTAACAACTAACTTCAAACGCTTATTGATTGATTAAAGCGCGCTAGTCGAGTGTTTGGCGACAATTTATGGCTTTCAGAAGATGTGTGTTTTTATTATGTCGGAGTTGTGGAAATGTTAGTGCTGCTTCGTAATTTGGAACAAAACCAAGGTCTAAAATCATCAACCATCGTAGCCGGTGTTCTCGTGTACACAAGTTTTGCAAGATTAAAAGTCAAAAACTCAATCTCAATTGTAGGCTTATCACGTTGCGTGTTGTTTTATTTATGCAGAAGGATGACAGCATATTAAAAGCCTTTCGTTGTTGATCGGAATGTTTTGTGCAAAAAAGTGTTGACGATTTTAATGTTTCTTGTGGGAGTAAGTGGAGTTTAATTAAAAACACTGTAGCAAGAAATTCAATTCATCTTATACGACAGCCACAAAATACAAGAACAGAACACGACATATTTGGAATGAACTCAATTTATTAATCATGCGTTAATTAGGAAATGCAAAAATGTTGCACATTCAGGAGACTGTAACTAAGAATTGAAGTTTGAACAAATCAATTCGAATAAACTTTTCAAAGAAGTGTTTGAATAACATTTATTTCCACATAAACTTTACAAATAAGTTGTTAAAGCCGGATTATTAAAGCAATCAACAAAAGGACACAAAACCAGCTTGGTCCGAATTCAGGGCTGTTGTTACCAGTACAATACTAAAAACATGCTCTCCAACAACATTCAAATTTCTTCCAAACATACGGTGTTGGCATTGGGCAAAAGTCGATAAACGTTGGATCTGTTTTCAAACTCGTCCAAACTGCAACCGCTTTCACAACCGACAATATCTTTTGTAATGTCAACAGTATCTTCATCTCGCGGGAAGTAGTTTACCTAAAATGAGATAGACTGTTAAATGTTTTAAACGCTTGCTTACCTTGACAAAGTATTCGTTGTTTTTGTTATTCCGCCAAAGCTCAATAGTCAAGGCAGATGCATAAATCGGCATGCCGGACCGTTTATAGTCAGTACTTTCAATGCCAAAAACTCTGAACGCAGATGCCAACGTTTCTTCATGCTGCAATTGTTTAGATTCTAACAATATTGATTTGACTCGACTTACCGCCGAATAAGCAAAGTATTTCAAACGTCCGATCCAATTGCAAGGATCGGTGATATCGGTTGGTTTATCTAAAATTCATTTAATTAAAATGGACAATTAACTGAAACTTGCGTTCTTTGCCCGAACTTTCAATACAGTCTCGTTTTTGCTTCATTCTGTCAAGCATGTCTCCCAAAATCCATCCTCCGTTTAATTTGGGCAACTCTGTAGAAAAGTCAACTCCGTTGTATGGTTTGAGTCCAATTCCATATTTCAAATTCAAAAATTCGTTAGTCAATTGACCGAGTTGATCGTATAAATCTTGAGTGATTCCGTCGGCCCATGTTTTGTTGTTTGCTAAACAAATGTTTTAACACTTTTAAGCATTGTTGTAATACTTACTTTGTTCAATAAACAAAGTGTCGTGAACATGAAAAGTGTCTTTCAACTTCAATTTCATTCCAATAAGCTTTGAGAACTTGTCGAGCAACTTCTAAAACATTAAAATGACTTTGAAGCATTATAACTTGAACTGACCTTGTTGTCGTGTTCAAGCTTCTTGTATTCGGGTGAGTGTTCAAGTAACTTCTTTACAGCTTCCATTCTCGGGCAAGTTTCAGGCATTGATTTCTAAACATGCAAGTTTTTAAAATCCGATTAATTTAAATGCCAACTTACCAAATAGTCGTTGTCGAGAGCAATTGTGTGCACAGGTATTGGAAAGAATCCGTACGGCCAAGCCTTCGTCTTTTGGGTAGTCTTTTCCTTGCTCTTTCTGCTCGTGATCAAAAAATCCAATCATATTGGAGATTGCCGAAGCCAAAGTTCGGTTGACATCACTGGCTCTAACATAAACTTCTTGTGCTAAATAGTGTCGGCTGACAAAGTCTTTTAAATGAGAGCGAAGACGACGGCCTAATTGCAGTTGCTGATGCATCCCAACAGCAGATAAAGAACCCCAACCTTGTGGCCAGGCATCTTCTTGATTCGGATCAGTGGGAAAAGCCATATTTGGCGCCCTATCTCCATGTCTCCAAATCTGTAAGTTAAAGCAGTAGAATCGAATTTAACTTTTAAGAACTTACAGCATGCACAAAAACTAACTCGTCGTCATTTGTATTCAACGGCTTAGCAAATGCACTTAAAGCACAGAAAGTGATCAACGCAAACGAAGCAAAGTTTAAGCTCGCTCTCATTGTTTGTTGACGGAACCACAAAAGTCCACAGGAACTCAAGATTGATTCTGCAAAACAAGGTTTGGTTTTTATAGTCGGTTTAATCAATGAATTATGCCTTGATTCATGCGTTTACCTTGTGTGGTTTTGTGTGGAGGCCTTTAGATGATAAGTGCATTTGCGTAAGTATTTTGCGTAGGTCGGCACAACGAATCCATTCAATTGGTCATTGATACAAGAATATGAACGTTGAGGGAAGTCTTATCAGCTGTTGACAGTCGACCGTTCACTTCCGTCCACATGAAAGCTCTGGAAGGTCGCAACAATGAACAGACTCAGGCACTCGATGCGACAATGCCTTGAAATGATTCGGCTTTTCGTTGAAACCGCACAAAACTTTGTCCCTTTTCTGCATTCTTTTGCATATTACTTTTGTGAATTGTTGTGATAAACTGGTTGATTGCATCATTCTTGTCTAGTGTTTAGTTACTGTAGATTTTGTTTCGAACGTTAAATCACTTCACAAACTACAACAATATTAGAAAGTAAAATAAACATCAAAGTTTACAATTGAAAATCGACATAGCGACTCCAATTAACGCCTAAACTTGACTCAACGTTCCGCTGAGATTTTCATCGACGAGCAATACTGAATGGCACTCAATTTATATTGTGTTTTGTGTGCAGGACGTTTAAGCGACGGCTTTCTTTTTGTCCTTCGTCCAAATGAAGAGTGTTGGAGCTGTGTGCTAGGCAAAGACCCAAAAATTATCTGAGTGCGGCCGAATAGGGACATGTCGACGGCGCTTACGTCGCGGCAGCACTTGCCAAATATCGGATTTTTTGCTTCGACTGCCAAAAGTTTCTTCTGCTATTTTGGTCGTGAGCGGATAAGGATTTTAGCTTCATTGGCTATAACTTGCAGGGTCATTTGTTCTTCGGACTCTTTAAATTGATTGGAAACTGCTTAACTTTGATTATAAGAACGCAGTCACACTTTTCGCGTACAAAATGTCTGCGTTGCCTAAACAAAGAAATCTCCAGTGTGGGCCAGAAGTCTTTTGAGGTCCAATTTGTGTGTCCGAAAGTATTGTTTGCCAATTATTGGCAAAAAGTCAAAAGCTCTTTGTTGCCCACATCGGCTGTAGTATCAAATTTTTCTATCGCCAACATTTGACATCCACGAAAGCGTTCCTTTCAAAATCTTTTCTTTCCTCAACAAACGGTCTTGAGGGCGAAGCTTTTCCGTTTGTGGATGAAATCTCTCGAAATTGCGTTCTTCTCCTCTCGATGACTTTTGGCTCGTTACTTGCCATTGTACGACAATTTGTTTGTCATTTCATTCGAGTGTTCCTTTGTTTGTTGGCGACCGTCTGATTTGCAGTCTTGAATAATTACAAAAAGGCACGCTTTCTTGTGCACATATGAAGATGGAGCTGTTGTGGTCATATTTTTGATTTCTGGCCATTCCTTACATTGCGTATCGATACAAATGGCCGTTTGCGCCGGAACACGGCAAAACGGGATTTAAAGCAGTCGCACAGTCGAGGGTTATGTTTGCTGGAAGGGTTTCTTCTTCGCCGGCAGTTTAGGCCTGCTTTGTTGTTGTTGACGCCACTTTCGGGCACTCTTGGGAGAGCGTGGCCGTGTGTTGTTTCTATTCGCCACCAAAAAAGCCAATAACTCCTAGTGGACGAAAGTTTTTTCGAGGTTGGTGTTGACAGGAGTTGATTTAGTCCAAGAATTTGGCCGGTTTAATTAACTCCGAGTTGTTAGAACTCTTTGCGTGCGCTTTGATTAAAAACCGAACGCTTGAAAAGGCGAAATGATTAAACATTAGAACTCAACTGTTTCCGGTCATTTTGAACATGCTTCCAAAAGGCCAAATGAATTTTGCAGTTTGTTTTCAAATTTTGGATATCTAAATGCCGCTTGCCGATTCGTTAGGCAGATAGTGGAAATTGGCTCAATTGTGCAAGTGGTGGAACGACCGCTTTATGATGAAATGTAAATCTTTGGAAGAACACGCGGACTCCGAATGTATTATGCATTAGTTAGTCGCAATAAAATACCGCAGTGAGCATCAATTTAGAGGGTTAACGTGGGAACAGTGTTGACTAACGTCCCTGATGTGCAATTTGTTTTGAGGAATCTTTTTGGTTGGACGTCATTGCTTGTTTTGCCGATTCTCCACTTATTAGGCGGATTTGCCTAGTTCGTGTTCAAATTAGAGTGATTAATTTTTAATGTCCGTTAAATGCTATTGCGTACTTTCCGTGCTTTCGATAAACGCCAACGTTTTTGACACGTTTTGTGTTTAGAGCTTGCCAGATTTCCAACTAAAACCAGCAAGTATGGCAGGTCAAGCAGCGCCAGCTCAAACGGATCAGAATTTTGATTATGTAGGCTGTTTTCCACAAAGCTTAAAAGCAATCTTAATTCAGATGTTCAAACTGCTCATTATTGGAAACAGTTCTGTTGGAAAAACTTCATTTTTGTTTCGATATGCCGGTAAGTGTTGTTCGACTTCAATATTTGAATTGAGTTCAAAGTAAATAAAAGCACCCCTTTGCAGACGATTCATTCACGAGTGCATTTGTATCCACTGTAGGAATCGATTTTAAAGTGAAAACTGTGTTCAGAGGAGACAAAAGAGTAAAGCTTCAAATTTGGGTTAGTTTCAAAAGCAAACATGTTTAAGTATTCTCTATTCATTTACAGGACACTGCCGGACAAGAGCGCTACCGAACAATTACTACTGCTTATTATAGAGGAGCAATGGGTTTTATACTAATGGTGCGTTCTTGCTTGGTAGTTTAAATAAATAAATTGCATTTTCAGTATGATATCACCAATGAAGATTCGTTTAACAGCGTACAAGATTGGTGCACGCAAATCAAAACTTACTCCTGGGAAAATGCTCAAGTTGTTTTGGTCGGAAACAAATGCGATATGGATGAGGAACGTGTTGTGTCGTACGAACGAGGACGACAGTTGGCTGATCAACTTGGTAATTTTAAACAAACTGTTACAAGCATCGCTTTAAACAAACAAATTTAGGACTTGAATTCTTCGAAGCGTCTGCGAAAGAAAACATCAACGTAAAAGCCGTTTTTGAAAAAGCAAGTTTTTTAGTTTAAAGCATTTTCATTTTTGTTCTTTTTAGTTGGTTGATATCATTTGCAACAAAATGGCCGAATCACTGGACAAAAATAATCCGGCAAACCAAGCTCAGGGAACTCACAAACTCGAAGCAAACAATGCTCCGGCAGCACAAAAATCCGGTCAATGCAACTGCTAAATCAGTTAGAAGCTTTTAGTCCAGAATCTAGTCAAATTGATGCGCTTGCTTTTACGTTCTCCACGTTCTTTTTTATTGTTAAAAGCAAACGAACTCTTTAAATCGACTTTATTTCCAAATCATAGGCAATACTTTCCCCAACAGCATTTGTTTCAATGATGAGAGGTTTAATTTCTGCTTTCGGCATAGACTCTCTCCTCCAATTGATTGTTTTCTAACGGGCAACTTGCCATCACTTCACGTTCTACTTTCACTTTAGATGCTGCGCCTTTTGTCAGTTTTGCCAGTTTTGGCTTAATTATTCTCATCTTCCACATGACATTTTAGAATTTTGTTAAGCGCACGAAATGGGCCACAAGCAGATCTAAACGCGTAACAAATTCGAATGTATTCAATTGTCCGAGTTCTAAATAAACCTTGGCGCGTATCTCAAAAGCGCAAATCGATTTGTAAACTTTTATTAACTAATAAACTGTTTATTAACATTTGAATTGATTGACAAGATAGACCTTTAAAAATGAACAGCAAAATAGAGACCCACGTTGTTGTTAATGCACGTCTTGTCGAACGAACTCCGTCGAGGACTTTGGCGCTACGGCACAAGTATCAGACAACCACATGGATACCTTGGATTTCTCTCAACCGGATCAGACAAGTTTCCCTCTCGACAGCGGCATTAAGTTGTGACGAATTTCATACAAATTTGTTTCATCATGTTTGATGCTTTTATTCAATTTGAAAACGTTTTGTTGTTTTGCGTCGCATTGATTAAACACATAATTTTCGAGCAGTTCAAGTGGCCGGTTGTGAAACTAGTAGTTATGGCACTGGAGAATGCAAATCAGGCAATCACTCGACCAAGCCGTCGTCTCTCAGCATTTCAACACGCAAATACCTTGAGTTAGCCGCTAACGTCGGGACTGTCCATTCTCGACAATAGTTTATTTGCGCTGGAATTTCGGGCGAGGATTGGGCACTTAAGCTAGGTTAGGATCGGCGCCGCTTTCAAGAGCGCCATAACCATGATCGGTCGTGTTTGGGTTCTATTTGCCTGAAGCATACCTTGAGGAGAGGAACACTAATTGTGTGTATGTGGAGTAGCCTTCCCGATTGTGTACTTTCACTTGTTTGGATTTTCCGTTCCATCGATGAACTTGTTTTCTAGGCTTCTATTCGGCAATCTGTTGTTTAAGCCATGTTGCGGTATGAGATGCAAGGGATAACGTGTGAGATGAAGATGAGACTTGCTGTGCATGCGTGAAGTGATCGGTTTGGATTGAAACTTATTTAGTTGGTTATTCGGAGAAGTTCCGGGATGTGGTCGAGTTGCTTGCAAGCTTGAGTTGTTTCAGACCAATTGCGTGTTACTGTTTTTCAAAAAACACCTTAAACTTGCAATGACCAATTAACCGGTTAGCTTTCTCCTCACGTTTACCGCATTGGTTGGTCATCGCGGCGGGATATTGTGGTTTATTCAAATTAACCGGATATACCTGCAGTTTATTCGTTGGCAATTAATTGCGCAATTGTTTCCAAGCGGGATCCGACGTGTATTTATTTGGCGGTCAGCATGGGACACGAATTCCATTCTTTAATTGATCTAGTCGGTTTCACTTTTGTTTGAGCTTTTAAAAAGTGTTTTGTTATTCAGATTAGTTGAGGCTTTTTGCAATAAACATTAACAGTTGAAGCGTCAAGCACATTACCTAAAATTCAAATCCAAGTTTGAACCGGGCTTCACGGTCAAGCACAAACTTGAGTCTCGGTTCATTGGCGTCGTTAGAGGACAAATTCCGCTTATTGGCTTTGTGCGCAATCCAAGACAAGGTGCCTCCTTGTATCCTTGTACGCAAATTTTGCAACTTCAAGCAACATTTGTTTTTTGCAGAATGTGTTGGATGGGATGAGTTGTTTTTTGTGTGAATTCCAAATTCCTCAACAAATAGATACTGTAGACCTTTCTACCCAAACTGTCGGCTAGTTTGAAAAAATTGCACAAAAGAGTTTAAACTATTTGAAGTTGCGCGGTTTCCCTACTTTGAACTTTTAGTCAAAGAAGCGCGACAATAAGGCGTACACTTTGTGTAGAAGGTAGATTTTCCCAGATATAACGAGTTATGAGCTCGTTGTCAGATATGAAACAGTTCACCGAGCATTAGTTTGAGAAGTTGGAAAAGAAAGTTCGAAATGAACATTCAGAACATTCTTTGTAGTTGATATAACTCTAGTTGATTGAATTTAACAAGTCTTCGTCGACTTAGGCAATCTTCGCTGACTTAAGAGATTATTCGGGCACTCAAACAATGCAATCAATCGAGATCGTTTATGCAATTCATTGGGCTTACATCTCGGCAAATCGGGTCACAAGCATTTAGCTGCGTAAACGTCGTCTATGCCAGAATGTAATAATTTTGAGGTGACGGGCTTCCGTCACATTGACCCAGATTTGGGCGCCAACCTCAACACCTCGACCAATTATGTAACAAGTCGTTTAGCAAATCGACCATTTACGAGTTGACCCTTCCGTGCTTTCCCATGCAAAAACTTGTAAATGTGGGCGGAGTTTGTGCAAAAAGTCAAACGATTTACAAGTTTGGTCAACAGTTGGTTGATTTAGATGCACGGAGTTGTTTTGAGTTTAGGTAGACGGTAACTTCTTCTTTTTTAATTCAAAGATTGCATATAGTTAGGTTTTAAATATAAAGAGTCCAGCTTGCTAGATCCAAGTTTGGCATCTTGGGACCTATTGTTTTGGTCAAGGCCGCTCTCAGGACTTGAGCGAAGGTATTTCGTCTGCGCCAAGCCATTTTCCTCACCGCAAATGGGCAAATTGAACTTGTGTATTGGGCGTTTGACCATCAAACGGTAAGGTCACATCAACAAATATTGTCTTCTTGTTTGTTGATTGATGCGCAACTCTGGCTATGCTAAAAATTTGCGTGAACAACTAGTCCAAAATAACCGATATGGTTGCGCTCAACGGCCAAACCTGGGCGCGGCCTAATCTGCTTTGAATAATTGCGGCGTTGCAAATTGGCCCGGCACTTGAATGCCTCCACGCACAGGTTCAGCCGTCACTTAGTCTCGACTTTCAATCGATTTTGCCGCTGTGGCTTTTATGGCAAGTTTTTAACTAAACTTGTTTCAAAACAACAAATCTTCTTTTCAATTCAAAATGGCTATTTCTTTGTCCTTGAGTTAGATTCGTCGAGATGGCAAGACAATGCAGCTAATTTGCATGTCCGATCCGCATGATTTTGCTTGTTTGCACGCCAATCACAACAAATCATTTGGCACGTATTCTATAGGTTGTCTGAAAACAATCCAAGTTTTATTCAATTGCATCAAACCACTTGACTTTTTTGTTAGGTCATCACTTCTTTACAAATCGCTTCTTTACAATCTTTACAAATTGACTTCCGCTGCGCAAACTTGTAACTCATAACCTAGACAATTTACAAATTGGGTTTCGGTCACTTCGGAATCTAGGCCATCATCTCGAAGTTTTGTAGGTTGCTGGTCAGCGCTATTATTAATAAAAAGACTTTGTTAGAGCGCCGGATGCGCAGGTTCCAATTAATTCCGGCACTCTTCGTTTTTGAGTTGCCGAGCCGCCAAAACAATACTCATTTTTTGGGCGGAATTCTTGAGATACCCTCGGTTTAGTGCTGGATCATCATGAATGTGCATGATGGGCCGCCAAGGTTATACCTATAATTAAGAATGCTTGGACACTCTTTTTTGAGTTATTTGTTTGTGTTGAGTCTTGTTTGATAGACATAAAACTGCAAATGAGTTATTTGGACTTGTAAGTTTAAACTTGTTTTGGACGAAAAGTAATGTTCTTCATGACATCCTTGGTAATATTCTTCAAACGTCCACTCACCGATTCACATTGCCTGTTGCCTTGAACTTGTTTTTTTTGTGGCGCGTCTTGCAGCTTCGGCGAGAAATTATTAAAATTTGGAGTCAAGTGGTCGTCCGAAATTAAATATTCTCGAGGTGTTGCGCCGGTCAAGTCGCAACCTGTGGGATTTTGCTCGACAACAAACTGCCCTGTTGTTCAACGGTGGCAACTTGTTGTGTGAATCGGAGAAGTCGGAACCGCTCGCAGTGCCCTAAATGAGTCAAGGCCTCGCAAAAAACAAATTATTAATCGCTCAAATGGTACGTGCCAAGATCTTTTCGTGACAATTTGTTGCATTGTCGTTTGGGTCAATTGAATGTCGGACCCGTAAGCCCTCAAGTTCAACTCAAATTGGGCACTTTATAGTTTTTTGAATCTTAGCCTTGACGCACTTTATTGCCTTAGCCACAATTGGAATTTAATAGTCCAGCTTTGCTTTCGTGTTTGATTTATTGGCGTGACTTACATTCATAATGTGCATTTAAAGTGTTTAGGGTACAAGTGACACGCAGATCAAGTGTTTGTTGTAGACGAAATGAAGCTTGGGCATTTGAGGTTGTTGGCGTTGGCTGCGCTCATTCCCGCTATTATTGCAGAATTCCAATACGACAATGAGATCACAGGTATTGAAATGATGTTTTTGGACGGCTAATTGTGGATGTTTAGGCGAACCGGAAATCGAATGCGGTTACGGTGTAGTTCACTTCAAAGGCAATCTTTAGTTGCAAGACCTGAAGACTAAGTTTACAATTTCAGTTCACACTGCTAAGGGCGAAGCATCTCAAGTGTTTGTGAAAGGAAACTCCGGCAATCCTGACTGTGTTTTCCACAACACACGGAACGTGACAATAGAACTGGCCAAATGCAACATTCGCCGAAAGCGAGAAATCAACCCTTCCGGAGTTGCATATCAAATGACTGTAAGTTTATTGTTTAAAAAGACACTTATAACGTTTAAATGTTCTTAGGTGATCGTTCAACTTCATCCTTTGTTCGTAACTCGCGTCGACAGAGCTTATAATGCAAGTTTTAAACATCAATCCAAATAATTCAATCTTATTGTTTAGGTCAATTGCTTCTACATGGAGAAGCAACAACGAGTCAACTATGAATTTGGCGTTTCGTAAGTTTCTTTCAAATAAACCGCAAAACTGTTAGTAATTGGCTACACTTAATTCGCGCTTAGCACAAAAAATTAGGTCATCGGGTTATGTAGTTCAAATTGAAGAAGATTTGCGGAAACAAACACGAAATTAGTTTCCAATTAAACTTGAATAATGTTTAGTGATTTGACTACTCGTTCCGTACAAAGCGATGCTGAACTTCCTACCTGCAAATACAGCGTTCATCGCGACAGCCCAAATGGCCCTGTAAGTGATTCAATAGACTTTTGAAATATCTCGAATTGTTTAGATGATCACTTACACCAAGGTGCTCAATTTATTTTAAACACTTCTAAATGTTTCTGTAATTAATTTAATTGTATTAGGTCGGAGAGATGCTGTTTCATGTTTGGTCTTGCAAATCCGATATGGTATGTTTTGTTAACGCATTAAACAACATTAACGTCATACAATTTTCAGTACAAGATGTTGTTGTCCAATTGCAAGGTCGTGGACGGCAAGGGTACTGAATTCCAATTGGTCGATGGAAACGGTTGCAGTACAGACGAGTATCTTTTCCCGCAAGTCACTTATTCAGATGACACAACAACTGTAAGCATGACTCTTTAAACGCACGTAAGACACTAATATTTTGTAGGCAATGGTTGAAACCGCCGCTTTTAACTTTCCCGATCGCAATTCTATGTATTTCTCCTGCAAAATCCGGCTTTGCTACACAAATGACAACTGCGACGCTGTGACAGTAAGTAGAAAACTACAAAGTATATGATATGATTGTTCGAACTTTTAGCCTCCAAGATGTGGACGCAAAGCATCTTCGGAACGTTTTGGCTCAACAACTGACGCGACTTCAATTGAAGTAAGTTGTTTGCTTCCCATAACTAATTTAAAATGCTTTGTTCAGCTGGCCGGACATGGAGACGGAACAACAATCACAGATGCACTTGATCACGATCAGTTAATTGCTTCGACTACTCCACTGTCAGCTCTTTTCGAAGACAAGCGCGACTCCGTTGAATCGACAACAACCGAGCGCTCAACAACCACAACAGTAAGTGAACGAACATTTAAACAGAACATTAAACTCGACCAATTAGGCATCTACAACAACCACACAAAGAGCCACTCAATCCTCAACAACTAGCACACAAGCAAGCACAACTCGTGCTGCCAAATCGACTGGTCTTTTCTCGATTCCATCCGACTTCCCACGACCTGCCTTTTTGCCTCAAGACGATAATGGGTCTGGAGAAAGTGTCCCACCTGAAGTTGATGCCTGGATGGTTAGCGAAGAAGCAGTGAGCTCGACGGTTTCATTGAAAGTTAACGAAACTACACAAGCGCCTGTTCAGTTGTTGAAGAAGAAGGGCAAAAGCGAAACGTCGACTCGAGCTCCGTCCAGACAACAAAAACGTGATGCAACTCCAATGCCAAAGCGCTTAGTTGACTTGGACGTTAACTCGCCTGAATTGACCATCATGGATGACTATGTCGAGAAAGCAGGTAGCAGCGATCAGGCAATTCAGCCTCAGAGACAATTCCAAGTGAGCAGCAACGGTAGCCAAATGTTCAACAAAAACGTTTGCTTCTCGCCTGTTGCAATGGTAGTTTTTAGTTCTAAGAACATCTAACTAATTCCACAACACTTTTAGGTCGCAACTGTCGGCATAATCGTTTTGTTGTTCATTACCGTCGCTGTCATTCTTGTCAAAACGAGTCGCGGAACCACTGTTCACAAATTCTACTAAACCCTTTCTGTTACTGTTGCTCTCTTGTTGGCCATTCATTCCGTATTGTAGCATAATCACTCGTCTTTACCTTACTTTACAAGTAACCTTTTTGTATCGAACCTTTCAATATTGTTGAGAGTCAACCGAAACCTTCACAAAAGTTTTAGCTGTTGTCACTCAAAACTGATTAAACATTTACAATTTCTATAACTCGTCTCTGGTTAATGCGTTCGCAGTCACTTTCCAGCGGACGTGCATTTTCCAAACTCTAATAGTAATAAGCGTTGTTCTTGTCCAGAAAGTTTTAATTCACTTTAGTAATAACTTCATCACCCGTTTTCAGCAATAAAGCCGTCCCGTTTCGTGTGCTAGTTTTCAATTTTTGACATTAGTGTTTTAAATAAACTCGACAAAGTGTTATTTTCGGAGCAGCTACAATTTACGTAAAACGGTTTTCGAATGAAGCCCTACTGTTTGTTGAAGCCACAAAATGCCGCACAAAGCAAGTGTACACAAATTGACAGGTCGCAATCAAATCGTTTGACTAGCAATCGAGAAGCCTTCGAGTCGCCGCCACTAATCGGGCATTTCTACCGAATTTGGGATCGAATTGAACACCTGTCCATGAATGGACTTGAAAGAAATATAGGTCCGGTGGGGCGTTAATCTAGCGACAACGGTGGTTGCTATGGACAAATAAACCTACTCAGTGGCCACCAAATTGGCTCTTGCGGCAATCGCCACTCAAGAAGTGTTGATTTTTAAACAGAGGTTTTTTGTTCATTGTTCAGTCTAATTGCTTTTGTATGCAATTGTTTGATTGTGTTTATTAAACCGTTTATACTTTATGCACGCACATCTGTTTATTGTCAAAGCAAAGCGCGTTTGATATGAACTTTTGAGGGATAGATTTGAAACAGTTGAATGGAGTTAAATACCCAAGGGAACTTTGAACTTCATGATGAGACGTCTCAATAGTCAGCGATTTTTGGACTGTCCGCGAAAAATGAAGATTTATGGAGTGGGGGTGTGAAAAGTCCGCATGGCTTTGAAACGTTTTGCGTTTATATAAACAATTTTAGTTACTGCTTCGGAATTAGTCGCCTTGAAACAATTGCCAATTAATAAAAAACACGTAAAGGGTCGCCTCGAAACAGCTGCAAAAACACAGATTGCACTCTCGTCCTTATCCAATTACACAAAGCACATTTTGGCGGGCACTTTTAAAGCAAATTTTGGAAAAGTTCGAGCTTGAAGAATGCCAGCAAAAGTGGTGTGAAAGACGGGGCGCTTTTTTGGGTTTGGATTTAGAATCCATACAACTGGTTCCATTATTCCATTTTTGCTCGGCTCATCATCCTTTCGGCGTGGTCTCATTGTCGCGACTCACACTCTATTTGGTTTGGCCGCCTGTTTGTCCTTTCGGTGATTTTGGACCAAATTCATATTTTTGGACGTGAGGAACATTTGTAGCTTTTGAAAGAATTTTGTTTGTCCAACTTTTGCGAATTCCAAGCACTCCAATTCGGTCTGCTTATCTTTGAGCTTTCTCTATGATTGCGTAGGTTTTGGCTTTTAATCTTTTTCGTTTTGTTAGTTTTTTGATCCGCTCTGATTGATATGGATGGGTTTGGCTGCAACGTTGAACGTTGCAGAATTCGAAGTTGACGTTTTAAGTTTGAGTTTACGAAATAGGCGCTTAAAGCCTTTTTATTTGTTTTGTAAGCGAGTGATTAAAATGCGATGTATTGAATTTCAAGCAAATTGCTGAAAACTTCGTCGAAATTCCAATTTGTCACGAGCCGTTTTTCAAAATGCCAGTTAAAAAACCCGAAAGTCTGCGGAACAAAATCATAGGTTGTCAACCGCGCCAACTCCAAAAGCAACAATTGTCGTGATCAGTTCATGCACCAGCATCCAAAAACCTGCCTTGTCATCTATCAATCTTCCGCTGAGGCCAGCATTGAAAACCGTTTTTTGCTGTTGAAAACCCGCATGTAGTGTGCCATCTTGATTGGGCCGCAAGGACATTGTTCGATTTGTTTGGCCGTCATTTCGGTGATTTATTCTTTCGCGTCTCACTTCAACTGCCATTTGTTTCGGTTATGATTTGGCTGTTAAGTGAAGACTAATGGATTGACTTAAAAGTTCTTTTTGTGTAGTGTTTAGTTTGCTCATCGTAACGGCACTTTCGGAATCTTCTCAAATTTTGCAGTCACTTCTTTTTGCAGAGTCACTTAATTCACTTAATGAGTGTGCCGGCGACTTAATGGATTTCAACGAGAAGTGTCTCCTGAGATTGTTGGTCACAACTCTTTGTTGTTTGTTCGCGCACTAAAGCGGCCAAGGAATTTAATTTGGCGCAACAAAGTGTGTAGAGCACGCTGGACAACAATGGAGCTTTATTTGGTGGGTGTGAAAGCTCACTTCTTGACGTCCCTGGACGCACACAATCCGTGAACACTATACAATTTAAGTAAGTGGGATTTTAGTGGAGATTAGCGTTTATGTAGGGTCCCCTCATTCCTTCCCTTTAATTTAATTCCTTCCCTTTAATTTGATTTCAAGAATATTTTGATTTCTCCTATCTTTCCAAGTTTTTGTTCTAAATTGTTTATTTGCTGCACACTAGCAGATTTGTTCGCGTCTTGGCCTCGACTGAAATCGATCCGATCCGATTGTTGTCTTGGTTGGGGAGGAATGGAGAAGCACGACAGCTTGTCAATGTATATGTGTGAAGTTGAATTCTTTTTTCAGTATGACTTTCAAAGTTGCATTTTTCTCATTCTTTTCAGTTTCGTTTAATAATTAGGGTTCGTTGTAGCATGATCTCCTTGGCGCTTGAGTAAATATTTTTGATGCTTATTGTGCGCAAAGACCACGGAAATGGTCACTTTGTTTAGACGCGCTAATTCTTCCCACATTCGGCAATTTTCGAGGCCGACGCAAATTACTTTGGCAAACAAAATTGTGGGGTCTTTTTCGCAGTTTAGCTCGCTCACTGGCAGTCAATTAGTGTGAATTTCAATTAACACTTTCACTTTATGATTAAGCTTCTCGTTTTTGATTGTTTACTGGAGAAGCGTGTAAGTTGTCTTAAAGCTATTAAACTCCATTCATGAACTAGCTAGTCAAAAATCTATGCAACAAATTGGGTGCAAAACTCGACGACATCCATTGAAAGGAGACAAATTTGAGGCCACAATTCATTAGACGCCAATTCGCTGTCTTTAGCCACCACTCTTAACAAGCAGTTTACATTTCATCTGCAGGCACGTAAGCAACTTCTATTTAGTGCACACATTGAGACGCTCTTTGACTTCCTTCTCCGATTATTCAAAAACTATGAAACGATGTCAAAGTTCTTCGGATTCTTTGAAATGCTTTTTTAACAAACCGCCTCTGTTATTTTAACTGTCTAATTGGATCAATAGGATTCACGCTCATTGCCGACTACACGATCCGGTTTCCTGCGACGATTAATTAAAAAGAAACACGGAAACTCGAGGATTATTAGAGAGCACCGATTGAAACATTCCCCGGCACTGATTTCGCTTGCTCGTCTAATTATGCAAATTGCTTGTTTTATTCCGTTTCGAGACAACTTTTTACAGGGCAAAAAACGTCGACTGCTTCATTAGAATTCCCCAGCCGTGCTTCTTCGAGTTTCTTGAGTTTTTTCGAGAGCCAATTTAATTTATTTATGCAACTTTTGGCTTATCATTAATTGCATTTCTTATCTTTACACTCGCTGTAAACATGTTTTGTGTGGCCGTCGCTTCATTGTTGTGTTTCTATAAATCACGAGTCAGCAAATATTTACAATAGACTTTTAAAGTTTAAGTCTAAAGACATTTTTTGTGTTTTACGGATGCTGTGCCGCGAATAAACGCAACTACCGCCATAAAAACTTGCGTGCAGTGGGCAACAACAGTTTTGAGGGGTTTTGTAGACTGGTTGCCTTCCGAGAAACGCGGACAATTGCTTCCCATTTTGAGAACTTGTTTTCAAACCCTTTTCCACTGTTTATGATTGATTTCTGTCTTTTGATTAGTGAACCTTGGCATTCAAACGCTTCTCACAATTAGACAAGTTTGTTGTAAAGTTTCAGCCCTAAGATCTCGATTAAAGTTCCAACTTGTTGTACAAATGCTGTCTTTCCAGTATTCTGGTTCGACTTTCCAGCCCGCTTGACAAAAATAAAGCGCACCGGAAGACGCGTTGCGTGTCTAACTATTCGTCCAAATCCTTGTGAATAATTCATAGCTCGGCACTGATTCCGGTCTTTCCGCTACTCATCATTCTTCGGCTAATTGGTCGTCGTCAAGGCTCTGAGATGCTGAATGAGGATGCTCGGCAACCGGGATGAACCTGTTCAATGACCGACCACTTTTGTGATGACCGTGAGCGCAGTCCATTAATTGAAAACTTTGAGGTCAATTCAATAGGTACGCAAACGACCTTGTTCATCTTGTGTGTGGAGGAACACGCGGATTAATGCGCGTGAACATGGCGCATACTTTGTGGATCAGCCAAAAATAGTTCGAGACTTTGCGACCAAATAGCTTCTCATGTGAACACAAAACGTTGTTCTTTATGATATTAGTTGTGAGAAAGTGAACGTACAGTTAAGCGATTCGTGCTGTTGCTAGGATTCAATTAATTTGTGCTTTTAAACTTTTAGCAAGCTCGAGTAATGTACTCAAGTATTGACGTTGCTTCTGCTAGTTGCCGTCAGAAAAAGTTAGCAACACAGCCGATAAGGTCGACGAACACAAAATTCACTTTTTTGTTTGTTTGTTATGACTTCCCTTTCGGTTTACTAGTTTCTTTTGCGTTCGGAACGTGAATGATTGCCGCCGGTTTACTGCATCACTACCTTTTTCGTCTCTAATTAAATTGCGCATTTCTCGTCTCGTTTGATTGTCTTTTTGATTTTTGTGGTACTTGACACAAAACGCCCTTTTGACACTGCGCTCTTGCCGCAAAACCCTAATTGCCTTATTAGTTTGACTTCTTCGACTGAAAACAATCAACTATCTTTTGGTGTTTTGGTTAGTTTTGTAAGCTTTCACGTAGTGTTCAATGTCATTTCGAATAGAATTCACGAACGATTGCACAACAGTCAACGGAAATAATCCACTTACTGGCTGTTGTTTTTTCTGCGTCCGCCTACCACGTACAGTCTGTGTTCAGGGCGAAACTTCATCATCAAAAGTGATTTCCCGATTTCTGGTGGTGCGGAAGTTTCGCGGTCACCGGCTCTGCGCACTCCATTAAAGGTTGAATATATTGGCGCTCAGGCAGCCCCGGTATGCTCTCGCTGCAACGATTTTACACGTCGATTCCATACACAACCCCGAATTAACTTCGTTTTGTGTAAGGTGCGCGGTTTCCACAACGTTTCGTAAGCTGTGCCCGGAGCTGTAAATTGCGCTGGGACAGGTTTGTCTCTCGTTTAAAACGTCTAATGAGGTGTTGGCAATCGACAAGACTGGTTTGTTCTGTACATGTTCGAGTTTTTGATTGTTGACTTCTCAATAACATTTCTTCTTTAACAACGTTTCTACTTTTAACAAGCAGTTCGAACAAGTCCGTTTACAGTCAGAGTTTTGCGTTTGTTCGCAGCACTGCTATTACACTAAAGCGCCATTCAACACCCAATCACTCTACCCAACTCAAAATAGTACGTTGAAAGAAGCCGTTGGCAGCAGCAGTCAAACATGTGATTGTTGCTGGAACTTGTTGTTTTGTTATTGTGTTTTCGGCTGTCGATCGCTGTTTTGGTCAAAGCAGTTGGCGCGAGCCTTTATCATTGAAGCGCTCCGGAAGGTGTAGATTTCTGCGGGTCGGTATTATTTGCTTATGCGGGAAGTAGTATGATTTGCCGGGACAAATACGGGTCGCAATCTATTCGAAGCGACTCAAATGTTGCAACAAATTCCATAACAAATGTTGTCGACTTTTTGAAGTTTGCCTATTGTTGTAGACGCCTGTTTAAAACTTGTAGTACGAAGTTTCCACAAACCGATCCGATTATGTTGGTGACGAGTTATTGTGCAGTCCATATGCAATCGGAGCGCCACATCCCTCAACAACAATAGGCGAGCAACCTAGTCGCAAGTCTGTGCATATTTTGAGCGTGGTCAGTTTTTGTATGTCTCCGAGTTCACAACTTTCATATTTGTACACTCGTCAAATGAGTTGATTTAATTGAACTAATAACTTTTTATGTTTCTTTACTCCATAGACAGTAGTTGTGCGCGTCCGGTCCCTCTCGTTTTGGCTCCGGCTAAAAGCCCATCTTCCGGTCTCCTCCAACTCATGCAAATGCACTTCCGTCCTTGTTTTATTAGGCCAATTGTTGGCGACTAGGAGACGAATCAATTCAGTGTGGAGCGCAGTCGAGCATTATACACATGCGTTGATTCTGGTCGCAACTTGTCGCGAGCAAATAACCAAATAACTGAATAACCGAATAACTGGTATTCAATCAACGCGGCTACTGTATTTCGTGTAACTTGCTGATTTAATTACTAAATAGCTTGTTTGCAGGCATTGTTAATTGATTCTTAAAGTTGGTCGCTGGACAAAACGGGCAAGGACATGCTACTCGCAACAAACAACGGCGACTTCGACTCAAATGATCCGGCGAATCTATACTTGGCACAACTATATGCTGCTCAACAACAAGCTGTAACCTCAATGAACACAAAGGTATAAACAACAAGTCTCTATGTAGACAATTCACTCGTTTAGGGCATTGATCAAAATGGCCATGGAGCTGCAACATCTTCTTCGCCATCTTCGAGTTCCGACTCGGGCGCCAATGCCACTGCTAATCTAACAGTGACAGCAAATGGAGTCCTTGAATCGAAGACCAACTTGATTGTTAACTATTTGGTAGTTTAGAATGTTCATATTTGTAACTTCGTTTAATTCCAGCCGCATAGCATGTCGCAAGACGAGGTCAGATCGTTGTTCAGCAGCATGGGCGAAATAGAGAGCTGCAAACTGGTCAGAGATAAAGCAACGGGTAAGTGTTTGTTTGTTGAACACAAGCGAGTGTCTCTTTTGATGATTTCAAAGACACAATGTCCGTCATAAACTATTCTTTGGTTGATTCTTAGTTCGGAGTTTCTTGATCCAATGTCCGACAAAAAGTTATGATTTCGATTATGTTTCAACTTGGTTCAATTTGTCCACGTTTTGAGCTTTTTTATTTTAAAATTTAACCTCCGAAGCTTTGGGACTCGTTTGTTTGACAAGCATTTGAAGGCATTTCCTACTTGTAAAATTAACGAAAACTCAAGTCTAATTAAACCGAAAACTCGCTTTGACAAAGTGACACTCTCTTGATTGTTTCTTACAATTCTGATTTTTAAATTTTTCGGCCAAAGTTTGGGTTTTGCATTTGTGAAGTATGTAAATACCATGGACGCCGCAAGAGCTCAGCAAAGCTTGAATGGACTGCGACTCCAGAACAAGACGATAAAAGTGAGTTTTGCTTTAATGTTTCGATTACACCAGTGGGCTTAACATAGAGAGAAAGTTTTGTTTGAAAACGGCCTTGGTTAATTACTGTGACTTTTCGTTCGTTTCTTTTGATAGTGCTTACGTATTGGGTTCGAATTGAGTTGAGCATCGCCGCTAAGTGCATAATTGAATTTTAGCTGCTATGCTAGACTGAAAGACTTTAAATGTTCTAATGCGGACTTTAATCCAAAGTGTCTTAGGTGTCCCATGCACGACCAACACATGAAACAATCAAAGGAGCAAATTTGTACGTCAGTGGCCTTCCTCGATCAATGACTCAACCAGAACTGGAAAAATTGTTTATTCCGTTCGGTAACATCATTACTTCGAGAATTCTTTCTGATAATGTAACAGGTAAAAAAGAAACAACGTGTCTTTTAAACGACTTTGAGCTGTTCAGGTCTATCGAAAGGTGTTGGCTTTGTACGCTTTGATAGGAAGAAAGAAGCTGAAGTTGCAATTGAAAAACTGAATGGGAGCACTCCGGCTGGCTTCACTGAACCGATGCAAGTGAAATTTGCAAACAATCCGGCGTCTACTTCACAAAAAGCGATGCTCCATGTTTGTTTTTGAAACAGTAACTTAAGTTGAAGATAAAACTTTTAGATGGCTCAAGCTGCTTCCCTCATGCCTTTGACTGTTTTGCAAGCAGCATCTGCATTAACAACAACACCTAATGGAGCGGCAGCAGTTAGAAGAGTGCCTGCACAAACGGTTGGCGGCCCAATTCATCATCAAGCTCAAGTTGGCCGCTTTCGTTATTCACCAATCGGCGCATCGGGTCTTGCCACTACGGTCAATCCTTCGGCATCAGCGTTGACAAATCCGGGTATCGTTGCAGGAATGCCAACAGCTGATCTATTAACTACAAGTGCCTTGCTCCAAATGCAACAACAGCAATTGGCTGCTCTTCAACAGGCTGCTTTGGTACAGCAGGTGCAAGTTAATCCAGTTGCAAACGGCGGAGTTTTGGCAGGATCAATGGGCGCTCCAGGTATTTAAATGCTGACTCTAAATCTCAAACAAAGTTGTATTTAGAAATTTTTATTTGTAACTTGTCGCCAGAAACAGAGGAATCGACACTTTGGCAATTGTTTGGTCCTTTTGGAGCTGTTATTTCGGTAAAGCTGGTAAAAGACTTCACTACAAACAAGTGCAAAGGCTACGGTTTCGTCACGTTGAGCAGCTACGAGAACTCGCTATCAGCCATTAATGCTTTGAATGGAACTCAACTGGGCAACCGCACTTTGCAAGTATCTTTCAAGTCTCAACATCCAACAATGCTACTTCGTTGAAAAGTCCGTGTGATAAGCAGATCAACTTTCCTAAAATTTCCTCGCCGAAAAGGTTGTCAAAAGCCGGTTGAATCCAATTTTCTATTTTCTCTTGTAAATCCATTCCTCGCATTGTTAGTCAGTTTTCTAGCTCCAGTAGGGTCTTGAATAGCCTGTAAACAATAGATCCAAAAGTAGGTTTTCAGCGCCAGTACTCATAATTGTTAGCCACGTTATTTTAATAATTCCGTCACCTGTAAATTCAATTCCGCCAATTTCAAAAGAGCTTTGATTTTCTCTCAACAACTGTGATAATAAAAGATAAAGTTTCTTATAGAAAATTGGCTGCGATTTAAGCTTGCGCGTTCGAATAACCCTTTGTTGTGTGCTTTTATGTTTCTTTTCGATGATTGAATCATTCAGTTTTATGTTCATTGAACGTCCGTGTTGTCCAATCTTATTTACGTCAAAGTTTAAGTTACTACTGCTTTCTTCAGTTAATCAACAATACCCGCTTATTTAGTTCAATTGCTTCGAGTTAATTTAGTTCTCTTTCGTTTTAATAAAAGTTGGTAGCCTAAATTACTTTCAATAATTTATTACGTCAAAGAGATAAGAATGAACAACTGACAAGTAAGTATACAAGTACCCGACCAACATGGACAGTTTGTTCCATATTTAATTAATAAGCTTTCGCGCTTGGTCCTCAGAGGCTTTGTCTGCCATAATTCTTAGTGAAACCCCGACTTCGGGAATGCTTGATAAATACAGTAAACAGTCAATCAATTCTCTCGCTGTCGCAGCGGGCCGGCCCCGATGGAGGGCTCCACGATCTTTTTATACTGAATACATATACTAATAGGCTACATTTCTTCTTATTTATTGAACACATTAAATACAAAACACATAATAGAACTGCGGCGTTCTATTACTTTTACACCGTATCTTCTGAGAATGAGTGATCTGATAGATTTTCGCTGAGATCCACGTCGTTTTCTGCCAAAACCTTCGGATCCAATGTACGGAATTCGTGCGAACCACAAGCTCTAAAATGAAAATTAATAAGACCGCAGACACTTTAAAAGTTACCGTTTAGGCTTTTTGAGTGGTAATCGTCCAGAGAGATTAGTTAAGATTTCACGAAGCGTGTGCATGTCTTCCGGCTTTTGAAGATCCAAATCAATAGGCTGATAGTCGGGCGCTTTGAATTCGAATAATTGAAATCAACTCCAACGGTGGCAACAAATATGGCGTTTTGTCATTAATCGGTTTCATGTTCTCGTCCTAAACACATAAAAATTAATAGCTGAACAATTGCAAAGCTTTTACCTTGAATCCAATTTCCAATGGTGCAACAACAGATTCTTGATAGCCTTCAGCAACAGTCACCAAAAATCTCGGCTCAACTGCAAGAGTCCACAAAAATCGGAAGCCTTGGAAGTAACAACGGTTGTCGTAAATTGAATGGCCGTAAATCGGGAAGAATGAAATCAACAATGAAGCCAACGACATATTTGATGAACCAAGTCCCGTATCGTCCATTGCCCAAAAACAAAAGACCAAGACACATGTTAGAGACAATATGAGCTGAATACAGTGTGCTCTCTTTTGGCGCTTCTGTGAAATGAGTGTTAGAATTTCGAACACGACGGAATTGCTTGACCAAAGAAACATCGCCACTTCCTGCATTAACCTAAAGATCCAATGATGTTTTAGAAATTTAAAAACTCTACTCACAATTGCCAAAGCACTCATCATGACATTGATACAAGTAACATAAGTATTCGTTCCACAAATCTTCATCTTCGAATCAATTTCGTCTTCTTTCTCAAAATCGTCAACTAACTCATTAAACCATTGAAGCTAAAAGTCAAGGTTGATTATAAAGATAGAACTAAAGCTCTTACAAGTATTCTTGTCGTTCTTTCATCACGAGTTGATGTGTATTTTAAAGCCATTGCAAAACAAGCACCAGTTCGAACATAAATATATGACTGAAAATTACAAACTAACTCTTCGAAGCTTTAAAAGCAAACTTACTCTTAAAAGCATCGGCAAGTCAGCATCAGTTGCATTTTTCTTTCCACCATAGCTTCGCAAAACAACTGGAATTTGTTTCTCAACCCATTGAGCTGTATTCGAAATTGAATCAAACATAATCAAGCATGAAGCCAATGTACGAAGCATAATCACATCGGGTCGAATGAGTCTGATGTAATAGATTTTTGAAGGAACAACCAGTTTCTTAGCAATCTGCTCCAAATTTGTACGCATATAAACAAGTGCAAAGGCAACACAAGCAGCAGGCGAACTCAAATGAATGTTGATTGTACTTAACTCAGAAACCTAAAGCCAAATGAGTAAAGATTGTTAATTTTTGGAAGCTTACATGTGAACTTGCGGCAGCAACGTTGCTTGCAATAGCATTTGGGTTTCCGGCCGCGCCAGCAACTCCTCCGCCGCCTAAATAGAAAAGATGTAAATGGACAATTTAAAAATCGGGTACCTGCTCCAGCAGCTGTCAAGAAATCGGCTCGTTGTCTATGATGATGTTGGTGCTGAGTTGGCAAGAATTTTTGATCTGAACGCGACATTCCACAAGAACAACAACCTTTTTGTGCAACCGAACACATGTCTTTTTGATAGTTGACAATGCACAAATCTCGTCGACCTCCATTCAACAATAAGAACAAACGTTCGTGAAAACTCAAATGATGATTGCTTGCAGAGCTCTTTTCAAGTAATTCAATTTCGCGTCCTTTGCCTAAAATTTAAGCTTTAATATTCAATAGAGTTGATGATTGAATTGATTACCCAAATTAATAAGACCAACTGCAAAACCAGCCGATAACACATAAGCGTAACGTTCAGAAGCCAAGTCAGTTTCAAAGAATGTCTCTTTCGACATTTGATTGATCAAATCGTTGGTCAATTGTGAGTTCATGCTCTTTGCAAATAAGTATCCCAATGACAACAAAGCGACTGTTTGAATGACCGGCTCAATTCGAAAATCACATAACGTTGGTTGAAGCAAGAATGGCAAATGCGCATAAATCATTTTATTGATCTGAAATGGGGCCAGTTTAAGCTATGTCAGTTTAATATAACTTACGTAAAAGTTTGAAGTGCCACGATAAGCAACTGAAGTCCCCAAAAGCAAAGACACGACAACAAGCTTGTCGCTCAACGACAAAAATTCATGCAAATCAAACGGATTAACGCTCATGCTTTGTCCAGATAAACCAGCAGCCAAAATAAACCCTGCCAATGCGGGCGAGCACTCTTTGTTTTCTTTAATTTTCGAAAAGACCCATTCCCAATCAACAACACTCGGGCCTTCATCTTCAGTGTCTATTTGTCTAAAAACAGTTGAACATTTATAATCAAGTAAAGTGTTTAAGTACCTTCTCGAATGGTGATCTTCATAAAAACTGTACGAATCGATGTGCTTTTGTGTTTGACTAGCAATAACTTGTCCAACGCGTTTCAGTTCTTTTGCAGCTCTTGTCGGGTCAGTCAAGCCAAAATGCTTGTTGTCGGAGTAGTTCAAAATAGTAGCCAATCCTCGAGAAACGCCGTTGTAAAAGTTTGCCCATTCCATCATTTGTTTGTAAGCCTAAAAATTTGCGTAAATTATGCTACTGAATTTCTCTTTTGTTTTTTCAGTTGATTCAAAGATGGTTTGCAATCTTGTTCGCGACGGGTATTTCAAACTGCGCAAAAAGCTCAGTTCTATGCCACATGTTCCGACTTTGATTCTTTCAGCCGTCTTTTGGTGGTTCTATCAGGTAATTTCAAAAGCCATCAACACTTTTAAATCTAATTTGATTACAGTTCTATGCATGCGGATTTCTGGCCTTTATTGAAGAAGCTTGGTATTGCCAAATCGTTTACGGGTTCCTTGTGTTTGGCGGAATTGGAATGATGACTGGAAGCGTTTATGGAACTACTCTTCAACGTTATTCCTCTAATACCCAGCAAATTTTCAATAGGAGAAGATTTCTTCAAACAATCACAAGAAGAAAGAAACAGACGCGCCAACGAAGTCATCGACAAAGCTGGATTGAATCGCTATCACGTGTAAGCTTCCTAGTAATTTACTTGTTTTAATAAATTTAGTACTAAGCTTTGTCCGACTTGTAAAATCGTGCGGCCAGAACGTGCACATCATTGTGCAATTTGTAATCTCTGCACGCCTAGAATGGATCATCATTGTGTAGTTTTGCGTAAGTCAAGGTTTTAATTCAATTTTGTACTAACTTCATTTTAGATAAGTGCATTCACAACAAGAATCAGAAGCAGTTCACTCTCTTTTTCTTTTGGATGTGCTTCTCGCTAGCTTTTGGAATTATGAGCTTCCATCCGTATATTATGCGCTCATACAAAGAAGCACCGAAAGAAGTGAAGGAAACAGGCTGGCTGAATTATCCAATTGCACTCTACACTTGGCACTACACGCGTTATCTTGGAGTAAGCTTTATGAGTCTGGCGTGGAGAATCAATTTTGTTTTTAGAAATTTGATGAATTCCCAATGATTACAAGTTCTCTGGTTATCACCACAATTTTAACCTATTTTGTGAGTTTGTCGTTTATGTTTCACTCTCTTATTTCATTTTTAGCTGATAGTTATGTTCGGCGGCCTTTTGATTAACTTCACGTGGTTCTGCAACATTCGTAATGGCACAATTTTGGATTGCAACAAAGCAATGATACCAAGCAATACTTTTCCGTGGGTCACTCGCAGAGTAATTGTTTTTGGATTCAACTCATTACTTTATAGTTTTTAGAGGACGAATACTAGATGCTTCCGGAAGCCTACTAAGTTGCAAAACTTTCAAGTCATATTTGGCAAGGATTGGCGATTTTGGGTTATACCCATCGCAATTTCAGACAACGATGGATGGCTACACAGTTGTGATTGCGAGTTGACAGTTGTAAAGATTGTATGACAGATTATGAATAAATGATATAATCATTACCAATTTTGCTGGAGGTTGATCTTGAATTGGATACCTAAAAGACAAAGTCAGTATTATAAAAATCTGTTAGACTCTTACTCAAGTTTCATGTTGTTTGGACTGATCTTTCCATGTAAGCAAATCTTCTCAGTTATTGCAACTTCCATCGGTTCGGCTTGCTTTGAATGAAAATTGAGGAGAGCAGCACCAAATGAGCGTGTGATTGTTCTTAATGCGACATTCAATAAGAATTTTTCTTGATACTCGCGAAGTTGAGAATCAGACATAGTTGTAGAAATTCGAAGATCCTAAATTTACTTTCTACATTGATACTGTTTTACATCACAACTTACCGGAATCAAGACTGGCTTTGAAGAATCAAGCATAGTGTTCACATTGCTAACTCGGATGTCAGTCGGCCATCGCATTTTTATCCATTGACCAATTTCGGATTGTGTTGGCAAAACTCTAAAAACAAATTTGATCACAATACTGCAAGCAAAGCGCACCTTAGTTTGTTTCGTTGAATGTTGTTTAAGACCGGTTCAACTAATGGTCTTTTTGTTGCAAATTCCATGTCAAAGGGCTCACACAGCTGATCAATAACATCAAATGAAATCTTCTGATCGTTCAACACAACACGCGGAGATTGTCTCAACGGAACAATTTGCAATTTCTTCAGTTCAGGATAGAGTTCGACATACAAATTAGAAGCCAATTGGATGTTATAAAGACCAGCCATAATGAAAAGCGGTTGTGCCATTGATCTCCGAGCTCGCAAAACACATGTGTCCTTGTTACGTTTCAGTGAGTCGAAAAACTTGTGCAACGCTTGAAACACCAAACCAACATGGTCAACACTTATGAACGACTCTCGTTTTGAAGCTTTGGCCTCAACTCTTTGTGCTTGAACCAAAGGCTTCTCATCTGGCTTCAATTGCCCCAAAAATGCATTCAAGAACTAAACTTAATAATTAACAATGCTCAATTGAATAAAAGCGTACTGAATATTTCCCGTCTTCTTCTTTTTTGATTTTTGGCTTATTTTCCATAGATCTGCGCATTTCATTTCCTTCTTTGGCCTTTTTGATCTAAATGCAAGAAATTAAACATTGAAATGCCAAAGAATACACTTGCCAAATTTGTAAATGGGAAGTTAGTCGGATTGATGCCAATAGCTTCAAACAAAGACTCAAAAAGCAACGCAATTTCTAATTCGACCATTTGAGAAAACTCTTCTTGAACATATCGATATGTATTTCTGCACAACCATTCTTTTTCAAACTCCAATTTGTTGCGATCAGACAATGAACTCAAAATTGTGTCATGCAAACGCTTTCCCATTAAAGTCGTTGTGCCCGGATTCAACTGAACTTTGACAAGTTGAAACACATTAGACGAAGCTTCTTTAATTGGCATAACAAATTCATCTTCGGACAAAGGCGGTTGAGAATAGCCCTTCAGTGATTTTGGCAGTGGACTGCTGTAAGGCACTCGTTGATTTGGTTGACTGTTTGATTGTCTAATCAACTTCAAAGTACTTTCAAACGGGTCTGGCGAGTTTTGTCGCTTCTGGGGTGAAATAACTCCACGTCGAGCTTTCTTCGAAGCAGGCTCTTTTGTTGGTGACGGTTCAACAGTTGGCCGAAATTCAGCAATCTAAATATTGTTCATTTAATTTTAGTTGCCAAATCAGGCATTACCAATTCAAATTCAGTCCCTTCACGGCAAATAAGTTGATGCACATAATTCAAACCCAACAATTCTGGCTCTCTGATTACGCATGAAACAGACAAATCGGCTATTTTCTTGACTCCTGAGTATAATGTGAAAAGAACAGGCGAATTTTGTACTGCAATCCAGAACTTTGTACCCTGAAAACAAGTAATTACTCGCTGTTTCATCTTGTTTTTTAAAGATTTTAATGATAATTATTCAAAGCTATTGTTTGTTTTATCAGTTGTGCATCTTGTTATTGCTTTTGTTAGAAGTTAACCCAAACGATTATCGAAAACCGCATTTAATTTGAGCAATTATGAACGATTTTAAGTTTTGTGCGAATTTCTGTTGGTGTAGGCGTGGCTTGCAATGGTTTCGAAATTATTATTCGCGTATGCGTATCCAACAATCAGTATTCACATCGGCGCGGATGCAGTTCGGCCGCCTTTTTACCCTCTCTTTGTTTTTTATGACGCGCTTGCGGAGTCAGTTTTTGAGCACCAAGCAGCTATTTGATTGTTTTACGGTGGGAGTGTTTGAAAGCCGCGTCGGAACAAGACATTCTTAACTTTAAAGAGACACCTAGACTGTTTGAGCAATCTATGAACATGATTTAGTAATTTACTGGATCCTCTAAGTGTGATGCTAAGCTGAGTTGAGTGAATTTATTCCGAGTACATAATGGCGCTCAATGCCACAATGTTTGAGGCGAGAACCGGTGATTTGGAGTAGAGCAGCAGCAAACATAAGACATTGTTGTCGATGTGTCGGATAGATGAGTAGTCGTGCTGGCCGGTCGACTTTTCTTTCAAAATGCTCTGCTATTTCTAATTTATAAAATGAATTCGTGGAGTTAATTTACTCTGCATAAAACTCACAAAATTGTGTAAAGTTTTATTTTGTCAATTAGGCGACATTATTTAACAAATTTGTTCACTTATTCGGATTCTGTTGAATCCATTCAATTTATCGATTTTTGTGTGTGCATTTCAGACATAGCGCATTTTTAGTTCGCATGGCGTCCTTGAGTTCATTCCCAGAGTAACATACCGTATTTGAATGAGTTGATTGTGTTTTAAGTGGAAATCTTTATATTCGCATGGAATTGGAGTATATAAGGGCTTCCGGGAAGGGTCATGCTCATTCTAGTTTTCATTTTTAAAAATTAGTTACTCGGGATTGACCTGTTTCGGCCTGCTCGTTTTCTTCTCTCCGATGCATTTATTTGGCGCGCTTTTCGAACGCTAATTTATATGTGTGTACGCCCGCAAACATTTCCCTCGTACTGTGTTGCCCATCGTGTGCATTTCGTGTAACTCTTAAATTTTCATTAAACTCTTGAATATTTTCAGTTTCTGCTTCACTCATCCTCCGACTCAAGCTTCAATGGCCCGTACTAAGCAAACTGCTCGTAAATCCACAGGTGGCAAGGCACCTCGCAAGCAATTGGCTACAAAGGCGGCTCGCAAATCAGCACCGGCTGCCGGTAAATTCGAATTAAAACTATCTTAACTTATTTAAACATTCTAGGTGGAGTGAAGAAGCCTCATCGCTATCGTCCAGGCACTGTCGCCCTTCGTGAGATCCGTCGCTACCAAAAGTCAACTGAATTGTTGATCCGCAAATTGCCATTCCAGCGCTTGGTCCGTGAAATTGCCCAGGACTTCAAGACCGATCTCCGCTTCCAGTCGGCTGCGATTGGTGCGTTGCAAGAAGCTGCCGAAGCCTATTTGGTTGGCTTGTTCGAAGGTAACTATCACTTAACAATCTATCAAATAAACTGCCAATTTTAGACACTAACTTGTGCGCCATCCACGCTAAGCGCGTCACTATCATGCCGAAGGACATCCAATTGGCCCGGCGCATTCGAGGAGAACGTGCTTAATTTGCCACACACCCTATTTGTTTTCTTATATTGTAAATGAACCCCAATTATATATGTAACTTTTGATCTTTAATAAAGACTTACTAATAACGGAATAGCATGAGAAGCTTGAATTGTTGACACTTTGGAGATTGCATTGCTTCTGAGGTTTTCATGATACGGAAAGATCTTGACCAATTTATTGCCCGGCACATTGAAGACGAAAAAATTGCGATCGTTCAAGTCAGATGTAATGAAGGTCTGCGTCGGTTTGTTAGTCACACACGAATTCTAAAATCAACAAATATATCTCAAACAACTAAGCTAGTAAATAGTTACAATTTGCTCTGTGATTTCTTTTTCCAACTTTGTACGAGATCTGTTACTTCGTTGAGCAATAGGCGCAGACGTTTGAAGTGGTGAAAGAATAGGCAATCTTGAAGGACTTTTTCCACTCAATCTTGTAACTTCATCCGTCCAAACACATTCCAAAATAATTTCAACTGCATTCGGATCAAATTCTTTCTCGCCAGTAATCAAAGTCAATATTAGTGCAGCCTTTGTGGAATCCACACGTTGATGCTGAGATGCGTTCTGAGCTAAACAAAAATGTTTAGATGTCAAATACATTAAAGAGCTTACACAAATTTGCAAATACACGTCCAGTTGAATTCATCGTTTGGCTAATATCAAGTCTTGACGGCGTGAAGGTTTCATTTACAGTAGATGCCTTTCGATACCTAGTTCGCCAGCTACTTTGCGATTGACTTCCAGTAAAATTCAATGCTGATCGTTGAGTCAAAGCACTCTTGTCTAAACAAAGTAATCACGAGTATTCAAAAACCCTGGTACTTACTTGCAATTGGCGTAAATGGTATGATAGGACTTATGTGCGGTAAAATGTCGGCATTTGAATTATCCATTATGGCAGTTGATTCCATTAAATGTTCTCGAGCTGTTTGCTTTTCTGACTCAGAACATAATCGAACATTGAACAAGTAGTTAGTGTTTTCATCGATATCATAACCCAAAACAAATTTCGATTCCATAATCGCTTGAATAAGTTGAATCTTTCGATGCATAAAAATAAACGGCTTGTGCTCTCCATCTAAATTTCAAACACTAAATTGAACATATGTTGAAATTCTGATTACCTTTCAAACGGCACAAGACTGGTAAAAGTTCGCTGTACGGATGCGACAACGAGTAAAGAATATTTGGTCCTCTTGAACTACTAAAAGTTTCAATAAGTAAAGCGAGCTCAAAATAAATTCACTTACTCTGAATCATCATTTTCGGAACGCACCAACAACAATCCATGAACAGTCGGCAAAACTTGCTGAATTTTGATTGGCAAGCAATTTGTGTGACATTCATTCGTTTCAATGCAAATCAATTTCAATTCATCTTCTGACGCAATACATAAGTACGGAGAAGGCTGAGAGGCAGTACCAAAATCATGATAAAATGCCTAAAAGCTGGCATAACCTTGAAACCTTCGAAAACAACTTACATTTAGTATTGGTTTGTTCGAAAAATGAGTGCGTAAAAGAACATCGGTTGATGCACGATAAACATTAGCTTGACTTCCTTGATAAACAACTCGTTCCAAAATCTTTCCATCAACCAATCGATAAGCAATATTCAAAAGCTCCTAAATCAGCATTGTCAATTTGTTCAACGTTTATTTCAAGTTTTTATTTGGAAGTTTACTTAAAGTCAACAATTTTCAAAAGTTCAAACTTACATTAACCGGCTTAACCGTTTCGATTTTTTGTGGCACAATCATGGGATCAACTTCAAACATTCATCCAACAATTGAAAGCCAATAACAGAAACGCCGAACTAAAAACAAAATTGAAAAAACACAAGTTGCCAAAATTTGAACAAAAAAACGCCGCCTTGTCTCACACAGAATTTCTCTTTCGTCTTTTACGTTTAGATCAACGCTGTGCTTGCTCATCGCTGTCCAAGAAATCAAGAGCCATGCTTTGCTCGTTTAATTACGTGGATCTATGATTGCCACCCTTTAATTGTTGTTATCTCCCAATTAGTTGATTTCTAGCTTTTCGTTTCCTTGTGTTTTTAACTCCGATCACTTTTGACTGATCTCATTTTAGAATATCCACAAAACATTTAATTTATATCCTTGAAGCAAATTGTCTAGAATTGGGTGCGGTTTAGGATTTTTTAAATGCAAACAGCCGATGGTTATTCGTGAAGATCTGATGCGTCGGAGCGCCGCTGATTTGCAAGAGCTGCACCTCGAATTTCCAAGTCCAGCTGATTTCTTGTTGCTTGAATATTCGCGGCCTTTGCGCTCGAAATTCGTGTTTTGTTTTAAAGATGGAGTGCGTTAGGTTAGAGCGGCGATCAGTGACTTCTCTGACAATTGACAAAATGAGCCGGCTAAACGCAACTCATCATCTGGATCGGCTCAAGCGCTTTTTGTTCGGAAATTGGCTCCAATCTCGGCGTTGTTGACTTCTTGAGAGGTTGGGAATTAGAATGGAGGAAATATTGAATTAATTAGCGCATCATCCAAGAAACGTTTTGAGTTCACAGTCAACTTTGGCTTTTTTTGCCTTCTTTTAATTGCACCGCAATTTCCTCCAACCGAAACGGATCTTGAACGTTTGGGCGAAAGGCGCTGGTTTTGCACTCGCCCTTTGTTGTGCACGGCTATTTCCTGGCTGGCTTGCGGTGTGTATCTTCTTCAATGCCCGTCCGCTCCTATCAATTTTGCATATTTCGTTGCTTTGTTTGTGCGACTTGCTTTAATAACAACACCGACTGGATATTGATCTTTTAGTGGCGAACACTATTTGTTTATATTAGCACTCGATTTTGGCCCCTCCTGATTCTAAATTGACTATTTGTGCGTTGATAAACGTTGCGCTTTCCGCTGATTCATTGATTGTGAAACCGGCGTGCGTCCCTCAACAGTGTAATAGTTGAAAATTTCAGCTTCGGGTCATTTATGATGCAGACTTTAAAGGTAAGTGTTGTGTGGTTGACTTTTAGAAGTTTCAAAACTTTGATTACTCATGTTGCTTTTGATGATAAGTCTGATTTCAGTGCGTAGTCGTTGGTGATGGCGCTGTCGGCAAGGTAATATCAAAAATTAATCAAATTCAAAAGTAATAATCTCATTTACAGACCTGCTTACTCATCTCATACACAACCAACAAATTTCCATCCGAATATGTGCCAACGTAATAGTTTTGCCATTAAACTTACGCAAAAATGTTGCTTGAAAAATGCAAATTGTTACTTGCGTCCAAATAACCGAAAAAATGTCAAGCGAAACGTGTGCAAACTCTTTAATTTTTCTTAGCCTGTTGTAGAAATTTAACAAAACAATGCTCTTTTTGCTTGTCGGCAACAAAGACTGTACTCTTTGTGCAACGCGTTCAAAAATTTAGCAACTAGCCTTTGATTCTCAAAAGTTTAGCAACAACACGTTTCCTTTGGTCCACCTTAGGTGAAATTTCCTTATTTTTTGTCTTTATTTAGTCGTGGGACATGAAGTGTTGTTGCTAAACTTTTGAGAATCAAAGGTCTGTTGCTAAACTTTTTTTATGCAGTGTATTCGACAACTACGCGGTAATTTCTTTAATTTCTTACTTGATGCTAAACATTTTGTTTTGTAGGTGACTGTGATGATTGGAGGTGAACCTTACACATTGGGTTTATTTGATACTGCCGGACAAGAAGACTACGACCGCCTTAGACCGCTTTCATATCCGCAAACTGACGTGTTCCTTGTTTGTTTTTCGGTTGTTGCTCCTGCTTCTTATGAAAACGTCAGAGAAAAAGTATGTTCTTTAAAATCATTACGCTGAATAATTATGCTAATTTCTAGTGGGTTCCCGAAATTGCTCATCACTGCACGAGGACGCCGTTTTTATTGGTCGGAACGCAAGTTGATTTGAGAGACGACATTGGAGTTGTGGAAAAGTTGGCTAAAAACAAGCAACGTCCTATCTCAACGGACGTAAGTCGTTTTAATCTATTTAAAACAACTTACCTAGTTAATCTTTAGATGGGTGAACGTTTGGCCCGTGAACTCAAAGCGGTTAAATACGTTGAATGCAGTGCGTTGACTCAAGTAAACTTTTATTTAAATTAAACACTAAAACATCAAACAATTTTCAGAAAGGACTGAAGAACGTGTTCGAGTGAGTTTTTTCCTCCAAATACAATTTGTCAAGCTTTAACGAACCCATTTTGATACCTGAAAGAAATAAGCTTAGTAACTGAAATCAAGTTCAAAAACGCAAGTCAAAATGTTAGGTTTGCACTTCCAAAATAAATTGCAAACATAGTAAAAGCAAAACTGAAATCAACAACATCTCACCTCGAAGTTTCCGAAATAATTAAAGTTTGAGTTGAATCAAAAAGTTTTTAATTATGTTAACTACTGTTCATAATCAAACAATAATTTAGCGAAGCCATTCTTGCGGCCTTGGAGCCACCTCAGCCGGAGAAGAAACGAAAGTGCGTCATTCTTTAAATGTGCATAACGCCTTCATGGATCTTGCGCTCAACAAAACGGCAATCTGCCAACTTCTTTGTCTTTTCCGATTTTATATAGTTAAGTGACTACCAAAGTATATTTATTCCACCTGACTGTTGGTTCTTTGTTTAGAATTCGTTTCCACAATCGGGGTTATTTAAATCTATATTGCCTTTTATCCAAAATAGCGTCATCAAATCGGGCTTCTCTCATCATCGAGTTTTAAACACGTGAGGTGTTTGCCTTATTAATGTTCTAATAATTTAGTGCTTTGTTTGTGGCCTGGTTATTAAACTATTGTCATTTTTGTTTGAATAAACTTGCACACAACTCTTCTCTCGGATAACTTTAACATTCAAAGCATGCAAGTCATGCAAAACTTCCTTGTTGGTCATTATGAAACTTTAGCCGAACATGTTTGCGCTCATCTCCGCTCATATTCAGAAACGTTTTCGTCAATAAAAAGCTTCGCAAAGCGACGGCTATTTTGCGCATTCTCCTCGAATCAGCGGCACTCGACCGGATCAAACGTAATTTTGTTGTTGAGCAACTGTTCGATTGTGTTGTTTCATCTTCCGCCAACAAATGGCTATTCACCGGAGCTTTGAATGCCGTCAATGTTTGCTTTGGTCGATTGGCAGTAGTCAATTGAATTAATTCCCCGGTGTTATGTGTTGTTGTTGCTCTCGATTGAATGGAAACGGGTTTGCAGAGCGGATGCGCCCTCAGCGAAGTGTTCTCTGGACTCAAATGCGGAGGCACTAGTGAGCGCTCTTCAAGTTTTTCTTTGAGAAATCAGTCGACTACTCTTCGATTACATTGCTCGGCTTTCAAACTTCGAGTTTAATCGCGTAGTTTATGAGTTGTTTGTCTGCTTAGACTTTGAATGCAAGAACAGCTGTATGTTGAGGTTCGGATTAGGGTCGACTTTTTGTTGTACATGAGTTTGGTGTTTAGTGTTATTTTGCATTTGTTGCTTCGCGATCTTTGTATAGTTGAGTTGACGTTTAGTTTTATGGCTTTTAGTTGCAAAATGCACCGAGTAGCGCCAATTGATGCGAAAGACAACTTGAGCACAAATGAGCGGCCAAGACAACGACGCGGTGTTAAAGAGTTCTTTAGAAAATACTTCTTGGAAGGTATGCCTTTTAAACAAGTTGTTCATATGATTATGATGTTGATTTCAGGACAAAAACTTGACGAGGCTGTTCAAAATGAAATTGACTTTAACCGAAAGAACTTGCCCTTCCACGAAAAGTATCGAAAATTCATTGCGGTGCTGATACCTTTTATATTTTTTCAACTATGTTGGTGGAGCCTTGCAATTCGTTATGACCTATTTCAACTGTTTCCCACAAGATATGCTCTTTCTGTGACTATGGTCTTTGGAGCCTTTATAGCCGGGTCTACATCCGAGGGTGGCGGAGCAGTTGCATTTCCAGTTATGACCCTTCTGTTGCATATCAGTCCTGAAGTCAGCAGAGATTATTCGTTGATGATCCAAAGTGTTGGAATGGCATCTAGCAGCTTTGCAATTATGTGGATGAAGATAAAAATAGAGTAAAATCCACGCTTAGTTCCAACTTACAGCCTACATTTAGATACCACTCAATTATCTTTTCAAGTTTGGGCGCTGCGTTGAGTATTATTCTTGGTGTTCAATTCTGGGATGACGTTTTAACCGGTCCGCAGAAGAAAATGATATTTGTGTCAATTTGGTTTTCTTTTGCAATATCGCTTTTGATTTTGAATCTTCAACGCAAACGAATAGTTTATGACTCCATCCCACACTTCAATTGGTGGAAAGCACTTGTTTTATTCGGAACAGGATTCTTTGGAGGTAAGCGTAACTGTAAATGCATTTAAAATCTTATAATTTAGGCTTGCTATCTGCATTTAGCGGTTCGGGTGTGGACATTTGCAGTTTTTCGATGTTGACATTATTGTTTCGAGTTAGCGAAAAGGTTGCGACTCCGACGAGTGTTATTTTAATGTTCTTGAACACATGTGTTGGATTCTATTGGAGGCAATTAATGATGAGCGGGATTTCAACGCTTGCATGGGAGTATTTTGCAGTTAGTGTGCCAGTTGTTGTTACAATGAGTCCCATAGGCGCCTTCGTGTCAAGTCACGTACATCGCCAAGTGTTGGCAGTATTCATTTATGTGCTGGAAACTGCCGCTCTTATTGGATTCCTTGTGACCAGGCCTGCAGTTATGCTCGTCATAGTTGGAGCGATTATCATTGCTATTGGCACTGCATTCTTCTTCGGCATCAGTCAGCTTGGCAGAATTATAAGCGACCGCATCGAGTCAAAGCGACTGGACATTCACGACGCAAGCACAAGCAGTCCTCAACAAAACTCAACCGTCTCCTCAACTTTCGATTTGGGCGCATGATAGATCTCCTCGTAAATCAACTAATTTGACACGAAACACCAAAGAGCATAACTCTTAACTCAAACCGCAAGTTTAAAGCGGTGTTTGTACATAATGTCGCCGTGCAATGCACCAATACGCAATTTATTGATATTAAGCCAAAACAGTAATAAATTAAGTTGAGTGCTGAGACATTGTTGTCAAATAAAAGGCCTTCTCTCTATTTTTAGGTATCCAAATGCTCCGCTAAGTACAATAAAGTATACGGAGTAAACAGTAAAGCAAGCCGTTAAAATAAGAAAGAACGATTTACAGAACCTTCTGCGAAATTCACGGAACTTGCTAATTGGAAAGAATAAAGGATAATCTGTAATGCGAAATCCCAGGTTTTGCAATTTGACGAGTGAAATGGAACTTCTAAATTTAGGGTTTGAAGAAATAACAGTGTTGATTGCAAGAGTGGAAAGTCTAGCCGGCTCTCTAAATTTATTTAGAAATTGTTTTCGTGACACTAACAAAACTTGCCTAATCAAAAGGCGGTAAACAAGGGTTCTGTAGCTTTTTATGTGATGAATAAAAAGAATAATTGAATTGCTGTGTGGATCAAACCGATGTTTAACATCCAGGATGCCGTCAATCGAGCATTCAGCAGAAAACTTCAAACTTTTCCAGGTCCGAGTTGCCAAATCAAGTGTTATTAGATGCCTGTGAGTTTTCTTTCCAATTCGAACAAGCAGCGTTATGAATAGTTGTTGACTTATGAAATTCCATGCTCCGTCAACCACGTTTATGTTGTCAATTCCATCTTCACATTCAAATATTGGACTCAACGGGATCTCGGCGACCGAGCCAGTCATTATGTTTATCCTATACATTCGCTTCAAATGCCACAGTTTTGTAAGCGAGTATCCAAAGAAGTAAATACAACTTCCAGACAATATTGAATATCGAACAGAAAGAATGTCGCGAGGAATCATAATCAAAGTCCGTTTATCTGGGTCAAAGACATCAACAATCCACATATTTTGGCCGCCTTAAATTGAAAATGTGCTAATTTTGTCGAACTTGGCATACCGTTAATAAAATTAGCGTAAATTCCGACGTGTCTCAAAGAAACTTGTTGGACATAATTTAGAATTCCCGTTTCGAATGGCGGGACATCTTGAGGTTCAGTAATCATAAAAGGCGTTGTTCGTAAAACATTAACGGTCATATTCATGTAGTCCAAAGCGCATTCAGCTAAAGAAACTCTGGATTTTCCGCAGTATTCTTTGTAAACAAGAATTACTCGTGTGGAGTCAATTATCATCAAAAACAGAAACCAGGTATAGGGCCGAGGTAAACTGAGTTTTCTAAGAAGAATCAAAATGATATAAGCATTTATTTGCTCAAAACTTACCGTCTGGCTTTCCAAATGAGATCATAAATGATAAGCGAATCCAAAGTAACTTGAATGATAAAACTGCCACTAATGTCCAAACAAAAGATATTTTCAGTCATAGCTGTTTCTTTGTTATACGAAAATTCAGGCGTTGAAGGAAATTTACGAATTACTTGCTCATCTTTCTGTTGTTTTGTCATTGTAGTTCAAGCAGAACTGCTGAAAAGCTAAGTAATTAAAGAACAATGTTGTGAAGCAAACATTAATTGAACAAGAAATGTGTAAGTTCTCGGACAGACTACATATTGATTAAGCCTTTTTGGCCTACAAACATGAATAGCCCGCAAAGGCGAGTACTTCCATTGAAAGTGACCACACACGTTCATTTACAAATTTTACTCACAAGTTTTGAAAGCTCAAGTAGTTTAAAACAGCAACTCAACGCGACGTCTTTTTAACAGGAACTAAATTCAAAATTCTATTGTCACAGCAAAATGATACTTTTGTTCAAATGTGAGCTTAAACGCCACGTAAAATGCATGCCGTGCTCAAAAAGCATACTAATTAAACGCCTGGCAACATATAGACACTGAATATTATAGCGTCTAAACTCACATCAATGTGATAACCAGTAATTAAGTTAAATGCCAGACCATCTATTTCATAAGAAGTTGTATAGCAAAGCAAACAATGACAAAACGCAACAACGAAAAAGAATTTTCGCAACTTTAAATGAAAAATGTTTTCTGTCGTTCATCTTTATTTAACATTTCAATGTACAAAAACGACAGATTATGAAGCATTTAACGGTGTTTTATTACGGGTGCGAATATAACGTCTGATTTGTGGAAGCTGATGGACCTTTTCAGTAAACTTCACCAGGGTCGGATACTTTTTAAGTATGAACGGCTCATACTCTTCGATTGTTGTAAAGAATTCACTGATTGCAAAGTCGACCCACGTAACTGATTTGCCTCAAATCAAAGAAATTAGTTAAAGTCGAGATTGCAAAATAACTTGCCAAAGAATCCACTGTGATTTTCATCTAGCAGTTTTACATAAATTGTGGAAGTATTTGTCGACTAAAATAAACATTGGTTTGAATGTTTACAAAATTAAAACTAAGTACCTGCTGGCAAGAAGACATTTTTTCGAAGCTGATCCTAAACAACACCGTTAAAGTTTTTAATTGAATTTCAAAACAACTTTATTTCCCTCTCGATATTCGCCAAGCACGTAAATGTATGGAGAAATATCAGTCACGACATTTCTGAAAATAAGCATTTAATAGGCCAACGGACTAATTTAGAAACAGAATTCACCTGTGAAACTCGGCAACTTCGTCTACTTTTGCTTAAAAACATCGATTAGCTTGAAACTGTTAAAATATTAATAAGACTCATCTGATCCCACTCATCTTGACCAATCAATCCGAACTTTCGCGCCAAGTATCTTGAAATTGCTAAATCAAAGTTTGATAGCTCAAATCAATATTGCTGATACATACCGTAGCATTGACCAAGTTGTTTGCCATCAACTTCCTGTAGAAGAAGACTTTAAGAAAAGAAAGAATTTCAAAGCTCACAAGTATTGGGATCTTTCCAAACGTTGTCTTTCCGCGAATTCTATAAGTGGATTTATAAGTTCGATAAACTTGAACATTACTAACCGTAACCACTGTTTCTTGCTTATGCGCTCATCGACAAAACTTTCATTGGCATATCGGAATATCAGTCGAATGGCCTCGCACAAACCTCTAGCATCGAAATAAATCGAAAACAATGAACTTTATTGGCTACCTTTTAGGTTAATTTTACCAGTTTGTAGTGAGGTTGAGACTCGATTGTCAATTGTAGTTGATTGGGTGAAAAGCTGTTTACAGAGTCTCCAGCCAACCTCATTGAAACGCCGCCCAGTTCTTTGTCAATCTGTAAAACAAAAATAGAAAGTTGTTTTGAGAATGAAGAAAAGTTTGAAAATTGGGGATTAACTTCGGTTTCTTCTTTCGATGACTCGAAATAATAAGTTTGTACGCTGGCGCTTTAGGTAAAGTGATACGGAGGGTAGCCTCAACAAGAATGCCTATTAAGATAGAATCTAGGTGCTTACTTCGTTTTCTTCCTGTGCATCTAATTCTTCTGGCAATCCAGTTGTAGTTGAGCGTTCGGTGGTGGTTGTTTTTGTTGTTTTAGCAGTTGTCTCCCTTTCAATAGACTCTTCAACCGGTTCATTTTCATTAGCTATGATAGGGACTGATGCTTCCAAACTGAACGCAGTTTCAATATGAGTTGTCTGCTGGCCGCTTGGTAATCGAACTAGTTGGGAGGGGAGTAATGGAATAAACGGCACAATTTCTTGAGATTTGGATTTAAAAGTAGACTTTGAGAACTTCTGGCCGTTAAATACATTTGGACCCGAAGTTGTTGCAATCAGTGTTGATGGAAGAACTGGGCTTTTACGCAAAAGTTGACCATTAGTTTTATCGGGTCTTAAAAATCGGCGCTTTTCATCTCCGGAAAACGACTCGAAGGGATTGCTAATTATTGCGAAGCAAAACAACGGGAAAGTTAGAAATAAAAGTACCGACAGTAACCACATCTTGTAAGCTCAAACTTCTCCTCGAACAATAACATAAATCCAGAAAACGTTAACACATAAAAGCATAGGGCGGAGCGCGTAAACTTCAGCAGCGTGCATTGGTCAGATGGGCAAACAAGTCAGAGTGACCAATTGCTTCAAGCCACAAACTTACGTGCTGACCAAATATTTGCAAACAAGGAAGTAAAACAGTTAGCGTTTCAACAATGCTACTATTCAAAACTTGACGTCCAACAACACACAAACAAACAGTTTATTGATGCGTAACGTACAAATTGCCATACTTTGATATGGAAACTTTAAAAAATTTATTCACAACAATAAATACCAGTCAAAGAAGTAGAAGACATCAAGTTGCAATTCTTGAAATTCCAGATGCCGCAAGCCACAACAGCAATGCAACGCCAATAACCGTAAGACAAATTAGGACGGAGTCTGTCTGCTTATCTTTCGATCCTCGTCGGACTTTAGTAGATCGATTTTTAGGCTTTTTGCTCTCTAAACAACAAAGTCTGTGTTGATTCTTTAAACTTCTCGAACTCACCCGAAACAACAGAACTTTCTTCTTCGTCTTTTTCGTTTTGATTAAAAATGTCTGACGAAGAAGCTTCCTCCTTGTTCAGTTGATTTAACGCTTGAAATTTGCTCTCAAATTTGAACACTGTCGAAACAACCATGTTGTCATTTGAAGATGATCTTGTGGCCGGCGAAGAACGAGGTTTGTTGGAAGTTCGTTTCACGTTGATAAACCAGTCAGAAGTAGATTTCAGTTGTTTCATTTGTTTCACGGGTTCGTTTTTGCATGACACATCTTTAGCATAGTCGGAACTTCTGGCAATTACGTCTAAACGAATACAATAAAATTAGAGCAGCGAATAAAGGTAAACCTTTTCGATTGCTTGCTTTGACAGGATTTAAACCAATAACATTTGGTAGTGGTGCGTTGTTGTGCGTCGAATCAGTATTGTTGCGCTGAGGTTTTCTTCTTCTTTTGCTTCACGGGTGTAAATTGTTGATCATTCTCCGATGATTTGTTGGATGCTTGAGAAGATACAGACTTTAGTGAAGAAGTTGGAGAAGAAAGTTTGCTTGACGGATAAAATTCCGGAGCATTAACGTTAAATTTAATACACGTTGCAGTGTTGCGAGTGGGTGAGCGTTTTTGTACGGAAGCTGAAACTAATTAAATTGTAAAATGATCAATAAACAGCAAAAGTTACAAGTGTAAGTGGACGGCACATTAACTTCGAATATAGAACGCGGCAGAACCCCGTGTTTGCTTGCAGCTGAAGGTAAGTAAAACGCATCATTTCTGTTCCTCAAATCACCCAAGATCAATTTACTAGACTCGTCATAATTAATGCTTGGCTTCGAACAGTCTAAAAGATTGGTTAGTAAAGCAGTTATTTTGCAACTACTTACCTTCTTTCCACGAACAAAATCCTTCATCATCCAAAAGATCACCCAGCAAATGACGTTCAGTAGCATTGTCTACTTCGAAGTAGCTAGCACTCATTTTCTCTACACATAACAAGGACTCGCGGCAAGCAAGGAAGCACAGAACGGGCAAAGTCAAAGCCCAACAAAAAATAAGAAACAAAGTTGAAAGAAACGTCGTGGCTGAAATTGAGAAGATTTAAAAGTTGATATAAAGTTTTAAAAGAACAATAAACGCAAAACATGATTAGACAAAGCAAAGATTGGAGTTTATAAAAAGTCAAGTTTGTGAAACGGAACGCTTATAATATTTGTTGCTACGACTGCAGCGGTGGAACTCAAGAAGCAGCGGAGAAAAATAAACAAAGAACGGCTTTGTGGATCAGCCAGTTCTGATAAATTCGCATGGATCATTTGAACAAAAAGCGGGCCACACGAGGTGACATGCTCGAAAATTTCAGTGAAGAATAAAATAAGCGCTTCAAATTGTGCAGAAAAAGAAAGTGTGTAGATTGAAAAGTCACAAGAAACCTCAAGATCTCTGAGATTTGCACACAAACGTGCCATGAATAATGAAATTAGACACCAACGGAGGGTATTCAAAAGAAGATCAAGAATAACACTTTTTCGGATTAATTGCCCGCAAATAACTGCTCTTTTGGTCGGCCACTTCCAAAACACTTGCGGTATTAACCCTCGACCGGTAAAAACAGATACACTTTCGCTTTCATAAATCCACACGACCCGACTAATTGCCTACAAGTTAACGAACGTGCTAGCGTTTAAAATTGCATGAATAAGACAATTAACAATAGCATAATCACGCAAGCCAGCCACTTCCAGATTTGAGAAGTTGTTGATTTGTAGTCAGCTCAAATAGGTCAGACAAATTGCCTTAACGTCGTTTGGCTTTTTGTTTGAACACGATGAACACCGTAAAGGCGCAGTGAGTGCACGCAAACATCCAAAAACGGCCATTTAAAATGTTGCATGCCAATATGGAATTTGCATAAAAAATTAGAAACAATTGGGCGTTCACGGGCCATCGAATTTAAACAGATACCGAGTACATTTCATAAACAGTGTGCCTTCCAGCACTTGGCCGGAGATTGAAAAGCTAAATTAGTTAAGGATTACTGCCGTGTGCGTTTTTCACATCCTATACATTAATCCATTAATCTAACCATATTTACACAAACGTGGACAGAAACGCAAGTTGAGAATAACCCAAATTTGTGGCTTGGCACCTATCTAATTGACTCGGACGAAAATTGGCTACTACTTGCAGTCAAAGTACCTAGAGACAACTTGGCAGCGAAGACAAAGGATCAAGAGAAGAAGCGCTCACTAAACGGATCATACTCGTTGCTCAATGGAATAAGTCGGCTACAAAAATAGGCCGGGAAACTTGCATTTGCGTAGCAGACAGTTTTCCTTAGTCCCGTTTGCCATCACTTTGCACAAGGCCGAATTGGCTGCCAATTTTTCGTTTGCAAGCGAGGAAGAGAAAAACTTGTTTCGTCGTTTGAATGTCCATAAAGTTTTCACAAATCTTCCCGAAGATGGCGCACTGGATAATGTGTCTTTTTGTTGGGCCTATTTAGTTTGGAAAAATTGATATTTAAAACCGAAGACTTCTAGACGGAACACAAATTGAAGTGACGCAGTTCTAACAAAAATTTCGGTTTTAAAATTATTCATTTAAGCACTTGGCTTGGTTCCGAACAGAATTAGTCAGCATGGAATAAACAAGTCAAAAACAAAGCACGCTTTCCCACGTTTTTCAGGCCATGAATGCACTCTGAATCCGATCCCTATCAGATTAAAAGAAGAGCGCTTTTAAATTATCGAATTCAAAAACAAAGTTTACAAATCAAAAATCCACAACTTGTTCCAAAGCGCTTCCTCCCTCTTTCCTATCAATCATTTGCGCTCCTCCCGGCCTTCAGCACAAGTGATTGGCATATTTTTATGAGCGAGCAACAACTAACCTGTTGTTTCCTCAAGGTAAATCCAATCAAGTGGTTTTGGGTGCACAAATGAGCAATTAAGAGGTGTCTCAATTAGTAGTGGACACGTTCACATTTGAGAAAGTTGGAAACGAGGTTGCGTGCCTGCCGGGTGTTGTTTGAACTCGATAAATGTCTCGTTAATTTCAAGAAATCGCATAATTATCAGAAAACGAACGCTTTAAAGCAGCGCCAGACATAAAACTATTGATTTCGTCGTGTGAAAAGACTGAAATGACTGATCCCAGAAATCAGCAAATAGAATGGAAAATCGTGGGAATTTCGGTGAATGTATTGTTTTTGTGACTTGGTTCGGATTGATGTTTTAAAATCAAGCAACACGACTAGTATTCGAATTGGAATGACAACGCAAAACAGTGACATGAATCATAACAAGTAGAAAGCCAAAAATTAGGGCTTTCAGCGCCACCGCAAAGCAAATTTAGCTTGCTGGAGACAGTTTGCGCACCATCTGTCGTTAGGCGGTGGCCGGAACGCGCGCCAGAAAATCGTGTGGCTATTACCGGACGCAGCTCCGAAGGCCATTTAAATCACTTCTTTGTTCCTTGGCGCTTTGCATGGGAAATGCTGCCAAGCGGCTCGAGATGACTTGTCTGCTTTTGCGCAACGGAGTGTTTTGAAATCGTGCCCCAATTTAATTAGATTTTAATTGGATTGGAGATTATTGTAAATCATAAAAGCAGCTTATCTAATACGATGTTGGGAGCTTTATAAATCACTTATTGAAATAAAGCTTTAACTGTTTTCGGCAAAAAACGTTCACACTGCAGTTGCGCAATCACAAGCAATTTCAGTCTGCGTTTTATTGCTTTGTTAAAGACTGTTGTTGTTAAAAGTTGTTGCTAGAAGAAGTTTCAAAACAATTTGCAACAAAGTTGCATTAGCTGCATTAGTTGAATTAATTGAATTGAAGTTGTGTAACAAAAATATTAACTAGTTTCAATGTTTGATTGAGTGCATTAAATTGTCAGAGTTTGAGTTCAATCGATTGCATTAAATCGTTAACACAACCTCAATTAAAGTGTTTCAACAACAAGACGTGCAGATGTAGAGGTTCACGCAAAAATTACCCACCGAAGTTGCATGGGAATTCACAGAGCAGCCTGTTTTGGTGACGCCTTTCTATTTTAAACGCCTTCATTGCCTCTTTGCCGATCAAGCAAGCACTCGACAAAACCAATTTATTGTCTCTTCTCCGATTGTTTACAGCATTGAGGGCGCCGATCAACAGCAACCAGAAAAGGTGGCATACAAGAAGAAGTAGGGCCAAACGTCTCATCTCCACTGCTTTTTGTTTGTTGCAAGCGCTTTCCATTCGCCTGTTTGTTGTTTTTCGGCCGTCCACTTCGAGGCTCTTCATGTTTTTGTTTTGCTGTTCGAATATGTTTAAAGCGGTAGAAACGCATAGAATTTAGCGCCAAACTTTATAGAAACTGTTGCTTTTACATTATTAGTCTAAATAGAATCTATACAACTTCTGTATATTTTCAATCTGCAAAAGATCGTTTTTGCAAAATTAAAAAACATGTTGTTTATTCGAACAAACAGTTCAAAAAGCAATTTTAATGATAAGAGTTTTTTCTATTTTTGTTTGCGTGCCTGTTTATTAGCTTCGTTTATTCAACAACTCTTTCAACTTCAATCTTTAACCAACGTGTTCTTCACGTGCTCTCCGCGTTTCTGTTTATTTTTTGTTTACGACAAACTGATGAAAGACGTTTAGATCAAACATGGCTGAGTATCCAGAGCCACCTAAGTTGAAGAATTTGTTGCATTTTGATGGCTATCTCCACAACTACAAAAACGAGATCTGTCGCCGCTACAAAGAATTCTGCGTTAGCTTGGACTTGATCGAAAGCGCCGAAGGCCTTGAACGTTTCACGACCAGCTACAATGAATACGGCATTCATGTTCAGCCGGATAACTCCATCTATTGTCTAGAATGGGCACCGGGTGCGGACGGATTGGCTCTTGTTGGAGATTTCAACAACTGGAACCAAGAGTCGCATCGATATGAACAGTTGGAGTTTGGAAAATGGAGATTGGTCATTGATCCGACCAGTGATGGCAAGCCGGCTATTCAGCACAATTCAATCATCAAGGTCCGTTGATACTTGTAGAATGTTTTAAATTTAAGCGTATTTTAGATTGTTGTGACCAAGGACGGAACCAATTACTTTAAGCTTTCGCCGTGGGCAACTTACGTCACCTGCGCAAAAGATTCTACTGTTTTCCATCAGCAATTCTACAATCCTCCTGAAAAGTACACAATCAAGTCAGCGCGTCCCAAAACACCGGAGTCGTTGCGTATCTACGAAGCTCATGTTGGAATTTCTAGTCAAGAAGGAAAAGTCAACGATTACAGAAACTTTGCGGATGAAGTTGTTCCTCGCATCAAACGACAAGGTATTCTGGCCTTTTTAGATCAAATGTATTCAATCATTTATTTCAGGATATAATACAATTCAACTTATGGCCGTGATGGAGCACGCTTATTATGCATCTTTCGGCTATCAAGTTACAAGTTTCTTTGCCGCTTCTTCTCGATGTGGAACCCCTTGTGACTTAAAGTATGTTCAATCATTTTTAAGTCAATATCAAAAATACCTTAGATATCTTGTTGACAAAGCGCACGAAGCCGGACTTACAATTCTCCTCGACGTTGTTCATTCACATGCATCCAAGAATGTTGAAGACGGTTTGAATCAATGGGACGGAACAGACGGAGGCTATTTCCACGACAATGTTCGAGGTTTCCACACTCTTTGGGATTCACGATTGTTCAATTACAATCAGTATGTTAATTTAAGTATTCGAAAGACTTTCATTAATTTGTTTAGAATTGAGACTCAACGCTTTTTGCTGTCGAATTTGCGTTGGTGGATTGACGAGTATCACTTTGATGGATTCAGATTCGATGGAGTCACGTCGATGATTTATCACTCGCATGGGTTTGTTTAATGATCTTTGATAGCTCAAAATTGAACAAACTTTATGGCGCATTTCGAATGTAGACAACGATAGTTTATTCCTTTTAATTACATAACATGGAAAATCTGCGTTCATTTAAAATGTTTAATTCTAAACTTAAACATTCAAATCAAAAAATTATGTCTAAAGGTTTTAATTAAATGCATTTCAGGATGAGCGACAGGTATCGTTTAAAACAGAGTTAACAACAGAATACTCCTTTTCAAACAAACGATTGGAATATTTTGAGTTAGTAGTTATCGATTACCTTAGTTCACAGCGAATTGATCTTTAACAAAACTAGAACAATTTTCCGATCTCCAGGACTTCAGAGTTGTTAACGTTCCATCAAATTTAAAGGGCAAAAAGCGAACATTAAATATTCAATCGTTTATTTGAAAATGAGTGTTCTTGCTCTCGAGTGTTCTGTTGCGAACTCTGTTATTTAAAACACTTTATAGCTTTGGCCACTACGATCATTGTAAGATTAGATACTAGCAACTTAAACTAATTCCAATGTTTTCAGACTTTGGTTTGAACGGCGACACTGATTCATTGGTCTATTTGATGTTGGCCAATCACATCCTCCACAAGTTATATCCATTTGTTACAACAATTGCCGAAGAAGTCTCTGGAATGCCTGGCTTGTGTCGTCCTGTGGAAGAAGGCGGTCAAGGATTCGACTATCGTTTGGTAATTGATTCTTTTGAAGACTGCCCTTTAAACTTTATTTTAGGCTATGGCAATTCCAGATGTAATCTAACTTTAAAACAAAATAGTCTTTATTACAATCTTCATTTCTAGCTGTGGATCAAACTTTTGAAGCATTTCCGCGATGAAGACTGGGAAATTGCTAAGGTACTTCCTGTAGATGGTTGACATTTTAATTAAAACATGTGTTAAGGTTGTTCACGAACTGGAAAATCGACGTTACGGAGAGAAACACGTCGCTTACGCTGAAAGCCACGACCAAGCACTTGTTGGAGACAAAACTCTGTCATTTTGGTACATCATTTATTTATTGAATGTTCTTAACACTGCTTTTTAGGCTTATGGACAAAGAAATGTGTAAGTTAATTTGACATTAAGCGAGATTTGTGATGAAAAAAGAATCTTAACTGAGTTTATTAAGATGACTTTATGTCTGTTAATTCTCCGCTCACACCCATCATCGATCGAGGATTGGCTTTCCACAAATTGATTCGAATGTTAACTTATGGTTTGGGTGGAGAAGGCTTGGCTCAATTTTATCGGTAACGAATTTGGACATCCGGAGTGGCTGGACTTTCCTCGAATTGGCAATAACGAATCTTATCACTATTGCCGGCGTCAGTGGAATTTGGCCGATGATGATTTATTGCGGTACAAATTCCTCAACAACTTTGATCGTGCAATGAACACACTCGAGGAACAATTCCACTTTTTGAGTCGCGGACCAGTAAGTTCACAAACTTCAACATACATTCTAATTGCTTATAACTTTAGGCCTACGTCACTTGGAAACATCAAGACGATAAAGTAGTTGCATTCGAGCGCGCCGGACTTGTTTTTGTGTTCAATTTCAACAACAACAAAAGCTTTTCCGATTACAAGATTGGTGTGGAGCATCACGGCTAGTAAGTTTTAAAAGGTTTTAATTAACAACTTATTCAATTTCCAGCTACAAACTTGCACTCAACAGCGATGCCAAAGAGTTCGGCGGACATGATCGGTTGGATTCCAACCAAACGTACCAAACTTTCCCCGAAGGTTACGCTGGGCGACTAAACCACATTCCTGTCTATATGTAAGTCAACATTCAAAACAAAACGCTTAATCTCTTTCTTGCAGACCGACAAGAACAGTCATCGTGTTAAGCAAAACAGACTAAACATCTCGTCAACTAGGTTCTTCAAAGCATTATTAGATTTCTAGCCTTTTCAATTCTATATGCCTCGTTATTATTGTCAAGTGCCTTAGTCCCAACATTAAACTGTGTGCTCACTGTTACGCCAACTCCTTCGGGTTTCTGCAACAGATATTCATTCGGTTGTGCTATTTTTAAAGAAACAATAAATTTATTCACCCGTTAATTGAGAAAAATGCAAAAGAAACAAAAAAGATGAGTAAACAAAAAGGCCTGCTGTTTAGAGGTTGATAGTTGCACAAGTCGTCTTCACAAAAGCATATTGTGTTTTCCTTGGTGGCTATGAAGTTTTGCACCATTTCATCGTTAAAGCACTTCCCAGACATTCTGTGATGAAAAGGCCGTGGATCACGCCACATTCTTTGCCAACAGTCTCGGTACACAAATGGCTCGCCTGAATTTTAAGTACAAACTCAACTGTTAATTGTTATTTCAAGTAAAGACTCAATGCTCACCGTTCATGTGCCCTTTTAATTTTACACAAGCTCCTGGCTCTTTAGCAGTGTTTGGACAAACGTGAACTTTGGCACCACTAAAATTCGGATTATTTGCACTATTGCCGGCAGCATCAGCGCATCTTGCTACAAGTGCCGGTACATTCATTCCTGCGGCTTCAATAATATGCACTAAATCGGTAACATTTTGCCAAACAGTAGGCTGCAAAAACGGAGCTGTTGTTGGCTCCAAATTGCTTAATGAAAAGCAAGAATAGCATGCTACTTCGCCTTTAGATCGAGTCATTGGTGTTGCCGTGCGCATTGCATTTGGCAGAGAAGGCAAAATGAAAACTAAAAACGTTTCTCAACTTGATTACTTCGTTAAACAACTTACAAACACACAAAACTGCTTTGCTGCTGTTAATTAGCCAATTAAAATCAAGTTTACGTACCATCCATACAACAAAAGAGGAAACAACTCAACAACTTATTTAGATAGTCGCCTTCGATCTAAAAACACCCAAATCAGCTATTGTCGCAGTTCTGTCTCGAGTTTAATCCGCAAAAAGTGGAAATTCAATATGCAGTTGCAGCACTTCAAGTACTCAAGGCGGAACCTTACACGTAAAACAACGCTTCTCCTGTAAAATTTTGAGTGTTTTGTTGATTTTCTTGCAGACACTGAAAGTGTTCCGCCAACAGATATAAACTATAGACAGAACTTTTTGTATATAATTAGACTCGAGGAAACAAATCTGCAAACAATCAAAAAGCCGCCCTCTTTTTCGGCCAAGAATGAAAAATGTCGGTTCAAGCAAAATCAATTGTTCGACCCAGTCTATTGTTTTAAGTTTGAACTGAAAAGGTGAAACGGATTGGCAAGAAGATTTTCCGTCGTTCACTCACTCGATATTGGAAAAACCATGGGAAGCGAGCAAAAGTGGGCACTCAAGTCTGGAAAGGCACGTCATGTTTTTGGCTCACAAACATTAACACCTCAAAATGGAATGACCCGAGACCGCTGAAGCGCAAAACGCATTAGGGTTAGCGTAAGTCAAGTTATTTTGAGCATCTTGTAGTCGAAATAAGGAATTAAAGTAACTTGCCTTTAAACAAGTTTCAAGAACGCAAAGAAGGCCAAACTAACTTAAGAGCACAAAGTTATTGAAATTTCCGAACTCAAAGAACACGAGCTCAAACAAACAAAAAGCATTCGAAAGAAGTGCCCAAAAGTGGAGATGAATTTCACCGCCTTTGCAAAACCTTGATGTTTGTTGTTTGTTTGTGGGATCTACAAGTCGTGCGTTGGACGCTTCGAATTACAAAAAAGTTTCGGAAATTCATTGTGAGTCTGCAATTTTGAAAGAATTGGAGCACAAAGTCAATAAAGCTAACTGCCAAAAACAATCGTCAGCTATCGACAACAACGAATACACTAACTGTCTTACACACTCGCTCTACACGGAAAGAATTCAATTGGTGTGAGTGTTGAGAAAGTTCCGGCGTCTGGACACAAAAGTCGCGTAAAAGAAAGAAGTTGAGCAGTAAAAGTTGTCATGAAGAGCGGAATTCCTGACGTAAAAAGCATCAAAAGTCGGCGGCGCAGATTCTCGAACACTTAGCTTCGTTTTCCCCGTGACTGTCAAATGAGATTTGTTCGTGCGGTAAGGACAAAGATCTCGCCATAATTTGTTTTGCGGCTTTGTCTGAATTTTTTCTTCACTCAAAAACATTGTTGATTCAAAGAACAACAACTTCGAAACAAACCGCAAGCAATACAATAATTTATTCTTGATTAATGAATGATCTAATTTACAAAAGCTGAGTACTGCAATGGCATTTGAACTAGTTGTTTACATTTTTGAACGTGTAAGCCAAGTAAACTCTTGTTGTTTTCTGGACGCATTCGTCTTGATTAACACATTGATTACAGTGGGCTTTTCAGTCTCTGCAAACGATTGTTGAAGAGCACGTGTGATTTCGTTCTGAGTACGACACAAGACGCCTTTGCCGCCCAAGGCAGGTCCCATCAACTCGTAATTGCAGTCTGCCGAAAGGCCTGAATGGTTTAAATATTTAGTATTTGTTGTGGAATCCATTTACTTACCAGTTACTGGAATCTCCGTTGTGCGATCGCCACTCAACTGATCTTGAATCTCTTTGGTGAATCCGCTACTAATTCCGTTATTGTTGAGGACAACGACTGTAATTGGAAGCTTGTACCGAGCAATCGTCTCAAGCTCCATGGCCGAAAATCCGAAGGCTGAATCTCCTTGAACAACTAGAACTTTTGTCTCTTTCGAGTAGTCTCTGGCAATAAAACCCAGCCGCCAACGCATACCCCAATCCAACTCCCATGGTGCCAAAAGTTCCGGCATCCAATCGACGTCTAGGCAAATTGTTTAAAAGCATTGTTCGGCCAATGTCCATGGTGTTTGCGCCTTCATTTACAACTAGAACATCTTTGCCTTGAATGAAGTCTTTGATCTAAAACAAAAATGACGTTTGAGAGTGCTTTGCAATTAAAAAGCTTACTGGCTTGTACGCAGCATAATAATTTAAAGGAAGTGAATTGTCGTCGGTCATTTGTTGAACAACACGCAGATTCTTTTGACGACTAGCATCCAGTTGATGTAACCAAGTTGAGTTTCGGTCAAATGACCACGAATCGAGCTTACGGCGCAATGCTTCAACCGTTTCGCCAATGTCACCAAGCAAAGGAACTTCTGTGACTGCATTTTGATGGAACTCTTCGGCCCATATGTCAATACAAATCACTTTGACATTGCGCTGAAAACGTGGTGGTTTGCCAAAGTGAAGCATCCAATTCAAACGAGCTCCAACAAGCAGAACGAGATCTGCTTCTTTTAAGGCGCTAAACACATGAATGATATTAATGAACGTAGTGTTAAACTTACAAAGACCTAGCAGCTGCAACACTCAATTCATGCTCGTCAGGAAGAACGCCTTTGCCGCCTGGAGTATTCAAGAACGGTAACTTTGTGGCATGCACAAATTGACGGAGTTGTGTAGCTCCGCGTTCACTCCACTGCGCACCTTTGCCGACAATCAACTAAATAATATTAAAGCTTGTAAGCTTCAAGTGGTTGAAACTCACCAATGGCTTTTTAGCACTCTTGAGTAAAGAAATTGCATGAACAAGTTCCGAATCAGGCGGACGTGAAACAGGCGAGAAAAGAGGAACTTTTGGGACGGTTCTAAATTTAGTCTTTTAAAGTACCACAAGACTTTCAATTACGGAATTTCAGAGGCTTTTCCAGTTGTAAGAGGTAAGTTTCCTGGGATGTCGATGTAAGTGCAGCCCGGTCTGCCATACAAAGCAACTCTAACTGCCTAGAAGTTAATAGATCATATTTGTAAATACGTGTTTGATTACCTTCTCGACATGTTGAGGAATCTGCAACAAAGAAACATTAAAAGACCTTTTAAACAATGGCTTACGTCGCGAAGTGTCGTCGGCCTGCATGCGTGTTTACAATAAGGACGAGCTGCTTCTACTTGTGGCCATTCCTTAAACGATGTTTATTTCAAATCTTTTATTAGTATGTGTTACTTGAAATGCGCCTTGATTGTCGAACTAAAACAGAGAATTAAACAACTAACATAATCACTTTTAATTGGAACTTACTTCTATGTCTGAAGATCCGCCAATCACGATCAATGGCCTAAATCGTTGTTGTTTGTAATTTGTAGTTTTTACACATGCTTGCTTGCTAGTTTACTTAAGATTTTACGACTTGGGAAAACGTTTGTTATTAATTGCCGTTGATAAGTAAAAGAGCTGTGGCTAGTTGAGCGCTGTAATAAATGGGTAATAAAACGCCGTCAGTCCAAATTTGCGTGCGTTTATAAAGTAAACATTTTGAGAAGCTCGTCCTTGATACAAAAAGCTGATACTGTACAAGCAAGAACTGTTTTTATGAGATTTATAACTTGCCAACAGTTAAGTTGTGCATTTGCCATCCCGCAAACTGTATGAAGCATTCCTGGACCACTAACGACCAAACAGACGGCAGGTTTGCCAGTAAGATAGCCCATAGCTTGAGCTGCATAACTAAACAAGCTATGTTATTTAAATTCACCAAATTTGAGCTACTTACGCAGCAGCTTGCTCGTTTCTGCATCCAATGTACTTGATTCCAAGTGCTTGACACGCCAAACCTATTTCAATTACTGGGACTCCCACGATTCCAAAGATGTACTCAATACCCTGTAATGACGTTAATAAGCTACGTTAAGTGTACAATACCTGATGTTTCAATGACTCGGCAAGCACTTGCGCTCCACTGACTTCACTCATTTTGTCTCTAAACAAACAAAATTATTTAAAACGTTATTTAAATGCGAAAAGAGGCAACCGACAACTTTTGGTCAATAAACCAAAGCGAAATGCGCAATCAGCGTGCCTGTTAATAGATTTGCTCTGATAATGCCGAGCAATAAAAAACGCGAGCGATGGTCAAAAAGAAAGCACATTTGTTGTGGCTTTTCCGTTGATTACACAAGCCGCAAATGAAGCAATTAACATGGCGTGCCGAATTAAAGTGTTTCGAACTGCATTTACGTATCTTTGTGTGCTGCATACAATTAGATCATTTGCAAATTCTAAATCCCCACATGCCTTATTTGATCAACGAACGGACAACAATACACAAAAAGTACATTCCGTTGAGTAAATACAAAACAGAAGCACTCGTTTTGGTAACTGTTTGTTCATTCGGACATAAAAACCGAACATTTTCACTTATATTGCTCAAAAACCCGGATGTCGGCAAAAATGATGCAAACTGTTTTTCTTATTTTGCTGATCCAATTGGCTGTTGCTGTCTATGATCATCGTCCAGGCGAGCGCTACCAAACAATGTTACCAAACTTGAAATCAGAACAACAAGCACAACTGAAGCGCATAATTTACGACCAAACACAGACAAAAGGGCAAGTCTTTGAAAATGTTAAGAAGTGGATTTCAAATCAACCGCCAAACGTGCAGGTAAATTAAATTAATGTTTATTGTTGCTTATAGTTTAGTTCAGTACCAGTTCATTCGTGCACAGATTGACTTCAAACAGAAAGACGACGCTCGCAATCTTGCATTGAATGCAGTTGAGAAGATGGTTTCACAAGAAGCAAGAGCTTTCAATCAACACATTCGAGGCATTTATGACGATCAATTTATAACAGATCGGCAAACCTGCGAGGCTGTAAGCAACGCCATTTCCTCAACAACCGATGCTATTCGTCAAGAATTAAATATTGCACCGATGAACTGTGCTCGAGTGTTTGAGACTTTGGCTCACTGAATTCATTCGGAGCAAATGAATCGTTTAAAAATAAATGTTAACTTATTGCAGTCTGTTCTGATGTTTCAAAGATCAAACAACTCTACAGAATTTGTGTTTAGTCACTCTTTTTTCGAGTGTTTTCAAACAGCAGCTTGCAATGCTTATTATTTGAATTTGTGCGCAATTTCAAACTTTAAACATGAACTTTGCAAACAACTGCCTACGTAACGCGCACAAGTTCTTATTTGTTACATATGATCGAGCAAATTCATAAAATCAAAATGCGTGGCCACTTGAACCTTTTTGTTCTAAGTGGTGGAGTGTTTAAAAAACACTAATTTCGAGACCGCGTAAATACAGTCTCGCCAATCTTTAAAGATCTTTCACATTTGAAAATGAACCGCTTGCTTACAATTTGTGTCTGCTTATTTTTTGAAGCAGTTCTGTCCGCACCTATTTTTAATTACGTGCCTGGCGCTCTCTATTATACGTTTGCTCCAAATCTACGTTACGCCCAAAAGATTGAGTTAATGAAGATCGTCTTCAATCCAAAGCTGACCAAATCGACGGCATTAAAGCAAACACAAGATTGGGCTCACGAGCAGTCACCACTGACAGAGCAAATGCTGGACCGAGCAATCTACGATTATGAAAGTTGGATGCAGCTGGAAAACAACCAATTTTTTGATCACGCCGAAAAGTTTTCAGAAGAGTCTAAAAGTTTGGGACTTACAATTCGGGTTTGTTTAATTGTTACATAAAGCTTTGACGTTGGAAGTTTTTAGTCGACTCTGATGAACATGGATTTGAGCGAGTTTAAAACATGCCAGCTACTCAGTGAAAAGATATCCAGTGCATCCGAAGAAACAAGAAAAGAGCTGGGAGTTGAAAAAATCGACTGCAAGGAGATGTTTAAACGCTTACGACAAGTATTCGACGTTCACCTTTAGACCTTTATTCTTTATTTGCGTGCAAGTAATTTATTTTGTAGAAATGAATTTATTCGAAACAAATAAAGCCAATTCTGCCGGTATTCACAATACATTACTAGTCATTTTAATTACGGAACCCGTTGTGACTGCTCAAATGTGGATAAAATCACGGAGTCGCTGAACGAAGCCTCCAGTCGGTGAAGGCGGAGGTTTGGGAAATGCACCTTGATTGTGTTGAGCACCCGGTGGGCGAGCGTTAGAAAATGTGTTGCTACCTCCTTGCTTTTCGTGTGGGTGTTTTCCGTGCTGGTGAGAGTTTGATGGTTCTTTTTGATCACCTTCGGCCTACAAATACCTAAATTAACATAAATGCATGTAACTTTACACTTACAGTAACCATGCCGACCAAAACAAGGAGAGCCAAAACGGCGTACAAACTTTTAACCATTTTACTAAAATCAATAATTAGGCAACTTAGAATTTGATGATTTAAGCTATCTACTCTCAATTTCCTGCCTTTTTATTGACCTAATTTTAATTCAAAATTGGTGAACTTTGTTTAATCAGTTGCTCACTCGGCGCTCTCCTCGCCGCCTTGTTTTCGCCGAATTTGTGGGCCGTCATGGTTTGAGGATATAAACAGATTTATTGTTCACCGGAAAAGCAAACAAGTCCCGTTTTGATGATTAATTCGTAAAGTAGTTTACGTTTAAAGTCTGTTATAGTCAACGTAAAGAATCACCAAGAACGTTTGTTCGGTTGTTTTTCACTAAACAAACCACTTTGTTTGGAAGTTTCACAATAATGTGAATTGATTAAACAGAGGAGTCGTGATGTCATATTGAATTTTGCAAATGCAGATTTTGGAAATGTAAAACTTAATAACTCGATTTAATGTTATTAATTAACAGATAAGTTTAGACTTGCGATTGCATGAAATTTGTTAAAGGCGTTATGCAAAATGTAAAAAGAACTAAAACCTTCATTCGTGCATAAGATAACTAGATTAAAAACACCGTGCTGATTAACTTGCGATTTCAATATTTAATTTTTTCATTTTAGATCAACTGGGAAAATAGCGATTACACTTATGCTCATTGGTTGGGCCGCTGGAAAAGCTCCTTGAGTTCACTGTTCCTCGAAGTCACCGGCTCTTCAAGCGCGCAGTTCAACATTTTCTCACGATCAGGTCAAGAGGATATTGTAATGCATCTGTGATTTTTATATGATTAATAAACTATATATTTATTTGTGTTTTGTTTTGATTGAATTTTTGAACTGCAATGATTAGACTTTACTTCGAGAACAGCTGATTACGATTGAAATTGATGATATTGATCTGCGTGGTTGGAACTATGTTCGAATTTGCCCGGATAAAGTGTAATTAAATCTGTTTTGAAGTTATTTGGCAAGTTTAATAACTCGAAATGAATAAACTCTTGTCAAATATGTGTAGGCGTCCAAAGCCGGAACTATTTAGATGTTTTTTATTGTTCAATTAAAAAGAGTTTCTCTTCAAATGCGCATCGTTAAACAACAGTTAAAAGTACATCGTTTCGACAAAACGACACCCTCGGCGATTGTCTGGAGAGCCAACAAAGAAAACTCGTGAGCCGCCTAATAGGCCTGTTTTGTTAAATCCCATTTTTGATGAAGTCTTCCTTCCTTCATTGTTCAAACGGAAATGTGATTTAGTTCCGCTGCAAAGGCCGAAAGTCGTTGAATCGAATTCTCTCCATTTTTGCGCTCAGTGACGCTCGAGGCGACACGTTGTAAACTTTCAACTTGTGGGGAGATTTGATTATGGCCAGTGACAACAAAGTATTTATTGTTTTTCGGAATGTGTGTTTTGTTCAACTGGATTGTTTAAATTGGACAGTTGATTTGGAGTTTTTAGAAATGATGCTCGTTGTCTGTGGATTAGTCTTCCAAGACACGCAACTCTTTTCCAAAAACTTTCCACGGATTATTCTATCGTAGTTGACGCCAGCTTTTTGTCTGCCTTGCTTCCAAACAAACATATTAAATTAGTTAAGACGGAGCACGAGCAAAACAGAGCAACTCCGAATTAACATTTGGAGTCAATGCGTTTCGAGGTGGAATTAAAAGTGCAATTCGGCCAAAAGTTGTTTTGACTTTTCGATGCGGTGGCTTTGTACAATTCTAATTTTGGACTAGTTAAACAACCAGGATAAGTTTGAGCAAATCCAAACAACTTCAAATAACTCAGAGAAAACTAATAAGCTCAATTTGACGTAACTTCCTGTGTGCAGTTTTGCTGAAGAAAAGCATGCGCCGAAGCTTCCTTTTGATTTGTGCAGAAAGTAGAAAAATTATTTGTCTGTTCTTCTATTTTTAATTTGGCGGCTTTAATTTTTACGGTTGATTAAGTCAAAAGACATTTGCGTCACTTTTCGAAAGAAGTCCTCGTTTGGTCGCAACGACTCAACTTAATCTGCATTTCGTCCTCTTGCAAACGAATCAAAGTTCCGTTAATGGATGTTTTTAATAGAGTCACCGTTCTGCGAACCGGGTCTTTAATGAAATTTGTAGTTAGCAACAATGGTTTTTGGTCGTGAAACTCTTGGATCTTGCTTGTGGGTGTAAATTGCCGTAAACAATTCTTTATTTTTGTTTCTAATTGTTGTGGAGAGCGCGTGGTTTTCGCAAAGATTACAGGTTATTTAAAACTTTGGAGCCACCGTGGTCACGTTGTTTTCGTACTTTTAATTGGATTTCAAAATCATTGCTCCGAAATTATCATCCAAATCGAGTTTAAATCACGTACCTATTTGTTTGTCTATAATAGTGTTGTGAGGATATTTTGAGCCGAGTTCTCATAACCAATTAGTCGTTGGTCAGAAATCTTGAGAGCTTCTCGAAATTATCGAGACTATTTATAAGAAAGAGCGAGTCAAAATTGGCGCCTCAATACGTCAAAGAGCGTTTTGTTCATTATTTCTGGCCAAAAATATGTTAATTCGGGATATGATAATTCGGGGTTCCGAGAAGCTCTATTGGTTGGCGTTTTAATCGATGAGGATCTGACCAAATTATTGCGCAAAACAATTCCGCTTTGTGTCCATAGAGATGAATAATCGTGAATTGACCGGAATTTGACGCACGTGGATATAAATCGCATGAGTAAGATCGCATGAATGCTAATTGAACACGAAAACACCATTCATTTGGGGGTGCTTTCCACCAACAAAAACTTGGCCGAAATGCAGCTGACGTAAAGTCCAGTCTTTGTCTGGACGCTTGCACAGTGCGGGCCAAATTTAGAGCACACGGAAATGAAACATTGTTTGGTGAGTCGTTTTAATTATGTGCGTAACCAGACTTTATTCCGTATGCAGAAGTCAGTTAACAGTTTGATCATCACGCAAAGATGGAAGGGCAAAATTTCCTGGAACGTGATCTTTAATAGAATCTTTGCAATTTACAGAAAAAGCCAGTTCTTGTTACCACACGACTTATTTCAAATTAAAGAACAGTCTATTTTCTATTAATTTGTCATTCGAATGGCGCTAATCTTTGCGGAGAGCTCATATCTATTTTTGTTAAACAAACCACTTGCTTTTGGCAGGATAATCCGGATGCGTGAATAATCCATTTGTTATAGAAAAAACGGCATTTCTTTGTCTTTGGTTCTTTAACTTTTTGAGTTGTTCTGCGGTGATGTTCAGAATTTCACATGTTTATAGATATTCCTAGTTATTGAATGAAATTGCTCATTAAAATCGTTGATCACATGTCGTCATTGAGAGCAAAATCACTATTTACACCCGAACTCTTTGTTTGCAAAAGCACAACTGCCATTGTTTTGGTCCAGAAATAGCCTGGCCGTTGCAAAATATTGATTGCGTTCCAATTTCGCAAAACAATTTAGATCACTTCTTGTTATTTAGTTCTTTTAAAACTTTAGTTATTCGTTTGAAGTTTTAAAATAGTAGCGATTGTTTCGGACATTTTTAATTTGCTTCGCTGCAATTGCTTTTTGTTGCTTTATTACATGCACTTTCGGGGGCGCTTTGTCCTCAAAGAGAGAGGCTGAAGAGCCGCGAATGACGCAAGCAATGAAGATGAGCCGCCGGCAATTAAATCAAACTGCTCGGAGCCCAATTGATTTGCAAGCCGCTTGTCATAAATTTCTAAAACAGGAGCATTACAACGTGAGGGAGGATGACTTGACAAGTCAATGACAAACCTTGGACGGTTATTGTGCAATCTTCTGGAACATTTATAATTTAAAACGTTTGCGTCATTCAGCGTCAAACCTTTTTTGTTTCAAAATATCTCGACGACCGGTGTTGAGAAATGTTTGCAAAATCGTATCAATTCGTCCAACAAACGAATAAAGCCGGTCGTCCAAACACGTGCTGCTGTCCAATCAAAGCAGTTGATTGCATCTGATTGTGGGTTTTTATGCACTGGATCTGTTATAAAGTTAATGCTCCGGACTTGTTTTCCAAACACATGTAAGTCCGGTTGATCAACGAATTTTATTACTTATTTGATTGAAGACGGTAGTTTCCGTGCCACGTTTATGTTTAGTTTTATTCTTTCAAACTCCAACTTCATGCGTTTTACTCAACTCTTCCGATCTAATTTCAATCAATCTATGTTTTGCCGAGCAATTAAACCGCCACCTGTCAACTTTTGATGCTTAACCAATTGAGGGCGAGAATCGATCAAAGTGGAGGCGGACATCGTTTCCTTGACCCCAATTAAAACTGGGCAATCAGCTCTTTCAGCTAGTCGCCGTGACGTCGTTTAAAACGAGTTGTATAGCCAGAAGTTTAGATAAAAATGCCCAGCTGTCCGTTCACTCACTTGCAAAATTGACCCGAAGGGCGGTGCAATTGATGACCGCTAGTATAAAGTATAAAAAAGTTTATGAGCAAATTCAACTTTATGTCAAAGCTTGAGTTCGTGTTTGAAGAAGTTTTAGTGCTTGTACTCAAACATTAAAATCGTACACTTGCGTTGCGTTTGACTTGGAAGTTGGCTTGGGAGTTGTTGAATCTCTTCCGGTTTATAGCTTAAAGCTCTTGAGAGTTAAAGTATTTTTAATTTTGAGTGGCCATTTCTTGCAAACCCACTCCGATTACTAATACCTCCTCGACCGGTTGCGTGCAGTTCACAAGTGTTTTCATCGCCCGAAGCAGCTATAATTGTTGAGGGCTCTTGCCGACTTGGGCAAGTCTAGTTGTTTGAAACAAGAAATTAAAGGCCGATGTGCCATTTTGATAAGCCACTGCTTCGGGTTTGCGTAAATAACCAAAACACTCGGCCATAATCTCCACATGTCTGCTAGTGATATGTGTACGGTAATTGAACACCACGCTCGGCAGTTCGTGTTTGTTGATTTTTGATCAAATATTTGAAGTTATTCAGTTCATGTCTACTTTTAAAAACGAGTAAAAGTGATGCTGAATGAGTGAAAAGCCTTTAATGGGAAAACAGCCACAAACCGTGAATAATAAGATTTGCGGTAAGCCAACAGATGCACAATTAATTGGTTCATGCATCCTTGTCTGTCTGTTTATTTAAAAGTGAGCCGCTTTTTGGCAACGGTGTATGTCCATTAGTGAAATGATGTTTGTTGTGGAGCGCTGAGTTTGAGTCTCTAATTCGACGAATTCTTTTCATCCAACGTCTAGTTCCACGTTCGGACTTCAAGTGGAAAATTGTTCGTAATGCGAGCCTTAAACGTGACCTTCCTTCCGTCCAAACTTGAATTTCGGGTTGACCTAATTCTATTTTGCGGCCTGTGGATAAGAGTTTGGATTGCGTAGGCATCTGGTGGAGATCCAAATTTAGTCGTGGACAAATTTGTTGTTTGTGATTTGAGGATGATCGTTGGAGCTCTTGAACACGAGCCAATTTCGGTGTTTGTTCGGCTAGTCAAAAACTACTTTAAAACTACTTTAAATAGTTTCTCCAATTCACTCGTCTTGTTGGTTGTTTTGCGCACAAAGTCTTTCCGATTATGTTTTACGCAATAATCCCGTTAACGTCTAAAGCTGTTTAAGTTTAAAGATTAAGCGAAATAAGAGGTTTGTAGCTGGAATGAATTTATGCATCTGCCAGTGTCTAAACAACAAGTATTAGAGGGCAAAGTTTAAACTTTGCAGCGAAACTATTCTAATTCGATGCATGCGATTGTTTCAGCTTAGCTCTTGACGTTCTTTTGTTCATTGATGTGCTGGAGGAAGTTTCTGGACGGATTAAGTAGAATTCCATTTTTGTCGTGCTATTTTTGTAGTTTATTGGGCCGTTTGCGTTGCCAAAGACCACCTTCCGTTCGTTGCGTGTTCTTCGGCAGACGAAATCTCGTGCCAATTGAATTTTTGCGCCGAACGGATGTTTGGGCAAATACTTGACATTCTGATTGCCCTTTTTGGATGCAGGCCAAACAACTTGTTGCACGATGCTTTCTGATCTATAAAAAGCTGGCAACAAGCGTCATTTGACGCCACAAGCATTTCATTTAAATGGAGCTGGCTTTTGAGCTGCTTTCATGTTTAGTCAACTAGTGCTGTCTAGTCTCCAGTTGGAAACTTTGCATCACGTAAGGCGCACGACCACCGTTCGCTGAATGTCAAAAACAAATGTTCGAAAATTGGAGCCTTGCGTGCCTTACAAAAAGAATCCTTTTTGTGCTTCAAGCATTGCGTGGGAACAATTATTACTTGACGTTGATTGCGTGAATCAGCGAAAATCGTTTTTAGACTTTTATTGTTCGCTTAAGTGCCTGATTACCGTATAAGTGCTCGAAAGAGGGTGGATTTCGTGACTTGTTTCCCCAAAAAATTTAGGTCATTTTTGTTGGGAAATTCCAACGAAATTGAGCTGGATTTATAAAACATCATTTTGTAATGGCAGTTCGGGCGCAAGTTAAAAGCTAACGCAAAACACTTTTGCTCTTTTGAAACATAAAAATTAGCATACGCCCATTTGGGTGTTCGTTTAGACTTGTTTGCGGAATTTTATCGAAATAAATGCTGCTGGCTGAGGTCATAGTTAGTTAAGCTATAGATGGAATTCGAGCCGGATAGGGAGGGTGTCCAAAGACGTTTGACGTTGGACCTTACATTTGCGCAAATTCACCCGACTTCCTTGCCAAAAATGACTCATTTCAGTTTTGGATTTAAAACAGTCACAACATTTGTATTCCCGGCCCTTTCTCAATTAATTTCTATTTCTGCGATGTACTTTTGAGTAGTTTCGGCACATCTAATTGGAGTTTGAACCTATCGGTGACTGCTTTAGTTCTTGGGATCGGCTATTAAATTACTTTGACGAAATTGCGTAGTTGTTTTTTTGTCAAGCAAGACGAAGAGCGCAGATTCATAGTGGTCATAAAGGAGCATATCGTTATATAGCTCCGTAAATGTTTACTCGTCTTCCGAAAGTCGTGGGAGAAAATTTTCCGGTAGATCTTTGGGCGAATTTCTGGGAGTTGCCCGTTCCAGCCAAGACTCTATTTAGTTTATCCAATGAGCAGTGGTGCTTTATGTTGTTTTGTAACTTCAAACTATTATTTCTAAATAAGCGGAAAGCAAAACTTAATTGATACCAAAGGTGGCGTAATTATTACTTGTAATTCATGCGGACAAGGGCTCACATGTTCAAAAACTTGCCGCCTTTAATCAACAGCTCCACCCTCAAAATGCCGCTTGTTGGCCATTAGGCGGGCGGATGATCTTTGCTAGATTTATGTTGTTTCGCGTTGAGAAGGTCAGGATGATGTTTGATTTTATCTGTGAGCCAATGAACCGAATAATCGGGAGCTTCCATTTAGTTAATGCCGTTTTTAAGGGGAATTCCTTGTCCACCTACTTACATCTACTTATTATTCACTTGTTTCGGTTGACGTTTTAGCGTGCTCTTTTTGTTTAAATAATTCAATTTCAATTCCAGTTAAAATGGGCAACGACTCCTCAAAACTTCAAGCACAACCTCATCCGGGCACAAAAGTCCAGCGTCGATTGTCGACTGACTCGGGACGATATTGCCGATCTTCACCAACTTTGCCAGCTTCAAATTCGTCCATCTCCTGTTCTGACGATGCCTATCTCAGTCCAAACAGTAAGTTTCTATTTTTACACTAAAAACAATGACACGAATTACTGTAAGCAAGAGTTTAAGTTTTGCGTGAACATTTGGCCCATAAGGAGAATGCCATCAAACCGCAAAACATGAATTTCCAAAAACATATGCTCCCACTGTTTAAACTAATATAAACATCATGACATTAAAATTGAATTATGCGAATGTTATCGAGAACACTTTTGATGCAATAAAACAGAGCATATGTTGAATTGAGTTACTTCGAGAAAAGAAATTCGAGTATGAAAATAGACTTTGTTTACTTACTTAACAAACTTGTCGCTAAAGTCGAGACGAATACACAACAAAACAATATGTTCCCAAAATAAATGTTTATTTTGTTTAGTGTCCAATTGTTCTTCACGTCAGTCGATTGACAACGGAAGTGTTAGTCGAAGCAGATCCGGATCGGCAAGTAGCGAACGCTCAAATAGTTTCAAAACCGGTCAAAAGCATCCGATTGTTTTGAAAAACAGACAACTAATTCAAGTAAGCAATCAAAATGTGCAGTGTAATGTAATGAAAACAATTGCAGAGCTGTTTCACTAACTCGCACGAGATTTTGGGACGGAAAATAATCAAACGTACCGCTGAACGCAGAGCAGACTTCCGATCGTTTTATTCGACACTAAACAACGACGAGAAAGATTGTGTGGAAAGTGGATTAAAGATACTTTTGAAGAAAGCGGTTGCAAACATTGACTTCTTGGAAGAGGTAATCAACATTTCGTGTAAAGGGAAACTAATAACAAAACATGTTTAGATTCAACGCTTGTCTGAAGAGTTTGGCGAACGGTTTGTCTCGTACAGATCCGCTGGATTCAAAGCTGACTATTTTGCCGCTGTCAGTGAGTCCACAATTACCGAGTGTACCTTCCTTGATAACGCAGTTCATCCTGCCCATCAAACACTTGCTGCTTTCTCTCAATTTGTCGGCATAATCTTCAATTCAATTCGAGATGGCTTCTATAACGGAATGCGTAGAATGAGACGCTCATCGCACAGCTTTTCCACGGGCGCAAGAATTGAAGTGCCTCGACAACCACGACTATCTATTGCTTCGGCTGATTCTCCACGTTCCAAAAGCCCAGCAATGAAAAAGCTAACCGATCAAGTTTTCAGTCCAAGTAAGTTCGAATTAAACAAGAATTTGACTCATTTCGACTTGTTTAGCATTGCTCGTAAATGGCTCCGCTGTTCAAGTGTTTACCCAATAGTTATGAAACGCCTATTTGTGAATTCATTGCACATTATTAGTTTTAAATGCATTTTACAAAAAGTCTTTTTGTTTATCGAATGAACTCCATACACTTTATAAAGCGACGGCAGGGATTTTTCTAATTCAAAGCAATTGTTGTACATACAGTCTGTTTCCAGTCATTTGATATTTATGCACGAATAAATATGATTTAAATGTGCGTTAACAGTTAACATTTATTGCAGTTTGTCTGTACACACAAAGCCGCTAATTAGCGATTATGCCAAGATGATTGATTAACGAAAGTCCGAAAGCTCAAGCTTTTTAAACAAGCGACTGATCAGAAAACGGGCTTGTTGGATAGAAATTGTGAGTTTTGGAGTTTCTTGTGCAAATAGTAGAAATATCCGCTGTTAAAGACATAGCGTTTTCCTTTTGAATCGTAGCTGCCGACGTTAGAAGACGAGTCTCTATCTCCAGTTGCTTGCTGCAATTTTGAATGTTTGAATATAGTTTATCTCTTTACTTACCTTGTACCAATCCTTAAAGTTGCATGGATTATTGTAATTCCATCGTCTGGGTGCTTGTTTAACAGATCCAGTGCAATTGGTTCCCGTGAGTGCGGACTCTGCCGCAGCATCAATGTTGATCGTTGACTGTGTTAGGTAGCCATTTGTGATCAATTCATACTGGATGTGCAGAGTGTTAAAACATTCAGGCACCTTAATGAATGAGTTAGTTAAACATATTAAATTGTTTTCCCTTACATGTAAAAAGCCGTTTAAAGTTATGTTGACATCAGCTCCGGGAAGAGCTTGATTTGAAAAGCCAACAACTTCATCACTAACCGAGCCTAACATCTGAAAAAGATAAAATTTAAAAGACACTTTTCATTTGATTGCATAAAGTTTTATTGTTTTAAAAACTCACAAAAATTGACTGTCCAGACTCGTAGCCTTGTCTTAAATTAAAAACTACATCTTACAGCGTTTAAATAAACTTACTTTCGATTGATGTCTTTCAAGAACTGAGAGCCCGTAGAGAAGCCTGTAACATTGTTGCACATCGGAGCCGTAGGCAATTGTTGACAAAGAGTTGCTCCTTGATTTGCCCCAGCTATTGAAAAGAAAGCACTGACAAGTGAAGTCAGCGGATTTCCAAGAGTCTGGTTGTTATCCAAGCACACGCCGCCCAGAATCATTTTCCTGGACACAGCAGCGCCCAATGAGTAACCTGGCATTTTAATAGTTAAAAAGGTTTTGTTGAATCTCACCCACCTGCGACGACAACCCTGCGGCCAGTGTACTTGTTAACAGCAATCACAAGTTGTCGAACTTGTTTTAAATAAGCGCAAGTGACCGTGTCTCCGCCGCCAATAACTGTTCCGTTAGGCCCATAGGTTGTTGCAAATCTAAAGAGCGTTTTGTTAAATCGACCGACTCCGTTCTTACAATGATCCTTGTGTGTAGCCGTATTTGATAAAGAAGTCGCTGACATTCTTCATTCCACCAGCTGCAGTATTCAGTCCGTGAACAACAACAACCGGGTCACGCTTTAAAGACAGATAAAGCGATGAACTTCCACCTCCAAACGAGCCATCAGCGCCAAGATCAAGTCGAGTCAAATTTTGTGCCACAGCTTGTCCATAATAATACGTCAGGAAGTTTTGGAAACCTTTTGAGAAGGTGGCATCGGTTAGTTGGGAAAGTAAAAGAAGCAAGCAGACCGATTGAATGGCTTGCATTTTGCTCGAGTCGACCAAGCTGAAAACAACTTGATCAAAAAATATCAATTCGATTGCTCATTCAAATGATTTGCAGCCGCGAACACTGTTTAATTCGTTCAACGAAACAAACGCCTAAATAAACTGCACTCGAAAAGTAACTAACAATTTCATAACTACCATTCACAAAAAGAACCTGTGAATTTAAGCGCGTGAACTTTTGGCAGGTTTTAATGTTTTTTGATTGAAATAACTAATCCTGTTCGACTATAACGGTAAATTAAATCAAGTTTGTAACTCGAAAAGAAAAGTTTCATTCATAGCAATCAACTTATATTTATTTCTATCGCAGCCTAAACTTTAAGTCCAGAGTCCGAAACAAAAACATTGATCTCACCCGCCGACTGAACGGTTTGCTTAAAAACGGGTCGAGTTTGGCCTCAAACTCATTTTGTGACGCGGAACAACAAACGACGCCACACCATAGAATCCAATTATTATACTTGCAGACTCCGACAGTTACGTGCGCAATTGCCAGTACCCAATACCAACAGTTTAATCTTTTCCGGCTAAAAAATCACCGGCTCACAAAAGCTCAGATGCGAACTTAAATTCCGCGCCAATTAAATGTTGCGTACGATTTGAACCTAGACCACAATTATTCCAAAACGTGACAACCATAAAAGTCAACAACAATAAGCGCGTTCTTTCACACCTCGAACTATTTATTTATGCGACGGAATTATCAGCAAAGCTTATCAGGTTAACACGAACAGTCTAAACGGTCACAACAAGGTACAGTTTGGAGTTAATCCAAACAATGCAAATTCGTGTTTGCAGCCAATGCAGTCTAGATCAAGTCCATTTGTTTCGAATTCAAGAGTTCAAACCGATCAATAAATTGTATTAGCTAATGACGACATTAAATTGTAAAAATTCAAAAATTCATTCAGTGAATAAAACAAGTTGCTTTTTTGAGTCGACATTTTATTGCTTCTTAGTCATTTTACGGTTGTGTTCGATTTCTAACTGCTTGCAATGACAGATCAAAAAGTAAGTGTCTTGAGTTTTATGCGTTCACTTTTACTTTTTAATGCTTTAGTTTGATTCTTCTATGCTTCGCGATGGAGTCATTTTTTCTAACAAGTGGTTCCTTCAAGTGCCGATGTTTTTAATAATGCTGGAGATTTCACTTTTCTGTCTCTTGCGAATTATACACTCTTGGATCAGGATTAAGCGTTACAAGCATAAAGCTGCTGCTGAATGTTGCAGACCGTAAGTATTGCCAGAAATCTAGCAGATATTCATGCAGATTTTAGGCCGGTTGTTGACGTATCGCGTTATTTCAGCGGAGCACCACCTAACAGTAGTGTAAGTTTTGTTGTATGAAGTAGCTTTAATGATAGTTTTATTTAAGAATTCAAAGAAAAAGCTGACAGAAGTGACCACATCGCAACAGGAGAAGACTGCAATAAAAGACGAAACGCCAGTTGTGTCTGCGCCAAACGCTTAAGTTGTATTCTGTTTCGAATAAATTTATACATAGCTTTTTGAGTGATTAGTTTGTTTTCATGTTTGAAGAGCGTCTTTTGTCAACAAATTTACACAGTTAAATGCTTTATTGGTCTGTACACATTATCTGCACATGTCGGAAAGGGGAAATAACAACGCAAAACAACAGGAAACGCATGGAGAAGATCACGGGAGTAGAGATTTAGCGCGCGCGGAATAGAAAAAACTAACAATTGTAAAATGGAGTTTCCAATTCGGACTCTTGTAAAAATAGTCGAACTGCTTTACTGAGGCAGTTTGAAGTTTGAATTTAGCCGCTCTTGTATGGCTTGCTCCTATAGCTGAAGAAGTTGCCCTTCGACGGATTGGTGTGTCGTGTATAATTTACATTATTAACAAATGTATACACGTTGCTCTTTCGGTTGTAGTTGCCTGCAATGTTGAATTTGTTTTTAAGCCAAATGTTTAAGTTGTACCTGGGAACTCTCCATTGTTGTTTTCATCTGGGTCAGAGTCGCTTGGGCCAGTTTCAAAGTTTTCGCTGCCTGCCGCTTTGCCAGAGCAGTTCTTGCCACTAACTTGACTTTCAGCGTGGGCATCTTTGTCGATGATATGTTGCTTGATATAACTGCGAGAAATCAAAGAGTGCTGAATGTTCAGAGTATTTGCCAAAGTATCTCCGTGATTGTAGTTGTCCAAAGTGACCCAAAATTATAAGATTAGTCAACAAATAAAGAAGAATTTTTACGTTGATCTGCGCAGCCGGTAAACTCAGATTAGCGTAACCGACGATATCATCTTGTTGCGAGCCTACAGAGAAGCGAGCACGACCTTCGTAGCCATTTCTAAACAGATCATATTTGTAAATTGACATAGATCAAACATACTTGTTGTTGATGTCTCTTAAGTAGTCCGAGTTGGATTTAAGACCGTTGTTTGAGTTGCAAATTGCAGCGTTTGGAAAACTAGAGCATTCAGTTGTTCCCAAATTGGAGCCGGCAACGGAGAGGAAAATTTGGATCTTGTCAGTTAATGGAGCACCTACGTTCTCTTTGGTGTCCACGCATACCTTAAATCAATTTATTAGTCTCTCAAGTTTTTAAACATCGATTCTTACTCCTCCAAGAATTGCTTTGCGTGCAACCTGTAACCAGATCAATTAACATTTAAATGCTATAAAGATTTACATACCGCTGCCCCGACTGAGTAGGCAACTACGTGAACAGTTGGCTTTCCAGTGTAAGCGGTAACTGCAGTAATCAACTGGCGGATTTGTTTGACATAATCACACTTGATTGCCGATGTTGCGTCGATGGATGCCTTGTCAGGACCGTATGATGTAGCGTACAACTCGCTCAATCCGTAGCCTTTTCTTGTGAAATAGTCGAAGTGACTCGAAAGACTGCTGGCATTGCCGTTCAATCCGTGGACAAGAATTAGAGGAATTCTGTAGACTCGGAGTTGTTCTGAGACGACGTTTCCGCCAAATGAACCTAAAGTAAAACAGTGTACGCCAGTCACATAAACGATTAGTTTACCATTGCTTCCAAGATCCGAACGTATAAGTTGTTTGGCGACGGTTGCACCTAAACTCGGCAATTCTGATAACTTTTCACTTCAATGACAACAAACCGTAGTTTTCATTCAAAAAACTCTGGAAGCCTGTTTGAAAGAGGCCATTTACTGCACCGGCAAGCAGAAGTGTTGTGACAAATGCCGTCACAGGCGATAACCCAAAAAAGTTTCTATTAACAGGAGAAAGCTCAAATCAACCGTACCTGAACAGCATCCCACACGTTTTTAGGGGACTGTGAATGAAGTTGTGGCGCTCGTCAACTTCTCTTATAAAACACGGCGAGAGAGATAGTCTCGCAATTTATACTCAATTATAATTGTTAAATATTGGATTTAAACGCACCGGCTAATACGTCAAAACAGCCTCTCTTTGAAGGCCAACTGAACAACACTGCCTTGATTGGCTTGTGACTGCTACTTGTTTCGATTGGATTAAGCATTTCGTGAGGAGATAATCGCGGATTCCAACTCAAATGCATGTTTGAGTACATACTTCCGCACCGCATTTTAATTGAACGGATTACTGCAATTCTGCTTAATTGAGTGAATTGTTTTTATTGAATTTGTTTGAAGAGGGAACAAAACAACGATATGCTTAGTTAAAACTTGATGTGCTTTTAAAAGACACAACCCAAACTAAATATTGCAACTTCCGAGTCTGCAAGGCTAGCGTTTAAATGTCTGACCGAAGTTTGCATACTTAAATGACAACAGGTGAATCTCAACAAGTTCAAGTTTTTAAATTTACTTCCAACTAGACAATTTTGACGCATCAACATTGACAACACAGTCTTTAACGAAAGTTTTGGACAACCTATTGCTTGCTCTCATAAAACAATAGCAAAACTCAACAATTGACAAATTGCCGAATAGTCATCACTATTTAGATAATCATGCTAAAACGATGTGTACTCATTGAACTTCCTTCTATTCACCGGAATTTTAAAATACAATAAAGCAGGTGCACTGAATAGATCAAATTTAAATTCGGCACGAACCGGTTTCTTGCTGGCGGTTACGGTCCATTTTGCACTTTAACAACGAAATCCTTCTTCAATTGTTCTAAATGAACAACTCTTCTGTTTCACCACTCGAAGGCGCGAATGAACCTTGTGGATTGTCGAGCTTGGACTATTTAAATCACTATTTCTCGACAATTGGAAGCATAGGTTTGAATGCGTTGTTGTTGTACTGCATAAAAATGAGATCAAACGGTGATTTGAATTCTTATACCATATTACTGAAAGTCAACTGTGTCGCCGACTGTCTAAACGGCTTCTATAACTGCATTCTGTTTTTTGTGAGTTTCCAAAGGCACTGCATAACTATGATGTTAATTTAAGTATGAAGACTCAACATCCGGTTTGCCTGTCTATGTTATAAATGGCATTTTTAAATATGTTGTTGTTTATTTTCCCGAGAATTTCAAACATTGGCTGCTTTCGGGGTTTGTTTTGATTGATTGGATGTAAGAACTTGCTTTTAGCTGTATGGGATTTCTTCTGGCTACTGTGAACATATCTGCTGTTCCGTTTATTTACAGGTAACACCCATTACTTAACAGCACATTAATCAAACACATATTATTTTAAATTTTTAGATATTTATTGTTGTGCCGGTAAGTTTCAAGAAATGTAAAACTGCAATCAAACTTTTGAAGGCAGTACACAACTCCGAGATATGGCTTATTTATAATCTACCTCGTTGCTTTCATCCCGAATATTGCGGGTATTGTTTTATACGTACTGTTGATTGATCGGTACGGCTACATAATTGTTAATTTGGTCAATAACCAGAGTTCAATTTGTTTGTTGGGTGAACAATGGACTACGAGTTATTCGGGTTTCAGCATCACAGACCCTGTAACATTTCTTCAATTTCATTGTTCAAATTACCTTTTTAGTTCGACATCTTTTTGAATAGGCTGTCAAGTTTGGCAATTTACACTTGCTTTCTAAGTTATGTGGCAATCATTTTATGCGGCGGAGCAATTATCCGCTATTTGCAAGTAAATCATGAACACTTAACGGATCCGAAGATTCAATCAGATATTAGTTTGACTCTTGCAGTGCAGGTTTGTTTAACTGAATAACCAGAAGTGATTTGTTGGATAAACTGTGACATTGCAATTTTAGACGCTAATTCCGATCATCTTTTGTTCAATCCCTATTTATCTAGGCGTTGCATACAAAGGACCGAGATTTAAAGTTCGTTGAAAGTTCTGCGTTGCCAATAAAAGTTCAAATTTTAGGTGATTTCGTTCCGATTCATTTTCCAGATTGTTTTGTGGCTTCCGTTCTTCAATCCACTTGTATGCTGTTTAAATTATAAAATCATATCCGTTTTCGAACAAATCATTTAAGGCGGCGTTTTACTTTATAAGACCATATCGAGAGTTTATGTTTGATTTGCTGCGATTAATTACACACCCTGGCAAGTTAGGCTTTAGCCAACTTAATGACCTTTTATTTAGGTGGCCAAGGCAACAGTTCCGTTCAGTTTTTGGCATCTGGACAGCACGGACTAGCAACTAGAACTATAAATTAATTCTAACATTAGATTCTGCTGCCAATGTTTGAATTTTATTTTAAATACCGGAACCACTTTTAATTGTTTTTCACAATTTGCACAAATTTTAATGATCTGCTGAATAAACTAATCAAACCAGAAGGTTCGGGCAAAAATTCTCAACTGAACACGGTGAACACAGAAATGTCTGCTTTGCATCTGGGATCAAAAATTAAAGCTCACATGCGTACACTTGGCACCAGTTTACTCACTTCCTTTTTGACGTGCTTTGTGTTTAGTGTTCATGAGACTGTGCCCTGAAAGTACAATTCGAGTAAGAAGGCTAAAAATTTAATTGGGACGCCGACATCATTAGTCGGTTTGTTCCAACATCACATGTGTTTTGCAAAGTTTGTATAATGATCACGCTTTTAAATTATTCAAATAGCTATAGTTTGAGAACTTGATTTGAATTGTGCTCTAAATTCAATTTTAAGAGTTCACGGCGTTACATGACATTTGAGTACGCCTACCAGTTATTATTTCTACATAGCCGATCAGAATACAAACTGACTACCGGTGAATGACCACATTTCTGCTTGACCTGATAAGTTATTCCAAACTAAATAGGTGTTTTGGCAAATCGGAATTCTAGACAATAAGTGCCAATTGGCTGGCAAGGACACAAAATCCGCAACAAGTATGCGCCACCTAGGCCGGTGTTTTGTTTCTGTCAATCGGCGAGCTCTCACATGCGTTTTCCCAAACAAAACTACAGGCTGCTTGTGTGGTGGGTTCGCTAGTTGATAAGCGTCCCAAACGGGGAAAACCTTTTCCACTTTGTTTGAGCTCACGTTTTGCGGTTGGGTTCAAAAAACTAGGTGATCTGTGCAACTTCCATTTTCGTCAATATTTGCTGTTCGGCGAGTTGCCTTCAGCAGCTGTTGCATATTTTCTGTGGCTGGAGTTCTCAAAAGTTGTCCTTTAATTGCGTGCTTTGTTTGAACAATGAGCAAGTTGGATGTATCAAAATTATTAAACTGTTTTTTTGTTTAATTCAATTTTCAAATCATAAAACTCTCTCAATTAGTCTCTTACGCATTAAACTTAATTGTTTTCAACAACTAGTCGCATTTTCTTGATTTAATTATGCTAAACGTTGTGTTGGGTTGTGTTGGACGTTGTGCCAAAGATCCTGCTTTTTTTATTTAGTTGTTGGCTAAAGTACGAGTGGTTTTGATACCATCGCCTCCCGCATTTGCATGTGATTTATTTTGTTTTGATTGTTGGCGTCGGAAATGGTTTGTGGTTCAACTTTTTGAGTATTTAGGTCGTTTTCATATTCAACAACACAAATTTCTATCTGTTGTTATTATTGCTACACCGCCAATCTTCAAAACGTAGACTTTCAACGCGGCGCTTTTTTGCACTTGAATCGGCAGTATAAGTAATTTGTGGCGTTGTCATAATTTTGTAAATTAATCCCCCATTTCGTCTATGTGGTTTTTTGCTCAAGAGATTAACAACAGTTAAGACGCTATAGAGGTTGGTCGGAGAAGGGCGGCTGCCTTTGGTTGTGTTTGCACTCTAAAATTGAATAATTAATTCTTTTTGCCGACTGTTATGTAAAACAAGCAATTCTATAGTTTGTCGATTTGGGCATTAGTTGTTGTCAGTTGTGATGTTGAAAATGCAAGTTTTAACGGTGATTAATTAATGTAGTCGGGGCACACAACGTTGTGCTTTGGTTTGGGTCTATGTTTGCGGAAAGTGGAAGTACGAATTTGCTGCTTTTTAGAGATTACACGTTCGTTCCCGTCCCTTTTTAGTTAGCAAGTACGTGTAATTGAATTTTTAATTTTTTGTAGACAAGTTTGTTCTATTAAGCGACATGCACCTGTCATTACTTGCGTTTGCCGGAAATCAACCGACTCTTACTTGACAGTTTGAGTATTTTTGAATAAAAGACTTGTTGACTCCGTGCTTGCATTACAATGCACTTGACGTTTGTTTTTAGGCCCAGTGCTCTGCGACTTGTAATTTTGTAGTTGGGTAAGCCCAAAGGTGAACTTTGCATGAGAAGACCTTTAAGATGAGAGGACAAAATTAGTTTATTCTTGCCGCATCAACTGACAGAATACGAATTAATTAGGGAATTTGGATAGGGAAATTTAGAATTACAGGTTTTGGGCGTTTTTTCGTAAGGAAATGACTGCACTATAAGATTATCACTCGTAGAGCTAATAGATCTTTGATTTCTTACGTTAGTTAACACTTTTAACATAACGCCTAGTTGGAGATTTGATTTTGGGAAAAGTGAGTAATGCGGATTAACGTATTGCGTGATAGTTCTGCGTGTTTGTCGCAATTTTGCATAAATGTTTGTACACAATTCTAGCATATGTGTTGGCAACTCATGGAGACCAACTTATCCATCAAGCACTGTTTGATCTGCGACGACTCAGTTGGACTAATTTCAAAACATTACGGGGGACTTTGCTGTTCAGGATGCAGGGGTTCGCAATTTATTCTGTTTTTAAAAACAATCAACATTTAGGATTTTTCCGTCGAACAGTAAGGTTCAACAGACACTATGTCTGCGCAAAAGATGGACTATGTGACACGCGAAAAAACCTCCGCAATGTTTGCCGTTCTTGTCGATATGAGAGATGTTTAAAAGCAGGTTTGAATCCAATGCTGGTGCATTCAGATCGAGCTTGTGACCGAAATTTAAACAAACGCTTACAAAAGATTCAAGAAATCGAAATGCCTGCGAGTAGTCCAGAAAACAACTTGAATGAGACGACTATTTCAGTCTACGATGCAATAAACTTGAACATGCACGCTCAAAAGGCTAAAAATCTGGCAATTATTGAAGGGAGGAAGATGGTAACGAACATTTCAAATATTTAAAGGTTAAGCTATTTTATTTTAGTTTAAAGCTGACAATCTGCCTCTTGGTTACAAAGGGATCCTGGAACATTTGAAAACGCGTGACTTCAATTCTGTTCAACAGTTTTTTATATTGACCGAAAAGCTATGCAATGAATTCTTTGACAATGCGAATAACCACCTACTTGCCACGAAATGTTCTTACACTTACAAGTAAGTATTGTCGTGATTTGGTTATTAAAACTTATTTTGACACTCAGTTTGAACGCAAGCGTTGAGGAGGCGTTTTTAGTGGAGCCAAGGTGTGTTTCTGACAGAACAAAAATTGACTGGACACCGCGGTTCTTCCTCAATGGAAATGATTTTAAGAAAGTGTGGTGCAGAGTATCAGTTTATTACATCGGTGAGTTAAATTGAATTCCAAAAACACAATTACAATGTTGCTAACAAGAATCACTTATAGATTGGATCTCCCACATGTAAGCAGTGTTTTAAACGTTATAAATATTTAAATATCTCTTTTAGCCCAGAATTGAACTTGCTCGACGAGGCTGACAAGTTAAATTTAATCATCGGAAGATGCATTCCTTGTGTCTGGAGTACCTTCGCTCACAGAGCGTACCTCTGCAAGACCAAAAATTGTTTTCCACTTTCTGGAGGCTCATACTATCCCATGGATGCCGAACAAATTCTTTTCAAAGATCCCGTTCTTTCAAAGTTTTTACACGAAATGTGTTCGTGGGTTTGGGATGAATGTGTTGAGCCGGCTAGAGAGTACGAATTCACCGAGTCCGAATTCGCTCTACTTAAAGTTCTATGCTTTGTAACAGTAGTTCCAAACTTGTCGGCCAAAGGAAAGCAAATAGTAAACGACGCGTCAACTTTCTATCAAGAAGCACTCAGCAATCTCATTCTGGCCAATTCTAACTGCCAAACTTTTGAGTCCTACACTAAACGACTTTCCACATTATTGTCCATTCTTCCAGCACTTGAAAAGACGACCCAAATAGAAGATGCACATTTGATGTATATGACGCTGTTTGACGTGTGCGGACTTCAAGGCGATTTGGTAATTCATTAAACTTCGAATGTCGAAATTGACAAATAATGATTCCAGACCTACAATTTCTACGTGCGAAGAACAATGCGGACATAATCAATCTCTTTCATCTGTACAGTACACTTCTGCTCAATTGTTGCAATTGGTATACCTCGACATACAATTACACTCTTTATACAAATCATCGGCTTTAAGTGCACAAAAGATTCTCAGCTCATACTTATCGCAAATTCCCAACTACAAAATTACTTGACGTTGTTGATCACGAGTTTTTCTACGAATAATAAATGTACGTAAATGCAGATTTAGACCTTGCACTTTAAAGCAAACGCATGACGATCGTGTATTCACGTTTTTATTGCACTTACTTGAACAATATGTACAAACTTATAAAAATGTACCGGTGTCTAGCATCAAATAACAAGGCATAAACAGATGAGGCAATAACTTGAAAATAGTACTTAAGTATGGTTAAATGCTTTAAAGTTGTGGCAGATTTTGTAATTCTAGTAGTTACTTTAGAAAACTCAGTTTGCAAACAATTCTGTTGAGGTGGCAAGTTGATTCAACATTGGCTTCATGTATATTCCACAGGAGGATTCCAGATGGTCTTCTCCTTGTAGTAAATTTCGTCGTGTTCCTTGTCGCATATCAACAACAGGCTCGCCCCGAACGAAAATAACATGGCCCCCCAAGCTACAGCGTAGGAAATGTCTAAAATATGTTTGTCATTTTGGTTTGCAACTTATAAAACTTACCGAATTCCCAATTTCTTAATCCATAGAAGTGCATCGTGAAGAAAAAGCACACGGGAAAGACGATCAATGAAACCAACTCGCAAAGGACTAAATTTGAATATTAGAACAAATAGTTACATCATTAAACGTACCCGAAAACAACGACAAGTAAGTTGCCGCCTTGTAGAGAATATATTTGCGATGGAGGTCGTTGCTGCGCAAGCCAAGAAGATTGGAAACCAATGCACAAAAAGTAGTGACCGTTGCAACAATGACTGAAAGATGTTGATTGTTTAATCGACTTAAATAATGTTTGACTCACGTAAGATGGCCACTGCAGTCACATAAGCTAAAACTTCTAATGTAACTTAATAGTTTGAACATCACTCACCTGGACTTCTTTTTGCCGGTTGGCATTTGCCAGGTTCCGGAGCGTTAGGCATGGGATTGTTCTTTAAATCAAGTTGTAAAATCATGTTGTAACGTTTTGAATACAAACCTTTGCTCCGACATCGTCATTTACGCACTCAGTAAAGAGCCCAGTGTGAAAGTACTGTGTCTTTAGCCAATAAGTTGTTGACAAGCAAATAATCAACAGAACGATTGACAGAAGAAGGCATACAACGGATATGATTTTAAGTGGGCGAACTGCCGTCACAGTTTGTATCGTTGTTGTTTGTGCTGGCATTTTACATCTGGAAGTTGGACGGAAAAGAACCCTGAAACATGCGTTAAATTGCTTAATGAATATTAGTTATTGCACGCAAACTCGAAAACAAATAACAACACTCGCAACAACTTTCAAAAAACTCGACTGAATAAATCCACAGTTATACCCACGGGCCATATTTATTTTTGAGCTTTCAAAAACGTCAAGCAATAATAAATGACTCCAAATAAGGCTCCACAAAACTCTCTATAGCATTCGAATGCAAAGACAGAATAACGTCGAAATAAACAAAAACATATCTCGACACATAAATATGATAGAAAGCAGATGTTCCAAAATTTGAGGTTCTCAAAAACGCATAAACAATGGAGGCCATTTGTTGATTGCTTGCCGCAAAGGAGGCGGCTTGTAAACATTTCAACGGAAGCGGCGGCTAGAAACTCAAAAAATGGATTTTCTAAACATCGGGGAAATGTTGCGGCACACGAAGGTCATCGTCTGTCCATTGGGAGCCAAATGCGCAAGTGTTGAAAAAACGGCCAATTGAATTTAGCTCGCGCAGAACTTTGTTCATAGACACTTTCATATTCAAATCAAAAGAGTAAGTAACTCAAACATCTTCTTTAAAAATTGAAAGACTCTTTTTAAAAATCGCCGTCGCTTTGAAAGACTGTGTTGACAGTCAAATAAAGTTAATCCGCGTACAAATGCTCTGCAAGACACACAAGAAAAATGGCGCCGAGATTCGAAAAGATCACTTGTGAAAAGTTCGAAGAAAATTTAATGACTTTTGCCGTTAGAACAAGACGAAAGCGCAGAGAGACAATCGTAAAAGATGAGAATCGTCGCTGCTTTCCAATATTGTAATGTAGGGAACGCACTTTAAATAAATACTTGTGTAATTGTGAAAACCAGCTTTGCAACTAAATAACAACAAGATGTGTTGCGCCAAACTTGCCTAAATGAATGCAAATTAGAGGACGAGTGAAAAGATGAAGTTCGCGGTGAAAATTAGATTAAATCAGTTGCCTAAACGAGGGCTCGATTGGCGCCTACCTTGGTTACGGCACAGCAATTCGGATGCGACGAAGACAAGGTCACAGCACAAGTATTGTTTGCCGAGCGATGGCGACCAAGTTACCCAAACTTTAAGCGCCTCATCCGACTCAATCCCTCAAAAATCCTGAAGGGCAACCGGTTTTTCGATGAGTTGAAGGCAATTTTAATAACTTGGAATTAAACTAACAAGTACAAGATGGCCTAAACAATCTAGGCAATCTGGCAAATTGTTGTTATAAAAACAAAGTTGGAAATTGACTTGAATAAAGACTGAACCGTTCGGTCACTTTCACCCAAAGTTTGCGCAAGTCGCGCTCAACGAGAACCTACCGCCAACCAAAAATAGTTCACACCTAGTTGTGGTCAGCGCGCAAAGTTCCAGCTGTGAGTTCCGTCGGTCGGAGCAAAAACCTGCAACTGAACAGGTAACATCGCTAATCAATCAGCATTTCAGCTCAATGCCCGGCAAATGTGGGCTAATGTCGAAACTGCGCGTTAAGGTGTTTTTAATGGATTGAACTGCTCATCTTCAGTTCGAATACTCGGCTTTGACATTATGGATATTTGATTCTGAAGCTGGCTGTAAATATAAAGAAATAGCGAACGCATAACCTTGACTTATACTTAATGGGCGAAAAGCCCAAGTGTTCCGGCATTTGATGTCGGCAACAATAAAACAATGAGTGACAGGACAAAATGCGGGGCGCCACAAATCAAATAAACAAATGGGGAAATTGGTTCGCGCAAGGACAGAAAATAAGCAATTCGGTGCTACAAAGCGCAATGGTTTGTCCACAAAATCGTCAATTTAACACGAGGAACGCGCCAGTGGTGATTCATCTAATAGAAAAACCAGAACATCTAATTTACATAAAATTCGATTTAGTGTTCAACACAAAACTGTCCACAACTAAACGTACGCTTTTCATAAATGCGCAGACCGCCATCAAACGGCTAAAACAAGTGGACGTAAGCACACTTGAAGATTGCATAAGCCTGCCTTCACTCAAAGATTAGTGGCCGCTCTATCTTTCCGGAAACGACGCATAAAAGAGCAACTCTAATGAATAGGTTCACAATAAATCCAGCATAAAATGCGCAAATTCCGGCGCTCTCCTTTGATTTTCAGATACAAGCAAAAATCCACGCAATAGGATTAGGATGAGCAAAAAATAAGCCACGCCATAAACCCAACAGTGTAAGTAAATCGCCAAAGACTACACCGAATATGCATGAACACAAAATCTGATAAATTATCCAAGAGGCCAATTTCTAATGTAAATAAGTGCCCAAATTGCTTATAGAAGAGTTTATTATCCCAACTCAACAAAAATCGAAAATGTCATTAAAGCAAATTGAAACGGTTTTGCGAAAGCTAGAAATTCACATTGGCTCACAGCAATTCATTCAGCTCCATCCATTTTCTTGGGCAACCCGAGAGTGATAAGTGCGAGCATTTCTTCAAGCTTCTCATCGCTGAATCGCTCTTCGCATTCTTCGAGGATCATTGCAAGCTCAACGTTCGATGTGGGACGCAAATTGATGACCTAAAGATCCAAAAACAATAAACTCAAATTTCGAAAAGCCAAATTTACCTGAAGAATTTCGGCTGAGGTTAAATGAAACAAGTTCTCCAAGTCTGACATAAGTCGTTTGGCATCTTCTTCGTTCTGACTGGCTGCTGGAGTTGACTTCAAAAAGTTCGTGGTCTCATAGACAATTGTGTTGTGCTTACGCATGTGCTTTTGCTTTGAAGACTTAGACTCCTGAAGAACGGAAAGCACTTCGCGGTTAGTGAGGAACGTGCAGATAGGATCGGTAACCTCCATTGAGAACTAAAAGCGAAATAATCATTAAATTGAGTTTGAATATTGTTTGAGCTGATGCAGTAAAACAACTTTTAAAAACAAAATTTAAATTTCAATAGCGCAGATCAAAAAATTTAAAGTGCAAAACGCATGAAAATGCGCGATCGTTTGGGACAAAACAACAAGCGCTTTTGCGCAATATTTGCTCATCGCGGCAATTGTAAAAAGTTCCAAGCAAAGGTTTAGCGCTCAAGTGGAATTTATACAAATCGCAGACAATTAGGCCAAAGCACGACAGATGCATGCACAAAATCCAGGTCAAATCTATTGTGCCAAATTTGCAACGAAACTTTTGGCCAAAGTACGAAATGCATAAGCCGAATAAACGCATTAAATTTGGACAAATCGCGCTCAAACTTTGCAAACAGATGTTTCCGCGTCCAAAATTCGTACACATTCCGCCGCGGCTATGCACCCTCTTAATCGACATTGCAGCATACCCGCAAGCATTATTTACAGAAATTCAAATCGGCCAACGCCATGTTTGCCTTCCAAACCAATAAACGGTGAAGATGTACGCGGTCAAAAGAGAAAGCGCAAGATTGCATGAATTGAATTCCACTAATTTCATTTTCACAATGATTCATTCGAATGCATCAAAATTGATAAACTCGCTGCATTCCAAACAAACAGAACTATAAATGTGGGAGTGAGTTGTACAACATTTCGCAAGATTATAAACAAAGCAAAAAGCAACTAAGGCGTAATTTAAGCTGTAAAGAGTGACCAGCTCAAAAAACAATCGATCTGTACAGTCCGAGAACAAAATGGCAACGGCGAGACAAGCGCCAATCGTAGAAAACGCCGCATGCTAGTCAAAAATACGGCAAGCAAGAAGGAAGAATCATCCATGACTCCAACGTGGGAAAGCGCCGATTGGTAAGCAAGGACTGTCCGCCAAATTCGCCTCTTGCATGCAGCGATAAACTCATACATTCAACAACAAAGACTTCAATCAGTGCGCGTTCGTTTGTTTGCATCATCATAAATCTCCTAATTAATTGGCTCATAAATCCCAGAACAAACAATACTTGAATGCCTCGATTTTGAGTAGACTTAAAAGCAAAAACGAAACAATCCAAAAGTTTAAATAACTAGATGTCGGCGGTCAAGTAATTTGATACGTTGTCAATCCGAACATCGCTGTCTTGTTATTGCATTAAAAGACCCAAATAGTCGTTTCAAAACAGCTCTAACAAATAGCAAATAAAAGTTACCAGGGAATTTTGCCAACAATAAACCCCATTATAAAAAGCAAATCGAAACCCAAAGCAAATCATTGTCCAATGATAAACAAAGGCAAAAATCAAAGGCTAATCGAGCGCCGAATTCGACAGCTGTGATACTCCAATTCCAAAGCATGACAAGTCAGCGAAAGACCGGAAGTGAATGCAGCTTGATGAAAAGCGGGCAAAGCCACACGATGATGAGCCGCATGACAAAATAAGCAGCCAAGTCTTGTAAAACAATGTGCTCAAATACTAAGGTAGCAACTTGAAGTAGTCAACTTGACGCTATTGTTCTCGCTTAAGTCATTTTGTCAAAAAATGCAATGGTTGCTAACTGCATCAGCCCAAATAAAAGAAAACACTTACCTGTTAAAATTGCTGTTGGCTTGACGCGTGTTGTGCAAATAATGTAAGCAGAGCTTTAAAAACAATAATAGTTATTCAATGCAGGAAGTTATTGGATTAACGGACGAGGTTTATAAATGAATTTTCGAAATATAAAATGTTAAATTCTTTGACACAACGCCACAGCGTTTTCTTTGCCAAAAAGGCTCAAATTCGAAAATAGTTTCTACTCCAATTTACTCCAAAAATCCGTGTTTAATGTGAACTTCTAGTGACAATGCGAAATTCATAGATTAATCGCTTATGCTTTGTTACATTATTTATCGATGTTTAGTTGTCAATTCATTAGATGCTCTCCTTTAAACAATTTACTAGAGATCTGGAGGAATTTGTTGATTTGTACTCAAAAACTGACGCCGAAGCAGTTTTTAAGTTGCACGAGGTTTGTTTAGTTTCTTATAATGTGCTTAATTGACTGTTTTAAGAGTAGTAATCAAATTTACGCCGAACAACGCCAGGTTATTGATGATCCGAGATTAGAAAAACGAGTCCACAGACTGATTAGCATTTTATACAGTGAAGCCTATTTGTCGCCAGTTCTATGGTTCAACTTCTACGATTCGAACGGCAAGCTACTTTATTTGGAAGAATTCGAGCCTTTCTTGTCAAAAGACTCTGCGGGCGCTGAAATACTTAAAGGACTGTCGCAAAATGAACATCCCATTCACGGAATAGCTTTCTACAATATTCATCCCTGTAAAACAAATGAATTCATGAAGAATTTTATTACTCGGAATTACATAACAAGGTACGTTGCTTATTATGAAGAATTGAAAGCTCTGATAATTGAAATGCTTAAACAATAATTATTTGCAGCTGGTTGTCAGTTTATGGAGCAATCGTCGGATTAGATATGAGCAAAGTAGTTAAGAGCACTTTCAGTTGATTCCATTTGATCTAGTTGATTTCTTATGGGTCTTGCTGGACGAGTCTTTTGTTTCTGTTTGGTAATTCTAAAGTTGTTACAGTTATGTTTGGTAATAAAGTGATAAAATGTTACCTCGCGGCTGTCAAACAAATCATAAATGAAAAGAAGTATCAAATTCAATCCAACTCCAAAAATCCACACCAATCCAAAAGCCCATCCGGCGTTCCAATAACTAAATATGAATATCGTTTAGATCGACGAAGGCAAGTACTTACTTTCTGAAACCTCTCCTTTTTGCCATGTTGTTACTTGAAATTGATTCGTAAACTTTTAACGTTCTTGTTGATACATCTTCCCATTGGTACATTTCAGCAATAGTTTCGTGCAAAAATTGTGAATCCGGAAAGCCAACTGTGTTTTTTCGTTCAATAGCTGAACTTAATGCGTCTACAATATCTGCAAATTAATCAAGTAAGAGAAGTACAGTGTAAAGAAAGCAAACCTAAATGATGTGGTTCTGCTAATGTAACAAATTCATCTGGCAATACTTCAGGAATTCCACCAACTCTTGTCGAAACAACATGCAGTCTAAATTAGATAATTTGCCGAGTAAACGACTAAAGTTCTTACCCGCAGGCTGCCGCTTCAATCAGACTAGTTCCAAATGCTTCAGTTAATGAGGTATTAAGAAAAATATGTCCACGAATCAGAACTTCTCTTACTTGGCTGTGAGGCAACATTCCGCACATTTCGACTCTCGAGTGTAAGTTGAATTGTTCGCGCATTTCTTCCAAATCAACTCGTTTTGGTCCATCACCTCCAATTATAAACTTGACGTTTTTATAGCGCTGACATATTTCCGGAATCACATCCACAAGTAGATCTGCTCCTTTGCGATAAACTAGTCGACTTATGACAATAATTGTTGTTGGTTGATTTGCATTAAGTGGAGGACCCGGCTTAAACCATTTGGCATTAATTGCATTCGGAATGACATAAACAGAATGAGGATCAAGGCCGGCACGCAAAGCCGTGTTCTCTTTACTGGAGTTATTGTGTTTAAATGATTAAAGCCAAAGATCAACTTGCCTCGTATGTGAAACGCAGATAATTTTCTGCACGTTGATAAGTGAATACCTAAGTAGAAGTTTGTTGATTAAAATGGCATGAAAGTCGGCAACGCCAAGAAGTGAATGATCGGTGAATACAGTTGGGATGCCCATACACCATGCTTGTAACATTGCTTCGTGTGCTATACTTGAAAACGTCTGAAATTGGCAAAATAAGTAATGAAGTTAGATAAGGATCTTGCTTACTGAGTGACCGTGGACAATGTCGAGCTGCTCTTTTAAGAAAATTTTTCGATACCAGTATAGAGATCCTAAGACCGACGGAATTATAACGCCAGTTGGAAGGCAAAAAAACGGAAGGTGATATACCTGCAAATTACGGCAAAACTAAATACACGTTTCAGTAATGACTCACCTTGAGACCATTGGATAAATACCTTATTCCTCGTCTTTCTCCGTAAACATGTGTTATGACAACTACATAATGACCCAATTTAAGAAGGCACCCGCCTAAGTGATACAAATGCGTTTCAATGCCTCCGGTGTTTGGACAAAAGAAATCCGAAACAAGTCTAAACAAAGAGTTATCGCAAACATGAAGCTTTTTAATTTTAAACTTACGCTATTCGAAGTGGCTTCTTTGATCTTAAACTTTTGGCGCCTTTCATAACCCATTAAAAAGAAAGACTTAGAAGACAAAGCAAAACCTTGTAACGGTGTCCGAGAGTTAAAGTTTATGAAAATTGGAAAATCAATTTTTGCACTCTGCTCCAAGTCTTCTTTTTGATAAAAGCCTGACTGTTATACTCTTTTGCGCATTTTCTAATTTATTTGTACAATTCGGTGAAGCTATATTGCGTATGGGTGTTTTGAATTTGCATTTCTACCGGTATTCTGCTAGCAGTTTTTCATCTATTATCCTGCCCGTTCCACGCACAACGTCAACATGAATGGCAACGTAAAACGAACACAACCAGTGCAGCAGCAATGGCTTGCGACTAGACTTAGTATCTTCTTTATTCAACTTTTCTGGTCCTCCGTTTGCAGCTTTTGGAGCTGTTTCCTCTATTTGTTTAGAAAGCAATACAGAACGGTAGGCGCTAATAACTTTGAACAGGAATGAAAGTTGTTGTTTCAGATACGCAAACATCAACCTGTCCGGTAAGAATAACTTGATTGACTTTAATTCAAAACAATTTAGATATGACATCACTCCTCTTTCTCCTTTAACTATGCAACGTTTGAGTATGTTTTCGGTTATTCAATAGTTTGCGAACCAAGTATTTAGGTGTTGTCAAAAGGAAGATTCTTGTACTTGGTAAGTTATGTTCGACTTAAAGAATTCAACATGTTTGATGTGCTTCTAAAATTATTCTATTTCCAGATCTTGACGAGGTAAGAAAAGACTTGTTAACTTTAAAATAACTAAAAATGATTGACTAACCGATGTTCCAGACTCTTATACATTCTCATCATGACGCGTAATTTAAAGAAATCTCCATTTATATAAACGTAAATAAACTGTTTCAGAGTCGTAAGACCAACCGTCAAACCTGGAACACCTCCGGACTTTGTTTTGAGAGTCACAATTGATCGGCAGCCCGTTCGCTTTTTCGTTCATTTAAGACCACATGTAGATTTCTTCCTCTCCGTCGTAAGCCAGTGGTATGATCTTGTGGTCTATACGGCGTCAATGGAAGTGTACGGCACATCAGTGGCAGACAAACTTGATCGGGGCCGAGGACTACTTAAACGGCGTTATTTTCGCCAACACTGTGCATTGGATTATTCGGGTTACACAAAAGATCTGTCAGCAATACACTCGGATTTGACATCGATATTCATCCTGGACAACTCGCCAGCAGCGTATAGACGATTTCCTCATAATGCAGTTCCAATCAAGTCTTGGTTCTCAGATCCTGGAGACGTCTGCCTGCTGAATTTGCTTCCATTCCTAGATGCACTTCGATTTACTTCCGATGTCCGCTCAATTTTAAGCCGAAACGTGCATAGAATAACAAACACAATGTAACTGTTGTCGCGTTGTTTTTTGAATAAATTATTAAATTCTAACTTATTATTAATTTCCTGTTTTGTTTCGTCAAAAACGCCAGTCACTTTAATTAAAATGTTAAGTGAAATCATTAAGATATTGTGGCAACACTTCCTTATTACATTCTCAAAATCTGGCATTTATTAATTTAAAATGTCAAACATTCACGATTACAGTTAAAAATATCCAAAACTGAATGGAATCACAAACTCGTTTCGTTGAAATCGGTTTCAACAAAAGACTAGAAGAATTTCAAGAATGTGTAACCTCGTGAATCAATTGCACTTGCATTTTTGTTTTTAAGCAAAAATCTATTTACATACAAACTACCGTACATATTGTGTTGATTATATCACTCTAGACTCCACATAAATACGTCGTTTATTAATTAATTCAACCCTTTTGTACAACAAAATTTGTATTCGAGTAAAGAACTGGCCTAATTTTTGAAGGAAATTATCAAATGATCACTACAAAACATGAAAGCAATCTGTTCAATGTAACAACAATAACAAACAACAAACAAGTGCCAATTTGCTGTTCAAACAATATTCGTTTTTGAAAAAGACCAACTTTTGACACTCGTTTGTTTCTCAACTCAAATAAATATCACAATCAACAGGAATAAATTAAAAGTGAGGACAAGCCAGCTCACGCAATAGCCTCGTTCACAGACTCTTTGGCTTTTTTGCATATGCTTGGATAATATAGACAGAACACTGTGGAGGACCTGGAACAGTTTGATTAGCTTTTAAATTGAATTCGAAAAACTTACGGAGCCACTCGCCTTACGAGTTGCTGTTCTCTGTCTGCCGATGAATCATATGAAGCAGTGTCGTCTTCAAATAACCGTATTGACCGCGCTGTTGCTGGTCGGCTGAGAAGACATAAGAGTAGGAGTGAAATGAGCATTCCGTAATAGGCAAATGACCAGCGTTGTCTACTTGATGAAAGCATTTTGTGCAGTGGATACAAAATTACCGACAAGTCGAAACTAAACAGCAATTTATAGAAAACGATGATTTGAAGTTATGTTTCGAACTGGATTGACCACGCCCCGCAGCATGATGTGGAGTTATTAGTACGGTTTTAACGCGGAATTAATGTATCAAAAAATTAGTACAACGCAACAGTACAAAATAGCTAAATGTTACAAGTCTAAGACAATAGAGTTCCGGTCCACGACGCAACTGTACGTTTGGTCAGCACGCAACCCTAAAAATTATGCAAACTCGGTCACGAACAAGTGAGGGTGTCTTTATGTTGGAATGCAGCAAAAATGATGCGAAATTGTGGGTGGACCTAAAGCGTAGTTGAGTGTGGCCCGAATAAAAACAAAAGGTCAACAAAAAACAAACAATGGTTTGAGGCTCTTGAGAATTAGCAATTCAGATTAACGAAAACAGTGTACGGTGGAGATTAGAAATGAGTCTTTCCCATAAATGGTCACAATTTTGTTCACTTTTGCACAGGACATTGTTCTTACGCTTCAAGTACTTCCAAAAATACGAAATTCAAGCAATCCGATTACAGACACGTCAAAATGCTAATCGGCTATTGCGTTTACGTGTTACATAGAAACTGTTGGAGAGGGCGAGTTGTTTGTTATTTTTGAGGCGTGCAAGATGTGCAAAAATCTGGAATTTTTGATTTGCGTGTTTTTCTGCGAAACAGGAAGGCCAATAACCAACGATTCCGTCAAATTGAATGTTTGATAGTTCAGTCAAAACTGTTTTAAAGCTCTTCTCAAAACAAATAGAGACAGAAACAAATCACGGTTTGTTAATAAAATGACGTTTGCCAAGTAGAGTTACTATAATAGTGCCGGAAGAATTTCTAAGGCGCAACTTTGGTGTTGGGTTACAGGTACGGATTTGCACGGCAAACAATAGATTTGGCAGCTAGCCAACTGGAATGTTTGTCTGGCTTTCAAACTAAGCAAAACAATAAAAGCTCAAATGTTGCTGTTTTATGTTCATGTCCGAAAATCGCTACGAAAAACACGATCAGACGACTGAAATGACAAAAACAAGCCGCTTGTTTGAGTTAAATCTTTTGACTAATTAGTTTATAAACACTCGCAACACAAACATCCCACCTGTTTAGTCTACAGTGTTTTCGGCTTGACTGGCAAAGAATACCTTGACAAAAGCGGATTGTCGTGCATTTCTGTGTGGATTTTGTTGACGCCACATCCATCAGCACATTCATCAGCAAAAAACAATCAAAACATCGCAAAAACAATTTCTGGGATTCAGCCAAGCTGCTGACTCAATGCTTAGCCGATTTGTGAAAGTTTATGGAGTTTTTTTCAATTAGACAAATTGATTTTGCTTACAAAAAACACAAGCAGGAAATATTTTGCGCTAATCGAATGCATTATAGGAAACGAACCGCAAACCAAAACCCACACCAGACCTTAAACCCTCTAACAATTGCAGTGACTCGTAAAATCTGCGTCAAAGTCCGGTTGGCTCGACTCCAATTTAATCCCAAAATGCCTTGACGCAAAACCTCACGTTAAAGATCAAATACCTCAAGTTTGAAAATGTTTGGGTCGGATTATGTTAGTTGAAATAAACGGATTACGGTAGCAGTCGAACCAAAAACGGCATTAATCTGCTTGGCATTCTCGTTTTTGCTCCAAAGATACTTAACAGTTATTTCTGTTTTAACAAACAGGAGATCTTTAAAAAGATAATCAGTTTGGGGCTTCCTCCCAGAAATTGCAAATTTCATTATTAAATTTACTCTCCTTTGGTTGAATTGTAAATTGACTAATTAACTCGCTCGCTGGGAAAGTGTAATCCACTTGGTGTTCTGCCTGCATAAATCAGAATTATAAACATTGTGTAAACAAACAATGTGAACTACAGTAGAAATACATCCACGCGTTTAAAGCTGCTGAGTTAATTCAACAGATCGGGTTCAAATTTCAAAACAAAGCGATGTTTAAGCACGTGTCATTAAATTGAAAAATTAGTGATCATCATTGAATTAAAAATGCGCGTTTCTGCACCAGCTGAACCTTGGAAGTGTCCAAGTGCATATGAAATTAAAAATTGTGCTCTAGCGTTGTAGCGCGAAACAATATCACCAAATACTTTGTTTTATAGTCTACATGAGTTGTCCAGTTTGTACTTAGATTAGGAATAATTGAAGCAGGTGGATTGAATATAATAGACTATTAGATGAGAAGTGCACGACGCATGCTAGAAGTGGTTTATAAAAACGCCGACGTTTATTTGATTTTGGCAATTTCCAGTCATCAATTTATTGTCTGGACTAGTCGGTAAGTCAATTTGGACTCTTACGCAACTCATCCAAACTCCACGAAGTTTAAGTACTTATGGAGGAAGGTGTCGAAAGAGCACAAAGTCTAACGACCAGATCAAACTGTGAAAATTCACTGAAAATTGTGCATTAATTAGTGAAGGAGTAATTAGCGCGGATTAGAATTCCGTTTGAGCAAGCAGCAAAGAATGCACAAAAAGAATTGTTCTTTCAATGCCCTTCGAGGTTCGAGGTTTGTTAAACTCAATTGGATTAAAGGATTTTCGACAGATTAGATGGCCTGAAAACAATAACGAAGAGAAGTGATGGTGATCTCTATTCCGCGGATTTGAGGCGCTGTACTTTGGGCCGCAAGCAGTGAGCTATCACCACAAACGATTGGAATCGGGCACGCTTTCTCGGAAAATGCTCGCATACAGATTCCTGAAAGCAGTTTAACAAAACGTGCATTTGAATCCCCATTATCTGTTCGGGACTTTAAAGTGGCTATGTTGAGCTTCCACCCACTTGGATTGTTGCAGTTTAATTTAAAACTAATTTTTGTGGATTTAAGAGTTGTTGCAGACAATTTAAATAATCGGTTAGTTCTTGCTAGATTAGCAACTAAGTTTATGCTTTTGAAGTCTGCCAAAAATAAATCTAACAGCGCCAAATTAAAGTTCAATTTTTACACGCAAAAACCAATTTACAGTATGCGCCGCCGGTCGCCGATTAAATGCACTCTTGCACGCACATCGCTTTTTTAAATTAAATTTGAAACCAAAAGAAAAATGGCTGTTCTTTCTGGAAGTGAAAGTGCAGAACTTAAATGTCTGATCAAATTCTACAAACTCATGAAAATCTTTAAACAATGAACAATAATGCCGTACACTAAATGTTTCGAAATGGTGACGAAAATTTGAAAGCACATCAATTGTACAAAACTTCCAGTTTCAAAAACCTTCAGCTCTTTCCGAAATTTATGACACTTTTACGACTGGCCACTGAATAGATTGTTTCGCGCACGCAATTCATCAAAACTGTTCAATTTTAGATGTTAAAATATGCTGAGTAAGCTTCCGGTTCGAGTGGAATGCCAAATTAAAAAAGGAAACGTTTCAAAAGCTGGTTTTTGCTCACTTAAACCATCTGATCTTGATAAACAAATGCAAGTAGAACGTGAAGTGTACAATTTCCTACTAGCACGACATCGAACCTAACAACCTAAATTGACTTTAGCGTCACTTATAAACAATCAACTTTACAGCCCGTAATAAATAAACTCATTACGCGCCTACTTAGAATAACTTCTGATCCGTGCAGTTCCTTAAGTTTAAAATAGAAATTTTCATTTGAGTTCCGGGCTGTAGTTTTAAACTTGATTGACGAAATAAGTCATTTAGACCATAATGACTTTTAGTCTTTTCTTGAAAACACACGTGGTACAAAACCTAATTCCTTTTCCGCAAATTGCTACCAGTAGTCGGAGACTAAGCGTTGTTTGTTTTAATGTCGGTCGCCAAAAACACCTTAAACAAAGATTAAAAATCATAAGCGTGGTAGAAGCACAAACATTCTTTAAAGATGATGAGTTTTAATTTGCATCTAATCTCTCAATTATGTAAGCTTTAAATAAGTTTTCTTCTCTCTATGTTGGCCTGATTCCAATGATATCTTCTGCTATTTGCTGATATTGCATAAACTGATAGTGAACTTTCGACTTGTTATCAATGCAACGATCCAAACATTAACCACATGAAACTCCGATGATGCTAATATCAACGCATTTTTGCACACAATTCCACTAATCAACTGCAAAGTGTCAATAAATTCGAGTGTAAAGCGTCTAAATCAAAAGCATTGGTGCGATTGGTTTTATGGCACGATTCCAGGTAATATTACACTAAAACAAGTTGCGGCTCGGAACAAAAATAACAAGCAAGTGGCGAAAACAAATGTGCACAAATCCAGAAACTTAAATAAACAGTAGGCACGTTTTCTCCAAACTTTGTCCACTGGTTTCGAACAAAGATGCTCTTTGCACGCTCGAAAAAATAAAATACAAAAATTATCAAACCAATTGCGAGCTCCTGCAATCAGCAAAAATGGGTTAAAGGCCGATAAGCGGAACACCAGCAATACTTTGACCTTGAAACATGCTCGAACAGCACGATTCTCAGAGGTGCCGGCCAACGACAAGCGCAAAAACAACCTTGAACAGAAAAAACTTTGTATGAATATTTTTGTGCAAAAACGGAACTAGTCGTCGAGCTTCTTAGACAGAACTTATTCAACGTGGCGACAGAATTTATTCAACGTGGCGACAGAATTTGGAACATTTACGCAGGCATTTTTACGCAGGCATTCTAAACCCACACCCAAAACATGCGGCTCAAGAGCACAAAATTTAAACTGACAGGATGACAACTCCGAATTTCGAAAACAACACAACAAACACCTGTAATAGGCGTGAAAGTGCAAACTTTCAACAGAAAATTGACTTTTAAAGTAGAATGATGTGATCAATGATTAGCGTTTTATATTTTGGGCGTTTCTAATCTCTCAAAAAGTCAGAAAATGTTGCAACTTCCGGCTGCCTCTAACCACCGAATTGACGCGATCTTCGTTGAGAAGGCCACAGGGTGGCGGAAAGTTCGATCAAAAGAATAATCCGGATTTTTGAGAGAAAAACAATTGGCAAGTTTATTCAAAAGTTAAATCTTTTCGTAGTCAACAAGTCTCAAAAATTAGAAAGTGGAATGCATCATCTTTGAGGGATACGGTCTGGCTTAAAAGTGTTTGTTTGTCCTCATTTTGAACTCAACAAACGGGGTGCTCGGCACTGAATACTAATGCAGGAGGAAATTCACCTGGGCAGTTAATTTAGTTAGACTAAATGCATCTGTCTTTAAAAACTAGTCACTCATACTGTATACGCTGGAAGTTGTCTGTTCTGCAGCTTTCAAGATGTCTATGAATAAATTTGAAGAATATGAATTTTGAATGCTTCAATTTGGCAAGTTCAATTGGACAAAAAGAGCGCTTGTGGATTAATAATTTAAGTTGTTTCAAATTGATGATTAAAGAAACTCCAGCAGCGGTCAAAAAGCATTCTGTGTTAAAACAAAGCTCCCAATTTTTAGTCAAAATTTAATTAAAGCTTATCAACGCATAGAACTTCTATGAATTGGGGAATTGCAAAAGAGATTGATTGTCAAAAGGTAGTTTACCCAAATGCTGATAGAGCAAAAAGATTTTGAGTGGCATGATTGTTTCCTCCCTTTAATGCTGATCTTGACAAAGACGAACAGCGATAACTTTAACGTGGTTGCCAAGAATGAATAATCTACTAAAACGTCAATTTTGAAGTCGGTAATTGGCAATTAAAGATAAGCGTAACGCAACAAAGTTCAGAACATAAACGATAAATCAAAGTTCGGCCTTCAATAACTAATCGGTTTTATCCAACTAAGCAGCCACCAGGAAATCGTCATTAACGTGGCGTTTGCGTTTGAATACGGCTGCTTTTTGTACAAACCAATAAATATTAAATTTGAATGTCCTGGATATTTTTTGAAATGTAACTTTTGTCAAAACAAAATCGTCAAACATCTGCGTTTGACTACGAATAAACAAGTAATGTTTGTTGTTGGTGTTCAAAATTGTCGATGCAGGTAATAATTAGAAGGCCTGGCTTGTTAATTTCAATTGAACTTGGAGTAAACACTGCGCGTTGTAATCAATAAACAAGTCATGCTTTTCAAAAAACAAAAGTTGTGCCTTTTTGTCAAAACAATCCTTTTCTGGCGTTTCGTTTTCAATTTTATTTTCTTCGTCTTTTATAGACTAAATGAAATGAAGATCCAATTCTTTTACGATCTACTTAGTCCTCACTCATGGATTGGCTATCAGGCAAGTTTTAGGCTATTTTTAAAAGTCATTTTTCTTGGTTTTAGATTTTACGTCAGAAACTCCCACTTTGGAAGACATTTGGCAATATTGAAGCGGAATTTATCCCTGCGCCGTTGCCTTTTATTTATACTAGAACAGGTAACGTGCCTAAAATTTATGATTATTCTATGTCTTTTTAGTTAGCTTTCAATATGGAGACATGTGCATTGCGGAGAAAAACTATCAACTCAAGCTTTTATCGAAAATTGCCGATCATTACAATCTGGAACAGGGAAATTTTGAGGTAGTTTTCAGGCCAACATTTCAATGTATGTTTGTATTTAGAGAATGTTTGAACCTGGTGTCCGAAGTAGATCTGCGCTTTTGTTTTTGAACGTTCTTCGAAATGGACATCCTCGTTTGCAGCCACATTTTATGGAACGTTTTTGGCATGAAATTTTTGTAAAAGGCGGGACAATCACCGTAACAAACGACTTTTTGCGGGTAAATTCTCTTTAGGCATTAATCATATTTCAAAACATTTTAGGTAGCACGGGAATCTGACATTCAATTTTCTGTCATTTCTGATATAGTTATGGAGACCGAGAGCCGAGAAAATGTTTTGGATTTTGATGCAGTCACGAAGAAATTGATTGTTGATGATCGAGTAAGTGGTTTTGATTTTTCTAAATTAGTTTCGAATTTAGGCTATTGCTTTCCCTTGGATCAAGGTCAAGACAGATGATTTGGAAATGAGCTTTTCGGAAATTCTCCGCTTGGAACTGGTTGACGAAATTGTGCGCGATCCTCTTGTTATTCCACATTCCGACAAACTTGATAGGATTTCAGCGTTTTAATTGCCATTCAGATATGTCAACAACTTATTAGAATAAACTTCGTATGCATTTATTTTCTACGGATTGTTTATTTTTACAACTAATGTTTAAATGTTTAATATTAAATCAGCAAAGGTGTTTTAAAAGCCAGCTTGTTTGCGGCATGCAAATTCCTTGAGTTTCAAACAACAAAAACTAGCTTTTTGCAAAGCTTTCATTTCAAATTGCTCATCATGTGGGGTTATATAGTTCTATTCGTTGTTTCTCTTTGGGTCACTTACGAAGTGGACAAAAGTGTAAGCTGATTTTATGCTGTTATCTAATTCATGTGGATTTTAGAGAAAGTCTCGCGGCCTACCGGGCATTCCACTACTTGGCCAAATTTTCAGTTCCGTCAGTTTTAATGTGCGCGAAGAAGTTGATGGTGAAAGTCTGACCAAGAAGATTGTCGACAAAGATGGAGAGAAAAGCGCTAGCACGGGAAGTAGAAAGCTATCAGAAGGACCTCCAAAGAAGAAGCACAAACATCATAAGCATAAGGGTCATCACAAGAGTAAGAGTCGCTCATCTGTAGAAACTTGATCCGTTTTTGTTCAGAATTCTATGCAGGATTGTTTTGCTTGTGAATGCACGAATAAATTCTTTAGCCAGTTTTTGCACTGTTTTAGTTGTGTTTACGAGTTCGAGACGTTTGTACTTTTTGTGCTGATTTCGATAGGCGCCTTTTTTAAAAGAGAGTTTCAAGAACTGATAACTAATGTTTGTGGCGCCGTTGCCGCTTTAAAACTGTACTTTTTTTCGATAAAATTCCATTTCGTTTTGTTTACTTCAAAAGGTTGCAGCACTGTTTCATATGCTCTATGGGTCCAAAACTTATAATCTTTTGTTATTGACCTTGGCGCGGAGAATAGCGTGAGAAAACGAGTGTTTATTGCGCTGTGCGTTAGTTAATCAGTTAGCAAATGTTTAGGCTTGGAATTGGTGTTCGATAAATTAGTGTTCTTCCAAAACTGCTCAATTAGTTGTCGGAAAATATGGGCTTCATGTGAGTTGTTACTTCCTTGTTTTTAGCATTTACTTTCTACTTTTAGACGTAACATAGCCACAATTTTGATTGCAGGTGCAGGCATATTTTTATGGCAACTCTCTTCGGATTTCGATGCACAACCATACGAGTAACTTTAAACATTAGCAATTTTTATTCGAAATATTCATAGTTTGCCTCCGCCTCCCGCACTGACTGGACCTCTTGCTCCAAACACATTGTTGAGAAATGCAAAGCTGTTGTTGAAAGGTCAAATCCTTGGTCCGGAGTCGATTTTGGTTGAAGGAGGTACAATAAAAGTTCTGATTCGATTAAGATTAATTTTTGCTTTCAGACACACTATATACCGGAACTTGGTAACTTTTTATTAAAAGCATCATTCAATCATTGCTTAAGGGATGGAAAGATACTCAAAATCGTCAATGGACAAATAAAAAAGACCCTTTATTTGGTTGAGAGCAGCGGACAGTGCGCAACGTACGATTCTGAGCCACAATGTGGTCGACCGCTTGGGATCAGACGTTTCAACAAAGATAATCTTGTTGTTGTCGACACTTATCATGGCGTTTTCCTTGCTAATGTCGAAGCAGGTTTGTAAAACAATCTATGTCATTATCGAGTTTTAATTCTAAGGAACTTCCAAATTGATTTTCTCCGCAAAAACAAAAGTCGGTGGTTACGCACCTAAATTCTTGAACGACGTTGAAGTTATTGATTCTGACACAATTTTGGTCACTGATTCCTCTACAAACTACGACCGTCGACGCTTCTTGCACGTTCTTTTTGAACAAGCACCAGTTGGACGGTGAAGAATTTGGTTCAAATGTGTAGATAACATGAAATTTCAGAGTTTTGGAGATTAAAATTTCAACAGGAGCAGCTCGCGTTGTACTCAGTGGTCTTCACTTTGCTAACGGCATTCAATTGCACCCGGACAAAAAATCAGGTAATATTGTTCGCTCAAACAAGCACTATTTTAACATTTTTAGTGATTGTTTCTGAATGTTCAATGTCTAAAATTTTGAGGTGAGAAATCAAAAACTTCTAAATTAACTTTAAAACTACTTAGATTCTACATCTCGGGTCCAAAGACCGGCGAGGCTGAAATTTTCGCTGACAACTTGCCAGGTTTTCCAGACAACATTCGACTTTCGACTCAAGGAACATTCTACGTTGGATTGGGTAAGTTGTACTTTCTGCACTTTATAATCAAGTCTGTGCAAGTTTGCATTTCTGCATTTTAGCCAGCCCTCGTTATCAAGGAAAACTTTCGTTATTCGATGCTCTTGGACCACACAGCTGGGCTCGCAAACTTTTGGCATCTGCTTTGCCTGAACGTTATTTGGGTTTGGTCTTTGGACTTTTCAAATCAAATTACGGGTTGGTGGTTGAGCTTGACATAAATGGAAAAATAATCGGTTCTTATCACGATCCAGACGGAAGCATCGTTCCCGATGTTTCACAGGTCAGTCAAATGACTCCCATTCTTTATTTAACCTTTCATTATTAGGTCTCCGACGATCAACACTATTTGTATCTCGGCAGCTTCCACAGCAATTTTATTGCTCAAGTTCCAAAGAAGAAATGAATCAGTCTTTAATTCTTCATATCATTCCAAAGTTTAAAGCAGGTAGCGTAGTTTATTGATTTGTCACATCTCATTTAAATTTCGCATATCTTACAAATAAGTTAATTGACGAATAAATAAATGTGATTATGTCAAACTTGTTTCCTTGAGTTTCTAGTAGTTCGAGGCAGATTTACGCGTTTAAGTTGCGTTTTCGACCAGTTAAAAGCAATGCCGAGTAAAAAGCCAACAATTGATCCGATTACACATGGAATTGGCCAGCGCTGCCAGTACCTGTCCCAGTCTAAAGGAATTACGAATGCTGAAAACCAAGCACCCAACAAACTTCCATAAGACGACCACAGCCAATATTCATGTTGTTTGTTAGGACATCTAAATTCAAAGCTGTTATTTAATCTAAGAACAATAAATTACTTTTGTTCGAAAAACATGGTCAATATTTGTGTTATTGAGCCGTTTGTCGCATAACTAATTGGAAGAACTGCAAGAGTTGAAAGCCAGATTGAAAACAACAAAGTCACAGCAAAGTCGCTAAACTGTTATTAAGAATACAGGCCAATATCGTTAAAACTTACTAGAAGAAAGGTGCTCCAAATAAAATACACATAAAATGAGTGGTAGGAATGGCGAACAAATACGGTTTTAAAGTGCTTAGCAAGCCCATGTTGCTTCTAAATTAAAATTCTAAACAAGGCTTTTAAACAAATTGGCAAACAAGACTTTTAAACATAAGTTCATTTCGGCCAAAACCACACATCAGAAACAACAACTTATGATAAAAACTTTTATTAACAATAACAAATAACAAGTACACGATCAACTTGCTAGCTAGATCTTCAACTTCAAGTCGGGACTGCTAAAGAATGGAGCGCGCTTCTGCCCAGAAATAGCCGGCACTTTTCCTCGGTTGTGCAACAATTTCAGCATGCCCGTTCCAATTCGTGCTTGAGTTCCCATGATGATACTTTCGGAGACACCAGCCAAATTATCCAACTGATTGAAAAATGCAGCTTCGAATAAGTGATCAGTAGTGCGCTCGAACGACGCCAACAACAAGACAGAGTCCTTCATCTTGACTAAGCCGTTACGGGTAATTCCAAGAACTTCGCCACGATATGTCATCAAATCAGCCAAAAGCATAACATGACGTCGATCCAACTCAATACCGTGAGAATTCATAGTTGAGATAATTTCTGAAACAATCGCTGTTCGGGCTGCTTCAATTCCAAGAACCTAAAAACAAATGAGTGTTTAAATAATTATTCTAAACACTCTACCTCAGCAGTTGTGCTTGCGTTGTTAAAAACAGTTTTCTTTGGATTGATTTCATAAGTAGCCAAAACTTCTTTGAAATCTGTTCCTTCAACCAACAATTGAAAAGTGTCTCCTCGTTTCTCATCCGCATTAATGACACATCGATGAACGCTTGGCAAACCTAAATTTAAGATCTTATATAGAATCCCACTTTCTAAACGTACCTTTAACAACTACTTTTGGCAATGCATACTTGAGATAATGAAGAGCTAGTGAAAGTGGTGCACTATCATCGTCATCCGGTGCACGAATCGTGATCATAGATTTTCCCATTTGCTCGACTTGACGTCTTTTCAACGGTATAGGCAACTTTGCAGTTCGAATGCTGTGGATGATTGATCCCATTGTGACTTCCAGTTGAAGTAAACGGATGCGTCGGGGACTCAATTTTACCAAAATGAATGTGTCGTCAGGTAGGAAGACTTGTTCAATGTACTCAGCAATTTCACCCAAAGTAGTTTTCTCAATTCGGGCTTTGACTCGGCGTACCAACGTTTCATCTTTACTGTTGATTACCTCAGCCGTAATGATCGGAGTTGAAATCTGGCGAACAGCGTTGATAATTTCCTTGATTCGAGGCACACCTTCTGTAATGTTCATGGATGCAACACCAGAGAAATGGAATGTTTTAAGAGTCATTTGTGTAGACGGTTCACCTAAAAGTCAAAACTTAGACTTTAAATTGTTATAAGTAAATTACCAATTGAAGTGGCCGAAACAGCGCCAACAGCTGTACCCGGCTCAATAAATGCTTTATGAAGCTTAACTGTGCACAACTTTAATAAACGCATCAATTTGAGTGTAAGTCAAACAATGGGCCAACATTAATGAACGACGAGATTGATATGCAGAGTTACACTCATTGCATTTTTGACGAATAGCAGCTCTAAACAAAGAGCATTAAAATATATTACTATTACTAGAACTTACGAAGCGCGCGGATGTGAATTGCAATGAGTTGGCATATCAATGTATTTCTGATTGCGTTCCAAATAGCCATTCAAATATGCATAAGTATGATCAGCAAACAATTCATGCTTTTTTCGAATATTGCTATCAATAGCTTCTTTCATAAATGCAACTGATTCACTTAAAGCACCCAATTGCTTGTTGCCGATCTCAAAATCAAATGGAACTGTGTTGCGTGTATGGAACATAACATGATCGTAATCAACAACATTGCCAGACTTTTGCTTCCATGTAACAAGGATCCAAGCCATCTTCACCAAATTGAAATTGAACAATTTCGCCGACTGAAGTACGCACAGTCGAATCATAATTAACTGCCAAATCCTCTAAACACTTGACCAATCGACGTTGCATGTATCCAGTCTCAGCAGTTTTAACAGCCGTATCAACCAGACCTTCACGACCTAAAATCATTGATTATTAAAATAGTGTTTCGATTAAGTAGAACATACCAGCCATTGTGTGATAAAACATCTCCGTTGGAGTCAGGCCAGAATAAAAAGAGTTTTCAACAAAACCACGTGCAACCGGACTTCTATCATGGCGTTGGAAGATCGGAAGACAACGGAACTAAAACAACATAAGTTTAAAGTAGTCTTTGAAGTAATGTTTAAAGTAGCGTTAAATTTTTTCTTACCTCAAAGCCTTCATTTGGACGATGACCAGAAATAGATTGTTGACCCTAAAACAATGATTTTTAATTTTGAACATAAACTCAATACATACCACAGAAGCAATCATTTGAGAGATATTGATGTACGATCCCTTAGAACCACAAATAGCCATCAACAAAGGTGAGTTAGATCTAAATTTGATCAATTAACAACAACTTAGAACAAATATAGCCTACTTTGACAAATTCTTAACGCAAGATTTACCGGCATGATCACGAATTTGAGACAACTCATGCAAAATCAACGACTCCAACGTTTCGCCTTCAGTCATGCCAGGACGTGCTTTTAATTTGCCATTATTCATTTGTTCAATAAACTCGTCGCATTTCTTGTAACCACTATCCAACAACTGTGCTTTGTCAACAAGCAAGCCATGACTGGGAGTGACATCGCCAATTCCAATTGAAAAACCTCGATTGGACAAGAAAACTGGACTCATTCTTGCCAAACGCCACATCGCTTCTAATGCATAGTCTTCGCCAAAGTCGCGCAACAAAATGTAGAAAACATTGGTCTTGCTTCCAGAGCCCAAAAGAGCCTTGTCAAGCATGCCAGCTAACAATTGATTGTTTCGAATAACGACAAAAGTATCTCCGGCAGTAAATTCGTCAGCACCTTTTGGATGACTCTTGTTCGGTGTCCACAAATTGACTTTCACGTGTGTTCCTTGTTGTGGTGCAATGAGTAATTCGGCCAACTAAACAAGCAATAAGTTTAAATATTTATCGGTTTGAAACTACTTGTTTTCCAGTCCACATTTGTTGCGGAAACAAAATTGCAGGTGGTGGAACTTTAACGCGTTGTTTCTTCGGCAAATTAACATCAATAATTGAAGCAATGCAACGATAAACTTCATCCCGTGTCAAGAAAGTGTCTTTGTGAGTAAGCAAATAACCAGCAGTTATAAAATCTTGAATGGCAGCAACTAGTGGCTCGCCAGAACGTGGAGTAATCAAATTTGATTTAATAGTCATCAACAATGATGCTTCTGCTCGTGCTTCATAAGTTTGTAACAAGTGCAAATTCATTTCATCACCGTCAAAATCTAAACAAATAGACTATGTGTTTGTTAGAAATATGTTTAACTAACCAGCATTGTAAGGAGTGCAAGCGCATTCATTGAAACTAAAACAGTAATTTAAAAGTTGTTTGTCGATTTTAAAAGTTACCGGAAAGTTCGATAGGGCATAACTTTTGCACGATGTGCCATAATACTGACTCGATGCAAAGATGGCTGACGATTGAACAAAACAATGTCATTATCATTCAAATGGCGTTCTATAATGTCTCCATACTGTAATGCATTCGCAATACCTTCTCGATTGCCGTAACGCAAAAATTTCTTGTTTCCAGTAGATGATTCAACAACATGATTAGCACCCGGATGGACCGACTCTCCATTAATGACCAGTTTGCGCATTTTCTCAATATTGTGTTCATTTACAATTTCCGGAAATGTAAGAATTTTGGCCACTTCAATTGGCACTCCAACCTGATCAACTTTGAGATTTGGATCGGGCGAAATAACCTAAAAACAAACCAATCAATTGTTTTAAGATAAATAACGCTTACAGTTCGTCCACTGAAATCTACACGTTTGCCAGACAAGTTACCACGAAAGCGTCCTTGTTTGCCCTTAAGTCGTTGAGCGAAAGAGCGTACAAACTTTTTCGGCTGTTGTTCGGGCGGAACTCCATTTAACTCACTGTTGATGTAAAGCGCTGATTGAATCTAAAATAATAATTAGAATTTGATCAAACGAAAATTCTATACTTGTAAAATATCCCAATTCTCTGCAACTGTTTTCATCGGCAAGCCTCCATGCTTGTTATTTTTCAGAGTACTGTTGATAAGCATAATTTCAGTCAATTTCACGGTGAGATCATCTTCAGTAGTACCAGAACGAGTTTCAGAGACAACCGATGGACGAATGCAAACTGGCGGAACTGGAATACGAGTTAAAAGCAAGTCAACTGGATGTTTTGCAGATTCAGTTTGAACCATCAACAAAGGAATGTCCTAAAGAATATAAACAGAGTTACAATCATTTCGTTAATTTACGTACTGAGCTCTTGATTTTGTTGAACAGAGTTAGAACACGCAGCGGATCAATCAGATTAAATTTGGCGCCATTCAACAAGTTGTTAATCTCATTGTTGTCTTTTGACAAAAAGTCGCTTTCGTTGGCAACAGGTTCAGCATGAACAATCTTCAAAAATGATCCAACAGCCTTTTTGACGACTCCTGAATAAAGTGTAATAATAAGTTGATTAAATCTCAGCTAAATGATACCATTTTCAAATCCGCAATTCGGGCAAATTTTGATTCCTTTACTCAATGTAACAAGCTTCTTGTGTAATGCTTTTCTCTGCAAATAATTCAAACGAGGATTAGCAATCTGCTTCTGCAAAGACATTCGTTTTTCGCCGGTCAAAAGAACTGATGAACATCTCTGAAATAAGGAATATTTTACAGTTTAACTTTTAAATGTACCTTGCAGATGCACTGGAGCATTTGAATAACAAGTCGAAAGAAGCCAACATGAAAAACTGGATATTCCAAATTGATGTAACCAAAATGACCAACACAATCAATCATATTCTGTTTGCACGTCACGCAATTGACACTCTTCTGAGTTGTGCCCTAAACATAACGATTCAATTTTGAATAGTCTTACAAAAAACTACCAAACGGTTATCCAATGGCCCAAACAACGCCGGCAAATATCGTCCTGTCGCATTGTCATACAAAACATTGTTGAAAACTTGCAAATGGGCAATCTGTCTGATTTCACGTTGATTGCCAGTAGTAAAACGAACAGCAGATCTAAATATTCAAAGGTTATCAACCAAAGTTTTTATAAGGCTTACACTGTTCGTGCCAAATCCGATTCACAAAAGAGTTCCTTGGTCATGATATTCCTGATTAGGGTAAAGCAAAGAACTATCAATGATGCAAAACTAAAATAGTTTCAGATCAAACAAAAAACAAAGACGCCACAAAGAAACAATCCATGCATGAAAGTTGTCGTTGCTTGACAGATCTTGTTGAATGAACGTTTAATGAGATTTATACTTTGGAATAAACGAGTTTGCAATTTTACAGTAATGTACAGTAACGATTCTAAAATCAACTCAAAACTTTCTTATATTTGCAACAAATCCAGACACAACCAATTCAATGATCTTATTGATCATGCGCAAAGATCAGTATTCGTTTTGTATGCGATGACGTAGTAGATTTTGGTCAATAATAGAGACTTCAATTTTTAGACAAACATTTTGAAACTGTCTGAGTGTTCGAAGCGCATAATTTATGCTTTAAGCTGAACTTAAACTTAAAAGCAATGTACAAAGCACAACTAGCTAATGGAATTGCGTGGGCATCTGAAGAATTGCAATTATCAATATGGTCACGCAAAATTACTCTAATGCGCGAGAGAGCGGATTACGTCAAAATCAATCGCCCCCAATATCAGCAATGTTTACTCAATTCCAGCAGGCTTTGCGGCCCACCGACCCGATCAGCGGCGACAAGGAGTTCAAAATCGATGACAGTAAACAGTGGCTAAAGTTTGCAGTTTTGATCTCAACGGTGGGTGTGTTCAGTTTGTGTTATATAAATTGACCGTTCGTCTGGACCGATTCATGAAAACTTTGCATGAAGTTTGAACTTTTAAAATCACTTAACTTTTTACGTTTTGGGCCATTTTGTATATGTCCGCACTTTTGAAGCAGCATTTCAAGCATCGGTCACTTTCTCCTTTATTACGTTCAAATGTCCATTTCTTATCTTGGGCAAATATTTTGTTCGAGCGCCTTTGAATTTCAAAAGTTACTACTGCAATAAAAACTAATCGGCTGGAACATAAAAATTGTACAAATGACTAGGCATCTTCGGTTGTTATCAAAATGCGTTATTTTTGGTCCAGAATTACTGGACAATAGAGATCTTTTGAATTGTTTGTCAGATTATAATTGCGTATTGTTCACAGTTTTATCAAATTGACAAACAAAAGAATTTAACTCACCGCACATGGCTTTTTGTTTGCACTAATTGAATGCCTATCATTTCCGACTAGCCGACTGTAGCTTGGTTTTCGAAAGTTACATTATTTGCTTCCGGTCTTTTAAGCCGAAAATTCTTTAGTAATAAGTGAGCAAACAAAGTTGTTTGCATTCTTTAAATGTTTGGGGAGTTCGATTTAGCTGCTTGTATATAAACACTCTGCAGGTGCACTCGGTTTTATTTTTAAGTCAGGTTCTTAGTTACAGTATTTAATGGCCGCAGTGTCCATAAATTCTTGCGAACGCTCCACACAAAACGCGTCATCATTGATCACCAAAACGTCTCCAGCCAAAAATTACAATTCCAATCCATCATTTGGGAAAATTTTGCGCGTTCGGTGCACATATATTTGAGTGGGCCGAGCTCCGTATTTCACGTAAAGAAATCATTGAGTACTGCTGTAAAACTGTGAATGTTTTTCTAGTTGAGCAGTCTATTTTGAATACTTGTTATCGTGTTTAAAGATTGTGTTTGTTTAATTAACTATTCTGAATTGCAGATTCAAACAATGTTTCTTGAAGACCGCTTTAGGTACTTAATTTTGTTCGTCGGATGTGCCTGCTTGACTTCTATCTCGTCAAACATGCTCGCATTCAACATAGCTCAGGTCTGCATGAGCACAAACGATACAAATGAAATGGACAACAAGATTAAGTTGGAGTTTGGCCTTGCTGATGACGGCTCTTTTGATTACACGCCTTACCAAATATCTTTAATTAACTGGGCAGTTGCGTTAGGAACAGGTTGGTTGAGACTGTACGAAAGTTATAAAAGTTTATTCGGTTTTAAGCGTGTGCAGCGATTCCCTTCAGTGAGCTTTATGTTAGGTTTGGAGCCAAGTGGCCATTTTTTGCTGCTGGAATGCTGAGCTCACTTGCTACACTGTTGATGCCGTTGTCTGCGGAGTTTAATTTTTATGCGCTGTTGGCGTTCAGATTCTTACAAGGTATATCCTATGCTGCTGATTTTGCGGCTGTCGGTTCATTGTGTTCTAGGTATCAGAAGTTTTTAAAGACAGCGAGGGAACTAAGTTGACTGCTTAAGTATCAGAGTCTATTCTTGCCGCTTTGCTGAACGGGATTATCTTTATGCAAATGCTTAATATTTAAGCAGTCAATTTCGTTCCTTGCTGTCTTTAAACTTGTTAAATATACAGCTGGGCGTCTTTGAAGCAAAACGGATTCTTCTTGGGAGTTTTAACGTCGTACTCTCCTTTATCGTCTGGCTTCACTAACTTTATTGGCGGCTTTATTTGTGAATCAAGATTTGGCTGGCCTTTAATCTTCTATGTAAGTGTACACTTTACGAAAAACACAGATCAGTTTCACATTTTAGGTCCACGCAGCTTTTGGCTTTATCGTTTTTACTGCGTGGTTCTTTCTTTATCTGGATAAACCACATATTCACAAAAAAGTAAGCACAACTGAATTAGAGAAGATACAACGCGGCAAGAACGACTCGCAAATCAATGGAAGCAAATCTATTCCTTACAAAGTACTGTTTTTGGATTTGGTTGTCATTTCAATCTGGTTCTCAGCTTTTGCTGAAATATTCTCTACTAACTTCCTCGCTGTCTACTCTCCATATTATCTGAAGAACGTATTGAAGTTCTCCGCTGAACAGACAGGCAACTTTGCTGCTATTTCTCGTATCGTTCAAATTCCAATAAGATTAATTTGCGGTCATTTATCGGACAGCATTCAGTAAGTTGCTTAAAGTTAGTGCTTATCAAATGAAATTTTAGATCCATGAGCGAGGATTTGAAGCTCGTTGTTTTCAACACAATTACAGTTGGAGGCGCTGGCATAATATATGCATTAATTGGTTATGTTCCAGAAGACAGTCCGCTCTTAGCGGTTGCTTGTTTTGCAATGGTCAATGTTGTGACTGGTGCAGCTTCTGGCGGCTTCTACAAGTGTGCAGTACTTTATGCACGGCAATATTCAAATACAGTTATTGCGACCTGCCAGCTGTTGAAGTGTGCCACTTTATTTATCGGTCCGTTGCTCGTTGCAATCTTCGTTCATGACTCCTCGTCACAAAGTGAATGGAGATGGATCTTTTTAATCACGGCAGTTGCGTTGTTTATGGCAAGTGCAATGTTTTGCAAATTTGCAACATCAACACCCGCTGCGTATACACATGACGACTATGTCTTAAAAGAAAAGCCTTCGAGGCGGTCAATTAAAGTTTCAGCCGTCGACAACGGAGCTCTTCCTCAAAAGTACACTGATCTCGTTTAAACTGTCTGCTTTAATTTTATTTGTAAATTTACGTTATTGTTTCTATTCACTACGATTTTTTCTGATAAAAATGAATTTGTCAAAACAACGCTTCTCACAAACGTGTCATAAATTATTACGGTCAATAAATATTATTTTCGCCGTTAGAACTATTACTACAAACTGCCGTTATGAATCACGTGAAAAACATTGCCTTGAATGCATCAAAACAAAAACAGTTAAACATTAAAGATGTTTTGTAATTTAAGCGAAGTTAACAGATCAACTTTATTGCACAATGAAACAAGATCAAATAAACCCGCATTTATTAAAAATAGTGTAAGTCAGATGCATTGCTGGCAGAAACGACAGAGCAGAAGGAAATGTACCCATATCAGTATTTAATTGCTCGGGCAACGAATCGATGTTTTTCAATGTGCATTCCTAAAACAAATTTGAATGAGATTTGTAACTGTTTTTAAAGTAACTAGCCTTGTTCAACACTTCAATTGAATAAATTGCCGATGAGTTCAGTCGGCTAATAAATTCATTAAGCTCACACTTGTGACCACATTGTGGTATCCTTTTTGGTTCAAATTCACCGTCATGTCGATAGTAAAGCTCTACGTAAAATTGTCCATCGTCTTGTTGATAAATTTCCATTATGACTGCAGCTGCATATGGAATCTGTTTGTTGTCGGCAATCTGCATTGCATACAGCAAAGATTGTAAAGTTCCATCGTGAGACGAGTAAAGCATCATTTTTGATGGACTTGCTTTTCCTTCTGCCACATCCTGGGCTCTTCGCAACCAGTCAGCCAACAAAAAGCCGCCTCTTAAACGAGCCAACTCGGGCTTGTTGAATTCACCGGTACGTTCCAGCCGCTTCAACTCCGTAACCAATTCTAGTGTTGTGTTGTCGCCGTCTAAAGTTTAAAACGTTGTTTTTAAATTAAACTAATTTGAACTTACATTGTGGCCAAGTCTTGTAAACCCACTCTGGTTGCTTCAAACCATGTGCAATTTCTCTATTCAAGTCATTAAGTTTTGCAGCTTTGTGTAGATTCATCTTTTCGCCATAACCTGTTTTGTCGGCCAAAAAGTCAATTAAATCCTTATACTTCTCAGCCAGGTCAGCCAAAAACTGTTTATTGTCTTGTTGGGCTTTTTGCCCGTAAGACGGGCAGTCAAAAGAAGTAGGTTTTAACAACTAAACTTTTTAATTAGCACTTTTATTGGATCAACACTTACCGGATCACCATTTGTATAGTTAGCTGGAATATCAATTGCTGGGCAAGAAGGCACGATTTCCAAATTTTTGGATTGGCAAAACCCCTGTGCAAAGTTTTTTGCGCTATCCAATGCACGTTGTGATTTGGAGGACTGAATGGTTATTTCGTTCTCTCTGTACTCGTTGAACAAAAAAGCGGTTCCGTATCGTTCTTTAAAGAACCTTCCCAGCTCATACATCTGTTCGGCGCCCATCTAAATCTCTTTTATACAAAACAATCGTTTTAAAAAGAAATCCTTACGCCAGTTAATTGTTCCCATCCTTTAGGCCAATAAGTCTTATCGTAAACGTCGTTTGGATATGGAAGCTTTCCAGGTGCTCTGTCGCCTAAAAGATAGTGGCCAAATCCATGTTTAAAGCATTGACGCCAAGCTCAAACTTACCGTGCCTCCAAACTGCTTGAACAAATTTCAACTCATTTCCATTAACAGCCGTTATAAACAACAAGAGCAAAACTATTAAACGCATTCGAACTCTAAATAGTGGAGTAAGTGTTGAGCTTGATTTCTCGCTGAAATTTAAACAAAGCAAGTGTTGAAATAGCACAAAAATCGCGCATTAAAGTCGGAGACCAACAGCCTATTAATACATGAACACGTTGCTCCGCAAACCTATTGTGCAAACAATAATCCACGACGTGAGGCGCGAACAACCAACTCATCACACAGTCTATAAGCTATGACCAATACTGCTAACGCCTATGACTGACTCTACGAAATTATAAAAATTGATATAAATATAACAAAGCAAGAACATTGTTCATTCCTCGCAGAGCTTTTGAACTCGAAGGGTTTTGGAGTTCAATCACGAACAACAACATAAAAATGATTAATCTGAGTTGCCCAGTCAAAAGAACATCGTTTTTAGAGCATTTGGTTCGCAAACATGCGGTTGAACATGACAGCTGACCCAAACAAAAGTATGTAAAAGAGGTTGAGTCAATGTGTGTATGTGAACTCAATTGAATGTAAACAATAAATTTAAATGCACTTAAGATCGGCATCTATTGATTATTAATGCATAAATGTGAAGTTATTTACGTGCAATCCCTAATTTGTTAAATGTGCGCTGGTTACAAGAAACTAATTTTGATTGATGCATATCAAATTTAAGTGCTTTCCAATATTTTTAATATTAAATAGACTGCACGGTTTATTTGAACACCTGATCTTCGCGAAATACGCACTTTCGCAAGATTTGACATGTGGTGACAGTTTTTAGTTGTTGTGCAGATTGCATGCGAAAATGTGAATTGCGTCCAAACTGTGTTGAAATAATTTCTAGTTACATTTTTTAGTATTTTGGTTACCAGCTTGGAACACGATGTCGGTAAGTTCTTAAATAACTGCTTTCAATAACTAACCTGTTGTTTTTAGAAAAGTAATCAAAATGATGATCGCTCCGGAATTGACGACCTGGACGCCGTTTTGGATGAAGTAGAGGAAGATATTCGCCAACGTGATGAACTTGCTTCAAGAATCAAAGAACGCGACCGGAAAAACAAGCGCAATATTGCTTCAAAGTCAGAAAAAAGTGCCGAAGCTGAAGCTGCAAAACGTCTAAGACTGTCCGAATCAATGTCTGACCGCAATCATGATGATTTAATAAAGAAGTTGCGTGACGAGAGTCGTCGAAAATACCTGCCTAAGCGCAAAGAAGACAAAATTTACGAGTTGAAGCGGCAGCTTGAAGAAGATGAGATCTATTTCCCAGAAGCTGAATTAACTGAACGCGAACGTGTCGAACGCACAAGATTACGCCAAGTTGTTCAAGCAGCTGAAAAATATGATCAAGCTGGAAATGTTCTCACTACACAACGATATCATATTCCTGGCGAGAGAAGCGCAATTGTTGAGACAATAGTTGAAGAAAGAGAGTTGCCTGGTGGAGATGGACGAAGATGGGAAGATGAACGTTTGCATACTGCTATTTTTCAAGTTGGCGCCAAAGATGCGAAGGTTTGTCAGGGCTTTTTGTTCGTTAATAACTTCAACAATTTTCAGCAAGAAGATGATTTGCAATTACTGTTGGACGAAGATGAACGAGTCGATTTTATTCAGGCGTTTCAAATGAAAGGTCAAAATGAAGATGTATGCTTAGGTGATCAAAGAAATCATAATAATACTCTGTTTCAGAAAAAGCCTCAATTATCAGCAACTCAAAAGAAGAAGCTTTCACTGCAAGAAACGCGAAGATCGCTGCCAGTTTATGGATTTCGAGAGCAGTTTTTGGAAGCTGTCGAATCAAATCAAGTTCTTATTATTTGTGGCGAGACAGGATCAGGAAAAACTACTCAGTTACCTCAATATTTGTACGAAGCTGGATATTGTAATGATGGAAAGAAGATTGGGTGTACACAGCCTCGTCGTGTTGCAGCAATGTCTGTCGCAAGTAAGTTTTGCTTGTCATTTATTAAATTCCACTCTGTTAATTCTTACAAATAGCACACAAAAATTCTTAAGAACAAAGTAATAATTCATGTCTTTTTAGCTCGCGTCGCCGAAGAGATGGGATGCAAACTTGGCTCAGATGTTGGTTACAGTATTCGATTTGAGGATTGCACATCGGAACGTACAAAGATCAAATACATGACTGATGGTATGCTTCTTCGAGAGTTTTTGACTGAACCGGATTTGGGTCCATACAGGTAAGTCATTGTTTCTTAAAATTCATTTAATCATTCAATTTTTAGCGTCATGATGATCGACGAAGCTCACGAGCGCACATTGCATACGGATATTTTGTTTGGACTTGTAAAAGATATTGCGCGCTTTCGACCTGATCTTAAATTGCTCATTTCATCAGCTACATTGGATGCCGAGAAATTCTCTCGCTTTTTCGACGATGCAAACATTTTTATTGTACCTGGACGTCGCTATCCTGTTGATATTTTCTACACTAAGGCACCTGAAGCCGATCCGCTTCGAGCTGCTGAGATTTCTGTTCTGCAAATTCATCTTACACAACCGTTACCTGGCGATATTCTTGTATTTTTGACGGGTCAAGAGGAAATTGAATCAATGCTGGTAAGTACTTTTTAATGCTTTTTCAAAATTTATCTCAAAGCTAAAAACAAAACTTCAATTGAGCATTTCAATAATCATTTATTTTCAGGAGTCACTAACCGAACGAACGAAAGCACTTGGGAGTCGAATAAAGGAGCTCATTATTTTACCTGTCTACGCTAACCTTCCGTCTGAAATGCAGCAGAAGATTTTCGAACCTACACCACCAAATGCTCGCAAAGTCGTTTTGGCCACAAATATTGCAGAAACGTCAGTTACAATCGATGGAATTTCATTTGTCATTGATCCTGGCTTTGTAAAGCAAAATTCATACGATGCCCGATCTGGAGTTGAGCACTTGCAAATTGTTACTATTTCCAAGGCTGCCGCAAATCAAAGAGCAGGACGTGCCGGACGAACAGGGCCTGGCAAATGCTTCCGTCTTTACACTGCTTGGGCATATCAAAATGAGTTAGAAGATCAACCTATTCCAGAAATTCAACGCACTAATCTGAACAATATTGTCTTGATGCTTTTGAGTTTGGGGATTGATGATTTGGTTCACTTCGATTACTTGGATCCGCCACCGTCTGAGACACTTGTCAAAGCTTTGGAACAGCTTTTCGTCTTGGGTGCTTTGAATCACAAAGGAATGCTTACAAAGTTGGGACGAAGAATGGCCGAATTTCCTTGCGAAATTTCAATGTCAGCAATGCTTATTGCATCGGAGAAGTATGGATGCTCTGAGGAAATTGTTACAATTGCTGCTATGTTGTCCGTGAACGCTGCCGTTTTTTATCGACCCAAACAAATGGCTATTCATGCAGATACTGCTCGTAAAAACTTCTGGTCACCCAACGGCGATCATCTCACTTTATTGAAAGTCTACAATACATGGAAAGAACTAGAATATTCATCTCAGTGGTGCGTTGAGAACTTTGTGCAAACTCGAACAATGAAGCGAGCACGAGATGTGCGTGATCAATTGGCTGGTTTATTGGAAAGAGTTGAAATTGAATTGGTAAGTTGCTTGACTCGTCCGAGCAATAATATTCCTTTGTTTCAGAAATCATCCGATGACGATATTGCAATTCGAAAGGCCATCACTGCAGGCTATTTCTTCAACGTTGCTACTATGGACAAGAGCGGATCGTACAAAACAGTTCAAAATCGACACACAGTTCAAATTCATCCAAATTCATGCCTGTTTGAGCAGTTGCCGCGTTGGATGGTCTACTATCAAATTGTTTCAACTACCCGTGAGTACATGAGAGAAGTGATTATCATTGAGTCAGCGTGGATTAGCGAAGTTGCGCCTCCATTTCTACAAGTCACAAGATCTCGAGTCAATGGCAAAGAAGAAATTGCCCAAGGTTGTCGGCAAAACAAAGGCCGAATTGGAAAGATAGTTGTTGGACATTTAATTTATTTCACTCTGGGTTTTGTTGTGGTTTTTGAATAAATCGAATTTAATTAACTTTGTCTGCTTCAACAAAATGCGTCTGATAACTTAGATTCAAAAATCAAGATACACAGAGCAGAATCAGAAGGCTTTATTTAATGCATTTCTGCTTTGACCTTTGCTTTATTTTTGCTTCCAATTATAAAATACACATCGTGAAAATTGGTCGCCTCATGAAGAGCAAGTGATTAAAAGCCTCATTTTCCTTATGAATTCACAAAATAGACAGTCGAAAAACATAAACTCGAACATATGTGCAAAGATAAGACGCAAAGGCATCTTTTGTTTAGCCTTTTGCACAAAAATTAGATGACGATTATGGGCGCGACGACACACCTAACCGAGATGCTTCCGTAAAATGAATCCATTATTGTTTAATTTTTTAAAAGCCTAGCTCATTCGTTCGCAAAATGATTGAAGACAACTCAAAAGAAAAGCATGTTTAAATTTGCTTGTTGTGTTTAATTAATTTTTTAGCTTCTCTCAAGCATGGGATTTAAAAAAAGATATTGACTCGTTGTCGAGCTCAAGTCATGCTGAAAACTCAAAGGATGGCCAAACTGTTAACGGAAAATTTGTAAAGACCCACGGAATACATTGGCTAGTGGCTTCTTTCTTTATTATTGGAGATATGGCAGGCGGAGGTACTAGGTTCACAGGGTTTATATCCGCGCGACTTTATATCCGCTAATGTTTTAACGAACAATTTAACTCACAAAACATCTACATAAAGACGTTCTGAATTAATCAGGATATTGTGCTTGATTATAAAGTTGCGCGGATATAACGTCGTCCTACCTAGGCATTGTTGTTTTGCCAGCAGCGGCGCAAAGCTGTGGTAGGTTTATTACATCGATTTCTTAAAACTTACCTCTTAGACTTTTATCTCGGGCTGTTTTTGAACTATTTTGTTGCATTTCTGGCATCGATCACAGCCCTTTTACTGGCAACGTGTTGGGAAATCTTGTTATCTAATTGGCCACAATATCATCAACACACAAGAAATCCTTACGCAGAAATTGCGTTTAGAGCGTTGGGACCAATTGCTCGGTGATTTGAAAGATAGCTTTTATAATTGTAACCTGCTTTTAGGGTTGTTATTTCAATCACACTAAACATCAGCCAATTCGGCATATGTGTCGTTTTCTTTCTGCTAACCGCTCAAAACATGTACTTTTTCATTTACAATTTGGGTGTTAAAAATCCGCCGGATGTTTGCCTGATTATTCTAGCCGTTGGAATTGTTCTGTTGCCGTTTATTTTCTTTAAGTCTCCTGTTAATTTTTGGTGGGTAATTGTTGGAGGAATGATGTGCACAGGAGGTAGCAATAATACTTAATTGTTGTTGGATCATCTCTGGATTATAATAAAATTGACAAAGACTCGGTTGAAAAGAAGCCGTTTAATGTTATGAACTTGTTCGCTGCGCTTGGAACTTTTTTGTTTACTTGTAAGTTTTTAAACCAGTGCTTTTTAGTTAAATTCTTTAGATGCCGGCCATTCAGCCTTTCCAACAATTCAACACGACATGAAGCAACCACACGACTTTAAAAAATCAATCATTTGTGCGTTTATTTGTGAGTGCTTTTAAAGTTTTGAACAAGATAGCAGAACTTTTAATTTCAGTAATTTGTGCTTCGTATTTACCGGTAATGTTGTTGGGACATTATACTTACGGGAACCGCATAAACGATTCAGTCATAAACTCAATTCAAACAATTTGGATCTCCCAAACAGTCAATCTTTTGATTGCGTTTCACTGCATGTTAACGTTAATTTTGATGTATGTTATTTTTTAATTAACCACTCACGATAACTGAATTTTAGGTTCAATCCTTTGAATCAGGAAGTTGAAGAGTTTTTCAAAGTTCCTCAAGGTTTGCTTTGTGCCAATTTTAGGGTTGATTAAAAGCTTTTAGAATTCGGAATAAAACGCATAATTGTTAGAACCTGCATGCTGTTGAGCGTGATACTTGTTGCCGAAGCTGTTCCGAACTTTGGGCCTGTATTGAATCTTATTGGATCCACAACAATGACAGCGATGTTCCTGCTCTTCCCAACTACTATTTATTTGTTTTTGAACGCAAGCATCCGTGAAGCCAAAGATGAAAGTCATGCTCCGAAAATTGTGTCGTTCAAAACGTAAACAGTTGAATTAAAATCATCAAAAATGTTTAAATGTTTAGGATGCTCCAAAAGAATAACAAGTTTGTTCTTGCGCTGTGTGCCTTCCTGATCTGTTTTGGACTTGTAAGTGGTTCCATTGCTACTTACTCTGCGTGGACTCAAATTATCGAAACCAAGTTTCAAATGCCTTGTTTTGCCCGTCCATTTGTACATCCATAACTTATTTGTTAATTAGTGGAATAAACTTCCGCAATTTTACGTGCTCATTGCTTTGTCGGTTGTATTCATAAGGAATACTTATCAAAAATTAGTGAACACACAAATCGTCAGCATTCAAGCATTTATTAACGTTTATGAACAAAGCACAGAACTTATTTCGCTTCTTCCAACGCATCAATAAGGTTCTTGTAACCAAATCTTAAACGAGAGCTTTTGTTCAAGCCAGCCATGCGTTTTAAAAATGGGACTGCCTCTCGAATTGCGCGGTCGAATTGAATTCCAAACGTGTAATGAGCAGCAAAGAACAATTCTAACGCATCAGCTGGATCGCCTTGTATCTTCAATAACTTGCTTCCAACCAAAAGCTCCATTTCCACAATTTTCCTTGAGCTAGTCGTAACAACAATCAATGGACCTCGGCGTGAGTGCTTCCATTGACAGAATTTGTTGGGGCCAAAACGTTTGGCTTCGCGAATTCGGCGCACAAAATGAGAAGTGCTTACTGATTTCTAAAAACGTTCAATTCAAGGTTCAGTTTAATTTCCAATAAAAGCCTTAATGCATACCGGTTTTTCAACAACTAATGCGTATTTGCTAATTGGTTGTTTCCAGCCCGCACGTAAAGGATTCAGACGTCCAAGTAATTGTGGTAGGATTTTCAGTGCAACCAGTTGTTTGTATTCGTCTAAAACTTCAAATAAACATTGAATTGTTTTGATTGCTTGCCCGAACCACTTGGATCACTGTCTAACAACTTTGGTTCAAGAAAACTGGTGTTAGAAGAATGAGCTTGTTCAAAGATCAACGGAACATAACGACGAAATTTCTGAGCTATTGACTCGGGCTCTTTTCCAGTCACGCATTCAACCCGATGACAATAGTCATGAAGAAGCTAGAACAATTAAATGTATAACAAACGTTTAGCATTTTTTACCAGTTCTGCGTGATCTTTCAAATCAGGACATAGTCGCAAAACTTTTGATATTTGTTGTTCGTTTTTGTCCAAACCGTTTAGATACTTTACACGGCCAACACTTAAAATGATCAATTTTTAATACCTAAATGCTCACAAAGCACTCACGTCCACTTGTTGTACACAGCGTTCAAAACATTGGGTGAGCCCTTGGCGGACGCACATTCTGCTTTAAACTTTTTCACGTCAAGCGCTGCATTTTGGCTCCGTGCTGAATTAAAAGAGTTATTGAATTTAAAAAAGGTGTCATACTTTTTGGCGACATCTTTGAGTTTTGAAGATTTGAGTGGATTGATTTCAACTTAGAGTTTTCAGCTCTTTAAATAGCATTCGAAAAGCAAGCCCATCCTGTTTATTTCGAAATGTTTGCTCGGTTTGGGCTGTTTAAGCAGGCAAAAGGGGGATAGGCTTGCTGGAAGGGAGACAACATTTTGAAATAATCGCAGAAACGTCGCTTGTTGCGAAATATTGGGGTTGTTTTGTGTGAAAATAAGTGAGTAACATTGAAGATGACGTGAGTTCGTAACTAAACACTTCTGTAAATTGTTTTTTTGCAAGAACTAATTTGACGAATAACTAAACATATATTTAAGGCAACAACAACCGATCTTTGCTTAAGCACTGTTCGGCAAAAAGCCAAAAATTTAAACCATCCAGAGTTTAAACCGACTTGACGAACAACTAAATCGAGCACATCCTTGAAGGCAAAACAAATCAATTTGCCGAACAAACCCGAATCAAACGCCGAATGAGCGGATCATGAAGTGCTCAAAGATCAGTTTAAAATCAAAACGTTTGTGCAAACTTCCGATCAGCTGTGTGCTGAGCTGGCAAACGCTCCAGTTTTCCATCAGTGACGTAACAATTCGGTCAACGTCCGGCAGACAAACTGTTTATAATTCAGCAAACATTCTCACGCATTTGCGCAGCAAATCGGTCATGGTGTAAATTGCACGTCGTTATTGGATGAACACGAAGGCGCCCACTTCGCATGCTGTTTTCAAATCAAAGTACTATAAAAGAAGTGTCTCATCAAAGAAAAGTAACAATCAGGAAGTTAGACTTCAACCACTCATCTCATTACATCGATTACACTGGTTACATTGCCTTTTTGGTCCGACTGATCTTTTGGTTCAATTGCCTTTTGCAATTCCCATTTACACTTTCACAACTCACGTGTGTTTTTAATGTTCACGGTTACTTCTTAGATGTCGTTGTAAAAGCAGAAGATGCTCAAATTTGTTACTATTTACATTGCAGATTAGTGCCCTTCTGCCTGCAAATATAGCCGCCTCGCGCTTTGCGGGGGGGGGGGGGGGGGGGGGGGGGGGGGGGGGGCGCACAAAGCAAAAACAAGGAATTGGGGCTGGGGGCGGCGGGGGGGCGGGGCGGCGTTAAGCTTGTTTATGCGTATTTACCACGTGTTTAATTAACGCTTTAAACCATGCATTCGTTTTGTGCATGGAGTAATTGGCTGCAATTGCAAAAGTACTTGATCTGTTGTGTCGCTAAATTTTCAAGCTTCCCGGTTCTGAACCAATTTTTAGAAGTAGTCATTTGTTTAAGTCGAGATTTGTTGAAAACGTTCCTGAATTTTGCGAGCAATCAAACGAAACACGGATCATTTTCCAAACCTGCGAACATGTGTCTGCTCTGATTTGACCTTTCTCAGCACAACTGGGGGCGAGCCGAATGAGCCATTTAATTTTTGTGTAGATTTATGACTTGAACAACTTTGACCATTGCGTTCTTTACGTCAACTATTTGATTAACAATAGTTTGGATGATCACGCCTTCTTTGTAAAAAGTTCAGCGTGTATTCCTTTCCGCGCAAGTGTAACAATGATGTTCTTTAAATGGCGGCATTTTTAGTGGGCTTTCATCAGTGACATTAAATAACCATGGTTGGACGAGCATTGATCTTCTTGAGTTTATTGAATGTTTTGCTTGTCTCATCAAAGCCGATTTTGTCTGAAGCGTTTGATGGCAAAGAAGTGAGTTGTACTTATTAAACAATTATTATTAAATGCTAATTGCTTGTATGTTTTAGATCAACTTGCCACAACACCTGTTAATTGAAAAGGTCGAGCGTGAAATTGCCCAAATTCTATCAAACACCGATTTAGCGTGGAGAGTAAGCAATTTGTTTCTATGTTCCAACTTTTAAACGGTTTGATTGTTTAGCAAAGGAACAAACAAATTGATCAAGTTTACGAATCTGTGCCATCCGAATTGCTTGCTCAACTTCCTCTATCTCCCGACTACAATCACTTGCCAAAAGATGTATATGCAAAAATTAATGGTATCCACAAGGACAAAAACGTCAAGTTGCGGGACAGACGTGAGCAAATCCGTCGAATTTTGGATCATCTAACCTGGGAACAAAGAGTAGAAATGAACAAAAATGACTTGCCGTTGGAGCCGCCAGCCGAATTCGAAAAAGTTCTTGGCGCGGAAGTTTTCGACCAACTACTGATGATTCATCAAAATCCGGAAATGTCAGTTGACCAAAAGAAGCAAGCAATCGACAAAGTAATGGCCCTCGTCCCTCAGCAAACAATTAATCGATTGCCATTGCCAGAATCGTTCACACGCCTACCCGTGGAGATTCAGCGCAACTTGAGGAAACTTTTGTACAACTTTAATATGGAATGGGATGCACGTTTCCTTCAATTGCGTCAATACATCCGAACTCTTCCTAAAGCATATCGACGAATTTTACGTGCCGGCACTGTACCCAACAAAATTGACGAGCAGGCTAAATTTGGCGGAAGCTCAAAATACACCTTTAGTTTCTCACCAAAAATGGAGCCTTTCAACGAGCAGACAACCAAGCAAGTGCCAGTATAGTTTGATAAATAGATTTTAAGAGTTATGACTCCAAACAAGCAAAGATCTCATTTGTTTTTGAATTGTGTTGTACAAATTCTAACTTGAATAAACATCATTTTCTAATTGTCAATTGACGTTAAACACAACCAATGTTCAAAGTTTATTTGAAACACGTAATAAAGCAATAAACAAATAGCACGAAATAATTAAAAAGCAATTAAAACAGTTCGAAAGTCGACGATATTACTACTCCACGATGTCAACAACGTATTCTTCATTAATTCGAGCACGGCGTGTGCGTCCCAAAACCACACACTTTGAGATGTCATAATTTGGAAGATTTTGATCTTGAGGTTTTGTGTCGCGGAGTTGCTCATTGGTTTGAGACCATTCTTCACGCAATTGACGACCTTCTTCAACCAAGGCACGGAATTCTAAAAACACGAAATATGATAATAAGAGTTTTAAATGTTTGTTACCTTTGCTGTCGGGTTCACAACGTTTCAATCGGCTCTCCACGTCGAACAAAACGTTTTCGATCATATAACAAGGATCGTTGGTAACTAAACAAAAACTGCTGTTATACTTTGGTTGAATGAAAGATTAGCTACCGTTTGTGTAGACATTGAGTGGTCCCATTGCCAAAGTCGTGATTGGAATACACTGGCCAAAATTGCGCTTTGATGGCGAACGGAAGAATTCACGAGGCATGTTTGCAGGATTGCCAATACGTCCGCTTGCTATGCTCACCGACGGATTAACAGTTGTGTGGTCACGTTTGATTTGACGAATTGGGGTTCCGTCCGTAGGCTTCACAGCTGGTCGAATTCCTTCACCGCGACGAATATCCAAGTTATGTTTGAGAACACTGATTGCTTCATTGCGGTACTCATCCAAAGGCTTGTTGTAGTCGCGACAGTAGAGAGTTGCCCAGCGCTCTTCACACAAAACGCCAGTCTTGCACAACTTTTTAAATTCCTCGCCGTTGTCACTAACATTGGCCAATTTGAATTCGAGTTCAATAAGTTTCTTTTCCAGAACATCATACTCGCTCTCAGGGAAAATGACTTTCTTTTGTTGAATCGGATACTTGACTTCTGCGTTGTTTGCGACTTTGCTGACTAAAACAGTCGAGTTTAAACATTTCGTAAAATGCAAATGCTTACTCATATGATCGTAGCCAAAGCGACGTTTGTTGCGGGTTTTGCTAGCCCGAGCAGATCGCTCCTTTTTGGCCAACGACTCGCTCTGTTGTTCCATGTCATCCAAAGCATTCACCTCGACATAGTCTTCTTCCATTGCTTCATTCTTCACCTCTTCATACTCCGACTTCAAAACAAACGCCGCCTCATCGTGTTGGAGTTCATTGACACGATGCGTGCATGTATTGCATAAGTTCACTTCGTTGCCCAAAGTTGTCTGAAATATTTGAATAAACACAACAAATAATGCTTTTAAGTTGTTTGGGTGTTTAAACAAAAGAAGTGAAAGCTACCTCGACAATGGTGATTCTAAAGCGTCCATGGTTGGCGGTTGATTGACTCGGTTGAGCAGCTGTGTTACTTCGTCGTCCACGATTGCGGGTATTCATGTTGTTGATTCTTAACACAATGCAAAACAGTCGATAATTGAGCAGGCACACGATAGCAAAGCAAGCGAACAGCTTTCGAAAGCGGTAAGCGTTCCCATACGCATGTTTTCGTTGCGAGTGCCCATCGGAAGGGAGTCTATTTGTGTCCAAAGCAGAATTTGTGGGTATTCGGTTGAGATCATGAGAATTGTTTAAGTTACATATTTGAATTACATAATTGTTTCCAAACAACTGCAACATAACTTTATACACTTGACTTCAAATCGGAAGTCCCTGCATCAATCTCTTCCACTTACAAAATCTTTATATAACACTTTAGTGGAGAAAATAAATGACAATTCACATAAACTGGCTACTAGAAAAGTCTCACGACGAGCTTGCGTCAAGAAAGAAAATGGAAACGCAAAATTACAAGTCTACGGTCAGATTAGCGGTTTATAAATTAAGAGTGGACATAGCAGCAAAAAACGTTTGGAGTTTGCGCAAGAATATCAATGTGTGTGTGATCGGAGTTGTTAATGGATGGGGCGCAACTATGTTGTTAGTCAGAGATCTACGGTGTTCCTTTAAATGTGAATGGTTAGAGATGATAATGAGAGAATGCCGCAATTACTCTTCATTTTGGCTTGCACTTTGATGTTTAGAGATGATATTATTCCCGATGGTTGATTAGCCGAGTTCCACGCGTGCTTGAACGGACTTATTTACCGAAACGGACAAATGTCTAAAACAAACTATTAAACCAATGCTGCAACTCGGTAGTCCTTACCTGTGCGCGTTTTCCAAATCTTACAAATGTTTGCGCTCGTTTCATTGGCGCCGCAGACTTGTATTCTAAAACTGAGTTTGATAAATTGTTGCATGAACACCGGTCCTACCTGGCTCTGCTTGTTTGACTTGTTCAAGGGCATCGTATAGTTCTTGCATGAGTTCTGGACTTGACAAGATTCGTGAAACTTCTGAAAAGTGCAACATTTAATTTGATGTTTGCTTTCTTTGTTAATCTTTCGTTGTTAGTTTCAGTTTCATTGTTAATTTTTGTTTCGAAGAACTCCTAATACGTATCAGATGACGAAATCAACTTCTGGCGTAGTGTTGGACGGAGAAAGGATTAAGCTCGTTTCGCTGGCCAAAAGGTTTATAGGCTTCAGGAGGCAGAGTTAATCCGCTTCAATGAATGCACTAAATAAGTTTGCACATTCTGACCACAAATCCGTTTTTTCTTGAAGATTTGCAGTTTTTTGTACAGTATAGTGTGAACATCGGTTGAGAAACATGTTACGCTTGAATGCAAATGTGAATTGAATTGACATTTTAGAAGAGTTTGCGCAGGCAAGTCACGTTACGGTTAAATTGCGGGTGGAATTCGGGTTAATAGAATTTGCGGGTGGAGGCATTTTATGACGCAACCGATTCGAACAATTTAAGCACAACACAAAAAGTGCCGAATCTTTGCAATTAAATTACCTGGAGAATATTGTTGTTCCACGTAATACGGGATGCGAGCATCTTCGTTTGGCTGTTGGGCAGCAGCTTTGGTGTCTTTGGTTTCGGCTCGCAAGTAAGCGGCGTCCAGCATCATCAAACTACAGGCAACAGTGAACAAAACTAGGAGCATGGATTGCATTTTGTAGGAGATTGGAGCAAATCAACGGGAACAGATGAGACGAGTAAACGGCCGACACACCAAGTGACGACGACGGGGCCAAGTGTGCTACCTGAAACGATTGAATGATTGGTTGCTAAGAAGGGACGTTCGTCTAAGAGGCTCGACACCTCCAGCGCGCTTGCAAACAATAAGGTTAACAAGGAAACTCAAAAGTAGTCGACAAAATGAGCGTAATAAAAAAGAAGCTAATTCGGTCGAGAAGAGGTGACGTTCGAAAGTGACGATGACATTGATAAAATACGGTACACTTTGACGATTCTTAAATATGTACACCGAACAAGGGAATAGAAACGGAAGTGTCAACCTCAAAAAGTGTAGTATTTCGGTTTCATTCTCGGGACTACTCCGAATTTTTAAATCAGAGAACGCAGAGTCTCGAAGTGCTCAAATAAAAAATGTGAGAAGTCGATGTCAAATTTATAGGTACTCCGCTCAATTGAAAATCCCATTATGTAGGCACGAGAAGAACTCGAAACCGATAATCTGGAATTTAAGTGTATGTTTGGCCTTCGGCCAGCAGCATTGGATTGCTTCCGTCGAGTAGAAATACAATCACCGAATGCCTGCGAGCAAATAAACAATGTAGGCAAAATACGGTCGCTCAGTGCGAAAGATCATCGACGACGTGTCATTTTAGTTGATTAGCTTGGAGTGAATTTGTCACAAAAAATAGCTAGTCACTCGGAACGCATGCGTGTCAAATTTCACAGGCAATTTTTGTGCCTACAAAGCGTGGAATAGAGTATTTTATGTAATATAGACGGGAAGTAAATTTTACGCTCCCTTGAATCGCGCCTACCAAGCAACTAGTGGATTAAGTTCCTTTTCGGCTTGCGACGCATTTGACTCAACAACGTTTGAGAGCAAAAAACTATATTACCGTAGCGAATTCTTGGAACAGCGGATAATTGTGATCAAAGAAATGGATATTTTGACGTCTGTCTTCTTGAGCTTTATAAAAGAATGCTCGCGTAAAGCCCGCCTACATTTAAAAACAAATAGATCAAAGCATTTAGGCTCTTTCTCCAAAGAACACAAATATTTGTCACTCTCGTTCTCCAAGAATTCATCACTTTATATCGTAAATATCAAATCAGCTCATTGATTTGACATTTAAATCCGTTGTCCTTTTAGACATAGCTCAGAGAATCTCAAACAACCCCAAAGATGCTGAAGCCAGTCATCAAAAGTCAAAGTTTTTTCAACTAGAAACAATCAAAGTTACTGCGGATTATTAGACTCTTCAGCAAGGTGCCAAAATAAACAAGGCATTAATCTCATCCTAGCATGCAATCTTTGTTAAGACTACAACTGAAATAACAAGTCGTGTACTGTAATCTGAATGGTGCAGCTTTGCACACAACCGCTTTCCAATTAATTAGTCATGCAAAACCCTTAAACTAATGTCTGATAGCAACAACTCAGCAGTTCGCCACAGTTAGCAGTAGTATTTCAAAATCTTCCAGCAACCCAAACAGCACATCACATCAAATAATTGCTATGGACAACAAGTTGGCCGGAAGTTTTCGCCACCAAAATCATTGATGTTTAGGAGCCAAAAAAGACCTGGCACATTAAAATTCGGTGGGGGTTGTTGTCTGCGAGAAGCGATCGGCGTGTTTAAACGTAAATTGAAAATTCATAAATTCAACAGAGTCGCTTGGCACGTCGCCTACTCACATTCCAGTTCACGGCGTATCATTCAACTTTGGCTATTTTGGTCCGCTTGGTTCACGTCGTCGATCGCAACATCTCATCTCAACTGTTTTTTCGGTAAGACAGAAGTGTTCCGAGAAATTAGGTGCTCTATTTGTCGCATGTCATGGATGGGAATTTCGGTGCAAACTTTATGCATAAATTAGGCTATTTGGAGCGGGCCGTTCGGCTCACTCAACTACACAAATGGAAGCAACTCGCTTATTTGATGTTTGGTGTAGCGATTTCGGCCAAATTTCAAGAACTCGACTCATCACACAAAGATAATGAATGCTTTGGGAACGAAAAGGTACGGCTACATTTGCAAGTGGTAGCGTTTAAATGAACTTATGGGATCCCATGGAGATGCTGCACAAAGGGCGCTAAGTAAATTGCCCAAAATTGACGTTCCTCTCCCATTGAAAGTGTGGAACGTTTAGACGGTTTTCAGAAAAACACTCGATTGTTCGGAAAGTTGGTGTTCTTTTTCTACAAACAATATATGCAAACAAATAAGTCTACTGTAATGCCAAAACTAGAATGTTCGGAGCCAAAGAACTCGACGGTTTTTAAATGTAAACAGTTTTAGATTGTGTTGAGTCACAATTGCTTGCCATTAAAGATGATTAGTATGCGTGTTGCACGAAGATTCACAGTGAAACGGGTGCAACATTCCACTGCAGTGAGTGTCCAAATTTTTGCATAATAAGTTGGTGGATGCTCAAATAAACATGAGAACGTGACTTGGAGCTCAAATGAAGACTTAATTTTTGGCTTCATTGTCTTCGAAAATAATTAAATTACAGCCAAACTGTGGCACCCACATGTCCATTTCGACAACTAATCATGCCAAACACCGTGTTTTGATGTCTGACGAAGGCTTAAAGCTGAAGCTGTTAATCCTTAGGATAAACTCAACAGTTTGAACATTACTGTTCAGTCAACTTCGGTTAACTTCAGTTATTCTTAAGAATCTAACTAGTTGAAACGAACAACCAAGAAACTATGCGTGACATTTGAATTGAAAATTGCAAATCAAAGGCCCAATTTAGCACAAAAACTACTACAATGGGATGACGGCTAAAGTTCTGGTGTTCGGTTCGATGTCGTTTCCTGGAAGTCGAAACGAGTTTAATCCACAAAACACATGGGCAAGTTCGACGAACATAAGTGCAAATGGCGCCAAACGATATCCCACAAACAATTGGCGCGAAATTTGCATCCTTTGTGCATACTGTCGTTGTTGCATCAAATCCGTTCCGTCGAAATCAGCCGAGTTGGAGATTTGAAAGCAAACAGCAAACTCGAGTCAATTAAGCAAATGAAAGCTGTTCGCAAACGAAGAATCAAGTTATTTGTTAGATGCTCAAAAAACAACTCGTGAACACCGAATTCTTTGAAAGTTGTGAAGAGAAACTTTTCGGTCGCACCAAACGAATTTAAAATGCATTCAAGCTCTCAAAGTTCGCAAACTCTTTATGAGTCTACTCGAAAATTCCGGGAACTCAATAAGGAATTGCAAAACGGTCAAGTGTCGATGCGTGCAAATCAAATGCCAGGTTAACTATTTGTTTCATTTTAAATACCCAAAACAAGTGACAACACCGCCCATTTAAATGATGCTAAGAGCACCCACACAAGAATTTAACCGAAAATAAATGCAAAGCGAACGGTAAAATTGAAGGTGGACTTACAAAAAAGGTTGCAAGTTCACCTGCTCCGCCCAAAATAAACTTTAAACGTGATTTTGAAAAACACCTGTAACGAATCAGCACGCAAATACCGTTTCTTGTATCACAGGTTCAAGAAGCAGCACAAAAGTTATAGCGTTTAAAACTCAATTAAGAAACTCTTTGATTGAAAAGTAGGAGCGAGAGCGAAACGAATAAAAGTCACACACAATTTAATGTGCTTCATTCGAAATTTGCATTTCCAGCAAATGGTTAGCTATCACTCAGAGAGGTTTGGCTTACGACTAAATGCTCGTTTGGCGGAAAGCCACGCCTCCGGCCAATCGAATACATTGTCCGCCAAATTAAACCGGCGCAAGTGGTTTCATCGTAAAGAATTGAGGGGAAATGCGTAGACTTTGTTGGACAAATGGGCGTTCCGGCCCCGCCAATCGCACCCTCAACAACACAAACTTCACTTAATTCATGTCAAAGTGCCTGATGACGAAAGAAACACTATGACATCAATACCGTTTTGACTCCACAAAAATAAACAACCGAACAATCAGGACCTAATTGAGTAGGTGGACAGCTGGTTAATTAGACTACTGTACTTTTAAACCTGTAATTCTTAGCAGCTTGCAGTCCAATGCTTTCATCGAAGTCCTAGTAAATGTCCAGTAAATACAGTAATCTCGACAAACATAGTTGTGAATGTTTTTAATGACTCGGGTGGGCTGATGACATTTATAAGAAAACGTAAATGTCATTGCATCCTCCCAAAAACGATGACTAGTAAAAACGGAACTTCTGCTAAGATTCTGTTCGTGCAACAATGGTGTCAATTAGCCGATTAGATTTCGCTGGGCGGTTTCTAATTCTGACACACCGGGAAACAAAACGAGCATTAAATCAGTGCTTAGTGCAAACAAAAGGTGCAAGAAACGTGGTCAAATACGTGTTTCAACAATCATCGACCATTTTGACAAATTTAGAGATAGGATCTAAATTTCTTCGAAAGGGTAGTTATTCGGCACTTATACACCGTATTTGCGGCTATTTTTCGACAAAAAGAAGGTGTTCAAATTCCGTGAAAGTTCAAACAACTACTAAACATAGCCGGAAGAGCAGGAGGTTTCTATGCGCCATCAATTCAAGTGTAAAAACATTAAACCGCAATGACGTTTCTGAGCTCCGTTCCGATGCCTAAACCGAACGTCAACGCCACTTTCATGTCATTGTTGACTTTGTTGGAGGTAAACTGTGAGCTTCAACTAAAATATGTATTTAAATGATTAACGCCGAAACGATCTTTAATCTGGACGTTCAGAACAATGAGACAAAAAGAATAGGAAGAAGTTCTCACTTGAAATCGAATTACTCCCACAGCAATTAATATACCAAGTTATTCACACACTTGTCAGAACAAACACGTGCTCAACGAACAATTATGGATATTTGAGGATAAAAATAGCAAGAGCAAAGGCGCAAGTCTCAAAAATGCAAATGATTTCCAATGATGCGGAGGTGCTGTTGTTCTGGCAAAACAAGTATCATCGGCAGTTTTAAAACGTGCTTACAAGTAAAGCTTGTTTGAAAGGTGAGCTTTTTAAACATCGGTTTAAAAACAACTCGCGACTGGTGCCAAAGTTCAACGACTAGCAAAAACATCGGAAATCAAAAGTGTGTAAATGTGTTGTCGTCTGAACAACTTGCAAAAATTTCGATTTCAACAATAAACAAAATATTTTTGAGTTTTGCACGCAAGCGTCTATTGACTCCTCATTTTAAACTAACACTTCAATGACGCCAAAAGTCATCCAATTATTGAATGGGAAAGTTTTTGGTCAATTGTGGGTGTTATTGTCTGAATGCTTGATGTACACGGGATGCCATCAAAACAGCAAACATCTCATCGGCTTTTTTCTAAAACCAGTCGATGCTCTCAAACCATGCATAAACGTTTTTGTGGATGATGTTCGAATGACCCAAACGCCAACAATGTTTCGACTCAAAGTGATGCCATTGCAAATTTTAATCGCGCCTACAGTATTTTGAAGATCAAGTAGGACGAGAGATCACTAACAGTCGTTCAAAAGCAACTTGAAAACAAGTGAATGAAGAACTAAAAATGGATTGCTTTTATACAAATTATGTTCACGGCGAAGCCTACTGTACAGGAATGCGTGCCTTACAAATTACGTATATTTGCGTGTCCTTTTGTTCAGGCACAAAATCCGCAAAATATTCGTGGAAAGTTGGAAGCAATTTTCAAAACAAGCTAGACAATGATCTATAGTGATACAAAATGGACAAACTTTGTAACACAAAGTCTTTATTTGAAGATCAATGATTTGGGGCATATGTTGCGTGACCTAAAAACAAGGAAATGCTCGGAATTTTGAGCGATATTTTCCCAGTAGTTGCATGGCGTACGTGTTTGTTTACACAGTCATTTTTGTTGTGTCGATTGCTGTGTCGGCACAGTAACCAAAAATCGCAGAGAAAATTTAAAAGCTCAAAAAACTCAACTGTCAATGTCTGCTTCAAATCAAATTATAACCACGTGTAATGAATTGCTGGCGCCGATAGTCTAAGAAATTTTTGAAATAACTTCGAGGAACAATTTTCGGTATAGTTTTTGTGCATCATTCTCAATTTAACGCATATATTAATTTCGTCATGAATAACACAATTGTGCAAATGAAGCGAGCAAAAGTGTCCACTTTATTTTGCAAGTTTGCGGAAGTTTACAAAACAACAATTGACGCTAGCTAATTATTCATCGCCTGAGATGCGTCCAACATCCAAAATTTCTAACTATAAGGAACACAAATTTAGAAACAAGTAAATTTCTCGGAACTAAGTCGTCGACATTATAGACCACAAATTTGAAAAGCCGTTGAGTAAATCAAATTACACACATTTATTATGTTGGATATGCTGATTTAATTTCCGAATAAAACAAAAGCTTGAAATGAATAACGCAAAACGGAACACGCAGATAAAAGAGAACAGCTCCTACACAGTTTCTATTTAAAACTGGTGAGCTGGCAAATTAAGTTAATATCTGTTGTTGTTTTAATTAATTAGAACGTTGATTAACGCATATGTTTACTTCATGCTCTTGTAACATTGAGTTCTTATGTAAAAAGTACTCTAGATGATTTTGATAATGCTACTTATAGAATTCAACGTAAATGATATTCGGCGATTTATGCGCTTCACAAACAAAAAACTCACTATGCGTCTGAATTAAGTGCATTCCCAAGCAATCGATATGCGAAACTTCGCCATTTCCCATTCTTTTATTTATTTTTAAAGGCAGAATTTTTGGCACTTCTTGATTTACGACGCCAAAATGAATCACTTAATGTTTGATGTAGAGGCAAATTCTATTAATTTGGACCAGAATACGCCTCGTGGACTAAGAATCATCGAAGAGGAAGAGGACTCACCCGAAGAACGTCCTGAAATGTCCGCAAATGAAAAGAAGGAATTGGCTCGAAGTGAGTTGAGACTTTTATTATCACATTTAAACCATTTGTTTAGAAAAACGTTTTGGCAAGGTTAATCAAACCTTCTTCAACAATGAGGAAATGTCAAATGCTAACGACGTTATTTTGCCTGGTTCCGGCTATGCAACTACCCAAGAGCAAGATGAACAAACTGTTGAGATTCGCAATCTTAGCAAAGAAGACCTCGCAATATTGAAAAATAGCTTGTTGTTGAAGTAAGTCTGTCCGACGTTGCAAAAATAAGCTTTGTTAATTTTAGTCGTTTTGACAAAAAGGATATGTTGTCGCCAAGAGTGCAAGAAGCTGTCATGAAGTGGTTTAGAGAAGGCCCGACTGTTATCCAAAAATATGTTGCACCGCTGATTTTGAAGACTCAAAAGCACATTCTTGCTCGCGCCAAAACTGGATCTGGAAAGTCTGCTGCATTTATTGTTCCGCTTATTGAACTCATTCATCGCGAGAAGATGAAAGATCCTGAGGCACGAAAACGAGTCAACGCAACTGCTCCATATGCTATAATCTTTGAACCGACGCGCGAACTTTGTGTGCAACTGGCCAAGGAAGTTCGACGACTTGCCGAAGGTTTGATTTAGGTTTCACATCATAATCACTATTCATTATTTAGGAACGGATGTTAAGGTTGCATTTTCATTTGGCACTATCGATATGGCAACGACTTATCGACTTGCGCGCATGGGATCGGATATTTTGGTCGGCACTCCGAGTCGAATTCATCACATGTTTTTTGGAATTGAAGCAAATGAAATTCACAAGGTAATAACACTCTGCTTGTTGAACTGAAAAAATTGTAACTTTTAGGAATGTTTTGACTTTACTAATCTCAAGTATTTGGTTTTGGACGAAGGCGATCGACTTGTTGATCAATCCGAATTTTTCACTTACATGCATGCGTTTAAGCAGCGATTGGTGAGTCAGCTTTTAAAATAGCGTTTAAATATAGTTATGTTTGGGTGGATAGCTATGCGAGATTTTTCATGTTCAGTGCAACTGATTCGGACGACGGTCATGGCCGAGAAATGTTTCTTGATGATCCAGTTGAAATCATAGTTGGTGGAGATGAAGCGCCGGTCAAAAATATTGTTCAAACGTTTGTGGAATATGTAAGTCCTTTTTTCGAAAATTATTAAATAAGTGAATTTTTAGGATCCGACTAGTTCAAATATCGTTCAGTACAAGCAGGGTTTTGTTGTAAGTCATTTTGAGTTCTGTTAAATTGTAGGAGTTCTTGTTTAGGATTGCCCAATTACTAAAATGGATTATTTGGTGTTCTTACTGAACCGCTTTGTGACACATAAAGATGAAAGAGGGAAGACTGCGCGTTCCAACAACAATCGTGTTTGTTCAGAGCAAGAGATCTTCAGATTCTGTAGCGATTTGGCTAATTCGACAGGGCTTTTGTGCAACAGCGTTGAATTCGGACAGAGACATGAAAACTCGTTTGCAAGCGGTTCGTGGAGTTCAAAGTGGACGTTATGATGTTATTGTTGCGACAGGTAAGAATATATTTTTACTTATTTCAGACTAATGATTTACACGTTTAGATGTTTTGGCACGAGGAATCAATATTGCAAGGTGTGAAGACAGTTATTAACTACGAATTGCCTGTTCCAGGTAGCATTGTTTTTATGAATGTAATTTAGTAGATTTGTTTAGAACCCGACTAACTATATTCACCGAATTGGCCGCAGTGGAAGATTGGGCAATGCTGGTCGCGTAATCAGCTTCTTCAACACAGCTACGAACAGTAACATGGCTCCGTATCTTGAAATGTGGCTTCAAAAATGTAACCAGCAAGTGCCGGACTTTTTATCAAAGGTTTCAGTTTCTATGACCAACAAGATCGAGAAGAAGCTGCTCAACGCTACCAATACGCAAGATATCAGCATAATTCCAGCACAACGTTCGTCACTATTGGACAAGGATATCGAATTCTAAGTATTTGGAATATTATTTATATTGTTTAACAGGGGACTATTATTGTAATGATCTCATTGTACGTCTTTGTATGCTTTATTTGCAACAATAAATTCTAAATCTCACTCTTCTTGTGTTTAAATCTCGATGACGATAACTTTTGAAATGACATGCACGGTAGCGTAAGTTTGGGTCGGGTTTCAAAAATGGAAGTTCGGGTTTAAAAAATTGAGCTGCGCGGGTGGAATTGATTAAGTTTGTTCAAGCGTTTTGTAGTCGACTCAAATTTATTCAATCAGTGCAAACCCGAATATTGGTGACAAAGTGAGCGTAAATAATTCGGGTTGTTTCGAATTGTCCACCGAATTTGAAAATCTAATTTACGCCCTTGCAAGAACTTTGAAGTTTTAGATTCAAAAAAGAGATGACGTTTGCCAGATAAATCTGTAGTTGATGCAAAAGCGTTATTGAAATCAATGATCTAAACGCATTCTGCAATTTAATTATAGTTGGTGATAATTGTGTTCAAGAATTCAATCCTGGCCTGCAGAATCCAATTGCATAAAAACAAATATTGACTTAATGCAAAATAGAATTCGCAGAATTGCTTATTTGGTCCGTAATTTGAGTCGAGCGTGTTTCGTCGTTTCACTGGTCGTTGAACTATGTGCAGAATCGTTTAAACATTGAACGGTAGCTTAAATTAAATGCCAGCTATTTATAAAGGTCACCCATTACTTAATGACGAAATGCAAAAACATGTTTGTTTGACACTCTGTAAACCCAAACAAAAATAATGCAAGAGTTAAATAAATTTTAAAAGCTTGGAGACGTGACAATTAAAGACCAGTGTTTACTAATTTAATAAGCGCTTCCAAAATATCCAAAACAATTTGCGTATTTTGCAATCAACTCAATTGATGCGTGTATGAAAAGCGATCAATTTGGCTGCATAATTGAAAGGGTTCGGTGCTTGTTGGCAATTGTTCTCGTAAAACTAGCCATTGAAGCGTTCTTGTTTTTTGGCCCTGCAGCTGTTTGTGGAAATTGGTTTCGCTGTAAACTTGTAAATTGGATTTCGGGGAACCGCTTTTTGTTATTTTGCATCGCAAGGGACAAGGTAACCAAACATGTCCTCGACAAATTCAAATATTTATACACTCGAGGGAATTGTTCCATTTAAACACTAACATTTGAGTATCGCGGCAAGAAAACTCAATTTCAAATTCATGTAAAAGTGGAGTTTGATTTGGAAGCGTGCCATACAGCTTGAATTTTTGCCAACAAAAAGAGTTGCTTCTAAAATCGGAACGTTCTATAAATAAAACACCTTTTAGATTGTGTTAAATTTAGTCGGTCAATCAAGCACTCAATCAAACAAGCAAATCAAAATATTCGAATTCATAACACAATCGAAGCGTTTTCGAAAAAACAATTAAATTACAAGTGAGAGTTATTTAATGTTTGATCATGTCGTCCAACAAGCACAAGTTTGCAAGTGTTTTGATAGTTGAAAGAAATTAAATTTTGGCAGCAAATCGAATCAAAGGGCGGCTTTGACATTTGAGTACGAGTGTTATAGGATTTGGGCGCAATTCAATTAACCGAAAACTTTCGTTTGGAAACTACTATTTCGCACACATCTTGCATATATTCGTGTTTTTAGCTGTTAACTTTAAGACTTGAAAGACTTGTTTGTTTGCATCAAAAATTAATTGAATTACATTGAATGCTGCCTGAAAGCTCTACAAACCGCTTTACAAAAAGCCAATTCTTCGTTTCAAACAATAACGCGTCAATTCATTTGACATCAAACTCGACAAAACACGCATTAAAATGAGCGTTGAAGAATCGTAAAAGCCGCCAAAACAAAAACGGCAAAATTCAAATGAAAAATGTCAAAAAATCGTTAATGTCGGGATACTAATGGTGGATAGCGTAAACACGATTAATTGCTGGCTTTTGGTGCAAAACTGGAAAACGGAAAAGCTAAAAATATCCACATTTGTTCCGGGATGACCGAAAGTTGAACCTTTGTTTTGAAACCGCATCAACGTCTCCAATTGCAACTATGTTTTTAAATAAGAAGCATTTTTTAATTTTAACAAATTGTTGCATTCCTTTTTGTAAACAAGTTACAGTTTAGTGCGAATAACTCAATTTAGATAAAGTCCAAATAAAGGTTGATCGCATCATCGCAATTGAATCATTGAAACTTCCTCCTCGTTGAACGAAGCAATTAAATCGCGGGTCGGTCTTCCATCCGTGGCCAAAAATCTAAACCGAAAATAGCCGTTCTGTACAGAAAAACCACCGGAACTGGGCCATAAATAGTTGCCGAGAGTTAAATTTGTCGTTCGTAAAGTTTTAAGTGTTTAAACGGTGGTGTTGACCAAGCACTTGCACCGAATAGACTCCCTGCGGATTTTTCCGTGTCTAAATTGGATTTAAGCTTTACGAGCTCAACTATTGAAACTTTAAGTGTGATGGGCAAGGAAGTTTTATTCGAAAAGACTGTAAAACTTTAAAGTCTATTACAGTATTCGACTACAAATAAGGAAGTTATTTTGACAAATTGCGTCAAGGCGATCTACTTCCTGTCTGAAACTTGCAAATAACACCTAAATTCAAAGCAGTTTTACGGTTCAACACTTGCGACATTTAACCGTTTTTGAACGGCTCATTTCGGAGACACTCGAAAAATGACGTTGTTTCGCAGATGTTTGATATGGTAACAGAACATGATGTTTTTCTTAAATCTCTATGTCCATCGGACACTGTTCAAAGCAAAATACATTCAAACGGCAACTTAATCGAATTTGTGAAACACTCTAAATTAAGAACAAATATAGACTTACAGCACACAGTATCCGGAGGCTTAAAATTAACGATTTAAAAGTAAAAAAGCGAGCCGACGCAGTCTTACGTCGCAACTTTTTCAATTTTACAAACTAATTCAATTTCAAAAAATCTGTTCCGAAACAAGTGACCGGCGTTAAAGCGTCTAGATAGGTCAATTCAATTACCGAGTATTTTAATTCCACGCAATCTCAACATATTTCATCCGCTTCCACGTCTAATCAAATTGACTGGAACTTAATTTCGCACCGCTTTTCAGTCTTGATGCTAAAAATGTACGCTTGCTGAACAACTTGTTGACGAAGGATCAGTGCTGCTTGTTATGGTTAGTTTTGTTACGATTCAAAATGTGGTTTGTTTTTGCTTTTGTTTATATGCCCACACTTACGCAGTCTTCGGCTACACTGTTTGGCCAAGATTTAGCCTATGCAGAAATAATAAATTTTGTAACGCTTGTAGCCGGTATTCAAACAACCGCTGATTTTTCAAACAGGCACACAATTTATTAGTCTTTGCTTTTTCTTTTTACATCAAAAATGCGCTTCCTCAAGCTTCAAACATAACATTTGGGTGCACGATTCGTGGAATAAGGACAGGTGCTTCAGCGAAAACGAAAGAGCAGAAACCTGACAACCACAAAAAACGCACCGTGTTCAGCATATTGCCTGAATTGGATTAATAGACTGTGAATTTTAAATTCCTCGAGTTGCCGGCACAACTGTTTTCCATGTTTGTAGTTGATAGTCGGTTTTTAGTGATTTGCTGAGTTGCGATGATGTTTAGTTTTCGTAATTTTTAGGCGTTTTTGATGTTTTTAATATGTTTAATGAACTCTTTCAGTTTTTTAGTTTATTGCTTGAAGACACTTTATTGATATTTCTGAGCAAGTGAGAGATTAATTTTGAAAGTGGCTGTGAACTCTAGAATTGTATTCGTTTAAAGTAGGTTTAATTAATTAATCATTGTCTGGTTAATTCCATTTATGAGCTTTGTTGAACGTTGTGATCTTACTGCTTGCGGTTTAATGTTGTTTAGTTATTGTTTAAAGCCCTTTTGATTCTAGACTGCTTTTAATGATGGCTTACCAGAACCTCAACCTGACAGCAAGCGAAGAAGTTGAAGTTTATCGACTAAACGCAGTTCGAATTGGTACAAATGTAATTTATTTGATCATGGTTGTTGTGTACATTTTGACGATTTACAAACGGGTATGTAGCCAGAATTAAAAATAGTATTTGAACTACTTTTAGGGAATGCACCCGAATTTAAAATTATTACTTTATCACTTGCCAATGCCTTATGCAGTAAATTGCATTGCACATTTTGTTGTTTCCGGTTCATACTTTTTTGAAACGCCAGTTCCCTCAATATCGGACTTGTCAGTAATATTGAGTGATTCAGGCAAGTTTTTATTGCATCAAACATGACTAATCAATAATCAGTACTTAATAATTAAAACGATGATTTACTTTCAGCGGCTTTTGCCAACTTCTACAACCCGAATATACTGATTTTGGAGAGGGTTATTGCCACATGCAAAGTTTCTAAGTACGAGAAAATCAACGGAAGATATCCAACACTTGCAGTACTGCTGATTTGCATACAAGTGGGATTTAAAAAGTTTAATCTGAATGTAAAAGCATTTTAGTGGATTCTGTCTACCTGTACATTCTTTATTGCTCACGTGCCTGGTTTCTTTCATTTTATTGTGTGCGTAATTGCATTATTCAATACAGTCATCGTTATATTGGTGATAATCTTTTTACCTCAGTTCAGCAAGAAGAATTACCATCGTTTTCGCGCAACAAATCGCCCATTTTCAAATATATGGAGCGCCACACTGTCCCAAAGATACCAGAGCTTTGAGAACTTAAAAATGTTGACCATGATAAACATGTTGTTAGGCGTTGAATTAACGTCGTCGATTCTTGAAATAATACTTCATATGTTCGTTCGGATGCAAATAAGATTCTCTTACAATTGGTTTGATCTAAACTTTTGAGTCTACATTGTAATATTTTTAGGTTCTACATCTTAACTAGCCTTTATTGGAGCATTGGAATTGAGGTAAGCGTTTTGAATGTGTTTAAACAGCGAGGATACAAACCACAAATCATTTTCCTCGCAACAAAGTATTATCCCATCGCAAGCGTTTTATTTAACTAATCTCGTTTTGTTTAAAGTGTACTTTTAATCGATAATCTTAGACTAAAATTTGTCTGTTATTTTTACTGTCACTCTTTCACACTTAACAAGCACCAAAAAGCAACTTGCCGAATACAATTTATTGTTCACAGTTATTTTCTGAAGTTTTGTATTTAAAGATCGTTTCGGATCATTTGTAAAAGTTTGCCGAGCAACGAGGTCGATAAGTTTTTTGACACCAGTTCTTAGTAGGCGAGTTCACTAATTTAATTTGTTCTAACGGCCTATTTTTGCTTTTAAATTGAGTTTGCCAATTAGCCAAAATGAACACGACATCCAATTGTTGTTTTTATGCACGCTCAGGTAAATAATCCAGCGTTTAATTGAGTTACGTCCAAAGGCACCTTTCCATGTTTTGCACTTTATTCATTCATGTTGAATTGTGAATGTATTCTAAGCACATTAAAGTCTATTGTATTCCTTAAGTGTTTAGAAAGCATGTTTTTAGTAGCGTCTTTTTAATTACAATAGTCCAAAACAGCAATCTTTATTGATTTAATTGAATATGCGCTAAAAAGGTTACACTTCGGTGTTTGAACTTTTTATTTGATTAATGTATGCACGGTAGAGATCAGCTGCAAATTTGTTGTTATTGTCGGCCGGAAACGGCATTGTGTTTATAAACAATTGCCACTTGGCAAATTACGTTTTGTTTTGACAGTCTGGCAACTTTTTTGAATTTGAATCATTGCGTAAATTTCTTTCGGTGTTTGAACTTGTTTTCTATGACTCGTGAATAGAGAATAATTTGTGAACGGACATACTCATTAGAACTTGTGTGTATTCTAGGATGTTTACCTTTACGGTGCCGAATGCTCAAGGAACATATGCGTTCATTTTCTCATTTTAAATTAGTTCTCTGTCCGCTTCCTGAATCATAAATGAGCTGTTTGTGAAATTGAAATTGTAAACCTCGGTTGAACTTTTTGCATTTTCAAGTTTGGCATTTTCTCTTGTTCTAAATTTTTGAATCGACGCTGTGTTAAATCCTCAATTACCGTATCCACTTGTTTGGGTTGTTTATTTGAAAGTGAATTTTGTAGTTGAAAATTAAGTGGAATCATAGAGCTCATGCAATTTAGGAAATTGTATTGTTGTTTGTTTGAAGCGTGCATTTAAAATACAATTAAAAAGTCTGCTCGGTTCACAAATACTTCACGCAAAGTTTCATAGATCATTAACAAAATGGCCGCGTGCTTTTCCGTTGTTCCAAATATAACACTTGCACGTTTAGAGTATCATTTTGATGGTAATTGTGGCCTGCTTGACAAGACCTAGAATCCAAAAAGAACAAACCGCAGTTGGAATACAGTTGACAAAGGAAGACATCAATAAACTGTACTTCGACGCTATTCAGAAGGCTTGGAATTAAACAAGGTGAGTTTCTGGTAAAAACAGTGCTGAAACAAGGAAATGCAAAGAAGTGTGAATTTTAAATAACGTTTACACATCACTTCGACAACCGTATAGTCTAGTCATTAAGCAGTTCCACACAGTATCCGTGGCCAGTTTTTGGCTATTGAATTGATAATGAACAGTGTCTTGACGCGGGGTGGAAGGTAGATGACATTCGCCTAGCCGCAATGCACTTTATCCACCCCTACTTTAAATTTTCAGCTGGACTTTAGTTGTCCACTATGCTCAGTGAAAAATTGATTCATTTTGTGGAGTTTGAGCACTTTGGTTTTGACCACCCTGAAAATTGCTTAAAGCTGCTTAAAGTTAGATAATAAGTCAATTGTTCTAGATGGCTTACGCTGATTTGAACGATTGGGAAAATGTTGTGTATGCAATGTCCAGCGGTGCTTATCTCATTTTGTTCGCCGTTTATTTGGTTGTATTCTATATCTACACATCTCACGTGAACAAACTTGTGCTGCATGTCAACTTGAAATTACTGCTTTTACACTTACCAATTCCGTGCTTGATAAACATGTTTGCTCAATGCATCAATCGAATACAGTTTTTCCTGGACATTGAAAAAATAAAAACTCCCTGGTATCACCCGTTGATTGTCATTTCTGACATTCGTAAGTGTTTTATTGTTATGAACGGTTATTTGATTGAATTGAATTTAGCCGCGTTTGCCAACTACTACCAGCTGGATGTTCTAATCATTGAAAGAGCGTTTGCAACTGTGTGGGTTTCTACTTACGAAGAGCTAGGCAAGAAATTCCCGTTTTTTGCCGTCAGCTTAATTGTTGGGCAGTGGACGTTGTCGACATTGACATTTTGTGCCGGCCATGTTGAGTATTTAAACTTACTACATCACTTGTTTTATTGGGGCGTCGAATCTTCTCATAGCCATCTTGGTTTTCGTTTTCTTGCCAAGAATTAGTCGGAAGATACATGACGAGTTTCTGCCGCCTTCCTATGAAGTTTTAAAACTTAAGCAAAAGTCCTGGACTGTCAACTTGTCCCAAAGGTATCAAAGCTGTGAGAATCTACGAGTCTCGTTCTTGATCAAAGTTATTATTGCCGTGGAAATGATATCAGTATTTGCTCAAATTGGAATTCATGCAACAGTGCGATCACTTGTCAGATATACGTTTTCCTGGTATATGACATTGTTATTTAGTTATGTCAATCTGAGTTTCCACGCATTGTTGATTATGCTAATTGTAATCCAGCCCTTTTTCTCAACAATTGATAGTTGCAGAGCAATCAAAAAAACTGTAGTGCCGATCGAAAGCCCAGAGATTATAAACAAAATTTACTTCGACACTTACGAGAAAGCGTGGGCTTAGAATACTGTATCCGTTAATTTATTCATTTGTCGTCACCCGAAGAGTAATGAAAATCTGCCTTCTTTCTGCTGTAACAAAAATTTCTGCTTTGTTGTTCGGCTGCTTTTGACAACTTGCTTCATTTATGTGTATGTTTTACGAGTAAATTGTATTTATTTGTATTGTGAAACAATGAATAAATGCCACATTAAACTTTTGCTAATAGACTCTGCACCGGTTTGTTTAAGGTTATTCAACAAATAAAGGGTGCATCTCCCGTGTATTTAATTTTTGGGCAGCATTTAATTGATAATTAAATGCACACGAGACTCATCAAACAAGCAGGTGTTTTAAACAAAGCATCTCAAAAGTTTTGACTTTTGTAGTCTTTGTTCATGTGAGTTTTCTGTAATGTGACACGATAAACAATGTTTAAGTTAATCGGTCTTTCAACCGTAATGTCTTTTAAAATAAGCTTTATCTTTTAGAAGTTTTACAACAAGAAAGCACTACAACATGTTTAAAGATGTCTGATTAAGAATGATGTTTTCAATGTAAACAAACTTTAGACAATCAAATATTCAGATGCAATTATGTGTGGCAAAACTTCCTTTTAATTTATAAATGATGACAAGTGCATTTTATTATACAGAAAGTGGTGTCGAACTTGGAACAAAGACACTTCTACTCGTTAACACCTGTTTGACACGCAATCTGTTATTCCAAATTTGATTAAACGTTCTCGTGGAAGTGTTAACTTTATATTGATGTACACAATTAACTTCACAAAAAGCTTGCTTTTATAGTATTTTCATTTTGGTTTTAAACGCATACAACAAAGTTTTAACTTGTACAGCACTTTAATTGCAAATTGACTAGCTAACGTTTAAAAGCGCCAACTTGGCAAGTTAAAGTGCTTGGGGAATCGACAAAAAACAGCAGTGAATGATTTTGTTGGGGATGCCAAATCGATTAAGTAACAACGGGTTACGGTAATTACTCAACTGTTTTATTGTTTGAATAAAGCGATGGACTGAGTTAATGTGTATACTTCTTTATTTACAAACAAAACAGCCGAAAATTTAACATTTTGACTAGATATGGCATTACTTAAACAAAAGATGCATAAATGAGGTTTGGTGATTGCGCAAAATAGAAGTTCCTGAACACACCGGCGGCAAGTTTGGACAAATGAGTATAACTATATACAGTGAGGTGAATAAATAAGGCATCTGTTGAACGTTCCAACTGAGAACAAGTGAGTTGCAAAGACCAATAGAGTTTAAATATCTGATAGTTTAAAGATTATCAAATTCCCTGGGTTTATAGTTAAAATCACACAACTAAACTGTTTCAAACAATGCTAACTAAAGGCTGTCCGCCGTCTTTTGTTCTTCTCGATGGCTCGTCAATAAAACTAGGCTCTCTGCTTTCCACGTTTGCATCAAAGCTTACACCCGGTCGCTTTTGTTGGCCATATCGTCCGAGTTCTTGCTTCATCACAGCTGATGTTTTGTAGCCCGACGATGTTGGATCAAATTCGGCGACTGTGACGGCTGGATGTCTAAAAATTGAAATTAGTTATGCAACAATATAAATTTACTCACCTTCCGTTCTGCGGGCTATACGAATCCTCTGAAGACGATGAACCCGCTGAAGTAGATTCTCCTAATTTGTCCGCTCGGTCTAGAAGTCTATCCTTGGAGACGTGAGAGTCGTGTGAGTTGGCCGAGATGTTTCGATAAGCAACGCCCGTAGACGACGTCGCAGCGCTCGCAACTTCATCTCCGTTATTGGATCCAGCCATTCCGTTTGCTGTTTTATATCTTGATTGAACACGACACAAGTAGCCAACGTAAATGAAAGTGAGAATTGTTGCAATTACTTGTAAAACGCCAAATGTTATGTTTCTAAAAGCATTAGTTGAAATGTGTTATTTGATTCAAACGTTTATAAATTTAACTCACTTGAAGAAACTGCTTTTTTCGAAGAACAAAAACGACTCTCCGTAGTAGACAAACAAAAGCAAAAACGAGGCGCCAGCAGCTTGTGCTAGATCCTTTAAAAGGCCTTCTTTGATTTCCCCAAGACGTGCTCTTCGAAGCAATTTTCGTCCATAAAAGTAGGCATCTAAACAAAAATTGTGTACGCAATCAAATTAAAAAACAAACAGCTGCCATATCCAAATGCAACGCCAAGGTACAAAATAAATGGCACAATAAAACACAATCCAAACGACAGAGTCAGTGGTCGAATAATAGGCGCCTTTGTTACAATTCCCGTAAAAATGGGCGCGTCATAAAGCCAGGTAAAGAAACAGGAGAGTGATGGAATCACTAAACAGCTTTCGACTACAAGATATCTCGCGTTAAAAGTCACTTACATATTGCAAAGAATGTAATTAAAATTAGTCGTATGCACAGATGACTAGTTTCACGGTAGTCAAGTTCTAACTCGACAATTTTCTAAAAGTCCACTTTTATTGTGCAAACCGAACAAAAACATACCGAATAAATCGACGAATTAAGAAGTCCCAACAACGCGGCTGTAGACAACAGAGAAAACTGTAGGAGTAAGTAAATGTAGTTGTCAAGCCATCGAATATTGAAAAAGGTGGGCATTGCAAGGACGAACAAATGCGTTCCGTGAACAATACTGATTGCAATCAAAAACATCGACAATGCCGGGTCCAAATTTCTGCAAAAAGTGCGCATTAGTTTAAGTTTGAAATAAAAGCTACCTTTGAAACAGCGAAACAAACAAAAGAAACAGATTTGTAATGAAAGCCAAAAATGAGGTCACAATAGGCAACAAGTTGACAAGCGCCGTCACAATATTGGTGTTATCTTGGAATAGATGTTCCTGCAAATAAACATAAGTTTAAAATATTCCAATTTAAAAACTGACCGGTAACAAAGTAAACAGCGACAGATGATTGGTTTCACAAAGAATCATGCCATCTTCAAAGTTTCTCGACAGCAGAACAATTCCAGCCGTTGACCAGCCGTCTTCTTTGTGGTCGTAATAAGCGCATGTAAAGTTGATCTTCGGGTGGTAATCCTGAGTGTGAGCTGGAGGCCTCAGAGCAATCATTGCCTTTGTTCCAGCAGGTAGGCGAACATGATCATTTGAATCCTAAAAGTAAACATAGTTTTGTTAATAAGGTGCTCAATTCTTACTTGTGATTCGACTAGAAGAGCTGGAACGTCGGTATTTGACGGCGATTCGGGAACGTCATAAATGGTGTTGTTGCGCATGCAAACAAAATTAATGATCAAGCTTCTGACTGCTTTGGGCAGGTGCAAATAACAGCGATTTGACATTGGAGTTGGGAAAGTATCTGCTCCGGCGATCCAGTGTTGACTGCGCATTTGAAGTCCGCCCGTGACTGATTCCAATGTATACGGAGTAGGCAAGCGACGTGCAAATTCGCTTAAAAAGTAAGCCAATTCGCGTCTAGAGTGTGTTGCATTTCCAGGCAATTCACGTAAGTTTCTTGCAAGCATTGCATCCAAAACTTGTGCAGTATGTTCGGCAATTCTCTCATCAAATTGCACACTGGTTACATTAGAGTCAAAAGCTGGGAAACGCAAAATTGATGACAGAAAACGCTGGACAGCGCTGAAGCCAGAAGCTGTTGTATCCGGTCTGTTGACATAATTTGCGAGCACTCCGAGATGCACCAAAATTGCTGACTAAACACTTTTAATCAGAATTTCTTAGAGTGTGGAAACTGTTACTTGTTTTTTGCAGACATCATTCATCGAAACATTCTCCCAACGAGCAGTCGATGTCTCTCGTTCCCACAAGCATTTTCGCTCCAAGTGAGTTTTATCTGCATTGTAAGGACATGGAACGGCTCCTGTTTGGTTAACATAAGTTGGTGGCCATGTAACTCCTCCGTACTTTTCAACGCTTCGTTCACTGTCGCATTTGTCAACTGTGTCGCATTGAGAACCGCTAAATCCGGCGTAACACAAACAATGCAAGCCATTTACGTCACGATATTGCTCCAGTTTGTGAGTTTTGCCTGAACAAAAAATCGTTTACTTTACAAAATTTAACTGCTCACCATAATAACACATTGGCTTGCCACCGTCTGCACAACGTCCGCGACAAGTCAGATCTAAACAAAGGCATATTAAAGTATGCACATACAAAAAAGACTAACCGTTGTTAAGCAAGACAAATTGATTGTCAGCAGAAGGAGTCGAGCCTTCCAAATCAATCGATGTCTAAAAAGAGTTGTTGACTACTGAAATGCTCTAATAAGAACTTACTGCGCGAATCGTATATTCGGGACCAGATTGAAATTGTGCCTTGCTCATGGCAATAGTTTCTTCGCCATCCAATTCCAAAGTATGCAAAAGTTCGCCACCACGTAGAATTTCCAGCTTTATCTTTTCCGGAACACCGTACTAAACCAAATGTCGAATCATTGCATACTACTAGTTAAAACTCACTGAAGGCGTGTCCCACTCAAAAACTTGATATTCGTCGTTGGCTACGTTCACACGTAAGTTTTTCGGAGCTAAAATGTTGTATAGAGTGCAGTAAATAATTTCAAAATCTAACCCGAAACACTGACTGGAATGACACTAACTCGAGCCATTGAAAACAACTGAGGTGATCCGAAATCAAACGCGATTACTTTAAATTCAACTGGCTTGTAAGTGTCCAAATTCGCCATTGACGTTCTCACATTCAAGGAGCCGTTTTTGTGTACGGACCAGTGTTGATGGACTGTTTGATCACTACTCAGCGGAACCAGACTTAGTTGGAATTGCGAGTTGTATATGATTGGATCAAAATCCTGAATGGAGATGTGTCCAACTTCTAGACCAATGCCCAGCGTCGAAGGAGCGTAGAATTTGTAGTGCTCTTGTGAAAACTTCGGAGGATGCCTGTTTCGCCGAGTAACGTGCAACGAAAAGGTGATTGAACGCATCATGTTTGAAGCACACATCAAATGCAAAGTAGCGTACTGCATTGCTATTGAACTCGAAGGAACTTCTTTTGTAGTCAGAAATATCAATAAGGGCGAGTCAAACTCAATCCAGTCGACATCACTGTCAAGTTGAGCAAAGCAGTTTTTGAGTTCACGTAAAACTCTGTCAAATGCTTCGTTGAAAGTCGCTTTTGTTCCAGGAGGAGCATTTTCATAGATTCGGATTTCGTAGATCTCTTAAAACAGCAAATTTAACGTGTCTTTCCAATGACGCAATTTCTAACTACGAAAACAAAGTCAATTAGAAAGACGCGCTTTCCGATCTTTTGATGCGTGGAAGAGTCAAAAACTTAATGCAAAGCCAATTTACCTGTCGAGTTCTCCTGTTGTTTGAAGGCGTGCAGACGAGTCAGAAATAAAAGTGCGATAGTCAACATCCGGGCCCACCAAAGTAATAATGTGGTCATTGCGCTCATTTTGGAATTTGTCGACTCTCGACGCAATTTCACGCTGTGCACTCAGTTCGGCCAGTTCACTGCGGCAATTAATGAGGCGTTGGCGCTTCAACTACCAGCAAAAACACTGTATGCCAGCGGCCTAGACGATGTTTTGTTTCACGGTCCACCTGAACCCGATGTGGGCTTTGTTTTGAGCGCCAATTTTGAATTCCGAAACACTCGGAGCGTACTTAATTGCCTCCAATGGTCACTTCAAGTCGGTGCTCTGCGTAGAAAGTCTAAATTCAAACAGATTACTTGATCTCTGTTATCAAACTCACCAAGACTGTAAGTTTTAACTAAAAAGCTCTCGATTCTGATCAGAGTCAAACAAGGAGAACTGGAACTTGAACAACAAATTAGCTTCAAACAATGCTGCAAAAGCTGCTGGCAAAGATTTTCAAATGCCAAGTGAAGCAAACAAGGTGTGGTCAGTGGCGGTTAAGTAATTGCGGCCGAATCTTGCGCTCTCCCTCAATGGACTTCCTGTTTTGGCGCGTAAATCAAGGGACTTTCTTCGCCTGATTGGCTCGGTGTTTCGGTGCCGCCAACAAGCCCCAAAAATTGGCCAGGTGACTGAAATCGGGTGAAATTGTCCACAAAAGATGGATTGCAACCGCCAAAGAAGCACACGAACTCATCTGCTCGACGCGTTAATTGCTCGAAATTGGACGCGCTGAATAGAATTCAAAATCTCGACAAAGAAGATACAAGCTTTGAGTTAATATGATCCCAAGAAAATCAAAAATAGATGCCAATCAATGAGAACTCATAAGTAAATAAGTAAACTGAGTCTAATTAATCTGGAAGAGCTCGCAATGAGCAGTTATGCAATTACGCAAAAAACAGATGTCGTCGCGGAGATGATTTAATCACGCAAAGAAAATGTTTGTTTGGCGGCGGAAGTGTTTGTCATTTTGACCCAAAATCAACGCCAAAATCGGCAGCAAAAACAAAACAAATAGCCGTAAACGCTCGTCATAAAAGTAAGGGTGGATCGGAAAATCCCCTTCGTTTACAAATCGCCGCCAAACCAAAAAGTTGCGCAACAGCTGAGCAGCTGAACTTACACACTCTGTCGGGATTTTGTCAAATAGTTGTTGAGCAAAATTTAAAAACAAGAAAGTGAGGGTGTTAAATACAACAAGAAATCTCGACCGTAAACCCGTCACTAGCGTGTCGATTTGCTTCCAATTGACATTGATATGTCTTTGGCGGCTCTGCTAATGCCCCGCAAAACAAACCCGAAAATCATAATCGATGCGATAAATAACAGCCAACTTGAGGGCGAAGGTCGTTTCTTAAAAACCGTTCCTCGCTGATCTTGTCAAGAAACGCCTTTAAGACTTGAGCTTGAAAAACGAGGAAAAAATTGGCGCCAAAACGCCGAGATGGCACGGCGATTAATTCATGCAACAAGTTGAATGGACGCTCAGCGGACAAATGCCTTTATGTGCAAACATATTGCTCGATTGTGCCGTAAATCAATTTGAGTTGCGTGAAAATTTAGAAATTACTCAAAGCTATTAGAATTTATAATAATGCTTGAAAGCGTAAATCAATTAAACAGATTGAATTTATTGTTTCTGGCTCTAAATCATTCAACTCCGTGCACACGAACAAGTACCAAATTTGTGTCATAAACTCGGCCACTTTGGCATTCGCATGCTTTGATTGTAAACAGTCGGAGGTCGCTCTAATGCCGATTGTAAACAGATTTGTTTTAAACACGCACATGCCATTCCCATGTTAAAAGTCAACCATTTGTTTAAAAACTAAACACAACTTTAAAAAAGTGGGACAATTACGGTAACCAAATGAAACAATCAAATAGTCCGTTTGCGCGGATCAAACGCCAAATTGTTGCACTAGAGTAGACAATTTCACAGAAACTCTCCAACAAAAAATTTCCAGTCAAATGCTCAGCTGATTGGCATGAAATTAATAGGGCGATTTTGAAAATCCACGCTTTAAAAACTCGACGCGCATGTTGAGACTTACTTTTCAACAAATCACATACAACATGTCAAAGAATGATTTTTGAACTTGGCCATCAAACTTAAACAAACAAAAGCTTCACTATCGCGCTCTCTCAATCCAAGGGCAAAATCAACCAAAGAGAGGTGTCATCAATCAAGTGGAAAAACAAAAGCCGCAACAAGCGTACAGTCCTCTTTTGTTATTTAACCGCATGCGCAGAAAAGTTGCACTCAGTCAGTGTAGCGCCAAATTCCAAATTAGCCTCCAAAAGCAACCGCCTGCTTTTGTTTGTTTGTTTGCTGCGGATTAAATTAAAGGTTAAGCGTGTAAATGAGCAATTTGGTGAATAAAATCGTGGATATTGCAGATTCGAAAAGTACCTTCAAACTCAATTAAGCTGACCTTCGGTTTTGTCGCTCATTGTTTGTGACTTTCTCTTTCGCGCTCAAAACATGCAAATTTAAAGCCGATAAAGCCTATTCTAGTAACAAATAATAGATGGATTTTAAACAGATGCCGCCTGTGAATGTATTCAACCAATTTAGTTCAGACCTTTAAACAACTAAAACAAACATCTTTCTTTCAAAGTAGTCGATCAAAGCATTTGATTCTAAACTCGTTGTCGAAACATATGGTTTAAATTTTAAGTGCGCTCTGCAAGCGGCTCTTGCAAACCCAAAAACGAGCAGCAAAAATGACAGAGAATGCCGAAAAAACAATTAATTATTATCCCCGAAAATATTCATCCGCACTCACAATACCAAAAACTGCCGACTCATCTATGAAATAAATAATTTAACAGCGAACGTTCATGTCATCAGTTTTCGGCATTTGAACTTTGAACGAAACATTAAGGTGTTCAAGTTCAATCTAAAATTCTTTAAAGGTTAAACTGGAAGCCGAATTAAAGTTTACAGATGAAACGAACACAAATTGAACTTGCTGTGCACGTCAAATAAAAATTAACTTTGACCGGAAAACTTTCGCTTAAACAATTAGTAGCGTCAGGGGAATGGAGTTGTTTGTATAGTTTTTTGCTAGCGGCAAAGGTCCAAATTTGGCAAAAAGGGTGCCTATACTTGTGAGTCTTTGGCGTTACACAAAATCAAATCATTGATGGTTGAGTGAACGTCGCATTCCAAAAAAGTGGCCAAATTGTTGGTTGGATTAAGGCCATAGCAGCAGGTGATTGATGTTTAAAGAGTGACCGCGTATTTGGTCAGAAGCAATTGAGCGTGCAAAACAGTTTGCTCGTTTGTATTGACTAACTTTTCAAACTAAAACGTTTAAAAGAAACAGTCACTAAAAGTGAATTGATGGATTGGTCATCGAACGTCTTAAAGATGGACAGACACGGATTATGCAATCAAACCAATTTATTTGATTGAGTGGGATTAGTATTGTTTTGGTCAAAGATCGACGCTCAAACTTTGATATTGAAGTTTAGTTTATAAATCAAAAATTCTAAATCAAATCGGCGCATCTCCAAGAAACAACTGTTTTAATGCTGCACAATTGCTATGACTACAATTTCGGCATTTAGACACTCACCAAATGGAATTTGAGTGCGAAAAAATAAACAAAATAACATCAAAAGAAAGGACGGCAAGACTCAAATTTCTTCAATTGTAAACTGTTTAATAACTAACTAAAAGTGAGAGCACTAATTAACTTAAACCGGAAATTTAGACATATAAACTCAAAAGGTCTATTTGACCAAATCTACCTTCAGCCAAAACGCGCGCCTCTACAAAAATCCCCAAAGGCCAACTACCGAGTGGACATAAATCCAAAACCGGCTACTCATCGCGAATTCTGCGCTCCCAAACAAACAAAGCAAAATTCAAAATTTGCCAGCGGAAAAGAAAGAATTTCCGAATTTTTAATGATCTTCACGTTGGCCAAATAATAATTCGTGTCAAAAGAGAATTCGAGCGTTGGCGCGTGCGCATTTGCACATATCCGGTCACTGGAACAACGCAAAAGCCACTAAGTAAACAATAATTGGGCAAATTACCGAGCCAAATTTAGAGTCCAAACACTAAAAATAGTCCAAAGTCCTATAAACTACAGTACTTAATACATATAAGAACGTTCTGTGATTTAAAAGTTTAAAAGAATGCAAAGAATTTCAAATACAAAGAGCAACAGCTGAATCGGGCAAGAAACGTTAGCGCGAATCAATTGATGACACGAATTTACAAAACAGATTAAGCCACTGGCGTTAGATGCGTGTAATCGATACCCCTATCGATTTCAGTTTGCAAATCACTTGGCAACTCAAAATTGGCCGTTGAATTGTGTGCGCGCTTGGTTGGGCAATTTGTAGAAACTGAATCAAGTTGAGTCAAAGACAAGCAGTCTCATGCTACACATCGATTTAATCGTTCGCGCAAGCAAACCCTACGACTACTAATCCAATTCGAAGGAAACGCCTTGCGAGTTTCTGATCGGCCACCATAATCCAGTTTATTTTACGATCGGAAGAAGCTTGAAAACGGTTTGAATACAACCGTATACCTTTCACTGGATGTTGAAATCCAATTAAAGCAATGTTCGTAAATGCAACAAACTCCACACAAGTTGAAACTAAAAGCAACACCAGATTGACCATCAACATCTTGAACAACTCAATAAAAAAGTCAGGCCACCGAGCAAAAGGAAATTAGATTTGTTAATCCAAAACTGGTAGTCCGCTTGCTTGGCTGGAGTGGACAGCCGACAAAAAATAAGTGGAAAGAAAAACAAAGAGCAAAAGCCGAATGCGGGAGTAATGATGGTGGTCGGTGAGCGGCATACGAAACGGCAAAACTTGCAAATCCAATTAAAACAAGATGGCATGTTTCCAAAAAACAATAGCCGCAAGCAACAACACAATTTTGTTTGAATTTCAAATGCCACTTGCAAGATCAAAAGTTGCAACTTTAAATTAGTGACCGACTAAAAGTGATTGGCCGCCGAGTTCAACAACCCAACTGCCGTTAAAAACACTTCATCGGCGCAAAACAACAACCTAAGTGCTAATCCAACGGCTCTTCGCCACTTTCTAAAACTTCCCATGACGTTGAGTGCCACAAATGGACAGTCATCAAAAGTCCAAAAATGACCGACAAACAAAAATGGTTGCAATTAGCGCCGACAAGATGGGCTCATAAAAAACACATAAACGCTTAAAATTTAGAAAGTTCATTAAGTTAAAGCGATGTTTTGAGAACCGAGACAAACACTCCGTGGAAACAATTAAACTTTGCACGAAATTTACACTCGATCGCTTTAAGTGGGGTTCGAATTTTGCGTAAGGTTTGCATAACTCTCAACAAATGTAACATTTAAAATTAAACGTTTTGATAAATTGAAAAGGCCACAAAATTTTGCACTTCCAGCGCCTTTATTCGACCCAGTGATTTCAAAAATCCCAAACCGTTTCAACAAGCATGTTTAACCGGCACAAACATATTCACGCTAATTTGCATTCGGCCTTTGTCCACTACACAAGCAACGAATGCAGTCACAAAACTGCCACTTTTGAGCTCTTAGCCAATGAACAGGTTAATCCTCCTCGCGCATGTTCCAACAGTTACACAAGCACTCTTTATGAATATGTAATTTTTGGAATGCACTGCAAAATGCAAATTCAAACTGGAGTGCATAAACGGCGTTGCTTTTCACAGAATGACCAAAATAAAGTATGTTGACCGATTTCATGCTCGGTGCAAATCCGGCCAAATCACGCGCGAAAACAACACAATTTCAAACGATTACTTGGCACGCAAGTAACTTTTGCGCAAGCTCCAAACCCCAGAAAAAACGCAAACCGCCGTACCTGGGATTTCACGAAGCCTTACGCACAAGGCAATTCGGCCAATTTAGCGTTAATATGGATGATCCCCTAAGCGTGCAGTGACCATTTGGGGAACGAGGAGAAACCCTAACCGTTTCGAAGCAAACTGCTAATTACCCGTAATGGTCACTCGCAGTTTGTGTGGTTTTTTAAACGGAGGAGTGGGAACTGTAAACAAATTCAACTTGATAAAACTTTGCTTCCTCAAAAATAATAAACAACAAAGAACGAATTGCCTCAAGCGTTTAGCCGAAATTCTCAAAACTTTCACATAACTAGTCAACAACCGCAGTTTGTTTAAACTCAATATGAATCTTCATGAGAACTCAACTGACTGGCTCCAAGAAGCGCGAATTGTACAGCCCGTTTCCAAAGTAGCAACAAATTTTAAAAGACATTAAAAGTATTATTTAAACAATGTTTATAATTCAGTTAGTCGAATGACAAAATCAAACTGGAGATTTAAAACTGTTTGTTTGGTAGAAAATTGCTCTATTTGCTTGTTTGTGGAGTGTCAACGGGCGATCAGCTGTCCGTTTGGTATTGTTTCCATTAAACGGAAAACAACGTACGGCTCTTCGAGCCTAGTGGATTAATGAAATCTGCGATCTGCGCGACTCTTTTCCACATCTGGATCTAATTTCACAGGTTGCGACTCAGAACACACTCAAAGTGGACGCTGGATCTTCAACGCGACTAAGCCGATGTTGGATACGGACACGAGTACTTTTGCGTAATCCAAAATAAACAGACCTTTTATGAAAATCCGTTCAGATCAACAGCGTACTGGGAAGTTGAGAAAGCTTACAAAAAAGTTGAACTGCTGGCATTCAACAAATTACCAATCTTTTGCGCACCACTCAAAATGCTTAAAATTCTTAAGACAAAGTACGGCCATTGTTGGCGACAAATTGACGGAAGCGCGCCCGGAGGAAATGGCCACTACTCATTGAGGAGGCAACAATTCCACCAAGATGCCTTTAGAGTGACCACCACAAAGATTTGAGTCAAAGGGCGGATTTCTAAAAGCTCGGAGTCAAAAAACAACGTGCTCCAAAAACCAATTTGCCAAATGTTTTTGCGCGACGAAATTAGACAAACAAAATCTTTGCTGGCCAGTTGGCCGAAACTGACCTTCACGCGTGCAGCCAAATTAAATCTATTTTCGTCGGATAATTACAACTGTTAAGTTGACGCTTCGTAACATCTACGGAGCTTTAGGTCGTAAACGTGCAATTACCTGCCTCAAATTCTGGCCATGCGACCAAATATTAATGTAGTCTGGTTGCTTTCAATTAATACATTTGAAGACACAAACGTTTTTTATTTACAAACACAACTTTTAAAGCAACACAATTCAAAGTGGACAATTTAATTACGAGCTTCCAGCACAATGTCGTTTCTAAAGCATTTATTAATCAGTGGAAGTCATAAACGCAAAAACTCACTCAGCAAGCAGTCTTTTGAGATCTCTCGAGTCAAAGTCTTCAGTCAAGGTGTCCGTAATCCTGACAAAATTCCCAACAAGTTTGGTGTTTCCATACACTGAACAATTAAATTTAAATTAGGTTTTGACAAATACGATGCCTACCTTGCAAAGCTGGCAATCCATTTCTGCTCTAAACAGAAAATGTTTATACAAATAAATGTTATTTACTTTTAAAACAACTTACAAATTGCGTGCTCATTTCTAGCACTTTTGCTTGAACTTTGAAGAAGCCACAGTTTTTCGACTGAGCGGCTAGATCCATTAAACTTTCATTTAGAGTGTCACTTGCTTCCAAGTCGTTACGATAAATGTGGATAATAGCTAAAGAGCCGTTGGTGGTAGCTTCAATTATGTTCAAAAATTCGGACTTTTCATGAATTTCAGTGATTCGGGCGTTGTTTCGGTTTTGCAAATGCTCCATTCGGCGTTTGCGAATAGCTTCCAATTCGTCTTCTTCGTCTTCATCTGATTTTTGCTCATTTTGCCGTTCACTGCTTGACAATGTAAAACGAAGAGCTTCTTTCACCAACTAAAAATATGCGTCAAAAGTGTTTGAGGACTTCTATAACTTAAAAACTTACATTTCTTTCTGCCTGCACAAAAGCTTGTCGTTTAGCTTCTTGATGCGCACGATAATCTTCTAAAACGCCTTTAGCGCCGGCTTTTCCACTGCCGGGAGGGTTCTTCGGGTAATCACTGCTTGGTTGCGGCTCCGGTTCTTCATCCGAATCAGAGCAATAACCGACATTAGGTCCGTCGAGATATTTTTCTTCTAGAGTAGCCATCAAAAAGCACAATAATTGGAGAAAACTTTTGTTGAATCGAGTCATTTTTCTTCGAGTTGGCATGTCATGTGTTTCTCGTTTATTTTTAACAATATTAGTTCCAAATTTTTGTTTCTAGCTCTTTATGCCTCGACGTTCGGGATTCCAGAAGAAATCAGCAGAATCAAATGCACAATACACTACTAAAGGTCTAAGTTCGTTGGTGCGCCGAATGGATGATGAAGTGAAGTTATCTGAGAAAACAATCCGAATTTTGACGTGTTCATCTGGAGTTCTTCAAGACGCAAACACCCGAGTTGGTTCTATTGGACACACAATTAGAAGTGGAAGCAGTTTATTCGCAAAATACGCACGACGTGAAACAACAGACAAGATTCTAGTTGCACTTGCGTTGGTTCTTTACTTTGGCGTTGTTCTGTACATTCTACAAAAGAGAGTAATACTTTTTCCATACCTCGACTTTTGGTGATGTAAGCATTTGAAGATAAATTATTATGTGCCTTTTTGTTGTTTATGTTTTTGTAACGTGCTTGTTTTCAATTTGATATCTTGCAATCTACTTGTTAAAATTGAACTTATTTTAACTTTAGATAATGATTCGATTCGTCAGATTAGGAAGTTTACATATACGTTTATGTAGTTATTCTTCGCATCGATTAAAATCTAATGCCATATTATCGGGAGCAGAAGTGCGAAGTGCCTTCATGGACTTCTTCAAGGAAAGAGAGCACACTTATTGGCATTCATCGAGCACTATCCCTCAAGTTGATTCATATTTGTCGTTTGTGAATGCTGGAATGTATCAAGTAATTTAGAGCCTTAAACGCTTCTTTAGTTTGCTTTTTAGTTCAAACCGATCTTTCAAGGAACTATTGGCCCAGAAACTGATATGGGAAAGCTCAAACGTGCTGTTAACACACAAAAGTGCATTCGTGCTGGAGGCAAACACAATGATTTGGACGATGTTGGCAAAGATGTTTATCACCATACGTTCTTTGAAATGTTGGGTAATTGGTCATTTGGTGACTACTTCAAAGTAATTTCAATTTTGAAATAATTTAACATTAACACTTTTAATTTAGAAAGAGATTTGCAACTGGGCCTGGGTATTTCTAACCAAAAGGCTTGGAATTCCGTCAGACCAACTTTACGTAACTTATTTTGGTGGTGATAAAGAAGCTGGTTTGGAGCCTGACAATGACTGCAAACAGATTTGGCTTGATATTGGGTAATTTTTTAACTCAAAAGCGCCAATCAATTAAATTGTCGTTGTCTTTAGCGTTCCTGAATCACGCATTTTGCCATTTGGAATGAAAGACAACTTCTGGGAAATGGGAGATGTTGGCCCATGTGGACCATGCTCGGAAATTCACTATGATCGAGTTGGCGGACGTGATGCTTCTTCTCTTGTCAATATGGATGATCCACTTGTTGTTGAAATTTGGAATTTGGTTTTTATTCAATTCAATCGGTAAGCTTTTTGATTTAACTAAATGTACTATTCTTGTTTTTAAGCGGAGGAAGGTGGTATTTTGCGTTCATTGCCTCAAAAGCATATTGACTGTGGTTTGGGTCTAGAACGTTTGGTTGCTGTGATGCAAAACAAAGCCTTCCAACTATGACACTGACTTGTTTGTGCCAATTTTTGATGCAATCCGCGAGAAGACTGGCGTTCGTGCTTACACTGGAAAAGTTGGAGCTGAAGATGTTGATGGAATTGATATGGCTTATCGTGTTGTTGCCGATCACATTCGCACTTTAACTATTGCTATAAGCGATCAGTGTTTGCCAGCTAATGTTGGTCGCGGCTATGTGCTTCGTCAGAATTCTTCGCCGTGCCGTTCGTTATTCAAGAGACAAATTGAAAGGAAAGCCTGGTCTTTTATCATCGTTAGTTCCAGTTGTTATTGACTCTTTGGTTAGTTTCATTATTAACTTTAAAATAATTTGTTTCGATTTAGGGTGATGTTTTTCCTGAGCTTACTGTTGATCCACAATCAGTTTGTAAAGTTATTGACGACGAAGAAGAAAAATTCTTGCGCACATTGGTTCGAGGAGAAACACTTTTTAACAAGGCTGTTAGCAAGTTGCCGGCCAATTCTAAAGTATTGCCAGGTGAGGTTGCATGGCGTCTTCATGACACTTTTGGATTTCCTGTTGATTTGACTCAGTTGATGGCCGAAGAAAAAGGCTTGCAAGTTGATTTGGTTGAATATGAACAGCAAAAGAAGAAAGCTTCTGTAAGTTCTATTGTTTTTAACTCAAACTCATTTCTATCTTTAGCAAAGGACTGCAGCCATCGGCGGGAAGTTTAAATAATTGATCACTTGTTTATTTGTTAGGTTGTTAATAAACTTTATTGTTATTTTGTTTGAAACTTTATTCCAACTTGTTTGTTTCATTTTCTACTTTAAAATGCTACTTATACATTTAAAAATAGTGTTTACAAATCTTTTAGTGTCAAACTTTCCAGTACAATGTTTGAAAACAGTAAGCTTTCAATTGTTTAACGACAACTAAATGATGGTTTTAGTCTATTCATTTTTTGAAAAATACGGATGGTGGGCTTTATTGGCTGCGGGAGCCTTTTTCCTCGTTTACCAAAAATTCCTACATGACAAGATTCAAACAATGTATGCCGACCGAGAGCTTATGAATCAGAAGAAATTTGGTAGGCAATTTTATTCGAAATTACCAAAAGATGTCAATCAATTGCGTCTGTAATGCTTTGGCATGTCAAAATGAATGACTTAGAATGATTGACACGTTTTGGGCTGGCTTTTCTCGAGGAACACTAGTCTTTTGCTTACTGACGGCTATCCGTCAATTCGGCTGTTTAAGCGTCCTTGGTCTAAATATTTTTGTTTTATTAAATGACCCGTCCATCGCTAAACAACAAACTAATTATTTTGCGTGAGATTTATGAGCGGAAAGATGATCTTTTTGGCAAGTACACTTCACGTTTAACATTTCCACAAAAACGACGAATCTGGGATGAAATCTATGAAAAGTCACAAGCGAATGGAGCCAGTGGCATCAAGTCTGGAATGCATCTAAGTCAAATAACATGGCAAAACTGGCAGTCAAGAACTAAGCGTAAATACGATGAAAGTCAACTGTTTCCGGATCATCAGACCAATTTTACAGAAGTAAGTTACTTTGATTGATTGACAAATTCAATTTTTATTAATTTAGGCAGAAAAGTTAATCCTTGAAATTATTGGCATTCAAGTGGACGTATCTTTGGAAGATCAAAAAGTTAACAAGGATCAACATCTGAACAACGGCCAAAGTGTTGCACCAAACTCAACTACAAATACTGCATTAAATCTACCAGATACTTCAAGCATTTCAATCCAACAAAACGTAAAGCGTCGGCCAAAGTTTGCGCCTGAATTAGAAATGGTCCAATTGAAAAAAGCAAAGTATAGGTCGGAAATTGAAAAGAATCGCGCAATTGCCGAGACAGCCAAATTGCAAGCCGAAGTTGCAAAACTTCAAATAGCTCAATTGAAAAGCCAGCTCAAAAATTAAATTGTTAATTAGCGTATGTCTATGTCGTTAAATATATGAATTTAGATACTGATCAACAACAATTACATCGTGAACGCATGGAAGTAAGTGATATTTTAAAACAAACTATATGCTCTTTGTTTCCATGAATATAAAATCAATGTTGTTTTAGAAAGCGCGTGAGAAAATGCAGGCCGAGTACAACAAAGAAGCTGAACATCAAAAAGAGCTGGAACGCATCAAAGCTCAACAACGCAAAAATCAAAAACTAGGCATTAATGAAGAGGAGCTGAAAGCAAATGCTCCGAAGCCTAGGTTTGATGCTTTACAATTCGTTAATGATCAAATTGCCGCAAAGCCCGTCGTTATCTTCTCTAAATCGTGGTGTCCCTATTCACGGTAACTTAGTGTTCAATTTAACTAAACATTTAAACTTTAGAAAAGCTAAACAAATTCTTATTGGAACTTATCGAATTGATCCGCAATACTACAAAGTGATTGAATTAGACGAGATAGATGAGAAAAATGCAAGTCTGATTCAAGATGTACTTCAACGACTGACTGGCGGGCGCTCAGTGCCAAGAGTGTTTATTCAAGGCAAATTTGTTGGAGGCGGCGACGATACAGAGAAATATCACCGCGAAAACCAAATTTCTCCAATGCTCAAAGCGGCAAACGTTAAATTCCTAGAGTAGTAATGTACTTTGCAATTGTACTTGTTGATAATACTATCTTTCTCAAATAATTTCATAAGTAACTATGCGTGTATCACCTTAGACAACTAATAAATTATTGTGTTCAAAGATGCCAACTTGAAGCTTCAATATTTATTCAACGTCAAAAATTCACAAGAACTAGAACAAGATAGGCTTTGGTCGATCCTTAAAAATCAAGCGTCTTCGGATAACCATCACAACTTTGCATTCGCCAATCAGCTCTCCAGTTTCATCGTCTTTTCGTGAACTTGCCGTCGTTGTGTTGATAACCAAAAAAGGTTTTTCCAATTTGGACAATTTGCCGCGAATCATCTGATGGCCAATCAAGCAAACTGGTGAATTTTCATCTTGCCAATAAATAAACAGACATGCTCGACCTTCAGTTTTATCCGGAATTTGCTAAACAAGCGATCAATTAAACATAGTAAGAAAAGATTGCATTTACCAATTCGCCTTGTAATTCAACCATTATGTACTCAGGAACTTCGCTGAAAATAATTCAATTAAATAAGTCTTGAAGTAAGATGCTTACCCTGGAATTGCTTTAACGAATGCCCTCATATCCAATATGTTCGATCAAATCAACTAAAAAGTTAAAATAATTTGAACAAAAATTGACCCGCTTTGTTTGCAGAACTTAATGATGAAGAATAAAATCGATCGTTTTTCACTGTTTGCATAAAGACTTTTTTTAGTTTATATTCTTGATAACTCATCTCCAATGACTTTTTACGTTCTCTATTGATTTATTGTTAATCATCTTATTTAAGCTGGCGCCTTCGATTTTTAAGCGAACCGCTTTTGCTGTCATTGCTGCTGAAATCCTTGTAGCTAGTGGTTCTTTTGCATCATTTTGTTATTTACGCCGGAGCGAGAAAGCAAGACGAAATCTTCATCACTCTTGCCCAACTCTACTCAACGCATATTACGGCATTGAGAATCAAATTTCATTTGGAAGATTAACCGGAGATCACTTACGAAGGCACGATCAACGTCGTTGGCTAGGCGAAGAAATTGGCATTGAGTCAGACTAAAGATGTTTGGAGGATTGAGATTAAAGTAAGTCAGCACACCGTTCCGAAACACCGAAAGCAAAATGTTTAGTAAGATTAGAAATGTTTCGTTTTATTGTTAAAACAAGCACTTTTCAATTTTGTTATTTTGCTTTCGGTGTTTCGGAATGGGTTGGTGGGTCATTTGCATAATTTACACGTTTATAATTTGTTTTTAGGGCATACAACGCTTATCGATACGTTATGACAGCAAAATTTACGCAGATGGACTTGATACGTTGGCGTGGCGGATATGGACTGATCTTCATGCTTACACTCGGCTATTACATCGAGGAATGGTACTACTACTCGCCTCAAACTAAGCCAATGGCAGAGGACACGTACAGACAGTACATTCAATGGCGCAAAGATGCTTTCTCAAAAAAGAAAGAAAGTGAATAGGTTGTTATTGTTGTCTAGTGAAATAAATCGTTCATTACTAATTTACATTGTTTTTGCTCATTTCACTAGTTGTTTGGTTCAGCTCTTTACTTTTATGTTTTTCGAATTTTATTAACTTTTGATATTTTGGATGGCGACGCAGACAGGCCCCTTTCAACGCAGTCAAGCATCACCGACTCCACCGCTTAAAGGCTCTTTTCCGTTGGATCACGACTCAGAATGCCGATCAGAAATGTTTGAGTACATGAAATGCATAAATGAGAAGAGAGGTCAAAATCAACCGTGCAGATATTTGGCAAAACTTTATCTTGCTTGTCGAATGGACAAAGGCTTAATGGAACGAGACGAATGGGAACGACTTGGTTTCAAAGACGACGATCAATTGGATAAGAAATAGTTGTTTATATTCAGTTAGTTGACAAAATAAATTTATTACTAAATGTTTGGGGTTTGGTTAGCTTTTGCAGTTAACAGCTGTTGGAGATTTCATAAAGGAATCGTGTTCCCGCAACAAGTCGTCGATTGTGTGATGTTGATTGAATGAAGAAAAAGTATTCATGATCAGACGGTCTAATTTTTGCAGCTGCGTTTGTTGGCAAACCTGAAAATAAAGAACTTAAGTGGCCTTTTGAATGTTTATTTACCGAGTAGAGTTCTAGCATAGTCGCCTTCAAACATGTCACCAGTGCTTTTACACATAAGAACAATTTCCTTGTAATGCTGAACTGTTTCAGGTTTTGTAAATTGATAAAAGCCACGTCCTTTTTTGAAGTCAGCGCCTTGTTTTACGACAAAATCTTTAATTGGTGTGTCTTCGTCGACTTCCAATACCTAAATTGAAAGGTAAAATGCTTGATGCATTTAAAGCAATACCTGAAATCGGCCGGGTAAGCATACATTCATATTGCCTGGCGGAGGAGCTGCGTTAGCTGTTCGACCTAACATTTTGTCGAACAAGAAACGGACTGATCGATTGTAACGTCCAGGTTGAGCTTGAATTTCCAACTCGTATTTTTGGAGTTTCTCTTGCTGATTGGATTCTCGATAACAAACAGCCATAACCAAATCAACAATTGAGCTAAATTGATCCAATAGAAGATGACACCCATTGCCTCGGCGAGCTAGTTCTGCGTAAAAGTTAGTAGCATGCGATCGGTTCCTAAAAGTAGTTGTAAGTTTTTTGCTTGAAGATATATAACTAACAAGCATTGTACTGAGTGAATTGTAACATCCAGCTTCTTTAATTTTTCAACTTCCTCACGCCAATCTATATTTCCAGGGTTATCGTCTTTTTCGTGCGCCACATCGTCTCCAATAATGACTAAAACGTGAGCCCAGTCTTCCATCCATGCAAAATTTTGAGCCTCTTCCAAAACTTTTTCGTATGCTTCCGGATAAGTGTAACCCCAAGTCGGTGCGACGTTTTCTACAAAGTCAACAATAGTGTCAACGTTGGTAGTCATAGGCAAATGCTTTGTTAAGTACACTTCTTTTGCGCAGCAGTAATCTCCATGAGCGGTGATTCCAATACGCAAGTTTTCCGGTCCAATTTCATTGAACAGACGCTCTACTGTTTCCTTGACTTTACGTCTAACCTGGACCAAGCAGGAGTACATAGAAGCTGTAGTATCAAACGAAAATACGACTTCAACTTTTCTTGGCGGGCCGAATTCGAGAACAGAAGTTGGCTGAGGCGTTGTCTGCTTTTCAACTTCCACGTTTTTTGATGTGCTTTGATCCGCTAAAAACAAGAAGATTCAACACATGAAAACTTTTTTAAAACAACTTACGTTCACTCACAACTTTTGCTGACTTGTTCAATTTAGTCGACTTAGTTGATTTAACAGTCTTTTTTGGAACGATTGATTTTGCAACTTTCTTTGTTGCATTCTTCTTGGCAGGTGTTTTCTTGGCAGGTTTTGATTTAGCCGTTGACTTCTTGACTGGCTGTTCTTTTGGAGTTTTAGACTTGGAAGTTGAGGCTTTGCTTTTCGGTCTAGCCATTGATCCTGAAAGTTTAAAAGACTTTTAACACGCGTATTCTCTCCACCGAAAATAATAAACACGTCTTGTTTGAAAAAAGTAGATAACGCTTGAATCACTTTTATGCTGAAAAAGTCTTGCTGCACTGCACTGTTTAAACATTATTGCCGGAAACAAATAAGGTGTGCCTTTTTATTTGCACTAAAACGTTGCTTTTATTTGAAATGCTTACAAATTTATAAAACAGTTTTATTCCGGAACTTATTTAGTTATTAGTTAGAACGTATAAGATTCAATGCTGAGTTTCAATAATCTGAGACTTCATAAAGAAATTTGGTGCCGGCAACGAGTTTTCGATTGTGTGAGGTCGATTGAATGAAGAAAATGTAATCGTGGTCGGCAGGTTTGATCTTGACGTCTGAATCAGTTGGCAAACCTGAAAACAACAATTTTAAATGAACTCTCAAATATGCTTACCGAGCAAAGTCCGCGCATAGTTTCCTTCAAACATATCTCCACTTTTCTTGTCCATGATGACAATCTCTTTATATTTCTGGACTGTTTCGGGCTTGTTGAACTCATAGAATCCACGTCCTTTCTTAAACTCAACACCTTGTTTCAACACAAAATCTTTAATTGGCATGTCTTGATCAACATCCAACACTTGGAATCTTCCCGGCGACACAGTGTTCATTCCTGGCGGCGTTATGCCCACACTAATTGTCCGGCCAAGCATTTGATCAAACAGATAACGAGTTGATCTGTTGTAGCGTCCAGGCTGTGCTTGAACTTCTTTTTCATATTGTTGAAGTCGATCTTTTTGGTTTGACTCTCGATAACAAACAGCCATGACCAAATCCAAAATGGAACTGAATTGATCAAGTGGTAAATGACAACCGCCTGTAACTTTGGCAACTTCTGCGTAAAACTTGGAAGCATGCGAGCGATTCAGTGCTTGCACTCCATGGACAACTATTTGGCGTTTGTTTAGCTTTTCTAACTCTTCATGCCAGTCCAAGTTCCCGGGATTATCAGACTTTTCATGTGGAACATCATCACCGATTAAAACCAATGTATGCGACCAGCCATCCATCCAAGCGAAATCTTGAGCCTCGTGCAATACGAGTTCATAACATTCAGGCTGAAATATAACCAAACTAGTTTAAATAATTGGAAGAAAACACTTACTGCATCGTAGCCCCAAGTTGATTGGACACTTTCAACAAATTCTGTTATAGTATTGACATTACTGGTCATTGGAAGGTGCTTTGTGACATATGCAGTATCTTTGTCGACATAATCCCCATGAGCAGTTATTCCGATACGGAGGTTGTCAGCGCCAATTTCTTTGAACAGACGCTCTACTGTTTCCTTTATTTTACGTCTGACTTGTGTTAAACATGGATACATTGATCCAGTAGTGTCTAAAAAGAGGAATGATCGTAGAATGCGTAACTATTTGCGCCTTTGGACAAAAGTATACTCATCTGACTCAGAATCTGTGACTTTGGAGTTCAAGATTCCGCATCGAATTAGTATACTTTCACCTTGTTTGACTTATAGTTGCGCATTCTATTACTTACCGAAAGAAAAAACGACTTCAGCTTTGCGTGTTTCATTTGATAAAGTTTCAGTGGCTTTGGCAGGCGAAGTAGGCGCTGATGTTTTCGGAGTGTCCGGAGTTGAGACTGTAACTTTGCTTACAGCTGGAGTTTTCGGTGCAGCTTTGGTCTTTGCTAAACAGGTAAACTAATTTTAATTTGAAAGGAATAGTACCTGGCTTTTTGGCAGCTGACGTTTTCTTGACCAGCTTTGCTTTTACCGGGGATTTCTTTACTACTTTTGACTTCACAGTCGATGCAGCTTTTGGCTTAGCTGGAGTTTTAGACTTTGTAGCTTTTGGAGCTTTTGTAGCCTTTGGAGCTTTTTTGGTAACTGCTCCGGCTTTAGTCGCTGTCGAACTGGTTGAAGCGGCAGCACGTTTTGGTCGAGCCATTTTCACTAAATCAATTTTGTTTATTAATCAAATTGCAACATTTGCACTCAAAATAAACGCGCTAAACACTAATTAGGTCATTAAAGTGACTCAGCACGTCAAAAGCAAGCACCGAACAAATTTGTAGAGTTTCTGCATTCAAAACAAGCGTATGCACGAACAAATTTGGTGCACGCAGAAAAGTGTTTAGGTGCGTGGTAACCAAGAGCGTTTTGTTAGTGATTCACTGCGGGAGCAAACAAAAAACCTTGAGTTCGGAAAATATTTGATTTTGGCAATTTGTGTTCAAACTTTTAGAGTTTGCTTTTATATGCCAACAGCACGTCTCAATATTTTGAAATGTTCTCCAAAAAGGTGCGAGGCGTTTCGAAAGATTTGGAAATTTGGCGAATGCAGTCGAAAATTTCGAAACAAACATGTCTGTTTGAATGACGTGAGTTTCTTGTTAATAGGTTTTGAAAGAACAAATTGCAAGACATTTTAATAAAATGCAAAGCCACAAATCGAAGCAAACAACTTGTACACAGGTGTACGAAAAACAAATAATTCAGCTGCATTTTGCTTTTATCTAAAAGCGCCAACACGTTTTGCAAGTTCCAGTCTAAAAGAAGACTAAATTGTATGGAAAGGTGTGCCCAGTGCATGAAAAATACCTTTTTGGCTTTTAAATATAAGTAGTGCAGAATGTTTTGATTTATTTCATTTGCCTCAACTTTTCAATAAGTTGCAACTATTTTAAAGTTTACACAGAGTACAAAATGAGCAACTCAAACGGTTCAAAATCAATGAACGCTCATCACACTTGAAGTTACACACTTTGGTCACCGAATTAGACTTGCATCATGTGTGAGTGCGGCTATTTTCACCAGGAAGCAAGCAACGCTCCAGACATTTCATATCTTTCTCAAATTCACGTGCACTAACCAAAACAGAAACTCGTTTTAAAGAACTACAAACAATTGAACGTATACTGTACATGGTGTGTTCCGGACCATCGGCTGTTTGCCTGCAAATTCATTTTCTGTGGTCCACTTGATACCCGCAACTTTCACTTTCGGCTTCTTCAACCGAAGGTCCTATTTACGAACGCAACATGATATAAGAATTCACAAAATTGCATCAGATTTTGCGTTGTGTTCACGAGGGTTACCCCATTCGCAGGGAGCGTAAAATACCCGTCTCCACCGCAACGATCAATCAAAAGACAATAAGAAAAGTTTAGTCTTCGTGTGATTGGCAATTTGCGGTAGGAAGACGGTGTTCTTTTGCTCCTTCCTGCTTACGGTAGCCATCTTTGCTTGGTTGTTTTGCAGGCATGTTTGAAACTACTAAAGGCGATATTGTTGAATCTAACTGGCTTATGTCGCATTTGATATATGTCTGCTTTTACAATGTTCTTATCGCTTTTGTTCGTTTTTACGATAAGTATGAGTTTTGTTGCCCAGCGATTGCATCAATTTGTATTTTGATCAGCAAGTTTCTAATTGCAATTAGCTATTCAATACTTGTTCTGTTACTAACTTCTAAAAACTGTTTAGTAGTCTAAACAGCACAGCGCGTTAATCTAGAAACTTCTATTTGCAAATCCGATCGCACGTAGATTGTTGGTCTTTATTGATCTCATGCCATCACATGCTTTTGGGTCAATCCCTCTGCTCAATTATATCTATTTAGGTAATCTTTTCAACAGCCAGACTTGATCTAGCAAGTTTAGAAAGCCTTTTGTCATCAAATTTGAAAACATTCTATACTGTAAATAGCATACTTACAACATAAACTACACACTGCAAACTAAACCCTACACTTTAAGAGTTCGGTTACTAGTGGGGTGTTGACTAATTTTTGGTGTCTAATCGCTCTTTAAATGATCGATATTTAACAGGAACAGACGTTATTGTTTTGTGCTTTTGGGGGCTTTCCTCATAGTCTTCTCTCCTTATATTAGATTTTCCCATTCGGAGCGCTGCTCTTTCGGGTTTGATTGAGTTGGCGGCTTTTGCAAAGTTCGCTTTTTGTCGGAGATCTTTTCCAGCTGCCAGTGACCAGTTGATAAGTACGTTCATGCATTGAATAACTTGCTCGACTCGTGCTTTTTTCACAGTTATAAAACTTAAATTGTGTTTAAAAGCTAAGTTGTTTACATTTTGAAGAATCTTTACGAAATATGTAAACTGTAGTTGTTTGATCATTCCCGGCTTTTCTGTTTTGGAATATGTTGCCTTTTATCGTTTGAACACACGTGCCAGCCATGTGTAAAAAGTTAAAGTCTACGTCGTTCCGCTTATGATAAAGAAATGTCGGGACGTGTGAACTTGCCCATTCATTAATTTGCGAGAACTCATCAGTTTTCGACTTTCTAATTTGTGGTCTCGGTTTACAGCCGAATTGTCACCACCACACATGGTCGTGCGCAACTCCAACAACGCAGAAAGCGTTTATCAATCTTGCATTTCCACGCTGTTTTGTTTCTTCTAGAGACGCGTGTTTTGCTAATTTTAAAAGTAATCTCGTTGTTTATACAGTTAATTGTTTCGGAATTTCGGCAGGCTAAAAATAGCCGCTTGCGTACTCGTCGTTTTGTTTTTCGTATAGCTGGCACGTGAACGCTTGGCGGGGAATGGCCAACGAATTACTCATGTGCTTTTTGTTTAGTCGGGCGAGTTCAAAGTACTTTCCATAGCATCTCATCCAATCCACACGATGACTTCTTTCTCCGATACCAGTTCAACGTTTGATTGGAGCGAACGAGCTTCCATCAGGCAAGTTGAAGTTTAATTGTCGGTCAACCAATTGATTGAGTTCTTTAGTTCTGCGTCTATGGCTCTCGATTACTCGGATCGCAACATAGAGCATTTGCCAGATGAATTTTTCGAATTAGAAGATTTGGACATGGTCACTGAATTGGACTTGAGTCACAATCATTTTCAATCATTGCCTTCCGAGCTTTTTCAGGTACAGTTTGTTTAATTAAGTTTTGTACAAACAAATTTGTGATTACAATAAAACATGTTTTATTTGTAGATGCAAAGTTTGCACAGTCTCGACCTGAGCTCAAACGGACTTCAATCGCTGCCCAACGACATTGCAGCACTGCAAAATTTGAGACGATTGGATTTGCGCAACAACGAATTAAAAGAATTGCCAGAAGCTTTGTGCAAGCTTCAAAACTTGAGAGTTTTAATTTTGTCTGGCAATCGATTTGACGAATTTCCAAACTCTATTCTCTATCTGCCATCTCTTGTTGAACTTCAAATTGGCGCAAATCGCTTGGTCAGCATTCCGGACGAGATTTCAACTCTGACAAAGTAAGTATCGGTTTCAATAATAACTTTACGACATGCAAATTTCAGCTTGGAAATTCTCTATCTTGGCGACAATAGAATCACATCGCTGCCATCTTCCATGGGAAGTTTGCCTCATCTGACTGCATTGGCTTTAGCCCAAAATCGTTTGGAGTTTTTGCCTGACAGCTTTTGTGGACTTTATTCATTGCGAACTTTGACCCTGCACAACAATCGTTTAAAAGTAAGTGTTTAATTCTTTGTTTTAACTTATAAGTTGCTAATTAAGGCCTTGCCTACTGGAATTGCTAGACTACAAAATCTCGAACAACTGAACATCCGAAACAATCCACTGAGTGAGTTTTAAAGCAAGTCAGCACATTTAAATACACATTTTCAGTCACCCAGTTTGTCAACGATCTTAGCATAGAACCGCCGACTTTAAAAGAGCTATCGGCTCGTGTTATCAAACTTCGGTTAAACAACTATTCTTACATGCTACCTCCACAGTTGCAATCTTACCTGCAAACCGCAAATCAGTGTGTCAACCCCAAATGTAAAGGCGTATATTTTGAATCGTGCAACGAACACGTCAAGTTCGTCGATTTTTGTGGCCGCTTCAGAGTGCCGCTGCTTCAGTATTTGTGCTCTTCAAAGTGCTCGTCGACTTCTCCGGCCTATGCTATTTCGACGACGAGTGCCGATGACTCAGACGCGGAAGACCAACTGCCATCGACTTCACAGGAACAACGAATGAAAAAGATTCTTTTGGGTTAAATGTATCAAACTTAGGTCATTGGTTTTTGCTCCCAAACAGATAATGCTTGTTTTGTCTATAATCATCCAATCTGGTCTTTCTCGGCGCAGCCCTTTTTTCTGACATTCACGCGCCAAACTTGATTTACTTAGGAAATATTCGAGCCGAATGCTACGTTTCTCTCTCTGATCTCTAATTGTTTGCGTCAACACCATTTTGTTTATCAACGCTGTCCAAACATCGGAAGTGTTTCATGAGTCTTGATTTAGCGTTTTCTATTAGCCAAATCTTTCAATAGTTTGCTTAGCATCTCTCCCACCTTTTCAAGTGTATACGTGTATGAACAAATAAATCTATTTTGCATTTTATGGGCGATTCGGACGAAATGGCTTCAACAATTTTAATTTCTCACACCTCAGTTGTGTGCTGTTTTTGTGCTCAATTAGTGAATGATTTAAAAGTGCTTGCTCGATTATATCACTTTCTACTACAAATTATTGTTTCCGACCAAAATTTGACAGGAAAAGTTGTGAATGCGAAAACACAGTTGGAGTGGTCAATTGCAGAAAAGCTCAAAACCCTTCATCATCACCCCATTGATTATCAATCAGGTTGGGAATCGTGAGTACGAGTTGAGAATGCTCAGTTGGAAGTTTACGTGAAGCGGCAGAACTTAAACTCCGAGCAGTTCGAACGTTATCGAGAAAGTTGGGAGTTTAAATTAAACTGATTGTATGAGTTTCGCACTCACCACGCAAAAAACGACGCCCAATTCCGCCTGCTTATCAAAACAAGCGCCATTTCCGCGAACTACGAAACGTTTCCTGCTCCCAACCACTGCCAATCAAAATTAGAACAACGGTCAGCGAAGGTGCTTTGTTCTGTGATCCTCATCAATTAATGTGGCGCGAACGGCATTCCGCGTGTTTTTCTGTGTAACATTTAACACTCTTCCGCAATCCCATCTGTTCGCGCTTTTGTTTGTTTGCATATTCTTTGCGAATCTCCGGGAATCAGTTTTCATTTTTAGTTTAATGCACTATGGCGGCCAAGCGGCGAGTTCCAATGGTGAAAAAGTGCAAAAATTCAATTGTTGCCGACAACCAACTGAGTGAAATCAGCGCGGATGGCCAAATAGCATCTACGAACTTGGTTGAAAAAGAGAACTTGCGCCCAACTAACATCGAAAATCTTGCAATCAAACAAGATGATCTGTCACTGCTGGTCAGTACAGAAGATGAAAACGACGTGCATGTCAAAGTCAAAAAGCGGAGATTGGCAGTCAGTGGAAAGGAAACACATAATGTAAGTGCAGTTTTCACAGAGTTCTTAATAAAGAATGTTTTAGGTCAGCGATGACGAGAACCAGCAAAGAAAAAGGCCAAGAACATCAGCAAAAAGCATCATTTCCAATTATTCAGAATCTACAACTATTTCTACTCTAAACGATGAACAAAAAATTCGAAGCAAGTTGCCAGACACCGTTGTTCAGTATGCAAACAAGTTGGAGTTCTGTGAATTAAAAGACTTCAAGAAGAAGGTCGAGCAGTCAATCTGGAATCACTTTTACGGGGAGAACTCGTTTGAACGAATTAAAAGCAACAGGTTTGTGAACTTATAGTAAAAACGTCCAATCAACAAGGTTCTATGTTTTAGACCAATTCCCGGGTTTGAAAAACGCTTCGAACAGATCAAACAAGCTAAAAACATTCTCACCCAACTTTTCACTAACATTCAAACTGGAAAACAACTTGCTTTATTCGTTCGCGATTACGCTTCTGTGCTGAAGATTGAAAGTCTGCGAAGATTCAACAACACTCTGCTTACGTTAATTTCCGAACATCAGCAGCGTGAACGACCAAGCTTCTTTACTCGCTTTTGTGCAATTCAATAGATTTGAAGCAACTGCATCTTGTACATATCATTTTCACTCTTTTGTTAATAAACGCAACTCAAGAAATCATTAATTTATTTGCTCGTCAATAAAATACAAACTCGAAGTGGAGATTTGATTATTAAGAACAAGAAAGTGCATGCCCGTTTTGCTTAGAAAACTCGTTCATCTTAAACGTCAGCTTGAAATATTAAATGAGTGAAAATGCGTACGTATTCTTCCGATCTGGACACGATTGTTGATTCGATTTAGTTCAATCGACGGCATCTGGAACAGCGACGTCTGGTTGTGCACGGGATACAACAGAGCAGGATGAGCCCGGCCGGGAACGTAAAGATTGCGAACAAGATCAAACAGAGCAGGCAGCACAAATCAGTTTCACTGTGAACTTCACCTCCATAGCAATGAGTACACGAGTTGACGCCAGTAGTTGTAATGATTGTGGTCACACGCTGTGGTTGTGGCATTCCTTGATGTGTAGCGTCCAAGGGTGCTTGAATAACGTATCCGGAGCCCGAGATTGGAGGCGGATAGATTGGATTTCCATTTTGTGGTCCGGCCATGTATGCTGGCTTTGGAGCATTGTATGGCAAATATGGCGGTGCAGGACAATTCAAAGCATCGTTGTAACTTGGAGGAGAATCAACTGGATTGCTGGCAGCTCCACTAGATTGAGGCCCCATTTGATTTGTTTGTGGAATGTATGCACTGGTTTGCGTTTGAGTAGTACTTCCATAAGTTGGCGGCGGAGTAGTTGTGTTAGAAGTCGGCGTTTGCGGTGAAGTAGAAGAATCTGAGTTCAGTGACGGATAATTGACTTCCTAAATGCAATAAAATAAACTGAAACACTGCAATAAAAATGCTCACTGGATTAGCAGGCGATTGCTGGTAATGCTCTTGGGCCATCGGTGGAGCTGATGGGGCAACTCCCTGCTGCTGTTCTTCAGTGGGCTTCTTTTTTCCCATGATCACAAGCTGAAAATAAAATAGACATGAAACGCTTTAAATTGTGCACATATCGGAGCGAACGGATTAAAACGACACGTTGAGCGTAGGATTTATTCAAATAAGGCAAACAATAACAGTAGCTACACGTAAATTTGCAAAACTAAAGACCTAGAACCCCTGAACACTTGCGAGCACCGAAAAGAATGGACATGGCTGAACTGGCTAAGTTTATCACTTTTCAACAAGAGCAATCAGTAATCAACAAGGAACAATTACAGCGCATAAGAATCATTGACGCGATTGAGTTCGCCGAAATTACTCATCTAAGATTCACTATTTTCAGTTCGGAGACAAGTTTTAGTAATTTTGCTCAGTATTCTGTAAATATTCCACGAATATTCTGTAAGTATTTTTAAACTCTTCAAATAAGTGACAAATTAGCTTATATCGCAACTAGCGGATGAGTTCGAATGAACCAAAAAACAAATCGGAAATCGCGTCACTTTCGGGTCAACAGATTTGAGCGTGGAAATAACAGGTGTAGACATAAAAATAAAACACGAGAATTTGAAACAAGTCAACTAGTCTTAAAAGCAGTGTTTCTGGCGACCAAACGCAGACCAATAAAAGAGCTAATCGATGCAAGCGCACCTTTCCCCCATGTTAAGTGTTCGTTGTCAGTAAATAACAATTGAATTAGCCGCAACCACTGCCGGTCGTTTGCGAAAATGAGAGGCTAAACTAACCTCAACTGCAGACGAACCATAGCGGTCAATCGACACCTTATCAAAATTCTGTGCGGCAAGCATGGAGCTTCGATCGCAAATAAGCGCGTCGTGTGCTTTCAAAAAACACGCAGGTTGTTCAAGAAGGCAATTTTAAGGCAAAGCAAACGTGCCATCCAATGTAGCGCTAGGACAAAGGGGGCGTCACAGCAAATAGACTATTTTAAGCGATTTCTTAAACAAATAGTGTGCGACCGTTTGAACGATTCTCCGACAAATTGCTATTGCAATGGACTGAGCATGCAGGATTATACTTTAGCAAAACGGCAGAGTCAAATTGAATGCGGCCATTCTGCTCAAATCAAATGGTATAGGACTGAGAAACGAACAGCATAATGCAGTTTACAACAAAATCCAAAATTCTTTCAACGAATGATCGCCGGCTCGTCTTGGTGTGAGAAATGTGGGATGAAAGGCAGGCTTTAAAATTTATCAAATCGACCATGCACAAAGCACACACAACGCAATGTGGCCTGAAGTTGCGTGTTGGAATCCACACTAATTAGCACAAAAGAGCGCACAACAAAGAAAGACAGACTGCGTGCTGGTCAACAAAGCCGCAAATCCAAACGCAATACTCAATTAAACTCGAAAGAGTGCGCTCACTCAACTTTGAAGAAAGTACACCAGTCAACACCCAAACTAGCAAAACCTTTGAACTTCGCTGACGTATGGAGACAAATCTATTTCAGCAAACAGGTTATTATTTAAGCGACCCATTGGCTCACATGTCTTAGCGAAACGTTGCAATAGACAACAACCATCTGTTTGTTGGTGCTTTAACAGCCGAGCGACCGGCGTTTAGATCGATTGGAGTGAGAAAGTGGAAGCCCACTGGATATGCATACAGGCCCTCCTCGCACCTGCAGAAACTCTTTTCTGCCTGAATATGAGCGAAATGGGTTAAAAACTCGATTTAGAGTGCGGGGATTCAGCAGGCTCAGCGTGTGAGAACAAGAATAGAGTGGGCGCAAATAAGCATCAATTGCACGATTAAGAAATCCCCTATAAACAAATCAATTCAGGCCAGTGAATCACGACGGAGATTTCTCCGACGTTCAAAACAGGCCGGTGGGAAAACCAACGACAAATAACAGGGAGAAAAGCCTGCCGCTACTCGCTAATTTCACAAAATTCGAAAGAGGCCAGCAGAGCGCAGTTGAATAAATTCACGTGCAAGTTGTGTCTCCACTAGCGCCCAAACAACATACTTTCACAACAACTATTTTCGTCAAAAATTGTTCTGCATTTTTAATCAAACGATGTAAATTGTTCTGGAACTTTGAAAACCACGCTTTTAATTTGATATTCACACTTTCAGTGCTCGGAAATAACAAATTCAACTACTAAAATCACTGAAAGTTAGCAACTAGCTCGCAATCAACAATTGTGAAATCAAATAAACAATCGAGCAAAACGCATCCTATCGATTCCAAATAAACTCAAATCGGAGGGTTGGATGGACAAGCAAAAAGAATAACGCCGCAAAATTCCAGCTCGTGAGGAAAGAGAGTGAGAGAACACTTTCAGTCGGCGACATTGTTATTTTGCGTGACGTGAAAAGAGTGGATGTATGTATGAGTCATAGCGAATAGCTTTTTACTGGACAATTAAGGAGACACTTCCGAACACGCGCGCAATCAAAATTTTAAACTACACTCTCTAATTGATTAAAATACCTATGGCGAAATTCAACCAGACGTCCAAAATTCTTACACACAACTGGAATAAGTAGAACTATTATGCTCTTGTTAACCGCTCATTGAGAAATTCAGTGTGCGCTGGTGTACGCCAATAAAAAAATAGAATTGCCACACTTTTGTTTGAATTTCCTTGTTTAGCATTTCTGTGGAAACGAAGATGGAAAGTCGGTTACCATAAAAATAATTAAACACTATAGAAGCTGAAGAGTAAAGGACAGCTACCGCACCAATAGATTGCTCAGTGAATATCTATATTTAAACTTTATTTCAGAAGAATAACAAATAACAGAATCCCTCAATCCTGGTCTAGAACTCCTCCTGTAAGTAAACGGGACAACGGTCTTCGGAAAAGAACCTTTACTGCTTGAAACGCAACATATGGCAAAACAGCTCCAAAAATAACAGAATTCACAATTTCATCTTGATTGTCACAGAGTATTAAGTGTAATTCATAGTGATTCAAACTGGTCTTGAATCTAAAATGCAAAGCTTCTTCTCCAGTTCTGCTAAAAAGCAACTTACCTCAACTTACTGACCAACAAAAACGCAGGATAATTAAAAGAAATTCCACATCCGATTCTTGAATATCTCGACAAACGCTGTTCGTAATTCAAACTGACGATTGTGGAGCTTAACCCGAGCAAACAAGAAGTGTCTAATTGAGCCTCAATGTCCGGAAATCGCCAAATGTACGTACCCTTGATGAATGAATTGATTGGTGAAAGCTAAAAGCAAAATGTCAATATTAGAGCAATGCAATTTTAACTTACAGTCAAGTTGAAAGAAGCCTGCTGTTGATTGAGTTCAGTGCGAATAAGAGTTGTCGAAATATAGGAAGTCCGTAAGCCTGTGCCAAAAGCAACTGAACCTTGCCAATTGTGAGCAAGTTGCATGCTCAAAGTTGTTCCAACTGAGGCATCGAAAGCACCTTGAATAGGAATGTATGTAACTGTTGGCGCCAAAGCAAAAAGTACATTCGGAGTGATCGACTTTGTAATTTTCAAAACACCAGTTGCACTATCACTCGTAAAATTGCCTTGCGTCTAAAACTTTCAACTTAAATTAAACTCAAATCAAAAACAAGTTACCTCTACATGTAATGACGAACTAATCGACCGCTTCCAATTCAAAACCATTTGCCCATCTCCACGTCCATTCGAAGCTTGAACTTTGCCACTCAATCCAACTCTATCATTTGATGTGAGTGCTGAATCGACTGATTGATAAATGCTTAAACCGCTTAAAGAGGGTGCGTATCGATCTTCTGGATCAGAACAAAACAATCCAGCTGCATGAACTTTCACATGGAAACTGCTGGTCGGGTGAGTTCTTTGAATCATTATCTGAAATTTGATCACATAGCTAAACGCATCATCTTAAAAGATCAAACCTCAGTTTCGCGCAGTTTCTTTAGAAACTCATACTCTCGTCGGATGTTTTCGGGATTACTTGACATAGGGACCAACTGCCATCCTTGCATCTCCAAACCTCGAAGACCAACAGCATCGTAAATTGCACGTTTTTGCGGATCAATTAACGCTAAACATGAAGATGTAGTTCGAATACTTGGAAAGTCACTTACTCTCGTGCGCTTTTTTCAAAACAACAAAAATTTTCTCTGCATCCTTCTTTGCTTGTTCGTCTGTATGTCTGTCAGGATGGAACAACAAGCATCTTGTTTTGTACGCCTTGTTGATATCGTAAACCGATGCCTAAAATTGGAATTATATAAGACCGATTATAATAATCTTACATCTCTAGGAATGTTTAAAATTGCGTAGTAGTCAATTTCTTCCTGTTCAGATAACACCAAGTTCTCATCGTCGTCGAACAATGAGTCATCAGAATCCATCCTAAAAAGGGAACGATTACATAAACTATAAAACAAGTGCCGAAACGCAGAGTAACTCAAAATGTAAAGAACTAAATTTGTTCCCCCCAAAATTTAAAAAAATATAAACAACAAATGTCACACATGAAAAGTGTTCTTTGCTTATTTAGTTGGACAAAAAGCACACTGATCACTTGATGTTTAGCGATTTTGAAAGAATGATTTGCCGAACCACACTACTTATATCATTATTTTTGGCGTTGTCTGTTGAAGTGAGTGACTTTCATAATCAGGTTTTCAAACGACGACACTTTAGGCGAACTTTGAAGATAGCAGGTGTCGATGCACGTGTCCGAGCACAGAAAGTTTTTCCTCGTCGAATACAACAGCTAATCCACGACGTTACTACACAAAAACTAATCTTCCATCTTCAATTTGGTTAGTCTTAAACTCCATAGTAAATATTCAACCGTTTGTTCAGCACTCCGCAAAATGTGGTCAAGCAAAGTGTCAAACAATACGTTGACGAGGCTCACACGGACGCGTTCTTGGCAAATTGTGATTGCCGGTACGAGTCTAGAAATACAGTCCTACTAAAGGTTTGCGTTGTTAATCAGTTCTCGATAGATTCTTGTGTTCAGGTTGTTGTCATCTTCTTTATATGTGTGCTCGCATTGCTTGGCAGCTATATGCTGTTTCTTAGTATTCTCGATCCAATGTTCAAACGACGGAGAGCTAGTGTGAACTACAGACGCCAGGAAGACGATGTAATTTTAACTGACGTTTTGGAGCTTTAATCGTGTGAATTTAGATGGAAGAGAATATCTTTGCTCAGAGCGGAGAACCTACTTCTTCAACAATTCCAATGCAGGTTAGTGTTTGCATTTAATTGCTCGTTGAAATGAAGCAATCTTGATTTAGACTCAACAACGGAGTGGAACAAACATTTTGGAAAAGATTGAAGTAGCGCAGTCCAACTGGCAACATAACGTGGACGAGCAGAGGAGAAAGGTATTGGAGGAACATAGCGTACTTAATTAGAAATCTTAAAATTGCCTTATGACTTCTACTTTGACACGATAACCAGCCATTCGGTTTACCTGTAAATAGCAATACTTAAATAATTTATTGAACTGGGTATTTTCGCAAATAAATGCCATTGAATTGAAACACTAAGTAGACTTGCATCTCTTGCCGTTTGCCTTGCACTTTATTGACGCTTTTTCTTTTAGCTCCTCTAACTGCTTCAACAAGTTGTCCAACAAACAGACTCTTACGGGATTCAGTCATTCGATACTCACATACTCGAGATGCAATTATTCACAGTGTGCTTTATCCTTTTATTTCACGATTACCCTCATCGAATAAAATCTAATAACACAATTTCAAATTAACAAATTACAGATAAGTTAGCGAGCACTTAAATAATCGAACGAAGCCAACTCGGTTTTAGCCATTAACGAGGGGATAAGGTGTTTTTGAAACATTAGGATCAGACTCGACTGCTATTTTAGTTACTGCTTGTGCCTGTACGGCATTTGCTGGCTTAGAGACTGGATTGGAAGGTGCTCGTGACACGGCCGGTTCGGTATTTGATGAACTTGCTGGTGGAGGCACTGCATTATTTACTGGAACTGGCAATGGAGCCACTGTTGTTGGCGAATCCGCAATGCCTTGAATTTTGTTTTTGATGCTATTGAATTCGTTCTGGACTTTTTGTGAGGCATCCGTGATTGTGCCCTGAATTGAAAAGAAGAGTTAATTCGAAAGTCGACCAAAAGCAACTTACATGAACGCTGTCTATGGCTTCGCTTGTTTTGTTTTTAATGTTGTCGAATTTGAGTACTAACGCCCGTTTTTACGTCGTCAATTTTTGACTAAAAAGCATATTGTAAGTTCGAATAAGTAAAAACGACAAACCTGAACTGAGTTGCTCACTCCATCAACAAAGCTATTGATTTTCCCTTTAATCGATTGGTCTGTTCCATTTCTACTTTGCTCGGCAATTTCGTTCAACTTTCTTTGTTGAGCACTTGTTAAGTTGGCATATACTGCGGCCAGCGCATTTATTGTATCGTTTGTTTCGACAACATTATTTGTTCTTTGGATTGCAACATTAATGTCTACGAAGATAAAGAGTAGAGAAATAAAGGATAGTATCCTCAATAGCATTTAGAACGATGTGGAGGATGTCTGCAAAAGTTGTTATTGTTTGTAAAAACGTTGATGTTTAAAAGTAATAAACTTACTTCGACTCAAAACAGTTGGATTTTAAATCGGCTAACTTTAAAACACAGTTGTGGCGAGAGTGTCAAGCGCACACAGCCATTTTAATCTCATTCGGAAAATATCCACCGGATTAGAGTTGTTGATCATGCGCATAACTGGCCTAAAAAGACTAGCAAATCAATGGAGAATCCGATGTTTGATTTTAAAATCAATTGCGCAACAGTATTAAACTGTTTTGTGGTCATAAGTGACGTTGAATCGGACAGTAACATCCGAAACACTTTTGCATGATGTGAATAATAAACGTTTTGAAGACGCTTTGGATAAAATTCAAACACAATAAATCAACTAAATTAACAATCAATTAATTGTGTTCAGTATTCAAGAACACGTTTAGACGACTAAACGTTTCAAGATGTGCGGTCTTTGGGTTTTTGGGTCTTTTGAAGTTACCGCCGCGCTCGAGACGACCGACCAGAAGCTGTTTTTCATTGCGTAAATGATTCAGAAGTTGTGGCGTAGAAATTCAATTGAAGAAACCGAGTTTATGTGCTCCGTCAATTGGTTTGAATCGGCGTTGAAATGAATGCTGACAAATTGTGGAATACGGTGTGTTTGATTTATTTTTAAGTTTACAAACCAAATGCACGCTCTGCATAGCACAAGCGCCAATTAATCCCAATCAGATCTGATTGTCTTGCAACTTCTTGTGACTGTTTGTTGAAAACAAAAGATTTGACGGCTTTGTTTTAAATGCCTATGTTTGTTGGCAGCATGCACACAGATCACACTCATCCAAGCATACTACATCTGTAGCTTTTTGCATAGTTTAGGCGCTTATCTGATTGAATTTTTCGAAATTCCCACGTTCCCTGCCAATCACCGAATGCTTTGTTCACAATGTGATGCAACAATGCAAATCAGAGCCAAAATGAGCTCAAGATTGTTGTCGGATTGCCGCAAGATTGTTACTAAATTGTCATTCGGTCGTTAATTAGCATGGAACGGTGTGTTGTCTTGTTTTTAAATAAGAACATTGTGGTGTTAGCGTTCAGTCGTTGACTTTTAAGCCGAGTTTATTCAGTCGTTTATTGTTCGTGTAGTTATTATTTCTTTGAAGATCTACCCAAATTAGCTGAAACTTTTCTGTTCAACAAGATGACTCATATTTACGGTTATTTTTAGAGCACGCACGTTTGCCAATCATTTGTGATTTGAGCAATCTACGCGTTTATTTTAGAAAATGCATTGAATGGATAGGCAATTTAGTCAAAACCACCTCAATTTGCGCAAATTCAAAGAGTAGATTGTGGGCGATTTTTAGTTGGAGCAGACCTTTAGGAAATCGAACGAGGTCCGCAACTTTAATTAAACAAAAGCCGCTAAAAGCACTACTCATTTTTATCAAGCCGATTTGTTTTGAACAAGCAATTTTAAGCTTCATTTTGGCGTTTCAGTGTGTTTGTTGTAGAAAAACTTTGGCGTGCAAAGTGTGGAAGATCGTGAAAAGCCTTCAACACCTCCAATTTAAATTAAGTGGGCACGCCCTCTGTGATTTGCATTTGGGCGGATCGGTAATGATAGAGATTGTGGCGCGCTTCTGCACGCACCAATTGACTTGTCAAAGTAATGGCAAATTTCATTTGGCGGATTATTAGCCAGCAAAGTTCATGCCGCGCATCAGCTACAATCGGATCGGCTTTTTGGTCAAGCGGCGGCATCTTTGTCATGTTCGTAGAGGTCAGCGCTTTTCGACACCTCTGCTGATATGCTATACGATCCAAGTATCCAGGTTGACTCAGAGCTAAACTTTTTGGGATTACTTTATGCGCTCTACTCGATTTGCTTAATTTCAATCGCTTCACTTAACACTTTGATTGCAAACACCGCATTCAAACGGTGCTCAACACGTTTAATTATCTCAGTTGCCTATTGAATGAGCAGGTGCATAAGACGCAGTTACTTAATTGGATTACCGACAGTCATCGAAGGTATCGCTTGCATTGCAGAGCATCGCTGCAAGTGTGCCAATAACTAAGTGAGAAATAGTTTCAATTTCAGTCTTTAGAAGTTTAGACATTCTGTTTGCACGTTTCATATCAAGCAATCAGATGAGTCAAACTGGACTTAAAATTGAAAAGGAGATTAACAATAGCAATTAGCTGCCGAAAATTGCGCTACCTGTCGTGCGCCGCTTACGTGATTACACAATCAATGCGTTGTTTTTGAGTATGCGAGAACTACTGTTGTTTGTTTGAATAGCAGTTAACTTGGGGCAATTCTTGTTTGATTGAATTTTGCAACCCACAAAAACACTTGACAGGGCGTGCTGTATAACAATATTCTGCAATTAGATATTTTGCAATTGCGTTAAAAACCGAACGTCAGGGCTTGATTGCCAATTAGTCCAATCAAGTTATCGCCATTTCAAAACAAGTGTGAGAGCACTTGCCAACTTGCTTTTTCATCTCTCATTAGCTGTTGATAGATGCCGATTTGATTTGCTTGATTGAGTTGCACACGGGCGATGATAGGGCTATTGCTAGTTGTTGATTGGGATTTGCATCTGGTTGGGGCGTTAAATTCGATGATTTGATTATACCACGCGTTCATTATGATTTGATGGGTTTGCGAAGGCAATTGAGTGTGTCTTAATTTGTCGCCTCTTCTTTGCCTCCAAGTGTTGTTGAGATGTTTAAGTTGGCGCGGATTACCGGATGCAAAAAACGTGTTTGTTCTTGTTTACTGATTTGAGTTATTCTTGTTTCTAAAGCAAATGTTAAAAGTGCCAAAGTCCGCTTGAAAGTCCATATCGCCGAACTGTATAGAAAAATTTGCATACTTGAAAAGCAACGCATTTACGGTAGCAAAAAGTAGTAGCGGCGTTAAACGAGCATGCAAAGGGGCGTGGCATTGGCGCGCTTATTGGCTTCTCTCTCCAATCACATTTGGTTTAGCCGGGCGTGCAAAGGTTTCGGCTATTCGATTCTTAACTGGCCTCTAATTGAGAAGTGGATCAAGTTGATCTTGTTGAATTCGATTAAATTGCTAGCCACGAATTTAACTTTTACAGTTTTTAATTTTTAAACTAATCGTGTTTTTCAACGGTATCACTTGTTTTCGGGAGCGAAAAGAGTGTGATTAGTCGGGATGATTTGTGCCCATTTCTACTTGTATCAATCATCCTCAATCCAAAACGACATTTCTTTACAGCTATCAGCCGGCAATTTGTCGAATTTAATTGGAAAGATTAGCGGCTTCTTTAGAGATTGTGCGAAACTCGATTAGCTCAACACTTATTGCTTCAAAAGTTGTGATATATGAGAAAAACATTATTGTTTCTTTCGAGTTCTAAATACTGAATGTTTTGATTGTTTAACACTATCGGTGTGCTCCCGTGTCGCGCTTTCTCACAAAAAGGCATAACATTCGGTTAGAATTTTAGAGCCGTAACGACCTGTTTGCAGCGCGAAGACCACCGTGTCGAGTAGAGTCGTTGATTGATTCTTTAGGCAGCCTTCTCTTCTCTCTCGCCAATCGATTGCTTATTGTCGACAAATTGGCGCACCCGTAGTGATAAGCGTGCAGTCTTCTCTACATCTCCAGATCTTCAAAACCAATCCCCGACCCGTACAAGTCATGGGCGACAACAACAACCGCTTTGTCCACAACATCATTGGCCAGGTTTGTTTTTATTACCAGCAATATTCTGTGAAATATGCAGAAACAATTTATGCTTTCTCAATTATACTCGTGCAACAATTCATTCAATTGTGGCGACATCAAAAACAAGACAAAACGATTGTTGGCATGAGATTCAAAAGATTGATCACTCAATTTTCTGACAAACAATAGCTGATCTTTAAAAATCTAGGGCCGACTCAATCAGCTAGGGGGCATGTATATCAATGGGCGGCCACTGCCTCATCACATTCGAGTTCAAATCGTTGAAATGAGCAAGCGCAACATCAAGTAAGCATTAAACCTATTTAATGTTTAAATATTCAAAACACTGTAATTCTATTTCAGGCCTTGTGAAATAAGTCGCGAGTTGCGCATTTCCCACGGAGCAGTTTCCAAAATCCTAAATCGATATGCATCAACTGGAACACTAACACCCGGACAGGTAAGGTTTTCGGCAAATTTGTCCAATCACAACTTGACAAATCCCCCTTCTAAAAACAAAAGGCTTCCTGTGGCTTTTGGTGATTTATTTGCGCCAAATTTAAAAGCCGCTGTTTTTTCAAAGAAACTTCAAGGCTGTTCGTGCTTGAAGCGTGGCGGCTTTGGACGTCTGTTTTGTCTGGAACAAATTACAGAATGAAAACAATGTTTAATTGCTAGACAAGTTGTGAACTGCGTTTTTCAAACACCGTAAATTTTGCTTTTTCAATTTTTTCTAAAAATAGAAATTTGAAGTGCAAAGCGAAACCAGCACTTGATTGAGAATAGCCGTCTATCGGACGAGCGCGGCCACACCCAAACGTCAAATTAGCATCCAATCATGGCGACTAATCGATTTACCTGCTATCTTTTGCTGAACACAGTCGAAATTTAAAGACCGTAACCGACGTTCTGGGTTCAAAAAGTTAAAAATTGAACGAACCTTAAAATTATGACTGAAAATGCTAATTCAAAAACGGTTGCAGATTGGAGGCAATCCTCGTCAACGCCTTTCAATTCAAAGCGTGGAAAAACCGATTGCAATTATAAAGGAAGAGCGTCCGGATATGACTACTCAAGAGATCCAGCAATATTTGGTATCAGAATATTCAAGTTAGCCTATGATCTAATTTCACTTGTTACAGGTTGATAACCATTATTGCACTCGTATCAACGTGCCTTCAATTTCTTCAATCAACCGACACTTAAAAGCCCGTGGACTTGTACTTAAACGAGCATGCTCGGCGCCCAAATCGGAGCTAATCGAACCTCCTCCTCTAAATGCAGATTTGTGGCTTAATTTGACTACAAAGCAGCCGTCACCAGCCAGCAACCAGAAGCCGAAGTTCAGCATCGACAACATTCTAAACAACATGGTTGGTCAGAACAATAACGGTTAGTTTTCATTTTGCAATTCTTCTTAAACGTAAAGTTAACAAATTGGACTCGAGCCAATCAAAGCCAATTGTTTTGGGTCATTTGTCCAGTGTTGCCGGTTGTCAATGCAAATCACTAAAATCCGACTTTTGACCATCCCAAAACACTCCGATCAATCATTGGATTGAGCGCTCTTGCTAAAGCGGGCTTTTAACCCAACAGCAGTAATTGATTACGGTAGTTGCACTTCTTAACTTCGTAGTTTTTACTTAAAGATTGTAATGTTAATTGCAATATTAGTTGTAAAGCTACTGTAACTGCGTTCAATTTTGCGAGCTCATCCAATTTACAAACAATAGGGCGTCATCAACATCTGTTCGCTTGACTTTTGAAACAAATCAAGTTGCGCTGCAATTAATCCACTGAAACTTGAAAAGAAAAGCCGCCCGGAACTTTCAATCCACTATGTGAAGACATGCGCCAATCAATAGATTTCCGGTGGTCAATTGTAAGCAGTCTATTTTTGGAGACGCACTGACCAAAGCGCCAATCGTTTGACGACTGGATTAGCCGTCGGCCTTTGACTAAAAGTTGCCCAGGTCGACAAATATTGTTCGATTGCTCAATCGGGATTTATCGTTTCGTTCGCGATGTGTGAACAGATGGCGTTGTTAGTTTGATGTTTACTGTAGACTTTTAGTCATCTTGCAATTTGCAGGCAGATTTCAATTAATACAATATATACATGTTATAAATAAGGTGCATGCCATAAACATTAAGCGACAGGGTGTCAAATAGCGACGCAAGAAGTCATTTTGAATGCATACCGCCACTTCTCAAAGATTTGCATCTCGACCGCAAGATTGACGAACGAACGGTGTCAATGAAGCGCGCGCATGCTTAAAACAAGCCGCCACTGATTAATTGGGCTTTCATAAAGACGATCACCGTTTTTGGCGCACTCTGTGGGGTGTCAAAGCGGCGTACGTTTTGTGATTATCTTGTCAAATTGGGCTTCGGCGAAAACTTTTAATGAGATGAATTACCAATATGCAAATTGACTACTTCAAAAAGCATCACTGAAAAAGACAATTTAGATCAAAAGCCAACATGCTCGTCGTCGGATGAACGCTCTGAGTCGGAATCTTCAACACCAATTGGCCGAAGTCGCACTTATTTTACTCCCGAACAAGTTGAAATGCTGGAAAAGGCTTACGACTCGAATCCGTATCCGGATCAGACTGAAAAAGAGCAAATTGCTCTGAAAAGTGGACTGAATGAAAACAAAGTCCAGGTTTGGTTCTCAAACAGGCGAGCCAGGCAGCGCAAAAACTTGACAAACAGCACCATCTATGAGGTAACCTTTTGCCTTATTTAAAATAGTGTATTGCTTGTGTTTAGTATCAGTTGCGATCTGCCACTATTCAACAGCAACAGCAGTTTGTTCAACCGCCAAAAACCGAGTCTCCGGTCACATCAATTCCACTCCAAATGAATCCAGTCGCAATTCAGCAACCGGCCGTTCCTTTTTTGAACCAACCACAATATGCATCATTTGCGCAGCCGCCAATGACTTTGTGGAATTATCTACAGCAACAGCAATTGATGCAAGTTCTGTCCGCTTTCCAGCAACAACAAAATCAACCCGCCAAATGCATTCCGTAACGAGAAAGTGCAATAAGTTGATCGAACATATTTAACTTTCCTTATGCAATAAGAACTGTAAAAGCTGTTCTTTTAAACAACCTTTTATCTAACCTTTGAACGCAATTCGAATACAGGTATTTTGCTTGTTTGAATATTGTATGTTTGAGATCTCTCAATTCAGTCGCTGCCAATTTGTTTCTTTAATGTTTTTGAGTCACTTCGTTGTGCAAATACGTGTACTTTGTTGTAAAAATTGATTTTGAATAAACGATATACTTTTTAGCTTACGCAGAGGTACTACAACTTGTTAGAAGGCTGTCTTGGCTTTTAATGAGTCATAATCGGAAGGAAGTGTTGGGGTTTTATTGCGCGAAAATCTCGACCAAACGGTCGTTTTGCCACTCTTCACGAATTCTTGCAATTTATGAGCGCCGATTCCGCGATGATTTGCACACCTTGCCATGGTGGTTTAGGCTTGATGCTTATCTCTTCTGATTAATTGCCGAGCCATTGCAGTGCGCACGAGCAACACCTAGAGATTGTATTTAATTTGATTTTCGGATAAATTGCACCTTCCGATCAAAGCAGTAGTTTAATTTGCAAATAATGCAACTTTATACACTAATGCTTAAAACTTAGCATCATTACAGTTCAGTCAATCTTATCGGCCGCAATTAATCTGCTTGACACACCCGTGCCAATTAACAACACAAGTATTTAATCACTCTTGCAAGATCGTAAACAGCTCACTCACGCATTCAAGGTGTGAAATCCGATCAACACAATCGATAAGACTTTAATCGAGGACGCATGAAGACAAATTGAGTAAAGCGCAGAAATTGACTCGCGTCGAGAAATTAATAATTTTCGAGATAAAATCAGATCTTCAACAAAGCAATCAATAAAGATGAATTAAGTGGAGTTGTGAGTCAATAAAACCTTAAGATTTAACTATCTTGATTAAAATTAACTTGTGTGTGCTTCAAAAATTACTCATTAACTTACAGTAACAAACAACTATAAACAAAGCGGTGAAGATAGCGGCATGCCTGAGACGCCTCAGCTGAAGGGCATTTTTAAAACAGTCGCCTTTGTTTGTTTATTTTTGATGATATCTTTGCATGCAAAACGTATCAGTTACCGCTTTTGTTAGACCGCAAAGCCGACAATTGGATTTTGCGCATAATTGTTATCTACCGCACAATCAAATAAAGGTGAATACAAAAATTACTTGCGGCTAAAAACACAGACTGTTGAAATTACTGTAAAGAAACACTTTAGCTTTACGATTTCAAAAGTGTTTAAAGTTCACAAAACAATTAAAGGTGACAAAAATTATCGTACAAGTTGTACTCAAATTTAAAATGATGTTTTCACTAATTTAAATGATTAATTTTTAATCAAATTATAATTTACAGAACTACAATTATTACTTCCGAAAAGACTGGCAGTTTCACTAATGAAACAATTTGCAAACAACTGATGTGATTACTTAAACACACTTTAAAAAAGTCAAAATTAGGAAACCAATCCGTCCAGTTAAAAAACGCCGACGAAAGCTATGAACGCAAACTATTGTTTTGCGCCAACGTTTGGTGTGAAAAATGGTGTTCAAAGGTGTCGCAGTTAATCATTTTGACCGACTTTTTCCAGTCAGTTTTTATTACTCGACACTTTGCGTCGGAAAGATTTTAAAATGCTTAAAACAACAATGTCATTGCAAATTTGAAACAAATTAAAAATAGCGAATAACGTAAAAAGTCTACTTCATAAGTCTTTAACTTTCACTACAATTTCAAAGATATATTGAGTGTTTTATGAATTTCAACAACTGCACACTTCCTAAATTCGTTTGTCACATCTTTAACACCAAACATCTTCCAAATGCTAATATTTGTAAACTCGGCTACAATCCCTGCGGAATTTCATCTCCACTGTAAAGTTCAAGTTCATAATATTCTAGTTGTCTTATTGTATGCAAATACCACTTTTTTGATTTCTAATTCTGAACTCAGCCATTTAAACCTGTTATCATTTGAAAACACCTATTCGTCTATAAATACTGCTCTTCAAATGCCATTAAATTAAAATTGGCATAAGTAATTGGGGCCGGTGTTCATTTGCAGATGCGTTTCCAAGAGTTAGCGCAACATTTATCACATGCACTATTTGCCGGACTTGCTGGAAGCTTTGAAGAATTGGCCGTTTAAAACATCTGACGAATTCCAATTGTTGGCGAGTGTTTTACTTAAAAGGCAATCCGGGTCCAAGATCTTTGTGAGACACTAAACAAAAGTTTTGACGAAATGTGCGTAGAGGAAATGCAACGTAAATGCCATTGGAGTGAACGAGTTTGTTGTGCTGAATTGTTAAGTAGCAAGTGTCTGCAACAAAGCAATTAAAAGGACGCCGAGAACACAACTCATCCGTTTAATAATTAAAGTTCAAACGCGTGATTAAACTCGAATTGATTCGACTAATTGTCTATTAATAATTAAGGCTACGTCGGCCAATTAACACAAACAACACAAATGTTCGTGCAAACTGTGTAAATTAATTATGTCGTTAGCTGCCAGTCTGTTTTGTGCTGAAAGTGGTTGTTTGAATACAGTACCATTATAAATGACGGGGTTAATGAATTTGAAGATTTTGCTTATAAATAGTAATCAACAATTCTTTGAATGATGACCATTTTGCAAACTAAAATTGTATTCAAATTGGTACCCGATTTGAAACTACATTTATTCATGTAACAATCTTTGGACACGAGTTGAATGATAATCAAGCAATCGGAGGCGGCACATTAAATTGAGTATAAATTAGGATAATGTACCGAATTGTTTTGATGTGCTGTAATTAGTCTGTATCGAATCGTGCTTTGTGCAACCCGCACATCTGGTGTGATTTTTAATTTTTGTGTTGTTAATTGATTAGTCATTGCATTACTTGTTTACATGGTTAAAAGTATCTTCAAACGTTTAAATATTTTAAGTACTTCCACAAAAACTGATGTAATGGAAGTTTCGGAGTTGTTCGAGAACTTCATTTATTGGAACAAGCGTTCTACAATTTAATGTATATGCTGTCATTTGAATTTGCTGTGTAAAATGCCGTGTAAACAGATTTGTATCCGAGTCATTCGTGGCTTAAAAATCAAAAGCGCCAGAAGTTACTTCCAAAATAAACGAAACCTACGCTCATAAAATGGAACAAGCGCTAAATTTCACAAATTGTTAACCGTTTTCCCATGCAATTTATCAGCGAAGGGTGAGAAATCTGCGCAACTTCCATAAAAATTCCGTTCGTTCCGATTTTATCACGCTTTAGTTGCTTTGGGTGGTCGTTGAAAACGTTCGCAAAAAACAAAGTTTTGAAATGCTCGAGAAAGTGTTACTGCAATGCACTAATTGAAGAACCTTTGAATTGATACGATCACCTGTGCAACTGCAATTTTACTTCCAAGGATAATAAAACAACTCCAGTTGTTGCTTCTATTTGAATTACAAAACACTTGGTTATTATAATTGTTCAACCAAACGTTTCTTCAATTTTATGGTTAAACAAGCTGCGATTAAACAATAAAATTTCCAGCAATTGGAGTTTAAACGACTTCTTTATGTGCGGTTAGCGGTTTTGGACATTATGTGCGCATTCAACACATCTATTAGTAGAATCAATTTTTAGACTTTTGCCATTTATACTTAGAAATTGTACTATAAAAGTTTATGCCGTGTAGAAGCAATTTTCAATCTCTCCAAATTCATATTTGTATTAAAAGTACAGTAAATGAAAGTTGAAATTAACACTCTTATTCTCAGCGGAATCGGCACCGCAGGAGTCTTCTGCGGCGCTTTTTAACTCCGCATCTTTACTGTTTATTAGCGCCTATAATAAGTTTATAATCGGGCCTTGTCATCAGCAGGGTCAAGCCGAAAAACCTTTTGTTAATCATTACCGCCGCAATAGCTAAACTCGCGTTATTTCGTTTAGCAGCTACAATTGTGAGCTAATTTTAAGGGCAGACTACAATTTGCATGTATTACTAACTCATTTGATTGTTTGATCTCTGCGAAAATACCGTAGTTTCGGTTTTCGAGGCCAATTCATTTATTTGACAGTAAAGATTGTTGCGTCACAAAAATGACCTTTAAATTACCTCAAATGCTCGGAGTTTCGTGTAGCGGTGCATTCTACATCAATGCCAGACTTTAACCTATTGTTTTTGCATGCAATTTTGTTTGCAACTGCGTGTTCGACTTAAATTAGCAACCACATTCGTCATCGATACCTATGGAGCCGAACTTTGCGCCACATCTAGACAACAGGTTCTTAAACTGAAGTCTAAAAATCATCGTCGGCACGCCATCTTGCATGTGCGAAAAATGCCAGCACATGAGAAAGGAATGAGGAAACGTTTCTTTATACTTGCTGTAAGCTTCTGCGTGACTAAAACCTTACCCAATTTAAAGATGCTTTTTAAGGGGCGCGGAAATTGTTATTTATTGCGGAGAGTGTACATTGATGCCGAAGATGTAAATTTTGTGAAATCTAACGCTTGAAAGCGCTGTTTAATTTGTCATCACTTAAAAAGATCTTTCAATTTTCAACCTCTAATTGACTCATTTGTTTTGTGCTTTGTGAACGTGATCTATCAATAATGTTTGATTGCAAATGGATGAGTACATTTTTGAGGAATTCAAATGTGCACGTTTTTGCACTTGCGTTTGATCTCTTAGAGTCCGAAATGGATGACATTTTAGAAGTAATGTTTCACGACCAGGGCTTATGTGCCTTGAGTTCATTTTGTGTCCCCTCTTACAAGATCTCCGACCTGGCTTGGAGCTCAATTAGGCGCTCTAGATTGTATGCGCTAATCTACGAAAATTGAACTTTTCGGTCTCTCGCAACGCGGAAACTCACCAACTACTAGCAATTGTTTAAGCTACAAACCGAATTGTGCAAACGATGAACCGAGCGCTGACATTTGTTTAAAATGGTAAACAATTTGATTGGAGGTTGAAACTTCAATTTTTAAGGCCTTAAGACGGCGTCATTATTGTTTTGAATACCGTAGCCGTGGACAACAAATAAAAACACCGACTTGTTAATAAACAAGTAACAGGAAACGTGGCACGTAATTTTTGATCCACAACTTGCATGCGTTTACGAAAACCTCGCTGCCTTTAATTTAGCTCATTAAACATTTGAGCCAAAAGCATTTTTGAGTAGTGTCTGGATTCCACGCATTTTGTGCAATTTGGAGACAAAGCACTTTTCGGAAAAGTACACAAACTGATTTCATCCGGCATACAGTAACTGCTCAGGTGTCCAAAACTGTAACGTCTTTTTGCGAAGAAAACGTCGACCCAGAATCGCGAAATCACCTGTCACCGAAAACTCTAAATAATAATAAGGAACTTTGCTCCGCTCTGACCACTACAAGTTTGGTTGAAGTTCTCGGAATGCAACTCAATTTTGAAATTATCACAAGACTTGGAACATCAGTTTGGATTTAGTTTAGACCCTAGGCGGAAATTTATTTGTTTAAAATCTTCAATTGCGTGCCGAATGACCCAGACTCGAAAATGTCCAAAAAATAGTCTGAAACAATTGTTAGTGCTGAGAACGCTTGCTTGAACAATTGCAAAAATGGCATCCAAGATCCAATGCTTTTGCATCCGCAACCGTCAGCACGGAATCCTACTAAGTGCATTTGACTTTAGATTCCAGACTACTGTGTAGCCATTGTTCTTTCTTGCCGCAATAATAACAAGCAAAATTTCACAATACAACAATTGTTAGATGCCATTTCGGGCTACGTTCCCTGTGCACGCGACTTACACTACGAAACTAGACAATTTCACGCACTCTACGTCGTTCATTGATCAGCCACTGCCTCGGAACACGATGCTGTATTGCGTGTATTCGAGTTCATGCATGTTACTGTAGCGTTACGAAACGTGGGTTTTAGAATGATGTCTTCGATTGTTTCGGGTCAGCTTCTTTTGTTTATGTCTGCGGTTTAGGTGATTTCAAAGAATTCGAGTTTTGTAGGAAAAGTGTGACAAATTCATGCGATCAACTTGAGTGTTTAAGTTTGTGAAATAGACCGAAGAGTCTCGTTTTTTAAATATCCATTAGACCGTTTAAGTTCCGCTCTATAAACTTCCCTGTGCTCATTTCTTATGATCCAAGAATTGACGCAACATAATCGGGTTTTGCAATGCTACATTTTCGAGGAACCAAAACACCGAGTCCCTTGTTTTTTGTAACTTCAATTTTTAATTCGCACGCATTGATCATCTGAAAATTTCAACAGTCCCGAAATCTCCGACACTTGTTGTTTGCCAGCTTTTGTAACTCCAAATTGAGTGCACTAACATTTGCTGTTTACGTGTTGTTATAGAGAGGGAAAACGTTATTTGGGGTATTGTAGCAACGGCACACAATTCGATCCAAAATTGTTCATACAGTAGGCAGTTTTTGAAGGATTCCAAAAATTCTATATTCAGCCGATGACTATTATTAATAAACGACTCCGATTGGGAGAGTTCATCAATCAGAAACATTCTTTGAGTTTTTGTAGTCGAAGTTGGCACGTTCTTATATTGGGTTTGTTTTTTGCTCCGCACACACAGTGAACTGCTTGAAAGCGATGACTACGGTATACGTGAATTTTAGAATGTCTTTTGCAAGCGCAAAAGAATAAACTAGAATTTTGGCAATCCTATATTGTGCAAGTCATTCTTGGAAGAGTGACAATTTTTAACGATTTTAATGAGTGATCAACGAATAACTATTTTCGTGTTGAAATCCGACTACTGTGTGGGGAGTTGCGTCAGTGCCAGAGAATCGTATGCTATTCAAGGAGCATCAAGAGGATGATTTCTATTTACGAAAAACATCCGCTTGGAAGAAAGGTTCTCGAACGCTTATGAATAAACTCTACGTTGCGGGTGACGTTTAATCAACTGATCCTGACTAATATTACCCTTTCCGGTAAACAAAACAAGAAGCTTGATCGATTAGTATGGAATAAATCTAAACTCACAGTTGCGTCTTCGTTGAGCGCCTTTGTGGATTCGTGCGTGAAAAGAGACACTTTTCGCAGAGCCAGTTTGATTCATTTGGATTTTTCCAAATTTGGAACTTTCTTAATATCGGCTTGGAAAGTACTAGATGAACTTGTTGTGTGGTTCTTATCCCATTCAATTAGTTTTAAATAGCTTCTGAGATATAATGTTGCAAAAAAGTGACTTTTAATTGCAAAAACATCGTTCTTATTTTGCAAATACTTGTTTCAATTTGATTTCACAATCAGTAAAATTCTAATCCTTTTTTCCAAATCGCGGGCCAAAAAGACCTAGAAAACTCTAAAGCAGATCATACAAACGATACGGCTGGAAATTCGTCAAATCCGCTTTCAATGGAAGTAAACAGCCGAATGTGTTGCATTTTACGTTATGTCCAGTCTAGAATTGTGCAGTAAAAAGAAACCGATTACGAATAAGTTAGACTAAAAAGCAAACACTAGCGTTTCAAAGCATTTTTGCACAAGTTCAGCTCTTTTGAAGGATTGTTCTAACAACTATTTTAACAGTTCAAACATTAAAGAGTGGCCATACAAATTGACTTCAATTTGTGTTCTTTGATAGCCAAATAGTTCCACAAACGGCTGCTGCTTAATGGATGATGCTCACGCAAACTGTTCTTGTAATAGGCATTCGGCACAAAAACAATGATGATAATTTACAAATTTGTAGTTTTTATGAGGACAATCAGCACATGGCCAAAGAGAACATAAAGGCTAATTTATTGTATCTTTTTGAAGATTGCAATCAATCTCACAATGAGCTTTGTATTTTAATTTTTAAATTTGGAAAATTTGCACCGTTATTTAATTAGAATTTTTGTACCCATTAAAATGGAGGCGTTTAACAGTTCAAGTTCAACTCATTCATTTGTGTGGTGATATGTGAATTGCGATTCGGTTTTTGAACTGATCAAACAAATTATGACTAAGTTGTTTTCACTAAAAGGTACGCAGATTTCTAGAACATTCAAATAGGCTACTTTCGCATTTACTACGCAAATTTTACGTAATCGGCTAGTCCTGAATTCTCCACAGTGACCGCTATCTGTTTTGCAACGCCCGAAAATAGCAGCCAGGGTTTAAGCAGCACAAGGCAAACCAAAATCCGCTTTAATCAAACACCCTCTGCGTTGACCGATGAAATCACCGAAGATATTTTGCGTATGGAACAACCAAGTTGCTTTGTTGAATCCGATTGAGTGGGCTCGTAAACGCTGTTGACAAAACATTAATGCCTAAACGCCTTGGCAGCATCATCGGTTGATCAAAAATAGCCTTAAAATAGGCTCGCTACAAGCGTTTTAATGTGGCATTTGATTTAGTCGTCAAAAGCCTTTTTAGCGAGTTTGTTCACGCAAGCAACAGATTTGGCCTTTATTGCAAACTAGTTTGCTATTTTGGTTGAAAAGCGATGTCTAAAATGTTTACAGCTAATAATTGTGACTTTGATACACCGAGTTTCAACATATTATAAACATCTTAAAAGACCAAACATTTTCATGCTCAGGCAATAATAAGCCCAATCCTTTGAAGATAAACGATCGCTCTAGTTTCTGCAAAAATTTTTTTTCAAAAAAAAAACAGCCCCGGGGAAGAAAATTAGCCTATTCGCTCGTTTAGGGAACAAACGTCAATCAACAAAAGCACCTTATAGCCCACGTTAGCGCATGGGAAGAATGTTCGAGGTGCTGTGCGCCAAGTTAAAGGCTATTATAGTTTGGAACGCCCCAAATGGCGTGATCCACACCGAGCGCAATTGACAACATGTTTCATTAGAATGACTATGAAATTAATGCAAGAGCACGATGTAGCCGCACGACCAACAACCTAAACCGCTTAAAACCCGAAATGGCCAGGCGACAAGTGTCAACAAAGACGCAATCGCAACCGATTTGGCATCACAATCCACGGCCTTGTTGTTTAAGCCTATTCGGTCGCAAGTTGAGCCTGAGAGCTGGTGACGCAATCTGCGTTACTTTCCACGTCTACGCTGGCGGATGAGCGGATTCTTGGCCAACATGGACGGAAATGCGCAGACCCTCGATATAGCCTGTTTAGTCGATTGAAAACAATCAAAATCCGCTTGCCGCCAAATCACCTTTCATGGGCGTGATTATTTCGAAACCAAAGATGGACCCGAATGTGATGTTTTATTTATAAAAGGTGGCGCTAAGGGCATTCCAGAGTTTGCGCCTACAAACAGCCGACTCACTTTCCTCTCCACCTATTTCACACCAATTAGCCAATATGCATCTTTCACAATTGAGCTTTTCCAATTGAGCAATACAATCCGTTTACGTGGGTGAATCATGATTTTTCTGGAATCGCTTCGTTTTGCATATTTATTGAATTCTCTGCTTGTTTGTTGAAGCTTCGTTTTGAAAAGTGGTCGAGATTACTGTATCCGTTCTTACTAACCTTTAATTAACCGAGTTCTACTGCAAATTACCAAAATGGAGTGCGCGAAAGTTTCTCAGGCGCGCATTCGATGTGAACGGAAAGGCACTTCCGTTCTTGTCTTGATTGATTGACATTGTTAGTCGAGTATTAAAAAGTTGATTGAATTTTTGAGTCAACATTTTCGTTCAATGAGTTAGCGAAAACTCTTATTTTGAGACTGATTGAGTTTGCGTGTGCGCATTTACTGTAGTCGAATCTACACAATTGCATTTTCGATTAACTGCACATTATTGGTGTGTGCAAATCAAATGAATGGGATTTTGCGGATCTATTTCGTAATTAACTTGTTTGATTAAGTTTTCACAGACGCGCAGCATCGAATTTGTTTAGACGTACTTTTTGAATTTTTGCGAAGACATACGGTAAAGAGGCTGTTGTTTGGTGACGCTTGAAAGCATGATGCCACACCTCTTTGCGTAGCGTTGATTGTGCTGTAGAAGCGTTAGGCGGATAGGAGGTTTAAGCGCAATATGAGCTGATTCGCAAGAGGATTTGGGCGTACGACCGGAGCGCAAAATAAAAGGGCGCAAACTTGGTTGTTGCGGCGTGAATTAGTTTGGCGACACTTCTGGTCTACTGTAGTTTAGGACTTTTAAGCAACCTTTAACTTTATGTGTTTCTATTGCTTATAATTAAATTGGCGTGTGTCATTTAACTAGATTTAAATAACTTTGCAGTTGTTTTAGGAAAAACCTTGACTGAACGCACATTCGTTGGCATTCAATTGCCCAAACCTTCTGCTAATCGCCTGCTAACCAGCAATCTACACATCAACTTGAAGTTAATTGTTTGTTCTTGCCGAGAAACTCAGCCGAAATGGATAATTTGTTGCGTCCCGACTCGGCTAAACATCGTTCTGGTTCTTCAGCTTCTGACGATTCGTCCAGTTCAGGATCTACTAGCTCTTCTTTGCGCAGCAGTTCGTCCAAAACTCCGTTAACTTTCACACACATTATGGGACAAGTGAGTTTTTTGTTTTGTTGAAACTTTAAATTTTGTATTGCGAACATTTAACAGTATCGAAATTCCAAAATTACTCAGATGCGACCAAACATCATTATTTTGGGGTTGAAAAAGCTGGGCGAAACATATACCGTAACCTCGTGGGCAATTGAACCCAACTTTGATAGGACATGACCGGGCTACAATTTCTGTTCGTCCAAACACTTGTTTAATACGTCGGCTTTCGTGACTGATCTCCGGCCTCTCTGAGAAAAACAGTTTTTGCCACGCCCAATTTAAAAAGTAGAATCAACTAAATAAAATGGCAATTGTTGTGGAATGTTCATGAAGCTGTTGACTCTTTCTTGAAACCTTTGTTGAAACACACTCTAAATTCATTCCTTATTACCTTTAAAATGGACACCTTTTCTTACGAGAGAAATGTGAGTTTTTGTTATTCTAAGCTGACTTAAAGCTATTTAACCAATTGAATCGTTGTTGAATGGCGAAATTGCAATGCGGTTAAATATTTCTTATGCAAATAAGCCCATTTGACGTCTAATTAATTGGTTGCAATTGTTTGTTTTTCATTAGAACAATGCAAACTCAACACGCATTGAATTGTTTGCACCAAAGTTTTAGTCACGCATCAATTAGCAAAAATTAGAATACGGTGCTTTGCGTAGAATCTTTAAACTTAGCTTTGTAAACGACATACTTTGGTAATAAATAATGTTTGCTTCAGGGACGCGTCAACCAACTTGGCGGAGTTTTCATCAACGGACGTCCATTGCCTCATCATATTCGGTTGAAGATTATTGAATTGGCGGCCAAAGGCATTAAGTAAGTTTGTTTGATTTATTCACCCAACCTTAAACACATCATTTAGACCGTGCCACATAAGTCGGCAATTGAGAGTCAGTCACGGATGCGTCTCAAAAATTTTATATCGATATGCTGAGACCGGCACTGTAGTACCAGGACAAATTGGAGGAGCTTCAAAGCAAAGCCGGAAAGTTGTTGAAGGACTGGAGCAAAAAGCGCTGGAGATTCATCAAAACAACCCAGACATCCCGGCAGCTCAAATCAGAGGCCTCTTAATGGCTGGAGGCTTTTGTGATCGTGCAAATGCGCCGTCTACTCATTCGATTGCAAAGCTCATCCGTGCTCAGCAAAAAGCAAACAAGTCGCTCAAACACAGCATTCGTGGCATTTTGGGAGAAGAAAACGGTAAGCAAAACACATTCATTCTTCTAAACTAGTCCGAATAGTATTTGCATAAAATGTTTGTGTGACAGTAATCTGTTGATGGGAAGTTTTTGAATGTGCGCGAAGCACGACAAATCGCCATAAACCAGGCGTTTAACATGCATTTAAAGTCGGAAATCGGCGGGTGTCCGCAAATTAGCAGGTAGCTGTTAGCCAGTCTGCATTGTTTGAAAAGTTCTCCAAACTAATTGTCGTGCAAGCAAGGCCGAACACATTGACAGATTGCTGATTTGCGCAAAAACTTTTTCCAAACTCAACGCATTACAGAAAACTAATTATTCAATTTAGAAAGTGACAGCTCGCTGATTGACTCGTCCAACATGGACCTTGTTGAAAACAATCAAAACAACAGCCGTCGTTGTCGAACTTGGTTTTCGCCTGAACAGTTGGAATGTTTGGAGCGTGCTTTCCATTCAAATACTTATCCGAACTCTCAACAACGTGAGCAAATTTCACTTGAGACCGGACTTAGTGAGGCTAAAATTCAAGTAAGCAATTTAAATCAATAGAGTTGAATACTGAGTGCTTTGTTTAGGTCTGGTTCTCTAACCGACGGGCACGTTTTCGCAAGACTGTGACTTCGGCGTCGTTAGATCATTGGAACTCGTCTCTCCGAATTGGCAACTTCGATTTGCCGAAAGTTTCCATTAACAGCACACCATCTCCACAGTTGACGCCTGCTTCTCCAATAGAAATGCTTTTCAACTTGCAACAAGCGGCTGAGCAAAAGCTGGAAGTTGAAGAAATCGAAGAACCGTTGCCCCAGCCACCAATCAATAGTTTGTTCCCACCAGCTTTGCCGCAGTTTGCTTTGTTCCAACATCCGAATTCAGCTCAGCTTCTTACCTCGTTGATGCTGTTAACTCGTCCGGAATACATTCAACAATTGCTGCAGCAAAAGCAATCCAACTGACGCGCAATTTAATCATTTGCTATCAAGTTATGTATGCACACTTTCTGTTCAAATATTCCAACTGCAATTCCGATACTTTACTTATTGGGACGCTATACTCTATTATCTTGGTAGTGGTTTTGAAACCGTAAATAGTTATTTTGATTTGTTTATACACTTTCTTTGTGTCCGCGTTGCTCGTTCGGCCCGATTAATTGACTAAGCATATCCAAGCTAGGTTCTTGTCATCCTGTTCATAAACACTTATACGATTTCTACAAGCTCTTGTCTATAAAACGTTTTAATTGAATACAATGTTGGATAGTTTGTAAACTGCACTCATATAACGCTAAATAAAGTTATTTAGAAAACGTTTGCATTGAACCAGCTTTTGGGTTAAATAAAGGCTGCAAAACTTGTAACGATCAATTAAGTAACAAATTAGGGATTGTGCCAAAAAGATTAGTCGACAATATTGTTTGCAACATTAAAAACAACCGTTACGTAATTCCGAAAGAGCAGCTGAATTGAACAAAACAAATTTCTTTACTTTCTCTTCATAACAAAACATTCGAAACTAGCACAAAGAAATTAGTAGATACTTTTGAGTGTTTGAAGTAGATTCGTAAAAAGAAGCAAATTGAACTCAAAGGGTGGTTATTTAAACGGAAATAATTAGAAATGAGGCAAGTTGCCTGAAAACAATGAAAGTATTTAAACAGAGTGGTGTTTGAAGATATTAGATAAAGAAAAGGGCAGTTTTACTTTGTTCTGTTCACATTTCTTCCACGAAAATGATGAATAGACGAGTATCCCGTTTTTGCGTTTGATTAAGTACTTGGAAAAGTCAGTGGAAAAGCTAGTAGAAAAAAACTAATGCCTGATTGGAGAGGTTTTCGTTGAAGCTCGAAAGTCAACAAGACCCCGAAACAAACCAAATATACAGCCAAATTGCAAATGCCAAAAGGAAAATCAGTCGATGAATTGAGACAAATAATTGAAACAGCGCAAGAACAATTCAATAATATTACATTTAACAGCTTCAAACAGATTAAATATAGTCAATTCAAAGAGAGTTTCCATGAAAATGTTCAAATGATGTGTGAGGAAGACTAGACGTCGGCGCTTTGCAGGTTCTCCATAGAAGGCTTCTCGTCCACATGATCGTTGCTCAGAGGCTGGAAGTCGAATGTGAGTCGGAAAGGCCGATTGATGTGTTGTCGCACAGGCAAAGTTCCCAAAAGTTGATTGCAAAGTTCGTGTAGAACCCCTGATTGGTCGGCTTCTGAGGCTCGCATCACAAAACTCTGAGTTTGATATATCTTCTCGGGCGCCGACTCTGCTTCATTCAACGGCTGGAAAAAGCCTTCAGGCATGTGTGTCGAGCTTGGACTGGCTGATCCGCTCTAAAACATTGAAGTTGTAAAATTGATTCTTCTAAAGCTTATTTACCGTATGACTGTGTTTCTCTTCTTTGCTGTGCCGTTTTTGATATTCTTTGTGTGTTTGATCGACGACTTCATCGACGGCCGGACAACGGAAATCCATCTCAGGGATTGTCCTCCTCGAGCATGTAGGTGCTTAAGAATTGCTCGTCCATCTCTTCCATCTCATCATTCAGTTGAGTTTGGTTCTCGTTCTGCTCAAGCAGAGTTTGTGAGGCAAGTTTGTGCTCGCGGAAGTGACTCAAGATATGGTTCTGGCACTCAAGTCGATTGGTGAAACGGCGTTGACATTTAGTGCAGGTGAACAGTTGGCGCATCTTTTTGATCTTTTCTAAAGACATCGAATTACTGAGGTGCAAATGCAATCAAGGAACTTACGCGGAATCAAGACTTTTCGCTTGTTCTTTTTGGGCGAGAACTTTTTGGCCGAAATGTGCAACTGTAAATGATCGTTGAATTTGTTTGCATCCGTGTATTCTCGCTGACAATGCGTACACTTGAAGGTGGCGTCTTTTTGTTGTTCTTTGACTTTCTCCATCTAAAGCGACGAGTTGTTAAAACTTGTTTCAACTACGCTTTTACCTGATTGTTTCGTGCCATTTGCATTGCAACTTGATTGACCAAATCGTCTTCGTCGACCATTTCCGGGCGCATTTTTGAACTCGAACTCGTTAATAAGCTCGCTGTAATGAACTGCCATCAAATGAGCATTCATCTTGTTGCTGTCCGAAAAGACCTCATGACAAAAGTGACAATTGGCTTGAAGCAGATTAGATCCAACAGTTCCGGCCGTCGAAGAAGCCGAAGAAGATGGGTCTTCTAGGTGATGATGCATTTCTTGTTCTTGGTCTACATTTTGACTGCCAAAGAAGCTGCCCAATGGATTGGTAGTAGCGGAGTTTGGCGTTTTGGATAAACCATCACATTCGGACGAAGCACTTGATGCACCTGCTCCTCCAGTGCTTGAATTGACATTTGGAACAACGTTGTGGACATCACGTTTGTGGTCACGCAGCTGTTGTCTTGTGTCGAATTTTATTTTACAGAAATCACATCTGAACGACAAGCCGCCTTCTTTTTCCTTCTCCAACGTGTCGATGTTTGCGATGACTGACTTGTTTTCGTCGATAATGATGTTGTGCATTTTAAGCATATGTGTTCGGAGGAAGTACTTGTTGCAGACTTCTTTGTTGCACAAGTCACAGAAGTTTCGTTGTGTGCTTGTGTACTGCCTCTTCGGAGTCTTTGGTCCTGGCTTGGGTCTGCAATGTGGGCATTCGACCATTGGTGGCTGCTTCCAGTTCTTGCGCCATTCGATTCAAGTCGCCTCTGAATGGAAAAGCGGAAGGCAAGTTGTTGAAGTTGAACAATTGCGGAAGTTGGAAAGCTGGAGGCAATTGAAGTCCAGGTAGCAGTTGGTTCAGCATGTTGTTTGGATTTGGCGTGTGCTGTTGAGAAGTCGGTGTTTGCTGCTGTTGAGGAGTGTGGTGTCCGTCTGGAGATGAGATTGGTGTTTGAGGTCTAATTGGAAGTTGTCCTGTCGGCGTTTGCTGAGTTTGTTGCAAAAGCAATTGCGGAAAAGCCAAATTTTGCTGGTGGTTTTGCAACTGATGTTGAAGAAGCGAAGACATGGCATCAAAGTCTTTGTCGCAAGTGTCGCATTGGAAACGAGCAGTCGAAGTGGCCGTTTGTGGTGTGCTCAATTGATTGGGTGACTAAAATTGATAGGTTACTTTGTTAACTCTCTAGTTCTTACCTTTAAAGGCGAGTGGTCTTCTTGTGAAATCGTGATTGGTGCGAGTCTTGGCATTTTTGCTGGAGGATCAGACAATTGAGTGAATGGCATTTCAGATTCGGGAAATCGATTTGGCGTCGAGGAAGGCTCCATGATAGGCCAATCGGAGTCACGCTTTATTGGCGATTGGAGACTTTGGAAACTTGGCATATTGAGGCTGGTGTTGCTTGTCGGCGTTGTTGTGGCAGACGAAGGCTCACCAATGTTGTGCTTTTTCAGCATATGAGTTTTTAGGAAATAGCGGTTGCACAAGTGTTTGTCACAAATTGAACAGTACGCATCGCTAGACATAGTCTAAAAATGAAATGAAAGAGTGAATTCGACTTTTGAAACTTACTCTTTGTTGTTGACTCAACTGTGCGGCCGGACCAAGAAGATTTGACGACGGAGAACCGAACATTGAAGCCAAATCAAGAGCTCCGTTTGCGACTGCATTTTTTAGTTTCAGTTTGATCAGGCATTCCTTGTCCATTGTTGCCGGTCAAAAGACCCATAAATTGGAGTTGTTCCAAAAGCTGTGAAGCATCTAAACACAAAAGGTTTACAGTTTTCATATACTTTTTTGTTACCTTGAAGATTTGGAGATGTGGGCTGTGATTGACCTGGCAACTGTTGAAGGAGATTGGCTGGAGCATCTCGTAATAGTTGCGCCATAAACTTGTTAGCTGCGTCTTCGTCGACCTGTTGAACACTTGTTGGAACTGCACTTGTGGGCGTTGAAACAACAGTTGAGGTGTCTTCGGCCAGCGCCGATATTGGCGGAGATGACTGGTCTGATGAATTCAGATGTGCTTGATCCAAATGACTTAAATTATTAAGTCCTTGCGACTGTGAAAGTGCGTTTGCAAAGATCGCCTCAAACAACTGATTTGGAATTCCACTTGATGATGAACTTGCTGAGTTTTGCTGTTGTGCCTAAACAAGGAGATTCAACAAACGTATTTGTAATTTCTAGTTGTACTAAAATTGCACGTTTAAAGTTACAACTTGATTTGACTGACAGTTCGCACAAAACAAAGTTGAACGAAATACAAACAGCCAATTGAAGTTTTGGCACAATGCCGACGACAACAAATGTACTAAAATGCTAACCAAATTCCCTCGACTGCACGATCCACTCGGCGCAAACATTTTTCAACACTTTTCGAAATTCAAAAATGCAAAATTGTTTTTGTGCAAAAGATTAGAGAACCGCCCCACTGTCCATCTTTCTTCGTTGCTCTTGGCGCAAAAAACGAGGGCCACTTTTTGAGTTTCTCGTCGCACAAAACGTCCCGCTTTAAATTGGCGAAAAATTTAAATTTCCATTATTCAAGATTTCAAGCGGAAGGCCTACGGATAAGTTGTTTTTAGTTTAGCGCTTTAACAAGATTTGTATAGCAAAACATTCGGCGCAAACACTCGAGAGCATCTGCAAATTCTAACAAAATGAGCGAATTCGAAAAGTTGCAAACGGGTGTAAACTCCAACAGTTCATTTTTGGTAGTCTCACTCACCCACAAGAAACCAAACCATAAATCAATTGTTCTGTTTTGTGCACTCTTTTGGAACCGAGTCCCATAAAAGTGGAAAAACTTGATCGGCTTCATAAAAACAAAACGGGGCAATTAATCTTTTTGGGTTGTTTTTTGTAAGTTCGCATTTCATTTTGAAGCGCGTGCGGAAGCAGGATTGCTGGAGAACTCGTCCGTTTTAAAAATTTTGGATTTCATCCTTCCCGATCAGCTTTGTTTTGGTTGGGTTTGGATGCTGCTCTTGTTGAGATAAGGATCCGCAGCAATTCCAAAAATCAATCATCACAAGTTGGATTGAAATATGCGTGCATTTGTGAATTGTCGTTAAGCCTATCTGGAGCGTCGAGAGCGATCGCAAGCCAAGATAATTGGTTTTAAGAGCAATGTTTGTCTTGAAAGTTGATTGAATTAGACTCTGAACTCACCAAAGTAGACATCAGCAGTTCCAGATTGGGCGGTGAATCTTGATCTGGTTGTAAGGCCATCTGCGGTGGTTGTACTTGGGGTTGCTGAATGCTCAGAAGAGGCGGAAATATATTCTGCATCGAACTCGGCCTTTTGCACCCTCACTTCAGTTGATTGACTGGCACGAAAGGAATGGCAACGTGAGATCTTGTCTAAATCAAAACTGTTAGATAAGTTGCAAAAAGTAAACGTTTGCACGGAACGCAAATTGTGAACTCGATCAAAGAATATGAAGACACGATAATTGGAACAAAGTGAACGCGCACGAAGGCAACATTTTGTAGAAGTTTGCAGCCAAAAGGTCTAATCAACTTTTATCAAAGGGGAACTTTACAGGCCGGCATTCCAGTTAGTATGAAATAGATAGTAAAAAGCCGTGGAACAACTCCAAAAAAGCATCAAAAAATCCAAGCAATCATCATCGCTGGACAACAATTAGGTCAGTCGCCAATTGTTTCGAATTGATTAAAGCGCGCCGGAATGTTGAATTTCGAAGCCGGCAGATTAAATGTGAAGGATTGTGACGGCGCTCTGCAACAATTGAAACAATTAAACGGCAGTGGAAAACCGAAAACTAATAATCAGTGTTTATCGCGGACTGGAAACTTTCTGGAGCACACACCGAATGGCTCCCATCAAAAAATGATCAATGCGCCAATAAATTAATTAAAATTGAAGTTCAAACACGCCGGCAGTCTCGGGGTGCTTCCGCTTATCAGTCAATTAAAGAGTATTCTTTAAAACGCTTCAAACTCTAGCTGAGTGTTATTCACAAGTACAGTATGTTTTCTTGAACTTCTTTTAGTCTTCATTAACTATATAGACAATTATCCTCGTAAAAGGCCATAAAAGTGAAATAATCCTCCGGTGGATGATTCCCTGAACTAATCGGCCAGCTAACAGGAATTCAAACAACTAAATCCACAATAATAAAGGGGCGGGATTAAAAGTTTGCAAGAACATCAAATTGACTCAAACTATCCGTTTAAACCACAAAGTCGTACGAAATATAAAAAGTAATAAGCAAAAACGAGAAAATTACAGCAATGTCAAGGTCAAAGAAATTCCGCCGATTGAGAACAAATCTAGGGACTAGATCTCGCCTGCGCTGAATTTTGCATATTCTCTCTTGACGTAAGCAGCTTCGAACGGGAATACGGTACAAAGTGTTTGGCACTCTTTTAACAGCACGCAAACAGGATCGAAAACAAAATAAAAACGACGCAATTTCACAAAAACTGATCAATTGAAGATTCACGAACCGAACTGCTTTTTTGTCATTTTAACTCAAAAAGCACAAACAGATCAAAACAATTTGTATGAATCGTTCGCTCGCCACTGCAAAATTAGTTAATGAAGAGCCACGCAATATTCAGATTGCCAATCTGTGCTTTGAAAAACCGAACGCCGAGGCATTTAGTGCAAAAACATTCTTGTAAACGTCGTTAACAGTGGAAGAATTTCGAAATTCACCAAAAGTCACAATTAAAAGCAAAAACAGTTTTCGCACACAACAATCGCCTTGCGATCAATTATTTATGCGAACCAAAATTCATTGAAATAGCCGGCGGACATTCGGTCCGGTCATTCAGTCCTCAAGCGTTTAGGGCCTCTAAATTTGCTTTTTGGTTTCCTTTATGGCGGGCTTTTCGCTTTTCAACGAAAAGTGAACTGAATCAACGAAATGAGGCTTTTCGAAATCTGCGAAATTGCAAAATTAACGCCGAACTAAAAGGTGCCAATGCGCGCAACAGCTGTTCAATCAGGCTGAACAAAATTTGTGTGCATAACTATGTGTAAGGAGTGTCCATTCGGGCTATTGTATTATGTTTTTGGCGCGCATTTCGGTTGCCGAATGGCACATGCGGAGATTTGATGGCCCCGGGAACCTTCGAAACCAAATCTTCAATAGCCGTTGTATAAAGGGATCGAAATAGTTTCAAAACTCGAATCCAACGCCGAAAGAAGTCTAATTAGTGAGGAGACGAACGCTTCTCAAGTGATGTAATACACGCATTGAATGGCGCCCAGCAACAACTTAATGAGGAAGAACTCCCGGCTTGTCAACTCGGATCAAGCCGATCGGGGAGCGCAAATTCGAAGAAACACGAATTTAACACGCCACACAGGATTGAACATATTGAACAGGCTCGGTGATTAGGGGCGCGTTCAAATCAAATGCAAATTAGCGCAAACAATTAACATTGGGGATTAAACTGACTAATGGAGTTTTCGAACTCATTCTACTCTCCGAATCTGCAAGTTTAACAACTAATCCGGCAACCAATTCAGCAAGTGCACACTGATACAGTAATCAGCGGACGAGAAAGATCAAATTTTTCGAAGTCCACCAATTGAATCTGAATGCCCGCACATCAGTCGATGATGACAATTAGAGGGAATAGCTGGCAATTAAATTGAAGATGAAATTCGAGCAAAACGGGATCCACGAATACAATAAAATGCGCCGTGGCTGTGAAGATGAGCAGCGCGCTTTTTTCACGAGTGACCGACACGCAAAAACTGGATTTGTGTGTTCGAAAATTTTTCAAATTTTTTGCGAACTCCAACGCATCCTCCACACATTTCGTCTGAAGTGCCGTTTCAAGTTGTGGTGGCGCCAAGCGGATCACAATGATCTTTATAGATTTGAAACAAAACGTGTCAGCTTCGAATCAGACAGCATCAGTTCTCAGCTCCAAATTTCAAAACAAGCCAACAACTAGCCTAACAAACAGCCAAAGACGGGCAATAAATTTACAAAGGTTTTTTCGCAGTTGAGAACATTTCCTCTTCGTTTTTTATTGCCTGGGTTTTTGAATTTTGGAAAATCCGCCTGTTCGCCGCGCATTTCAAATAGTTTTTCCATGTAGCCAAGCGGCAATCAATTGCGCGCCTTCCCAGCATTAAAAAGTGTAGTTGATATTTTAAATGTGTTCTCAAACGCTGCAAAGAACTGTAATGTTCTCACACAACATGCACGAAATTCAAAGATCTTTCACAAAATCAACGGATTTCCGTCGTCTTCAACACCTGCTCCAAAACAAATTGCACTGCAACAAAATTCGTGTTGATTTTGGACGCTACTCCGCGGGCCAATGCCAAACATAACAACTGTCCTTCGCGCACACAAAACGGCATGAGAAATCAATTGGAGCTAACAAATGGGAAAAGTGCTACGAATTCGCATGCTAATAATCTGTAATGAATGTCGGCTCTGGTTTGGCGCTGATGAAGAAACCGGATCGTTTTGATTGGATTTGCTTATTGTTGTTTGAGTGGGATCGTAGGAATTGATTTTGAAATTGCACAAGTTGAAATAGAAAAGTTAGAACGTCAATAAAACTTAAACACAAAGACCCAAAGCAATCAAGCAATCACGACGGCAAAAAACCACCAGCGATTGATCCAAACCTGCGATAAAACGAACGGTCACTCTAAAGAGAGCAAAATTGTTGACCTTGAACCGCCTCCACACACACAATCACTGAATGCATGCCAACACAAAAACACAAAACGTAGAAAGCAACCGAGGAGTACAAAAATGAGAAAAGTGTTCATTTTTGAAACAAATGCAAATCCTAGGGATGAGTCGGGAAGTTTGCGCCGGTTGCGCAAAAACTCACTGGAATTCAAAAGTTTGTTGCATGATTGGCGACGTGAAAACGGGTTTTTGTTCCACGTAACGTATAAATATTCAAATCCATGAACATCCCTCCGGTTGTTCGTCAATGATGACACAATTTCAAGTTTGAGTTGGTGTTCCATTTTCATAAAATACCAAACCAAACAACACGTCGGAGTGCAAACCGTTTTGCTAAACAATCGAAAGCGATCAAAGCTGAATCGATTGAAATGACTGAACTGAAATGATCTCAACTGTTGCACAAAAGCATCCTGCAAGCTGCAGTGAGCACAAAAATTTAATTTAATTTTCAGCAATTAGTCGCCAAAGCGCGCTTAATGACTTAAGTCTTCGTGGATTGAAAATCCAGATTCTGCGCAGCGCATCTCCCTCATTTTGGGTGTACAAAAATAGACGCTGCTTTTTGATCAACAACAATTGAAAGCAATGAGAACATTTTGGCACTACGCTCGTTTTTGTGCGATTTCTATCTGAATGTGAATTTTACACTCCAAATTATGCAAAATGCCGTTTGCTCTGCTCACAGCAAATGATCTAAATCGCTGGCGCTTTTGCTATTGTTCAGTGCTAATTGAAAATGTGAACGTTGCTGCAAAGTGTGTTGAAAAGAAAGGGTTGGATCAAAGTTTGGGAAAAGGTGAAAGTTCTTTGGGTGCTGGGAACAAAATCATTATGTCTAGCCAAAGGGTTTGCCTAAATTGTTGAAAATTCCAGGCATCCAACAATTCAAGCATGACAAACGCTACAGTCGCCGGATCGCCACCACACACCATCCAAATCCAGTTTTTGTCAAGCAACAAACAAAACAGTTCGGCGACGGAAACAAAAAATGGACGCCGTTTGGCGGAAAACAAATTCAGAGATTTTGCGAATCCAATAAAAAGTTTACATTGAACATGTCGGAGGATCCTGTTCTTCATTGTAGGCGCAATTGTACGCCCAAAATTTATCATTCCATTGGATCCAAAATTGATTTATGGCAAAGGTGAGCGCTCGAAATGCATACTGTAATCAACTAATTGTTTTGTGCAACAAAAGAAGTTGAGTCTTCGGAGTGAAAAGAAGTTGAGTTTTTGATTGATTTCAGATTGGCTGTATGCATCAATTGCCCATTTATGAATATGTGCAGAGATGGAGAGCGTAATCCGCGTGCAAATTTCGAAAAAATAATTGTTTTTGGAAGATGGATCCGGCTCTGTGCTCTGCAAAGCGCGCGCAACTGAACGGAAGATGTGTAAAAAACTGGATTTGGGCTTTGGAATTGCGTAAAGCTCAAAGAGTTCGTGAAGACGTCGCCGAATTCGTACAAATTGCGCGTTCACGTCGTGCATTTTGAATACAAAAAATAACTAAACAGAGTGTTTAAAAGAATTGTTGTTTTAAACTCAAAAAGCTGACCGACTAAAATCATTCATCGGAGCTTTCAACTACTGGTCACTTTTCGCATTCAAAGCGCTTGCCGACTTTGATCTTCTTGCCAAAAAACAAAAGCCGCGCACAGGAAATTACGCAGTGTTCGAAAGTTGCAATTTTCTTTTTGGTTGAATGCCGACGCATAAGTGAAATCATTTAAAAGTGAGATCAAACAATTAAACGAAACTCCTGCCTGAATGCTAAAGAAAGACTTTAAAGCAACTCATTTGAATGTCCACTCCGTTTGATCTGAAAAGCGATTACAACCAAAAGCCTCACCACAGTCGCAACAAAACGTTTGCAGCTCAAAAACCACAACGACGAACACATAAAAATTGGCGCTGGCTCGACTGGTCACTCTCCAATTTTTTCGCAATTGCAAGTGCCTGATCGTAGGGGCAAACGCGAGTTTGTGCCCATTTTTTATGACGGGTCGAAGGTCGGCGGACCCACGAACTGCACAAAATTTTCATCTTCGGCGCTGTCCACTTTGTCTGCCGAACGGCAATTAATGGGCCGGCTGCTGAAATTTTTGCGTTCATTAGCGCAAAATAGCAAGTTTTTGTTCGTTCGACTGGCTGGTCACTTTTTGCATGCATCGCCAAACTACTAAATAATACGGTACTCAAGAAAGCGGACTGATCGAAAAGTCAAAAAATTATGCGCATTTTGGCAAACCTCAGTTGCTAAGTGCGCTGAATGAAACGCGTTTGTCTGCCGAAAATCTGGGCACCGAACACTCAGCTGTTTTTTGATTGCGCAACGAATGAAAAATTGATCCGAAATGGCGAAATTTTCTCAGCGCCGATAAGGCCAGCTTTACGACAGGGCTGCAGTTGAATGGCATGCGCGGTTTGGAAATGCTTCATTCCTTTATTGCTTTTATAAGCAAGCCGTTAAAAACTACGTCACATTTAAATAAACACACCACAATGCAAAGCAATCAAAAATCTAAACAAACTACAAGATGACAAAACCGGATCGACTCGCTCCGCAACCAATTAGCTAGATCATAAGCGGAGTTTAGACGCAACTTCAAACCCAATGAGGCACACTAAATCCACATCAACAGAAGTTGCCCAACACAATAGAAACTAGTTGCAGATGACAATTGTACACCAAACTGCCCAATAACTTTTTCAATAAACAAAGCACAGAGGAATGGGGGAAGCTACCGCAACCACGACTCAAAAATATGGATGAAATAATTCATTTCTCGAAAACAAGAATCAACAAGAATTGCGCGTGTTATTTTCGAACCTGACCAACGAAATGAATCAGCCGACGAGCATTTAAATTATATTATTAAACTATGTTTTCCAAAACGCACACACACAAATCAGTCCAGTGTAATAATTTCAACAAACCGCTGCTTATTTATTCAACAATTTCTTGTGCCCACAATGCAAAAGTCAGCACAGCTCGTCTTTGCCGTCTTTATCGTGCATTGATTGAAAACAATTGCGAGATCTCTGGTGTTGAAATTTGCAGAAGCCAATCTGACTAATTTACGCGCACAATAAACAACTTGGCATTTGCACAAAGTTTACCTCAAGGCCTATTTCTCGGAAACAATCCGCAAATCAAACTCTATTAAGTTGAATGCTGTGAAAAAACTCGCATGGAATTCGATTAGGCGACTAAAAAGCCCGAAAAGTTAACCAGGCCACTAATCAAGTTAGGAGAATTGCTCCGTTTCCAAGCCCACCAATCGATTCAGAATGTTTACCGCCTCAAATTCTCTTCTCGCAAGTTGCCGAAAATAGGCCAACTGGACAGAGGTGCCGAATGTTTTCAACGACCAATTTGTAGATTTTGTTATTCGACTGACTCAAAAAGTGCATGATCTTTGGAGAAACGTGTTTTGATGGAGACAGATGACTATAAATTCGGAATCTTGGAGTGTAGGCCGCCACATTTTTACTGTATGGGCATCATAAAAGGCACCAATTTAGTCAGTTTATCCATTCAGGTTTAATTATTTATGCGACTCCGCGGGCACCCGAAAAGTTCAAGTCGTTTTTTGTCTCAAAAGTTGATACGCAAACTTTGTATGAATACGTGATTGCATTCTCAATTTGAACTAATCGATGAATGTTTTTGTTGAAAGTGCTGATTAATCGAAAGTAAATTAACTGTCCTGTGACGATTACTGTAATGTGTGTGCCAAAAAGTTTTGGTCTTCAAAAGCCACACCTCCTCTCGATGTTTGTACGTAGGTTTTTCAACAAGTGGCTCCGAATAGAACTACGATTTTGGATCATATAGTTGGAAAGAAACGCCCATTTGTTTTTCGACTAATTTTGTAGTCAAAATGTGAGATTCCGGCCACCGTATGCCATTGTTTTGTGGCTTCGTTTTTTAGGACGCATGAGTTTTTCGGATTCGGCGAAATTTTGCGAAGTCGCTAATACCCTGGCGCTGAGGTTTTCGAGTTTTGCAGAAGATTATAATAAAGTGTCGAGGGATAATGTTGCGTCACAATCGACAGATTTCTGGAACCAAGAAACGGATTAGTAGAATTCCGGAATTTCAGCTTCACGTGGCAAACCAAAACAATGCATAAATTAAAGAGGTCAACTGAGTGAAGAAAATTTAAAACCACAATGACTCGCGCTGACGAAGAAAATGCCAACAGTTACGTTGTCATCAACAGGAACTGTGGTCAAACAATCGGCCTTGCGAAACGCCGAAAGTGGTGGCGGAGTGAAGCGGATTTGAGGACAAAAAGGGAAAAGGATTGAAGGTACAGTAATCGCAAGTACACTATATTTTCAACTAAACAAAAATAGCCAAATTCAAAGAATTAATCGTAACAAGGAACTTGAAAGCGGTGAAAAGCAGTCAAAATAAAAAGTAAACATAGTGAGAAGTTTTGAGAAACTAATTACACAAATTGCTACTAACTAAGACCATTATACAAACAAATCCCATGAAATGATTCAACTTATAAGCCCTTCCCAGTTATAATCTATCGGTTGAGGACACACCCCTGAAGCAATCTTTTTGAATCACATGAAAATATTAATTCCCAAAATTGACCATCTAATTGCCAATTGTTTACAAATAAAAGTTTATGCAGACGATAATCCCACATGAGCACCGGGTAAATTACAAAAATTTCAATTGGCCACTCCTCTAATCCACAGTGTCTCTTCCCGGAAGCACGCACTGTTCGCAAACCGTCGTAGGATTAAAATCCGCTCTCGAATCGACGAAGGCACCCAGCGATTAATTTGGCCAATTTCGAATTCAAGCGCTATACCATATCCTCGGGCAAAAAATTACTTCCTCCGCGCTGGGGTTTCTTCATCAACTGCGGAAATTGGGGTTTCGCGCCCTCTCCTCGAATAGGATTATCGATTGCGCAGGAAACGAAATATAAATCTATACGTAAAGAGCTTGCCGGCACGGAAATCTAGGCACCCGTTTCTTTAAAATCAATTGCAAAAGTGGGCGGCTTCGAACATGTTATTGACTACTTTCAACTTGAAATAACTACAGTTCAATCTGTGTAGATTGTACAAAACAGCAGATTGAGTTAGCCGAACACTTTGAACATTTTTCAAACAATTCAATTACTTTGTGTAAATTTAACAAAATGAATTAGCGCGATAACACTTTGAACATTTTTGAAATCAACTCAATTATGTCTCAAACGCAAAAAGAAGCAAAAAGTCAACAAAGCACATCAATTAAAGGTAATATAAACTCAATTAGCACAAATAACAATATTCACGAGCGAGTTTGTGAATTTCGACCGTAAACAACTGATAAAAGGCTACTTTGAAGAGTGCCCGGAATCAAGTAGCGCGTGATCCTAATAAAAAGTTGTGATGCAGGCCCAATTGATGAATGGTTTCGAAGTTTTGTTGAACTCTCCAACATCGGAGACCTTGGCGCAAAAGAAACGGGCAATCAGTTACCAGGTTTTTTGTGAATTTCGCGTGTGAATTTGCAAGTTCTATCACTGGAGTGTTTATCTTGGCGAACGATCAAAATGAAAACATTTAACAAACTGAGTTCGCATTTAAAAATAAACTGTTCACATAAAAGCAATTAGTGTAAAAATAGTTGCCTTTATTCAACAAAGGCTGCAAAGCAAACGAAAACTTAAATTAGGCGATAAAAACGCACGCCAATATGCTTCAAACGTGATAAGACCTAATGAAGCCAATAAAACAACAAATTTTCGGCGAAAAATAACGCAACTTTGAGTAGCTCGTTAAATTTGGAAGGAGGCTGGAATGCCGACGCAAACAAGTGCAAAGTACAGTAGCGCACAGGAGTTTCTGGCGTGAATTTAAAAATTCTTCCACGAAACATCACGTAAATTTTTAAACACCACAAATCCGAAAACACTTCCTAATTGCGGGACATGAAAAATTGATATCAAAACAAGTAAGGAATACAGTAGAACAAAGATTAACTCGCTTCAAAAAACAGCGCAATTGCTGCCAACTTTATTTTCGGGAGCGCAAAAAATCGAAACTTGGCTGCGAGTGTAAAGTTTGGAGGGTTAGTTTGAAATTCTGCCCAATGCGACAACACTGCCGCGAACACCTTGATTATCATCAATCAACACAAATTTGTTGTTCTAAAACTTCCATCCACACCGAACAGCCATAATTGTGATTGTGCAAGTTGACAAAAACATGAAACACTCGAAGCAAATCTACTTACACTTTAACAGTTTAAAACAAAGGCACTCTTCTGGTCTCGAAATTAAATTCCCCAAGTGTTTTCCAACTGTTTGCCAACATGTAACAAAGTTACAGAGGACAAAGAACATGCTTATAGACGTTATTACGAGATACAGTAACGGGAAGGAATAGAAATGCCGACAACACACGCAAAAATGCCGTGATGGCCAATTAAAGCGCGCAAAACGGAGTTGAGTGTGCAAAAAATCGGAATTTAATTTGGCCAATAAAGAGAGAAAGAAATACTTTTGAAAAACACTAATAATTGAGGCTGAATTTAGTCTAAACAATCGACGCAAACTCAATTAGTCGCTTTTCCACAAAAATTCAATTTGACTTCAATTGCAGCAAAATTTGCGAGCGAAGCCGCAACACACTCACTCAATTGACTATAATTTTGAGAAGGCCGGCGTGTTCCATAAACTAGAGGCTAACTATAAGTGAGTGCACAACGAGAAATGTAAGCTACAGATTCCAATCAAAAGTTACCGACCTGTGCAGATTTACCAAAACGGTTTCGTGGGCTACGGACGTAAGGAAGTGCCTGAAATTTAATTTAGTCAATAATCCCGCATGACCCGAACACGAATGCCACAACAAGGTACACGAATAAATAAACACGCAAAAATAGCCGTTATACTGTCTTCGGAGTCGATTTTTGAATTTCTGAGAGGAAAATGACTCGAAGTTTGTGGAATACAGAATGTGTTTAAAAGAAGCGATGACGTGACAAAAGTAAAACAAAGTAAAAAACAACACTCCTCTGATTTGAAAGACAAACGCTTACAACTCGAAGTCATTCAACTGGCTTGAATCCTTGGACCCGAATTGTCCAGAATGTCTTGTGATTAGTTTGAAAATCGTTGGCGCTGCATTCAAAATTTTGCGATGATAAAAACCAAATGAAAACAAAGTTGGAGTGCAGTGCTTATGGATGGTTAGTAATTTATTAATTTTTTAATCAGTGACTGCCGATTGAAATTTTCAAAGAGACGCCACTAATGATTATTGATTTGGCAGGACGACGTTTTTTGCACAATTAATGAGCACCAAAATAGTGCGCGCTTCAAAAACAATCATCAAAATAATTCGACAGAAACGTGAGCTCACCGAACTAGCATCATGGATGTTTTGCGAATTAAATTTAAAAACTACAATTCTGCGCCCACAAAAAACAAACAGTTCGAAGTGTGATGCGCACGCGCGAGCGTTTTGTGCATTGCAAAAGAAGGTCGGTTATGGGGAATTTGAGTGAAATTTAAAAATTCACGATGGACACTCCTTTGATCTGCGTCGAACAAACAAACCGCATCGAGAATAACCGGATGATTCAATTGTTTTTGGCGCGCAATAGGTTTAAAAGAACTCGGACATCATCAAATCAACTCAAATCAAGCACAGCTTTCAAGAAACAAACAAACGTAATTTTGCGAAAAAACAAAAAACGTTTTTGTTGAAATTGACCAAAAAGTTGGCGGAGCAATCGAAGAGCGTCCATTTTTCACTTTTGACTTCAAGCTGGATTCGAGCGCCTCCCGAAAAGGAAGCAAATTCTTTGCAGTTTAATCGCCGACGCTGGTCAAACTTTTTGAAATGGCCCGCCAGTCGAATTTTCGTCCCCACAAAATCAAATTAGAAATCGACGCTCTCTTTTATCCGCTGTTTCACAGTTGATTTTTGAGTTGAAACGAGCTTGACAGCTTGCTGGAGAACTTTGTGCAAAGATGCTTTGAAATTACTTGTTCACATCGAACATCTTCTCTCAAGCTATTGCAACTGTACAAAAACAATGTAGAAAAACAATAATTGCGCTGGATTCTTTCAACTCTTTAAACACCTGCTTTTACGTTTGTAGACATTAATTGAGTGGCCGTTTCGTCAATCAATTTCAAAAGTCAACAAAGCTTGGTTTTTAAACTTTGTCGCTGGCTTCCCATTTCGCAGAATCGCATACCGTATTCGGGGTTCATTAAAAATTTCCAACAGCTTTGCCCATCTTTTCACTCTAAAATGCCATTTTCATTTGAATTTCAAAAATTACACCCGTCTCCAGCTTGTTTATCTTGTCCGCTGAATTTTAATGGGCCGAATTCGTCGAAACGCCGCAACAAGCTTGACTGTTTCTTTGTTTTTAGGTCGATTTCAGCTGCCACTTCACAAAGTTTCAGCTGCATTCGAACGTGGCCCACGAAATTAAACTTGAGAATTCCGAAGCGACGCCCATATTGACTTGGGGCGAAAAGTGGGCGTGAAACCGCTTTTTGGAAGTTTATTGGAGACTGTAAGCGTGTGCATCTCTAATTACGTTTTTGCTTTCTCATCAAAAGATTTCGAACTTTTTCGGCTGATTTCAAGAAACTCAAAGCATCAACTTTCACAAAACTCCCCAAACACTACAAATAAGTCAACTACAATACAAACAACTGCATTTTTGCACTCGATTTGTAATGAATTGCGCTTTTAAGTCGGGATTCTGTTTATGCGAACATAAATCACGGGAATTTGTAGACCTGCTGTGTTTTGGCCAAATTTGCAGAGTTTTCGAAGACTGCGTGCTTTAAAGAGTACAATTCTATGGAAGCAATTGTTTTTTGTAATCGCAAACAATTTAAATTGGCCGACAAGGTCATCACGTGGGGATTATAGAAATTTTCGATTTTAATTGCACAAACGGATTATTATGTCCAATTGTATGCAGCAATCCCCAGAGTCATTCACGGCTTCGCGGATTAGAAACTCTTGCAGAAGTCAATTAGTGCAGAAATTGACAACGAAAAGCGTGACTGCCAAACAAAATCAAGTCTCGGTTGATCTTTTGACTCGTCGTGCAAAAGTTTGTTTTTAACTATCATCGAGTTTGAAGCTTAACGCCCTGTTGACACCCGAATTTTCATGCTTTCGAATTAAATTTTGGAATAAATTTGAAAACTTCGCGGAAAACCGGGAGTTCAAGTTTTATTGCATGGTTTTAAATAATCGGCGCTCAACTTTTGCTGATATTTTTAGAGCAGGAGTGCGTTGAAAACAAACGTGTAACGTTTTTTACGCCCCAGCATTCTTTTGCATAGGTGCACAAAACTGTTCAAACCACTTTGCAATACTGACTTCATTTGCAGACAAACAATTAGAGTGCCTTAAAGTGTTCATAAACACAAACAACGCTGCTTCGTTGACAACATTTCTTCAAATGCCAATTTCTTCGATTTCACATGTCACTAACCAAACCATGCTCTCAACCAACGGATTGCACTTTTGCTCCCTTGCGTCGTATTAATCGACGAGTCAATGAATTTGAGCGTTTTGCAGCCCAAAACACCACAAATGCCAAATCAATAATGCGCACGGGAATTTCATCCACCATTTAATGAAACTACCGTATGCGCATTCAAAATTTATAGATTGGCTTTGTCTCCTCCGCACACTAGTAATTTTGTACAAAAAGTTCAGAAATCAGCATTTCCATAAACACCTGCCGGCAGCGTGCAAAAAAGTGGAATACTGGTGAAACACTCTTCATCTTTATGTGTTATGTGATTTGTTGCTGCAAAACATCACCGGCTTCAAATTGACTTTGTTCTCGTTCGCCAATTAGAAATTCATTGCGTAATTCGACTATCCGGACAAAAAGTTTTAACCCATAGAGGATTCTAAGAATCGCGCATGCACGCCAACTGTTTCATAGCCAAAGTGCATTAAAGCTTTGAATTGGAAAACAGAAACATCAAACATACAATCCGGCAACAATAAACAAAACCACAAGACATCATTTAATGAACATAAATAATGTCGCTTCGGATTGCGAAAGCAGGAAGCAAAATCAAACTCGAAAATTGAAGCACTTGTTTTGCCAAAAACACGCGTGTTCAAGAAGTAGTTGGCCTTGCGAAAAGTTCATTTTTGGCCGCTTACCTATACAGTAACTTCGGCTACGATATGCTGAATTCTGACACTTTCCCCTTTCGGAATCATCTGCTCGCAATTTAAAATTAAACATTGCTTTTAACTTCTCACATAAATTGAAAATTCGTTCACGCGTGCGAAAACAAACGTCACACAAATAAGAATAATTCGAAAACAATTAGACACTCTTGACAACACTTCTCAAACAACTCGCTGAACTAAACGTTTTTACTAAATTTTGCTGGCCAATGCAACATTCTTGAAGCTAATGAGCTCGTTACGCGGCGAACCTAATGGCCAATCTCGGTGCGATTTATTGTTATTTCAAAAACAGTTAGTGTTTAAAGCGACAATAAAGCGGTCATTCAGTCACCGACCTATAAAACTTATTACTTCTGCGCATTTATTGTAGCAATTCAACTAAAATTACGAGGTTTTCCGCAAGTTAGAAGAAGTCTTTGTTTTGATTGGGAGCCAAAGTGGAGTTTCGCGTAAAGTTCGAAAAAGTTTGCAAATTCGCTTCCGGCGATTCAAATTCCGGCCAATTTGAAAAGAAAACAATATGATGATTCACGCCATCGGCGTCCGCCGAAATGGTCAGCATGGAAAAGTTTGGACTGCATCGAATAAAAGCGCGTGCAATGTTTCACACGGTAGAAACCTTTTATTCAAAATTTGCAAATTTTGCATTCAATAGTCTCTTAATTGCTGTGAATTATACGCACTGTGCCGTTGAAAGGTTTCGTAAAGAATGTTTGCGAGAAAAATGCCTACACAACTCGACGACGCAAATGAGTCAAGCTGAACTAATCCAAATTGCATGTATTTACTTTAAACAAACCGTATTGACATTCTGAAACACAATGAACATTAGTTATGAAGTTTTAAAAATCACGCAACGAAGACAAAGTTCCTAACAACTCGCATAATAAATAAACTCACACGACGGACACGCTAAGCAGGAGGAAACAAAGACAGCTAGCTATTAACTTGTTTATTAATAGGCAAATAAAAGTGGTTGTTTTGCGAAACTATCCGGTTGAAAACAAATTCAATTCAATAACTTCGATTCATGACTACAAGTTGGGGTACTGTATTTAATTGTCGCCAGTCATGCGGTGAAATTAAATTTTGGAAAATGATTATCCGACAAATTCCACGCAAAGACAAAAGGTCATTTTAATCAGCGGACAGTCAACAAATTTAATTGCAATAATCTCGCATAATCCAGGTGAAATTGAATAAACAAATTTGTTAGATTAGTTGTCGGGTGCGCAACGGTAGATTAGCCCGCAGCGCCGTTCAGCTGCAATTTGCCAACAACTAATGGGAACTAAACTTCAAAACTTTCCAACTACCGTACATTTATTTACTATTTTGAGAGAATTGTACTCGACCGATTTTTGAAATGCAGAAAGTGTTGCTTTGTGCTTTGCTCGTTACTATTTCGTACAAAGCGTAATGATAAACCGAATTTCAGCGGATTTGTAGCAAGTGCAAAGTTTGAAATGCTAATGTATCGTGCGATCTCTCCCTTCTGATGCTTTGTTTGGGTGTTGAGATACTAAAATACAACCCAAAATAGGTGGCAAGTCGTGCGATTTCCAAACTGATCCAATAAGTGTGACTTTGTGCTCTCGATTCGAGTTGTTACAAGAACTGGCTTTATCCGATTACCTGAACCTCGGCGCAGTACATTTTCATATACTTTGGCATTTGTGAGATGTTTGTACTGGGGGAAGAGTACAATGCAAAACTGTCTGCTGACTTTTAAACTCGAGACTACAATTTCGGAATGGACATGTGCGCAGAATGACCGTTGCTTGAGACGTCTACAATTAAAGAGTTAAACGAATTGTAGTCAAAACGTTGTCAAAGTGCGTACGGTCATTCCGAATACAACACGTGAATCTTGGGCGAATGTGCAAGCGAACATTCTGAGAAAGGAACTCGACTCAGACGGATTCAAAAACGTTGCAAAACGCCGAATGATGACAAAATCTAGGATGAGACCGAATTGAATTTTGACGTTGAGCGCACTTGAAATTTTGACAATTTAAAGTGAGCTGTCATTAAACGAATTGGTCGGAACGAGGCTCGAAGCTCAAAACAACTAATGAGTGAGGTTTGGTTGCAAGCGCGTTTTTTAATTTGATCGTATTTGCTTTGCAGTTCCCATTTTGGTTTGCCACAATTTGGAGGTTAATTGACTGCGCGAAGTAAACAAACGTGATGAACTCCTCCGTCCTATTTACATAACATGGAATCTGCGCATAGTTCGGGCCACTTGTTGCACAACTTGTGTAAGTGTTTGATTAACAAACAGTTTGGAACTGGTTTTGCTGATTTCCGAAATCAATTGCAGCATTCAGCACAATGGCCGTTACACAAGTCGGGCAATTAGACTGGAATTGTTTGCACAAACCCCGAAGTGTCTTCGAAGATGTACGGTCAGTGGGGTGCGCAGCTCAAGTTTTAGACGTAATCACGGCGAACAATGGGGCCTGGAGATTTGCAGTCGCCGAAGTTGTGGAGATGAGATTCCGCAAAATTTGCTCTTATGTTTGTTCGTTGCGAAGAGCCTATTGTTTTTGGTGGAAAAGCGGACGCCTAAGAGTTTTTACGAAACGTAGGTGCATGCGCTGGCCATCGATCTGAAGAGCAAACACGCATACTGTAAAGTTGATCGGCCATTCTTTAGTGCTTAAATCATATCCGATTTAAAGAAGAAAACAACTGTTGTTGTATCGAGGTGATTAAGCTGATAGCACCTTGCAATTTGTCAAGTTTTTCACAACTCGAAAAATCAAACGCCAAGGCCGTAAAAGCCACGCGAAAGCATCGGCTTCTATTTTTTAGAAACAGGCAGCATAATTTGCGTTATCAGTTCGAAAATTGTCAATTTTTGGAATAAACGGACAAACACGGGAAGCTAACACGAAACAAAATTGTTGGAAATGGTAGCACAATCACGAGGCCTTCAAAACGTGCTGATAAAACAATTCATCAGTTTATAATTGGCTTGGGGACCGGTGAAAGTGTTTTAAAGCGAAGCGAATATAGAAATTGTACAATTCTCTAAATTTCAAAACTCCAGCAAAAATCACGTGGCTCGGAGCGCAAAAAGTGGTCCATGGAAAATCTGGTTGCGCGTCTTCGTCCATTGCGTCGTGCAAATCTGGAGCGTCCCACTCTGCTGCGTTCGTTTTGTTTGTTTGTACGCAAAGTTTTTCGGCCGAGAGTGGACAAACAACTCAAAGTTAATCATCACGTCGCTTTGCAGTCCCGTCCTACTGGCCTCCTTCGCTGCAATTGAACTTGCTTGCTCGCGCACTACGTCACACGTCTTCTTGATTGTCCTTTGCGTCCAGACGCTATACCTGGAGTGGACATTCGGAAACAAAGCCGCAACAAAGAGTAAACTCCGCAAAACTTTGCCCAAAGCTTTCATTTGTTTGTGGTGAGTCTGCCCAGTAAGTTTTATTGTGCTGTTTGTTTGTGAAGTCCATTCGACGAATGACTTTCCGGTATAAAGCATGAATCCCACGAATTCGAAGCCAGCGAAAGTTTTTACGATCAGCAAGTTGGATGTGTTTGCTTTAGCATCCAGAAGAATTCGCTTAAAGCGTTTCCATAACCGTTTGGTAACAGAAACTCCAAAGTTTGCAAAACACCATAAACTTGTGCACTTTTAATTGACAACTTTTTGCTTATTTTCGAGTCCGTAAACGCACTCCAGCGACTGAAATTCAATCGGACGAAGAGCGTTTATCAATTTTCGATTGAATTCGCAGCGGCTTTCCACTGATTGTCAAATTGCTCAACAGAAAATCACTTAATTAATGGCCAGCGCTTCCAAGCGCTCTTATCACCAAACTGGATAAGCATTGTGACTGGATGGCTGAAACTTCCATTGAAATTTGCACAAATTTGACTTGTTTACTCGCTCACTCTCCCGAACTGATAACGTGGCTAGTTTCGAAAAAACTTTACGACTGTTTTGTGCGGCAATTAAAATTCAAGTCAATAAAACGAAAGTTGCCTTTTCACAAATCGTAAAATTCCAATGATCGATCAAAAATAGTCGAAGACGCATTGCATAGCAATTTAATTAGAACTAAGTGCGGAAGGCGTCAGTGGAACAACTTAGTTCGGAACTTGAGATTAGTTGGGGTTTTGTTGTTCCGTCAATTGAATTCCTTTTAGGTGTTAGCCGGGAACTTATCTTCCAAACTTAAACTTAAAAGTACAATGCAATCCAGAAGCAATTAAAGTGTTAAAGATCTTTGATTCTGGACTCTTATTTCGGAGAAGTACGATTGGTTGTGAATCCTAGTTTGTTTCCGACTACAATTTCAAATTTCAACAACAAAACAAGTCTAATGCGGAATCAATTTGCTTGATTGACTTTTTGCTGTTTGTTCATTGGATTACACGGTGGTAATTGTTCCCGTAAAGATTGGTTGTGTAATTAATAGGACGGTGTTGTCGCAGCAAACATTGCAATTATTAATTGCGTTAATACAATTGAACGCATTGGTTGATTGAATGCTTACGTCTGTTAATTGGTTTTAATTGTAGTAGATGAAAATGTTGCTTATGTTTAAAAGTTGACAAAACATCGCAAAACAATTGTATCGGTGCGCGCAGATGGACTTTTGTACTTTTTGCATTGTTGAAATGAGTAATAACGGTCTATATTGGACGAGATGTTTTGCGAAAACAATACTTAATGGTTGTTATTTTGAGCTACTGTAAAATCATGCACGTATGAGAAAGACTCCGAATAACCGACATTTAGACCATTCAAATTAGTTCGCATGCCGATTGCATGTTTAAAACACTGCTGGTATATGCTAGTAACAAAACAACTGAGTGCTGCGAGAACTTTGATGAAGTACGATCAGCTGTTTTTAATGTTAAAGCACTAATTAATTCCATGTGTAAGTGAAATTAATCGACTAAACGAAAACAATAAGCGCCGCACTAACTGTATGGGTGTTGAAAATAATCGGAAAATGTTGAGTCGCAAAGTAAATAGTCCGAATGAAAAGTATCAAACAACAACCGTGAGGGCGCCAAACTCGGCAGTTAGTGGACAAAAGCTGTGGATTTAATTTACGAAATGCGCTGTTGGCCTGAATCCTAATGCAACTCATACAGTAGTTAGTTATAGGCTGCGGGTGGATCAAAAGTTTTCCGGTCGGCTTAGCCACTCCAACAACAATTCCGCAAAATTGGCAAACTCCAGCACAAAAAACGTGCAACCCTGCAATTTGCACTCACAACAAAAAGTTGGATGTGCTTCAAGATGATAATCTGGCAATGTTTTAAAGTTAGTTGTTTAATATCTACAGTGCAAGTTATTTCCAGTTTGATTTTGAGTCATTTTATAAACAACTCGTCACATTTGTTGTTTTCATACTCCGCATTTGCGGTCTTCTTTGAAATTTCACACAAATTTAATAAATTTAGATGTTAAAAGCCGGTCAACGTTCGAATTTGCGTGGTTGGTTGTGCAATTTGTTTACGAAAATATCCGCTAAATCTTGTCCAACACCATAAAATTGATTAAATTCGAGATTTTGAATTTCAAAAACCGTAACGCCCAAACAGCAATCTTGTTCTTTGTTACATCAAACGTCAGCAGATTCGATGAAAGAAGTGCTTGTTTTTCTATTCTTCGAGATCCTTGTTGTTTTTGTATATTCGTTAAATAACTCCATCAAGATCTAGAATGCGCGTTTGTCCCTAACTTGATCGGCAGCGTCACCGATTGCATCCAGGTTACTTAAAATAGTGTCTACGTAACGGCGTTACGCAATGCAAGCATCACGTTTAAGTTACAGTAGTCGGAAGACTGTTGGTTAAAGAAGAGATGGCCAAAGGCGATTATTGTGCCGGGCATAAAGCACTTGTAAACTCTTCCAACCACACAGCAAGGAGAGTGATTAAACGCGCGATCGGGAATCCGATTAAACCAAATGAAAAGGTCTTCCGCGTCCTCATGCATATGGCAAACATGCCCAGCAGGCGGATACGATAGAATTAAGAAAACCAGCAATTAGGCCTTTTTTAAATTTGAACCCTCCAACAAAGTAGCTTTTGTTCTGAAGCTTGCCTAACGGCGCAAAACAAGGAGTTACGGTACTTCTTGTTTAAATGACGAATCGAGAAAGAAGTATAAATAAGATCTACAGCGATTATAAGATCCTTATGTAGGCAGTTTCACATAACTTCGCCAAATAGGACCTAACGTCAAGAAAGGGATCTATGTTCCTGATTATTTAAAGTGTTAATTGAAACAAAACAAAGATCGAAGAAATGCAACAAAAGTTGCGACTATATGAACTGCTATGAAGAGTATATGAATGCACACTATCCTTTTGTTCCCCGTGTCCAGACTACATATAAGAAACAAACTCTGCGTCCAGGTGTAGAGGAAATCCTAATCAAATGGAGTATTTAGCCCTTGGCCACCCACAACAAAAATACACGGAATGATTGAAGTGCTTTTGGAGGTAGGTGTGTACGGTAACTTGGAGAAAACCGAATTGCAATACGCTTTTGGTATTATGGGGTGGCACGGCTTCAAGGACTAAGTAGATTTTTACTCAAGAGTTTTGTTCCATTTGTTAGCGATAAGATCTCACCTACGGTATTCACTAATTGAACCAGCAATGTCTTTCGTTAAAACAACTGTGAACGCTTTGATGTTTTAAATTTGCGTGATTTCAAACAGTCTACTCGAAAAGGTCGTGCTCCGATTCGGCAAAAAGTGGCCTACAAATAAAGTACCCCAAAACGGTGTAACAAACTATCTTAGAAGTTGACGAAAAGCGACAATTTTGTGACCGTACAATTCGAGCAAAAGAATCCAAATTATGAATTTCATGTGTTGAGAAAGCAAAAGTCCAAATTTAGGAGTCTCGTGGGACAGTTTCCAATGTCAAATTAGCAGCCAGTTGACTTATATCCGGTTTTTGCACTCTGGACACGTAAAAGTTACATTTTTAATAATTTCGAGTTTTTCTGACATGTTGCGCTCGGTTCGCGCCTTCGGCTAATTAAATGCTGGCCAAAGCACATGCAACATTTCAAAAATTGCGCAATTTAAAGACTCCGTGCAGAATGCCTTGTTTTGTCGTGATTTACGTATTTGTGTCTCAAAATTTTTAAAGGAATTCCACTTTCTTCCAGATTTGACACGTTAGCTGATTCTCCGGATTGCGCGCCTCTAACCAGTTTCTTAATCAATACGATAAGTAGGATTTAATGTGTCGTCTGCGAGCAGGCCCACACAAGCATGCACTCAAATCGTTTCAAAACGGGAAGGAATTAAAATCGGGGCGGAAGTGCCAAGAAAGGGCAAATACTATTGGTCGAGCGTACGTAGTTGTGCAGATGGATCCGATTTGTAACATTGCGCGCAAAAAAAACTCCAAAAACAAAACACAAACAAATGAAACATAACATCAAAGTGCTCGGCGCTTTACGCATAATATTCAATTAATAGAATTCACAACTGTTGCATGAATTTTAATTTGCGCCTCGAATTTGCAAACCTCTCAATAATCGTTTGCAGCTTGCACAAAGCAATAAGTTTGCAAACACCGGGGCCATTAATTTGCAACGAAGAGAGCAAAGTTTTGGAATTCAATGCCGAAAACTGCTAGAATTGCAAACATGAGACAACTGAGGTTTTGCTTCGAATTTTCACACAACCTTGAGCTTTGTTGTCGTGAGCAAAATTTGTAAAAAGTGCTTTTAAAACATCTACCTCGCCGACATTGTTGCCTTTGAATGAGTTCACGAAGCTAAAACATTTTGATTAAGTACGCAACAATAAACGAATAAACGCAATAAACAATATAAATAGAACTAATTATTCACCAAAGCGACTCATTTTCTAATTAACAAAATCGGCACAAACCCGGTAAGAGTACAAAAAAGAGCTAATTATCCAAAGATTATCGTCCTCCGTGATTAGCCAAGAATTTTGTTCGCAAACTTTCCCGGCCAAGACAACAAAAACAGCCAGATAAACAATAACTCCAGTCGAGTCTAATAGAAAATATGACCAACAAGTATGACCGTGCGAAAGTTTCAAACAACGCCGTTTAATAGTCGAGTTCTAAATCGTACAGTTTCGTAAACAAGCGCTGTTTGAAAATCCGTGTGCTTTTCATTAACAATCGAAATAGGATTTCGAGCAAAGTACAAAAGGTCATTTAAAGAAGCTATTTGTAAACACAAGTTATAGTAGCCGGCCAAAACAACAAATCCGCCAAATTGGAGCTGATCTTTGAGTTTGACTAAGATTGTTGCTCTAAAACTCGTATAATTTTCGGCACGGCTACTGTATCGTATAACCTTCGAAATCATTCACGCGCGCTCTCTGTTTGCCACCACTTGCAATTAAATTGGCCGTCTTTTTGCAATTTAAAATTCACAACAGCAGCCGGAATCCCAAAACTTGGCCAGATAATCCGTAGAGGATAGTTGGAAAACCTGCCTCCATAAATAATAATCGGGAACAAACCCGTTGAATAGGCAATTCTCACGATCCCGCCGCTTAAACCGACTTTTGAAAACTCAGTTTATGAATTTGAATTATTCAAAACGTGTTGTGAAAGAGACTTTTATTGGAGACTATTATCGCGTTCTGTAAGGCAAGTAAGTGGCTAAATTAAATTCAGTAAAATTGTCTCATTAATTCATTTTCTTGGAATGCACTTGCAGTTATTGAAATTTTGATGAGGTTGCTTGTTGAAAATTTAGAGCGCAATTGGCGGCCAATTAAAAATCCTCGATTGTTGCGGAGCGCCGAATTTCTAATCAGATGCCAAAGTTGCCAAGTTCGTTGAGCGAAAGAATTTCAATTTCTAATTCATAGTTGGGAAACCGGAGAAGAGGCGTACAATTGAATTGCTTGCTGTGTGAACTTGAGCGTTATGAGGCTAGGAAACTTGTTTAAAACAAACTAGAGACGGAGACATCGAAACTCCATCAACCGCTTCATCGATTGTTGTTCCATGCGCACACAAAGGCTTTAAAGGCAAACACAAAACGGAAAATGCGATTCAAACTTTCTTTACGATGGTTTCGCATGCTAAAATTTGCTGCTTCATGAAATCAGTGTGGATGACAAAACCGTTTCCGCTTTATGGCCCTTCGCTGTTTGTCGATCATAAATGCGCGTTGAATTGTGCGGTCGGTCCAACTTGTGTTTGAATGATGCTCAAACATTTGAGAATTTGGAATTTCAAATAAACCGATAAGGTCTTCTCTTTGCATTTGAATGGAACGCTAACTCCAATCAATTAACTACTAATTCTCCAAACAGCTAATCCAGCATAATCAACAACGAGGCAAGCACACAATTGTCAATTCAATTTGACATTTGGATTTAAATCTCCAAACAAAAACAACTCCACGCAAGTAAAGTATGCAGGCCAAGTGGGTGACGATCAGGAAGTCGTTTGCACCCATAAATGCGGAGATTATTTGGCTCCAGTCAGGACAAATCTGCTAATGATAATTGGAAATTTTAATCACAAGATACAAGCGCAAACAGTCGTGATAGCGTGCGGAATTAAAGTTTTTGCTGGGATTCACTCAACTGGGCGGAAATACGGTAGGTCAACATTTTCGAGCCGGCCCTTGCAGAACTGTAGTCAAAGTGCTCCACTAAGCAGTTTATAACAGGTACACCGTTTGGGCTTTGGATTTGGAAGAGGATTTAAAAGGGGCAATTTTTGTCTAATTTTTCGAACACAATCGGGAACATGCTTAAACAGTGACAAACATCAGCACAAATCTTTGTTTTGCAAACAACTAACTAAAGTTGCCAAATTTGAACGGGCTGTTTCTAGAAACAAAAACTTCTTCAATTTTTTATTTCCGGCTAAAATATGTTTGACAAACAGTTTGACGCAGAAATGATTGTTTCTGCTAAATAGCTCAGCTTCTACGCACGCCAACTGTATCACTATCTGTGAATCTCAAAACCGCAAAACTCCTTTAAAAGTGGACCACTAACCATAGAGATGAAACTAATCTGTTTGATATGCGACCTATTTTTGGGCGGATTGCATTGTCATTCTGTTCCCGGAATATCTCCTGTTGTTGAAACTGCGACGCATTGTTTTGAGACGGCTAATTTATCTAATTTCTGAATAGCCTTTTCACGGAGTAAACAAACATCGTGAGGTAACCGATTAATTGCCAAATAATTGGATAAACACGAACGATTCTGGGATTTGTGTTCGGATTATTGCGAACATTGTTGTTGTCGATAATGAGTTTATTGGAAATAACGGAAACGGAACGTCAAACACTAGTTCATCAAAGCTTTGCATCGGCATAAAGTTTGCGGTTAATTGGAAAATCCTGACTAATTTTTTGCTTGTCACGCGAGGTTTATTGTTGCCAAATGCCATACTGTATGCTGGAGAGGTTCAATTCCACAAACATTTTAATTAATTCCTTCAACTCTTTTAAAACTGGAGTTTGTATTCTTCGCACTTGAAACGCTCGTTACAATAAAAGTTCATCAACACGCATTCTAATTGTATTTTTAAATAAAGGCAATTAAGAAACGACAACAAATCATCATCTTATGCAATAGCCAGAATGTTCCAAGTACGTTTTAAACAACGAATTTTCTTACTGTATGATCACTCCGACTGCACGCCTAATTGTAGTTCTTTGTTTGAAGACCAAATTATGTGAAACGATGGCACCTTCGCAAACAACTCTCCCAAATTAAGCGTTGTCGAGTACAATCCTAAGCACTTTTAACAGTTGCGCGTAGGCAAAGTTGAAGTTTCCCAAAATGGCCGGATTGTATTGACCAAATGTTTGGCTTTCTGTGAATCGCCCCTCCCGACGGTTCTTAGGTATTTTGTAGGCCCTTCATTCGTCTTCATTCGTCTTCATTCATCTCGATAAACAATTGCCGAATGAATATTTTAATTGCAAATGAGTGTCCAAATCTTTGTTCTTTCGGGGTGTCAGCCAAAAACGGTTAATTGTCAGTGCATGACTACGGTCTCCGCGTGCAATTAGCATTGATTTTGGCGTCGGTGCCGAAGCGGATTAAAAAACGCAAATTAATTGTGAATTATTTGCGAAAAGGCAAACAACCGCCGCAAAAAACTTCAATAATCTCCGTGGAATAAATTATTGATTGAATTGCAAGGATTATTGTATAGTTGCGCCCCTTGTTAATGGCGAGGATAACAAAAAGATTAGCAAAATTTTAGCTGACTGCACCAAAAGTGGCATTGTTTACTTTTGTGTACTGTATAATTTTCGCCGAAATGCCGAAGTAAGTGGCAGAAGTTGAGTCTCCAAAACTATAGTCGAGACACAAAAGAAGATCAAATTTGTCAGCTGATTTAGTTTGTTAGCGTGACTACTTGGCTATTTGAACCTTCTATTGAATGGGAGAGGAGAAAGAAGGTGTGTGGCAACAATTTGCTAAATGACACATCGAGTTGTTGCCATTCCAGCGACTACTTTAGGCATTCTCGTGCTTCCAGTCAATTTTCGAATTAATTGAGCAAAATTGACCGATATGCCGTCTGAAGAGGGTGTACACCGATTGTAGACTGGTTGTAGTTGGCTTGTATGGGAGTTTGTATTCTATCTGCATCATATGCCTTTTTGAGAATGTATCTACAGAATGCGTTTGCATAAAAACGTAAAATCTCAAATGACGTCTCTTTTCTAATTAAACAATCAGTTAACTAAACAACTAACTCTGCAAAAGTGTACTTTTCAAAAACTTTAATTTTGTAAGCATTCGTCGAAGTGTGAAATCTTGGAATGCAACGAGCATATCAAAGTGCAGCTCCTAATAGACGACGTCAAATGCGCGAGCAAAACACACACAAAAGACAATTAGAGCATGCAAACTGGAGGGAGTCGAACGGGGAACGTCAAGACACCGTAGGAATTTGGAATAAAATTTATTTTGCACGCGCCTAATTCGAGCCAAAACGGTAACTGACTCAAAAATGAACGTTCAATGGATTTGGAATGTTTGCTCAAACAGTAAGTTGAAAAGAGCAACAATTAGTGTGCTAAATGGTTGAATATGATGCAAAAACGGGACGACTCGAAAGTACTGTAAGCTGGAAATAAAACAGTGTTAACTTGAAAACAAGCTGGGAAGCTAATTAAAATTTCGGACCGCGGTTATGTGTTGCAATTTTTCATTCAATTCCCGCCTTAAATTGCACTCTTAAAACATAGTCATTAAATCGTCGCAATTTATTTCCATTGTTTAGTGTTTGCTTTGTTCGAGTGAAATTTGCAATGTTGGCAACTGTTCGCTTGCACGTTCTTTTTTGAATCGCAGCTATATAACTATAAAACTGCCAAAATTCGGCGAATTTAAAATCCCGATGTCTTTTCGTTTTTGAACGATCGCTTTCCGCCTGTTCAAAAAAAGCGACTTGTTGCGAAAAAATCGGCTCATGAACGGGGAGAACGGCTGGCTCGAAAAAAGCAGCCACTTCGAGATTTGATAAATTAGTAGTCGTTTTTCTGATCGGGGAATTCCGCTTAAAATTCGACTCAACTAATGAACTAACAAATGTGGAAGATTGATCGCCCGAAAAAACCAAACAAACAGTGACAAAAAGTGCTGTGAACAGAAAACAAGTGTACGCAATGGAATTCGAGTGTTTATACCTACCGTAAAGCAATTACTTGTTACAAAAAGAAACTCTATATGGCACGTAAGTTTAAATCTTAAAGAAGTTAAAGTACACTTTGCAACAAACTCCGCTCGAAGACTCCACTAGTTAACAAATTAGCGTAAAAGGTCGCTCGAATTGTTGTTGGGATGTGCTACAATTTCTGAGTTGCCATTAAAGCAGTGACATTAAAATGACAGAAATCAAAGTAATCAAGTAAACACATGCTTACTGTACCAAGCAATTAAACACACGACTAAACCCGACAACAAGAAACTCAAAATTCGTTTTCAATTGTTTTGACAGCAATTCAAAGCCATACGATAAGATGGATCACACACAGCTTTGAATTCTGTGAGGCCGAACGCTTGGAACCATCATGACTGGGAATGACAAATTTCCGAAAATTTTCGTTTAAATTTTTGCAACGCCGAAAACAATTGAACAACAGGTGTTTGTTCTTGTTACTCGCTTGCTGTCTATTGTTTTTGCCAGTGATTTTTATTGAGCATTTCGAGCAAATTGTATAATCTCCGCTTTTTGTGGCCGTTTAATGTTCGAACAAATGTGCCTCAAAACTGCCATTTGATGTTCGGATTTCAATCAGTTGACAAAAGCCCCGTCTATTACTAATCTATTAAAAGTATACGCGTCTACAAAGTCTATTTAAGAACCTCAAAACTCCCGCAAACAATACAGTAAATGCCTGCCGCCTAAAAGTACAATCCGAAAAAGGCATCCAGAAAGCGAAATTCGTAGAAACTTGAGACGCCAAAAATCAAAGCCACGCCCAACTTTCTGCGCAACTCCAGCTACTGTAAAGTTTCGATAACTTCTATCCGTAAAAACAGACAAACACTCCTCAACAATTCATCAAATCTGCTCAAGTGAGCAGATCGAATTTCCCTAACGACATTAATTATTTTGCGCTTTCGCCAAGTTTACAGCTCAAATTCCTCGTGTCGAAAAAACAGATTTTGGTGTACGGAGAAATTCAATAAGTTTGCTGCCAAATTGGCTCAATTTTATGTGTTTATCCGAATTTTACACTTTGGCCCGATTCCCATGTACAGTATAGAGTTGTGCAAATTGTGGTTCTTGAACTTTTGCACAAGGGATGCAAAACGGTCACATTACTGCTAAAATTGTTGCGTGTTTGCTGAGCAAATTGGAGGAAAGAATCAACATGCTACAAAAGTGATTTGCAACGAAGGCAATTCTGAAAATTCCGACGTATTCGCAAAAATGTAGTCAAAATATGCAAAGGCGAAAAGAGCAATCGAAATTGTGCAAAATTAATAAGGTGGGAGTCAAAAAACAAATAAACAAAAATCAAAGTCGTCGTGGCACTTTGTGTGGTCAAACAATTGATGTGATTTTAGACAAAGCCGTTTGAAATAGAATTTGGAGTTACGATTCAAAAAATGTGGCAGTGTCGAAAGTGTTTGAATGCTCTTAGACTCATTTAGTAATTGCTACAATTTTTGTTTAGCACAATTTTGTTTTGACAAGTCAAACAGCAAAAGGAAGAAACTCACAAGAGACCGTCACGTTTAAATCACGACACGATAATTAATTGGCGTCACTTGTGAAACTTGTTAATGGACGTAAAAATTTGGAAATATTGACGAAAAGTTATGCACGTTCACTTGCCATTTATTTCCAAAAAGGCCCTATTGAGCAAGTAATGTCGTGCGCAACTGAATGTTGTGCCGAAATCTATGCAAAAATGAACGAAGGTTCCCGGCAACGATGAGTCAGTAGGTGGTTGGTTAAAAGCCGTGGAAAAAGTAAAAGCAGCGCCGTTAAAATGCCGAGTTCTTGCTTCGGATCAAATTAGATTGCAATTAAACTGAATTGTTGTGTCGAACAGTTTTGACAACGATATTCGTTTCTTTTTATGTTTGACAATATGAGCTTTTTTGTACAAGGTCTTTGCGCCGAACTTCGCAAAAACCTTGGTTTTTCATTGCGCTGTTGCTGATTGGCGCGCAGCAAAAAACATCGGATGCAAAAAGTTTATTGGATTTTGGCGACAAACTTTTGGAACTGGTTCTTTCGATTAAAGTTTTTACATGCTGGACACCTAGACCTAATCTTTATCAAAACAACTTGGATTTGCAAACAACTTTTGATCGAATGCATTCACTTGCATTAAACTTGAATAATTCATCCAAGTCGCTTGTAAACTTTGCTTATTCAGGGGAAATTATGCAAAGAAGACAAACTTTGGCAAACACTTCTGCTCATTTACATTGAATTTTGATGGATGTATGGTAGCAAGTGTTGTGGGACCTTTTAAAGCCTTTAAAGAGTAACCATCTAAATCTTTCTTATTAAAAACGAAGCAACGAGAAAAATCGAGCGCGCAACCAAAATTTGAACAGACGTTATTTTGCGCGGCCATTGAGTCATTGACCATGTTGGGCCAGAAAATTCCGAAAACAGTCCCCATTTCACTTTCAAAACAACGCAACAAAGGTTAGCTACGCAGATGCAAATTCAAAAGTGAATAGCAAGTGATTGGTTAGTTTAGGCGCCATACAGTAAATTTGCTTGAAATTCCGAAAACAGCTCTAATCTTTAAAGTACGTAAATTGCAACATCTGTTGAAGACTCAAAAAGGACCAAAAACAATAGATCAGTTGCTTAGCCTTTAAGTAAATACAAACACTCAACCGCCAATTATTTCAACAAACCTACGACCAAACTTCTATAATTGTTTCATAATAAAAGCCAATTAAGTCACGTGGCGAGGATACGAGCTCTGCGCTTTAAATACTACAGATTTGGCCTATTTTGAGGCGGAAGCAAAACAACCGTGAGTCAAGAGGTGTCATTTGGAGCTAAAGAGCAAAAGTTAGTTTGTTTTCAAAATAGTCTGCGAATTAAAAGTGCAGTGTGTGTATATTTTAATAATGTCAACAGTAAAAACCGATCAAATCAAGAATGCTAATTAAATTAAATGCATCGGTTACATAAAACACAAAAAATGTCAAAATCAAACAGCCCGACAATCAAATGCCGTTTCTATTGCCAAAAAACAGCTAGTTGCTTGTGGGAAGTCGGCAATGGCATTTCACTTGAACGCGAAACGATTTGTCTCAACCGAACGCATAAAAATCATTGCGGCGCGCTGCTAAGTTTGCAGAAAATTGATTGCGCAAATCGCCGAAAACATCTGGTTGCAAAACTTGAAGTGCACAGCAAACTTTGTGGATTTAAACATTCAATTGCTAAATTCTTCGCATTATCAAAAAAGCGAAGAAGTTTATTTTGCACAAACAAAACAAGAGAACTTGCTCTTTTGCTTTTGCAATTTTCTATCACTTCTAAAATAGCCTACATGTTTGTTTTAATTTGTCTATTTTTGCGCGATGGAATTTGACTATTTTCGACTGCAAACGTGGACAATAGACCAAAGTTGCGCACTGCTTTCCTTCCAATTGTTCTTTTGTGGTCATTGAGCATACGCCGAACGGAATGATAAGCGAGAAAGGGGAAAGTACACTCAAAAAGCACGTAAAGGCACGTTCAAAGTTTACCGTATTTGTTGAGTGTTCAAATGAGATTAGGAAGTTTAGCTTATTGGCATTGAACAACCGCTACGGCATGCAAATTTGTTGGTGGCAAAAATGACACGCGACTTCATAAATAGCCAAAGTTCAATTTGCACTCGGTTTTTGTAATTTGTGCAACAATGGACTTCCTTGAGAAAAACAATGCCAAAACTTCCGCAAAGCACACTGGCCTTTGATGTGGAGTTTCGCAAATTTTTGAATTTAATCGACAAGCAAAAATGGAAGAGCACGCGCGCCAAACAATAGTCAATTAGTTTGAACGCACGTTTTGGCACAAATAATGTGTTTGAATTGAATAGCCGAATGAGCGTGCATCGAATTAAGAAAAAACTTGTTTTGGATGTCTTAATATTTCTTAATTCGTACGTGCTTTTGATAAAAACAAGTTTGTTTAAAAACACAATAATAGTTTGAAGCGTACCGAATGTTTGAAACAGAATTCATTTCCTCTCAAAAACAAGAACTTCATTAGACAAACAAACAAAAAGCAACAATTGTCGCCAAGAAAAAGTTGAACCAATTCCCTTAACGATAAAAATGGAAACGTCAAATAGAAGCGGTCGCAAACTCGAATTCAATTTAAATTCGCGAAATTAAGAATTTAATTAGAATTCCAAACAGTGAAAACAAAGGCCACATTCGCCGCGCCCATTGCCAAAAAACAGTAAGTTCTTGCGCTGTCCATTCCAAACGCCGTAATTAAGCAATACAAACGGAGCGGCTAGGCCTGAAACTTGTTTAGAAACTTGGAAGTGGTAACATTCATGACCAATTTCCAAATGTCAACAAAGCCGAGACACGAAAGTTGCGACTCACGTGTTGACCGGCTCCAAACAAAGAGCCCAATTATGAATTGGAGGCGTTTCGTAAAAACCACTCATGTCTAATGGACATTCCGTGTCAAAAGAATGACCAGTCTATGGAGATTATAATTAGCGCGTGTTTTTTGAGGATTATGCTCGTGGCAACTGTGAGGATTTGGCTCAAAATGTTGCAATTGGTTGCGTGCCAAAGGCATGAGCCATTTTAGTCTTTTGAATTGAATCTAAATCCAGCAAAGTTGACTATTTGCGTCTAATGGAATTTCAAAAGCTTTATAAGCTCTACAGTATAGTCTATACAAACAATTTAGTCAACCACGCAGTTCATATTTTTAGTACAACAACTTTCTACAATATTCCAATTAAATTTGACGCAAAGCCCTAGATCGATTTACATGCACGCAAGTTTTAAATTTTTCGCTTCACCCCGGCAAGCTCAAATTCAGCAAATCTTGTTGACCAAAACTTTGGCATTCCAATGGTGTCGAATTACTCCGCCATTATTCATAAACATGCGCGATATTTTAAAAGATTTTCGGCTGAATCGTAAATAATTAACAAGGCGGTTATGCAAACATTACAATTTCAATAAAAAATTGAAGCCCTCACAAAACAAGTTTAAAGACAAACTTTTGCACTGCAATTTAAATCAACTCAAAACTTGAAGACCGTTTGTTCGTAAACAACTGCGTTGACAAATTACGTCCGGTCATTAGAATGCGCGCTGAAAAACAAAACTTAAAAAATTGGAAGCATGTCAAGTTTCTGACATCCATTCCGCATTGTGTCATTAAAATTGCCAAAACAACTCGACTATAAGTTTGTTCTTGAAACGATTCCGAGAACGCAAATTGCGACGCGATTAAAAATGCATATTTTAGAGGCCAAAGCCGCAAAACATCTTAAAAACGTTTATAAATTCATTTTTTAATTTCAAAAATTGCCACTTGGACGTCGAATTAGAAGGATTGTTGGAAAAGGCGCCGAACAAGCAACAAACAGTACAACTTCCAATTTCAAAACTGTCAAATGTTTTTAAAACATGAAACTATAAAATCGCCGTTTTATGGTTGTTTGGAGGTTTTATAGCTAAAAATTGAGCCGAAACCCGCCCAAGTGTTTAATCAAATATTCAACAGTTGCGCGCAATCTCAGTGGGCCAATTTTGGCGAAAAAACATGCAGATTGTTCTAATATAATTTTTGTAATGGTCCCGCGAATTCAGCTGCTCTTCTGGAGACTATGAGGCTTTGACCGAGTTGTCCACCATCTGCGCAATGTGTAACGATTCATCTGTTGACTACAACGAGACCAAACGCTGTTACGAGAAAGTCGGAGAAGTATGCTATAAAGTCGTTTCAAATAGGGTCTAAAAACGTTCAAATTTAGGCAACCGAGACCGCATTGGTTGTTTTGTGCGAGAAGATGAACGTTTACAACACCAGCAAATCCGGATTGTCTCCACGCGATTTGGGTAACGTTTGCAACCGTGTCATTCAACAAAAATGGCAGAAGGAGTTTACATTGGAGTTCTCTCGTGACCGCAAATCCATGTCTCCATTCTGTATTCCGTCTTCCAGCGGCGCTGGAGCTAAAATGTAACAAAAAGTCGTTGAGTATTTGTTTAAATTTCAATTTCTAGGTTCGTGAAAGGTGCGCCAGAGGGAGTTCTCAGCCGTTGCACACACGTTCGAGTAGATGGTCAAAAAGTTCCGTTGACCAATGTGTTCAATATGGCACTGGACGCGACACTCTTCGTTGCTTAGCTTTGGGAACTATTGACAGTCCGCCATCACCAAAGAAGTGAGTGATTCAATAAGATACGGAGAACATTGTTCTTGTCTTTAGCATGAACTTGGAAGATTCGACCAAATTTGTCAACTACGAACAAGACATCACTTTCGTTGGTGTTGTCGGCATGTGAGCATTTTTGATTGTTAACATTCATTAAAACTATGTCCCAGTTCTGAAATCTCAACTCTTCTAACACACCTATCGTTCAATTATATCCATCAAAATGCCCGAAAAACAAATTAACAATAAAAGTTTATCCAACAGACAACTGACAACCTAGGTCCCACGCGGAACCATATTGGTAGTATTGGTCTGACTTCTGATAGAGTTGCGCCATGGGCTGGGAACTGGCTCAGCATGTGCGTTTTCCTTGACTTCGCCCGCTTGATAAGGCATAGGGGCCTTAAGCGTTGTGTGGCTTTTGATATGATCATACGCATTTGAAAGAATTGAACAGTTTTCCACACTCACTGCGTATTCGGGTCAACATGAGACATTTCCATTCATGGGCCAAATGTGAAGAGATGCATGCGGTTGCTAATGTTCATTCAACCTCGTGGGCGCTGCGTGCACAACTCAAAAGGGACAATATCTAATATCTTACATGCCATTCTAATACCCACCGTATCCAATGAACAAAACTGTGTTCCAAGCTCGTCCATGCGATGACGCCGACGCCATCCCATCCTGTTCTTGCATGCAATTCCGGCACCTTGTCAATGACGCAACTCCACGGCGGGACCCCCCTTTGCATCGGGGATTGGGGGACTCAACACTATCATCAACGACGGACTGCTTCACGGCTGCATTGACCCGGCATTGACTGCATTTAACTGACGAACAACAATCACTGCATATCACGGCGATGCTTTGCAATAACGATACCAGCGTCGTGTGGTAAAGTTGGGCCCCCGCGCGCCTGGTTGCGTTTGGGTTCACGCTGACGTGGGTGGCCTTCCGCCTCGGGACGCATCCACAAAACTTCACTTTTTCGGACTGCGCACGCCATTCCACCTTTGACCGCCTCTGCTTGCTTGCGGGCGCTAAAGCATGGGCCGTCCCGCCAGCTTGCATCGTCTCCACGTTGTTGCTTGGCACTGACCGCCGTCCGCGCTCGTGCGCCGGTGACCAGTTCGTTCACGCGCCTGCCTGTTCAAGGACCTTGGCACCCACCGCGGCCACCGGGTTTGTGTACGGCTCCCGTTCGTTGTTAGTGCCCTTTGCGGGGCTTCGGCGGGCTGGGTTGGACAAAACTGCTCAAATGACCGGCTAAATTTGATTGAATTAAATTTCGGAAAATGCACGCTCCACATAACACAGATACATCTATACACTCGCAATAAAGTGTACAAATTTGATTAGTCGAGTGTTTAATTGCTTGTGATGTGTATTTTAAATACTAGATTGCTCCAAAAGTAGTTCTCGCTTTTTATTGCCGTTTAAATAGTCTATGAAACTCATAAAGTGATCAACTTTTCCCTTGTTTGTTCGATTGACATAACCGTTGGCTGCATTTCTTTGACAACTGATTCTTTCAGTGATAATACATATTTTTCATCTGCGAGGACAAGGTCAAAACATTAGCTTTTGGACACTAAACATTCTGAGCTGTTCCATTCTTTATCATAGACTAACTATTGTTCTGACCGATAAAACTTTAAATAACTATTTCCAGTCGCTTTTTCTTTAACACAACTGACTTTAAACAACATCATCACCAAAAAGAAGTTCAAAACAAATCCAAAGATCGTATTAATAGATCTTTATTACTTCAACAACAACAATGAGTAAGAGAACACCGCTCAGTCAAACAAGCCGAAGCCCATGTCCTAAAAATCTTAATAAGTTGAAGAACTCTCAAATAATCACTTGCCTCGTCGGATTCCTCTTTAGGCTCATCTTTCTTCTCCTCCTTAGTGGGGGCAGCAGATTCAGGAGCAGCTAAACAAAAGTAGTTAATTAGATAAGCGTCAAAGAAATATTACCAGCACCACCTGACGAAGCAGCAGTCGGAGCCGGACCAGAAGCAATGCTGTTGGACACGTTGGTGATGAGTTCCTAAAAAGTGCAATTAGTACAACATCAATTTAAAATCTTAATCAAATTTTAAGTGTCCCCATAGAATTACACAGTAACTGCTTGTTGTTTGCAGTCACCGCTGAAGGATATAGGCGATTACTTTTGCACTATTTGGAACTGAAACACCCATCATAGAGAGTGAGTCAAATGGAAAATGTGCCAAAACTCCCATAAACTTTCAAAGAACTTACCGAGACATTGACGCCTTCCAAAGCCTTGACGTAGAGACCCGGCCAGAATGGCTCAACTTGAACGTTGGCAGCCTGCAGCAACTTGTTGACCTTGTCGACGGTGATCGGGACACTGTCGTCTTCGAGAATCAAAGCAGCGTAGATAATAGCAAGCTCTTGTTTGGATGCCATTTTGGTGTACGTTGACAAATAGTCTTAAACCTTAGGGAACAATACACTGAAAATAAGTGATTAACAAGTTCAATAACGTGAAAAGCGTGAACGACAAAAAGAGTGAATGGTAAAAAGAAAGGTGATTTGACATGTTTCTCGTGTTGATGCATTAGTCAATTTCTTTAATTTGTTATTTGATCTTTATGAAATGTTCGGTTATGACAAGTAATGTCAAAGCAGGAGCGCGCAAGTCGTCTTGGCGTTTTGTAATTTTTGTTTTGCAAAAACGACTGGCGCGCAGTTTGTATTATTGGAAAATGGACACCAACCTTACTCCTTTGTTTATGCAACAAAAAGTTGTAGAGTCCGATAACTTTAAACGATTTGCTACAAACAATGAACCGTGCATCATGGGAATTGACGAAGCTGGAAGAGGTCCAGGTTATTTAAAATTATTCGAATGTTGTTTAAACATAATTCATTATTTTAGTTCTCGGATCCATGGTTTATGCATGTGCGTTAGCTTCGATACCTCAACTGAATGATTTGAATTCTATGGGCATTGATGATTCAAAAAAGCTGAAAGCAGACAAACGTGAAGCAGTCTTGAAGAAGCTTGAAAACAGCGAATCTGTTGCTTATGCTTATCTCGAACACTCAGCTCGAAGCATTTGCTCTAATATGCTTTCATTGCGTCAACCACGAAATTTGAATGAAATATCTCATGGATCTGCCGTTACTTTAATTCAACATGCGATTGATAGTGGAATTAATGTTACTGAGGTTTATGTGGATACGGTTGGTCCAAAAGCCAAATATCAAGAATACTTGCAAAGCATGTTTCCCAAATTGAAGATTGTTGTTGAAGAAAAAGCAGACGGGCTGTTCAAAATAGTTGGTGCCGCGTCTATTGTTGCAAAAACTACCCGTGATCGTCTGCTTGATAAACATGTTTTCGACGAAATTGACATGACTAAACCTCTAAATGGATTTGGTTCCGGTTACGGAGGTGTCTTTAAAATTATGTTTCTATTTTAACTTTATTGTACTTTAGATCCTGAAACGATGACGTATTTGTCCGAATCATTCAATCCGGTTTTTGGATATTCAACTTTGGTCCGTTTTACTTGGAAGAATGTGGCCAAAGCCGTTGAAGATAATGCAGTTAAGTGTAAGTGGTAAGTGGAATTAATCAAATACTATTTACGCAAATAATCCCATTTTAAGGATAGAACCAGATTCTCCAAAAACGTTGCTTTCCTTTTTCCAGAAAGTTGGTGCTGAACCTCAAATCGAGAAACGCGGGTTTTTCAAGAACAAAAAGATTAAACATGTATCAAAGTTTTAATTTATTGCTTGTTGTTGTTTGCAGTTGTTGATTTGACAGAATAAATGATCTCATTGAAATGAACTTGTTAAAATGTGTTTTTGACACTTGTTACTTTTTAAATAGTGAACCAAAGACATATTCATTCTTTAGATGTCGTGGATAACAAAGCTAGTCTTTGTCGGCTTTATTGCATACATCGCAAAAAGTCTGCACGTTTTCTATGAACTTTTCCACTACAATCAATGTGATCGACAACTACATCCGAAACTTTGTATAAGCGTAAGCTTTAGAATTCATTCATTTTAAAGGCTTCTTATTTAGCCTTTCATTTATCCAAATCCAAACTGGCCGCCGGTACAATTACGTGTTTACATCAACAACAAGAATTCGCCTGATTGGACTCGCATGCAACACATCTTCACGAAACAAAACCTGGATTTGTCAAAAGCACTCGACCAAACAATACAATTGGAAATTCCAGCAACTGTTCGACGCAACGGAACTCTGCAAGCATATGTTTTCCTAATGAACAACGAGTTCAAAGGCGAAGACTTTGAGGACACTGAATGGCTCATAAAAGATTCACTTCCCTTGACAATTTACACTACTCCAAAAGCGGAGACATTCAATTTGATGTCAAACGAAACAACACATCAAAGCAAAAGCGTACGTCCAGTAACTCATCTACGCTCCATTCTTCCAATCAATGTCATGACCGAATCTTTGATTCTGAATCGCGCTGACTTGCCCGACGAAATTCGACATTATATTTATTTGGTCAATGAAGGAAGTTCGCGCAGTTCTTATTTGCCATTTATGGACCTGGACGACATGAGGATCCGAGAAAAAGATTTAGTTGAAGTAAGTTTTACTTTGAGTTTAAATGGCAATTACATTCCATTAAATTTAGATCAAGCGTGACACAGAAGCCTTAAACTTAACTATCTCGTATTTGCCTATTTCTTGGGGACGTTTCCGCTTGTCTGCAACAATGAAGTTGACTTTCAGTCAATTTATGTCACTTGGCTTCTCAAACAAAGACATCGACGACATGAAAAGCATTTTCGCGGAAACAAACTTCTATTTTCTTGCACTAACTGTTGTTGTCGCTACTGTCCACATGTTCTTCGACTACTTGACATTCAAGAACGACATCAAATTTTGGCGCGGTCGGAAAACAATGGTTGGAATATCGACTAAAACTCTGCTATGGCGATGCTTTTCTGACACTGTCATCTTCTTCTACTTATTAGACGAGAAAACAAGTTATCTAGTCTTGGTGCCATCTGGAATTTGCGCGTTGATTGAGTTTTGGAAGTTGCAGAAGGCCTTAAAAGTTTGTGTTGCATTTCAAAATCTTCTCCAACATGTCTAATTTAGGTTAGCGTAAAGTTTGAAGGATGGAAACCAAAAGTGAGTTATGGCGACTTTAGCGACCAAGAAAAGGAATCAGGCTCATTTGATATGGAAGGAATGCGCTACTTGACTTACTTGCTCATCCCGTTATGCATTGGCGGTGCAATTTACAAGTAGGTTCAACTTTTGAAAGCATTTTACACTTTTGTCTTTTTAGTTTAATTTATGTTCCGCAAAGAAGTTGGATTAGTTGGTGTATCAAATGCTTGGCCAATTGCTGTTATGCTTTCGGATTTCTTTTCATGTAAGTTTCTAGAGTCCAATCTTTTAACATCCCAGCATTTTTTATTCAGGCTGCCACAACTGTTCCTCAACTACAAGTTAAAAAGCGTTTCTGGCATTTCTTGGCGAGCATTTACATACAAAGTAAGTTCCTTTTATTGGTTTCAATATTAAAGCATCATTTTCAGGCATTCAACACTTTCATTGACGACGTGTTCAGTTTCATTATAACTATGCCCACAACGCATCGACTGGCTTGTTTCCGCGACGATGTAGTGTTCTTTATCTATCTATATCAACGCTACCTTTACCCAGTTGACAAAACAAGGGTCAACGAGTTCGGAGAAACTTTCGACGACGATGAACAAAAAGAAAAGAAAGAACAATAAATAGCCACTAAGTATTTATTACTATTTATTCGCTTGTCTCACTGCGATACTGTATGCTCATGACAGCTGCATTTTGTATTAATTTATGTTCTCTAATAAACAGTATTGTTGCCAAATCGTACAAACCTCACAAAAACAATTGGCGCCAAATTTAATGGCAAAGCGTAATGCGTCTGGCGCCTCTTTTGTTCAACTCAAGAATTTAAAACAATAGTTTGCAGGCATAAACTTTACGGCTATTCCAACCTGTACAACTTTCTCCAATTGGACAATAGTCACGGAAATGCGCCTCGACAAAAATCAGCATGCATCTTGTACGGAGTTATAACAAACAGTGACATTTACAGTTGAGAAACATGCCCAAGCAGCTTTTATCAAACGGCCAACTTTTCCACGAGCAGAAGATGCGTTGGCTCCACAGCTACCCGATTTGGAAACATCGTGCATTGTGATTAGTCATTGGCTATTATTCCTGTACTTCGGTGGACAACGGCGGGCGGCAATTTGCTTTGTTCGTCTTCACAAATGTCCGGTGTTTCGGACTGTTTCATTCAATCGGCGCTTACTGAATGGATCACAGCCAACGGGACGGTACAACACCTATCAGCGTCGGTGCACAGTTTTTGATTTAAATTTTGGCAGTTTCAATTTTCAGTTTTGTATATTCTGGTGACTGTCTACAACTTCGACCGCTCTCCATGTTGGCAAAAACGGTCGCTTGGTTGGCCCTGTGCCTATGTGTATGCAATGCCGAGCGTATCCGTATTCTAAATTTGGACGACGATATCCAAAATGATCCGGTTGCACGAAGTGCCTTGAAATCGAAGATCCGCTCATTGACTTTGAAATCAAGTGTAAGTTTTATTCGTTGCATTTCATGTTTCATTTGAAAAATGCAGATTGAACGTGGCAGCCACTCCAATTCCGATCAGAAATCAGTTCAAAAGCCACTTACAACAAGCTCCATCATCGCTGTTAGTGATTCTACTTCAACAACTACTGACAAGTACAGTGACACACCAGTAACACCAGTAACGCGAGTAACACCAGTAACACGTATAGTTCCTCCTGTGAAACCGATTGGAGATTGTTTCCGTCTTGTTGTAAGTACAAGTATATTCATTAAAACAAGTAGAATTTAATTTCTAGCCGTGTACTTGCAATCAAACAATTTTGCCAACAACTCCTACTCCCTTATGCGCAGCCTCCACAGCCGTGTGGCCAATATCCTATTCCTCCAGGCTCAGGTGCTCCAATTCCACGTCTTCCTCCGGGCAGTCAAGGAGGGCAATCATCTGCTGGGTAATTTAATAAACTTGCCAAAACTCACAAATTATGTTCTAGCTGCTGCGGTGCTGCCGTTTCATTGCCTTGCTATGTTTGTCCGTGCCTTTCTCAATGCTCAATTGTTCCTGCATCTGGTTGTCCGTGCCAAGTTGATCAAAGCGTCGAGTTCCAATGCCGTAAGTTTTCAATCAACTCAAACAATTTAAACAATTTAATTTAAGCGTTTACTCAACCTCAAGGAGTTCCGTTTGCTGATTTAGCTGCATGGTTTGATCAAGGCTATCGCTTGTTTGAGACTTTGCGCGCAGTTCCGGACTGTGCTTATCCACCCGCAGGCATTCCAATTTATCCACCTGCTCAATGGCCAGGATCCGGCTCTCCATTTTCACCAGTCTCGCCATTCTTTGGCCAAGCTAAAACCGAACAATCCTCTCAACAAAATCAAGGAGAACAACAAAACTCTCAATCAAATCCATTGTTCCGTCAATTGCGTCAAAGACCGTTTCCTCAACAACGTGCTGGCGGCTATCCTGGTCAAAACTATCCTCAATCTTCTATTCCTGGATATCCACAAGGCCCTTTTCCGCCCCAACCTTATGCTTTGCCTCAAAATGGCAGTTATCCGCCCCACTATCCATATGCAACTAGCAACCCGACTACCACAACAACTGAAGAAAGTACATCTTCCAGTGTTGTTTATGTCCTGTCCTCATCAGCTGTCTTTCTCTCCTTGGCAGGCTTGTTGAGCACCGCCCTCTTGATCAAATAATCAACCTTCACACTCAATCATCATATTTGTGATTATTGTTGTTGCGCTTAATTTATGAGTAGAGTAGCCAACAAATCGCTTCTAATAATCAATCCTTTGCAATCCTTTGCAATCATTACACTCAATTGTGATAGTGTTTATTTTGTCGTAATAAATATGTTTTAACAAAAGAACGATTCAAATTTTGAAGCCGTTTATCCTCGAGGCGTTTGTGAGCATGATGCAAATGCAACTGGTTATTACACATCCACAAATTGCGTTAAAGGCAATTAAAACAAACGGTATATAAGATGGAGGCTGAAAGCTTTGAACATAATTGTTGCACAACAAAGCTTCTTACCTCTTCAAATTCTATTTCGTCGTTCGGAGACGGGAATTCTGTGTTGTACAGATGTTCCACTCTGTCGGGATTGACGGAAAGAAAACGCTCTCTGTGGACGACCCACTCACAGACTATAAAGACGGTGATTGTAATGAAGCCGCCCATTGCAAGCATCTGTTGCGCCCATCTTCCGTAAACGCTAAGACTAGTTTTTGGCAATCCGACTCCAATGAAACAGACCGAACCTGTGAGTTATTTGTAGACTTTTCTTTAAGATTTAAAACTCACATCCGCCAAGCCAAAAAGAATATCCAACAAAAATGTGAAAGAAGTTCCAGCACATTCGTCGATTTGAAGTAACTTTTGGAACGCGCAAACTAATCAGCATTAACAGACAAATTGTAGCAAACAGGCCAGTTCCAATCAGTGCATGAAGTTGTCGTAAAAACGCCTGGAAGTAGATGTTTAGATCTTGTTTGATCACCTTTTTTGTCTTACCACACTTTCGCATTTGACTGAGCACCTCAACAGACGAAAATTTGCTTGGTAGTAAATGCAAATAAAAGCAACTAGAATGCAGCAAAATGCAAGAACACTGCAGATTATGTGAACATGGTACCAAACATAGATTCCCCAAATTCGATACAAGTGTGGTTTGCCGAAGCGGACTGTTAATGCTGCAGTTGGAATTAATGCAAAAAAGGACAGAATCATTAAAGTGGCATGGGCAATCGTTAACTTTTGTTTGGCGTTTTGGGAAAAGTCGCTTTGATGCATCTTTGTAATCCACTCGTGCCCATCGGATCTCCCACATCCAGTTGAACAGAACGAAATTGTTTCAGAACTTATAAATGGAAACAACAAGCCATCTGCTACGGAATGAGGGTGGATTTGGTAGGCTGAAAGTTATAAAGAGGTTTAATACTAATAGTTTCTAAAACTAACTGTACGAATCGGCACTTCCTCGCGCAAACATTGTAAACACTTCCAGTGTCGGTTGACTCAAATTAAAAATGTGCTGTCTCTCGTTTCCTGGTGACAATAAGTCCAGGCCACTGAACACCCATGTAAATTCACAGTTCATTCTGTCGTTTACTAGAGAAAGTTTCGGGTTTGCAATCATTAGCTCGGTTACTTCGTTCATTCGTTCACTAAAAAGATCACACGTCAAATTAAATTAAATGTTGTTTTACCTGGAATACATGTCATTCCAATTGATAAACACAGTTCCTTGTCCAGTGCTGTTAACGGCGCAAACGAAGACAGTGTCATCTCCCATCATAGAATCCAACGAAAATCCAACAGCTCCATATATACTTTTGTTCAAAATGTAACTGTCAAGCAAGTCGTTCACATAGGTTATAAGTGAGAACTGAATTCCTGATGGGCTGACGATCCAAGAAACAATGCCTGAATTTGAAAGTATTGACAGTATCAATTTAAACTATTCTACCCATGCAGTCAGGTCCCGTTGTTTGTTCGCAGCCTGGCGGCATTAACCAGCAACCTTGTCCAATTCCGCAATTGGTCAGACGAGCTTAATTATGAATTAACGTCTATAGCGCATAACTAAACTTACAACTCATTGAATCAGCGTTAACTTGGAGTGCAAAAACAAGAATAGATAATTGAACGCGCATTGTTTGCAGCCTTATTTAGAACTCCTATTGATTAAGCAACAGAACTTTAGCAGCTTTAATTAAACTAGCATAACCTCTCTCGGCAGCAATAAACAACTGTCCGTCTCCTTGGCAATTAATTTTCAAAATTTTGTAGTTTTCTTGAATGCGCCGAAGTTTTGTATTTGCGGCTTATGAAGCTGTCCATTTTTGTTTAGCCTTCAATCGTTTGATCTTTGAGGCAAATTTTCGAGAAATTTATGTACATCAATATAATAAATACACGTAATGAGTGGAATAAATTAAATGAATCTTTAACTCGCTGAAGTTGATCGGCTGGCTGTGGACGAGTCGGTTTGTCTGCTTTCCCGACTTTGATGACTCCAAGTCGATAACTCGCATTTTAAAAGTACAGTAAACTGGCTTGTGATCTGAGACGGTTAAATCCCAAACGCAATCATATCTAACCGGGTACAAATCCTTTTCGTTGCGTGACCAATAAAGAACTCGGTCCTAAAAGTTGTAGAGTTTTTACACGAATTATGTACTCAATAACTTACAGTGTATGAAGGTATTCTGTTCACGACGTATTGATTGGTGTTTGTGTAGAACTTGTGTGTTGGCGGAAAGCAAATCCGTCCCTCCTTGAAGTTTTCGAAAATGAACCCTGAACGTTTTTGTCAATTAAAAATTAATGAACTCGAAAGCAACCTTTGTTCTTTTCGTTTGTCAGTTCGTCATGTTCAATTAGACTATCAAAGTCGAGATTGTGTTTGAAGAGGCGATTTTCCAACTGTTTGTTGATTATTTGAATTGCATCGACGTGACAAATCCGGAAGTTGAGGTCGCCAAACCAAAAGATATTTGCAGCCTTTTTGATCGGCACATTGTTTGGGTCTGCAGATTTGTTCCGCCTCAGCATCTCAAAGTCAAAGCAACGTGAAAGTTTATGATAGTCCGAAACACGTCTCTTTAACTTCCCATCTAAAGCAATAGAAACGTCACTTGGAAATACAGTAAAGGCTACTTACGAGTTAAATGACACGCAATAAAGACGCAGGTTCTTTGCAATAACCGGAAGCAAATGCCAATTGCTCCTTTTGTTCGGAACGGAGATGCCAGTCGTTTGGTTGCAACGAAATTGGTATTCGGGATCTGAACAATTTAAAGAACTATTTGAAGACTGTTATCAAAAAAGCTTACATGATGCATATAAGCTCAACTTCTTGCGAATGAAAATCAAGACCATTTGTGACCACTTTTCTAACCCAACAATAAACGCGATGAGTGTCCTTTAGTGCCTTTTCAACGACGGCAACCATGTCCGAATGAAAATATCTAAAAATAGACGTTTAAATGCGTTCAAAACACTTGAAGTTCTTACACAGTCGACGCCGGAAGCTCTTGTAGTGCGATAGAAATCACATCAGGGCGTGTACGTGGCTCCATTTTTTGGAACATGTCGGAAAGCATCTCAAGACTTCGAACCGACTGAAAACACAAGTGTTTAAGTTGGGATTCCCTCGCAAAACATCAAAGAATCTTGAACCCTCCTTACCTTGGAATTTATGTTCCACGTAAAACACATTATTTGTATGTGTTCGTCGTCAACCATTTCGGCCAACTCTTGTCTTTGCGGCAACAATACTCCACCAGGACCAACAACGTTAGGCCTGAAAAATATGCAGTCCGGCATTGTTCAATGAGTAAAGTCAGACAGACAAACTAGTTCTTTAGACGGTAAGTGTTTAAAACAAGCTCACAAATATTAAGTCGATTGGAAGAGCAACCGCCAACAAAAAAGATTATCGTGAGCTTAATCCAAACATCCCCCTCGCCAAGCCCCAAACATTCCGCAATTTCGAAAAGCCTACTTTTTGCGCTTTTTGGCTGATTTACACCCGCAAGCGATTGGCATGTTCTCGACAACACTGAACAACACAACACCGAGCTACTGAACACAACTAACCGCTTATGTAAATCTCTTTGGAATTCTTCTTGTGAAAATTGGCTGTGACAGTCTGCCTTTGACGAACCTGAAAATGGGTAGAATGAGGGTGTGATTAACGCACAACACGTAAGTTTATTCAAACATTGAAACGCGCGCCGGGTCAAAAGATCAACTGTGGATTTGTTAACGTTTTGCAATAAATTAACTCCAAACAACACAAAAATTGAATGATATGCAAAGCAGCTTGAGCAGACACAATAACTGCGCAAATGCTAATTTATACTTAAAATTAGATGATACTTGTTTGAATTAAAGCAATTAATAAAACACTTGCTGATCTATGTGTGGCGTCAAAAGCGGGCCAATGAATCAGCGAACTGACGTTATGTTGAAACACGCCAGTTACTCATTAAGAAGCAAAAATTGACGCAATTTTAATACAGAAGCAGTTCGAACGCCCCTTAAAATTATGAATGTTTGATCTCCGGGATTGTCAAAGAACGCAAAAGATTTGCACTCAACCCTCCCCAATCTGTCTCGGCTCTCAAGTGTCCCCTGATCGGCAAACAATAAAGACCGAAAGTTGAAACGTTTTTGACTGAGACGTTCATTTCAACGAAATTGATACTGCCCTTGGGGACTTGTGTAAAAACGACTGGCATTGCGTTCAATTACTCGTTTACGTCATTTAAATGTAAAACCAGGGATATCGGATAGCCACCGCAGACTGGTCAAAACGGACCAAAATGAGTCACATAGTGGTTTTTCAAGCGAACAACAACTAAACTACAGTTCTAAAAGGCTTAACGTTTTTGGGGAAAAGTGGAGCTAACAATTTGGAGATGTTTACGAGTGAAAATGAATCGAAAACAACAACTAAAATGTGGCTAAGCGCGCCGATCAAAAATCATAAGAGTGTGTTTACAAACAAATCCATAAAAACCCACGTCGGCTTAGTACACTCAACCGCGATTCACTGCGCGCTGGCTGTTCCTGCTCTTCCATTATTTCAATGAGTCGTTTGTATTTGAACATACAGTTAGCAGAATTTGGTCAACATCGATTGCCGGTCAATTCGGATAAAAGCATTTGCGTTGACCTAAAAACGTTCGGAATTTCAACTCGGATTTAAAAACACCAGCATTCACGAAAAGCAATTAATTAATTAAATTATTGGAACATAATAATTGTTTTAAAATCACACTTCCGAATAAGGTGCTTGAATTTATAAAGTAAAAATGTAAAATAGCAACTCGGCGCATGTCGCAAATTTGAGTGCAAACTGGCATAAGAATGAATGCATTGCCATGGCTACAGCTTAAAGGTGAAGAGGAACAGAAATTCAAACAGCTAGGAGCTGCTTTCGAGTCAAATAAATTTTGTATGCAAAGACATTTCACTAACAGAAAACTAATTAATTTGAGCCACTGTGCATCAATGATCAACAAAACTCTGAACAACACTTACTTATAACTATTTATTAACTTAAAGCTAACATCTCAAATGAAATAATCCCTTCATAAAGAACTACTAAATTAGGCAAGCTTGTTCTCAATTAATCATATTGAGAATAGTACAAATGTAAGCGTTGTTCTGTGCCTTCTCCACATAGCTGTCGACTATAGACGAGGTAACGGTCTCTAAAACAACAACATAAATACATTAATACGTTTAGAAACTTACGCTCCCACCAACCAGGAATGAAGAAATCCACCTTGTCGCAGAAGAATCGGAGAACGATAGCCATCGCCACACGGGCCAAATTCACCAGATTCGTAGACCGGGGGGTCGTAAACATGACCAGAGTTGTGCGATCCAAAAGTAGTCTTGTTCAACTGCTCAGCCGAGAACATGTAGATCGGAATACCAACGGCACGAAAGGCTTGAGTTCCAACAGGCAACTTCTCCTTCAAGCCCAAGATTTTAGGGTCGACCAAGGCAAGCGGAATGAAGTCGTTCGGATAGAGTCCGTCGAAAGTGTGGCGATAGGCGAGCATGTCTGAAATCAGTTTATTAATAACTAGAAAGTAAAGTAAGAAACTTACTTATGCGATTCTGAATGGCAACCTTCAAAACACGCATCGGAAACTCAAAGTATGAGCTCTTGAACGGGGCCAAATTGATGACTTTCGATTCAAAGTTACTGGCCAACGAAACCATTCCACAGTTAATCTTGAAGTAGACCACATCTAAACAACAATATTAAATGTTGATGTTAAACGCTGCATTTTCTCACCAGGAGCCCCCATCATCAACTCGATCGGCGAAATGGCGCACTTGTTCAAGACATTCATCAACATCGGGCACAAGTAGTTCATCTGGCGGAAAATCCAGTAACCTTCCGGATTCTCTAAACACACAAAAGCATTAACATTGATTGTTTAATTTGAATATAACTTACGCAACAAGTCCTTCGATTCAGTCGGTTTCTCGCTTGTCAACAAGCACAACAACGAATTAGCAAATTCCTGGGCCTAAACATCATACAATTATTGTTGCAGTGTAGCAATAGCAACTTACAAAACAGTTGACCTTGAAGCGCGGGACCGTGTAAATCAACGATCGAACGAAGTAATCACTAACTTCTTTGACTTCCGAATGCATAGTCATTCAGGCAGGTTCTTAGTTTAACTGCAAATAGAACAAATAAGGAGTGCAATGAACAGAAAATGTTTTTGAAAACAAGAAGAGTGTTGAAAATTACATAATTTGAATCTAACTCGTAGCTTTAACTTCAAACTTTTGAATTCAAGCATTGCTCTAATCAAATAAAAGTTACAAAGTCAAATAAAAACATTAAACAAGATAAAGATATATGGCATTTATTTGTTCCAAATATGGGATAACAATTAACGACCTAATTTCTTTGTGCTTCTTTAGGCTTTTCACCTGAGTCTATAGTTTTCAGGACATCTTCTTTTGACGTAATGTGGAGTTTCTTGCTTTGTTCTTCAATTAGCTTGTCCACATCAACTCCCATTTCCTTGAAACGCTTTAATCGTTCGGCCAACGGCAACATCTTTGGATCGGTCGGAACTTTCAGCTTTTTGTTCAACTTGTCTTCATGCGCCAAAATAGTATCAACTTGATCTGACCACATATAACCACTGGGAGAGCCGATAAGCTGATGTCTGAGACGTCCTTTTGCTAGTCGGTCCAATCGTTCAAATTCGACTTCATCTAATTCTGGCAAATCTCGACGGATTGTTGATGTCACTAACGGTTGATCCTCGTCGTTAACTGCAGCCTTTTCACTAATTCTGCCTTTTACGTAGAAAAGCTCTCCTTTATCGTCTTCAACAAATACATTGCCTGAAATTTAGAAATGTCAAAAATAAACTTTAAAATGGAGTACCTTTTGCATCAATCAATGTTCGATCATCACGTAACAATCTTTCTTCTTCTTCCATTTCTTCAAGCGCTTTCTCGTAATCCAATCCAGTAATATTAAGATCGGGCAATTCGGATTCCAATATTAAAGCACTTTTGCATAAATCCAATTGATTTTTCATGCCGCCAAGTCGAAGTTCTTTCAATCCAGTTAAGGAGCGAAGACCCATCAAGCCTTTTCCAGAGATTCTTGTGCAGTTAGTTACATCCAAAAACTCCAAATTTGGCCCAAATATTCCGCCAATTCGACTTAATGACCAATCATCACTGAAACAATCGAACTAGTACTAAAATGCATCTTTAAAATACTTACATATATGGACAATCTGACAAACGCAACAAACGCAAGTGATTCAAATCGTAAAGATTGTCGAAAGCTTAAGTTAACAAAATTAAAATAGACAAATCTTTTAAATTCTACCTTCAAACATAAATTCAGTTCCAGATGCATCGATTGCTTCAAGGTACATTCCCTCCACTTTGCGTTTGGGCAATTCCTTAGCTCCACGTCTTGTGTACCAAGTGTCATCGCCGACAAACTTGACAGAAGCTTCACGACGTACCAGAAAATGCGCAGCTGCAAGATCTGCACCCAAAAACAAAAATCGTTCAGCGACGAAACGTTGATCATACTGCAAAACTTGAAACTCTTCATAACGTTTTACGCGTTTTTTGTGGTCGAAACTATGATCCATCTAAATTTAACAAAATATTAGTCGTAACTAACAGATGCCTTACATAACGAAGTTGAGTATGATCTGTCATAAGTTCCATTGGCATTGCACCGAAGTCACGGCGAGTTTGATCGGCAAGTGCTTTCTTTGGCAATACTAAAATTTAGGTGAATAGAGGGCGTCTATTTGCAATTCTTACCGTCTGATTTTTTCTCCGGTGTCAAATACAAATCGTCGGTTGGTCGAAAAGCATGTTGTACTGTGTATTCTTCATCTTTCTCTTTCTTGACATCTCGCTCCAAATCTTGCCAACGCTTGAAATAAGGCCACCAAACAAGACGAAATAATTTGCGGTTTGCCGGCGATGTATGAAAACTTCTTCTAGTTATCATCATTGCACCGACTAAAATTGATTGAAGTTGTTAAAGTTGATTATTTAAAAGAGCAAATAAGAAATTGACAAAAACAAGTCAAATGAATTGAACACAATTAGTTTGAAATAGTTTATTATAAAAATCTTCAACAAGTTGATAACAGAACCCGAATTACTTTTTAACAATTTGAACAACGTCCTCATGATGCAACTTGTGCCTCAGTCCAACTCGCTGGGGTGAAAATTTTGTGCTTGTACCCCACACAATTGCGTAACGAAACTGTGATGCAAGTGTTCGATGCAAGGCGTGGCACGCACTCTCGATAGTCGAATCTCCTCGCAATATAATTCCATCTTCTGGTCCCAAATCCGGAGCGTTTCCTGCAACAATTAAATCACTAATACAGACTATGCTTTTTACAAACCTGGCTTTTTGGTGTAAATTCGAATCAGAGCCAGGTAGTCCCAAATTCTTCGAATCAAGAAATTCATATTCAGATTGAACTCGCAACTGATAACAACTGTGTGTGGTTGCCGTGCAATTCGATCCAATTCATCAATGGTAATCTGATCAATCTTGTTGTAAACGTAAAGACACTTAGGTGTAGATTCTGTTGCCTTGAATAACATCAATGAGCTCGTCAACAGTGCAATCATCCCGAAACACAATATCAGCGTTGAAGATTTTGTATTCGTGAAGAATGTTAACAATCATTTTCTCGTCGCAGTGAGTTAACAATGCCGTTCTGGTGAATTTGATGCCTCCAGTTGCTTTCCGTTTGAAATAAATACCCGGCTTCTTTTTGTTCAGTCGGATGCCGACTTCTTCTAATTCGTGTTCCAGAAGTTCACGCTAAAAACATTAATTAGTTGAGTTAATTTAAAAAGAACCAACCTGTTTGTCTCCTTTTGTTGCATCGAGCATCTGCAAGCAATTTTCATTATTTTTTAAAGATCACTCTCTACTCACCATAAGTATAACATCAGCTGTCTGAAATAAAAAGAGTCAAACATATATTTCAATAAAATCGACTCACTTTAGCCACTGCAATAACTTGACGGCCACGACCTTTTCCTTGTGATGCTCCCTCAATAATTCCAGGGCAAATCAAGAAGTTGAATTTTAGCACCTTCGTATTCGATAACACCCGGGATGCATGTTAATGTGGTAAATTCGTCTAAAACATTATTTGTTATAGTTACTTAATGATTGAAACACTCTAAAACATACACGAAGCAGCAACACTCTCGGTTTTTGTGACAGATGAAAGGAAAGTTGATTTGCCGACAGAAGGGAATCCGACCTAAATTTCAAATGTAAAAACGTGTAAATCTTTAAAACTTACCATTGCAACACGAGCATCTCCAGATTTAGTTACATCAAATCCTTCTCCTTTGCCTGCACCGGCGCCGGTTGTTGGTTCCAATAACTGATGTCTGTATTTGGCAAGTTTGGCTTTCAAAAGTCCGAGATGGTATTCAGTTGCCTTGTTCTAAAAGTCAAAGGTTACGCGTAAATAGACACAAGTCGAACTATGTTACTTACCTTTTGCGTTCTAGCGATCTCCGCCTCAACTTCCTTGATTTTTTCAACTATGCCCATCTTTTTATAAACTAAATGAAAACAGATCAGCGATTGGCCTGTAAAACTGCAGAAGTATAGAGTTGGGAAACAGCTGTCTCAAAATGCGTCAGAACTTCCTTTATGTTTTTGAGTTCAACATTCGAATTACTAATAGAACTGTCACAGGAACATTCCCATAGAATTATTCTCGACCTCGAGAATATTCCCATTTTCTCAGAAAATGCCTTTTAAAACTCTCCAGTTTGAATTAGTTTATTGCATTTATGTACACGATATACAAACAAAATTACTTGTTCCAACTGTCAGTTAAATTTTTGAAATAAATGTTCGTTTCGTCGGTGCAATTAATTGGAACTAGGGAGTTTCCGTTTAAGTCGCGGATTTGAGGTCTCTTTTCAACTGGCCGGACTTCTGCGGAGGTAACTCGTAACTTGCCCAACGAACGTAAGATAATCATGGAGTTCTTTTGTAGTTTTTGATGGCTGCTTATTGCCAACCAAGGAAACACGATTGTATACGAGGCTACGACGATATCAAAGCTTTGACCGCAGAACTGCCCTAAAATTTTGAATAATTAATTAAACAAGCACGTCACTTCTGTTTTCGATCTTTAAGTTGATTAAAATAGAATGCTGTACGTTTTGGGCAAATTAGATTAAATGTTTGAGAGTAAGTTGATTAACTATTGTGCGTTTGGACTTACAAATAATGTCAAATCCATCAAGCGTGTAGGTAAAACGTGCAATGACACGAAACAAAAACAGTAAGAGAAATATAGCCAAGCAGGAAACAATCAAAAAGCCAATGATTAGCGGAAGTAGCAACCGTGTCGACCGCACATTTTCGACTATTTGAAACCTTGTACTCAGCCAATAACTTCTGCTGGACTCATTGTTTTCTTCGTAGCGTCTTTTGTTCATCCGGAGGAGATACATAAACACCTAAAAATAGAAGTGTTTAATCTTCTCAACGTTGTAACTTACAATGATTGAAAGGAAGTCTGTAACGAGCACAAATATCATGAGTGCGTTTATTATGTCTTTGTCGAGATATTCCCTCAAACACGGAGTCGCTGCTTCAAATTTCATGGATGCGTTGTCTTGATTCCATTTGAGCAGTACAATGCCGACAATGTATTGAAACATAAGAAGCAAACAGCTAAGCCAAACACAAGTGTTTCTTTCGTAGACTTTCACATAAGCTGTCGCAACAATCCGCTCAATAACCAGAATCAGCATGTCAAATGCGGAGAAGTAGATGGCGCCGTCGTGCAAGATTTTTCCAAATCTGCACCACGGAACTGTATCGACTCTGTAGCCGACATAATAACTGACAACCATCGGCAGGACTATTATGTAACGCGAAATTGACAGAAGCATAAATGTACTTGTAAAGTTACAAAGCAGCAAAATCAAGTTCTAAACAAGATTTTATGCTAAAAACTGCCCGTTAAGCACTTACCGGATGAAAGCACTTTGCTCGTCTCAATGTCGTTAAAAACAACACAGAACTGGCATTTCCAATCAATAACAACACAATTTCGAACAAATAAGCTATGATGTTCGGCAGCTTAGGATCACGAAGACGATGCTTGTCCACCAACTCGCTAAGCAGAATTGAAAAATTCCCAAACAGAATCAAAGAATCCTTTCCTTCCATTTTGAATTAAAACCTAGAGATTGAAATCTGGAAGTAAAACAGGGAGCGACAATCTGGATGTTAACTGTTTTGGCAATTCAATTAAATTTTGGCCAACCGGACTCGAGCTGTTTTCACAAAAGCACCTGTCACTTCTTCGAAGAAATTCTTTGGTCGATTCAACTACACGAAATCTTCGCTAATTAAACATTAAACGAGATCGTAAGCTTGCAAAGTCAAAGTTTATTTCCGTGCAATAAAAACAACTCAATAATGCTTTTAAAATCAATCAAATCAAAAACTACAGTAATCCGGAGAATAAATGTGGTTGATATTTGATAAGACACCTGTATTCTGTCATCTTTGTCTACTCAAATGTCATACGGAAATTAAATAATTTGAACACACAAGTAGTTAAAGTTGTTCGGCAGTTTTCACCTGATGCTCACGTTTCAAATGGAATTTTTTGTTAGGTTTTGTGATACTAATTCGAACCTTCCAAGTTCGCTTCCAGTTTATGCCACGATCCTTGACTTTTAATAATCTTGGCATAACATCTGGATATGAAGAAATTAAGTAAACATTGAATAGTGTATTTTGTTTTTGATCTAATCAAACAAGTAATGTATTTCGAAACTTATCTTCGCACTAAAAACTGTTTAATGACCTCATTAATTGTCAATCAATTTCCCAATATTACGCAATATGCGTTTCGTAATAGTCACAATTGGTATAATCAACATGGTGACCATGATTCAAACATCAAGCTCATTTATTATCTGCACAATCAACAATGCTGCATTTATCACGTTTGTTTGCAAACGTCAGAGGTCATCTGTATTCGAGTTCCGGTCAAACAAACTTTAAAATAAAATAACCGTTACCGCTGCATAAAAATGACAATTAAATGTAGTTCCGCTTTTAAAAGACATGTTTATTGATTAGAACAAAAAGCAGTTAGATCCAAAGTTCGAAAAACTACTTTTTTACAAATTGATTACGTCAAATTTGTTTGTGGAGAGAAAAGAAGTGAGCAAGGTAAGAGTTTAGACTTGTTGACGACGCAAAGTAGGTGTTGATTTTTAAAAACTCGGTGACAGCCAGCCGTACTTGCTCGTGTTTAAGACAAAGAAAATGGCCAGTTATCAGCAATTAACCTAATTAACTAAATGGCGATCAATCGCGTGGTCAATCGAGACTAATGCACTGGAAAATCACCGCTTTTACGCGAATAATATTTTCATTTCTCGCAAAAAGATGATAATACAAATGCATCGGGTGTTTTTGATTCGAGGAATTGCTTTTTAAAGAATACTATTGAAATAAAACTTGTGTGGTAAGTGTAGTCTAATTAATTAAAGTCTGTTTATAACTAAAAATAGCAATCCCGAGAAAGTTTTATCACTTGTGTACTGTTTGCAAGACTCTCCCGAACTCTTTCGAATACATTTAATGGAGTTTACGGACTTCTGCTTTAAATTTTGGCGCGTTGCGTTGTTGATTTGAATAATTTAATGTTTTAGTTGCCAAAGTTTGTAAACTATGCGCAAGATATTTCCATTTAAAAAGAAAAAAGACAATGAAGAGCCGAAAGAAGAAGATGGTTTAGGATATGAGCCTGCAAGTTTATTGGAAATGATGCGGTATGCAAAGAAGCTGGACTATGTTTTGTGTGCAATTGGGATATGTGGATCAATTGTTCAGGGTTGTATGCCTGCGCTGAATACAATTATATTCCAGCACTTAACGAACGTTTTGATAGCCGGTCAAGCTGCAATGGACAACCACACATTTGATTCTGAAACGAAAGAGCAGTTTAGTAGAGATATGTAAGTTTTAACGAATCACTTAGCAAGTTCTTTTAATAACTTCTTAACAATCACTTACAGGTCTTTTTATGCGGCGATGTATTTTGTTCAGGCAGCGGCTTCTTTTATTAGTGGATACACTGCTGTAAAGTCCATGTTTAAGTTAACTAATTCGATTATGTTTAGATGGCCTGCTTCTTTACAGTTTGCGAGAACCAAGTTAATAGGTATCGAAAGCATTTCATGCAGCGCATATTGAACCAGTCTATGGAATTCTTCGACAGCAATGAAGTTGGAAAACTCACCCAAAAGATGTCAGCTAGTATGGATAGAATTCGGGATGGCACTTCAGATAAACTTGCTGTCGTAAGAACTATACTTGTGTTCTTTAAATAACCTATCAAATTTATATCATCCAATCGAGTGTTTCTTTAATAGCCGGAATAACTGTCGCGTTTACGATGAGTTGGAGAATGACTCTTATTTTGCTTGTAATTGTCCCAGTAATTATGTGCAAGGTTGTTTTCTCTACCTATGCTGTTCGAAAGTCGTTACGCAAAGAAATTATGGCTTATGGCGATGCTGGAGGCGTTGCCGAAGAAGTTCTAAACGGAATTCGGACTGTTTTGGCGTTTAATGCGCAAGAAATGGAAACTGAGCGTTATAGCAAACACTTACTACGCGGATGCAAGTCTGGAATAATCAAAGCCTTCTTTACCGCGCTTTTCGCTGGACTTGCTCAGTTTATTATGTTCGGCTCAATGGTAAACGTAGATTATTTTACAAGAAAGTGACTATTTCGTTCAGGGCATCGCTTTCTGGTACGGCACGAATCTTGTTTTGGACGGCTATATGTCTCCAGGAACCGTATTCTCTACTTTCTGGGCAGTACTTGCGGGTGCTAACCGATTGGGTCAAGCAATCCCTCAATTTTCAGTCCTTATGCAAGCAAAGATGGCTGCCGGAGAAATTCTGTCTATAATTGATTCAAAGCCAGCATTAGATTGCTCGTCACCAGAAGGCATTAAACCTACGGAAGTAAAAGGCCGGATCGAATTTAAAGATGTAACACAAAATGTTGCAGTTAGTTTAATTAAATTGCACTTTTAAGATTCAATTTACATACCCGACAAGACCCGATGTTGAAATATTGCACGGAGTTTCATTTAATGTCGAGCCGGGCCAAAATGTAGCTCTTGTAGGACATAGTGGATGTGGAAAGTCTACCATGATTGGGCTACTTATGAGGTTTTATGAACAAAACCACGGAAGTATCACCCTGGACGGTGTTTCTTTAAAAAATATTAATACACACTGGCTCCGACACACTATTGGAATCGTGTCGCAGGTCTTTTTAAAATCAACCCAACTCTTTAAACAAAATCTTTTAAGGAACCGATCATATTTGCCGCCACCGTGGAAGAGAATTTGAAAATGGGCAATTTGGAGGCAACAAGTAAACAAATGAGTGTTACAAAACTTACATTTTACGTTTTAGTGGGAGACATGCAAAGGGCAATTAGACTAAGCAACGCTTACGAGTTCATTAAAAAGTTGCCAAATGGCTTGCAAACACAAATTGGCGACGGAGGAATAAAACTTGTAATCTTTATGTTAAGTTCTACTAATTCATACTTTTTTAGTCCGGAGGCAAGCTATTTGTGCAATTTTTGTAAAGTTTAGAATGCAATGTGCTTATTTTATTTTCAGGACAAAAACAGAGGTTGGCGATGCTATCATTTTCGGCCCACTTTTTTGATCACAAAACTTGTATGAATAACTCTCGAATCTTCAATTAAACAACCCTAAAAACAATGAAACCGGTTTCCGCCCTTATTTCACTTAGCATGACTTATCAAGTTGTACTTACCTTATCAACCAAACTAAACTTTTAAAACTCTTTTAACAATTGAATTTATGTGGTTTCTTCATGACTTAAAAAGTGGTCTGAAAAAGTGGGCCGAAAAATGTGGAATCAAGGTTGGCAATTGCGAGAGCACTGGTCCGCAATCCCAAGATTCTCCTTCTGGATGAAGCAACTTCAGCTTTGGATACAGAATCAGAGCGCATCGTGCAGGCCGCAATAGACAAAGCAGCATCGAATCGAACAACTTTGACTATTGCTCACAGATTGTCGACTATAAGACGCGCAGACAAGATCATTGTCTTTGAAAGTGGTCGCATTGTTGAGACTGGAACTCACACTGAATTAATGGAAATGAACGGTGTCTACAGGCAATTGGTTTTGGCTCAAGAAATTGAACAATTGGATGAAAGCTTCGAACACGGTTTGAGTTGATTTGTTTTTATTGTAAAGCTTTTTGACTTTCAGCAAGAATGCACTCCTACAATCGTCAACTTTCAATTGATAGCAGCAGAATGTCTCAACGGAGCAAGAAGATAAAAGCTTCACTGGCCCGGAGTTCGTATGGGACTACTGAGATGTCGGATATTGAAGTGCAAGAAATGCTACAAGTGCTGGCTGACGAGAAAACAAAACCGGCATCTATTTGGGAAATCTTTAAGTTCGCTAAACCAGAACACAAGTTGATCTTTATTGGTTTACTTGCTACTGCTATTCGAGGATGTGTCTGGCCTGTCTTTTCTGTTATTTACGGTCGATTGTTTAAATCTCTATCGAAGGCGATTGCTTCTGATCATTCAGATGTAAATCATCAAAACATGATCAATGGAATTTCTTTTGCTGCACTTGGCTTTATGGGATGCGTTGTTACGTTTGGAAGCGGCTTCTTTTTCGGCAAAACTGGTGAACGACTCACAATGAGGTTGAGAATTGAATGCTTCAAAAATCTTCTTCGTCAAGATGGAGAGTTTTATGACCAACTAAATCATTCCACTGGTCATTTGACTAATCGTCTCAACTCCGACGCTCCAAACGTTCAGTCTGCTATTGACCAACGCCTAGCCGACGCGCTTCAAGGCATTGTTGCTTTAATTTGCGGCGTATCTGTGGCATTCTTCTTTTCAACTACCATGGCTCCTATCGGATTGGTGTCTCCGATGTTCATTGTGTTTACTCAAATGTGTTTAAATTATACTGTAAGGCGTAGAATGCACAAAGGACTTGGTCATTGCGGAAAGTGCATCAAGAGTTGCCTCCGAATCAATTGAATATGTTCGAACAATTCAAGCACTAACCAGACAAGAATACTTCTGTAATCAATAAGCGTTTTAAAGACTGTTTTAATTTAACTTTTTAGACAACAGCTTTCTAACAGAATCACGCAAACCACATAGGCGTGTTTTGATTAGAGGGTTGTTGCAAGCACTTTCATTTGCTTTCACAGCAAGCTACACTTCTGTTAACTTCGGTATCGCCTATTCATCGGGATTACTTGTAAGTTTGTTATTGTACAATTGTCATTAATGAATTTAACGGATTTAGTTGATTAAAGGAGGATCTGCGACTCCTTTTCAAGTCTTTCAAGTAATTGAGGCGTTGAACATGGCTGCTTTCTCAATTATTACAACGGGAACCTACTTGCCTGAATACGCGCGAGCGAAAGCTTCAGCAGCTTTAATGTTTAAAATGATCAACGAAAAGCCGCATATTGACAGTTGTGACAATGAAGGACTGAAACCAGACATTTCCGGAGAAATATCATTAAACAAAGTCCAGTTTACTTATCCAAACGGCGGAGGTCACACGGTTATGAATGATTTCAGTGTTTCAGCCTCAAGAGGACAGACCCTAGCGCTTGTTGGGCCTTCTGGTAGGTTACACAAATACAAAATGTGTTATGAAAACAATGTCTGCAGGTTCTGGCAAATCAACGACAATTCAATTATTAGAAAGATACTATGACACTGCCGATGGATCTGTTAATATTGACGGCGTTGATGTTCGAAAACTAAATATTCGGCATGTACGTGAAAACATGACGTTGGTTGGACAGGAGCCAACTTTGTTTAATTTGACTATTGCCGAAAACATATCATATGGCATTCCAAGTTTGAAAATGGAGGATGTTGTTGCGGCAGCCAAACTCGCAAACATTCACACTTTCATTAGTGCTTTGCCGAAAGTGAGTTTTTACATAATTATTGAAGTTTAATTAATGTTTAAGGGTTATGACACGCCGGCTGGAACTCGTGGCAGCCAACTTTCGGGTGGCCAGAAGCAACGGATCGCCATAGCCCGTGCAATGATAAGAAATCCGAAGATTCTTTTGTTAGACGAAGCAACGTCAGCTTTTGACAGCGAAAGTGAGCGCATCGTGCAAGCAGCATTGGATCAAGCTCGAATTGGACGTACGTGCATTGTTATTGCTCATAGACTTTCAACCATACAGCACGCAGACGTGATAGCAGTTGTAAAAGACGGGAAAGTGTCAGAAATTGGCAAACACCAGGAGTTGCTCTCAAAACGTGGAATATACTACAAATTGGTTCAAAAACAAAGTGGTTGATTACGCTTACTTCTTATTTATTCGTATTTATGAAGTTGAAATAAACTTGTTAACGGAATAGGTGTTTCGCAACTGCACAAAAGATCAAATATTCAACGCCAATTATAATTTCCTCATCACTGTACATCTGTTTAAGCAGTCTTGTTGAAAGTCGGTGCACTTTCCATCCACTGACCGACAACTGTCCAGTCAAACGCCTGGCAACGCGCCCATTTTGTCCAGGTTTTTTGGACTATTCAAAACTTTAAAGGTCTATTGTTCGCTGGAAACATGGTGAGCGAACACAAGACACTTCGTACCACCAAAACTTCCAGCACTCAGTTTTTTCAAATAGACTTCCAATCTTGAATGTCTTTTTCATTTCTGCTTTATCGAAAACGAAAAAGTTCAAAGTTTGCGAAATTGTCAAACTTTGTTGCGTAATCTTTTTTGTGAAACAATTAATTGAGCCCACAATATTTCAACACCTTTGAGTGAGGATTAGCGAATCTTACGTATTAATTGCTTTTATAGTTGTTTTGTAGCCCTGGGCTTGTATTTTGTGTGCCATTGAAGTCCGTGAAGAAAAAGTCAAAAAGTAAATTAGACCCAAAGGAGGTAAGTACCGGCGGCTGAAATTACCTTCAATTTTTGGACGTAAAAACAATTGTTGACTTTTTGGTTGGCAAACTTATTTGGAAGCACGTGCATTTTGGGGATTTTTGATTAATGTATTAAAGAACGCGCTTAAATGACTTCTTTTAAAATAAACAACGTTTCAGACCGCAACAAAAATGCCGAAAGTAAAGACTAAAAAAGGTAAGACAACTCCAATTAAAATTTCAGCGGATTATCCATTCATATCAAACTCATATCGCGCACATATTATCCTCGTCTACTAGTCGAATTAATGTCTAACAACGCAGCCATTCATGCACTCATTCAATGCCCGAAACTGACCAAAATTAACTTGCCTCACAAGCAAAAACTGTCTCTGCTGACAGAAAGTCCGCTCCCACTGAAAGCCGAATGTCCAAAGAAGGCCAAAACAAACAGCTCTGTTGTCTTTCGCCAAGCGTTTGGCTTCTTTTGCGCTGACACGTTGAGGCTTCGCAAGCCAGGTTTTGGGACACTAAAATGGCCTGAAGGGAGTTTTCAACCCAAGGAAGCGCTTATAAAATCTCTGTTCTCTTCCGCCAACTCGCGGACACTTATTTAATTTGTCGTGCGCTTTTCACTGCTTTTTCAGTACTTTCGGGTTCTTCAAAGATTTCAATACTTCAAGTTCTTTAATACTTTATAATCAAACTCGCAACATCTAATCCAATTTGTTAATTGAAGCGTAGCGTGCGTATAATAAGAGAACGCCATGTGCAATTGAAATGTTGAAAATTCGTCGACGAATTGTCTTTTTTCTTCTTCGGCGGTCAGCTGCATATTTCGAAAGAGCGGAGTCGTTTTGGACTTTTCGCATAAAATCCAATGTACAATAAAGAGTGTTCGTCAAGAGCGGATTTTGGTCGGTCAATGAGCGGTGGTTCCCAACGACCTAGTCGGTTTACCTGTTTTTGCGGTTGTTATGCACGGCGATTGGAAAATTGGCGTTGCTTTTGTGGTGCGTGGATTTTCGCCTTTCGGTACAAGAAATTGTAATAAGAATTTGAAACAAACTTATTCTTTAAGTTTTTGTTAGCGCGCACTTGAAGAGATTTTAGAACGCTTTCCAGCACCCGAATATCATATTCCATACTTCAAGCAGTTGGTAATTGCGTCAATGTGGTCAGATTACCAGCATGCGGCAAATATCTTGCTTGGTCACAATGGCCGTCGGAATAGAAGCAATTTGCTCAAAAAATAGCCAAGCATTTTTTAATGCAAACTCTCCGGTCGGCTTTGCAAAACATTTTCCTCTTCGTTCCTCATCGGACTTTCCACATGCGGCGGCTGTTTGAAATAACGCGCTCGCGTTCTTTGCTTGTTTAGCGAACGCCTCCCCCTTCTACCAAGGAGACAATTAATTTGAATTTTGGCGGTTTAAACACCCTATATTCTCCGTGGATATGCGTCACTTTATTTACTGAACACCACGAAACTAATAAACAATAACCTTTAAATATGTTCAGTAGTGTTTAGTGATGTTTCACAGTTTCTGATCAAAAAGTACCTTTTATGTCGCGAATCGATTTCACTTTTCCGCAATGTTTGCAGACTTTATAAATTGAGTCATGTTTGTTTATTGTATTCTTTGTTGATTTTGCAGTTTCGGCACTTTTAAATTTAGACATTGTTTGAAAACATCAATTCTATCAATATTCCGTCAATATTATGATTCTTTTAGGCCAAATCAATAACAACATTAATTTCAGCAAAACGGAAAACCTTCGACGTTCAAGCTGGTGGCAAGAACACAAATTTTTCCATGATGGACCAACTTAGCATTGGAATGGTAGTGGACATTTGCAGATCCGATGGACGTACACACTCAGCGGTTGTCTCAAAAATTAGAGCTGATCAGAATTTGGTAGACGTTGAGTGGTTTGAATCAGTAAGTTGTCATTTATAGTTTCGTTTATTTCAAAATGTCACCTTTAGAACGAAACCAAAGGCAAGGCCATTGATATTGCAACTATTTTGCGCAACAATCCAAATATTGCTCCGTTGTCCGGCTCAAACAACAGGGTTAAACAAGCACATGCCACCCCAAAAGCTGAAATCATTCAAGTTCCAAAAGCAGCAGCTCCGAACAACGACGATTCCGATGTAACAACTTACAAGACATCTCGACAAGCAGCTACGCCGAAGAATAATGCAGCAACTCCAAAGCAAGAGCTAGCGAAACCGACAGGTAGTCTTAAAGATGCTTTAATGTGTTCAATGCAATGTGAAATTCAATTTTCAGCAAAAACGAAGGCAAGCGACATTCAAAACGGAAACAATAAACCCACAAACGTGATGGATCAGTTAAGTGTTGGCATGGCTGTCGATATTTGCAGATCCGATGGACGTACGCATTCAGCAGTCGTGGCGAAAATTCGAGCTGATCAAAACTTGGTAGACGTTGAATGGTTCGAATCGGTAAGTTGTTGTCCACATTTGTTTTCGACGCATCACAATTATTTAGAACGAAACAAAAGGCAAAAGCGTCGATATTGCAACAATCTTAAAGAATAATCCCAACATTGCGCCTTTGACTAGTTTGAACAACAAAGTCAACCAAGCTCGAGCTGCTCCAGAACCCGAAATCATCGAAGTGCCAAAGCCAGCGCCCCCAAAGGAACGACCTACGCCTTTAAAGTCTCGCCAAACAATTGCCGTCCCCAAAACTGCAGAACCGCTCATCAAACAAGAAATGTTAAAACCTCCGAGTACTTTATTCATTAGCATGTCTCGTTTAATCTTTGCTTGTTTAGGAAAAACACTCGCCAATGTCACAAAGCATCAAGTTGTTCTTAAAAACGAAGAGATCGAGCGCAATCGTATCGAACGACGTGCTCAACAAGCCGAGGAGAGAAGAATGCGTGACGACTTAAGGGGTCTCGACCCAGGTAATCCAAACTGGGAGTTTTTCAAGATGATCCGTGACTTTCGCGCCAGTCTCGACTATCGACCACTTCGTCCAAACGACTCCGTCATTGATGATAGAATTTGTGTCTGTGTTCGGAAACGGCCGTTGGGCAAAAAAGAAAAAGACAAGAAGGAAATTGATGTTAGTTCTTTATTTATTAGGCTGCAAAGAAATTGATGTTTAGATTGTCACAATTCCGACAAAAGAACACATCTATCTCCATCAACCGAAATTCCACGTCGATCTGACAAAGTACCTAGACAACCAAAAGTTCCGTTTCGATTATGTTTTCGACGATTTTGTGGAAAACGAAATGGTCTATCACTTCACGGCTCAACCTTTGGTAGAAACTGTATTTCAAGGCGGATTTGCTACTTGTTTTGCTTATGGTCAAACTGGATCTGGAAAGACTTACACGTAAGATCGATTACTTAAACGAATAAGAAACATCTATTGTAGAATGGGTGGACAATTCGAAGGAAAAGTCCAGGACTGTTCAAAGGGAATCTATGCACTGTGTGCAAACGACGTTTTTGACTACTTGGATCGACCAGAATATTGCGATTTGGATCTTTACGTTGTTTGCTCATTCTTCGAGTTGTACGGATCAAAGGTTTGTTTCTAATGTTTTGAACTCAATAACTTAAAAGTTTAGCCGTTTGATTTGTTAGCAAAGCGTGCCGAACGAAAGATCCTCGAAGACAAGAAGAAAAATGTTCAAATTGTCGGTTTAAAAGAGACGGAAGTTTCATGTGCTGCCGAAGTATTGAAGTTGATTCGCGAAGGGTCGTTGCTGAGAACAGCAGGTCAAACATCTGCAAATGACAACTCATCGAGATCTCACGCCGTCTTTCAGATCATTTTGAAGCGAAAGTAAGTTTAAATGAACTCAAAAACAATACTTATTTAAAATACTTTCCAGTGACAACTCCGCAATACACGGAAAATTCTCATTGATTGATTTGGCTGGCAGTGAACGTGGTGCTGACACTAAAGCGTCCGAAGCAACTGTACGACGAGAAGGCGGAGAAATCAACAAATCATTGCTTGCATTAAAAGAATGCATTCGCTCAATGGGCATGAACAAACAACACGGTAACCTTTGGACATTCTTTTAGTGTCTTAATATCTCAATTTTTAGTGCCATTCCGCCAATCAAAACTCACACTTGTTTTGCGCGACTCTTTTATTGGCAAGAACGCAAGAACATGCATGATTGCCACAATTAGTCCTGGATTGCTGAGGTCTGTTTACTATTTTGGAGTTGGAGTTGTCTCAATTGATTCTTGAACGCGTTCATTGCGCAAGGAAGCCTTATTAAAAACCAAACAATTCTCAGAGCATTCTACGAACAAGAACCGACAACAGTTGATTTAACAGAATTTATTCTCTTCCATGAACAAATAAGAAGTGTAGTTAAAAACAAGCTGCAACATCCTCGCTTTGAATGTTGTTTGGTTTTTAAAAATGGAATTAGACGATTTGAAATTTTTGTTTTAGCTCTGAAAACACTCTGAACACTTTACGTTACGCAAACCGTGCCAAAGAACTCGACTCAGATGTTGCAGACGCGGAAGAGCCTGAATCAGACGGCATGGACGAGCCCGATTCAGGAGCAGAAACGGACTAAAACTTCAGCTTCATGGTGCTAGTAACTTTTCAACGCCTAAACGACGAATACGGCTTTTAAAAACTCATTTAATAACTGTTGTAAAGATGAACAAATTCGACCATTTTGTTTTGTGAATGTTTACGGGTAAATGCTTCAATGCTTGAATATATTCAAAGTTGACTTAGCCAGTTATTTATTAAAATAAAGCTATTTCAAACTAAAGCCGGATTCTATCAAAGAGATGGTTAATACGTGTTTATTGTTCGGAATAAATTACATCGTTAACAAACAAAAGAAATTCTTTTGCAAATTAAAAGAAAGCAGAGACGTTCTGATTTGAAAGTTAGTTATGTTAATTTCAAACTTCAATCTCCAAATCAAATTGCTTAAACACAAATTTGTTTATAAGAAGTTAAGTGCGCAAAAGCGTTAAGTTAGAGTGCAAAAAGAGTTGTGCATAGTGGAAGCAGTGCGAATGGAAGATAGAAATAAGAAAGAATGTAAAAGAGAACTGTACAAGATAGCGCAAAAGCCGACGGACTTTCCTAGTCGCTGCGAAGTGTTCAATGCGCTAAAATTGAAAGATTAGACCCAAGGAAACGACCCGAAATTAGAATTTCTCGTGGTGATCAGAGCCAGCCGAGCTGTGAATTGATCGTATTTTAAATTCTTTTTTCTCACCATGAGAAGAATCCTGTGGATGCTGCTGTTGCAAGTAGGTCGGCATGATGTTGTGTGCCGGTGGGTTGCTTGGTTGCTGAAGTCGGTGATAAAGTTACAATTAAAATAGTTGTTTCATTATAAAGTTTACCTGGAACTTGGGCAGAAATGATGTCAAGACATCCATCGGAAGGGGAAAGATGATCGTGCTGTTGTGCTCTGCAGAAATTGTATTCAATGTTTGCAAATAGCGAAGTTGAAGAGCAGCTGGATGTTCTCCAAGGACGAATGCAGCGGAGCGCAGAGCTTCTGATGCCTGTCGTTCTCCGTCAGCGGAGATGACTTTGGCTTTTGCCTCACGAGCGGCTTCAGCCTATAAATCGAGCAATTAAAATAAACATTTGGTTAATTTTATGTGCTAAATAGTTTTGTTGTTTTAAATCAAATGTTACCTCCGCGGCCATTGCTCTGAAATCATTGCATAGATAAAAATATACTCATTCTACGATCATTACCTTTGGAGCTGCTTTGGAAGTCTGATGTCTTTCACTTCAACTCGTTGAACTTTGACACCCCATGGAGCGGTTGCAGTATCAAGAACGTTTTGCATTTCACCCGAAATCTCCTCGCGATGCGACAACATCTCAGACAAGTTCTTTGTGCCCAGAACGTTTCGAAGAGTAGTCTGCGCCAATAGTTTAGTCGAAGAGATTGCATTCTCGACATTCACCACGCTGATCGTCGGGTCGAAGATACGGAAGTACACTAAATTGCTTGTTTATCCAACTTTACTTATGGAGATAGTTGAGCGCTTCGGCTATCACAAAAAAGAAGATCGTTTAAAAAAGAATAGCTAAAATTTTGTTGTGTTTAGTATTTGAAAACTCACCAACTGCATCGACCTCAACAGTAACGGAATCTTTTGACAAGATCTCTTGAGGTGGAACTTGAAAGCTGACTACACGGAGATCGATCTTGCGGTACTCATCAATGCAGGGAATAATGAAGAATAATCCTGGGCCTTTTGCTCCACCGGACTTTAGACGACCGAGACGGAAGATCACAGCTCGTTCGTATTGTTGGACAATGCGGAAGTACATGAAGAAAGTAAAGGGGAATGTGACGATAACGAGCAAATAAGAAATGATGATCAAAAAGTACGAACAGCAGTCATACGGCTCAGTGTTCTCGAAGTTCAAGTTGTTTTTCTCCTGTCGTCCAGGACTTCCATGTCGTTCAACGTCGTGGTCAGCCATCCTAAAATTAACGGATTAATTACCAAGCACTAACGCACTAGAATGGCCAAATTATTTGAATGCACGAGTTGGCGCCAAGCAATCGCGCCGCAAAACAAAAGCACAGTTGACTTACAATGCCAATTCTATTCGTGTGACTCGATAAGTAAGAGAATTTAAATAGAGGACAAACACTGATAATGTATAAGCTTAAGGGAGGGTATAGATCAGTTCGTCACAAAGCTAAAGTTTATCAGCAAATAATGAATCATTGGACGCGGTGACGGCAGCGCTAAACATCGATAAACACGAGTGGCTCAATAAACAAAAAGGTGTTCTGCTGATATAAGCATATCTTGCTCGATAAACATCGCAGAAACTATAGTTCTGCAGCCAGAAAACGTCATAAACCACGAGACAGTTAAGAAACAAGTGCTTTTAAAACAATTTTTGGTCAGCCGCTTATTAATTGGAACACAATTCTGATCACATAAAAAGAACTTTAGTCTATCTTTCAATTCAATCTAGTACAGTTAGCAGTCAACAAATTGCAAATAAAGAGTGCATTCGCTTGTGTTCAACATTCAACACATCTGCTCCGTCTTTCAAAACAGCATTGGTCAGCTTGTTACAAATTCTACGCACTTTCCCACAACATTACAACAAATCAAATGAGTTTTTTCGAAAGCAACCGATTTGCTTATATATGCTTCTTGTTATCCCAAAATAAGTGAAATAAATAAATGAACGAAATGAAGATTTCATAACTGAGTGACTGAGTGCAAGCGTGACGTCAACTGTGCGCGTGTGATGAACGTCAAAATGAGTCTTTTTATTGCTTTTTGAGTAATGAGTTTTTTCTTTGTAAGCAAAAGAAGCAAAAGTGTTTTTAATTAACTTAAAGCATTCAAAAAGTGCTAATTCCCCAATTGCGAAAGCGCCCTATTTGAAACCACTAACTTTTCAACAAAGGTAACAAATTAAGTACGTGCAAGTTCTAACAAACTGCGCAAAAAGTGGAAGAAACGATTCAAGGCTAATCGAGCGCGCAATAATGCTGCCAACAATATAACAAATCGGGCAATCTCGGGAAACGAACACACCGGTAAACAAACGTGCGCTTGGAGTATTAGTTACGTTGCTGCCAAATAGTCACAAAATGAGCGCGAAAACGATATCTGGCATTTGGAATGTTTTTGAAGCAACAACTAGGCAATCTGCTCTTTAAATTCGCAGTCAATTACACTTAAGTGCAATTCCAATAGCCTGTGCAATAATTAAGAAAAGAACCTGGAAACGTTTGCCAAATAAACAAAAAGGAAGAAAAAGCCGCGCACCAAGGAACTTGGCGTTTTTTGATTCCGTAAACACCCGGAAGAATGTAAACAGACACAAATGAAGAAGATAGCGATGTTGAAACTTTTATGCTGCGCTCACGTTGTGTTTGGACGCGGCCGAATCAAAGAGATAGTGACTCATAATGTGTGTTGGAATTAAAAGTGACTATTTGTTGAGCCGACTGCACGTAACGCTATTTAATGGAGTGCAAACAAATATAAAGTCATAGATTGAGTCGATATCCAATTAAAGATCCAATTTAAATGCGTTGTTGTTTAAAGAATTGCCACGGATACGAGTGGCGTGAATCTAGACTCCGAGGCAGGTGGGCTTCAACTACAAATGTTTGCTTTGTATTCGATTAAAGCATTCGCACTTGAATAATCAAATTCTCTACGACCTTTAAAGAGTACAAATGACCAACCAAGAAGTGAGGAAAGCTCACTAAAAACAACACTTTTTATCAGCAATGTTTGCCTTCCCGGTCGCGTTTCAACAATAAAAGATGATAGAAGTTGGCACGTTAATTGCCTGGTCTTGCTGAATTAAACTGCCATTTGAACCGAATTTGAGGTCAAGGAAGGGTTAAATGAAGAAACGGGAGGGAACGGCGTGCACTGGCTTATCGAATTGTTTTTGGATTGGCAAAAAAGAAAACAACAACAAATTGGCCGGAGCTTTTGAGCAGCAAAACGAACGCCGGACAATTGGAAGGTTTTTAGCGAAGAAGGCTCGTAAATTCTTTGCGTTTCTCTTTAGGTGAATAAATTAGAAACTCAATTATGCACTTCAAAGAATGACAACAAATTTAGGTGAAAGCGTATAGCGGAAGTTTTTAGTTGCAAGCTGAATTGCAAGTTTAAATTGATTCAATGGACGGAACCTATTGCATCGAAGTGTGGGAGGAATTGACACATCTTTGAATTGATTCATCTTTTAAAGGGCCGAATTGTTATTTGAATCAAGAATTTGACGCATAAATTGATCCAGATCTGACTCTTCACGCCCTTTGTTTGTTGGCGCCTGGCTTGAATTCAAAAAATGAATGAAAAGAATTTATTGGCCACTGTTTTGCGCTCGAACGTCACAAACTACAAAAAGGCCGAAAACTGTCACGTTGCGGCTTTCGAAAACGTGTTGGGAAAAATCAAGCTAAGGTTTTTGGCCGCTTGCGAAACGATTTGGCGGGTTTCTTTTGGAGCCAACGTGACGTCGTAGAATTTACGAACAGCTGGCTCACCGTTCTGCGTCACAGGCGAATGTCCTTTGCAACATTTCGGTGAATGCAAGCGATCCAATTGCCAAACAATATCTGCTTGTGAAATTTGATTGAATAAAAGAGTTTGGAGAACTGTACTGGCTGTTAAATAACTAATTCTTAGGACTAATTTAAATTTAATTCTCGCTAAGTTCCGGCAGCTGAAATACTGAAGTTTAAGCTGCGTTATTTAAAATGTATTGAAAGATACAATACAACAACAATTAACATGTACGCAAAACCCCAGACAACCTGCCAATAAATACGTCAAAGATCCACACTCACAACATCTATGTTACATAAGTAGAATCAAAATCTCTAGCCGCACTTTGAATTCTAATTGATTATTCCACCTGAAGAACAGAATGGAAAACCGACACTCACTTGATTATTTATCGTCTTGCCAAACAAAGCAAGATATCTAAAATCGGCTGCACGGTAGAGGTGTATCGAATTCTCGACCCTTAAAACTTGTCCACAAATGCGCGTGCTGGAAAATCTATCCAAACCGTGCCAATGACAAATTTTAAACGTCCGCATCATCACGACGCAAGCAAATTGAACACAGTTGTTGAAAAATCCCGTCACACCGTGAACGGTTTTTGTAAAATTCACACAAAAAGGTTAGAAGTACAAAATTTCACCAACCAACATTTCCGGACTTAAATTACCGGCTGCCAATGTGCTTTGAGGGAAATATCAATAAACCAATTCGAAAGCGTCACAATTCCGTAATCCAAACTGCTTCATCAAAAAACCTCTACAATAACAATGTTGTACAAAAATTAAGGCCACCGTCTACAAATAAAACAAGCTTTATTTAGATTCAAACACAGAAGTTAGAGAACACTAATGTTTGAAACCCAAGAATCGTTTCTAGTTCTTTTTGACCGTTTGATGACAGTTGTTCCCGATGTTATAACTGTGGAATCTAAACATCTAATTTTGAGTAGATCGCCTTTTATAGACTTGCCTGGGAGTAATCGGTACATCAAAATTGCAAACAAAGTCGACATCAAAATAAACGGCAAGTAACTGAATGAAACGCCGACTAGCTGAAACAGTTTCTTTGTTATGTTGGCAATCTCTACGAAGAATTTACGTGCTGGAAAGGAAGATAGAGTGTTGAAACAATAAAGCATAACAACCACGCAGTACAAACAGCGACAGAAACGGCAACAGGTCGAAGCTGCAATGTGCATTTAAACAACTGTTCTATGTTTTAGAAGTTACCCGTGTGTCGAAAATTTCGGAGGTTATTATCCAAGGAACCGAGCTTCCAACTCCATACGCAGTCATGTAAAAGAATAAAGATCCAATTGCTCCGTAGCCGGCCCATTCAAACTAAACATCTTCATTCATTTAACTACTTAATTGGTGAAATCCTTACGTGTCGGTTGTTTTGAAGCCAAGTAAAGATGCTCAAAGCGGTTAAAGCCAGAGCTACTGAAACTAGTTGAAATACTGCCAATAACTTGCGGCTGACCATCCTGATAATAAATGGCGCCATACTTGCGCTTAGAAAGTAGACAAATCCAATGGTCAGCGTGCTCAACTTTGCTTAAAACTGTTTAATCTATTTTGATAGCTTAACTTCTAAATCACCTTCAGTAGCTTTTAACTGAGCGTTGAGAAACATGTCTGTCGAGTACGCAAAAACCGCCCCACATCCACTAAATTGTTGTGCAAACATCATTCCAAGTGAAATTATTAAAGATAAGCGTAGATCTTGTCGACGGAACAGTTCAGAGTATGTGGCCGATTTGGTCTGCAAGACTAACAATTAATTTAAACTTTTAAGTATTACTGACTCTGCTGTTTTGTGCCTCGTTTAACAACTCTTTAAACATTTGATTTGTTTGTTTTTTGTTCATCAAACGCAACAACGCTTCTTTTGCTTTTTTAGTTTTGCCGCATCGGATCAGTAAGTATTTTGGACTTTCAACTCCAAATGGCAAAGTTACGCACAGGAATAAAGCAAAAAGACCGGGCAAGCTAAAAGCCAATGACCATTGTCGACCAAGCAATTCTGGCAATCCGACAAGTAATGATAGAAATTCAGAAAACGCCACAGCAACTTGATGCAGTGTTCCAACACTACCTCGAAAATCAACTGGCGTGATTTCTGTCAAGTACATTGGAGCCAAACTTGATGCAACTCCAATGTTAACTCCCAAAATGAATCTTCCGGCGATTAGGAGTTCTGGCGACGCAAAGTATTCAGAGAAAAAGCTGAATAAAGCAGCCAACACATTAAAGATTCCGTTATAAACAAGCGAGTTTCGACGTCCAAAGTTCTCAGCAAGTGTTCGAGTTAATAAAGCCCCTAAAAGCGTTTTAATACTGCGTTTAAATAATATTAAGTTGTCTCAAAACTTGCCCGGGATAGCGCCAACTGGGACGCTTGAAACGACAAAAGACCAGAAAGTATCCAAATGTTCATTACTAAAATGCCATCCTCGCCGAGTGTAAGTTTGATTAATCCAAGATATGACTAGCGTTTGTTCTTGGTTTACAATACCGTAGGAGTAGAATTGAGAGCTGGCTCCAATGGTTACAATCAAAACAGATACATAATAAGTACTAGTAAACATCTTTGTCAAAACTTCTATTTCGCGTTAACAATCATGTCCGAACATAAATCATTCAATGTTGCGCGTATTTGTACTCGTCTCGTTTCTCAACGCTAACAATTCATCAAACACTCAACGTAGCAGCTGCAAGCATTTACACCGTTTTTGCGCAACTTTCATTGAAAGCTCGAAAAGAGTTTACAAGAACTTTGAACGAGACGCGACATCAGTTTAATTGATTTATTTACACAACACAAGCGATTACAATTAATGAGGAATTTCAATGAAATCAAATCAGCTGGTCACATTTGAACACTGAAAAACGTGGACATTCCGTGTTGTTTAAAGCTTAAGTTACAAACCTTTTGGTAAGTCGAGAACATTCTGCAACTCTTCTCCTTCCAGCAATTTGCCGTGTTTGTCCCACAGGAGTGAGGTTTTTGTCATTCTTTGTTTGAATGCTTGACGGAGCATGCATTTCAATATTGTGATCATCTTTTCAAACTACAAAATTGACACAATTAATGAACATGAAAGTTCTAGAGTCTTAAACAACTCACTCGACTGTAATGATCTAGACTGTCAGTTTGTTCGTCGTAGACTTCTTGTAGAAGCATCATTAGGCCAACGGGCAAAACGATTGTGTGTTCACGAGGCAAATAGTTAATATAGGGCGTGGCACATGAAACTTGGCCATAATACGAATCACATTTGGAGTTCTCTGGCTTGCTTAAACACAAAATTGATCGAAGGCGTTTAAAATGCCGCATCTCAACAAGCATTTCCATAAAAGTTGAGTTTTCATTAAAACGGAATCGTTTATGCAGTTCCTCCAACTGCTTTTCATTTTCAACATATCCGTGATCTTCGCCGAAGAACTTAGTCGGGGCCAAATAATGATGCAATTCATTCAAAAGCTTGGGTGGCAAATCCGGCTCGAGGAAGTCGGCAGTTCTTGTCCAAATCTGTGTGAAGACTTGATAGACATTCAAGTCGCTTGAAATTTGAAGAGTCAAGTCACTTTCATCTAAACTGTCGACGAAAAGACGAGAAACAATTAACGGTAAGTGCTGTCGAATTTCAGCAGCACAACGAGATAACTTTTCGTTTTCCTAAACTCACAGCACTTATAAAAACAATTTTATAAAACTCACATTCAATTTAAAGGACTTTTTGTCGCGTTTCATCGGCAGGTGAGGAGCATATTCATCGAGAACGGTAAAGAAGCCCAGATAATACAGAAAATTAAATACATCCGTCGGCTGCCCATTCTCTCCAAAACTACCATTTAACGCGTCCAAATAAGCAGGCGATTTGACAACAAATTTGAACTCTTCTCCATCTCTAAAACAAACAAATTGTTGTAAATGTTCCAAAAAGTACCTGTAGTTGTTTCTGGGATAGTCTAATTGTTTAAAGAAGTAAGCAAAATCAAAGAATGGAAAACGTTCATTTGCTTCATCAACAGTTAAAAGTTCCCAATCTAACGGACTGTGTTCATATTCGCGTACAACTATATCCAAGTGATCCGAATAGGCAACGTATTTGCTCAAATCAGAATGAAGTTGACGGCCTGTAAGTTTCTCTCCCAATTTTGCTAGCCTCAAAAAGTCTTCGTTAAAAGCTTGGTGGATAATTTTGGTCTAGGTATGTAAGTGTTGGTCGTTCTTGCTCCTTTTGTGTAAACGAGTCTTCGGTCCGCAAACTAACAAGATTTCAACTCCGAATGTTTGCCAGAACTTCAAAACAATATCTGTAACGGCTTGTCGAGGCGCTGTAGTCAAACTAAACATATTTAAAAGTCAGGTTGTTTGTTTGAGAAAACTCACTTGATTTGATTAACAAAATCTTCAATGTTCATTAAGCGTTGAAACACTTCGATCAATGTTTGATTAGACGAATTCAAATTGTTAACGCATGCTTTGAACAGTGATTGCGTATTCTTTAGTGCCTTGGACCACTAAGGTATTGTGATGTGAAAAGAATCTTTACAAAGCAAACCTTAAAGTTCTCCTTGTCAAGTAGGCGACCAACAATTGCATCCAATTTGTTCTGAACTTCGGCTTCCGTGACTTTTAGATTGGCAAAACAATTATTGACCGAACACACTTGATCTGTGCCCAAACGCAAAGCCCGTCCCTGTCGGCTCAGTGATTTCATTTTTGTCAAATTGGGACTGAATATGTGGATCTTCTTGTCAACTTCGTGGTCATCATTCCAACTGCCGAAATGAAACGCAATGGGGCCAATAACGAGCAAGCAAAAAAGAGTCAAAAGACCGAACAATGCGAACTTTCCTAAAAGGCATCTTTACTTCAAAGATCTATTTTCGCACTTACCGGTTGATTTCTTTTGACGTTCGTACTTTACACATTTGTCCAACAGCGTTTCCTTGTCAACATCCGGTTTCGGGTTATCCATTTTGGCAAGCAGGTAGTCAAACAGAGACGGATTATTAGTTTGGCGTGTGCATTTGATGGAGGAAGGTGTCCAATATACGTCCCAGCTATTTTTCCTTTCTGATCGAGTGCTGATAACCGACGGCCTGATTAAATTAATGCAAATGGAGTTGGCGTGTTTTGACTGCTTTGCGGGTGCTGATTCAACGGAAGCGACGGAAAGTAAGTGGCTACCGATATTGGCAACAATTTACGCCTTTTCACTTGATTGATAGTCATTTGTGCTTGGTAATGGTCCTCTTTTAACAATAGAAGCATTTGATTTATTTGCAAGCAGGTGTTTTTTTAAAAATGAATAACGAGGATGTTGAAACGTTGTTTCTTTTAAAAATAGAAGCATGTGTTTGTTTGCTTGCTGATTTGAATGCAATTTAAGTGTGCAGATATTAAAAGATCAACAAAATACAATTTCATGGTCATCTCGTCGGCGGCACAATCAGCAACGCAGCCAAAAGGCATAAATCACTTTTGGCGTAAGTCAACAATTAAAATTTAGGTCAATTTCCCGTGGCGAAGTTGTTCTTTGTGTCCCTGTTTAACAACAACCGAAGGTCGTCGCTTTGTTTTGCAAGGTCAGGGGAAGAAGGACCTGTTAAAAGCCGCTGAGTTCTGGTGTTTATAAGCTTTGCAGGTTGAGTGTTTTGCTCTAACTTGCAGTAGATTTAAATGCGAATTCAAAACGTTTTCGAAGTTTCTCGAACAACTCCAACACTTCAAATCCTTTGTTAATTCAGCTGCTCGCGATTGCTTTCCACTTTTAACACCTCATCGCAACTAATCGACTCGACAAGCGCATTTGCAGGCTGTTGGGATCTTTAAAGATCGTCGCGACAAGGAAGCTCCAAACAATTGGGTCAGTTAGTCTCGACGATTGAGTCTTGGCGATTGAGGTTATTTTTATGTGCGCATCCATTGTCTGTGTTTCGCCTTTTTCGAATCAAAGGGACATTCGACGAGAGCCGCCTGTTTGCTAGGGCTGACGTGGCGCACACACGCCGACCAAAGTGGACCTTTATTCGCGTTCACCGGCCGAACACTTTTAATTTGGCTGTTTTCCGTGCATGGCTGAGCTTTATTGCTGCTCAGTTGCTGACAATCTGTTTAAAATCTATTGGAAACAAGTTTATTTCGTTTACACGATCGCGAATTTTAAAAAGAGTTAGTTCTACTGAAGTTCTTTTGTTTAGAGAAATGTGGAAGTTGTTCGCATTAGCAGTTGTTTGCTTGGTTGGCGTTCAAGCCAAAGACACTATCACCGTCACCAAAAAGGTCTACTTTGACATCACAATCGGTGGAGAGAAACAAGGACGCATCGTTATTGGATTGTTCGGCGACGTCGTGCCAAAAACAGCTGAGAATTTCTACCAACTTGCAAAAGGAACCAATGGATATGGCTATAAAGGATCTAAATTCCACCGCGTCATCAAGGATTTCATGATTCAAGGAGGAGATTTCACACGCGGAGATGGAACCGGAGGCAAATCAATTTACGGCGAGAAGTTTGCCGACGAAAACTTCGACTTGCAACACTATGGACCTGGTTTCTTGAGCATGGCTAATGCTGGACGCGACACAAACGGATCTCAATTCTTCATTACCACTGTGAAGACATCTTGGTTGGATGGCCGTCACGTCGTCTTCGGAAAGGTTGCTTGTACTCTCATTATTAAGTTGATTCAAGCATTTTCAGGTCTTGGAAGGCTTTGACGTTGTCCGCAAGATCGAAAGCACCTCAACTCGCCCGGGTGATGCTCCTTCACAAGACGTTGTGATCGCTGACTCCGGCGAAGTCCCACTTTCTTCTCCAGTCGAGGTCTCCAAAGATGGCTTGAACTAAGTGATTCGCCAGTTCCGAACTCATTTCCTCACGTGTTATTTATTTTCACCAGTCTTTTATTTGTGCATTTTCTTTAAACTAGGCAATCTTATTCAAGCATTGTTTGAATGTCACGCTCAATAAATTGGATCTGATTGAATGTGTTTACTGGTCGACTTTAATAAACTGTCTTTAACAAATAATGCAGAAATGAGCTGTACGAGACGGTCATCAAATATTATACACACTTATCTACATACAAGAAACAAGAAGGCAGAAGACTAGTAAATATCACATGTATTTTGCGTTCAGCTTTGACAAACATGGAACGAAAGAATAAGGCCTTGGATGATTAGATTGACTGAGTGAGGAGGCTAACTGACTATTTGGCACACGAGTTCCACAATGCCTACCATGCGTTATGAGAAGAATAAGGCAAATAATTACTGTTTGACGTCATAGTATTGTGCAGTAGGGAGAGAAGGTTGCGACCTTCCAAAGGCTGTTTGGTTAGCAGATTCAATACTTTCTACAAACTAATAGGACCTTACATAAACACGTTCTATAAGACACAGAAGAATAACTGCACTTTTAAAGACTCAAATGGAATGTGAATGACCGATCGGGTGTTGTGACTGGCCGATGCGGAATACCCGTTGTTTAGAGACGAAGTCTGGCTTTGGCTTCGTGGTACCTTTGTCTGGCCTCTTCTTCGAGTTCTCGACGCCAGTTCATTCGTCGTCTAGGCGCTGCCCGTTTCTTGCGACCAAGAGTCGAGTTGCCAAATGAAGCGGAAGCCGACTGTGCGGAGTGTGTAGGCTCGTCTATTTGCCGCTTTGCAAACATTGGATCGTACATGTTCTCGTGGGCTTCAATGTCCTCTATGATTGCTTGTGCTTGATCACCAACGTAACGAGGTTGAAAAATTCTGTAACATGGCGTGTTTATTGGATGCTTTGTATGTATTTTTGGTTAAAGTGCATTGTGTTAATTCAGTAAATCTATAACGCACCGTTACTACTTTATTTTAAGATTCAAACAAGAGAAACAATGATATGAGCTGGGAATCGATGAGCAACAACTATGAACATGGATATTTGAATATGGAATTTCAGCTGGGTATGAGTTATATTGACCGGGTAAGTAAACACATTAATTGAGAAACAAGAAACTGCACCAAGTTGTTAACAAAGCATAACCGTAGACTTAAACTCATGGCAACGGCTTTATACAAGTACATAAGCAGCTAAAATCCTGCCACAACTTTGAACGACGCGGCAACATTTTAGCCTGGAAATCTGTTTAATCTTTAAATGATATCAACCGGCTTGCTAAATCTAACTCAAAAACTATAACTGCAGACAAAATCACTCAAATGCAAAATCACTCGTTGAACAAATCGAAAAAGATCAAAAGAGCAAAGAACTGTTAACTGAAGTAGTAGGAGAAGAGAGGCGGAGAAGCTGTCACAACCAAAAACAAAGGCAAACACACAAAACTTTGTAGGTTATCCGTTTCGGTCGAGAAGAGCTTGTAGGATAATGAGCTCGTCCATCAAAAATCTATCCGAATCCGTCTTTGTTTGGTTGTTGTCAGTTTCGTGAAGCTTTGTGACATTAACACGAGGAGTATTCACGCTCTTCATTCGGTTCTTCATCCGCTTCGCCGCCATCTTTTTCCTTTTATACCATGGGAAGAGCCTGAAAAGAAGACACTCATCGGCTTCACAACAAAAATTGAATTTTTCGAGTAGGAGAAAGCAAAAATGACAGAAAGGCGTCAACTGTGTTTAGGTTTTTGGTTCAGCTAGAGGCGGATTACCTTTTTGTTCGTTCCAAAATGTACGCATTTAAACCGTTTTCGACCTTACACTCCAGCACACAAAAGCACTTAAAAGCAGAATTTGCTGTCAAAACGCCCGCCATCAAATTTTTGCCTCAAGAAACTTGCTTTTGAATTTATGCGAATAGCAAAGCCGAGAGATCATTGCTTGTAAACTAGTTTGTCTTGCAAATTTGTTCCATGTCCGATCGCTAGATCAATCGCCTCCTCTTTTGACGAAAATTCTTAAATTCGCTGATTTAGTAGGATCGTTGCATGTACGATGTGCAAAATGTATTAAAGATGCTAGTTATGGAAATCCGACTAGTCATGTTAATCCTACTCGCTTAAAGCATTAACATTCAGTTTTAAATGTGGTTCAACTGCTCGGTTAACATTTAAAAGCTCTATGAGACATTTAATGGAAAACAACTATCAAAAAACGTCGACGCTTTCCCACTTTTCAATAACATCAATTGTTTTAAAAACGGAAACACAACTGGATACAACAGACACAATAGGTGGACAACACAATAAGGACACAAATGAAACTGGAGTTATGCCCAAGATCCAAAGAAAGCCTTGAGTAATAGAGACCGGCAAGTTAATTAACAGTTGACAAGTTGCAAAAGGTTGCTCGATGAGAAAGTCTTTGTGTGGTGCGAAAAATGCAGAAAACCTTTAGTAGTATTAGAAAGTTCGTCTTTTTGAAAGTGACACCCAACAAGTTAAGTGCATTAAAAACGTTATTTAAAGATGCAAAGCTGTTCCCAAAGCACTATGCCCAAAGAGTAAGATGAAAGTGCAGAAAGTTTGTGTGCAAAATAAACGTAATAACTTACAGATTGATCAGGTAGTCTTCGAACTAAAAACAATAAATGTGATAAATCATTTTATAAGTTTTAGTTGCTCATGAACAGTTTAACAAATTGTTCGAATAAAGATAATTTATCTCCGGTGGTGAGTTCGTGAGAATTCCGAGTTCCGAAATTTTTTATCAACCACAATAAAAAGACAACACCGAATGTATTAAAAGTTTATGACCAACAAATAAACAAGTCCATCGATTTTAACAGGCTAGATAATTCCTTGAATATTCAACGCTTTGACAGCCATCTTGACAGTTTCATCCTTTGACTTCGCGCCTCCAATGAATCCGGTTGCATGGACAAAAACGGCATCCTTGATCCCAGCAATTTGTGAAAGCTCCTCGTCGCGCTTTCCACGCCACTTCTCAGGTAACGGACAGCGGTTGTCAAACTCGGAAGATTCTGAAACAGGAATTGCTTCAATGTGCCAATTTGTCTTAGTCGAATCGCCTGGATAAATGACGTAGATGACTTCACCGTCGATTTCAAACTGCTTTTCCAACATAAAGAAGTGCTCTTTCCACGGACAACTCTCAGGCAACAACATCACACGTCCACTTTCATGAATCTAAAAGTTCAAACGTCATTTGAGCTTTCAATTGTTTCGTACCTTGTCTCGACTAAGCAATGCTCTCTCAACAATTTGTCGACACGGCATCCAATCGTTGTGAATGTAGAGCACCTTTCGCGTGAAAATCTTTCCAACCATTTGCATTGCTTCAATAAACTGTGCATCCTCGTTTGCATCTTTGTCATTCCAAGCCGGATTTAAGTCTTCGACTAATGATTGAATTGTGTTCAAGCTGTAACTAAAATAAAAGAATGAGAAAAGATTAAATAAAGTTCACTTACTTTGATTCAAATAACTTGACTTTGCTCGCACTCGCGTCAACTGCCTCGACAAAATCCTTGTACAACTTGTCAAAATAAAAATTCGATCTGTCATCTCCAATAGTCTCTCCCAAAACGCAACGAATAACTTCTTTTCCATAGAAAAAGTAGACAAGTCCCGCGCTACTCAATTTGGTAAAGTAAGGCAATGCTTTGTTGTTTCCCGTCAACACTGACAAGGAGTTCATAGTTTCAGCAAAAGTACTAAAGAACAAAAATGAGTAATTTAATGTATTTAAGAATCAAACCTCTCATGATAATCATAACGCTTCTTCTCGTGATTAAAAAGTCTACCAACGTCAATAATAGCGTCGCAAACTGCCAATTCTGCTTCATTGCGAGTTCTAAATTATAAAAATTAAAACTTATAACAAAGTCTAAACACAAACCGCAAAATTTGATGATTCTTGAATTCGGGCAAAAGTTTGAGCATATAACAAGCAAAAACATCATCGCATTGAAACTTGCCATTGTGCGTACCAATGTAGCGCGGGATCAAATTGCTTTCTTTTGCTAAGCGTTGCGAAACCGATTTGATGTTTCCTTGTAAGACACTTGAGCAAAATTCATCGTAGAGAAGGCCAACAATTCCGCATCCAAATTTTGCTAATTTGCTTCTGTCTTTCGACCACTCAAGAAATGGAGAAATGATATTTCCTCTAATTTCATTTGTCAGTTTTCCGCAAGCTAAAATTGAAGAATAACTTAGATATTGAAAATAGGAAACTTACAGTTCAACGCCTGAATGACACCAGCTTCATACATTTTTGCTAATTCTTCACTCGCAACTTCAATTTCAACCTGAACAATGTCGCGTCCTGCTGCAAAAACGTCCAACATTTGAGCTACCTTAGGCTTTGGCTAAAAATAACGTGAATTAAAAAATGTTTACTAAAAATGCTTACTTTGTCAGTTCTATTTGCTTGATCTCTAACTTTTCCAACATGCTCAGCGTTTCTGTTATAATTAAGTTGCTTTCGGCCAGCATAAAAAGCAGAATCGGTAAATTGATCAAAACCGGACAATTCATTAGAGGCTAAGCTTGGCAATAAGCGCGGATCATGGAACGTATATATTTTGCACTTCTTGACATCTTTTGACTTGAACTTTGCTGAATTAACTTCATCGACAAGCTGTTGAATCTTTACTTCTTTCAACTTGCCTTCTAAGTATTTGTCCAAATCAAGGCTATATACTAAAGTTCAAGCATTTTAAAAAGTTTAGAACATCAAGAGATTACCACTTCTTTTTTCCATACACTCAATTTCATATTCAAAAAGTTTCTTGTGGTTGTCAAATTTGCTACGCGAAAACTCTTCGTTGCAGTGTAAGCACGTGATTTTTGGAGCGTGTGTATCTCTCAAATGAACTGGCAAACTTGCCCAGCCCACTGAATCTCCGCTATTGCAAAGAACACAGCAAAATTTGACGCCGAAGTGAGAATCTGCCATTATATGAACATATAAAACCTGATTTACAACATATGCACTCTCGCATTCAACTCCGTCTTTGTTTAGCAACTTGCACTTTTGATTCTAAAAGCGACATTATAAAACAACATATTTAATAAAGAGATACCTTTGGTTTCGTTGACGGTTTTTTCTCACAGACGTGCGTATTGTAGTCCTTAATTCTTAGAAACTTGCGCTTACATTTTTCACATTCAACGTTCTAAATTCCAACTATTATTAATTACCTAATAACTCAAAGCAAACCTTTTCAGAATAGTCAACTTTTCGGCGCTTAGTTTTTGGTTCATCAGAATTCTAAAAACATAACATTAAAACCAGCCAATTTACTCAAAAACTTACGTAAATTTCTTCCAAAGTCTCATTCGCTCGCTCCCAGTCAAATTTCCAGATTGAAGCCAGCCGATAATGCTGCAGCTTTTATCCCATTTACTGAATAGCCAATCCGCATCGTTTCCAAAAATCTAAAAACAAGATAGACACAATTTAAAGTGTCGAAACTTACAATGACTTGTTCATAAGCATCTTGAACTATCAATTTTCCATTCACATCAAAAACTAGAACTGAAGGAATAAACTTGACTTTGAACTGTTTTGAAAGTTCTCTAAACATTTTGAATTATTGTTTGCAAGGTAAGCTCAAACTTACTCAATTTTCGGTGAACCAAACGGCAAGTAGACCCACTTTCCATGATGATTCTTGTAGTAGTCGACAAGAGCTTCTTCACTGCGATCACGCGAGACAAATACAACCTCGAAGTTCTTTCCAGAAGCTGCCAACTTTTCGTAGAATTCCTTCAATTTGGGAGTAAAGGTACAGCATGGAGGACTAAAAGAATTTTAAACTTAGCCTAGAAAGCTTAATTAAATACTTACCACCAGACAGCCGAGAAGTAGAGAGCGACAACCTTGTCTTTCAAGTGTTCTTCGGCTTTTAGTTTGCATCCATCCGACAACACAATTTCAGTTCCTTTGAACAATTCAGCCATTCCTAACAACAATAAAATAAAATGATTTGAAAACGAAAAGAACGATTGTTCAAAAATTTCAAATCTTCACAAATTATGTTAATTAGTGCGCTCGCTTTGTTCCGGCAAAACTATGCTTTTAATTGGAATTCTCTTAACCTTTAAAATTTAGGCGTTTGCCAACAATTTACACCATTGTCTTTTTGGTGAGTTTCAAAAAAGAGTAGCAGGATTGTAATTAAAGGTGATCTTACATTAGTACGCTCGTCGATCTGCGCTGACCAGTCGTCCTTTTGCTCGACTCGCTGGCACTGACTTTCTATTGATCTGCTCAGACGAATTTGATGAACGACTTTTGGCGTACTCAAAAAGCGTCGGTGATCTCCGTGAACTGTTTCTGGGAACAACGCTTTCAACAACGCCTTATTGAATTCGTGGTCTTCCCATTTAAAGTAGCCGTTGTCCAGACTGTCGAGTTGTTTATCAGCAATGTTGTCGTCTTGAATCTTTCGGCACTTTCGTTCTAAATTTAATTGAATATTCAAAAAGAACGCGATTATAATGTCTCACCCAAATCCATGGCATATTTATCATACGACTCTGGAGTGACATAAGCGTAAGTCGGACGAAAAGGTGTTCCCACATCGAAGGCAAGTCTAGTGATCATCGGGCCGTTGTCGATCATTCGATGCCATTGTTTATTGCTTATTTGGATGGGACGGATTGTATTTGCAGACCGAATTACTGGACGTGGTGTTGTGAATTTTTGAATGAGCTCGAAAAGATCTTGGTCGCTTTCGGTTGAATTTAAAGCCGAGCTCTCGTTTAGAAAAGGTGCTCCGTAGGCGAAAGGAAAGAAAGCGAGTAGAAGACACAAATAGATCCACCTAATTGGACTGTGATGTTTTGCGAGTCCCGATCTTTGGGCCTCACTATGAATCATTTTAGTTGTTGATTGGAGAGTTTGGCGCATTGAAAATGGCCGAAAACATAGCTTTTTGGGCCTCAAACTATTTGTTTCAACGAGATCTCGAAGTGTGAAGATGCGTAGGCATCCTGAAATCAAAATAAAGTTGCTAATAAAGCGTAAATGTTAAAACGTGACTCGTTAAACAAACACGGAAGTAGGTGCAAATTAATCGATATCAATAAGTGTACACAGATGAGCAGCACTTCTCAAAGCCTCGCAATAAGCGGTCAATTAAAAAACTTGTAATGACTGCGAGCAATGCAAATTACATGCAAGCGAGTGGACAAAGAGTAAGAAGTTTGAGTCAGTCGCCCAGCTTGCTAGTGGTCATTTGGCGGGTTTTTTCCCATTGCTGGCTGGCCCTCGACCTAGTTTTGTGAGATGTGTGCGCGCCAACTGGACATTCGTCGGTAGAATATCGGCAAAGCCGGCAAGACATGAGTGTTCGGTGGCATGCAAAACGGTCAATTACAGGGTGCCTTTGAGTAACTTTTAGAAAACAGACGAGCAATTCAGACAAACAATTTCAAAACCCTTAAAGCTTCTCAATTTAATTGATTCTTCCAAAACACAGTCTAAAAATTATGAAATTGCAACCTCTTAATAATTTCCGAAAAAACTATCATAATTTGACACTTAAAGCCTTTCACAACAAACAAAAACAAAATTGCGTGCCAAGTACAGGGTGGCAGCAGAAATTGCGTTGACAGGCGATGTGCGCATTGAAAACAATTCGATCCAATTTTCACTTATAGAATTCGGTGCGCAAAAGAGCCAAATCACGTACCGGCAACTCACAGTTGCCTGAACACAAATAAAGTGCAGACACTTCTAACAAAATGCCTCCTCGTCGCTTGTTTACAGACATTTCTAACAAAATCGATGTGTGAATTTATGAGCAAGCGCGGCAATCACTAGACGAAAACAATTTTTTCACCACCGAACAGTTGTTTTTTCGCTGTGGGCTTTGTTTGGGAAAATTGTGTCCCTTGATTGCACACGCTGCCAGACAAAGCGCACACAAATGTGATTTCAATAGCTTTTCAATCTGTCAAACAAGTTCGCATCATTTTTGTGTAAAAATCTCAAAAGTCATCGTCAATGAAAAGAGCTGCCGCAACGTTTCATCAATCCAAAGCTCAAATGCTTTAGATCCGCACACAACCCGAGAGGTCTTCCCATTTTAATCCAAAATTCCAAACGGCTTCCAATCTTCTAACCTCAAGATTATCGTCCACAGAAAAAGCTCGCATTAATTTAGCAAATTGCGGTTTGTTTTGAGTCAAAAGCAGATTGATCGTTGTTTGAAAACATCTAATAGTTATTTTATGTTTGAATCTGCGACTTCTATGTTATTTTATGTTTGGATCGAATAGGTTGTCTAGAAAATTTGTTCGCAGTTTTGTTCTTTTAAGGAAACGTGCTGGATCGAAAACAAAAGATTATTTTAAAGCTTGTTTTTCGAAAGAGATACAGTAAGATTTGTGAGAATATAGTGCCTTAATCCTGGATGTTTACCTCAAGCAAATATGGAAAAAGATTAGCGGCACATGAAAGCAGCGTTGGACATTTTTGGCAAATCCGCAAAAAGGACAGTTAATTCGATTAAACAAAACGACGTCAATGTTTTTGATTAAAATTTGCTGCAGAACACACACGAGAACAAACAAGGCTCAATACAGCTTAATTTAGTGGCGTAACATTAGGAGAAACTTGCCAACAAACAGCACTAATCAATGAGTCTATACGTGCAATTGGCGCATAATTAAAAACAACTCGCTTCTATGAATAAAGTGTAGCCAAACCGCATGAGCTAACAAACTTCCATAAACACTATTTTGAGAAAACTTTCCGCATCAATGACCGGCCAATTTTGTGCGCTCAAAACATGTCAAAATGCTGCAGGAATTAATTGCTTGTTCATGTGATTGTGGATAACATAAAGCGGCACAAAATCCAATTAAAAGGGCAATCGAATAAAAGGTCACCATGCAAAAAGGCCAATAAACCGGCTCAAAAGCATAAAGAACAGCTGAGTTAGGAAACTACAAACAATGTGAGAACTAAGCAACCGTATTGAATACAATTTCTTAAATAAAGCACAAAAAGACAGTCGAGGTTGTAGCCGAAGTGGCAAAGAATAAAGAAAACTACAAATTTGACGGAATACAAATTATAAAAGGAAACAACAACTATCTAAAAAATTCCAAAATTCTCGTGATAGTTCTTTCTGCGGAAGCAAATAAACAACGACTTCGAGGCAATTTAGCCGTTCAACAGGTCGTTTTATGAAAAACAGACCACCAACGGGAGCAGATAATTCGTAAGTGAGTTAGCAAATAAACAAATTAGCGTTACAATATTGAAAACAAAATCAGCCTAATCGAATCAAATAAGCTTGATGCTTCTGAATGCGTTCAAAAGGCCCAAAAAGGACCACATTGATTGATGAAGAGAGAAAGTTTGCAAGCTAAACCAAAACCCAATACTGCATAGCCAACATGAATCACGAGAAAAATCCGGGACGCCAAAGCCGGAAAAAGTGGAATTTTGAGGGAAACGGCCGGCTGTTCCGAAAACACCCCAAGGCTCTTTGTGCAGACAACACAGCAAAAGCAGCCAGCAGCGTCGATAACAAAAACAACACGCAAATAAAATAAGCAGCCGCTTGAAACGACCGCTCACTGAAGTTCAGTCAAAACTCTTTTTAAACTGACAAAAGTGCACATCGTCTTGTGCTTAACTGGATGTTCTTGAATGCATAAAAATTGAAACGCTTTAAGTGTTTTTAATCAAAAGAAGATGTCTTTGAAACAATAACAACTAATTTTCAATCAGCTGATGCCAGAGTGCGCGTAACATAAACAAGCAACTCGGCGTGTACCTTTGTGCCGTTGTTTACATTTTTGTGTGAAAGTGCAGATTTCATAACTCATTCAAATTGTCTAATTAGGAGCAAACACGTTAGTTCAAACATTCCATTTTTTGCAAAACGGCCAAGAACAATGTTTAACATTGAGCACGCAATGCGAATCCCTCAAAAATGCCTGAAACTTTTATAACACGTTAAAAGCAACAGGATTTGAGCAGTAAAACGATCTTTACAGAAAAGACTCTCACGAACGTTGTTGCTTTTATTGGCAAGCGCTCGAGCAAAACAACGCTTTCCAGAACAACAACCCAATAAAATGCCAACAAGCACACAAAATCAATGGCGTGTTGTGTTTCAAGAGTCAATGTATTCATAAAAATGAGTTGACACAATTATTTATTCAAAGGAGTCAAAACATGTTTGAAAATTAAAATTCGGGAGCTTTCCGGGAATATACAAAAATCTCCTTTCTTTATTGGATTCAGCCGAAAAGCCATGTCCAAAAGTTAATCAAATTTTGAAGCTGTAAACATGGCGCCAATATCTTTTGGAATTGAGTTAATTAAAATTACACGGAGAGATACGCGGAGAGTGATGACCAAAAAACATTCATGCAAACCTTCTAAATTCACACGCCTGCGGGCATTTGAAAGGTATAAACAATTAAACATCTGGAAAATCATGTCTGTGTTTTATAACTGTAGCACAAAGCAAAAAGTGGACTAATTGAGTTATCGAATCGAAAATACGCACGAGAAAGCTTTGTTGTTGAAAACAGTCAGCGTTAATTAATTTATTCAATTCACGCACACAAATAATGCCAGCACAAGGTTCACAATGCGCTGCAAACAGTATAAAGCGAAAAACCTCGAATGCTTTAAAAAACAGCTTATCGCGAAACAAGAAATCTTCCGACTAACAGAGCAATCAGTTTGATTGGCGCTTGCAGACATGATCGTAAACAAATTAAACTAATTAGGATCAGTTGTCTGCTCAACAATGAATTGATTGAACAGAATGGCGGTCAAAACATCCGCTCTGCACGAATGACTAATGCGTGAATAAACTGTAAACTTTCTTCTTGTAATTTAAACTTAGAAGACAAAATCTAGTCGACAGGAATGAACAAGGCAAAATGGTTGAGGTAAAAAATCAGCAAAGCGCATTTGATGTTCCACACAAGCTGTTCGTACAGTTGAGACAAAAACAAACGTCAAAACGACCGAAACATAAGAGAACTGTTGATTTGAAGAGATCGTCTGCGTGGATGAGAAAACAGTGCTCGAGGCACGTTGAGTGCTCTAGTGTAAACAACCGCCTATCAGTTGGCGATTTAAATAAAGATTACAATTGATTTGCGGTAAACTTGCTTTAAATGTTGTAAACATAACTGATTGAACGCTTGCACTGCAAGCAAACTCCATTTATACTGTTTCTGCAAAAACTATTCAAAAAATTCACTTTATCGCACAAAACACGCGGTCAATTTAGATTTCCGTTAGCTGAAAGTGCAATCAAAACAACTCAAACATGATCGATTTGAAGTCTGTAAAATGTGAAACAGTTGATTAAAACTTGTTGATGCTTGAAATGACATCCTTTGATCAATGTTTGGACAATTGTTTCCAATTTAATGTTGAACCGCAAGTTACCAAAGATCTTGTTGTGCCGTAACAGTGCGGCGTAATTAATTTTACTGTTTTGTTTATAGTTTTATGACTTGGACACCAGATGCTCCCCTTTTCTGCGTAACAACAAAAAGCGGCTCAGAACACCTCCCGGATCCGGAATTTGACAGTATTAAATAATGAGCGACACCAACCCAAATGTTTTAGTGCAAAAATCCCAGAAGACGGATTATTTTTGATGATCGCCGGCAAAGCGATCGGACAACTGACGTTCCTTTGTGAGGCGAGGCGAGAAGTGAAGAAATTCATGAGTTCCGTTTGCCAATTGTTTTCTCATTTTAAGTTTGTTTTTTCGATCATTTAGCAACTCCCATTTGTCGCAATTTTTCATCTCGTGTTATTGGTTGTGTGATTCGCCTGCAACATTGTTGGTTTTTTGGTGCCAATGAATTTTGACTTTTGGCACGTCTCCAAGTAAACACTTAATTGCTTTTATCTTTTAATCTCAAGAACTTTGACTCATTTAACCGACTCAACTCTTTTGGGAATTTGTCACGCGGCTTTTCTCAAATTAAGCTTAACTGAGTACATACAAACTGAACGTCTTTAAACCTCGAGAAATAAAGATCGTTTAAACTTGCATTTTGTTCACAAACAATAAGCTTTAATTTGAGACGTCTGAATGTTTCTCATTCAAATTAGACCGAATTCGTGGGTCGATTAATTCCATTATTTGCCGTCGCGCATGATCCCGCCGAACCTAAGGGCAATTTTTGGAATTGCTTGGCATTTTATTCATACGGGCTTTCGAAAGTGGCACTTCAAATTGTCTAGTTCGTCTGTTCAAAACAACTCGTTTTGCGTGCTTTTAAGAATGAGTTAAGGAAGTGTCCAAACATCAATGCGTATTTTGATATTTTTAGCTACAATGTTAAATTGTCACATTTTTGAACGCCAGCTTCGTGATGCTCTCAAATTTGGTGCAATTTTGTTTTTTGGCCCCGATGAGGAATTTTAACGCTCTATTTAACTTAATTTGACTCGAAGGCGAGTGCATCACACCATCGGTTAAAGTCCCAAAATTATATTTCCAATTTGTTGGTTATGAGTTTGCCGGTGGAAGTTTATTGCAACAAGTTGACTAATTCAGTTTATGTCTTAAACTTAGACGTGTTGTTTACAATTCGATTAGTTTTAAGTGAGGCTTTGAAATGTTTCGGAGTGCTTTTTCATCTCTAATAAACACAATTGGAATCCGGCATTAATAGACACTATCGTTTTTTGCCGTCTCAAGAGTCAGTTGTTTGTCTGTTCAGCCGGCGTGCAAACCAACCAAGCTTGAGGTCAGAGTTCTGTTGTTCTCCCATTGGTCACGTATTTGACGGCTGCTGTTTCGTTGTTAAATTTGTCTACTAAATGTTGATAATTAACCTGCCGGCTATTTGTAACCAATCCGCCTGCTGCAAAACACTTTCAATTGGTCAACCTCTCCGTGTACTTTTTTTGAACTTGAGTTTCTTGTCACGTTTGGTCACTTCATGTGTTGTTTTGTTGTTTACGGGTTTTCGGTTCATACGGCGAGGATGTATCTCAAAGTTTGAACAATTCGATCTCAGCGACTCCTCAGTTGTTTCCAAGTTTAACTTTTATGTTAAATTGAGCTAAATGGCATTTATCTGCATTCGACATTTATGCATCGCGTATTTTAATCAAGCTCACCAAGTTTTCAATCAATTTTATTGTTTGCTCCGGCAGCCTATTTTATTGCTCGATTTGCATGTAGCTGAAAATTGGAACGCAATAAAAGAAACAAAACATTTTCGAGTACATGCACATTGCGACGTGCCGTTTAGTCGAAAAATGAACAAGAGATTAAGTGAAGAGTTTCGCGTGTGATTGATACGTTTTGCTGGGAAATTCTTATAAATATTTTGGAATTTAGTTGTCTGGCTTTGTTTGAACTTTGAACGTGCTGCTCCTTGTTTTCAGGCGTTTTTTATCCAATGAAATTGCTGAGCTTCTTGCTCATAGCAATCGGCCTACTCACTTATTTCCCGAACGGCGTTTTTGCTCAAGGTAGTTGTCATTTTATTGAAACTTAATATGCTGCTTTGTAAGTGCTCTAAAAAATCTTTGAGTTTAGGAAGATGGGAAGCTGACGCAAGTGGAATTGAGGAGTTGGACGAAGATATGCAAGTCGAGCACCCACCACAATACAGACTCGAAGAATACCTTATGAAGCACTATAACAATAAATTATTGCCAAGAAGAAATCCAAATAAACCCGTCAGAGTCAAATTCAGGATTTCCTTATATCAAATTGTCGAAATCAACGAGCCCCAGCAGTACATTATGTTAAACTCCTGGATTGTTGAAAGCTGGCAGGACGATTGTAAGTGCCAAGCTTTGATTTATAAATACCATATTTACAATTTAGTCTTATGGTGGAGGCCTGAGAAATTCGACAATTTGACAGAGATTGTGTTGCCTCACACGGCACTGTGGAAGTAAGTTGAATTAAAAATGTTAATATCCCTAATTAGATTTTAAAAGCGCTCAACATTAATTTAAACAAATTACAATATTCAGGCCCGATTCAACACTATACAACAGTATTGTCATGGAAGATTCAGAAAGTCGACGTCTTCAGTCCATAAAAGTTACAACAATACCGAAGCATAAAACAACATTGGTTGAGCTGCTTTATCCAACACTTTATAAGTTCTCCTGCACGCTGAACTTGCGCCTATTTCCATTTGATGCGCAACACTGCACCATGACATTCGGAAGTTGGACGTATGACAATAAGGCAATTGACTACTTTCCCGACAATGCTTCAACCTCTGCGATAGGGACTGACAACTGTATCGAAAACGAAGGCTGGAACATCATAAACACGGATGGTTAGTTTTAATAATATCTTTAAAATCAACGATTAATTTAGTTTACCGACGTGAACAAAAGTATGCATGCTGTCCAAACAATTATACGCTGCTTGAATTCGGCATTCACATTCAACGTAAACCTCTTTATTACTTAATCAATCTAATCCTGCCGACGACTATTATTACTTTGATTTCTATTGTTGGCTTCTTTTCTTCGATCACTGTTAATGAAATGCGTGAAGAGAAAATATCTCTTGGAATCACTACATTGTTGTCAATGTCCATACTTATTTTCATGGTATCTGACAAGATGCCATCGACGTCAAGTTTTATTCCGTTGATTGGTTGGTTCTACATGTAAGTGTGTCGTTTAATCTTCATTCTACACTTCTGATATTTTAGGATGCAAACAATCTTAATTGCTGGAGCCACTCTCTGCTCTTCACTTGTAATAAATATACAAAAGAAAGGAATTATTGGCCAGCGACCTTCCACAAACACAATGAGATGGGCGAGGAGAGTGGGACGACTTGTTTGGTTAGAAATGCCCCTGCTCATGAAACAAGCTTACGCCATAAAAGCCAAAGTAAGTTTAAAACACTAACCAGCGTGCTCGCGCTTTGCTGTTGTTCGGATCTTCCTTCCATCTAATCAACTTTAATCAATTCACACGGAATTGATTTTTAACAAAAGTAAGAATGGCTTGGAAGGTGAAATGCTATGTGACTGACTGGCATTAAAAAGTTGTTTAATGTTGATTTGATTGCTGTGATAACCAAACGTTTTAACCGAGTGAACGAGTTTGTGTTTATCTAACAAAACTGAAAAGTCTCTTCAAAACTTAACCGCATTCCAATTAAAATAACACATTTTCTCGAAGGATTATGAATGTTTGAAGAGAAGACGTTTTAACTTTATGTTCAAAGCCAAACGAAGGCCGAACTCTGCAGCTTCATTGGACGAAACAGAGACGCCAACACTTCCCATTTACGTTCAACCACCACAACCTTCTAAAAAGCGTGTGATGTTTGTGAGTTCCTCTCCAATGCACCGTTTGCTTTCCAACACTTGCACTGTGGCTTTGAAAACACTCAGCTTTTGAATTGTGTTGACGTGAATGAAAAACTACTAACAAGCACGTCAAATCGAAATGCTCTAGTTACTCATTTTCAATTCAAATTATTTTAGCAAGAGAAGATCGCCAAGCAGCAACAAAGAAAAGCCAGCACGTGGCAGAAGACATGGAAGAAAATTTCCAGACCAACGTCCGTTAGTGGCTCAACACTTTCAACAATTTTGCCAGCTTCAACACTCGGTAAAGTTTGTAAAATGTCGTTTCCACATGTTGAATCTTATTCTTCTTACTAAGGTCAAAATGTAAATTCTGTAAGGAAGAATTAAAACAGTGTGATCAATTAAATGAACAGCCATTTGAAATCCTACAGACATTCGTTGAGATTATTGTTATCATTGTGTTATAGGAATTTGAAGAGCATCGAACTTGGTGAACGTACTTGTTTGCAAAATATTGATGACAAAACTTGCAAACTTTGATCAAAAACCGATTTTAAACTTTAAAAGGAATCAAAAAGAACAAAAAGATCCTACATGTGAAAACGACGTTTTACAAACTTTGACTTTTAAGGCCTATCTCATTTAAATTCTGCATTGTCTGATTCGGCTTCGATCATGGGCGGTTTTAGTCGTGTTGCAGCAATAAAGCAGCGTCCAGATGCGTTGAATTTAAACGCTGGAACGGAGCTGATGAATATGTCGATAGGTAAGTTAAGATTTGTGATGGCTTTGGAATATTTGTTTGGTGATGGTGCCAGCTTTTCAAGCTTTCATGTAGCTTTTATTCCAAAAAATGTTCAAAAGCAAAAGTTGTCAAAAGACTTTCAAACTTTCTAATTTTGCACTCTTTGACAACTTCATTAAAAATCTATCCGTGTTGTGCTTCTTTAATTGTGGTGTTTTTGTTTCAACGAATCCGTCACTTGATGATCAAATCCCTTACGTAGATGACGATCGGATCTCAGAAAACAGTGAAGACTGGGATTCGCCGTCGAGAGCGCCTGCATCGCCCAATGACACTTGGGATTCCTAACGGAGGACCTGTTTGGCCTCCAGGTAATAAATGCTTTATAACTTAAGTAATGTTGATTTTAGTTTTAACCTCAGAACGACCTCGAAGATCTCCGAGTACGCTATCTGCCCCAAACAGCAATCAAAACAACTTAAAAGCTCGACAACATAGACCGACATTTGCCGATGTTTCACTTGTGGATGGGAGTGAGTCTTTTTAAACAACATTCTACATATGTAATGAATGTTTTTAGTGAATGATCCGTTTCTTCAAAGTCCCAGCGCAATTCAACAACGCAATTTGGCAGAGATAGAATACGACTGGTTGGCCGCGGTCGTTGAAAGGCTTTTCCTTGTTATTTTCCTAGTTTTGTTCTTCTTGATGTCTCTCGGTCTTAACTCGATAGGAGCCTATTTTTGGTTGTTTGTCACAATTGATCGTGTCGACGAGTAATGGATCCTCATATGAATACGGTTAACTGGTTTGGTTGATTGCTCATAACTATTCCGTCACGCAATGTAATTAGGGATTGTTGAATTGTTGTTTTAATCTGTTGTTGAATATCAAGCGGGTTTTGTGGAAATCCCGCACAAATCCATTATGATCTCACTGATTGCGAGTTCCAATAAATCTATTACATTTATTTGTTCGTCACCTAATGTAAGAATTAGTTTAAAATAAGCACGGATATTGCGATCACGAGACTCAACACTTCAAACACAAACTTGACTAAAGGCGACAACAAACAAACTCATCAATTTTCACCAAAAAACTCTATCAATCCAAGCGGTTTTTTAATCGCTCCCGTTTAAAAAAGCGATGGATAAACCAAATCGTTGCGCAATTTGCTGTTCGTTTTAATGGTCGTCTAAGTGATAAGAATTGTTCCGCTTTGATCGGTTAGTCGGCGCCACGACACTCAAATTGATTTAAAGTTTTCTTTTGTCAAACTAGTAATGTTTTCTTTGTTGCACTTTAAATGTGCTTTTTAAAGACTAATTTAATTAATGTTTTGAATGCTTATCTGCTGCCTCAATAAATCATTTCATATGAATTGCGTAAAATCTGTTCCAGCAAGTTTCACGCTTCTTTGAGCGCGCAAAAAGGTTTAAAAGTTTAATTGTCAAAATTGGAACCGCTTACGTGTTGTGTAACTTTCTTGGCGCCTTCACGTTCCTCTTGTGATTGTTTAGGAAACTTATCAAATCCGAGACACGTTTGGGCGTGACCGTTGCCAGATTTATTGTTCACGTAATTGATGCGCTTAAATTGTCTAAGTTTTGTTGCGGACTCGTTGGATTCGGTTAGTTGCTGGGTGGAAACTGTCTCGGGCTTATTTTAAAGGTTTGCAATTGAAAGATGGCATCTGTTTTGAACGACATCCACTCATGTTTGTAATTAAACGTGCACGTCTTAATTGGCGCTCCGGAAAAGAACGAGTGGCAACTTGAAGAAGACCGCTCAGGTGTATTTCAACTGACGCCTCTCAATTGTGCCGCCGCTTAAAATGCAAATGATTGCGCCCACAAACCGGATTCTGCAAAAAAGCGAAGATGGCATGCAAGTGTTTTTTGGATTTTCCGGCTGCGCAAAGCTCATTTGTTTAAAACGGCTCGGCAAGCTGTGAACTTCCTTAATTGTTCTTGTTTGTTTAAAACGCGTTACTTTTAAGTTGTTTGAATAAGTCGACTTCTCTTTAAATTGATGTTTTTGTTTGTTGTTTGAACGTTTTAACTCAAAGTCCTCTAATCGCTTAATCCCGACAAATCACCTTATTCAAATTAGGAGTATTGTTCGTGTCAAAAAGATATGAGATAAGTTTTTCACATAAGGTTTTCACGCAAAATTTGCGCTAGCGTCAAGTGAGATCAGTGTCAGCGAGGGTGCACGTAATCCTAGAATCTTCGCTCGACTATTGACACCCTCTCTAATTGCTGATGGCTGGATGTTCGTTTGCTTGTTTGACACAAGTCGGGCGTTTGTTCGTCAACTGATTTTATGGGTACTCCGCGTCCACGCGTGTCTTTCGAACTCTCAACAATATGGAGACTTTGTGAGTTTTAGCCACACGCACCGCAAAATGACCTGTAAATAGTTTGTGGATCGGCTGCCCAGTACACTTAAGTCAAATTGGTCTACAAACGCACTCAATAACGAATGGCCTACTGACTACTTGCTGCTATTAACTTAAATTGTCGGACCGGTATTTTTAAAGCTAGTAACTACGTGCCTAACTACGCGGATATTTGTGAAGCCACTGTCTCGATCCCAACAAAGATCTCGTCCACTCAAAATGCCGGTTTTGTTCAACTCATTTAAATGCACATTTTTGTTGATTTTTGTCCTCCCAACAATTGAATCTATCCCCAGAAGATCAAACGAGCCTTGGTCCGTCGTTTTGTGCAAATTCGCCGAGCATCCAGACTACGAGCCAAGAAGTAAAGACTGGATTGAAAAATGGATCCACGGACACGATGCTTCAATTGAGAGCTATTTTGACTTGGTTTCTAACGGTCTGTACACAATCAAGAACAGCAATGTCCTTGGATGGCAAGTTTTTATTTGAAGAGAGAATTCATTTGATTTCCTTTTAGGTACCAACTTCCATACACACAAAAGGAAATACTGCAGTTGGCCAATTCAGACAGCAATTTTGTGCTGGGAAGCGAGTCCGGATTCAACGTGAGTCTTTAAATTGTGCGGTGTTTTAAATAACAGTTGTTACTACTTTTGTTTGTTGTTTCTAATTCAAAGTTTGTGTGCTTTGTTAATTGACTAAAAAGATGCAATCCGTTGCGTAATTTAATAACACAGCTCCCAAACCCTCGTGAGATTTAAAATAAAGTCGCCAACGCGTCTACTTAACTTTTACGACAGCGCATCCTCTATTTACACGCAAATCATAAAATCTAATGGTGCAACGTTCGGTGCGCTTCGGACTTTGATTTATTGCAAAGTGATCAGAGATCAGCGAATTCAAGCAATACTTTGAAGTTCTCAACAAAAATCAGAAAAATAACATTTGATGTGCTGACTAACTAATCTGTGTTTTGTGTGTTTGCAGTCGCTTCTGTCCGAACCTGACGAACTTTTTAACGCCACCGAACTTCTCAATGAACTCGACCAAGATCATTTTCAGTACTTTGACAAAATTAAAGAGCTTTGCCAGCAGATTGCCGAAAAAGACAATGGCGCACAGCTGCATCGACAAAGAATCACAATTGTTAATGCGGGATCGACAGCCGTTTATGGAAAGAAATATGGAGTGCTGCTGACTCCACAGTTGATGTTCTCGTCTGTCCTCACGCATGAAATGGTCCACTCATTCTTCATTGGACACTCCTACAGTGACCGGAAGATTAGAGTGTTCCCCTATGCTCTTTCTGGTGAATACGATGACCGCTACGACTTGATGAGCACAGCGAATGCCTATATGCACAGAACTAATTTTGGAATGGCAGGTCCTGGCTTAAATGGGCCACATCTAGATTTTCTTGGTTGGCTTCCAAATGACAGAATGTTGTATTTCGGCCGTGATGGTCGGCAGAATTACACATTACGGTAATGAATTTAAAACTTACTGATTAATCAACAACGTTTAGTTTGTCTTCATTGAGCGTGCCGCATAACAAAACACGTGGTTGGCTACTTGTCATGGTAATCAAACACTTTTAATGTTCATTAAAGTCTTTTTGTTCCAGCTGCCGTATGATCGTGACAACTCACGGAATTTCTACACAATCGAGCTGAGAACTCCGCAAAACTTCGACAGAGGAATTGGACAGCCATCAATTCTTATTCATCGCGTTCAACGAGCAGGAGAGAGCTACTATTCCGTGTAAGTATTGAAACTAACAACAATTGTTTAAATCGCATATGCTTTTAGATTGCTAAGTCAAGCAAGAGACTTTTACGAATTAACGGAAGGCACTGAATGGATCAAATTCTTAGAAGCCGACAATCATGGCCGATTTCAAGTAATTAGAGTTAGTGTTCGGAAAGTTGTAAGTTCTTTTGTAAGCTATGCAATTTATTAACTGCATAACTAATTTGCAGTACGCTAACGACGCTGACATCAGTGTTTCAACAACGTTCGAGCCAAATGATTGTCGACTTGGTGAAATAATGAAACGACTGGACAGTCCTGCCGTCGGCGTGGATCACGTTTGTTTGGAAAAAGAGAGAGAGCCAACCGAAAAAGACGAGCAAAAGCAAATTCAACGCCGGAGTTTCTACACTTCACTGGCAACTTATGGAGCAAACAGCTGCAGACCGGGCTTTGTTTGGAGATTAATTGATCCTTATGACTACACATGTACTGAGCAATTCAGAAAAGAAGCCGCTCAAAGCGAACTTGAACAGCAAGAAGACCGAGTGCTTGAGAGGTAAACATTACAACACTTTATTTTTAAAATATTCGTTTCAGTGGCGGATGCACCGAGCCTTTCATTGAACGAGGCGCGTTTCCCGGAGACAAGGTCTGCGTTTCAGCAGTTGAAAAGCTGCTAGTCATCAGAGAAAATGCGCAATCATCGAATCGCTTGAGACACTTTGAGTTCTTCAACGGAGTTGACTCAGTAGGTGCTTAAGTGCTAAGCAATTATAGGCATATGTAAGAGTTGTTTACAAGTCAATGGCCTCCTTGACTAATTGTTTTTGTTGTAAATAAGCCAAATATTGTTTTATTAATAAAACGGGTTCTTAATTAATCGTTGACATCATTTATTAGCAAAAAGTCTATTCCAAAAAGACCAAATCAAATAAAATCATAAGTATTGAACACTTTATACAGGCAGTAGAAGATTGAAAGGCATTAAGTTATGAGGCAGTAAAAAGAAAATTCCTTGAGTAATAGCGAAAAGAAGTAATTGAAAGCACGTTAATCCATCAGGAACTTTCGGCACTTTTTTGCTCCGCAGTGACATTCATAACCATCAACTAGAACTTCGTTCTTGCTTAAATTCCGGTAATAGTCAATTGTTAACTCTTCGCCGGCTTGGATGTCTTTGACCGCAAAGAAGGCTAGCGTTTCGTAATTTTCATAGCGATCTATCAAAACGCCATACGTTTTAAGGTTCGGGTCGCATGAATGGTTGACCCAACTGAAGCAATTGAAATAAGTATTCATAACAACAGTAAAAATTACCGCGCTTCATTTCCATACTCGAGGGAGTCAACCGAAAACGTCACTTCTTCAATGTTTGCGCAATCTACGTCGTACAAGTAACGCTCATCATCACGCTTCAAGTTCTTGTCGATCACTTCACCGGTGTATGCCATAACAAATGTACCTTGAACAATATATGACGCCGTTCTAATTGACCACCCAGATTTTTCAGTTTTAAACAAGACCAATGGAATTTGCCGGCCACGTTGAACAAGACGACTCGGACAGTTAATGTCACATTTGCATTCGCCAAAGCATTCGACGATCTTCTGGTTATCATTGACTAACTTGTTTCTGTAGTAAGGGAATTTGAATTTGGATCTGTTTGGACAACATTTGCCACGCTCACAATACGTTCTGCCGTTGCATGCGCACTTGAATTCGATTTTCATATGTTTGAGGAGCTTTTTTGCGCTTTTATCAAATCGATTGCCTTGACCGAACTCAAAATTATCAGGTGCAACTTCATGGTCGATCCAGTTCTCAACGAATATTGGCGCAATACCGGCCTGGCGACAAACAGCACTCAGTTGATCTTCCCATACAGACAGAGCCAGAAGAGTGGCAATCCTTTTGGGTGGTTGTTTTGGATCATACGGATAGTTAATGCGTTCGAACTCTTTGCACATTGTATGAATCTTTTCGGCAACACGCAAACGAATCTTGAAATAATGTAGAACTTCTGGGCACGTCAAGGCGTTCTTTGGCTCCCATGTGCAATCCACGTATGACCAACCCTTCCACTTTACTAGATATCGCTCTTGACCGTTCTTTGTGTGTGCAACAATCTTGTCTACTTCATAAATCTCGTCGTCACTCTAAACAAACAAATTAAATTAGTCAGGCAAATAGAATATCAAACGTGTAATCTTACATCGACAGGTCCCGGATTGTATTCTTCATTTGTTTGCAGCGTGTCAGTGCTTATTGTCGGCCTTGTTTCGATTCCACGGATTTCTTTGCGTGCGCCCACTAGATTTAAACTAATCGATCCACGTGAGAACTGGTCATCTGTCATAGAATTGTTCAGGAAGCCGAACTTGACATTGGAGGTCTTCTTCCGTGCTGTATTGCTACGAGTTGCGGACGACACCATTCCAATGACCTCTATCTCCTCATCTGAATCGCTTGAGACATAAACGAGATCTGGCTGAAATGAACAAAGTTAAAATAATCAAACAACAAAAATCACCTCCGTTCGGAAAGAACTTGAAGAAGGGCTCGCCGAAGCTTGAACCCGTTTTAATGGTCGGTTGTTGGACGAGATATTGTCGAGTTGATTGAAAACTCTAGCTCTTTTCATTTCCCTGTTCGTCGATTTAAACGCGCCAAAAATAACGCTTCGATGTGCGGATGAATGCCATTGTAAAAACTCGCGTGCTGGGACATGTGAAATCGAAGTTTTGACAAGCTTTTGTTTGCGAATTAGATATGTGAACTTATATTATTTTATTGTATGGATCTGCTAAACTTTGATGAACGGCAAAAGTTTCTCGACGAAGCTCAAAAAGAGCGAAAACAGCGTGAGTTGAGCAGAAAAAACAACGAGTTTATTACGCAAATAAATGCTGTTATTCGTGGACATTTGGCACGCAAAGCTTTTCGGTCCAAGTTAAAGTAAGATTGTATTGACATGTTTCGATGTAATTGGTGTGTTTAGAAGTGATTTTTTGGAAAGGTTTTGCCAGAATGCATCAAAAACCAAATCAAACACCGAGTTGCTTAAAAGTGGCTCGTTTATATTTAACAACTTGATTAAAAAAACCGACGATGCGCAGGTTGGTGTTTTCAACTAAAAGCAGCTCAGACTTTCACGATACTTTTTAGTTGACGGAGGCGTTGCTAAAGCTTTAGTGGAATCCATCCAAAGTCCCGTGAAGAATGTCTCTTTTGCTGCATTGTTTCTTTCCGTCCAACACATTCAATTGGCCACCAAATTCATTACGGATGTGTTCCGGTTTCTTCCACCGAAATTGGCCAAGCAAAACGTATGTGTTGGACTGAGTTTTGACTAATTGCTAAGAATCGTTTTAGTTTGAAACCAATTTCTCCGTCAAAGCTGCAACGATATCTATTGTCTTTCTGGAGCTATATGGATCTTGTGCAAATTGGCCGCTAGTCGCCGGAAATAATGCTATTCTGCCAATTTTGGAAGGTTTGTGTGCCAAGTTCTACTCGCCATTATGCGAATCTACTTGCTTCGAACAACTAACGGTTAGTGTTTACAGCCTCTTAAAGTTTGTTTCAACAAACATGTTTAGTTAACTCTGTCAAACGGTTTAAAAGGAAGCAAAATGGCGTTGCCATCAAATGTAATTAATCAGTTGTTTTTGGTGATATACAGGTTTGTTTAAGTGTACAGAGTGGGCAAACTTGTTGTTTTAGAGCGATGAAAAAGATGCCAGCTGATGAGATGTCTAAAAAGTTTGTTCGCCATGTGTTGACAGCTCCGGCTTTGATCCTAACATTAAATAATTCGGTAAGCTACATTGAAAGATTCGGTAACAAACTCGATAACAATGTTTTAGTCACTTAACTTGTTGAAAGCCGACGGGTTCTTTTCATCTATAATAACAACACTCAACAAAGATCAACTTAATGGCATGTCCGGAATGTCTTTAGTTAATTTGATGGCCAACTTAATTCACTTGAGTTATTTGGAGCAACAGGTTTGATCGTTGGAGATTGTTGCAGCAACTTAAGTAGTTTCAGTTGCTAATTGAAAACCTCTACGACTGGACAGTATCTTTAAATGCTTTATTATTAAAATGTCAGCAAACATCAACTTCCGGAACGTCGAATCGGCAGAACAGATATCATCACCCGATTTTGGGATGGATAAAAGACAGAATAGACGAGGGGTGTGTTAATTCTTACAGAACCATCTTTTAGTTAATCGTTTTGTTCAGGACGCAAGGAACGTTTGATCGTGTTAGAACTCAAATTGAGTTCTTGTGGAGTCGAAAAATGATAAACTGCTTATTTGGACAAGTTCTTGCAAGTTTTGAGTTGCCCTTAGCATCCAAGTCCAACACAAAACAGACTAAACTGAGTGGAACTGAAGAAAGCGGTGGTTTGCCGACAGAAATCATGCAAAGTAAGGGAATATTTGAACTTTAAGGATTAACTGGTTGTTTAGAGTTTTTAAAGAAACTGTCACTTCGCGAAGCCGAATTTACAATGAAAGATGTCCCGAACGTCTCCGTAACTGCAATTGTCTGCCAACTATATCAAAACGTCTTGCTTTTGTTCGCAAATCCACAGATTGACGTTGTAAGCGGTTAGTTGTTTAGTTGTAGTTGCAGTATTGATGTTTCAACTTTTAGCACTGTGTCAAGATGACAGACTTTTAACGCAATTGTGGGCATTTTTAAATGACCCGTCAACTGGAGGTGTGAATAACTATTTAAAACTTTTGTCGGCCGATCCGTCTGCTTCTTTGGCACACTTTTCTCCGTTGCATTTGTTTTGTGGTACGGCATGCTCGCTTATTTCGATATTGGGTTTGGAGTTTAAAACCTAAACTTTAAACAATGTTTTGGCTTTTAGATGAAGTTGAGATGTACGAGCAAGATAGTCCATTTACATTGTCTCAACTGACTGAAATTGCACGTTTCACAAATATATTTTGTTTCCAGTGTATATGGAGAAACTTAATAGGTAACAAAATTCATCGCTACTAATTTAATTGATTGTTTAGATTTTGAACAACACCGTCCAAACGCACTTTTTCAAAGTGTCTATCAATTTTGCTCGACTTTACATAACAGAGATTGTAGACGAGCTTTTACTCCACACAATTTTTGGATTGCTCCGTAAGCGAGATAAACTAAGAGAACCTTAATTTTATGTGTTTAGCGACGTTAAACCATCAGCAATTGTAAGTGAGTTCGAAGGGCAAGAGCCACGCGCCCAAATTCTCATGACTAAAATGCCACATTTAATTCCACTGTAAGTGAATAAAAAAAGCTTTCAACCTCATGTAACACTTTTAGACGTGATCGAATGGTGTTGTTTAGAAAGCTGATAAACCGCGAAAAAGATCTCATAATGTCAACTCCAACCAACGTAACGTTTTCAATACAAATGCACAAATAAAGTCAACTTTTAGTACTTCACAATTGACCGGACACGCATTGTTGAAGACGGATACAGACAGCTCGCAGCAATTCCGCCCAGTGCTTTAAGGTCGACAATTCGAGTCAAATTCATCAATCAGTTGGGACTAGAAGAAATTGGAATTGACCAAGATGGCGTCTTTAAAGAGTTTTTAGAGTTGACATTGAAAAAAGTAACTTTTCAATTTTTGAAACGTTTGCAATGTTTTTTCATTTAGGTCTTTGATCCAGAATTAAATCTCTTCAAAAGCACATCGAACAACTTGCTTTATCCGTCCAGCAACTCCCATTTCCACGAAAATCATTTGGCGTTGTTTCAATTTGTCGGCAGAATGCTAGGGAAGGCAGTTTTCGAGGGCATTTGTATCGACGTTAATTTGGCTCCAGTGTTACTTGCAACTGTTTTAAACAAGCAACTCTGTCCATTTGACGAGCTTTCTTTATTGGACCCGGAGTTATACAAGCATTTGGTGTTTGTCAAGCACTACAAAGAAAACATTCGAGACTTGGAGTTAACTTTCGCGTACACCGAAGAGGCACTCGGAAAGGTTTGAATAATCAATTTAAACAGTCTTTAATTTACATATTCTTAGATCACAACACTTGAACTTGTCCCTGGCGGCAATGACGTATACGTCAACGATGACAATAAAATTCAATATGTTCACCGAATGGCGCATTTCCGAGTGGTCAGTCAAACCAAAAACCAGTGCAACAACTTTGTTTCTGGATTTAGATCGATGTAAGTTAAACACATCAAGATGTTATATTTTGATGTTTAGAATCAATCCAAAATGGCTAGCTTTGTTCTCCACACACGAGTTGCAATTTGTGATTTCCGGCCAAACAAGCGACATTGACTTGCAAGATTTGAAAAAGCACACACAGTGAGTGTTTAGAGATATTCTTCAAAACTTTAAAATTGATTTTAGATACTATGGCGGATTCCACAGCAATCACCGAGTTATACGATGGCTGTGGTCGATTCTTGAAAAGGATTTTACAGCCGAGGAACGACATATGTTTTTGAAATTCGCTACCAGTTGTTCACGACCGCCCTTGCTTGGATTTGCCTATCTGGAGCCCGCATTCTCCATTCGATGTGTCGAAAGTTCGGACGAAATGGATCAGGGAGACACTTTAACGTCAGTTATTCGAGGCTTCTTAACAATCAAAACTCGCAAACAACCGACCACGCGACTCCCTTCGTCTTCAACTTGTTTCAATCTACTAAAACTTCCGAACTATCAAAAAAGATCTATTCTGTTGGAGAAACTGCGTTATGCAATCAGAGGTGATGCCGGAGGCTTTGAGCTCAGCTGATTTAAACTAGCACATGTACAATATAATCGCACTGAAATGAGTAGTCAACCTGTACATATTAGTCCTTATACACTTTAAGTAGTCGCTTGAGTTGCCATAGATTGATTAGATTACGTGTATATTTAAATCCAATAAAGTTTTATTGATCTCAACAAAGCACATGTTTGAACTTTATTATTATTATACGCAAGAAATGAATGTTAAGGCAGCACAGCGATAAATGTATTAAGTTAGAACACGCCTACGGACCTATTGTTTAAGCAGTCAAGCTCAACATGAACTAGTTAATTTACAAGACACTTATTTGTGAAACAGCTGAACAATTGAGAAGTATCGAAATGTCGAAAACAATGTTTGATAACATTTTTTATTGGGCTTTTCGAAGTTCTTTCTCGATCTGGTCGTAACTCTTGTTCTTTGTCTCCGGAACAAACTTCCACGTGAAAAATATGAAGAACAGAAGAAACGCGACGAATACCAAAAAGGTATATTGACCGAGCGCATTGTTCAGAGGCAAGAAAAATGTGGAGACCTAAACGTTTGCTTTAAAACTCAATTCCAACTGTTGTCACTTACCAAGAAATTTGCCAACCAATTTGCCATAACTGCAATTGAGTTTGCATTTCCGCGCGCGCTAGATGGGAAGATTTCACTGACGAAGAACCATCTAAAACCGGAGATTTAAAAAATAACAACATAAGTATAATTCTTACGGAATGGATCCCGGGCCCGTTGCGAACGCAATTACGAAGAGCAGAACAAAGACAATTGAAGCGTACGAAGCTCCTTGATTTTGAACTTGTCCGTATCTGTCGGGCGTTCCCTAAATTCAAAATAAGCATCCGACTTGATTGCTTGAACTTACAGCAATTGACAAAGAAATCACAATAAGCACTGAGGCAATGCACATTCCAGTCAAACCAATCAAGTGCAAAGAACGACGACCGAATTTCGGGTGATCAACAAGCCACAACGAGACCACTGTTTGTGCAACGTTGACAGCGCCCATCAGAATAGTTGCGTAGAATGGCCAGTTTCCAGGCAAGCCAGCATCTTTGAAGATCTTGGTCGAGTAGAACATTGCGACGTTGATACCAGAGAGCTGTTGCGAGAACTAAACAACAAGTAATTAGAATGTGCTTTCAAGATATTAAACTTGCCATCATCATGATAGCAATAAACAAAGGCCACTTCAATGCTCCCTTGAACATGTCGCCAAAGCTGACTTTAGGTTGGGATTGCGCCAAAGAAGCTTCTTCTTTAATCACATCCAATTCCGCATTTACGTCTTCTTGGCCACGCAGCTTTTTCAAATCTTTTTCGGCTTGTTCGGTTTTTCTCTTTTGAATCAAGTTATATCTCGGGCTTTCTGGACACAAAGGCAAAGTAGCAAGTTGGAAAATGCAAGGAACAACCGTAAATGCTGAAAAACACGTTTTTGGTAAATTATTGAAAAAACGCCTACCAAAGATGTACGGCCAACGTTGTTCATTTCCCAGGAGAGCAGGTAAGCCGAAAATTTGTGCAACCAAGATTGAAATAGTCACAAGCAGTTGATGCACCGAGCCCAGAGAACCTCTCAAGTTTTGTGGAGAAATCTCCGTCAAGTACATGGGAACTAGACCTGAGCTCAAACCGCAAGAAAATCCAATAACTAAGCGACCAATTGTGATCAAGTAGTAGACACCCACGAATTTAGCCAGAGACATCAATGCAGCGGCAATAAATGCGAAGATGTTGTTGACCAGTAAAGCTCCCTTTCTACCAATTTTGTCAGCTAGCCAGCCACTTAAGAGACCTCCAACCATGCCCCCGACCGCAAAGATTCCGACAGATATGGACCTAAAGTTGTTCTTTATATTAAATTTAAGTTGAATCAAGTAAGTACCATGCCAAATCTGCCTGTTCGTCAGAAAGTGTCGTGTTATGAAGCTGTTTGTGGGACACCTTGAACCAATCTGTGATGAGACGGCCTGGAGCATTGACACATCCAATATGATATCCAAATTGAAACGAGCTGCCGACAGTGGCGGCAATGACAGCAAATAAGAGCGAACTTGTCAAACGTCCCTGAAATTTGAATTACAAAACTGTTGTCAAAGCTTTCTAGTTAACTGGTGGCTCTCTATTTTTACTAATCAAAGGGATGGTTTCATTCGACGAGTGTCTGGAAAGGCGATTTCTACTGCGAGAACGTGTCTTCAAGCCCCCGTTAAAGTCATCGCTGTCCGAGTCCATTGCAGAAATACAAAGGATTAAAGTTCACCGGAGAGATAAATATAGAGCACTGATAAACACGTTTGTTTTACCCAAATCCATTGAAAAACATTTGTTGATCTTGTGCTGCCAACGCGAAAACAAGAGTGTTGTTGAGGAGTGCTTTTTTGGTCGCTAACCAATTGTTTGCATTTCAATGCAGGGAAAAGGCAAAGGGCATTCGGTTTGAACAAAAAACACAATGTTACTCAAACTTAGTGACCAGTTGATTGAAGCAGCGCATTGGGAAACTAATTTAAAGGCCGTTTGATAAGCATCTGTTATCTCGTCGAAAAAGCGCCAAAATATTCGTTTGAATTGTTTCTAATTAAAACTAGAGCAAACAAACCTCACTTCCGTATTCAATTAAATTGCAAGTACTGTCGGTAGTCATTTTCGGTTAGTTTAAAAGAATGCCGCATCAATTGGCAGCTCATTCAAAACAAGTTGTTTTTAAAAATCGCAGAATGACCAATCGAGTTGTGGACAGCAAGACCGGAAACCAAAGTAGGGGATTTAAATTCGAAATGAGCCAACAAATTTAGCTGCATCAAAATAACAGACACCACGTGCAAAGAACATTCCAATAAAATTAACATACCTCGAGCTTCGACGGGTCTGCTGGTGGATTCTTGTCGCCGGTTTTTTCAATAAACTGTGTTGTTTCGTTGACGTGCGGATCGCCTTCCAGTTTTACTTTCACTTCTTCACTCATTTTGTTTCTGAAAATGGAGCCGAAGTTAGTAGTTGCAACAAATGGACGGATCTTGCTCGAAATACTCGCCACGACAACTAAATTCAAACAAAAGCGGTTGCGCGCAAAGGCCACTCCACAATACAGCTCTTCACGTGTGCGAAAGGTCATCAAATGTAAATCATAAATGTATAAGTGTGTTTGGCAGCGATTGAAAGGGCGCCTAAAGTTTGGCGAGAGAAATTCGATGATCGAACGAACGCTGTTCGAGAGAAAGAATGCCAGTTGCTGCTGCAGCAAACTTGATGGACTGCAATAGGCAACGCATATTAGTTCCGTAAATTTCCCGACTATTTAAATGATCCGCTGAAGCGTAAGGAATCGACGTTGCCTGGATTGTGCGCTTGAGATTCCGCGCGCAAAGGTCAGCAACAAGTAAACAAGGCGGCTTAATTGTTTTGGCAAAAGTCGTGGTCAACAACAACACTTTAGCCTAGCATTTCACCGAAACGCTGTAAACAGCCGATAAGCGTTGTTTGAAAAAAGTGCAAGAGCTCGGTCGAGCACTAATAAACAATTAATGACCGCATTATATTACTGGATGTGACCAGAAATTAATAATGATTAAAAATGTAGACAACACGCACTTGCAAAAGAACGCCAACTGACTTATGCTTATGCCGAAGCAGGCGGCGTTCATCCCGGCCAACAAACAAACACGCATTCTTTTCTCACATTGTCGGTCAGACAGCGAGGCCATTTGCTTTAGTGGCCAATAGAACGTATAATTCAATGATAATGGCTGTCCTTCCACTTGCCAGCACGTGTATATTTAATTGACATGAAAGCCGGGACATTTTGGGTTGTACAAAATGAAAACTTGCTTTATTTGTGGAATGTTCGGCTATGTTTGTTCGAGGAAGGTTAATGCTCTTATGAGTTCCCGCTTTTATCAATCAACTCTCTGGAAAACCGATGCACAAGTAAGCAGTATTAAAGTCGTAGAGGTTTGCGGCTAGTTTCCCTAAATGGCGGCAAATCGTTTTGGCAAATAAATACTCGTGGATGATAAGTTTATTTGTTTGGAAAAGAAAAGTTAGTTTGCAAAAGATGCTCTGCATTTTAAATGACACTCGAAAATTGCTCTGAAGTCAAAGTAAACAGTTTCTAAACAAACAGTTGCCAAAAAGAGCCGCACTTCCGTCTAATTAAATTCCAACGATTTAATAATGTGAATTGGAAACAGACTGAGGCCACTGTCCACAAAGGAATTGGAGCGCCGCAATCGTATAAAATGTCGGTTTGTCCAGCAGCCATCTAATTTTGGTGTCCGAAAAGGCCAATTGATTTGGCGAAAGACCACAAAAATATTGCACATTCAATCGGGGCAGTTAGCTGTGTGAGCAACGCGCATTTATAAACAATAGATGTTTTCGGAGAAAATCATAATGCAACATCGACGTTTGATGAGTCAATTGAACTTGAAGCTAAAATTGGAAATTATGCTGAAAGTTCCAAAAAGAAACAAAGCATCGCGACCTCATTGGCCGCTCATTTAGAATGCCACCTTCAAGAACGAGGAGAAGGATAAACGGCGGTGAAAAACGCGGCACTTGGCTGGGCAGCTGTGGTCTATCTCCACGTGCAGGGCTCTTTCGTCACTCCAAAAAACAGGGATTGTTTGTTGTTTTTGAATGCGCAGGCAAAAACACTGTGCGCTCTATGGCCACGGATTTATGTGGTTGGATTTTGAAATATTCGTCGAAGTCTGGAAAGTTTCCTTAAAAGTTCATGGAGCACTGAATTGAATAAACGAATGATGCAAACATTTCAAAAGTTGCTTACATCAATTGAATTGTTGATTGCTTTAATGACAATTTAAATCAATCTTTAAACAACAATAGACATTTATTTAACCGATCTCCGATATCAAATCAATTTTAATAATTGTAGTTGTTGATTAAAATAAGCCGCATGGATGTGTTGAAAACGGCTTTAAAGATTAGCAAGAAGAGCAATCATTTTTAGCTTTTAATGAATGACCCAGATGCGTTGTAATGTTTTAAATTAGCCAATCCATTTATTGGAAGTTCTACAATAAAGCAATTTAAAAGAACATATCATTCATGTCAATATTGTCAAGAAAGTCGCTTCTAAAAAGACTTTTTGCAGGCGTTTTGCCAACGTTTGTTTTTTACAGAATTTTTTCAGCTCTCTTCCGTGCTCAAAGGTTCTATATTGCTTTCAACATGAGAATTCCAACTGGCGCGCCTTCATATGGATTTTTATGGTTGCAACAGAGGTTTCCATCATTAAAGAAGTACAAATTTCGACGACCTCCGAATGGTACCCTATTTGTTTTTGGATTTCTTGGATTCACTTCACTCGCCGTGTTAGCCATGTTTGGCATGCCGAAATATTACAATGAGTACTACCGTCAGATTCAAACAGAGAAACGCGCACTTATTGGAGCAACGAACAGAGAGCAACTTGCTGGAGGTCTTCGTCCATGGTCAGATCCGTTTGAGCGTGAAAAGAAGAAGAATCCTCCATCTCAATTGTCTAATTAGGAATATTGTTATTGCGCGATTGTTTATTTACTTCATAAATTGTTGTTCATACTTGACGAATAAATTTTAGAATGGGTGAACCAAACCAAAAAGCCGAAGGTGCTGTATCGTCGGACGAGGAGCCCGTTGCTGATGGTGACAACAATGAAGAACAAGATGAACGTCAATACAACCGTTTTGATCTGACGGGCTATTCGGATGATGCATCGGTTAGTTTTTCGATTGTAGGCTCTTTAACTCTAATTTTAAAGGACATCGATTTGACGCAATGTGTGGCCAATGAGGTTCCAATTTTATCTAGATTCCAACAATTGAAGGTATAAATATATTTGAGAGATTTTAATAAAAGTTTATGCATGTTTAGACGCTTGTTTTGCGCACCAATCTTCTAAAACAAATAAACGACAATCTTACGATGACTACTCTAACCGAACTTGATCTCTATGATAACCAAATCGAGCAAATTCGTGGACTTGATGCGTTGGTTAACTTGGAAACATTGGATTTGAGCTACAATCGGATCAAATCAATTGAAGGTAGTCTTGCTTCTGACCGACTAAATTGACTTATGTCTAGGCTTGTCGAATTTGACTAAGTTGGAACGTCTTTTCTTGGTGAACAACAAAATTTCCGCAATTAAAGGTTTGGAGTCGGCAACACGTTTAAAGCTTCTCGAATTGGGAGACAATCGGATCCGCAAGATCGAAAACATTGGGCATTTGACCGAGTTGCATGAACTTTATCTCGGCAAGAACAAAATTGATTGCATTGAAAACTTGGACACCTTACTCAAGCTTCGAATTTTAAACATTCCGGTAACAACAATGTGATATTTTTGAGGTTTAATTTTGCGGTGTTTCAGGGCAATCGCATCACAAAATTGCAAAATTTGGACAAATTAGTTGATCTCGAAGAGTTGCATATTAGCGATCAAGGAATTACAAGCTTGGACGGTTTAGAAAACTTGGTTAGTCTATTGTTTATATCCAGTTTAACCAACGCTTTAACTTAGTCTAAAATCACAATCATCGATGCCGGTAACAATCAAGTCAAGACACTGCCCGATCTTTCACACATGCAAGGACTCGAAGATCTTTGGGTCTGTGCTTACGTCACTCTTTTATTTAAATACTTCAATTTTAGTTGAATGATAACAAAATCGAGGAGTGGAGTCAAGTTGAGAAGTTAGCAAAATTGGCTGGATTGCGTACGGTTTACTTGGAAAGAAATCCTTTGTACAACAGTGACAGAACGGGTTATCGACGAAAAGTCATGCTCGTGTTGCCGCAGTTGACACAGATCGATGCAACTGCTTGTCGCACATAAGTCTACCAATTCGAAATCTCCACGCGAGTTACTTTGTTGAATTCTACATGAATATCTTAATATTTATTGAGATCTGTTAATTTGCTGTTCCGAGCTTGTTAGACGTGTTTTGTTAAATTGATACAATAAACACCTTCTCTTTTTATTGTTTTGTGCGAATCAACAACTTGTTTCACATCAGTTTGATGATATTTTTCGAGCAGAATCTAAGCATTTTATTCACAACATTTTAACAACTTTGTTTCGACAATCTTATTTTAATAATTTTGTTTCAGGCTACTTCAGATTTACTCAAGGTTTTACGAGAATGGCAACCGATGAGGAAATCGCTCAGTCTTTGGCTCGTGAACAGGAAATGGGCTTTGCTATTGAACCGCTCACTACTTGTCCGCATTTGAATCAGGTTACCCCGCTCACCAAGCCGATCGATGTTCATGAGAAGTGCTCTAAGTGTGCAGATGAGAAAGAGAACTGGTTCTGCCTTACTTGCCATGAAGTCAATTGCGGCCGATATGTTCAGGAGCATGGCGTCGCTCATCACGAAACCACTGGTCACCCGTTAGCTTTGTTCTTCTCGGATTTGGCTGTTTGGTGCTGTAAGTTTTCATGCCTTGCAACTTTTTGTGATAGCGTTGTTTTAGACGAATGTGAGTCCTATGTTCACAACCCGACGTTGCTTGAGGCAAAAGAATCCGCTTACAAGAGCAAATTCCCGCAAGAGACCTGAAGTGGAGGCTAATTATGTGATCTTTCGCTTGAGTGCGCGAGCTCATCTGCTTAATTGTTGATTTGTTAATAAATTATATCTAAAAATTGCGCTTTACGCTTTTTGATCTCGATATCGGTGTAGCGCTTCCTGTGATTTTCCTCCCTAACATATGCTTGATTTTAATTAGTTGTGAGATTATTGTTCGAATAAATCTTGCCGTAGATAATTGAAAAACTTTATTCGTTGTCATTAAAAGGCATTTGAAAATGGCAGTGCAGACGTGTTGATTGGCAGAAGAGTTGTATTTGCACAAAAATGAGGTAAATTATCGCAATTGTACTAAAATCACTGGTCTTGAAGCACCCGTTTATTTCATGAAAAGACTAGAAATTCGATTGATTAAGAATGCGCAAAAACCGGTAAGTGTGGTGAGAAAGTTGGCAGTCACTTAAATTTTGTCGAGAGTTAAGGCAGCTATTCAAACTATTGAGGGCATTTTTGGAAATAAGAAGGCGGGTTTATATAGAACTTGAAAATGATGGCTTGATCCGCTCCTAACTGAACGGTTCCAGGAGCAATGTTAATTCGTTGATGCGGATAATATGTTCCTTGTCGCATGACCGCACTGCTAACTGCAACGACTTCTGCTTCGAATTCCACCGATGAGTCGAGCAGGCCACATTGTTTATAGATAATGGTGTAGGGCGGGAGATCATTTAAATTGACAGCTATTGCTCTAAATTTTGCATTATTTAGTAATTGCACATAAGCAGTTTAACAAACCTTGAACCAAAATTGACTGCCAGCACTAAAACTTCTCCGTTGGTTTGATTGCCTTGCTGGTTGAATCGGCAAACTGTGAAGCTGTTTCGGAAAGATTTGCTTATGTATGTGCGGCCATTGATAAAAGTTTCGGAGTAAAGCTTTCTTAATTGTATGATTCTTTTGATAATTCTCAACTGAGTTTGATAATCGTCGTACTGCGTCTAAAAAGAAAGTTTTTAAAAGTAAGCGTCGTTTTTATTTACATCAAAATTTATTGCTTTCCAATCCGCAGGCAACTTTGTTGACCATCGAAGCAAATCGGCATTTGAGAAACCTGATGTTGGCTCTGAATTCCAAGGCATTGCTGTTCTTTGCGGGAATTTCTAAACATCACCAATTAAACGTTATAACGTTTTTAAGCGAGTACCGTATCTTGAGCATCTTTCACACCTAACTCATCTCCGTAATAAAGTATTGGCGTGCCAGGCAGCAACAATTCAACCATTAAGAGAAGCTCGGCTTGCAACCTAGTCGATGTTCGACTAGCCAATCTTTCTGTCTGCGCATTAGCAAATTGCCACAAAGGCCAAACTCTGTCGTGTCGTTCGTCGTGGAATTGAAGAATGTCTCCGATGACTTCGTTTGCGCAATCTGCGATCGAATCTGGATGTCGCTCGCAAATTTTGTTTCCAACAGCAATGCGTAAAAGTTCCGAGTTGAGTACACCGTCCAACATGGCTTTCTCTCCAAGTTTTATCTTATCTAGTTCGCCAATATGGTGCATCGAAGCAAAGAAGAAACTGAAAATAGTTTAATTGATTGTTTTAAATAAAAGATGCCCACTATTTCTTGCCATGAAGCTCTTCGTTTGAACTCATATTTGAATAATAAGATACATGATCTTTGATATCGGTAAGAGCACTCACAACGCCCCACCAATTCTGAAACAATTTAATTATAAACGCAATTTTGTACTCGTTCAAACCGGGTGTTTTCCATCCATCGTTCTTGCCAGATAATCGGCAAAACGAATATGAAAGCCGTCAACTCCGTGCTCCAGCCAAAAACTTATTGCATTCTGCAAAATTCAATAGTTTGTTTAAATCACTTCTGAATCCAGCACTCACTTTCAATTCTCGACTAACATTTGGAGCTCCATAATTCAGAACAGGCAATTCCGGATGGTCTTCAACGTGATAATACAGATTTTCTGTCTCGTTGAAAAATGAGACAAATTCAGTCGGTTGCAAGTTGCGTTTCCAGAAGTAGTAGGTTGCAAAGTCGGCATTTTCTTGTAGAGAAGCACGCGATGAACGCTGGAACCATTCATGTTTGATTGAAGTGGCAGCAATTGGGAAGTCGATAATGATTTTCATGTTTTGACGATGAGCTGCTTGGATCAAATTTATGGCGTCTTGAAGAGCTCCGTTCTTCTCCTGCACATCAGTCCATTCGAGCACTGCCAAACCGTTAGGATCATCCGATTTTAAGAAAGGTCGTGGGTAGATTGCGTCTATGCCTAGCTTCCTTAACTTCCTGAGTTTTTCCTCAATACCCGCAAAGTCACCAAAACCATCAGCGTTGGAATCTCGAAATGAAGGCGTCCAAATCTAAAACATTGGGATAGTTATGCCTCTTTAGTTTTTGGACTGACCTCATAAATGACTGCGTTTTTCCACCAGCCTCGGTCGACTGTTTCGCACTTTGGTGAAATGTAGATCAAGTAAATTGTGAAGAGTAGAAGAAAAAGGCAAAAGAGTAGAATTAAGATAATCAATATCCATCTAAAAAGTTGGTTATTGTTAATTGTGCAGCATTCAAAACAAATTCTTACCTGCAAGTAGACCAACATTCGTCTTTTTTGTATCTATCCAATTGATTTTTACTTGTTAAAGCGCCATAAGTTGTTGTTTCAGCAATCGGCGGCCTTGTTCTGCTAATTAAACGTTCTTCTGCGTGCAAATCATCTGCGCCGTCAATCTGGAAATAAACATTAAATTTGTTTTTAAACGCAGTGAAAACTTACAATGTAAGCTTCGTAGACTTCAGAGCCTTTTGGCCGATCAAGTAGTGGAATTTGTATTTGTGTTCTCTTTTCAGACGCAAAATGAGAAGTTGAAGGTTGTGGCGGAATAGGTTGAATTTGAATAGGACTACCTTGAACGGCCAGGATGTAACTGTCAGTTTTGTATCCGCGATCAACTTTATACGGGTCTTCGTCGTCCCCATAATCTGACATGGCTAAACAGCCTAAACGCTAACGCAATTAAAATACGTTTAAATATGTTTCAAAACTAACCTCAAACCCACCGCTTAAGTGCCGAAACGAGCAATGGCTATTTTGGGCGCGTTATTTTTGGCCTGTGGCTCTAAAAACAACAAGCGATTATTTATGCCAAGGGGCTAGTTTTAAACGACCAATATTGCACGAAATTCTTCACACTAAATAATCATAAGCATTGAGGCTATAAATTTTAAAGGAAGAGTAGTCATAAACACAAATAAATGTAGCTATCAAATTAAATGGTTCAAACTTTGAAAAAGCCTCAGACACGAACATAAAAAGAACAAGAGCTGAGTGTCGGATTTTTTGAAACGAGCAAGACAAATAGCCACACTTCGGCAGAAATATGCTTTGGGCAGTGTTCATAGGGGACAATAAATTATTTGGTAGAAATTGGAATGGAGTTCAAAGCAAAAATGAACAGAACTCGAAAAGCATGCCGACTTAAATTGAGCGCATAAAAAACAACTGAATGTTGCATTTTTGCTCAACCGATTTGTTTGCCTTCATCAATAACGCCTTTAAATGCGCTTTTTATTTGTGTTTGCACGGAGTGTAAGCAAAACATTAAATGTGTTACACAATAACTGAAAAGCGTTTTAAATATAGTGAATAGCCTTAAATTGTTGACAAAAAGACAAGTAAAATTACGTGAAACTAATTTCGACATACTTCCACAGCTACTTAAATAGACGGAACACTGTGTGAGTAATCGCATTTCCACTGTGAAGAAATTTTCGAAACATGCGCATAAAAGTAAACAAACAAGTGTTGGTCGCAAAAGTCGAAATCCGTAAACAAAAGACAGATTCAAGATTCTAATCGACGATAACAGAATAAAACATGGCCGACAATGTAAAGTGGAGGAATTTTCCGGTTTGAAACCAAACAACAAAAGGAGTGTTTAAAGAGGTCAATATTTTGCCAACCTTGGCGGATTGCCAAGCAGCAACGCGGCAAATGCTCAAAAAAGAAGATTTTACGAGTACTTGTTCCAGACAACTAAACACCATTTACCCGTACTTCCTTCACCTCCGCTTTCAGCAACATATGCAATAAAAAGAAGGAAACGGTGGATTTTGAGCGAGTAGCAAGACTCCTTAAAATCTCGTTCCAAACCGAAAAAGTGATAATTAAAAAGCAAAGCACTTAGAAAATCCACTTTGCGTTTCAACAAATTAGAGCGCAAATAATTTGATTATGCAGCGCACGTCTAGCGGATTTGTTGTTCAAATCAGTTGTTAATGATAGCGATTGTTCAGACATTAAAATTCAAACCTTTAGAGACTTTTTACAAAAAACAGACGAAACTTGTGGGGCAAGCAAACATGGAAGCCAGAAGTTTCACCAAATCATGCATAATTCTAAACTGAAATCCGCATAATTTTTGGCGCCATTCTTTGAGAGCCAACATAGAAAGACACGTGGATGAGCAATTTTTGTCCGGCCAAATGTTTCCGTTCCTATGTTGGCACCGCGTCGCAGTGGCCACAAGTAAATAAATAAAACAACACAAAAAATTGCAATGGACATCGCACTCGTCAAGCGGAAATTTAGTACGTTTTTCGAGTAAATTTTGGCTAATTTAAGCGCGAGTTCATTATTCGGATAGTACAAACAGAATTTTATGTGCATAAAACATGTTGAAACAATTAAATACGTTAATCTAAAAATGCCGATTCACGACTATACGTTTCCAAGGACTTAATTAAAAGAAAGCCATTCGGCGTTCACTTCAACACAACTAATAAAAGTATCCCGAATTCGCCCATGAAAATTAACGACCACCTAATGGTCGAAAATTTCAAAAACATTCGTTAATCCCATGAAAGTGTGGGCCTGTTTATCAAATTAAATTCGAAAAATCTTCAAAGGAAGTTTGAAAAGTGCGCACGAAGTGAACAATTAATCATCGTCAAAAAACGTAAAGGTTCAATGGGCTCTCGGCGTTCAAGGTGAGAAAAGAGTAGTCACAAAAAATCACATTCACTTTTAAACAGACTCTATTCAAACTGAAAATTATAGAAGACTTCGCTTTCTCCACTTTAATGCAATGCATAAAATTATTTATTGAGTCAAAGAAACGAGTCTATGCGAAATACTCTGCACTGAAGAGGCTCATAAAATCGCGATGAAACAACAAAGAGTCAATAAAATGCGGAAGAATCAGAGCACAAAAGTTGATTTGCATTTGTGAATTTTCAACACAAGTCCAAATTCAAAACACTCGACTGCAAAAAACACTTTCAAGTCTTCCACAAGTGTTTCTCCACGCAAAACTCAAAACTCAAAACATATGGCCGTGCAATTTGTTGTAAAAGAAGTCGCCTGAGATGATGTCAAATTGGGGGCAAACAACGTAGAACTTCAATCAGTACGAGAGAATCTCAAATTCAACCTCTTTGGCACATGAAATTTGAGTGCATCGTAGGCCGCAAACCGAAGTTTATTTAAAGCAAAAAGGTTCGGGTGTGATTTGGACACGCAGCTGTTCGCTTCGCTACGACTGATCCGGAAACACGTTTCAAAAAACAGCATAAAATATGATGGGCCGTCTCGAAACCTTGGCGCTTTATTATAATTTTCCGCAAAAGCACTTTGATGTCCGTGAAACACTTCAAAAAGTAGGTTCTGTTGAATGATTGAAATTCAAAATGATCAACTACAACCTCGTTTCATAAAAAGAAACGGTATACAATCTCGAAAGACAAAGAATTCACATGTTCGTCACTTGCCGGAAAACAGAAGTTTAAACAAAGAAATTCAAACAACGCATGCTTGAGTCCTTAATTCCCATGCTTGTCATCATCAGCGGACGCATTGACAGGTCACCAAACCAAATGAGAGTTCATTAGGCAAGGCGGCCTTCAAAAAGCCTAAAAGCGCGTTAGTCCGAAAATTGGCGTCAAAGAAAGTTCTGTTCGCTGATCGGGACACAAACAAAAGCGATTAGTTGTCTGACATGGTATTTGCTGCTTTGGCGGCATTTTCGCGCTGATTTGTTGGGGATCAAAACATAATGACTTTTCAAATGTTTTATAGTGATGAAAGCAAAACAGGAATGTGGTCAAGTCGGCAATATTCAATAGAAGCTTTAATTAAACTCGCACAATCGATCGGAACAAACAAATAGATGAATTAGATTAATCAAAACATTTTCGGCTGTAATTGGTTCTCAAACAACCGGAATTTATAAGAAAATCAAGTTTTCTAAGGCTGGCCGGAAATGAACATCGATCGAGCGGTCACAAAAAGTGACCATAAAAAAATAGGAGCGCAATGTCCTCGAAAAATGGACCAGCGCATGAGATCCGGAGAGGGCAACGAGCATGTGTTATTGTTTGATGTGTGTACAGGCAATATATTGCCGAGCGCAAAGCGGCGGCCATAAAATAGACAATTTTGAGCTTGATCTTGCGTCAAGGATGCTTTTGTCCGTTTGCATTAGGCGTGAGAGTTTCTTGGAGAGGCTCTTGTCTCAAACTTACCATTAAGTTGTTTATGAGTTAGTTGAATAAACTTGCAAATTTTGAACTGTAAACGTAATAAGATGATAACAGTTTCGAACGTGAAAGAAACAAAACAAACTTGATCAATATAAATCAGGTAAAAAACTATTTAAAAAACCTAACGTCATTGGCTCGGAGCCAGCATTAAGCATTTGTCTCCCTGGTACCCGAGCGCCATCCGGTTGCACAGCCAACAGAGTCGAAACCCGCGGAGACAGATGTAGAATGCAGAAGAGCCGGAAATAACCTACGACTGCGCGACTAAACCCAACTATTGTCCTCGGTTTTATGGGCATTCTCTGGTCGAACAAACAACAAGTTGTTTTTGAACGGCGAGCAATAATTATCCGTGCGTCCAATTTGTGCGCTCATTTCCAGTCCATATTGAAATCGTTTAACATGAACTGTTTGGCACAATTCATTTCATTGGCCGATTTTAATAACTGGCTTTATTAACTGTGCAAACAATTAAACGCTTTCGGGGAAATTTTGCATAAGTAAAGTTCCAAGCCAAAATCTCATTAATTCAAAGTGTTTGTTTGAAGCCGCATCTCTTAATTCCCGACTAATTTATTGCGTGCTTGGGATGGTGAGCGCGCAACTCGGCAACATCTGTTAAAATCTTCCGAACACAAAATTGCTTCGTAACACGCAAAAACTGAAGATTCAAGGCCAAGCAACTATCAAATGTAAAACTAATTTGAAAACCTATTCAAAGTGAAGTGCAAAGATTCGCAGACAAGGTGAGCAAAAATTACACACTTGCGGTTATTAACCGACAAAGCAGTGGGACAAAGAGCAACTTAAAAATTCGACCATGTCGACTGATCCGATATGTAAACACCGTAATCTACGCAATTTGTCAAACCCTAGCCACTCCGAGTGGCCAAAGAAAGTTGGCGCCTCAGATGCGACCAATTTGCTGGTCAATCCCAAAAATTAAACTTTATGCTGTTCCCAGCCGAATAATCATGTTTGGCGGTAATTTTTAGATCAGACCAATTAGCAACTATAAAAGAGACCGCTTGCGAGATAAATGATAATTGTTTTGAGCCCACTCGTTTAGTCAGATCGCGAACACAATTAATCTAAATTAAACTGCACTGGGGACCGTAAACTAATGATTGTCGAAAATAACTACCGTAAATTGGAGACTGAAACGCAATGAATGTGCTTGCGTGCCGTTTCTTTGTAAGCTGTAATAAAGGCATAAAAACTTGATGCGAAGATGAATTGATTTGGCCGCAAAATCGCGGAAAATTCAACATGTCAAGCAAATGGACATACGCTAACAGCTATAAAACAAACAAATTGACGCAAATTGATTGATGCAGTTTTAATGGATTTGATTTCACGAAACATTCAATTAATTCTGGCTGTGCACTTTTTTGCAAAAATTCAGTTAAAACAACATTATTCTAACACCAAAGTGCCCAAAGCAATAGCAAACATTGAACAAACTTTTTGCGCAAACGTTTATTAAAGACAGCGCCGGAAGAGCCGTAAAGTTTCATCAAACTTTATACGCAAATTGTAAACGGAGTTTACACGTTTGGGAGACGCTCGAAGATTTCAATGAGGCGCGCAGTCTTTTATAAAGTGGAGCTCAAATTTCGACCACAAACTTACAAATGGCCGATGGACTTTGAAAGCGCCAAATTCTTCTAATATGCATTGTTGACTCAACTTGTGTTACACAAGAATATTCAAACTAGTTTTTCAAATAGAAACAACGTAGTGTAATTAGCACATAAATTAAAATGAAGTCATCTAAACGGCAACACTTTTGGAATATAATATGTTTGGCGTCGACGACTTTTTAAAGCGTGAAAAGTGCCGGGCTAATGATTGAATTACAAACACAGCAAATGTAAACAACAAACTTTGAGTTTATTTGGCGCTTCGCCAACTAATACTGTATCAATTTATCATCACTTCAACCAACAAATAAATAGACACCACAATGCAGAGCAATCGTTTATTAAACAGATCTTGAAATAAAGTTAACAATTGAGAATCTTAGAATGTGAAAGTTAGTGTTTCGTCAATATTACTGGCTTCTCCTCTTGCACGAAAACGTTCCTGTCGTCACTCAACAAGACCTGTTCAAAGGTTCTCAACTCTTCTTGTTCTCTCTGTCGCCGTGTTGCAAGAGCATACAAGATCACGGAGCTGACAACAATCAAGATTCCGGCCAATAAGTAGTAACTAAACAATTCAATTATAAACGACTGAAGACTCAAAATCTACCTGAATTTCGAGTCACCAAGGGAAATTGCAACAGCGGCTGTACCACCAAGAGCCAAAGCTTGACAAAAACCTTTCTTGACATTGTCCGTACGTTTGATCACCACGCTCACCATAATTCCGCCAAATGCTCGGACAGCAATAACAAGCCAAACGTAAAAGTTCCATCCGTAGAAAAATCCATCTAAAATAAATACCATAAAATGAGCCTAAATCAAGTTAAACTTACGACTAGTGATCTTCTCAGAATCATAGACCATTACTGCAATTGACAACGGTAGCGAAATCAAGCTCAAGCGAATGTTTTGGAGAAAAACGTCAGCTTCGCTCTTCTTCATGACTGCTTCCATGTATACACCTAAACACATAAATATTATTCTAGATACTGCTTCCGAGAAACTCACTTCCAAATGCTGTAGTCATGCACATAATCAAAACAGCTCCCAATCCAAGAAGTTTGTCCATAACATCCGGATTCACGCCATGGTGCTTAGAATGAATACTGCTAGAATGACCGCCCATTTGCACAATGACAACACCAAGCAAAGACAACAACAAGGCGACCCATTGAGTCATAGTGAAACGGTGATTCAAAACAATCATCATTAAGAGAACAGTGGTGAGGATACTCAATTGAAAAGTTACCTAAACACATAATTTAAATGTGTATAATATTTATGACTTACAGAAAATAGCGTTGCATCGATGTGTTGAAGTGCGAAGAAGTACAAGTTGTTTTGAATAACAAACATCAATGCTGGTATACAAATCTTCAATGTCTCAAGCTTGTTGACGGTAAACGACTGGTAAAGTGTAACCAAGAACCTAGAAACGTGGAAATGAATCAGTGCAATTTTTAATGTACTCACTTCTTGAACGACTTGTTTGTTATTGGCGAAGCAATGCAACAAATTATGATCTTGAATAACTCTACCGCAAAGACAGTTGTCGAACCAACAAAAGTGTGATCATACGCCTCAGCCGTTTTGTGAGCGACTCGAACGAGAATAGGATTGTAGATTGAAAGTACGGTGAAAACGACCAATGATAATCCGGCAGTAATCTTATCGCCCAAACCCTTTCCATTTGCCAACTTAGCGTCCTCAGCACTTGTGTCCTGTGAGTCAACGAACGAAACATCTTTAATACTTGAATTGTTAAACGTCGCCATCTTGTTTCAAGTTTGCACTGAAAAACAATTGTAAAAGTTCGATGAAAGAACAATTTATGTGAATATTCTTGTGTTCATCAAGAAACGTTTCAATGTTAGTCGATAAAAGAAATTGCAGTAAATAAAATTCTAACAATGTTACCATCACGACTTATCAATTCATTCCATTTTAATAGGACAACCAAATGCTCTTTCCTATTTTAACTACATAAAATAAACTACAGGCAATATCTACTAACTTTATTCATTCTAGTATTGCACTTATTAACCAGATGCTTAACAAAAACAAAATATGTTCAACACAATTCCTAAATGAAAACAACTGCAGAACATGACCTCTTTCATTGGTTATTGAGCGTTGCTTAAGGCTGAAACTAGATAATCAATGTTTGAATTCAAAATTCAACGCTTTGTCGCGGATAGGTCCGTTTGTTTCCGGACAATAATTGAGAGCGCAATGAGTTTACGCTAAGAAGCCAAATTCCCAATGTACAGAAATGCCCAAAATGATCCTATATAAGATTTATTATCTTAACTCAACAAAAATGTCTATCAACAAATTGAAACGCTTTTGCATTCGCTATTGGGACATCTTTTTTGCGTTCCACTGATCCCTTCGAATGTCCTTGTAGTACTTTTCTGCGTACTTTCGAATGCTGTCAGGTGATGACTTGGCGAAACGGACAGCCTTTTCAGCGTACTCTAGTGCTTCATCGATTTTGCCACAATGAAAAAGTGCCTCCGCATAATTGCAATAGTATCCTAAATCAAATCGATTAGCTTTTATTGAAACTTTAAATACATTTTAAAACTCACCAACAATGATATCGGAGCATTCTTTAAAAAGTGAGTAGAAATTATTGTAACATTTCGGAAAGAACAATGAATGACAGAAATTCCTGGTCTAGATGTGCTTCTCGAATCAAAAAAGTTACGGATTTGGTAAAACATTGTGACTGTTAAGGTTGATTGGCTCGAAGTGCTCTTTTGAGTTGAAAAACAAGCGCTCAAATCACTAGACCAAAATTTCTGCCATTTATTATTTTTTGCGGGATATTACAATAATTTCTGCTCACCCTGTATGTTGATCATTCGACTAATTCCAATCTCAAGATACTTGCGAGCGATTTCAAACCGATTTCGGAGAATACAAGCAGCGCCAAAATTATTGAGCAGGTTCATAGCATGAAACGATGACGTACCATAAAGGTGATAGGAAATCTAAATATAAACATTTAGTAAATGATAAACTTTCGGATGGCTTACTTTCAAAACCTCGTCCATGTATTCACAGGCTTCAACTTCCCGTTTTTCGTCAAAATAGTTTATCTGAATAGATTGGAAATTATAAGTACAATGTTATAATTCAACTTACGAGAAAATGTGCAAACTGCTCTAAACACATTCCAAACAACGCTATTGGATCACTGTATTTCGGACCAAATGTCTCGACCTTGTGAAATTCTTCTTGCACTGCACCTTTGGAAACAAAGTAACTTTTCAAGTGCTGCTCCATCATTGCCATTTGCTTGCTGACACAATGTCGATAACCAATTTCAGCGTTCTCAAGATCGCCTTTTCTTGCAAAAATATCTGCCAACTTCAAACTGATTCCGATGAATTCTGGAGACGTATCCGTTTTGCCATGCAATTGAATCATTCTAAACATAGCAATTTAAATAAACAATTACAGAATCTCACAAACCTTGAGATGACAAGTCGAAACTTTTCATTGGCCTTTTCCAGATCGTCCATCAAGTAATAAGTAAACGCCAATTCATACTGAGCACGCGTTATAGGCCAATCTTCACCAAGTTCAGTCACATCTTTCAAAAGTTCTTCAAGCACTTCCAGCGCTTTGTCGTATTGTCGACGTTTTCGATAAAGCATTGCTTGTTTCACCTTGTCCTTTCTGGGATCTTCATCCAAATTAGGTCGGTATGTAAAGAAATCCTTGATCATTGTCGCTAAAGAAACCGCAAGAATTGTGCCAGTAGGTCCATTCGATTTTCCACCATTCTTAGAACCCGTCTTCTTTTGATCCTCTTGCTTCTCGCCACCTTCATTGTTACCCGTCGTATCTTGTCCAAAATCTTTGGGTGCAAAACTTGAGCCACACGAGCAGCCTTGAGTAGACAAAGGATTATCAGTTATACGGAAAGCAGATCGCATCAAGTCTTCAGTATAATCAATAGTTGAGCCACGGAGAAAATCAAGCGAGACCTAAAATTCACAATTTGCTTAAAGTAAAATTTTCAATAAGTTTACCTCATCAACAACCACATTTGCACCATCTTTTTCAATTATAATGTCATCTGGCAACTGTTCCTTGTCTAATTTGAGTTTGTACTCAAAACCTGCACATCCACCACCCTCTACCGTTATCCGCAAATATTCGCCCGTTTCAGCAATTTTCTTCAACTTCTGTGCTGCTTTGCTAGTCACATTTAAAGCCTGTGGATCGTAGTGTACTGGCCGGAAATGAACGTAGCACCGCATTCAGATTCTGATTGTTTAGATGACGAATTGCTTTTTGAAACATTTGAGCATACTAAAACATAATAATTTATGAAGCACTTTCACTAGACAAAATAATCACTGCGAATGAACGCATAGACATGAATAATAAAAATAGAATAAAGAAAACTTTATTTTCATTAGTTCCTTACAAGATCATCATATTAGTTAAAGCTAATTATTGAGTTAAGTTGGACTAGCGACCAAAATTAATTGGGATAAACTGGCGTAGAATATGAGTGGCAGTTTTGAAAGAGCTGTTTATTGAGTTTGTTAATGGTGGCGACTGAAAGAAGGTGATTGTTGATGAGCGCGTCGAGTTTGTTCGTCGTAGCGTCTCTCCATTTCTTCCAATAGTTTTGGCGTGTATCTAACCACTAACTAAAACAGTTTTTTAAAGTGGCAATGCATTCATTGTAAAAATTGCCTTGACAGTGCCTTTTGCGTTCTTTAATAATTTTACTGCAGTTTCGTGGCATTCTCGCTCTACATTCTATAACATGAAGCTACTTATTTGTTTGAACTGTTTAGTACATACCACTCCATTGACCGCAATCAATTGATCGCCGCGTTTTAATCCACCATGTCGATCAGCCACGCCGCCGGGTATAATTCTTGAAATGTAAATTGGCGAGCTTTGTTCTCTTCCGCCCATCACATTGAATCCAAGTCCTTGGTCGTTTTTCGGAAGCTCAATAATTCTTGGATGAGCGTATCCTTCGGCGCTGGCAAATGCAGCAACTGTGGCTTTAGCTGTGGCACTTGCAATTACCTAAACATCGTTGCTTTCAAAACTTTAATGGCCAAATATTACTTCAGGAGGAGCATCGATATCGTTCGTTGATTGATAGATGTGCTCATAAACTTCGAGAATGGCGTGAAAGAATTTTGATTGAAGAACTTGTTGTAAAAGAAGCAACTTAGGCGATGTTAACTCGCCGGTTTTTGACAAGTGCGTAATCAATTCATTAATTCGATGAATGTCTGAAAATTCAGCTGTAATAAACAAAAGTTATCTCAAAAACTGACCTCTTTCCAAACCGATGCTATCTTGTGGTTTGGCTAATCGTTCGGCCATGTCCTAACAGTAAGAACTTTAAAAGGAGAATGCAAACTAGTAAAAATATTCAATGAGATCGAAACCAATAAGATCAGTCCAACACAATTATAACAAAACTATTTATTCAAACTTCTTCAACAAGTCTAAATCGATTGCTCATTCTTCGCGGAATCACGTTGAAATGAAATTTTTGAAGATCCTCAATTGGTCGGCTTTTGTATTCATTGCTCACATACTCGTTTTTCATGTCAAGCTGAACCGGCTCACGCGTTATCATAACTGTTCCATCGCAATCTGACATGAGCAAGTGGTTGCCTCGATCGTGCGTGTAACTAACCTAAACGAAAAAGTTATAAGAACGCTATGAAGTGAGCTTACATTTGCACCCGGATGATAATTTAGTTTCTTCTGAACAACGAGGACATCGTTTTTGCGCACAACTTCGCCGTCCTTTCTGTAAATGCCTTTGTATGGAATATTGATCGGCGGTCGGAGCAAGCCGCGTTGAGATGCCAACTGTATGCTGGATAGACGTCGTAACAACATTGCTTAACAAATAACAGAAAAATAACAACTAAAAGAAAGCCTGAAAAAACTTATCAATTGATTGAGCAAATGCGTTTGGCCAATCTCTTCGAGAATAAGCTGTTCAGTTGTGTAGTTGCATGTCAAATATTTAAAGATGGTTTAATGCGATGTAGTCTGTTCAAAATTTCCGAGTATTTTTACACATGCACGATCAACTAAATTATTTATACATGTAAGCATTTATTCAACAAATCAATAACAATTATTCAAGTAAATCCGGAGCTTTGCATCTAGCATATCGTTGCCCTTTGCTTGTGAATGATGATGTTTTTGGACGAATTCACTTTCCAAACCAACGTTTGAAGTTGGAACAGCTAGAACAATTTTTGCAATGTTTGTTATTCCTTCATAGCGAACATCGGATGCATTTTGAAGAATCCGAAGTGTGGTCTAAATAATGCATATGCCATAAATTAAATTTTAATATTTAAGTACCGCAGAATATTTTCCTCTCTCAGGCTGTCGTTGGTATTCGGCATAAATGAGTTCACTGAAGCTCCGAACAAATGAAGTGAGGTCGTTTTGACGTGGACCAAAGCTATCTAGCATTTGAAGCAAAGGATCTTCACCCGAGTTTTTTTCCTCTTGTTGACTCATGTTTATCATTGATAATTCGGCATCTTCGACTTTTAACTAAATATCAATGACTTTGATTTAGGCTTAAATGCACTCACCCAATCTGCGATCAATTCAATAGCTTTTGCTGTGTCGGATTGTTTTAAATGCCGCTTTGTTGCCGGATCCAGGAATGTTGAAATCACAAAGATGGGATCTTCTTGGACGTACGCTAACTTTTGCATTTCTTTGACGGCAACTTTACACATCTTTTGAATTGAAAGACTTTTGTTATCCGCGTTTACTTTTTCGTTGATGGCGCGCACAATTCCATAAACCTAACATGTTTAATTAATTAGTTTTATCTAAAACAAAAACTCACCCACGAAACTGTCGGCGTTTCATTGTTTTCTAGCGTTTTGATTGAAGAACGAAACACGGAAATGATCTAAATTGATTGAAACTTACAGCTTTTTTATATGTGACTTACACTTAAATAGCCTTTTAACAACTCGTTTTCTTCATCTTTCAATTGCTCCCAGTTGTGTTGAATGGCTATCTAAAATGGACATTGAAGTTTGTTAATGTGGTACAAAGCTTTTAAGAACTCACTTGTGCCAAAAGATGTTTGTGTTGACAATAATATTCAACTGCGGAGATCCAGCTCGACCACTCGGTTTGTTCAATTGGGATAAATAACTGACCAACCGTCTCTGACAACGAAGCCATTGCATCCGTAGAGCTTTGAAATAACTGGAAGAGACTAATCATCCGTTGAAATTCCGCAGATTTGACCAAGGTTTCACGCACAATGTTGAATAAAATTAGCTTTAAGTCGTGTGAAATGCAAGGATGACATTGTGCGTCGTCTAGGTCTTCGACAACTTCATTTATGTGTTCGTGAAACGACGCTTTTTCAAAGAGGTCAGTGTTCAAACAAACGGCCTTTAACGGTTTATATTTTTGTTTGCTAGTTAAATTGTGCACCGGGGGACTCAATTGGCATTTGCTGGCTGTAGATGTGCTTTCATCTAAAAACGTAATGTTGCCTCTTATTACCTAAAGCAATTTTGTATTACCGTAATTGCTAAAAGAATCCACAACTACTGACGATCCATTCACACAAGTTCTGTAAATGTCAGTCAAATCCAATTCGTAAGAGGCCAAAAGTTTTCTATATGTTTGTGCAACAGTTTCATTTGGTGCAAGTTTTTGTCCTCCCAAAAAGCGATGCTGCAATCTGTCGTCGTTTGTGAAATGAAGTATCACTAAAATTGTTAAACATCAAAATGAAGATTGCTTTAAAATCAATACCTGTAACATAAGTTGAATGAAGTCCAAAAGATTCTTCCATTTTCCAAACGCCTATTGTAGCAGAAAGAGATCCTTTAAAAACTGGCCAGTTCTCCATTTAAACATTGCCGGATTTCATTTGACTAAAGTTTTCAGTAAGTACTTGCAACTTCAATCAACGCTTACTTGTTCGTCGAGAATCTCTTTCAGTTGTTCAACAGTTGAAGGCGTTTGCATTTTTTGATCAAGACATTGAAACAAGTCACGCATTTCATTGCTTACAGCCAATTCAATCGGCATGTTGGGCAACGACAACAACTTGGCAAGACATGATTCAAATTGTATCTGCTTTGGTCTAAAGAAGCTATCAAAAGTGTTCGTTACTTAAAAAATCAACCTTTTGTTTTCAATTGAAGAGCTTTTGGGCAACTGTAACGGAAGCACGTCAAAGTGAGCAGTTGATGTTGCGGCTGGACTGTGCTCAGTTTTTCCATTTCCGGAACCGCTTGATTGCAAAAAATCAGGATTTATCAGGAGCAGTTCTTGTACTCTGGGATTGTCCATATGAAAACGGCGAACATGCCGCATTGCTACTGTCGACGAAGCTGGCTTTTTAAATGCTTGTTTATTACCTTCACACATTCCGCAGAAATAATGTGTAGAATTCCCATTGTTGAAAAGTCCCCACAAGTCGGCTTTTGTAGATAGGCGTTTTCTTACTGGTTGATAGTTGTCATCGGTTGATTGATTCGAAGAATAGTAGTCCGATTCTTGATCTTCTGTTTTGAGATCGTAAATTCCAAACAAGCTGTTAATTTGCTCCGTGGGTGTCAATATCCGTTTACGGTTCATGTTCTAAACAAATTAGAATAATGTTTGTGAATTCGGCGGTAAGTGTCGCGTTAATTTCAAAGATAAGTCAACAAAACACAACTAGGCCTGCAAAAAGCACAAATTCCTGTCAAGAGCACAATCCTCTTTCGCCTTCCCAGTTTGTAAACAAGGTCATTTCCACACACGCCAACCAACAATGTCAATAGCACACATGAGACTCGATGTGTGGGAATAAAGAATTCATCTAATTAGAAGTGCGTAAGAACTGTCAAAATGCACCAATGCGGTCAAGTAAACTGTGTTTTTTTGAAGTGTGCAGCGAAAATGACCGTTAGTCATTGTTTATTAAACGCTTAGCTGCTCTTTTATAAGTTTTTGCTGTTTGATTGTCATGAACAACAATGAATTTTTATCAGAGTCACGTTGAAAACCGAGTAAATAACACTCAAAAATCACCTGACATGCAAGCAGCAGAGTGGAATTAGTTTGGCTGCCTCGACCGCTCAACCCTTTCAAAACAAATGTCAGTGCGCTGGCTGGCAAGTCGAAAAGGATGGCGAGCGCACGCTGTCATGACCTGTCTTTTTTGCGGCTAGTCAGAGAGTTGTGGTTGAGCACCCGAAACCTGTCTATTTGATGTGAAATGAGTACATGCATTTTAACGGTATTTTGCCATTGGGTTCGCGGGATTGAACCGTAATTTCGTAGGCCTTTGCGCACTCAGCAACTGTGAAGTAATTTCCAAAAGTGTTTATTGTCAGACGTTCTTGACTGGCCGGCTGAAGTTGAAAAAGCAATCGATGATGTTCTCAAACAACTTTCAGTTATGCGCAAGCGAATTAGTGATAAAGAAGAATATGACTTTCATTCTTCAACACACAGCGAATCATTGAAGAAGAAATTGAAAACATCCACAGCACTCATCGAAAGCGTTTGTTTGATTAACTTGATGCAATCGATTCCGAATTTTGAAGTTTATTGAGTAATGCACAAATAAGTAAATGTAAGAAGTTAAAAGAAAACTCCGATTTCATTCGCCCATTTTTTGGCTACACTGACCATGTTGACGGCTTGAGGAGATTTGGACTTGGACAAGATTTGAATGCACTCGCGGATTTCTTCGCTGAAAGTTCTGGTTTAAAAATGTATTTGATTAGAACGTACATCGTTGCTTTTCCAATTGCAAACTGTTTTAATGCACCAACAAATGAGCCCAACTTCGCAGCCAAACAATGACTTATGTTTACGCCTAATGTGTCGCGACGTTCCAATTCATCGAAGGCTTTCAGCGAATAAACAAAATCCTCGGCCTGAACGTATTGATTACTACAACTTAACTACTCCAAAACAAACTATGTAAGTGTCGTTTGCAACCAAACGTAACAATTGAGGAGCATCTGCAGTGTGTTTAATTTTTTCGTATAAACTCCACGCTTCTTTTCCTTTGTTGTTTTGGATGTCTAAAAGCAATTTAAGCAATTGCAATTAAAATGTTTAAATTGCTTACAAGCACGAGCCAAAGCTAATTGATACGCCAATTCGTTTATAAAATCCGAATTACTAATAGATTCAAGCACTTGCTCTGCCCCCACAAAGTTCTCCAATTGAACAAGTGCCTGGCCATAATTGAAATTAAACAAATCGTCGTTGCTAAAGAAGCTCTTTATGGAGTTCAAATAAACTAGGCACTAAAATATGTGTTAAGTTTATACGATTATTCTTGAACTCACTTCATCAAACTGCTTCCATATGAAATGAGATGAAGCCATGCTTTGACGTCCTGCAATTGTATCGCAATCTGACGACGATTCACCGAATGTTTTAAAATATTGAGCAGCTGTTTCGAGGAGATCCGTCTAAAAATTATCCCATCGATCTATTAAGTAAATCTTTGCACTTACTGATTGATCATCATAGCCTTTGATTGTGTAAACAATTGCTTTTAAAAGTGAGTACTGAGCTCCACTTGCTTCTTGATCTTTCATTAAGTCGTAAGCTGCATCGATGTCATCTAAAAGCAACAAATATATTTGGGCAAACTAACAAAGCCGACTTTTCTTTAAGTAATAAATGCAGAGATTCATTCTTGCTTCTGGTATGACATCAAGCAGGGCTGGTAGAATTTGCAGAGCCGAATCTCCGTTGCGGAAAACAACCTAAAATTAGTTCTTTTAATAGGTTTATAGAACAATTTAATAAGCTTACTGTGTTGTGCAAAACAATGTCTTTGCCAAAGCTTGAATCACTTGTAGCCAAATTCTTCAGTGCTTTCAGTTCTGTTTCTGCAGCTTTTGAATTATACAAACGATAGTGATTGCAAGCTTTCAAATTTACGGCAATAGCGCTTTCTGGATGAGCAGCCAAGTAGGGTTGCAAGACTTCCATTGAAACATCATAGTAGTCAAGTTTGTAATAACATAATGCCAGGTAAACGTTTAAAGCCAGGAAGTTTCTAAAACAAAAAGTCGTTTCTTTGCATTTTCTTTCAACTAACTTGTTCTTTTGCAGTATCTTCTTGTAAAGATCAATTGCTTCTTGATGGTGCTCACGCAAAAAGTGGATAGCACTGAAATCATTAATTAAACTAACTTTAAGAGGCTTTGAAATTACGCTAAACACATTTGATCTTCGATCGTATCTTTAAGCATTGAATGGTGCAACATCAGCTTCTTCTCGTCGCGCATTTTGTGAGCAATGTGAAAAAGAAGACGGTTTTGAAGCGGGGACTTGTGTGATCGTTCAGCAGAATGCCTGGCTTCATCATAAACTGCCAACGAGAACAAGCAGCATCCCAAGTAGAGAAAAACGTCTGTTGGGCAATTCTTTTGACTGGAATTTAAACTTATCAGAACGCTTCAAAAGCTGGCCAACCTCAATAACCATTCATATTGTTCTGCGGCTTTTCTATAGTCTCCTACGTGATAAGCACAGTATCCAAGCCATAAGCCAATGTTTATGTCGGCTTCGAAGTTTGTTCCAGCAGTTTGTTGGCGTTTATGCTAATGTTAATTATGTCAATATGTAATTTAATAGTTTTTAGATCCGGCATTTTTGGTTTGGAACAGTGTTTTGTGCAAATTTGTATTTGAATATCTATTTCGCCCACACGCAGCGCTCATCGCACTTCCCAAAAAAGTACGGAGAGCCACCGACAAAGGGTCACCCGTTTTCGTTGCGTGTGGTAAAGTGTTGTTTGTTTTAAAATTGCATTTTTCAAACAAGAGCTCCCTAACTTTCAAGATAGATTTGTTGATTTATTTAAAAAATATCACAACATCAAATTGCAAAACTTTGAACGTCTTTCATTTTAAAATCAGCGTTTTCGGTTATTTCTAAAGCCACACGCGAAGCTAACAAGTCGTAACTGACTTCCTCAGTCTTCCGCTGTCAACCGACCCCCTGCAAACGACTAGTCATTCGCTGGCTTCTTCGTCAAAAAACGGTTCCACTCCCTGCTTGAACACAAGGGTGTGTGCTCTCATCGCAATTAATGATTCTCCTGTATGCTCGCTTTCAACAAGTATAAAGTCTAGATTTCCACTACTGTGCGACCTTTAACTACTAGCGTGTGTGTACTCGCCTGAGATTGTCCAGCTAGCATGTGTTTAGATGAAGGCTTCATAACAGAGAAACTTTCCAAAGAGGCAAGTCATTGAAACGGTGAAGAGACCAGAGGAACTGATTTTCTGCCTGTCGGCGCCCTTCCTTGTTTTTGCGAAGCAACCGCTGCGTGTGGGCCAGGAGAAGCACGTAAATATTTTGTGGAAAAACGTCAAAGTTGACAAAACTGTTCCAAATTTTGCCTGTATTTAAATAACAATTTAACGCATGTTTCTATTAAAAATAAAGAAGCTTCGAGCACATAAACAGTGTTTAATAATTTGCACTAAAAGACCACACGCATTATAACTGACAAGTCAGCCGGCAGCGAACAAACAAGTGCTGTTTTATACCGTAGCCGAACTTTAAGCTATTTGTCGAACTTTAAAACAATTCGACTTAAACAAGTATGAAAGATTGCACAAACCTCAAGCAACGAAATCGCACCAGTATAATCATGTTTCTCCAAAAACTGATCCAATTCTTTGAGCTCCTCATTCTTGTCCTTTGCCGAATCTTCTTTCTTGCGACGAGCTGGCCGGAGACGTGACAACAGCTAAAATAAGTTGCAATCTTTAACTTTAAAGTCTTTTAATCTAATTGTCTAATTGAAATCAAATAAAATCTGCTTACCATCTTAGTTAACTACCAAACAAGGCCTCTTTAAATTAAAATTTGATGATTTGGAAATGAAATCCTCGCCGGTAGAACAGTTTGGCCAACAAGTTGCCATGACAATTCAAGCGCTTTCGAAAAACATTTCCCCAACAAATTGATGTTTCAAATTTGTATTATTCGTTTTGCGCGCGTTAAACTACAACTCTTTGATGTTTAAATGTTTATTCACCGTACTCGTACAACAACTTCAAAAACTAAGTTCAGATTTTGCACAGTAAGTTTGCTAACAACTCAATGGTGTGAAAAGTGAAGGTGGCGCAAAATCTTTGTAAATCGTTTAGCGTTCGCTCCACTTTCACAGCATTCTTGAGCCTTTTAGACATGAACATAGATGAATAGATAGGTAGTAGAAAGAACAAGATGATTGTTGAATTAACACTAGATAATTGGCAAAGGACTTCTTTTATACTCACTGACTTGGCACCGTTTCGCAACAACTTTCTAGGTCCAACCCACATCCGAGAAATGCACGTGGGTCTGAGTAGGCGCGCAGAAGTCAAAAATAGGTTTCGATGAGCGGATTAAGTTGGTCAACCCACACTTTGGCCACAATTATAAATCAATTAACGTAACAGGTTTCGTCAAGCGATACTAGGGCCACTTTCGAAATTAAGCTGATTGCCTCGTCGACATGACATTCAAAACGCGCGACCAGAGTGCAAATCCGTATTCTGTTGGCAATCTTCCGCCCGCATAATTTAGTCATGATGGCATTTACTCCGCAGCTCGCACCTGTTGTTTTTATAGAACATGTTGAACCTGCTGGCTCATTCCAGCATTAGATTTAGAAACATGGATACTTCAAATAGAAATGTTTTGAGGAAACGTAACCTAATCATTGATACGCAAAAGTGGCCGTATGTAGAAATTGTACTTTAAATGTTGTTATTGTGTAATTATTGTTTTCGGCCGCGTGATTTTTGATGAGACGTGAGAAATTGGAAATCATAAAAACGTTGTTGCTAAATTAATCTCAAATTGCAATTGCCTTGTTGACTTCAAACAAATCAACGAAATCAAACAAATCGAATGCATTGATTGAAAAGTTTGTTTTGCCTTTTGACTAAAAGTCTTCTGAACGAAAAGACAGCAAAGGTTGTGCAAAATTCGCAAAAATTCATTATGTATACAGTTTCAAACAAAAACATCAGCCCGTTCGCCTCTTTTAAGCTGACGTGTTTTAATCGACGAAAAGCGAGGGTGCTTCTCATTTAAGCAGTCAGGCGTTCAATCATTTAAAGAGTTTATCCCTTTTATTTGTTTTTAGTTTGATAACGTGCTTCGTACAGTAGCTCTCGATCTCGATAACTTTGTACCGTTGTCTTTGCTCCGTGGTTTGTAATTAAAGTTGCATAACAACTTTAAACTAATTAGCAGCAAATTGAAATGTGTTTGCGTTTCAATCATCAAAAACACTCATAACTTTGAATGTTACACAAATTATTGTGTTTTTCATTTAACATGCAGCGTTTCCGTTTTAATGTTAGTTCAGTTGTTGCTCGCTTCCGACATTCGATTCCTCCACGGAAAAACGTCCAATTAAAGTGAACACCACTGATCTGCCATGGTGGTGTACAATAAAGCCAAGTCTACGTCAGCCTAAAATCGACACTGCCACTCTCTGTTTTAGCCTCCCTCCATGGTAAGATTCGGAGTTCTCTTCAGCTGTTTGTGGAGAGACGGCGCCGGTGTGCGTACAGCCTTATGTTTGTGCGTACGATAAACGAGAGAGCTCGTTTTTATTCCATCACCACAAGGAAAAGCGTAATTTGTGGTTCGATGGAGAATCTCTACACGCATCTTCTTCTTTGATCGATCTGCCTGCTTTGGGTTTCATCTCCAATGTTTTTCCATAATCTTCCGTTTAATCAATAATCCGTGTTGGATTTCCCGGTTTTTCAACCAACTAATTCACGTGATTTGAACCACAGCGTTCATGCTTTTAGCCTGTGCTTTAAAGCGTTTTCTGAAAGTAACTACCAATTATAAGGCTTGACGTCAGCTGCAGTTGAATGTCCGAAGCAAATGTTGCTCAAACTCTCTGTTTCATTTGATATTTTTGATAGAGGAGTGTGCACAATAAACAAACATGCCTGGTCTGCGTTGTTTCGAAGTTGTCTGACTGTGTTTATACAGCCCAATTATTGATTGAAGTTTTTCAAATTAGAGTTCGGCTTTGGGCGATTGGCGAGTGGTTTAGCGTTCCCCCGAACATCATTCTTTGCTTTGTTGGAAGCAGATTGCGCATCCGTCTTTGTTTTTGACGCGAGCCTTTTTTTCACGTGCATTCGGTTTTCCGGCTTTACAGCTCAAGTCCTCCCTTTTAATTTGCTAACTTCCACTGCTCGTTGGAGCCAAAGTTTAGAGTATTTTGGAGCAATTGCTGATAAGGCTAGGTGGTTCGTTTATTCGATAAACTTTGCGTGGAGACGAGAGTGTTCATTCAGTTTAAACGTTGCATTCAGCTCATGTGTTGCGTTTATTTCGTGCGTTCAGTTCACAAACTCTTCTACAACCTTTTACATTTCAGTCATCTAATTTGGTTTAATAAACCATTCAGTCACGTTTTTGCCATTCAACAACAGCCCCGGTGCAGTAGTTTGATTATAGCTGTTTTTAAAGATGTCTGATCCTTGCGAGTGCTTGTTCAGGTTTGTTGTTACTTTTAGGAGAATGTTTTGAATCAACTGTTTTAGCCATGAAGCTCTGATGAGACGTTTACTGTCTGCTCTCCGCGAAAGTCAAAATTGCACGGATAATGAATGTGAAGTTGGACCAAGTGAAAGTTCTCCAAACGGCGGGCTCAATATGACAATGTTGCTCACAATGTGGGGAATAGCGGCTCTCGTTCTTTTCTTGACTCGTCCAATGTCTATGAGATTAGTAAGTAAATTCAGTGCAGCATTCTAAACCAAATATAATATTTGCATCACTAAACTTCTGTTTTTCAGCGTGGCGGTGACAGACAAGCAAACGAGAAGCTTCGAATCAATCGGGTACGAATTTATCCAATTATCGTGCATTAAGCCTTTATATTTCAGGATGACGATCCTCCGCAACCTCCACCTGATGTCCAATAAATCAAAGTTAACCGCGCAACTTGTACGGCGTTAATCACATGTATATTGTTTTATTTCGACGGCCGACCAAAAATTTCAAGAGTTTTGTACAAATATTTATGCGGTTTCTTCTAATTAGTTTATTTGCTTTAATTGTAATTTTTGCCAATTGCCGGAAAGCACCAGCGGACCGACCGAATGCCCCGTGCCTTTAGTTTAAATAGATTCAAATAGCTGTTTTAGTGAGTGTAATTCACTTTTGCTGCAATAACCATGCAAAACAACTTTTGATTTGAAATAGTTATATATTCAAGCTTTCGAATCATCATCATTTCCACAAGCTTTGTCCGGGTCTTAAACCAGATTGTTTGAATCCACGTTAGTTTGATGAATAAATATTTATAAGCACAATTAGTCGAGAATCAACCATTCTAGAAATCAATCACTTCTAATTCAATCAGCAAAACAAAAAAGTGTGCAAAGTTTATTTCAAGCATCGCAAATTAGAATTCAATCGTGCATAAGCTTGTATAGTAATTATGAACTGGGCTTCTCGCCATGAGCATCACTATCTTGATCGTCCAAAAACAAGCGTTCTGTCTTCGTGCTTGTGTCTTTGTCTACGCTGGATTGATAGAACACTTGAGGCGGAATTGAAATGATGACCTAAATTTGAGCATTAGTTCAAAAAACTTCCTTTCAAACATGTACCTGATGCCAAGCCAACACAGAAACACCAAGTGCCAAGCAAATTAGCCATTGCCACCAGTTGAGAGCTGCCGTAGTGAAAAGTGTGTCGCCAAATTGAACCAATATCACTTGAACCGCGAAAGTCGAAATCCAAATTGCGCAGTAGATCCAGTTGTTGAAAATTCCCTAAAACATAAAATCTATTTTCAAAATTGCATACTCAAAAATCACCTTGAAGACATTGCGCTCATCATGTATTTTTCTTGCATTGATTTCGTTGAATTGAATCATAAGGACAAAGGCGTTAAAAATCATGGTGAAATGAACGGTTGGTGGTGCATGAAGAGATCTTCCCCAACCTTTTTCAAAGCCAAAAATCACGGGTCCCGCAAACATCAATACCAAAAGCATAGTAAGCATGTAAATTCCATGTCCAATGATATTGCGAGTCATTATCGGTGAAATAAGTGAACTCTTACGTCCATATGGTTTTCGCTTCAACAAGTCTTTAGTTGGATTTTCGGTTGCAAGCGCTAGAGATCCAAGAGAGTCCATAACCTTAAACAACCTTAATTAGATCGTCAAAAACTGCAAGGCCTACCAAGTTAACCCAAAGCATCTGCACAGCTTTTAAGGGGCTGTCTTGAACGCTGCATGCCGACACAAACACGATGATGATAGCCACAAGATTGACGGTCAATTGAAATTGTAAGAACTTTGTAATTGTATCGTAGATATTTCGACCCCACATTACTGCTTTGACAATGCTGCTGAAGTTATCATCAGTCAAAATGATGTCACACGCTTGTTTGGCCACATCGGTTCCAGCAATACCCATAGCAAATCCTACATCGGCCTTCTTCAAAGCTGGTCCATCGTTTGTTCCATCACCAGTGACTGCAACAATTTCTCTGTTTTTGTTCAAATTAGAGTTGATAATTCCTCGAACCAAATTGAACTTGTCCACAGGCTGAGCTCTAGCAAGCACACGCAATCGAGGCCAAATTTCATCTAATCGTTGTTGACAAATAATTCCAGTTGCCGGATCACGTATGCGCTCGTTAAAATCTTTGCCATCAATCACCAAATGATCATCACCTGGGCTCAAGATTCCGCAACTCAAAGCAATTGATCGTGCCGTGTTAACATTGTCACCAGTAACCATTCGTACAACAATTCCGGCTTCTTGGCATTGTTTGATTGCTTCAGGCACCTCAGGTCGTACAGGATCTTGAATGCCGCAAATAGCGAGTCCAATGAAGTTCGTAGCAATTTTTGTTTCATCGTCCCCAATCAACAGCACTTTCTGATTCAATGCCAATTTCGATAGCAGTTGGCTCACGCACAGATTTAATGATGAAGTCTTTGTAACCAATGCAAATTGTCCGCAACCCACGTTGAGCCATACTTTCAATAACAGCAAGCAATCGTTTAGACAAGTCATTGTTAAATGGTTCAGCTTCGCCAGTTTCTCCAACAAAATAGCTGCATCTACTCAAAATAATTTCAGAAGCTCCTTTGCAAAAGACTCGATAGCCAAGTAAAGTTCCATTCTCGTGGAACAACTCAATAACAATCATCATCATTTTGCGCGACGAGTTGAAAGTGTAAATCTAAATTTGAATGGGAATAAACACAATTTTATTGTCACGTCTACCTTAAATAAAGATTCTTCTGGATTTGCTTGACGAATCGACTCATAGTTTTGTCCCAATTCCAATACAAAGCCCAACAATGCGCATTCAGTTTTGCTAAGAAATGCAATTATAATTGAATTTAAGCAAAAACATACTTTCCAACATGAACTGCTTGTTCTCCTTCATTCTCAGGGTGGCAAGCATTGAGTCGTATACGAACAATTAATTGAAATTGCTTCCATCAAAAGAGTGCGAGTATTTGAGTCCAATGAGTCAAATTCAGGTGTTTTCGTGTAACGTGTGCCTAAATAATGAATGTTAAACGTTGCACAAATCCTTTAAGTTACCATTAATGTAGCTCTGAATAACAGTCATTCGATTAGTTGTGAGTGTACCAGTTTTGTCCGAACAAATTGAAGTTGCATTGCCCATAGTTTCACAAGAGTCCATGTGTCTGACCAAATTGTTGTCTTCCATCATCTAAACAGAGTTGATACTAGTTGAAAGTGTTTTTAATCTTAAACTACTTTCTTGCAAGAATAAGCCAACGCCAAAGTAACAGCAAGAGGAAGACCTTCCGGAACTGCGACAACTAGAACCGTGACGCCGATGATGAAGTAGTAGACAAAATAATTCAAATGAGCCCAGGAAAAAGATTCTTGGTTCAATGCATAATGAACTACACAGAATCGGAATATCATAACAACAACTGTGCAAACCGCCACTAGCTAAAAGAAACAATTAAACATTTAAAAAGTGCCTCAAAACAAACCAATCCGCCAAAGCCAATTTGACTAGCCATTTCTTCAAGTTTTTGACGCAATATTGATCGATCTTTATGCGCTTCTTCTTCTGTAACTTTCTGTGATTGAACAGCAGCACCACGACTCAAATTTTCACGAACACTTTCTTCTTGGTGAGATCTTGTAGACGATTTCTTAACCAATTTCCTGCTTTTTTGTTTTTCTTCCTTTTTCTGATGCTTCTTGTCGGTTACGTCCATCAAAGCCATAATTATTCCAGTTTGACTGTTAACTCCAACAGCTGTTACTAGCATTCTTCCACTTCCTTCCATCAAATGAGTTCCTAAACAAATTAACTGTTGCATGTATAGATCTAAGATTACTACTACCTGACAATAAAACCACATCAGCTTCAATGCTTTTCTTAATCAAGTCACATTCGCCAGTCAAAGAAGATTCATCAATTCGCAATTCGTTGCCTTGAATAAGAATGCCATCTGCCGGAATGCTATTGCCGTATTTGATCAACAAAATGTCGCCAACCACAAGATCGTGAATAAAAACTTCAACTTGCTCTCCATCGCGGATAACCAAAAACTCTGATTCGGCCTCAATTTTGGACTTCAAGTTACGAAACTGTCGTTCTTTCAAATAGTTGTTTATAGATGTGACCAGAACAACAATCACAATAGACACTAAAATAGCAGTTCCTTCTATCCAAGTGTGATTTTCCTCTATCTCTAAAAACAAATGTCAAATGAAGTTTATATTTGAAGCAATTACCTCCAAATTCGTTCGGTATTCGGTAAAAACCGAGCCCAATTGAAACAGCTGCAGATATCGCCAAGATGATTAAAGTTCGATCTTTCATTGCCTCCCATGCCAATTCAAAAATGTTTTTCGCTCTTTTCATAGGAATTTTGTTGGGTCCAAAGCGTTTGCGTCGCATTTCCAACTCATCTGTATCCTGTGAAATGCCTTTCAGGGGATTGACGCCCAACTTCTTACATAGTCCACTTATGTCTCCGTAAACATCATCAATTTGTTTTCGTGCTTCCATGCCTAATATAAAACACTAATTAAATACATAAGCGCAAAAACTTACCTCGATACTCCATCAAGGTCTTCAATTCACTCAATGTAGCCATGCATTTAAGTGATGCGTTTTCGTTTGGCAGTAGTTCCTCGCGTTTTGAACCAGAATTCGAAATTTTGCTCGCCATTGTGCGTGCAAAAGCTTTTAACTGCTAAAAATAAAATGAATGTGCTGGTCAAATTTGAATAGACCAAATCAAAAAGAAGAAGAGACTTTACAAAATTGTCTGAAAGCCGAATGTTGAAATGAGTCTGCTTGCTTTTCGTTTCAATTGATAGACTGCTTTTATTTGATGTTACAATGATCAAAATGCTCACACACTTGTTTAGCTGTTTATTGCATTGAGTTGTCATAAACTAGCCGATTAACTACAAAAACTTTATTTAACCAAACTTTATTAACAAAGCTGCACATTATTTGCAAAACATAGAATGGAATTTTGTTCGTTACAATAAGCAATGATATTGTCCGGAATTCTATTCAAAAACTACTTGAAACGTGGTGCTCAATGTGCGATAAAGAAGATGATTTGGGTAGAAGATGGTGGCAGCTTATGTAGCATTAAAGTGATTTATCGAACTAACTTAATTAACACTCGAATTAACTGCTACTTTTTTTGTTGAATTTTTGCTTGTTTTGAGAAGTCGCTTGCCTCGAGAGCAAGAGACTTATTAGCTTTTTTCTTTTTTGATTCGAACATGGATGGGAAGTTTAGAAGATAAGGATTTTGTTCATTGTAGAAGGATATTCGTTAGGTTGTAGGAGTTGATGAGCGATTTTCGTCGGGATTTGCTTAGAAGATTTGGATGCCTGAAAGTTTAACATTACCGCTTAAAATCCAATTTAAAAGCCTACCAGTGATCTCAACATCTCCGCCAATTTGAAGACCGTTCAAGTCATGAGGCTCAAGGCTAAAGAAAACAGGTGTTATGAATATTTTAAATGAATGATTTACCGGTGTGCGTATGTGCAGTATCGCTCGTCGTTAAGGAAAACTTGGAAAGCATATTCCTCGTTGACGATTTTAAGGTCAAAGTCCAACGCCCTTCTAAACACTCACATAATTAAAGTTTTGTAAAAAGTGAAAAACGCACCTCCAATGGAACTTTTCCTTCGCGCTCCTCGTTGCCCCATTCGTTGGCAATCAAGCTGTTTCTGATGATGTGTTTCTCATCAAATCTCGGGTTGAAATGAAGGGCGATGTCTCCGTTCTTCTTCAACAAGTTGATGTGGAAACGCTGCAAACAGAAAAGTGTCAATAGAGAATTGAATTGTTTGAAACTGACCTTGCCCTTCTTCTCCGGAGTTCCATAGATCAACAAAGTTTTTCCAGGAGCAAGACCTTCTCCGGGAATACCGCTTTCGTACGGAACTGGGTAGTATTTGCCAGACCAAGAGATGTGAGAAACAAAGATGTCTCCGTCGATCGAGAAGTGAGTGACTGAGCTCAACGGAACACGATGTTCGTACTCCTTGATTTCCTTTTGATCGGTGGTGATCGTGAAGCGGTTGTCGTGGGCTCTGACACGGATGTCAATTGGATCACCCTTCTTGTATGGATTGGATTTGCGCTCCTACAATGTTTTAGTTGAACGAGTCCATAAACTTTAACTAAAAACTCACTTCTTTGCCCCACTCGCCCTTGGAGAAGGTGTTGAAGACTAAATTCAATAATGGTTATTTTGTAAACAACTTATTGAACCTACCGATTTTTCCTTCATCGAAGCGTACGGAAATGTGCAATGGGACATCGTTTCCAGAAAAGTCCGCAGATGCCGTATGTAAAGAAATTGTGAACCGAACTGAGTCTGTAAACAGCAGTAATTTATACCAAATAAATTATAACCACTACTCACCCTCGACAGTCTTGCCACGGACAATCAATGTTTGGCCAGGTTCGAACGGCTCAGTCAATTTTGAACGATAAGGAACTGGCTGAAACAATAAAATATAATTAGAACTCAAACAGTGAATAACTTACATAGTTAGTCTCGTGATGCGACATCTTCTCGAGTTTTCTGCTCAAACTTTCTGGTTCAGCTGAAATAAAAATGGATTAGTATTGGAATCGAACGCTATAAACAAATTTACGACACAAACAACGACAAATGAGTGAAGGTTTTAATAATGTTTACAGCTAGTTTGCTATTTCAATCGGAAACACCTATCAAAAAGAATTATCCGCACTCCAAAAAACTATTTACTACTTTGTTTTTGTGCTTGCGCCAGATTTCACGCCGCTTGCGCTCAATCGGGTGGCCTTCAATCTTTTTGGCGCCAGAGGCCACCAAATTGTCGAATTGACCCGAATCCATTGGTGTGAAACCCGTTTCTGTCGATTGATCAAACTTCTATGCTTTGAAATTAGCTCTGTTTTGCGCAAACAAAGGTCACTTGCAATCGTTATACAAAAACCTGATGTTTACAAACTAAGCATAAATCCGAAACATGGGTGCCCAATTTAAAAGGTCACTAGCAATAAACAGTTAATTGTGAGTTTGTATGAGAATTGCCCATAAGTGGCCGGAGGCAGAGAAATGCGAGCCAAGTAAACAACGCAAACACCAAATTGGTTTTCTTATCAAAACGGCGCTGGAGTGAAGGCCGGAACCAAAAGCAAACCCCACTGCCATAAAAGTCAACGTTTCACAAATGATTCTGCCGCTTTTTGGCTCTGCAATTGCCACAACCCACAATCAAGACCCACGGCGTGGTGGAATGAGAAGCGCTTTGGTTCGGGAGGCGGTGCCTTTTTTCGTCTTCCGAAGAAAACAACAACAAACCGGCTGCACTAGTAGGCTCAAGCAACAAACAACCGCCCAAACATAAACAACGAGGGGATGGAAGAGGCAAAAAAGCGCCGAACGTGAAAAAATTAGCGAAGGCCGAACTTTTGCTAGCTGGCCTTCGGATCCTGATTTTTCCACTCCGAGTGCAAATCAGCGGAACTCTTTGTTTCAAATGTGCACGCTTTTTCAACTGTGCTTTTCAGCTATGCTGCTGTTTGTGGTTAAACCGGAGAAGATTAGGTTTTAAACTAAAAGCATCACTATTGTTTAAAAACGCATGAATTTAATGCTGCGTGCAATCAAAAAGCAATCAACTTTTCTTGTTGCAACCACAGTTGGCGTGCGCTGTAATAAATAGGCAAACTGTTTGTTTGTTATCGAAAGGAATTCGGGAAGAGGCAGCCACAAATTAAAGTGATTATTTTGATTGGCGCAACCGCTTCAAGCTTTTGCCGTCGAAAGTGTAAAAATGCGGCTTTATAGGTTTCAAACGAATCTCGTTCCCTAATCAAAAGCATGTGAAGTGTCAAAATTATTATAGACTCGGAAGAAGCCAACAAAAGTTGACGGCTCGCAATTTGGCAAAGGTCGTGAAGTGTCCATTTGTGGCTGTGTTAGTTGTTACCGCGCCGAATTGCTATACACTTTTGTTGTTTTCGGGCCCACAATTAATCACTACCAAGCAGTGGAAAATACACTGACGAACAATTTGAAATTTATTGCGCTTGCTGCGATTGAAACGCTGACTAGCGTATTTACTCCAGCCAATCATCAAAATAAAACATTTGGAAGCCAGCGTGATTTCAGCAAACACTTTTAATTTTGGGCTATAAAAACAAATGCTAATAATCTATGCTGTTGGCGCCGTCCAGTCATCCAATCATAAATTGTCTTTTAAGTTCATCGGTTTCAAGGCGGACACAAGTGTAAACAACGATTGAATAGATCGTGAATCACGACAAAATTTAAAGAATTTGTATGGGAGTTACTATTGCCTACTTGCACAAACACAATCACAATAGCTATCAAGTTCTTCGGTCGGAAACTCTTTCAATGAAATTAGTCATTTTAATCAAACTATTTCAAAGCTGTTTCAAGACCGAAGTGCTTGTTTCGTCAAAGACTTACAACGCGACCCCAAACGATTCTTATTATGTTTTGCTGGAGATATGCTGAAGAATGTGCGAAATGCTCGTCTTTGACTGGGAGTCAGCATAAGCTTCACTTCAAATGATACCTTTTCGGAAAATCTATTAAAACACTCTATAAACATGAATAATAATCATTCTGAACACAGTACGCGAGTGAAATTCTTTCATTTGGTCGGCCAAGTCATTTGGTTTTCAAATTCTAGCCTAACAGACAAATTTCAAAGCACTGCTCACTTTCTCACACTTGTTGTTTATGGCCGTTGCGCTGTTTCTCCAACTAAAACACAAATTATGCACGCGAAAACAACCACCGTCTTGTTTTGGCTTTGCGCACGGCTCGTAAACAATTGCATGAAAGGAATTAGCAGGTGTTCACAAAAAGCAAAATCAACAGAACGTAATTCCAACATTGCTCAACTACCGAAACTACCGCAAAAGTGAGTGCCGAGGAACGCTCAGAAGTTCTTTGTTGTGAGAATAAAAGTCCAACTACCCGTGAAACAAGTGTGGAAATTAAAATCCACTCTGTGTGTAATTGGCTCCAAGAGTTGCTTGCCGGTCGGACCGCAAACAGCCAACTAAGTAGTAATACCGCGAGTAGCCAAAAACTAAGGAATTCATTATTGCTCTCGTCCGTGGGGTCGCTTTCACACCTCTCTAACCAATTTGCATGATTAAAAGTGGAATTTTTTAAAATCTCCCTCCTCTCAGTTCAAATAGACAATAACAGTTTGGCTCCCAAAGCCAAGTATTACAAAACATCATCAAAAGCTCAAGTTTACAACTGAATGCACTTACTGCGCGCTGATTCATTCAACGAGTGTGTTTGTTATTTTTTCTAAAAAACGGCAAACAAAAACGCGGTCTTGAAGGGTGTGATTCTTTGAGCCGAAATACTTGTTGTTTTGCACACGGAAGCAAATATGTTTTTGAAACAAACGTAACAGTGAATTTGTGAGTCACAAAGCATTCCAACTAGTTCATAAAAATCAGCGACAAGTCTCTTTTATGACCAATTTAAACACCTTTTAATGAGTGTTTAAATCTATTTGAAGACATCTAGAGTTTTTGAGAAGGTTTGCAAAAAGTTCGAAAACACGTGCTCAAAAGCAATCTGCTCTCCGAAACTTTTATAAGCGTTTGATGGTCGTGAAATCCCGACGGAAAGTCACTTAAATGACATGCGCATATTTTTCGCTTGCTTGTATGCATGGAATTTGGAAACACTTGATGGAATAATGTGCAACTTGCGGCTTATGTTTACATTTTTCACTATTTAGAGCACTGTTTTAAACACTGAGCTGAATCATCTAGTTGAAATTGTTTATTTGCTAGGAACATCAAAGCAATCCAAAGCAGTCCAGAGCAATTTAGCCGGCTTTATTGGTTTTTGAGTTCGCAGATCCTGGTTTTTTTATTGCGGCGGCGTTTTTTGACACATTGCAAGCAAATGTCAATAGAGTGCGATCAAAAACCATTCGCTTTGCGACAGTCCCTGTATAAAAGTTCCATTAACTGAACTCAAATGATCCAATTACTCACAAAATGTTTGCGCATATTTGCGCATTGGATTCGTTGGAATCGCGGCGTTTCAATCTAGAGTCCAATTTCAAAGAACACTGCACTTGCCAGGTTCCAATTTTAACAACAACAAACAAATAAAAAGTTTATAGTTATGATTTTTTGAATTGCTCGTTGTTGTTAAAATTCGAAACTCTTCTTCACATATAACCACAAGAAAAAACAGTTGTAAAACGAGGGGAACTGCCATAAACTAAGTGTTGATCTCGACAGCCACTAGCTCAAACCTACAGCGACAAAAACCGGTATTCTCTTTTTGGCTGGGTGATGACCTTGACAGAATGGACAAACGGCGCGGTAACTTTTTATGCGAAAAGGCTGTGTAATCTGTTTGCTGCAACCAATTGTTTTAACTAAACAATTGAAAACGCAATTTGATTGAAAGCAATACAAACTTATACTCCGCATTAATTACTTTTAATTAAAAGTATAATGTGATCTGGAAATACGAGTCAACTGAACACTTGAACAAATCCTTGAAATAAACAACAAGTTGAGATGAGGGAGCACATCAAAACGGCCTTCACAAAAGAAGTCATTGTTGAGGAGGAATTTAACGGCGCGAGTAAACAAAAGTTTGCTCTTGTTCAATTCCGTCTTTTGATCAAAGGTGGCGGTGGGCCCAATGAATCAGCATGTTTTTGCGTATTTGCGTGTTTTCGAGGCAAAGATTCGCAAGGCTAATGCGCCGGAAAGTTTTGGCGTAGAATTAGTCAAGGCATGAGTCGGAATGTTCGTTCGAACGAATTTCGAGTTCAACAACGTTCACACAAGAAAACGCAAACGCTAAACTTTGATTTTAATGACGACACTCCACAACTATAAGCACCCACAAATTTACGCATTTGCAACCATATAACTGCATTGATTAGAAAGCCCACTCGAATCTGTTGTTTTGCACCGATTTCTTGAAAGCATCGATAAAGACTTGCTGGAAAGGCAATTTGTGACATCGTAAAAAGTTTAGAACTTGGCTGAATCGTGTTGGGAAGGTGTGCCCTATTGGTTTACACGAATGCTTGCATTCCACGCTAATTTACAAGAGTGGAGGCGATTCCGGCTGATAAGAAAGGCTTTTGGGCAATTTGCAGTGGTCATCGCTGATTGTTGTTTGCTCATCGATTTAAATTCGGTAACATGTTTAATGGAGCTTTTTAACGAAAATCAACGCTGAAATGAGCAGACTTGCATGCAAATCGAGGATGCACAATTCAAAGTCAATTTCAAGCTGCAAACAACACACAACAATGCGTTTATCAAAGAAACAATTCTAAGTGATAAACAACCGGAACTAGTTGCTTCAATTAGATATTTCCCCAAGATAAAATTGAAAACTCATAAGCGTCTCTAATAAACAAATGAATGAGTGGAGAAAAATCGGAGCATCTCATGGACAGCCAAAGTGGCCAAATCAAAAACAAATGCTCCGTACTGGAGTTGATCGCCGGCCAACAAGCGCTCCAACAAAGAGTGGCCAAATGTTTTTGATCGCAGTTGAGTGGATGCAAAAATTTGCTGCCATTTGGTCGGATCATGGATCTTGATTGTTTGCGTGCGTTTAAAAATGACCGCCTCAATTTGAGGGACCAATTGCTTAGGCATTACGTCCAAAAAATGACAATCAAGCTTCTTGTAAAGTTTGACGTTGACATGCTCTTTCAACTAGAGTTTTTATGATGAACTTGAAGTGTGATCGAATTGAAAGGAATGTTTTTGAAAGGTTGAACGTTTAAAAGTATTTAGAACTTGACACTACAGAAAAGCAAAGAAAACTAAATGACCTCTTATCCATGCTGGTGAAAGCTGAACAGAAACAATTTCCTCCATAGGAAAGTTGTGAAAAGCATGGTTCTTGGCTCGTTGTTTATTTGACATCAGGACATGCGTGATCCAACAGCTTCTTTTTCGACGCCTATCGCCAAGTTATGGAATGACGCCCTTCGTTGAGTAAACACCCACTGACGTACGTGAATTGAGCGCCAACAACCTACGGATTAACAACGCCACTCCCGAAATACGCCTGATGTAGGCAAACACTTTCCAAGACTCGTCCGAAACGGATGCTTCTTGTCTTCAATAAACTTTAACTTCTGTTGAAATTGAATCAGTTTGAACTTAAAGCTTTTGTTTTAAAGGCCAACCATACAAACACCTAAATGCTAAAATGCGAAAGCTTGAGTAACTCAATTAAATTTCGACTCAATAACCGACAAAAGCATCCGCTCGTAGAGCCAACAACATAGACTCAAAAGCGCCGGTTGACACATTGCAATTTAATGTTTTTCACATCCGTGACGTGGTGCGGGAAAATTTCTACAGATCTGGCGGCTAGCAACGAAGTTTATTTACGTTTCAGCGAGAGGAACTGAATTAGTCATTATTGTTATTCATGTCCAGTGAACGGAATAAGATGCGCCGACCTTGTGATTTTAATTGAAGCGTCGAAATCGTATAAGTCAACTTTGTCACATTTTTAAAATAAATGTATTGGATGGCAGAGCACTGCACAAAAGCGCCCACAAACAAAGTTTACTTGTGAATGGTTTGGAATTTTAATCCAAATTAGTTGCTACTCTAATTAACTGGTCACCACTATAGTTTATACTAACAAAGCAAACAAACAAATGTTGCGAAATGCAAACTTTTTTGCTTAAAGTTTCAAAACAGTCAAAACAAACAGAAAAATAACACAAAATACGCAAGTCAACGAGACTTCCAGACTTTGCAAGTCTTTCATTCATCGAGTAAATCAATTACTATCAAAATTGCGTCGCCAAATTTAATTAATTGCGTACATGCGTTCTTATTCAATAGTCCGGAATTTGGTTGTCAGTGCGCTGTAGGAAATTCATAAAAATCAGATAAGCAGTTGGTTTGAAACTTTTTGATTGTCGTAAGGCTTTGGATAAACTGTGCGCAAAGCGTCAACTCCATTTGCGTGAAAGCCCCTAGAGATTTTTGATGAAAATAGAAAATAAGAGAGGCATTGAATTGTGCAAACGTTTAAAGACTTTGTAGACAAACCATATTCAAAAGTTGCAACTTTAAATGATCTGTAAAACACATAAACGCACCGTCATTTTCGTTGGATGGCTCATCAAGAGGAATGTAGTCTTCCGTGTTCAATACTGATTCTTTTCGTTCTTCTGGCATAATCTTCGTTGCCGTATTCTTGGCGAGTCAACGGCATTTGAAAAACACCAGGACGGTTTTCGTCGTTGTTTTCTTAAATTTATCTACTTTAGCTTGTTAATTATAAAACTTGCCATGCGCGTGATCATCAATTGGAACATCGTTTAAACCTGCATGTTCAATTTTCTCATCATCCGTATCAAGCACACTTTCAACAACACCCGGAATCAAACTCATTGGCTTTTGCATATTGTCTTCATTCAAAGGTTCTTCGGTCAAGTCAGTGTTTTGATGCAGGTGTTCGGAATGATGAAGGGCGCTCGAGTCTTCCAATTTAAAGTCGTGAACATCTAAACGTGCACTTTTTAAATCAAAACAAGTATGTAATCACCATGTTCATCTTGTTTTTCGCCAACAAGCCCTCCGTAATATTCGGCCATTTCAAAGCTAAATTTAAAGTGTACCTGAAATTCACCAACACGCAATTCACGAAAAACAACGGAACAAAGACAAAACTTGGACTGCATCGAAATAGATGATTTGGCTTTTTAAGTGGGCTGGCTTCATATAAAACAGTTTGTTTGTTTATGGATTTATCCGGGCTTTTTTGCACTAAAGCGACTTTTTTTAAGTGGCCGCACCTTTTGCGATTTAAATGATCACAGTAAAACTCTTTAAAAATGAAAACTATTCTAAGTAAGCTTAAACAAGAACACGTAATGAATAGCTTCGGTAACCTCAAAATTGAATGCTTTCGCAGTTCCTGGGACAAAAGGCTGATCAAACAAAGGAAATTGAGTCTTTTGAAAGAGGGCATTGCTTGTTTTGTGGATTAAATGAAAAAACACATGGTTTGAAGTTTTTTGCGGTTTAACTCTAATTTTGAAATGCTTTATGCTCAACACATTAAATCCCGAATTGCATCAACTTCAAACGGTTTTCAAAATTCACACCGAAATGAATTAGCAAACAAACTGGCAGTCAAAAAATAACTGGCCAATTCAACGAAAGCCATCTTTTCCTGTCTAAATCGTTTGCATGGAAACGTTTTCACACTTCAAACAATATTTTTAATCCGCACATTCACTCAAAAACACCTGAAACAATTGTTCTTAAACAAATAGACAAATCTTTAATTGAAATTTTTGGTTGCATTTCACGTTTAACTTATATTCAAACTACGTTTGTCGGTTGAACTTGACTATCTTCAAAGCATGTTGTGCCGAATAAATGAAATATTACTTCGGGTAAAAGTTTTATGTAATCTAATATGCAATCTAATTGTTTCGGGCTATTATTAACGAGAACGAACGTTTCCTCTTGCATAAAGAGCGGCTTATTGGCTCTGCAGTCTAGAAAAAGCACAAAGCTTGCGATCTTTTTGAGCCTCTTGAAATCTGATCATTTTGTCACTGTTTTTAGACGTGTAGTTTGTTAGCCTTTGTGCGCACTGATCGGCATATTCAGCTTATTTTAGCGGCCATTTGGCATTTCACGGGGATAGGTGCATTTTTATTCAGCACAGACTCCGCTTTGCTTCATTAAGGGTACACATATGGAAATCTTGTCCGTGTTCACCGACTCTACAGATTCGGAGTCCATGCTCTCCGACTCCGATGATGATTGCAGCCATTTGAAGAAGGATTACGGCTCGACAAGGCAAACGTTTATAAACAGGCAAGTTTAATAAATTTCTAAACTACACTGCGTAACAAAATCTTAGCTACCCGCTTTTTCGCTGTTTTTTAATTTTCTCTTATCAAATTTTAGCTACCCGCTTTTTGTTGATGCTTCTCCCAAAACTTTGTTATATTTTGTTACGCGGTGTATTAAAGTTTGTCGGCTTTAGAAATTCGGACAAGTCCCAAAAAATGTTTAAACGTCGCGGAAGCCGTAAAGATGTCAAAGAGTCGGCAGACTTTGCGCCTGCGTCCTACTTAGATATGGTTTGTTTATTTGTCTAAGTTTAATTAATCGTGTAACTGCAAGTTTAGATGCGCTATGCTACTGCATTCGACTGGTGTTTAGTTGTGTTTGGACTTATATTTTCATTTGCTAGCGGCGGACTTGGACCTTCAGCGTGCATTATTTTCAAAGGAATCACAAACACGTTGATGAAAGGTCAAGCTGAATTCGATGAGAATAAATTGGACATGGATTGGTTCACTTCCGAAATGCTGTTTTGGATCCAAATGTACTTTTATCTGGGCATCACTATTTTTCTTCTCGAATATGCTGCAATGTCTTGCTTCTTCACGATGTCCGAGCGACAAGTGCATCGAATCCGAAAGAAGTACCTAAACACAATTCTCAATCAAGACATTTCTTTCTTCGACAAAAGCGAAATTGGCAAACTAACCGAAAAACTGTCATCTGGAATAGATAAAATTCGAGCTGGCTCATCAGATAAGATTCTAATCCTCACAAGAAGTTTTTCTGCACAATTGTTTGGAATCATTATAGCGTTTGCCTTGAGCTGGCAAATGACTCTTGCAATGTGTCTTGTGGTGCCATTTGTGTTGTTGACAATTGCTGGAGCTGAAAGAACCATCAAAAAAAGCATTAAAAAGGAAACCAAAATCTACAGTTTGGCTGCTGGTGCGGCTGAAGAAGTTTTAAATGGAATCCGAACTGTTCTGGCTTTCAACGCTCAACTGTTTGAAGTAAACAGATACAGCAAGCTGTTGGCGAGGGGATCTAAAAGTGGAATCCGCAAAGCAGTTATCAATGCCCTCTTTACTGGCATCTACATTATGATTTTGTTTGGTTCCATGGGAGTCGCCTTCTGGTACGGCACAAACTTGGTCATCGACGGTTTTACCAGCCCTGGCACAGTATTTGCAGTTTTTTGGAGTGTAATTGGTACGTTTATTTAAAAGTTATTCACGTCTTTAATTCACAATTTATAGTCGGATCCATGCAACTAGGAACCGCACTTCCTCAAATCTCAACTTTAATTGGGGCCAGAGTCGCAGCCGGAGAGATATTTTCTATTATTGACAGAAAACCTGATCTTGATTGTTCAAGCAATGTTGGAATTAAGCCACAAAATGTCAAAGGCCGAATCGAGTTCTCAAATATTCATTTCACGTATCCAACAAGGCCTGACGTTAAGATTCTTCAAGGCGTTTCGTTTACTGTCGAGCCAGGTCAAAATGTAGCCCTTGTAGGACACAGTGGATGTTAGTTTATTTTATGCACACACTTGATTCAATTAGTTGTTTAGCCGGCAAGTCGACTTCAGTGGGATTATTGTTGCGGTTTTATGAACAAAACCAAGGTTCAATCATACTTGATGGCGTTCCTCCTGCAAGATTTAAACGTTGAGTGGCTTCGTCAAACAATCGGTTTGGTGTCACAACAACCGGTGCTGTTTGCTGGAACAATCGAAGATAATTTGCGAATGGGCAAAGCTGATTTGACCGAGAAGGAAATGATTAAAGCTTGCATCGACGCCAATGCTCATGAGTTTATTTGTAAACTCAGAAATGGCTACCAAACTCGCATTGGTGATGGAGGAATTAGATTGTCAGGCGGCCAGAAACAACGTGTGAGTTTAAACGTTTTTGAATGAAGTAAATTACATTTGGCAAGTTGTGCACAAGATAGTTTGTTGCGTTGAACTTCAATGTTTATTTTTCAGATTGCCATTGCGAGAGCACTCATCCGAAATCCAAAGATCCTCCTTCTCGACGAAGCAACATCGGCTCTTGATAGCGAAAGTGAGAAAAATGTCCAAGCAGCCATCGACAAAGCAGCCAGCGAACGTACAACTTTGACCATTGCACACCGACTTTCAACAATCCGCAATGCCGACAAAATTCTCGTATTCGATCACGGGCAAATTATTGAGCAAGGAACTCACAATGAACTAATGGAATTGGACGGCACTTACAAACAATTGGTTTTGGCTCAAGAAATCTCAAAAGTTGGCTTGCACGAAGAAGACAGTATTATTGACGGTAAAGCTTTGTTCTTTAAACGTTAACAAGAACTACATATCCAGACTCGAACGATCCGCTTTCTATTACTAAAAGTGTTACTTTCGACGACACTGCACGTGTAGGCGAGAGAAAGTAGACGCATCCGTGAATCAATGGCATCCAGCAAATCAAATCCTATCATGCCAGACACTCCACCAGACGTAGAGGACAAAAAGAAGGAATTGGAGGAAGAGCAGACAGCTGAAGCAACTTTGTTAGACATTTGGAGGTTTGCACATCCTCAAAAACACATCATTTTGTGTGCATTAGTTTGTGCGTTCTTGCAGTAAGTTTTCTTAAACGTACATTTAAAAATGCTCCTTCGTTTTAGAGGTTTGGGCACGCCAATATTTGCCGTCGTCTATGGTCGCTTGTTTAAATCTTTGAGTGCCTTTTTTGCTTCAGACAAAACAACTGACATTTCAACGGAGAATCTCATCAACACATTCTCCTTTATTCTGCTTGGACTCTACAAAGGCTTGACAAATTTTGCTACCGGTAGTTTGTTTGGATTTGTTGGCGAAAAACTATCAATGCAACTGAGATTGCGTGTTTACACAAACTTGTTACGGCAAGATGGAAAATACCACGATGAGTTGAAACATTCTACTGGAAAGCTAATGGCTCGTTTAAATTCCGATGCCCCGAATGTCCAAGCCGCAATTGATCAACGACTGGGAGAAGTATTGCAAGGACTTGTGAGCTTAATTTTCGGTATTAGCATTGCATTCTACTTTGGTTGGTAAGTGAACTTATTGATTAAGTTTATCGTATATCAAAAACTTACAGGCAGATGGCGCCGATTGGAATAGTAACGGCAGTTTTTATCGTACTTGTTCAGTTGGTTCTCACGGGCTACTTAAAACGTCGCTCTCAAGTTGATGTAGAGATTTCCGAAGGAAGCGTCACGAATTGCTGCCGAATCTATTGAATACGTTCGGACTGTACAGGCACTTACGCTTCAACGTCAACTGAATCAAAGTTTTGCTGCTGCTTCCGAACGACCACATAAACGCGCAATTACCAGGGGCTTGCTTCAAGCATTGAATTACGGTTTAATGGCAACTTTCGTTAATTTAAATTTTGGTTGTGCTTACTTGTTTGGCTTGCTTGTAAGTTTGTTATTTGCTCAAAAATTGAAAATGAATTTGACAAGTTTAGTTGATTCGAAATGGCTATTCTTCGCCGTTTATTGTCTTCCAAGTCATCGAATCTTTAAATATGGCTTCTATTAGTATTATGACTGCGGCGAACTACTTCCCTGAATACATCAGGGCACGAGTGTCGGCTGGATTGATGTTTAAAATGATGAACGACGAACCAAAAGTTGATAGTTGCTCAAATCTGGGAAAGAAGCCAGAAATCATCGGCAATATTTCACTGAAAAACGTTTTCTTCGCCTATCCAAACAACATGAAACATTTGGTTTTGAAAGACTTCAGTGTTTCGGCCTCAACTGGACAGACACTAGCACTTGTAGGCCAGTCAGGTGAGTACTTATTCTAATATTTGTTTAAATACTTATTTGAAATCTTTGTCTGCAGGATGCGGCAAGTCAACAATTATCCAGTTGCTAGAGCGCTACTATGAAATACTTGATGGCTCAATTAAGATCGACGGTGTGGACATTCGAGAAATTAATTTGAAATATTTGCGTGAAAACATGACAATTGTTGAGCAAGAACCAACATTGTTCAACTTGACGTTGCGAGAGAACATTGCATATGGAATAAGCAACACAACCGACGAGCAAATTGTTGAAGCAGCCAAACTTGCAAACATCCACGATTTCATTAACAGTTTGCCGAAGGTTTGTTTTGCATTTCAAAATTGAATAACCAAAAAGCTATTTAAGAAGTACGAAACCAAATGCGGTAGCAGAGGAGCGCAATTATCAGGCGGCCAGAAACAAAGAATTGCCATCGCGAGAGCAATAATAAGAAATCCAAAGATTCTTTTGTTGGACGAAGCAACTTCGGCGCTCGACTCAGAAAGTGAACGCATCGTGCAAGCCGCCATTGATAAAGCTGCAAAGAATCGAACTTGTGTAACTATTGCTCATAGACTTTCAACTATTCAACACGCAGACGCCATAGCTGTTTGCAAAGAAGGTAAATTGGCCGAATTTGGAACGCACAGTACGCTCTTCAATCAAGGAGGACTTTACAGAAGACTCGTCCAAAAACAACAAAATGCTTAGAATATTTATTTCCGTTGTTGTAAAATTGTGTCAATAAATTTAATTCAATCAAACAAAAGCATGCTAATTTCTTTGAAGCATAAATTTTCAAAGCGTTTTCTTTTTTATTATCTAATCGATCTGCTCAGTTCAAGAACGGTTAGCCGCATCTTTTGCTCGAACTTCACATTCACAAATTGAAGTCATGTATCTGCTTTTAACTGCCTTGTTGTCGCCGCTTTTTTCTTTGCCAATTTGGTTCATAGTGCAGTGTGGAAAGGTTGTTTTTAACTCCATGTTTATCAAATAACTTGCTCATTTAGAAAGCTGCCAAACCTGCGTCTGCGGCTACTGCTACTCAAGCTAAGAAATCAACAGAAGTAGCTACAGCCGTATCTCTTGCAAAACCAAGTGCACTCAAGACTTGTAAAGGAAAAAGTACAATGGTTTGTTTTGGGTATTTGAGTCTCAATTAATTTTTGTTTTCAGAAGAAAGGCGGCGGTACTAGTCTTCTTGAAGGAAGAAAGGATGAAAAGGTAATGGGGTTTTGCACAAATATTTTAATTGACTTATTTTCAGGGTGATGAGCAAGAGGAAAACGACTACGAGAATCTGAACGCTGACCAGTAAGATTGATCGACAGCTAATTCTTCAACTGGAAGTTATCGATAAACTTTTTTGCGAATCACGACGTTGTTTTGTAGAGCTTGTGCGAAAGAATAAACTGGCTTTTACTTTTCGTTGGCAACTACTGTGTTTGAACTGTTTTGTTTATACTCTTTATTTAAACATATGCAATTGAAATACATACAAAAAGGCAATGACCCGTATTAGGCCAAACAACAAAGACATAAGTGCTGATTTTGTTGCATGATTAGAGGAATTTGAAAAGGAACAACAAAATTCATGTACACCTATAACAGCAAAAAGAAGTAATATCCAGACACCAAAGAATAAAACGATAGCATTATGTGGCCGGAAGTGCGTTTTTGATCTAAAATTATTTAAGTTGTTGAATGCTTTTAGGTGAGTAAAAACTTACCAATTCTTTGGCACTGGCTGGAAGCGAGTCGGGAAAGCGGACGTCGAATTCCACAATCAGGTCTCCACGTCGAGTTGGTGTTTTGTGCATAGGCAATCCCTGGGCAGCAATCGTTCTGGTCATTTTCGGTTTGATGACTGTGTCAATTCTAAGCGGATAGTTGCTGCCGTCAAGTGTTGGCACATTCAAAGAAGTTCCAATGAGTGCATCACGCAATGGCAATTTGTGTGTGTAAATGATGTTGGCTCCGTCGCGTTTGAACTTTGGATGCGGCTTATCTTTGATGACAAAAGCAATGTCTGCTGGAACGTGCCCTGGATACTGATCTCCTTCTCGAGGGAAGGTGATTTTGGTTCCGCTCTTCCATCCAGGCTTAATGGTCACAGTGAGAACTTTGTCTTCGGTGCGAGTCTGTCCATTTGCACTAACAATCTTCCTAAAGCAGAGTTTTAAAAATTATCCTGGTTCATTTTGACTTACTTTGTGATCTTCATCTTCTTTGTTGTTCCTTTCAAAATGTCTTCAAGGCTGACTGGCAAATCGTGGTGGACAGTTGCATCTTTTTGTTGACGTCGTGCACCTCCATTCATTCCACCCATAGGGAAGCCGAACATGTCTTCTCCGGCGTTGCTGCTTGTGAAGAAAATATCCGGACCACCAGCATTCATGCCACCAAAATCAGTAAACATCCCCGACCCTCCAAACATTTGTGAGAACATCTAAATATGAGATTAGAAAAAGTAAATTTGGAAGTGAAGAAATTAAATTCGTTCGTTTAACTAACCTGCATAGGATCTAAAATTTGGATCATTAAAATTTATTATTTAATGTGTTTCTTACCTCCGCGGAATGTGTAGTGGAAATTGCCTGCTCCAGCGCCTGGGCCGTTACCGCCATCAGCTTTTAAACCAGCCTCGCCGTACTTGTCATAAATTTCCTTCTTTTTAGGATCGCTTAAAACATCATAGGCTTCGGCAACTTCCTAAACAGAAAAGAATTGTTGTGAATGAACAAATTAAATTGTTACTTTAAATTTAGCTTCTGCGCTCGGCTCCTTGTTTTTATCTGGATGGTATTTTAAAGCCATTTTTCGATATGCCTAAATCGATAAAATAAGTTAAACACAGTGTGAGCCGAAACAACCTTTTTGATCTCATCTTCCGTAGCGGTCTTTGCAATTCCGAGCGTCTGGTAATAGTCTTTGGCCATATTGCAAATAAATAGTTAACAACGAAAATAACTATACGAAAATCTGGAAAGTCAATTATTAGATAGTAAAAACTGTGAAACACGAATTGGCGCGATTACACGAAAAGGCACGAACTTGTTGGAACAGAGAAAAAACACCAGATACAGTGCGCAAACTAACAAGTCGCCTCTTATCAGTCAATGGAGGTCATCCAGAAGTGCAAAAGACCTAATTGAAAGTCGTCGACGACGCGTTTCGAAAATGCTAAATCTTCGAGTTGCACACCGTCGGCGAACATCCTAATTCATTTGCGACGATCGGAAACTCGGTGCGCAAATCAAGGCCACGACGGCGCCTTAAATGGGAGCTGAAATCGCCGCTCAAACGGATGAACACTTTGCAACTTATAAACTGATAGGCTTTTCGAAAAATGCTCCGCGAAACAGTAGAAACGTTTAAACCCAAAAAGTAGTAATAATCGACGCGCATAAAGTTCTCCAAAGAAAGTCTGAGCAAAGAAGCGACGTCATGGGGAATTTAGGTGAGACCAAAATGAATCATAGCAGAAGAATGGGGTGAATATTCTGCGCATGAGAGTTTCCGGTAAATGTATGGGTAAATTTGACGTTTACTGCAGCGCATGCGATACACTCAAACTAATTCAAACTAATCGAGTTAGGTACGAATTAGGTGCATAGTTGGAAAACTAAATCGTCCAATTTGTAAGAAGAAGCGCTGCTGGGATCAAAATGTAGACATTAAACTGGAACACGTACATCAACGAACGACAGAATTACTTTAAAATTGAAAATTAAATGGGAACAATGAAATGAGAACAACAAAATCGATAGAAACGAACGAGCACAACGAAAACTGATTTTCTGCAAAACTGCTTATGAAATATGTTGGTTGTCTGAGCTGTGGTCAATAAGTACAAGATTAGAAGCAATGTTTAGCTGTCAGCCTGTCGGCACAAGCAATTTCAATAAATTTCTCGAAGTTTCCAGAAAATATCACATGCGTTTAAATTGTCAATGTATCCTGGAGCGCTTGCCTGCTAGCGGCACTTTCAAAAACGGATTTTATGCAACAAGAGCTTTGAAATAGTTTTTAATGCACACAACTAATGTGATTATAATCTTAAAATCAGCAAGAGCTTTAAAAAGTTTGCAACACTTATGTTAAAAATCGTTGATTACAAAGTGCAATAACGCTTATCAAAACATTAATGTGTTTAACTGCTTCAAAGACTATGCTTATAAACATCTAATTAATTGCACAGCTTTTCGGCAACTCTTTTTATACACTCGATGCACTCATTCAAACTCAAAATCAATTTGTTTTCAAATGTTTCGCAAAATGACAATTCTATACAACAAAAGGGAGTGACCAATTCGATTGAGACATGATTGGGTTTGTTGGCCATAAATTGCGTCCTGCTTATCAAACACTCGACGCTCACCCTCAAAAACAAGCCCGCGCCACTCTACCTGCTGCGAAACAAGTGAAGGGAGTTTCTGGTCAGTGACACCTGTTCCTTCTCAACACCAAATGATCTGTCAATTCGAAAGGCCGAGCATCGGCTATAAATCTGCCTGGATCTTGAGGAGAGCAGTTGCTGCTATTGGGCTGGCTACCGTCGATTTGCCTCAGGAGCATTAGGCGCCAATTTGCAGTCCGGCTCTTCCTCGGCACAGGTCGCTCCAGTCAATTGACCCTTTGACGGCTTAGTGATTCACTTTCCGAGACTCTTGATCTGCCAGTTGATAGATGAATTGGAGGAAATGAGAAGAATAGAGAAATGTGATGGAATGTTTGTTTCGGGTTTTCACTCTTCCATTCAGACTTTGCGATGTTTCGGCAAACATGTTTGTTTTATTCGTGTTTAATTCGGACTCAATTTGATTATTTTCAACATAACTCGTTTCTACCAAACATTAGTTGTTCGCAAGTGTTCCGTATTTATTATTGATCGTTCAAAGATTGTGCCAAGTCCATGTGACATTTTCGGCCAAGTGATTGCTTATTTGCCACTTTGACGTTCCGTTCGTGCGGCAAAAACTGTTTACCCATTTGCTTGACGTTGATTGCGTGCAAGTTCCAAAGTTTAGCACTCTATTTATTTACGTTCTGTCGAGTTGAATGCGTGAGTTTGAATGAATTAAAGTTACTCTGTTCCGTTAAGGAGAAAATTAGCCAAATTGCCATTACTTTAATTTGTATTGCTCCCTCAAATGGGAAATTCATCAAGTGGAATATCATTGGCACAGTCAACCGCCAAATCCTACCATATTGAAAGTTTCCCCAATGATTCGACTGCTTTTCGAGTTTTTGTAAAGAAGAGGAACAAGTTTATTCCAGGTAATCTTTAGTCTTTGAAGCAAACTAATTAAGTGTATTCAGGCTGGCTGAAGATCAATGAAGATGAAATCTTATTTGTACGCAACGGTTCGGCGCCACAATCATGGCCAATTGCATTTCTTCGACGTTACGGCTACACGTGTGCGGGAATTTTCTTCTTTGAGAGTGGAAGACGATGTGCTAGCGGAGAAGGACTTCATACTTTTCAATCACATCAAGCCGAACGTGTTTTCCAGGTAGTTCAAAGTAAAATCAGAAGCGAAGAATTAAGAGCTTCGCGCGCCTCATCTGTCGCCAGTTTCCGAATCAATGCTGCAAACAATACAACAAAAATACATCCTGTTCAAAGGTTTTCGAGTGAAGGTTTGTCTTTAATACAAAAAGCACGAGTTAACAATTCTGTTCAGGCCCGGGCAACAACAATTTTTTGCTTTCACGCAATCCATCAAATCATTCGGTTACTGTTCGCCGGCCTGTTCCTGTTGTTTCCAACGGTGTTGTACATTCAAATTCTTCGGCTGCCGTTCATTTGCTTCGCGACAGAGATAGGCCAAGAAGTGTAGTTTCGGCTATGGAGTACGATGTTAATGGTCGACTACAAAAAGCTCCAACGCCAAATATAATGAACGCATCGTACACCTCCCAAGCAGACAGCGCTTGGCCCATAAGCGAACAGCAATTAGATGGCGAAATTGTGTAAGTCGCAAGTTTTCAGTCTGTTAAAGTTTATTTCTGTTTAGAAACGAACATGTCTTAAATGGTCACCCAAAACAACTACAACAAAGGATAGCTCAGCCATATCAGCCCATTCCAATGCGACCTGCTTTATTGAATGCAGCGTCAGGGCTCTCACAACAGCGCAAATATCATTCCTATGTCAATATTGAGTTTCCAGCCGAACCGTTACCTCGACTCAGTTATCGAGAACTTTCAACTGCTTCCGATTTGAACATGATAGCACCCAATAGACTTTACACTCCAAGACTGAATGGCGAGTATGTGACAACTTTTCGGGAGTAAACATGCTTTTAACTGTTAACTTTAGAATAAATGGAAACTTGATGACTCAAAGCATGAGTGCCGCTCCAACCAGTGGCCCGGCCTTTGAACCGCAAGGAGATTTTCCACCTATTGATAGGGGCCGCCAACAAAGCACAAATGCTGCGCCAGCCAATCGTGTTTACGCACAATATCAGTCGGCAATTGACTACAGCCAGGTGATTAATTCCATATCTTCAAACGATTAATTAAAAATTTTAGGTTCCACTATCAAACGGCACTCGACAACCAATGCCTCCACCCTCGGCTTCTGCGTCACTCCCGAAAAGCAAAATGTAAGTCAATTTATCCGCTCAATCATTTCAACACCAAACGAGTCAAACAGCTAAAAAGCATAATCTAAAACGTCAAACTTTTTTCACTCACAGAGGCAATTAATCCTCAAAGCGCCAGTGCGAAAATCAAAGTCCAGTAATTGACCAAAAATGATCGATCGCAGGCCATTTGGGCCAGCGACGATCGATAGGTTTTGATCGGAGCGTCAATTGGAATTTGATTGAGGATTTATTACAGCTTTGATTATAAGTTTGATTACAACTTTGTTGGCTGGAACCGAAAACGAGAAAGCAAATTCAAAGCATTCATTGAATAATGTTTGTTTAATCTTTTTAAATTTAGTCGTCTTGCATCGGCTAGTCAGCGCTCCGAGTGTTCGTCTATTGCTTCAGCGTCTCCTTCGACGAGTTCTGCCCCGGCAAGTCGAGTTAATTACGCACTGATTGACTTCAACAAAACTCGAGCACTTGAACAGTTTGCCAACGTAAAACAAAGAGCCGCAGCCAGATTTCGACAGAGCAGGTTTATACGCAAACCATAATGTTTTACTTGTTAACACTTTGACTAGTTAAATGAAACCAAGTCGTTTTAATTTATCGAAACCTCATTTCCTCAATCTCCTTTTTGATCAAGTATTTGTAGAGGATTTTGCTTGCCGCAACTATCCTTGTCCGTGAGCTTTATGCAGAAAACTAAATTGTTTTTGTCCGGCGCATTCAGCTCACGGATTTGGTGCTATTCACTTCCCAAGTAAAAATCTAATGCCGATTATTTGATTGCATTACCATTAACGAAAAACTCATCAAAATGATTCCAGTCGTTTTTGAAATTAATCGATTCTCATTAATAAAGTACAACAAGTTGAGTTGTTTTTACAATTGATCACTGTCGTTGTTAGTCACTGAAAATGATTTTATTCCCAAGCATTGTGTATAATTTAACTGAATAAATATTCCATTTTACTTGCTCACAAAGGCGGTCTGACGTTGTTCTCTGCGCCATCTAATTCGCTTGTTTTGCATCCATACTTTCACCTACAAAATTTTGAGTTGCCTTTAAACCGTAAACAACCAAAAAACCTGAGCTTCCGTTAATTGTAGATTGAAAGCAAACTCTTTCCTTGCTTGCCCAACCAAATATTGTTGTACCTGGAATTGTGACTCCAAAGCTGCCAGTTGCCATGAAGTAAAAGAGGTTCGAGTGCGGGGCTTTTTCGTCATCTAAACAATTAAACACACATTAAGTGCTGTAGTAGAAACACAACAAAAAAAGATAACTTGCCTTTTCAATCATAATCAATTGCAAAATTGATGCAGAAAGTGTTTAAATCAAAATGTGCGCCAAATGCTCCAACACACAGATTTTAATTGATGAGTTTGTTGGGAATTTCTTGTGAAATAATTACCCCGTTATTTCCATAAACGTCTCCATGCCACACAAATAATAGCCCGTTTGAAAGCAATCCTCGATGTTACCAATTATTTGGTCTCAAATTTGACATTTCCAATAAACACATCAAACTGTTTAAGTGCAAACGTTTTACGAGTGTTTTGAATAAATACTTTTTGGAGCTTTGAATTTATTTTAAGTATTAATAAACTTGCACGGACAAGCCTCTCCAGCGGCTAGCTTTTGTTTAAATAGCCTATGTTGTCATGGAAATGTAACAACTTGCGTTGCAACCAAAATGCACTTTTAACGTTTGTAGATGTTTTTGAGAACACTATTTAAAATTCCGATTTCATGGAGATGTTTGGACATTTTACTAATTGATTGTTTTGGTTTTCACACATTAGCAGCTGACCCGTCACCCTGCAGATTATGATTCGTTCAAGCCGCGTGTTGTTTTCTCAATAAGTGCTAGACGGTTAGTCACGTTTTGTGTGTATTCTAGTTTGCACTTTAATTGACTGGCTTGTTCGATTACTTTAAAGTTGAAACTTGCGCATTTGAAATCTCATTTCAAACATCACTTGGGGAAGTTCTAAACAGAAATTTCATAGTTGGTTAGTTCCGTTCCAAATAAATCGCACGCTTTAAAACTTGTTCTTTGAACTGGCTCATCGTCGCTCAACTCTTAATGCGCAATCGTTTTTTAGACGCACAGGTGGTGTTTGTTCAAGGAATAGCCTTTTTTTGGGTTTGTTTTAGCGAATCATCTGGGTACTTTTGTGTTAAGGAGCAATTTGCTGATTAACTTGTTATTTAATCTTATCATCATTTTCGAGAAAAGTTTTCTTTGGCTAATTTATGACGCCTGTTTGTAAAAACAATGTTTAAAACGCGCGCTGTTTGGGGTTTGTTTGGGAGTTTTCCATTCATCTAGTTTGATCTTTCCGCCGTCACGATCAAGCTTATAAGGAAATAGATGCGCGCCCCAAAGCTGAACTGTCCGTCTTAGTGGTTATCATAAAACCAAAGCGCTTGTTTGTTTAAAGTGGTCAACAAGTGTTGCCGGCCGAATGGTTTGCAAATTTCCGCGTTACGCTTATTCATACATTCGGCCTTGTTGAATTATTTAAAGCTGAATGAATGAAATTCTTTACAGCAACCACAATGGCTCGGTTATTGTTTAAATTCGACATTTTTGTTGGGCTCAAAAGCAATTCTTGCACTCTCGCAAATGTTGGCTTCTTAATTCCAAACTACTTACAAAGAAAGTTCCAGAAGTCGTCGTGGTTAATTGACTTTGGAGCTTCTTCAGTTTTCCGACTGATAAGCTGTTGTTGCTTCTCCATTTGGAGCACAACGTGTTCTCATGCATGTTTCACTGTTCGACATAAACTTCTTATTTACGTAACAAGCAATTAACGAAAACGACTTTTATGGTCGGGTAAGTGCGTCGTCGTGACCTTTCTTTTTCGGGGTAGCGCTTTTAAATTGTTAACTTGCGTAACTTTGAGTGTAAAATGTGCACAATTTAAATGCTTGTTTTCAGATTACTTACCGTAACGAAATTGACTTTATTCTTTCCTAACTCCTTGATGTATTTATGACACAATGTGTAAACTGTTGTGCTGCTGTTGTTCTCAAAAAGATGAAGATTTGAACGTTACAGGTTGTAGTTTGCTGTCTTAAATTAATAAGGAAAGATTGTAGACTTCCAATCAGTTGTCGACTCATCGAGTCGTTTGCTAATATTTGTCAACCCCAAGAGTGGGTCCGGTCGTGGAGCTAGAATATTTAAAGACAAAATTTTGCCCATTCTTCAGCAAAACTCAATTGGTTTTGAGTTGATCCAAACAAGTTAGTTTTGTTTGAATAGAGTTGTAATTAACTTTATTGATTGTAGATGCTCCTGGACATGCTGGGCATATTGTATCAGAGCGTAACGATCTTGACAACTTCAATGCGATTGTTATTGTATCAGGCGATGGGCTTTGTTTTGAGGTCATAAACTCGGTGGTCTTGAGAAGTGATGCGTCAAAGCTTTTGAAACAATTGCCTCTTGCCATAGTTCCTTGCGGATCCGGTAATGGTCTACTGTCTTCTGTATTTGCGTATAGACAAAAGCCAATAGACGAGAAGCAGTTTTTGAACACTGCAGTTGAAACGCTAGCTCATCCAGAGGCTATTTCTTTACCTGTGAATTTGGTGAAAGTGCAAACAAACAGCGGATTAACATTGGCTTCATTTCTTTCAATTGGATTTGGTCTGATGTCCGATATTGACATCGAGTCAGAATCGCTTCGTACAATTTGTGGTGGAAACCGTTTTTATTTTGGTGCTCTATGGAGGGTTGCAAATCTGAGGAAATACAAAGCTCGCCTGTCGTTTGTTGAAGCACCAGCCGATTTAAAGCCATCAAACATTGATCCAGTTCCTGTATTTCGAGAAAAAGCCCTGAATGGACAAGAAAAAGCTGGAATTCCAAGTGATATCAACTGGCCTGATAATACGTGTGTCAATGTACCGGATCTAAACGAACCAATTCCATCTAATTGGACAACAATCGATGATGAATTTTTGCTTATTTATGCGGTATATAAGTAATAAGAGATTAAAATTTTAAGTATAGTAATTTTTAGGTTTCTATCTCACACATTTCAAATGTCAACATCTACGCACCAAATTCACGTTTAAATGAAGAACAAATTCATTTGACATATATTCTCAAGAAGGATGTAAAGTCTCGGACCGAACTTGCGAAGTTTTTGAGTGCAATCGAGTCGCAAAACCATTTAAATCTTCCTTTTTGCAAATATGTCAAAGTTCAATCGTTTCGACTAGAACCCGACGAACAACAATGCCGACGAAGTCCAATTGTTATTGGTATTTATTTGAAATATTCGCCAGACACTTTTAATTTAAACGCTTTAGACGGTGAAGTAATTCCGGAGACAGCGATTCAAGCAACAGCAACTAACGAATGCATAAGAGTAGTATCCAAATAAATATTTTGGCGTTTATGAAACAAATGCTTATTTGTACAAATTTAACTGTGAATAAATTCTCCCCTACAATGAAATTCCAATAAACGAGAAAAGCAACATTTATTTTGCAAAAATGAGAACACTACTTCGGACCAGGCTTCTTGACTTCTTTGAGACTTTTATTGCCATCTAAAGACAATGAATTGCACGGTTCTTCTGCGTCGATAACCTGTGTGTCTTCTGTTCCTTGCTCTTCCAAACTTTGCACTCTGATTGAATCAACTGTTCTCAAAGACTGAGGTGTCATGACCTAAACAGAAAATTAATTATAACCATACATGTTTAGATTACCGGACGTTTAAAGAATTCAGACAGCGTCATAATTGGCTTTTGTTCTAAAACAAAAGACATTATAGAGAATTCGTGAAGAAACTTACCAGGTGGTGGCTGGTCCAAGCGTGTGCCAGGTTTTACGTAAGTAAAAGCCTTATCCTTGCGTTGTCGTCCCGGTGTAAAAACCCATCCGCCAATTTTGTGTATTGTTTGCAAAGTGCCGTAACGTCTCCATCTTAAACAATAAACTATTAGTTAGCATTTTTAAAAACTTACGGATCTCCTCGTGATCTAGGCTGTCGTTCGTGAACTCGTTGCGGTTTGGCGTCAATTGTGTAAACGGTCTGTACTTTGGAAAACTGAACTTGAGATCTATTAACACCATTTGTAATATTGGCCTAAAAACTCAACTTATAGACAAATTTCAGTACTCATCAATTACTTGTTCAACTTTGTCAGGTGCAATTTGTGGATAGAACACGTCAACAATGTTCTTTACCTGTCCGCCTTTAGCATTCTTAGTTGGAGTCGTCGAGCGCTTTTCGGGCATTTTTGCAAAGAAAATGTTGAACAGCTTGCAGTTTTTCTTCGTTTGTCAAATAAATGCAAAACTTTATTTCTCGACTTGTTGTTGATTGCCAATCAAGATTTTGTTACGATTTATTGAACTGAGCAAATGAAAGACGTTTTTGAATAAAGCAACAAATACCAGATGAATACTTCGTGGATATAATTGAAAGACTCAAATATTAATATAGCCGTAGAAAATTAGAACTACAGTTGCGTACAAACAGAATGTGCCGGAGCCGATGCACGCCGTCGATTCATCACGGACATAGGTTCTTCTGTAAGCGTGGGTGAATGTAGAAGCGCAGAAAACTTCGTTTTTAGTTGACTGCCCGAAAGGAAGCAGCCGTTTTTTGACGATGTCAGTTTACGAATGCAATCACGCAACAAACAACGATAGCGCTTAGATACCAAGCAATAGAGACAAAAATTGAGAGAGGAGTTTAAAAATACTAGCAACTGGCTTATGCTCATGTAAATAACTACAGTTGGGTGATATGCGCCGAAATGATCGTAAAGCAGTCTAGCAGGAGCTTGTGGGCCAATACATAACAACAACATCAAAACAACTGCAAACAGCATTGTGTTAGCATTCAATTTGTTGGACGTGTTTGGATCCTATAAATAATGTAGTTTTGTAACCTTTGAATGACTTAAAGTATACGTTTAATTGTACATGTGGCAGCATTTGTTGGGTATCGGCCCCACTACTCCGTCTTCGATCTTGATCAACTACCCGTCGAAGAGTTCGAACAAGTTGAATATTCAAAATAAATAACAAAGCAATTGGCAACAAATTGAACATGATAAGTGATATAAAATTAGTTATTTGGAAATAAGCCTAAAATAAGTTGTTTTTGAAATTTGAACACATAACAAATTACCTGCAAAGCCGGCTCGTCGCTCATTATAATAATTGAATAGGTTTGTTTTCGCTGTTGGTCAAAGCATTCAATTACGCCGTATACAATTGGCCATTGTAAACTAAAAGCATTCAACTTTTCAACTGCAAACATTGTGCAACGTACCTGCAAACAAATGCTATAAAGAGTGATCCGAAGATAGCCATTTTTGAGGTCTTCGATGTGCAGACTCTAAAAGTTTAACAACAATTTAGCTTTTAAGTTTACTATTGTACCGATGTGACCATAATGGCCGACAAACGCAGACAAAACGTTCAATGTTAAATGAGACAACAATTCTAAAATAACAAGTAGTTTTCAACATCAAACTTCGAACTCACAAAATGGAAGCTCGGAAGAAAGTCGACGCTATTGTGCGAATATACAAAACTAGACGAGTGTAGATAGCATTAAGTGACGGAGAGTTGAGGAATATGTGTAAATTTGTTGGTGTGACGTCCAGTGTAGCAAAAATTAGAAACAGTGAATCGAAAAGTGCCAACGCAACCAAAAGATGCCTAGATTTTTTGCTAATCAAACTCCAAACATTAATTAACCAACCATGATGGCATTCGTTGTGCCGACTTGTTGCTGGTAAGCACTAGCAAGTTTAAAAGATTGCATATTAAGCCAATTAATGCAATGGACGGCAAGAAGATGACATTCAAATACCAAACAAAACTGATAATTTCCTGAAAACAACGTAAACTGATTATAAATGTGTTCAATTAATTAACCTGATTCCCATCATCTTGTATTTCGTGCGGTTTGATTTCACAAACATTCAAATAACTATTCTCTTCTAAAAATAGCAAATCTTCGTCCATTTGCCATTTAGTACTTGTGATAGTACTTATGAATTCTAATCACTTGAAAACGTGAAGACTAAATACGAACAATTAAAAATGTAAAGTTCACATCTGAACAGATAAACAAACGCGACATCAAAACTTCAAATACACAATGTATCCAATTTAAAAATAAAGATGGCCGCTCCATGACATGACTTTTAAACGAAAAACAACAATCCATCAACCAGCAGCCGTTCGTTTTCTGTAAAATTCTACTAGGTCCGAATTTAGACCGTCGGGGCTTCCCAAAATCGTCGCTGTTTATGCCTTCTTCTCTGGTCGGCGACCAAATCGATGTTTGGCTTCGTGAGCGCAATGAAGACTGTAAATATTTGCAGATGATGATCGTCGTGCGAGAATCGCACTGGCCGGAGAGTTGTGCGCGTCGTGTTGGACAAACAGCTATTAGTGTGGACGTAAATTGCGCAACGGAGAGGTGGGTGGACAATCAGCGCTGGACTGAAGAAACGCTTGATCGTTGGCTAATATGTTGAAACGCGGCATAGAATTTAAATTTGATTATTTTGCAGTGTTAGAATGCTTTCACTTCTACACAAATTTGTACTGCAAGTATATAAGTTCAAAAATGATGTTTAGCTTGTAAACAGTTAAAGTATATCTATGCGAATAAAAAACACTTGTTCAAACAAATCATTGCTAATTTCCCGACTAATAACCCAATTGGCCACTAAAGAAATGCCCACTTAGTGGACTCCATAGAAAACAGACGGACCATTTCATAATGTGCCGCTGGACAAAAAATTTGGTTTCCATTGGCGGACTGGCTATTTATAGTTCTAAACGGGCAGTGTCCGGAAAGCCTATTTATATTTTTGGAGGCCGAGTTTTTTGCAAATAAATAGCATTATGGTGAATAGCACAGGATTTAGAAACACGCAATTCTTTTGAACCGAGATCAAATTCTTTAATATTAGATTTTTATTGCTTGTTTGCACACTTTGTAAGTAAAATGAATGTATTGAATCGCAAGTCAAAAAATTTATTGTTCAAATAACAAGTAGCAAGCTTGTACATTGGATAGCTTTTACTCATCTTTCTTTTCCAAGCGAAACTCCCAGCTTTGATTCGGATCATTTGTCGTAAGTCTGGTGACAGTCTCTCCTTTCTCTGCCAAAATGTCTTCAATGTTTCGTTTGCCATTTAAGTCAGAAAACCAGCCAAGATTATCTGCCAAAATGTGGTGATTCTTACAAGATTCGCAAGTGATTAGAACAACGCCCTCGTCATACGATTTTTTAGAGAATGATTTCGGTCCCTGAACAGCTAGTTTTTAATTAAAACTTAACTTGAATTACCTGACGAGTGCCACAAACTTTGCACGTATACATAACAGCCATTCTTTTTCCATGTTCATTCTCTGATGTAGTTTGGCAAAGAAAGCGGCTCAACTGAGGTTGTCTCACAAATTGAACGGAGTTGCGTATTAATCGAGTTAACATTTCTAAACACAAAACTTATTCAGCTCACAAGATTAAACAAGATAATTGTATTGCTCGTTAAACACAAATTCAAAGAAATATCCCAGAAAAACATTGAACCTAGTTTATTCACGCAACATAACAAATAACAACGGAAGTTACATTTAAACATTCAAGAAGATATTCTATCACATGTCTCTCCTTTCTCTGCCAAAATTTCCTCGATATTTCGTTTGCCATTTAAATCGGAGAACCAGCCAAGATTATCTGCCAAAATATGATGATTATTGCAAGAATCACAAGTGACTATAACAACACCATCGGTGTATGACTTCTTAGCGAAATCTTTCGGTCCCTAGAATATTAAAAACAATTAATGCATAAGTTCTAAACAAATTACCTGACGAGTGCCACAAACTTTGCAAGTATACATAACAGCCATTCTTCTGCCAGATTCATGTTCGGATGCGAGCTGAGTGGCAAAACGGCTCAATTGAGGTTGTCTCACAAATTGGATAGAACTTCTTATCAGTCGAGTCAACATTTCTAAACACAAAACTTATTCAGCTCACAAGATAACTGTACTGTTCGTTAAAAACAAATTCAAAGAATAGCCTAGAAAAGTATTGAACCTAGTTTATTCACGCAACAACACAAAAACTATAACAATTGAAGTTGCACGCTTAGAATCTTTTTCGTTTGTAACGCCACCAAAGTTTTGACGCAACAAAATTGGGCGGCTGTTGAAGAGAGCTTGATAATATATTGTAATTTGACTTTTGCAAGCATCCAAGAACATGATCCACGCGCATGCCAGCACTTAGAAATGCTGGTCGACATTCAATATCAATTTGTGTAAGTTTGTTGCGAGCTTTCTTTGCACGGTGTTCAGCTATCTAAATTGTAAAGTTGATTAACAACTTAACCACAGTAAAATGTACTTACTTTGCATAAATCCTTTGCAACTCCTTTCAAGCCTTCTGGAAAATCGCCACGAAAGAATGAGTCGGGTGAAAGCCCATGCAATGAAATTAAATCAATAGGTAACAAGACAACACCTTCTTTCAACAACGGAACAGTAGCTCTAAACAACTGAATAGTAGAAACTACAAATGTGAGCAATTTACCGTAATAAAGTTGTGATTCCAACCGCGACTCCCAAATCATTTGCAGCATCTTGAAGTTCATTCGATCTTACTAGCGTATTTGACAATTGCTGTGCAACTAATTGAATCAATGTTCCGTGAACCAATCGTGAGTTTTCTTCAAGCTTATCAACTGAAACAAATGGCCGGTCTCCTAATGTTTCTTGACGAGCACTGATAAGTTTATGGAAGAGTGTCACATTTTCATTACTGACAATGTTGAAGTATTCAAGAGCTTTAACAACTGGCTGTCTGAAAATATTCGTTAAATTATAAGTTACCTAAAATCATAAATAAAAACTTACCTAGGAATCGGTCCTCGCATCTGGCCGACCAATGTATTCATGGCATCTTTCCAAAATTGTAGCTGATAAATACCCGTAACTCCCGAATTACGTAGAATTTTCTGTCGAACAACTGACACTTCCGCATTTAGTGCCAAAATCTATAAAAAGCAACAATACTCACTCCAACAAATTATCAAAAATACCGGGAAAACTCGTTCTTGTTTTTGAAAAGGTAACAAACGTGCAGCTAAATACGACTCATAATCACGCTGTTCAACAATTCCGGCGCAATATTTCAAGTGCTCATTGATTGAAGACCTTAAAATAAGACAATCAGTTCTAGTTTAAGAATAATTTATTCGTTTAACAAAAGAACAACATATTTTAGGAGAGCGATTATTAAACAAATCTTACTGAGATTCTGCTGATGACGAAAAACTACAAGTGACAACGCGCTGAGACCATGAACCCGTCAAAGAACGAAATCGCATTAGTCGAACTTTGGACTGAAACATTTAGCTCGGTGATCAAAGTTGTAAAAGTTGAGTCGATCTCCAATCAAGTCCCAAGATTTCTTTTGCGTCTAAATTGAAAAATTTCAAAAATGTGCGAGAGCGAAAAATTATCCAAAAAGCGTCGCAATAACTCACCTTTTGATCAGTTCGGATCTGCTGAAAGTCGCCGGCAATCACAGAACAAGCGTAGATGGCAAACAAGAGTGAAACCAACGTCTGAATAGTAATATCGGCAGGAAGACCAGTGAACGGCTGAGCAGCTAGACGCAAGTAAGAACGATGCTGAAATAAATCAATTATTCAAACTTCTTTTATCTGGCATTTACCTGAGCTGCCGAGTAAGCGCAGTGAGCTAAGGACAACAAACTGATTGCGCAGACGAGTTTCCAAAGAGCGGACATGCACTAAATTGTTTACAATAAGAGACTTCAAAAAGTGTCTTTTGGAAAATTAAAAATTGCTTGAGTGAGAGATAAAATCGAATTCAAACGACTCATAAAAATCAGCCAACATTCAACAAACAATATTTATTCAATAATCACTCAACAACAAATAGCATTCTGAGGAAGTCTCGAGCAGATAAATCTATCACATTTTTGCAAACTCAATAGAAATTTACATTTCAACATGAAACGTTGAATCAATAAACTTAAGTAAGTATGTACAAGCTGTCAATAAACGTTAATTTTCTACTCTTGAATTTGATATAGCACTTAAAATGTACATTTTAAATATTGTGAGGCTCTGTAAAAGTACTGTTAAATGAAAACGGAAGACAAGTTTGACCAAGTAATATAAAATAGTTGGTAAATGCGTCAAAAAGATCATTTGTTTAATGGATTACCTACAAAAACTCTTGAAATTTGGCATGATCACTCAACAATGAAAGATTTTGACACCCAGTTGTAGTTAAAAACATCCAACACATCAAAGTGAACAGACGATTAAACGGATGTGTCTGAAAATAAATGGATAAATATTGGCATTTCTGATAAAGCCTAATTTAACTAAGAAGTAAATCCTAAAGTTTCAAAACACTCAATTTGCTCAATTGTATGATTTATTAAAAATCGCTTTCGATAGCGTCGTAAAGCTGTACAAGTTCTATCCAAATGAGAAATAAACAAAACATACGCTTCAAAGAAAGTTCCCTCCAATTCGATTTCGTGTGCTCGAGATTAAATTCCCTTGATGTGACTTGTGAAACTTCTCATCTAATTTCTCATTAAAGCCAGCCATAGTCTTTTTGATTGATCCTCGAAATTTAACCATCACAAGCTTTTCAATAAATCCGCTCAGGCGTCCATAATTTACTTCAACAGCCAATGAACGTTCCAATTTTGTCCTGCTCGCATCCTAAATATAAAAATTAAGCACTGAAAATGAAATGCGGGCATTACCTCCGGAGTATAAAAACATTTCTCTTCCATTTTTGCAATGTTGCGCCATGAAACATTTCGTGTGTAGGTTACTAAGGTGTTCTTGGCTCTATCAAAAACAGATTCTTCAATCGTCGGAATTATTCTTGCAGCCGCTTTCTGTGAAATCCACGAAGGAATTGCCTTCAAGAAACTTGCGCCTAAACAACAAAGTAATTAGCACTAAACAAGAGTTTGACTGAGTTACCTTCTTTGATGATTAACTTTCTCGTTATGATTTTGTCTCCTTGAATTTCTCTTGAAATAACGTCCTCAGACAAAATATGTTTTGCGTGTGAATTAGGATATCTCTAAATAATTGGTCCGATCAAAATGCGCTGAACTTAAAAATTTGCTTACTTCATAGAAAACAGCTGCAACATTGTTGAAACTATAATTAAATAAATACGACGGTGCAGCCCAAAACTTCATTGTTGATTACAAGTCTAGAAATACCGCCAATAATATCCAAACTTGTGATAGTCAACAAGCAAAACAGGAATGTTTACTAAAACTCTTTCGACTGCGAGGAAAAAGATCACTAAAGACTCCTAAATAAGCAGTGTTCAAATATTGATTTGTTTTTAGGTCGAACATTTTTCTTTCTTCTTTTTGCTAGATTAATATCCCGAACACGATGTCAAGACGGGAGAGTATGCATTATGACAGTGAAAACACTGTTTACATTCGTTTTCCGTGCCAAAACAATGAATTGAATGAGGAGGTGGTCAACAAGCTACTTGGCCAGGTAATTTATTTCAAAACGTTGCTAATCAAGAATTAAATTTAGTTTGGCGGTCTTCGAAACTTGACTATGACGCCTGACAAGAATTTTGCATTTGCCGTCTACAAAAAGCCCGAATATGCACTTTACGTCTGTGAGCTCTTGAATGGCATCAACTTTATGAACGGAACATTGGTCGTGAAACCCAGAGACAACACACGAAACGCCGACATCTTCAGATCTAGCCAGTACGCACGCCCTCGTCAATATCCGCCTGTGTTCTACAATCAACTGGAAAGATTGCCATTCGAGCAAGTTGATCCACGATTGTATTTGAAAAGGGACGATAGCTAATGGTGAGTTCTGTACATTTACTATTAAATTTAAAAGTCTTTTTAGGCATTAGGACTGCGTTTAGACATTTATCAAGTTCAACTGAAGAATATGGATCTCTTTTGTCTGTTTATAGTGTTGTTTTTCCTTTTAAATAAAGCCTTTCAAATGTGTTTGGATGTGTTAATTATAGATGAAGGATGCGTCTAATTAAAGCATAAGCGCTTTTATTAATAGTTCAAAGCCTGTTTATTGATTACACTTTTGCGCTAATTTTTTAAGATAGCGTTTCTCGGAACATCTTCATTTTAAGCCGGTTAATTGCGTTGAACTTCTGATCCGGTTTGTTCGGGGGTGTTTTTTTGATTAGAGTATAAAGGCTAAAAATAATATTGAAAACTTTCTTTGAACATAAGTGAGCGTTCCATTGAGCGGAACAACTAGATTTTTCCTTTTTTGTTGCACATTTAGTGAAAGTTTAGCTGTTTCGGAATCAGGTCAAAAACGACCAGCAAAGTCACGCCGATATGCGCAAAAAACGATAAATTGAATTTATGTAACTTGCTTTAAAAAACAACCCGCTGTGCGGAACTTGCGCAAATAAAAGCCGCTGTGTAGAAGAGTATTGTAAAGTTGATCTTGTAGCAAGATGGTAGCGCCTGTTTTTGGACTGTGGACATATTTGTTTGGAGTGAGCAACTTGAAAGTTGATGTGAGTTTTTTAATTGCTACAATATTCGGTGTTTATTTGTTGATTTAAATTTGATATTTAGAGCGCGATTAGTTTTGCCCCGAGAGCTCTTCGATTAGACAGCGATAGTAGTTGTTCTTTGTTTGAAGGGCTTCAAAGCTGCGCATTTGGCAACAACACTAAACAAAAAGAGACTTGGACGTTGATGAGCGATATTCGCTCAAATATTTTGTGGGATGACACTTTAAGTGATGACCAGCGCATGGTGTATGTTTTCGAGAAACTTCATGGCTTTTTTGTCAGACATCCGGATTGGTTAGAAGAATGTGCAGACAAAAACGTATATAATGGTTTAACACTGCAAAGATTTCTTAATGCTGGAAAACTGGTAAACAATGCTTTAAACCTGCTTAAATAATTAAAACTTTTAGTTCAAACAAATGCATAATTTGAGAAAGATTTTATCTGGAAATCGGCCTTTACTTGTTGTGTATTTGTCTATTTTGCAAGATAATCCAAAACTTGACTCAACTGTTCAAGAACAACTTCATTTATTAGTCGAGAACTTAAATGAATATTTTGTCAACGAGCCTCGCATCTTCAAACGCTTAAAGTATATTGCCGAGCAAACAACCGATCTCTTAAATGTGAGTTTATAAACTTGAAATGATTCAACTGTAACTGAACTTTTAGCCTGAACAGCTTAAATTTGATATTGGAACTTGGGGCCAATTTGATGATTTGCTGGAGTGCTATGCGTATGTGAGTTAGATCTATGCGAAGCCAATAATTCACTTGATTACTTTAAGTATAAAGCTCACGGCTGGCATTGGTTCGAGCAAAACGAACAAACTGCTCATTGCGAATCAACTAAAAATCTTATTCGTTTACGCTCCGACAACCACACTCTATTGACAGATGCTATTAACCAAAGTTGGGATCACTGGAGCTCGTTGTCTTACCGCAGTATTTTTAAAGGCTATTTGAAAAGAATCCAAAATATAGTGGAAAGCCGTGTCGATGGTACTATGCAACGTCTGGTTGATGTAGCCAAGGTTCTGAACGCATTTCAAAATGGCGGCGGAAAACTACACGAACAAGTAACGGAAATTGAGATTGAAAACTGGGGCACGATCAAGGACTATTGCGACTGTCAACAAGTTCCAGACAATAATATGATTTAATAACTTTATTTCTAATTGCAATAATTATTTGTACAGAGACTGGGAATAAACCGTCTATTGAGTTCAACACCGGAAAGAATATAATGCAACTTAAAGCACTTTGTGACCGGAAAATATGAGATCACCTCCATTACTTAGTAACATTCCTTGCTAACCTCGGCAGTGTAACAGTCAGCGTTAATCTTGGCCGACTGAATAATCTCTGCCAACTCATCAATATCTGAACTTTTGCTGCGCTGGCGTCGTTGCTCATTCATTTGATTCAACTTTTGCAATTCATCAAAACGAGATTGGTAAGAACCGTCCTTTGCCAACAACTTCTCAGCCAGATTCAAAGCCTTCTCCTGAATTTGTTCATTGGATTCAAGTTGCACAACATCGTCGAGAATTCGCTGCAATTTTGATTTTCTTGGGAGTTCACTGTCTGAGCTCAAAAGCAAGCGATTTAGAATTGCCAATCTAAAAGCAAACTTAAATGTATATATTGATTGAAATGCTTACCTGAGGCTAGAATTTGGGTTGAGAACGAAAAGATCGTCGGAATTGTTAAGTACATATTCGGGAGCATGATTGAACAAAAACTTGGAGGCGGTCAAAGAAACATATCCAAGTTCATCATCATTGTCGTCGATACATTTACTGATCTTTCCATGAACTACATCTTCGTCTAAATTAAAAACTTTAATTAATAGGATCAAAAAGGACTTACCGTAATGAAAGTAGTCGGCAATTTTGTCCAAAATCCCAATTGCCGAGTCTGAATGAACCCAGTTAAAGCTTCGCTCAGCCATGATAATGTCAACAGTTAATTCGTGGAAAATGCGCTGGACTGTAGTCTCTTTCATAAGCTCTGACATATCATCAGCGTCAACCAAGAAAACATCCAGCAAGTCGGGTTCACGTTGAATTCGAGTCTTTGCAGCAACAAATGCCTGGATAAAAATTTTGCTGATCACACCTTCATTCAGGCGCAAATGGTTCATGAATTTTCCAAGTGACTGTGCAGAACAATGACGTACATTTGGAATAGCTGCAACAATTTCAAGGCGAATTCGTTCACTCTCCTAAACAAATGGCATTTTTGATGAAACAATAAAGATTGACAAACCTGCGGAAAGGCTTCTTCATAATCTTCAATACAGTCCTAAAACGCACTTTTTGAGAATACTTTAAACACAAACTTACCACCAAGTTATCAACCGTTTCACTTGTGTGCGAAGCAATGAACTTCAAAAGCATTTCTTTCGGAATGTTCTGGCTAAATGGACAAATGTAATTGAAAGTATATAAATATACAACCCACTCGTCCAATTTCAAAATCTCAAACGCAACCAATGCAGGAATTTTTTCTGTTTCAAACTGCTCATCCAATCGCGATCCAATTTTCTCAGGCTCAGTTCGGCTAAAAATGCGTGTTAGTTGATAGCATGTTTCTTAGAACTTACTAGACTTGAGCAGCAAATTGCAAAAAGGCAAGTCCAGGGCGATCTAACTTTTTCAAATGTTCATAAACTGCTGTCTTTTCAGCTCCGGTCATTCGTTGCAAATATTTCGAGCCAATAAAAACGTGCGAAACGGCGTCTAGAACCATTGCGTGATCAGTTTGGTGGAAACCAGAAAGCAATTTTTTAGCAACTTCTTCGTCCAACGTATCATGAGTATTCAAAACTGCTGCCAAAAATTTAGACAAACAACGGCGCATATCAACATTTGTGTAATCGGAAAGGACTTCCGACACAGCACTGATTGAAATTTCTAAAGGCAAAATTACATCTTTAACTCGTTGAATTTTCAAACCTTCAACGATATCTTTGCCCAACAAATTTGCTTCAACTAACTGTGTAGCTAGCTCATAGAAAAGCTTTTGCATACACGAACAATCAGGAATCAACTTAACCCATCGACGCCATTCAACATTGAACAAATCAACAACTTGACGTTTATCTTCCATACGCTTCAAAACTGCCAAGACAACACACCACAAAATAGTTGGCTGTTTCAAGTGGGAATTTTCATTGACGAACTCCAACAATGTTTGCATCTCGAAGAACGGGTCTGAATTTTAATATACATAGTTGTCTTCATTGCTATCAGTTTACCTGCATGCATAAAACGTTCGGTGATCTCATTGAAGAAAAACGGATCTGCATCTGCCGGAAAGTGCTCTAGAGATGCAAGATCTTTTATGAAATCAAACGCTTTCATCTGAAACTTTCGAACAAGTAAGCTTACGTAAATAAAAACGCGACAGAAAATGTCTTTTGAAGACTTCAAATTTTGTAAGTATCGATTGATTGCATAACAACTGTAATATTTACGCCAATTCAACAAAACTTTATAACAATAACAAGTTAACTGAGCAACAACAACGAATATCATTTTTTTGACTTTTTGATGTTAAGTTTACGACCTTTAAACTTTTCAAGGCGGACCCCGGATGTTCTTTTCTAAAAATGATTATTATAACTTGTCACATTTAAAATGAATACCTTGTTTGCATCCTTGTGCCGAACTTTAGCACCAAGCTTTTTTGGCATTGGTTTAAGTTGATCAACTAAACGTTTCGTACGTTGAATTGACAGTTCTTCACTTCGTTTAGATTTGTTGTTAAACGAATTTGAATTTTGCGCATTTCTACTCTGGTTGAATTGATGGGGACCGTCACTAAAAATATGCAATAGTAGTTAATTTAATTAGATGTTCCTCTTAAATCTAGAAAAGCTCATAAATATACTAACACAACCTATTTCAAACATAAAACAAGTAACAATAAGTATAATTTAATAACAAATCCCACATAACAAAGAAGTTGATTACTTTTTCGTAGTAGCTTGCTGACGTCGCTTTTCTTGGATCTTCAATGCCTTCATGTCCTCGATTGAAAACTCAACAATAGGTCGCTGAAAACAAATGTCATTTGAGATAAATGTATAAAGGCGTACCTTTTTGTCCGTAAAAACATCGGGATTGTTGTTCAAATTACGAAGACAAGTGAGTGCATCCAAATGTTCCGTGAACTCGACGAAGCCAAAGCCCTTCGATTTGCCCAACACAAGCTTTCCTTTGTCATCCTTTCCTGATTTTTTGCGCATAATTCGGCATTCACGGATCTTTCCATTCTTTGTTGCGTTGTTCAAGCAAAGTTCATACAGGTCATTGTCTCGATATGAAAACGGCAGATTGTGGATCTAAACAAAAGATTATTAAACTATTGGCATTTAATCTTCTTACCGCAAGTCGTTTGGTTGAAACAAACATGTGCAAATTCTTCAGCTTAGTCTTTGCTGTTCTCGACAACCGTTTTCGCAAATCAGCATCCTCTTCAGACATTCCTCGAGCCTAAAATAATCGATTAACTTAATTGACATGCTTAGAATTATTCAAACAAACCGAATCAGTTCCCAAACGTATCAAGGAAAAGCGCAAGAATTTCAGATTTCGGCTGTCTTTCCCTTGTTTTTTCTTCTTCTCAAATTTCGATGCTTCTTCTCGTGGAACAGCTCGATGTCCCTCAACAATGCGTTCATCAATGAAAAGCCCAGAAATCTAAACAAACAGAGTAAATGTTTAGCGATCCACACTCAAAGCTCACCTCCAACTCTTCCAAACATTTGTCTGCCGATTCACGATCTTTGAAGTGTACAAAAGCATTCCCAGTCGGTTGATCAGTGCCGGGAAATTTGCAGATAATAGCCAAAGCAACTTCGCCAAATCGTGACAAATACTCTTTCAACGACTCGTTTGATGTTTCAAAAGACAAATTTCTAAAATCAAGCAACTATTATTTGTTCAAAAATTTGCTTTACCTCAAGAAAAGCACACGTCCTTCTTGCACTGCAGTATCAGGCTTTCCGCTCAAACGTCTTTTTAGGTTTGTCGGAATCATCCACTTCTTTCATTTCAAAGTCATCTTCGTCTCCAGAAATGTCATCATCACTGGGCTCAGAATCATCAAATTCCTCTTTGACATCCACATCGCCATCTTCATTCTCTGTGTCATCTTCAGATTCACTTTCAACTTCTTCTTTGATCTCTGGCTTGATGTCATCAAATTCATCATCCTCTTCTTTGATTCCCTTTGACTTTTTGATGAATTTCTCAGCTTTGGCGAGCATTCTCTGTCGTTCATCACCTTTAAAGCTCATTAATTAATAATTCATAGAAAAATATTGCTTGCCTGCAGAATTTTGATTCATGTAATCATCTTTGTTCAATGTCCAGTCAACAGCAATTTTGCGACCTTTGAACTCAGTAAAATTCGAGTTTTCGACTGCATCTCTAGCCGAATTACGTCCACTGTACTGAATAAAAGCAAAACCAGCACATGAATTTGGAAAACGAGCATCTTTGCATTTCGGCAATTGGATATCTTTTATCTGCCCAAATTTCTCGAAAACTCCAGTCAATTCTTCTTTGGTTGTCTAAAATTGAAAATCATGCGTGTTAGAGTTGTATTTAAAGTATTACCGAAAATGGAAGGTTACGGACGATGATGCGAAAATCCTTAAGACCAGCTCTCGACTTTTTCTTGGTAGAAAATTGCCGATTATTCGGCTTTGATTCACTGTTCTTTGGCTCACTGCTTGGCTCACTGCTCTTTGGTTTCATATCTAAATTTAAAAGAAGTAAATATGAGAGCCAAGAAAATCGCGCAAAAATTCCGACCCAATAAATAGCACCTCAAACGAATAAGAAATTAAAATTGAAACACAAAGCAACGAATCAGGCTTTCGCATGTGTTCTATAAAAATTGCTCTCCTTGCGAATTTTCAAACTCCACAAACATAAGTGTCTCTAACAAAATTAATGCACAAATCAGCAACTTCAAAAAACAACTTTATTCTCGAAACTTCAATCAAAAACATAATGAAAATAATCAAGTTAAACATTCCGCTCAGACAACGGCACTGTTTGCTTTTTGGAAAGCGACGACGAGGTCATATTTTTATTGGGTTGTAACTGTTTAATCTTTTCTGCATAACGAATGCTTTGCTCGCGAAAGTGGTCACGCTCTTGTTTGGTTTGAAGATGCTAAAAAGAACAATTAACGAAGTCCATCTTCAAGCACTTACAGCTTTTGTTATATCTCTTATTAGATTATTTGCTTTATAAAGTTCTGCTTCTTTTTGTTTCAATTTTTTAGCATACATCTCACAGTGTTGTTCAGATTCGTTAAGTTGTTGCTCAAGTCTGCGGACTTCCCTATTTTCTTGTTCGAGCTAAATCAATAAATTGTACTCATAAGAACGTTTTATAACACTTGCCTGCACTTTAATCTCCTCGTTTTCTTTTGCCATGCCCATTAAAGCAAGCTCTTGTTTCTAAAAGTCTACTTGACATTTAAAAAAACACTATTAAACCTGGTGGTTTGTCTTTTCGGCCCAATGTTTTTGTTCCATCTGCTTGAAGTTATCAATTTGTTTTTGCATATTTTCATGTTCCTAAACATAAAAATGATTGATGAGCGAATCCTTTTTATGACGCACCGCTTTAATATTCTTCAAATGACGGTATTTGTCCAACAACGTATTGAACTTTTTCTAAACAGAGTGATCTTGAATGTTTAACTTTTATTTTTTACCTTAGTCGAATCGTTGATCTTCTCTAGATACTCAATAAGTTTACTGCCAGATAGAACTTCGAGTTTAATGCGGAATGAAGGTTTTGCAGTCATTGCTGCAGAAACTAATCCCAACTCGCACACGTCTTTTCCAGTAGATGATTTCCGAATAGTGCATTGAATAAAAGGGGCTTTGCTAGCCGCCATAGTCGGAACAAAGTTGCTAATGACCTGATAAACTTCTTTAAAGTCAAAAGTCAGTTCTTGTTGTGTAAAATATTGTTCGTTTTTGAAAGCACGCTCGGTGAGTTCAAGACGAAAAACTAGAGAATCATGATCAGGTGAGCAAACTTCAATTTGAAGAGTCTAAACTTGGAGTTAATTTTCAAATAAAGTTTCAAACTTACATTTCCGTTTTCGAGTTTTTGCATGCAAAGATTTAGTTTGCTATCCGTCGTGATCAACGATCTAAAAATTTAGTGGAATAATAAGATCTCAAAAATGTACAAACCGATAAGAACCAGTGTCATCCTTGAACGTTACTTTAATACATTCACGAAAACGATATTCGCCTTTGCCATTAACTCGGCCACTCGCAGTAATGTCACCAATATTATCGGTCTCCATTCCAAAAAGATCAGAGCTGAGAAAAATATCAAGCCGAGGCGAGTCATTTTTGAACAAGCAGTTTGCGCGCTGTAGTTTGTTGACTAAGAATGACAAAACAATCTGTAGTTTGAAATTTTCGACGCAGTAGTATTAATAAGCGTTTTTTAAAATTCATTTCACTATTTTTAGTTTCTTTTGATCGATTTTCGTTTATTATTATGAACACTGACGAAAAGTCAAAGCTTCCGCAACTTCAAGTTCCCGAAGTATGCTACGGCGACAAAAAGCACTTTTTATGAGCCAGCAGTTGGAAAACTTATTGTTTTATTTGAATCAGGGGAGGAAAACGTTGATGAATTTGAGTAAGTATATCCGAGTCAGCTCGTACTTACTATTTTAATTTTAGCAAGTTCTGTAATGATTTGGATGCCAAATGCAAACGCGCTGGAATGGAAACTGACATGAGATCTGGAATTTTCAGTAAAGGAGAATATGACAAGATGCATTAAAAAAGCTGGCAAATCTGCAAAAAACGACAGTCAAAAGCGAGTTGTGGTTATTGTCATGAGTCATGATGAGGAGTGGATGAGTAGACATTAATGTTCTTGTTGTGGGTGTATAATTTGTTTTAGACAAAATTGTTGTTTACGAGCACCGTTATTTGATGCCAATTCAGTTTGAGCCGAGTGAATTGTTGAAGTCGTACAACTCGAAGAATCTTCAAAAGTTGGCAATGCAAATTAATGTCAAGCTCGGCGGAATCAACTATCAAGTTATTGATGTCAGTGACGGCAGGTTTGTACGAGTTTATGTTACAGAAATGATGTGGGATTTTAGTGATTCAATCTATGGTGGATATTTGCGAGACAATGTTTTTGAAGACAATGATTTGTTTATTGCTTTCAATGCGCGTAGACTTTCGTTGCCAACCAATATTGGCGAATCGTATGAAGGCTCATGCAAGGACGTTTTTTCGATTGGCTACGCAGCTAATTGCATTGATGGAAAACCGATGTCATTTTTGGCCAACACGGTGTTTGTGAAATCTTTTAAGGACTCACAGGCTAAGCGCTTGGATTACGATAAAATTCTTGTTGACATCCTTGAAAAAGTCAAAAGTTCCGACATGTTGGTTAGGCGAGTTTTTCTGATTTTCACGTGTGAAAATGCTGTGGATCCGCTTCCGGTAATTTGAGCTTTTAAGAATTTACTTAATTTATTTTAGCTCTTTCGTGGCACTGTCAACCAAATCAAAACTAAATTGCAAGATAGCGTGCTTCATGGATTGCCAACGATATTGCTTTCATATTCTGTTGATAAAAAGTTTCGAGTTCCTGAAGGCATAGATTGTGCTTTTGGCAGTGTTTTGGAGGCAAAGCAATTTTCTGACAGAGATAACTCACTTGACGTTCGATTTGTGGTTGGTACGAAGGATGATAACTCCGGTCCGATTGTTGGAAGAGTTCAAACCATAAACATTTTGAATTCTGACATTGGTTGCATTGACTTGGCACAGGCTGTTTTTAATTCAATATTTTACCGACAAACTGATGACTTTGTGAAGGTTCCATTGCCCGCGCCTGTCTTTTTTGCAATGGAAATGACTACACGTTCAAAAGTGCTTTTGTTTTCTGCCCCATAAGTTATTTGTTTTTATTATGCGTTTTAATTAACTTTTTAGGGATCAGAAGATTGATGGTGGAAAAGTAGAAGGTGTTTTGAGTGTTTTGAATCAAAGTTTCACTTATGGAACGAATGAAGGCACCAAAGAGGAATCGCCAGGCCTTTCAGACATTTGTTTCACTGCTTGAGTTCTTTGTTAAGGACAGGTATCGTTGTGAAAGAATAATTTATTGGATGAATGTTGAATAAAGTGTTTTCATAAACTGTGTTCATAAACTGTGTATTTATTTATTCTAGCATATTGTCCAGGTATTGCAATGCCATAAATTGGTCGTAAATCCATTTGATCTCCTAAATTCGAGTGTTATTCATTCTACACAATTATTGACTTACTTCTAAATTTTGTAGTGTCATAACCACGTTTGCTAGTCTCAGAGGAACATCTTCGTAGTTTTCTTCGATGTGTTTTGAAAGTGATTTAAAGAACTGATTTAGCATTCTTTGATATTGTTCCGGGTGAGGATGCAGTCGAATAGCAGTTTTTAGGAGGATTAAAAACTGTATAGATGCTAGTTCATTCTCCGTAAGCCTATTCTCGTACATCTTCTGCGCAGTTGTCATGCATTTCTGGAACATTTCCCATCCTGCCCTATAAGCACGTTTTTAATCTATTTAAATTTTATTTAAAGCTTGCCTGGCCACCATTGCTGGACTTCTAAAGATGCCGTACTGTCGATAATAGGTCTCAAGCGACTCCATGTTTACTTTAAGAAAACTGTCGTCCAAATAATAAGCTTGTTTTGATGCAAATCCTCTATGTCTGCAATAAAGGTTAGTTTTAAAATGTTCCTAATTTTTACCTGGCTGTCGCAAAAGCACTTTCGGCCTGCACCCATGTAGGCAGCACTTCAGTGACGAGAGACGCAAAGAAATTTGGATCGCCTTCTAGTTCAATCAGTCTGATGAATTCGTGCAGAACTTTGTTTTCAGCCTGAAGAGCTAGCTGGCAGCTCATTGCTGTTTTGATCTTGTCTGCCATGTTGATATAGTTCTGAAAGAAACAATCACTTAAATAAAGCAAGCAAAATTTACGTCTGCGCCTCCATAAATGTCAACTAAATGTTTTCCGCGAGCAACAAACAAAGCTCGTCGGCATTTTAACAGAAATACTAATGAACCATTTCCGGATCCATCACTTGACAAACTGTGTGGCTTTGCCATGACAGAATTAACATTCATGCCAGCTCTCAAACACGCCTGTAAATGAGTTTATTAAGTCAATTTTCGAATGCTTTCAGTTTACCTGGAATCTACAAAACCTGCATCCGCGCTTGCCTTTATCTCGTCGAGTAACACACTTTTCATCTCTTCTACACTTGTAATTTTGATGCTCAACAATCGTCCGTCTAAAATGATAGTATTGCATTTTAAGTGAGCAATTTGAAAGACTTACCGAAAGAACGCCGCACACCCGTTGCAACAACTGACACTCGACCCAAAATGAGCATGGTCTGCTTTGCCAAAACAAACTGGACACTCTTTGGCTGCCTCCGGACTCGATGATGAAGAGTAAGTTGTTAGAGACATCTGCAATTTTCAAAATCAATAAAAGCAAAGGATTGTAGGCAATTTGATGAAAAGGGGTTTCTGCAATCAACAAGTTCACGCCAAAATGCTTCTAACTCGAGAGCACAGCATAAAAAATGGACTCGTAGCAATCGAACTTTTTGCGCTTATTTGCTACGCCTTAAAACCGAGTTAATGACGAAACTAGCATAAATAAATTGCGTAAATGCTTTAGCAGGATTTGGGTGTATTGAAATGGAACACAAAGGAAACCTGAGTAGAAACAAAAATAAGCTGATAACACATTTAACAAGCGACTAACGAGTCAAATGTCGAGGACAAGTTCTGATCGGTTAATTGCGTCTAGATATGCGAATTATATTAACAAGCAACTAGTGCTACGCAATTGAGCACAAATTTAATTTTCAACACAAAGTTTGTGATTTGGCTCATTTTTCAAATGCGTTGTTATTATTGTGATACGATTAAACCTCAAAAAGTTAACACTGGAGCAACAATTAAAGACAAACAATTGAAAACATTAGACATTGATCGTCTGAATGTTTTATCTTCTGATCGGAAAGTTGATAAACATGGCGATATTTAAATAAACAGGCGCAAAACCTTGCACAAAACCGCGAATAAAATCACAGAAGAATTTCGAAAGCGAACACTCAAAAAATTTAAGCGAACAATTGGGTCCTGCTGGCAGAATGTCTGGCTGAATTTCGTGTAGTTTGTGCTTTATGATTAGTTGTCGCTATGCTCTTCTCACACCGGTAACAATGTCTCTGGCTTTTTCCGTCTTTTTATTTGCCTTTGCATGAATGTTGACAGTTCAGAGTCTTGTTTCGTGATTGCAAGCCTCACAAGAGTCACTATCAAAGCGATAGCGTCATCGAGCAATTTAAAGCTTTGCTTAATTCGCGCTAACTGCACTTCTAATTAAGAGCTAGTTGGATATTCAAATTTTGCTTCGTTGAGTACACATTGCAAGATTATATTTTGTGCAAATTGCTCATTACGTGTAGTTTAATCAGTTTCATTTGTGTTATTAAAAAGTTAGTGGGCAAAACACACGGTTGAGCAATGAAAGATAACTTAATTCAAGCAAACAATATTGCTTTGCTGTTTACGGATTTTAAAAGTTTTACGCGATTGGCGCGTTTATTGCAGCTTATAAACCTGAACACATTTTGAGCGTGATTGATCGAGCAATGTTTTGTCTATTTTGTGCCCGCATACGTTTTTTAATGCGCATGTTAGTTTAATTGGACTTGTTTTTATTGTGTTCATTTGTTCTTGAGGCTTTTAATAAACGTAGTTTTATGCCAAACAATTGCTGTACATCTTAGCATCAACAATCAGCTCTTTCTCAAAGAAACGCCATAAAAGAAATGAAAACACGCTTGGAATCAAATAATACACTTCACACACCACAATTCTTATTTAAATGCATGGAATTGATCGGAGAGTTTTAATCAATACCAATGTACATTGTTGATAAATGTGTTCGAGACATTCTGTTTTTACTACGTGGTTAAAATTATAATCAGTTACAAGCTGAATGTCCGAATCAAGCACAAGTCCATCGGCAGATTTATCTATTGCGCCTTCTTCTAGCTCCTCGTCAGTAGTCTCGCTACAAAGTGAATCAACTTATTCAAATGGAACGTGTCCGGTATGCTTATGCGAGGCTGATCACGCTCATTTTGGTGGAATTAAATCTTGTAATTCGTGCGCAGGTGTGCTTTTGAAATTATTTCAAATAACTCGTACATCTTTGAGCTTTTTTCCGGCGTACCATCGTATTGAAGAAAGCTTATAAGTGCCGAAACAACAAAAACTGCACAGTCAAAAAAGACAAACATCAAAGAGGATGCCAGGTATGCAATTATTTATTTATCAATTTAATCGAATGGTCAACAACATTTCAGTCATGCAGATTTAAAAAGTGTCTCCAAATTGGCATGACATCTGATGCAGTTCAATCAAAACCAGTAAAAGCAGTTGCAGAAAATGACGGCTCTTTAAGTTTTTTGTTAAAGTGCCGCAAGTCAAATTTCTCCGTTAGGGCTCAAGAAACCTTGAAAACTTATAACGGCGTAAGATTTCTAATTTGATATTGCTCCATCCAAATACTTTAGAACTATATAAATATGTCGAACCAACTAAAGTCAGCAAATTCCTGCATATTAGCACTGAAAGCCGAGAACGTAGTTCTTCTCCAATTTATCAAAACTTTAAACTTGACTCAAGATCCGAAGTTTATGGTTATTTCTTTAATTGTTGTTTATTTAAACGTGTAAGAATTACTTTAGCGCGAATTGGTTATGAACTTTATGCCGTTTTGGGTTGCGTCAGAATCTCTACTTTCTACGATACGCCACAGAGGTTTCACATCTAAACGTTCATACTATCTGGACGACTCTTACTTGAATTACAACGAAGATTGGTGTGTCAGTTATTACAAGCAATATAAGACTTTAATGGATCCGTATTTAGTAGCAAGGTAGGTCCTTTCCGCGTTTACAAATTTATGCCGTTCATTGTTTAGATCCGGCTTCAAACTCTACACTTCTATTGTTCAAACGTCCGAAAAAATCTACCAAAGCCGAATTAGCGAAGCAGAGTATACCGCGATTCAAGTTGTGTTGTTGCTTCAAACTGCGATTAGGTGAGTTTTATTCTCTCTACTAAAGTTTACATAGAACATTAAGGCTTCAACCAGGAAATCCAATATTTCGGCAGCATTTAAATCGATTGTTTATTGAATTGCAAAAATATATGTCCGAAAATTTTGAAGATATTGCCTTACGGATGGACTCGTTAATAAACAACTTACAACTGATTCAAGTAAGCCATTAAGATCGTTCTTTAAAAGCCAAAAAAATGGAATTTAGAATGTCAAAGCCGCACAAGATGAGGCATTCTTGATGCAATATCTTGATGATAGAAACGGAGATTTCGAGTTACAAATTACGCCTTTCATTCGTTAAATTGTTAAATAAATAATTTATTGATACAAGCAAGTTAGTTCAATATGAGTGCCGGAATTTATTTTTGTTAAAGTGACAAACACTGCAAGGTAATTTTAGTTAGATTTTGGAATCATTCCATGGCTTTGATAGCCCAAGGCCGCGACGTGCTCCATGATGTCAGCAGGAGATGTGATAAACGACGAGCTCAGTCCTCCATCAACCTCGTAAATACTGCCCGTGACAAATGTGGCCTTATTGTTGTCGGCCAAGAAAACAATTACGTTGGCAATTTCATGAGGTTCACCGATACGGTGTAACAAACTATGGTAATTGACTTGGGAGATAAAGCGATCAGTCAGTTCTGGCAATCCATGCTTCTTATAGATCGTTGTATTGACTGCACCGACGCGTACAGCGTTGACTCGAATGCCGGCAACTGAGTACAACGATGCTGCCACTTTTGTATAAGAGTCAAGGGCTGCCTTTGAAACTGAATACCATTGACCGATAAAGGACGGACGAATAGACATTGTCGAGCTAACATTAACTACGTTGCCTTGGGTTTTCATCAAATGCGGCATTGACAATTGAACCATGTCTACAGAAGCCGTAACATTGACCTAAACAATTTAAACCGTCTTGATTGTGTGCTCAAATCTCACCTCCAAAATGTAACGAAGCGAGTCCAATGAAAAGAAATCTTTTTCTCCGGGCTTCGCAGTTGCGCCGACATTGTTGATAAGAATGTCCAAGCGCCCAAATCGGTTGATTGTTTCGTCAACAAGTTTTTGGCGAGTTTCGGCTTTTTCAAGCAGTCCCATAACTATAAGAACTCTTTCGGTTGGTATTCCTTCTTTGGCAAACTCTTTCTTGACCTCCTAAATTTTAGACATAATTTAAGATAACAAATCAACTAACTCACTTCAGCCTCACTTTCGATAAATCCGTGTAAAGTCACCGAAGCTCCATTCTTGGCCAACAACAACGCAGTTGACCTACCAATGCCCGCAACGGAGCCAGTGATCAACGCGACCTTGCCCTTGAAATCGTGGTTTAAAGCCATAGCTGATGTTGCCGGCTTAACAGAACTGGCAAAGAGACGAGAAGGTACACAACAACAAGACGAAATGACTGTTTTGGACAGAGTTATCTAAACAAAATGATTGCTCAGTTTTATTTTGACGAATAAATAAACAAACTTGATTGTAAAGGTCAATCAAGCATAAGAGTTCAAGACCGCACACGGCAACCTAAAAAACTTAATGAACCCAATTTACACGGAACGTAAAACAAAAATTGACTTTAAGCGCAAAAAACATTTAGACAGTTAATGCTAATTAGACACACTCCAAGTGCTCAACAATTTTAAAAAACAGCGTTTAATTAGTTGCACTCGGAACAAAACAATTCAGGTGTTTTTAGCTTCCACCAATTTGCCAACTGCCTATAAATCATTTTAATAGATCTTTAGGACATTTCCCAGCGCCGCAAAACTTTCGCACGACCTATTAAATCCAGTACTTAAATAGTTGCTGGAGCATTTGCTCGCTTGACTAGCTCCACACGTTCACTTCTTGTGTGGTCTTGAAGCCCTATTGTTTTTTGTTCCGATTAAGCAAAAATTGCGTGAGATGTACGATTGGTTTTTGGGAGATTAGCCACAAAGTTCATATTTATCGATTATAATTGTATTGCGCTCCAACATGCAAAGCCCTTTCAACGAATTGGTAAGGTTATTCCAGGCATTAGATTGGAGTAAAGATTAAATTACACTTAAAACTAACCTTCATTTCGCTTCCGAGTTGTCGAATCAATAAAATCGAAAATGTGTTTAGTAAATGTTTTGACATGCATTCAAATAAACATTAAACTATATTGATTTATTGCGGTTCAATACTGAAGTTTACACATTCACACCAATAATTAAAACTATTCAGGCAATTTAATTCCGTGAGACTGCGGGCCAAGATTGGTCATATGTTCTAATAGGTTGTCTGGAGCTTGAACCGCATTTGATGCGAGACCTCCATCGATGTCCAATGCACTTGCTGTGATGTATCTGGCTTGATCGCTTGCCTAAAATGTGTTTTGATACAGAAAGCTTTACAGCAAGTGCCTACAACAAACAAAACAAATTGTGCAATTTCAAACGGCTCTGCCATTCGATTCACGGCCGTGTTTTTGACGCATTGTTGAATAAATAGTGATGTGAGATCTGGCTTTTCCACTCTTTCGTACATTCGAGTGTTTGTCACGCCGACCCTGAACATTCAAATATAGTCATCTTTAAAAATATAATTCAAACCTTAATGAATTGACTCGGACGCCTACTGCACCGTACAACATTCCAGCATTTCTTGCATAATGATCAAGTGCTGCTTTTGAAACACTGTAAAAGTGGCCGAGGAATGTAGATCGGTTGCCCATAGTTGAGGAAATCAGAATTACATTACCTTTAGTTTTAGTCAAATGAGGCATTGCTAACTGAACAAGATTAATGGCACTAAAAAGCAACTTTTATTTTGCAACAAAAAAACTTCAAACAAACCTCACGACATTGATGTCCAAAATGTACCTCAAACATTTCATCGAAAAGAAGTCTTCATCTCCGTAGATGCTGGCTACTCCAGCATTGCAAACGACTACGTCCAAACGTCCAAATTTCTCTACCGTCTCATCAACCAATCTTTTCACAAAACTATCTTCATCGAGCGGTCCTTTAATTGCATGAAAGTGCTCTTCTGGAATCTTGTCTTTGCGCAGCAACTCAATTGTCTCCTAGAATTGCAATAAGAGTTAGTTGATATACTTTTAAACTTACATCTATGTGTTTTTGAGTGTTGCCGTGGATGATCACTTTTGCGCCTTCGCCGGCAAACATCAACAATGTTGACTGTCCAATTCCAGATGTAGATCCTAAAATGGAGAGACTTTTAAATCAATCCAAACCGTTACATATTTACCTGTAATCAGAACAACCTTATCCTTGAAACGCATCGGATTTATGCTTGATGTGCTGCCGTTTTCATGAACTGCACCGTTGGTTGTCATTTTTACAACAAATGTTAATGCTAGTAATTCAACAAAACACTTGCGGCGGCTAGCCTTTATATTTTTAGAAATTCCAAATTTGGTTGATAGCGATCTTTTTATTGTTTGGCGCCTTTAGCCATAAAGTTTTTCGGGCAAAAAGTACACTTTTATTGTTTGTTGCAAAAACCACTGAGTGATCGTAATATTTGAATGCAATTCGAGTCTGCAAAAGCAGTTAAATGCAACATTCGCGGAACGACGTTTCTGTGACTAAACAACGAGATAACAAAGTGCAACAGTGTTTGTTTCTTTGTTTCGAACTCCTCTGCTTTTCGGTTTCAACTGTTCAAGAATTTTATGAAAATGGCTTCTCCAGCAACATTTATTTGCTTTTAAATATCGAGTACCGAGTACAAACAAATAACAAAACGAAAATAAAGGGCAAATTAGACGCTTTACGATGTCAGTTTACTTACGGAAATTTGACATAGAAAATGTGTTTTCCGCTTTAATGTCAAGATGACATACTTAATGAGTGTTCCATACTAGAACAAAGAGGTGTGGAATTTAAAATAGTTTGCAAACAAAGTTAATTACGTAAAAGTGCTTGACTAGATTGCTAAACATTAAACTGAATGTGTTCTGTTCACTCGTACCAATCTCTAACATTCACTTCTGCTGCATTCGACATCAAATCACGAAGTGGACATACTCTATCATTGGCGTTTGACTGCCAAACATAGCATTCGATGTATTCGTAACTGTAAGCATGTTCCGGATGATTTTTGTAATAGTTCATTTCTTGCTCGTCAACTTAAACGGAATTGAAACAATGTTGTTGGGTGGCAACATCTATCTGTTCGGTATTTTGTCCGTAGCTAATAAATTATGTTTTCATAAACTAACGGGGGCATTTTCATTACTAAATAGTACTCGAAAAGTTGTTAGACATCTCAAAACAACTGAAAAAAACATTTTAACTTGCAAAAAGAAATAAACAATTAGAATTCATTTCAACAGCAAAAATCTCTGTTTTGTTTGTCTTACAAGGTTTTTAAAATCTAAAACATTCATGGCATAATTAAGAATGTGGACTTGCTACTCCGAACAAATAAATTTTGCCACCCAACAACACGGTTTCAATTCAAAATTACTCACTTGTGTACAAGTGATCTGCAAACAAATCAATAAATTATTTAAAGAAGTCTTCCTTAAACAACCAACCTTTTGCTATGGGGTTGTAAAAACGATACAGCGGAACATAAGCGCCGCATCCGGCCTCTTTAGTACAAAATCCAAGAGCTTTTTCGAATTTGTAGCCCAAAATGCGTTCGGCCATTTCTTTTTCGTGCTCTGTTGTTGTCAACAAGTGATCTTCTGTAATGTTTCGGGTTCTTAACAGATTTCATTTTTAACTTACTCAAAAACTCATTGTACAGTCTATACAGTGGTCGGAGACACGTGCATCGAGGATCAACTGATGTTTGGCCAACAAATCCCATTGGAGCTGAAATAAAAACTGCGTCATGCTTTGAGAGTTCAACTTACATTGCAACAAATAACCGTCTTTAATTTTGGCCTGCTGTTCTTGAATGTCTGTCGTGTAGAAATGGTCCGTCACTCCAATTTTGTCATTGTAGGAACGCCGTAAAGGTGTTAGGCCACCTGAAATTGAACGATATGACAAATTTGGTTTCCAAAAACATCTGCCAGTTTATCTTTAATTTAGGTTTAGTTTACCTGTGTAATTGCAAGGTGATCCACAACTTCCAACATAATGCGTTCCTGTGACTTGCTTTTCCTTTCCGGGTTTCCCATTTTTTGCAGGGCCATGCCAAGACGACGATGACGAAGCGTATTCATGAGTTCGATTTTTCAAAATTGTATGCTTTTTGCTGCCAACTCCGCCTATCAATGGAAATTGCTTTGATTGCTTTGTGTGCAGTTGAGGCAAGCCATCTGTTGATTCAGGATCCGTAAAATCTGGGAAGTCAGTTGTTGTTTCGGGTTCCGGCGTTGTTGTTGTCTAAAGTCCGTGAAGTTAAATAGGTAACTTATCTTAAAGTTACCGTCGTTGTCGTTGTAGTGGATGGAGTTGTACTTGTGGTTGTCTAAAGTCCGGCGAAGTTAAATAAGTTACTCAAAGCTATTTTTGGATAAAATGTGTCTTACAGTGCTTTCGGTAGTCTAAAAACATAATAATTACATGTTTAAAATTAAGTTTCGCACCGTTGTTGTTGTTGTGCTTTCGGTTGTCTAAAAACACAATAATTACATTCTAAAATAAGTTTAAGAACCGTTGTTGTTGTTGTGCTTTCGGTTGTCGTCTAAAAATAGAGCTAGTTGTCATTTTATCTCAACAAATAACCTTTACCGTAGTGGTTGTGCTGCTCGTCGTTGTTGGCGGCAAAGGCGGCGTATTGGCCAACTCCTCAATGATATATGGAGAAATTGAATGAGTTGTGTGTCTGCCCCGAACTCTGGCTGTAACTAACGTATATGGCCTTCGCATTCTTTGTTCTGATTGATCGCCTCTGTCAGGAAATGGTCTGCAAGTTATTAGTTTTCACAATATGTGCAATTGACTTTTAAATGCTGTGCGCAGTAGTGCCAAACAAATGAACAAACTCAAATAGAAATCAATAAACAGTTTATTCAACGCAAAAATCAACAGAACATTTAAATGACAGGTGTAGAAACTTTTAAATTACCAAGCATGAGGCCGATAACCGTTTGACTTCTTTTTCGGACGATTTCCATTTCTACATTTATTGTTGCTATTCGAATGCTTTCTGTTACTGGTCCTTGGCTTTAAATTCGGACGTTCCCAACTTTCTTCGCTGTCAGCTATACAGTTTCCGTTAGGTATCCTTAACAAAAGAACTAAAACTTAGTCGGAAAGTGCAAGGAGGAGTGTGTGCGCAAAAGGTATTTTAAAGACTTATTTAGCAATTAATTACTTACTCTGGCAGCGATGCAATTGAGTGACCGATGGGGCCTTAAAATTAATTAGGTTAGTCTATTTTAGTAAGCATGTTACATATAGGTGATTGTTTTCGACGATGCCTTGGACATTTGTACCTAAAAACGGGATATGTTTAAAAGCTTCGTTCAAAACTTACAGATGGTTGACGTATTCAATATCACAATCGCTGAAAACCTGTCTTGGTTTGTAGGGCCATTTCTAAAATGTAACATTTTCATGGTGTTAGAGAAAGGTGTTTTACAACGGAAAGCTACACTTACCATTGGAGCTAAACAAGCAGGTCCTGAAAGCATTTAACTTATAAAACACTTTCTAATCAATTATTGTTCTGAGAACTTGCCTGCATTCACAACAACGTGCCCTTTATTGCGTTCGAACCTTCAAAATGTGGTTTAAAAATTGACTTAAATTCAACTTACATATTCCAGCACCTAAACAACTTTATTAAAAGTGATAGAAGTTTCAAAATTACTCTGCTTCGAGGCCCAAATCCGTAAAGAAAACATAATCTTGCTCGTTTCTTCTCTTCACAAACTTTATGCACGTCCTAACTTGCAAATCCATTCGCGCATTATTCAATGCAACTGCTTGATCTTCATCTTCAAGTAATGCCGGGTCGTCGACCTTAAAAGTAATCTTTATTGTAAATGTCTTTGAATGCCTTTGGATGTTTAAAGGTCTTTTTTCCACCGAATACTTAAAATGTCATTTAAAATTACAAAATGAACTTGCATATGGAATCCGGCCCATCGGCCAAATTTGGATGGGGCTTTCCGTTGTAGGCGGATGTGCTGTGGACAGAACGATTGGCTTGGGTTCGAGATTATTTGGAGGTCCCCACGCTGCAAATGAAACAGATCTATTTTTGAGGCGATTTGATTAATTTCTGCTCATTTCGGCCTTCAATGAATATTTCATAGAAGCGGCCCCGGCTTTGAAGTGCGCCCTCAAAAACGAGTTGAGAGAATGCTTTAACATTTGGAACACAAGATTTGATGTCCGTTCTCACACTAATCAAAAATCCGGCCTGTATGATAGCGCTATGATTTCATTCGGATTCACATCGCGAATTTCAAATTAATATGCTCTGAATTTGAGAATCGAGACTCAAGTCCAGTTCATTATTTGCTTGCGCTTTTTGGTTAGTTGTGTTCTTGTCTCTTCTAAATAACTTACGATAATCCCGCAACGTTGAGTGTCGTTTGGCGTGCACCAACAGTGCGCCATATACCAAAACAAAAATTAACATTCACATAAATTGTCGGGCCTTTGTGCCAAAGGCCACCACTTTAGAAATCAACGGCACTTTCGATCAATTGTGGTCGCGGTAGGTCAACAAAAGTCCGTAGTCAATAGAATACTCATTTGGATGCGGTCATTCAATGACGAGAATAGTCTCTGTTGTTAGAGATGGGACCGCATCAAATTATCTTTACCAAAGCGGAATTGTGGCCGTTTTCTCGAAAAGATCCGCAGCACTTCCGGTTGATTTCAAAAAGGTGTCTAGTAATTGGCGACTTGTCCAGGAATTGTGACCAGGTAGCGTGTTTAATTGGTGCGTGTTTAGGACCTTTGACTTTTCTTCCTCCACCGTGCATTTGATCATTTTGACGTGGCAGTCCTGCGTTCGCGTCGCTTGCGCATTTTGAATTCTGTTGCTTTGCGCAACATTTCCGTCTGCGTTTACGAGGATTCAATATGCGCATTGATTGAAGGCCCTAAACTAGTTTGGACGCAGCAGTTCTCTGTGGAAACATGGCCGTTAAAATTGCGCAAGAAGTTGAAACTACGAGTTACAGTAGTTTGTGTCGAGTTAATTGGAACACAATGAATTCTGCAAACTTTAAAACAATTTACATTGCGTTGCAAACATTCCAGGTATTGTTAGTGAGTTCAACTCAATTTGATACAATTCAACACAATTCGATACACCAATTTAAAATTCGTACGCCAAAAACATCTCGCCCGAATCCTGTGGGAATTTAAAAAGACGAACGCAAAATGAAATTTTGAATATTCGAAGAACTAAGAGGTGTGAGAACTGCATCCACATTGTTGATGCAAGTGTTGGATCTTTGAATTTAGAAATGCCTTTAAAACATTTATTTAACACGTCTTCATGGGATTAAATTGCAAACGGCCACATTGCTGTATTGACCTTTCACTTTTGCGTTCATTATTCACAACAAAGCAAACAATTTAATCAAACAATAACTGTGTGTTTTTGCACTCATAACTTGTTTACCGCTCTTTCGAAGCTTATTCGATTTGCAGCCTCAACATTTATTTTGAATTAACACTTAATAAACGCGTCATTATTAAAAACAGAGCTCATTCTCATTTTAAGCGGTAGGTCGTACTTTCGCTCGTTTAAATGTCCAATTGCAGTGGTCACTTTAAACAAGAGACAATTGCGTGTCCGACGGCCGTTATTAGTACGGACAAAAACTCTTTAATCCTTCCGCCATCTTCTGCCATTACGCTTTAGTGTCCACGGGAGTACATTTATGCCAGATGTTATAGAATCGTTTTGTAGTTGTTTTTTAATTTATGTTGATTTATTTGCGTGATTTAAAAAACGCTTTCACACTATTCTAATTTTCAGCTTGGGCGATTAAGTATCAAATTAGTGTTAACTATGCCGTTCAGCGATGAAGTTACAATGCCAATAGGCTTCTTGTATGCACTCGTTGGAATTTTTGCGTTGGTTGCTGTAGGCGTTCTCGCGGCTTTCTATCGTGCTCGTCGCTACTACGAGCAATTTGATCCTGAAGATGGATTTGAGCCACGGAAGAAAGTCAACTGGTAAGCTCTTTAAACTCACAAGTTTTCAACTCAACATTCCAGGGACTCGAATCTCCACAGTGTTGTCAGCTTAAGTCCGCAGCCTATCCAACCAACTACTTCATTGCGCAACAAAATCAAGGAATCTCTTCCGTGGAGATCGGCCACTCAGCAAATCATTGATACTATGAAGGTTTGATGCTTTGAAATGCCAAAGACTTAATTTGTTTTTAAGCCCGAAGCAGTCGACGAATATAGAGGACGTATCAATTTCGCGTTATCTTTTGACGAAAACAATCAAGTTTTGCTTGTCAACATCATTCAAGCAACCGAATTGCCTGTTCGTGATTTCATTGGTATACTTATTCGCGAAGACATTTTTAAATGCATCTTTAGGGAGCTCTGACCCTTTTGTTAGAATCTGGATTGCTGAAGACCCTAAGAATTTCCATCAAACAAAAGTCCACAGTCGCAACTTGAATCCCAAATTTGAGCAAACTTTGTCCTTTGCCGGTAAGTTCTTTTAAATCAAATAGCTGTCTAGTGGAACAACTTTTATCACAAAAATTGAATAAGAAAGACACGTGCAATCTGAACTTTGACCGCCCACCAAGATTGTTACGCATGAATGGTGCGCAAGATGAAATCGAAGAACAACTTGTTGGCCATGAAAAGCCCTACTTTAAGCGGAAATTTGCAATTGTTGCTTGTCGGCGCGATAACGACCACTGGACAGGCATTGAAACCGGCTTTCGTTGATTTAATTTGGCTGTCTCGTCTTCGTTCCGCTGTCGGCTTTATCGTCTTTAGCCAACATAAACAAGATGGCCATTTGAACTCGAGGCTTGTCGTTTTGCTCCGCTTCTCAAGTGCTGGCAATTAATTTATTCAACTTGGCGTCCTTTACCGTATGACGTTGTTGCGTAAATAACTTAGCTTACAAATGTCATTATCTCTCAATTGGCATCACATTTTGCATCTATGTCTCGCATTTCGGTAGAATTGGCCGAATTACTAAAGACGCCAACCGCCAATTATTTAGCGCGAAATGCTAATTCATTGTCGACTAAATAGGCATTCTATTCGTGGCCAAAAGTTTCAGCTTAAGCACGGCCATTGATGTCTGTTCAGGTGTAAAATCAGTCCAATTCAACATACTTGAATGCTCGGCAAACATTTCTTTTGAATTTCTTTGAGAGAGTTGGTTACGGAAGTTTTCAACTTGTTGACTCGAGGATCTTGTGCTCACGAGTTGTAAAATTATAGTTGTTTGAAAGAGCTTCTTGGGACGGCATCGAAATTAAGGCCCTTGTTTGATGGTCTAATTGCGATGCCGAATTAGTGGTTAGGGCTAATATTAGGAAATAGTTGGGGATGCTTGTTGCATTAAACTCAGTCGAGGACAGTATCACTTCCGATAAACAATGCTTTGCTGGTTTCTGACCTTCGGCCAAACGAAAACAAAAATAGATAGCAACAGTGGTGTTGTTAATTGAGTTTTGTCGGTTCGCCACATTGATCAAATTCCAATCCCCAATTTCCCTAGCGAGTTGGCCATCCAATCCGAAAGCATTTTTTGCAACAATTTCAATTTGTTTGTTGGGGGAGTCTAACAACATTGCAACAAAAAGTCTGAGGATCTGAGTCTGGATCCGAAGAGGTCGCGTGCTTGGAGGACAAACGAATCTTGGGGAAATCTCATTCTAGCTCGTTTACTCGTTGTTTAAAGCTCCGGCTTTCTGGCTCGGTGCCAACAACGATGCCACGTTTGGAATTCCCAAACAAACAAAAATGCTTTTTTGGGCGTAGAAGGCGCGCGGGGGAGAGCCAAGAAGGCAAAGTTGCAAACTTAAGTGAACTTGAGGATAAGTTTCGAGGAGACGGCGCGGAACATTTAACTTTTTGTTGGAGGAAGTTGCAAGAGCGAAGGAACGTGTCGTCAAGTTGTTTATTTGTTGATGGATTGTAAGGGAACGCGCATATCAGAAATCCCCGATGGCATTTGTAGTTATGCCTAGGCTGTTGTGGTCAGGCTTTGCCGGATGTTTGGCGATATCAATTCTGTCTTTTGTTTGCGAAGAACCTAACTTTTAAACTTGTTAAATCAAACTCTTTCAAGTTCATTCGCACCACAAACTATAACGCTTATTCTCCTCAGAAATTCAATATTATATGATCTTTCCGCTAAGTAGTAAACAGAAAACACTTTTACGTTGAAATACGCCGCTTTTGGCAGCGGATTTTACGACCAGGTCTCGAATTTCAAGCAATTTAGTGAAACAATGTTGGGCGCATTAGACGGATCTCCCATTTTTTGTTATTAGTTTTGGCGTTTGACGACGGAACATCCGAATTAGTGGGCTCATTTGCGAGCGTGTTGGTATGAGTAATGGAGAGAGGGATGTCAGAAGCATTGTTCACCACATTCTTATTGTTTTGAAGCGTTTTTTGTTTTCCCCACCTGTTTGTTATCTTGTCTGCCAAATCAACAAAAAGCTGAATTTTAAAGGAACTCTTTTGCTTTTGTTAGTTTTTTGCCGAAAAGAACAATTGAGTTTAGTTTATGAAAGAAGTTGATTAAAGAGACCAGCTTAAAATAGATCTTTAATTTGAGAACATGTCGTTTTGCGGATTTTGAATCAAGCCCCCGCTGTTTGTAAGTCATGCATGATGTTTATGCTTATTTACAGTTTTTTGCTGGCTCCACGTCTTTCATACGTGGTGAAATTTCCGTTTGAATTTTCGGCAACCTCTTTAGGCCATTTCCCGTTTACAGTCGATTTCATTTGCTGGCTTTTCTCTTCACAACCAAAAGCCATTTGAGAAGCAATTGCCAAAGAAAAGGAGCTCTTAGTTCAAGGATCAGTTGGAAAGGGTTCATGGAAATGCCAAATTTATTGTTTTTGTTTTTATGATGTTCGGCTGAGCAATTACTGTACGCGTTTGCCAGTTGTTTTGATACGATTGGGTTGAACTTTTGTTTGCCTGGCATTTAAGTAGATGAGCGCGTATTTAATTTGCTGCAAATCAGCTGTCAAATTGGCCAATGTCCTTTCGTCCAAAAGACAAGAGTCGCAATTAATCGGTGACTTTTATGGGAAACTTGCTTGGCCGCAGGGAGTTTTGTACGAATTTGAATGATGTCTGAATGCATGTACTTTTGATTGCCGCGAGCAGTTTAGCACTTGAATTATTTAGCGTTTGACGCGTTTTCTCTTGTTTTTAAATAAAACGGTTTCGAGTTTAGACTTCGCATTGTTTTAATTGATGAGAGTGTAAGTTGGGCATCCGACTCAAGTTATAATCGAATTCATCAAGTACGTATCATTGTGGACGAGTATTTATTAAACAATAAATATGGACAGACTTGCATCTTTGCACCTCATGCACGTAAGCGGAGTAACTTTGTGGCAATTGCTAGAGCCAAACTTTAGGGATTTCTACACGTGCCGGGAAGTAGACGGAGACACGCAACAAGTCCTGCTTGTCAGCACTTGAAAGCTGGTTCCAGATCGTTGTCGTTGGCTGATCGACGTGGCTTGATTTCACCAATGAGAACAAGCTCTAGAGGGTTAATTTCTCCACTGCCTTCAGGCCAACGTAATAAAATTGATTTAAATTAATTAAAGTTAATTAAAAGTTGTTCCATTATGCTAAAGATATGAAGTTAATTTGTTGTTATAACTGTGGTTGCAGGACACTCAATGAAGAAATTGCACGATATGACTCTTGTCATGCAAGTTATGGACTATGACCGATTCTCGTCTGATGATCCAATTGGAGAGGTTATGCTTCCGATGAAGAATGTTAAGTTTGAAAAAAATCCGATTTACTGGAAACAACTACAACGTCCAAAAACATTCGGCAGAGTGAGTTTATTAAAGACATGCAATAAACACTAATTTAAACATTTCAGGAGCAAGTTGGAGAAATTCTCATGTCTCTTGTTTACCTTCCGGATTCAAACAAAATGAACGTCACGCTCCTTAAAGCCAAAGACCTGCATGTTCGTGAAAAGATTGGCTCGACTGCCGATCCGTATGTAAAATTATGGCTGGTGCAAAAAGGCAGCAAATTGGAGAAGCGCAAGACTACCGTCAAGCCACAAACTTTGGTTCCTGTATTTAACGAAATGTTTACATTCTCCGTTCCATCAAAAGAAAAGCTCGAAAAGGAGATCAATTTGGTTGTCTCGGTAAGTTGTTGCCAGTCGACGCTTACATTAAGAACCTTTTAGATTATGGATTACGATCCCATCTCCTCGAACACCGAGATCGGCCACTGCGTTTTGGGTTCATTGGGCACTGAAACCGGAATCAAGCAATGGCAACAAGCTTTGAATAATCCCGAAACTACAATCACAAGCACCCACAAATTACATCGCTGGTAACTTATTGTTATCTCTACTCCTTTGCATAATCAATCCACAATATACCCGAAAGTATTCAGTCAATTTTGACTCTTCTCCACTAACTGTAGTTTCTGGTCTAATAACTAACTATCTCCACTCTAATCTCACTAAATGATCTCACACTTCAGTTAATAAAATCATTCATGTTGAATCGCTTGAAATGTCTTGAAACATCGAACTTCAAAATCACGGTAAATAAATGAGACGATTAAAGTTCTCACGCCATTCATTGAGTTCATTCAGGAGGCGTTAATTGCTAATTAAATAGAGTGGGTTGATCCGCAGTTTATTGTTTAAAAATCGAAGATCAGACAAAAAGTTCGGACTTTATTGACTCATAAATGAGGGTATTTAAGTGCAACGACATTTAAACTCATACACGATGCTTTACTTATTGTTGATTTAAATCAAAGCCTATTCACAGATTTCTATAATCAGCTTCAACGCCCACATTTAAAATAGGCAAGTGCGGTTTTATTTATTTTTGACTCATTAAATTCCAACAGAAATGATGGAACAGGATACCCAATCGAAAACATTCCTTTTTGATTGCTCATTCCAGGATTTTAACACCCTCCCATGCAGCACTGTGACGCAATAAAAATTACTTTGATTTCCCTCCAAAGCACCAGACGCGCCTCTCTACAGAAAAGTACGTACGTCAAATACAAAACAGCGATAGTTTTTGACCTCAGTTTTTGCATGTTTTGAGTTAAATTGGAACTTCCTATTTGAGCTGTATTTAAGCGATTCCGCCCACGACTTTTTGATTGTCTAAAGATTCTCTGTCTATATTTGCTGTCAGTAAACTAATAATGTAAGTTTTGCATTTGCTGCAATTTAAGCTTTTCTGAAATATTTGGCGTGTTGAATGTCTCCAAAATTTAGCGGGAAGATAAGACACATTTTTGGGCCCAAAACTTTATTTCCACTGGCGCGCTCTCCATATGTAACTTTTTGTTTGATAAGCTAGTGTGAGTTGGCGGTCTTAAATTTTTAACGATCCATCCCAACTTGTGCATTATTTCTGGCCTTACAGCTTTAAAATCTGCGCAGAAACAACCGCATTGCTAAATTGTTTATGACGTTTTTTATTTCAAAACAGAAAAAACTTTTGTCTAAAGTGACGAAGCCGTTTTTTAAGTTCCAGCTCTATTTATCACACTTTTAATGGACTTCATCGTTCTAGACTCTTTTTTGTACTCATGTTATGATTAGTCATCGTGTTTATTGACTAAAGACTTTTCCTTTCAAAAGCTGATTATTTTTGGCACTGACCCAACGAACAGCTGTGCTTTATTGTTTGCAACTTTGTTGAAATGATCGGAAGTGTTTTTTGAACTCTTTTATTACGTATCAAAACAAAACGTTTCAAAAGTTTGCAACTACGCTCGGAGGAATTTGTTGAAAGTGTAACTATTTTTGGGAAGTCGAATAGTTGAGAAATGCCGCAAAATCCCAGAGTTAAGAAATTCGAACGGCTCCCAGTTTAACCGTTCCGTATAAAAGCGCAGTGAGAAGAAGGCATTGCCTTCGAAGAAGCGACACGCTTATTTGTTTTCAATATTAATGATTAGGACCCGAGTCATTCTGATTAAACGGGCAATCATTTGATTAGTGTTTTTAGGCGCCGTTTCTCGAGTTTCTCCGAACTCATCACCCCAAATTGAATTTGCCTATCCCATGCAAACTCGCATTTACCTCCTTGGCTAATTGTCGTTTTTATTTGCACAATTACATGTGGGAATTCAGCGTCACCTTGTGAGTCAGAAGCGCGTCATTATGATGATCTATTTTTGAATCTTCGATCACCACAACTCATTCCTTTGAATCGGGTTTATAAAAACTTAGCGGTCCTTCGAAAAAACTCCTTTTGATTGCCTTTCGGATTAACTTGACTTTTAGAGCAAAAAGAACTTTCAGAACAAAAATATTGCTTGTCTAATAAAATTAAGCAGCTGTTTAATGATAGTTTATTGTTTGTACAATTGGGTCAGCGTGTCATTTCCGGAGATGTTTTCACATTCGCCCACAAAGTTTCGGAGAGTGGACTATGAATCAGCACTTGAGCGCGGGAATTGATTGGTCCTCAAAAGGCGCTGAGAACAATAAAGCCAAGCTTTGCCTACCTATCTTTTGGGTGACTTGCTTTATTGTTTGTGCAGGAATGGTTCTCGAATTCGGTTCGGTTTTACGAGCTATTGATTTTAGCTGTGGTTTCGCAACGAGCGTGATGTTGAAAGAATCCTTAATACTCGCTGTGTGATGCAACGTTATCATTGCAAGTGTGCAAGCTTTTTGGGTTGCGTCTTTTCACTTGTCTGCTCGTTGAAGATTGACTCAAAAGCAGAAAACTCGACTTTAAAGTACTTGCTTCCAAAAACCCATTTGTTCGCAAATAGCCCCGTATTTGAATGTATTCGAATGAGACGCAAGAGTTGCGCACCTCGAATGCAACAATCCAAACGGGCAATCAAACAAATCGGTGGTTTGTAACTGCGAAACGAGCGGACCTCTATTCAAATAAGTTGACCGCTACTCATTTTAAAATGATCCATAACTTTGGCGCTTAAGTGGAAAGAAGTTTTCACTTGAATATTGTTTTGGCGCGCAGTTCTTTAGTTTTTGTTTCAATTCATTTCTTTTAATTTTACACTACTTTTTTGGCTCGAATTATTTAACTGTGCAAACAATCGGCTTTTCGCACCCAATCGCTTGAAGACTTAAACGGACGACTGTGTTCGGTGAAATGCGTCTATAATTTTATTTGTGTGCTTGCAGCCCAAATTCTCCGAGTTTCGTTCTTGGCGATGATAAGAGAATTCTAAAACTCATCACTCTGCTAATTGGATGACTTTTTGAATAGTTGCTCTGTGCCTGTCCGTTACTGCCAGAATTGCGCTACTTGTTTTTATCTATTCCAGTCATTTTTGGATTTCAGGCATCTTTGACATGCCAGATACGCTGTTGCCAATATACGAATTAAAACTAGCATCAAGTAAGTCTGAGATTTTGGGAGTATCTATCACTTTCTTGTTTATCACTGCTTTGACGATGACCTTTAAAGCGACACGTTTTGAGATTTACCGGAAACTAGCATTTAAAGCTTCCTGTGGGGTTGGTTCCAAGCAAGTCGCCATATAATCAGTTAAACAGCATGTAAATAAGCGATAATCAGTGTTTAATCAAATTTCCCGCCAATTAGGACATGTAACCGAAAAGTTTTAAACAAAGCTCGGACTCAAAAACTGCACAAAACGACACAATTCAATAAGTTCTTAGTTTTTAGACCAAAACCTCACATCCACAACCCAGTCCGTTCAATTTGAGCACGGCGAGGCTGCAGTAAGTTTTTATAAACCTGCTTTGAAATCAGAAAATTATATTTCCAGCAAGTGCGCTGTGTTTTACTTGACTCTGGATTCGAAAGCCAAACACTGTTGTTGACTCGAAATCAGCGAAACACAACACAAAACCGAAAAGGCCACAGGTAGCATTTAGCAATTTAATCAAAACTAACATCAAAGCATTTAGTATCTTGTACACAGTTGAAAGCTTTGACAGCACTAAAGGCGAAGAGATCTTTGACTGCTCAGCAAGGAAGAAAGACGGAAAGTTTCAAATAAGATCAATGAAGTTCATTCGCTCAAGGAAGCCTCGCCTCTCGAAGAAAGAGTGCCCTGTTAATAACTGCCGAAACAATGGAATTTGCCTTCTGAACGATGACGGTTCGAGTTACTGCATGTGTGCAGAAAACTTCATGGGTCCAAAATGCGAGCAGTCGTTTCCAAGCAAGCGTCGAAGGCAAGTTATTTGACCACATTACAATTTCGGCACTCAATACCGACTTCAATGCTCGCTTTTGAGTTAAGAGTTTTTAAAACAGCAGGAGCATTGAAGCCACGCAAACTTTCCAAACATCGATTCCCATTTCCTTTTTTGTTTTCAGATGATTGTAAGTGGTGTTTTCCCCGTCCTCTCCCCGCACATTAGGTTTTTCGTATGCACTTGCTTGAGCTTCTTTCCCACATCGTTGGCTAGGCCTCACAAGTATCGCCTAGTCTCTCTTCAGTTTACACTATACTTTAAACAGGTTTAGAGCATCTGAACTCAATTCGTCAGGACCGGACAATTGCTGTTGGATCAGCCATCGTTCTTCTGCTTCTACTCATCGTGATCTTTGTGCTCTACTTCCGTGAAAAGTAACTTACTTTTAAAAGCATTACTAACGTAGCTGTTTTTAGAAGAAAGTCCAGACAACTAAAGAAGTTTGTGCGTGAATTGCGTAAAAACCAGAACATCGCCAAAGAGCCAGAAAAACAACAAGTAGACTTGGAAGCAGCAGGTGGCGGCAACGGAGTAAGTTTTTAGAACACATTTCGAACACATTTACTTGATTAAGGATGCCGACCTGGAAGAACTATACGATCAAGCGGACGGCAAAGCACCTATACGTCGGCCTACAATAATTAATGACTACGACAATTTAAGGCTAAATCCAGAAGAGGAGACTAATGAAAAGAAAGCTGAAACGTCAGGCTCTTGACTGCAGCTTTGACTTAGCTATTTCTTAACTAAACCCGAAGAATCTCTTTTGGTCAAATTGGCCTTTAATCATTTGTTGTGAGTATTGTTGTTCGAATCTCTCTTGTTTTAAATTAATCTAAATGTTCTTTAATATCAACTGCAAAAGTCAATGGAACAACATCAAGTTTTAAGAAATCAATTAAAGACAATACAGTAAGTTCCAACGACATTGCGGAGCCTTTTAATCTAATTTGCTTGTTATCTAATTATTAGTTGTTTGTTTAATATTTTAATTCAATGGTAAATGGCGGCAAACGCCTCCACACACTCCTTTCATCACAACTCAAATCTCAAAGCATGTTATGGCATTTATTTGTTGTTAATCATTTCTTGTTATACTTAAATAAATAATCTAAAACTTAGATCGGATCTCTAAATCTTATGGCTTTAGTTGTCAATTGTGAGGAGTTTTGTGCATCGAAAGTTAACAATTTCAACACATCAAAGTACTGTTCGAACACCCCCACTTTAAAGATCATTACATGACGTTTCGGACCGTTGTGCGCGTGTGCGACGAGATCACTTCGTCACTTGTTCAAAAAGAAACGGCGATTTTTGATCACCCGTCTGCTTGTTGTTCGTTAAAGGCATAGGTTTTGTTGGTTCTTTGCTCAATATGTGCACTCAAACTGTTTAAATTCCGCTTTTTCGCGATAAAATCAATTAGTTTTACATTTTATCAATTGAATTGTCGGCAAGCATTCGAGTTGAGTGTTTTTATGTATTTATTCCTATCTGCTTTAGATCAAAGATGCTCCGCCAGAAATCACTTATCCAGACGTTTAAGCGTCTGAATTCAAATTTCGTTCCAAGCGGCCGGACTTTTTGAAAGGACATCGTCGCAAGAATATGCCAACCGACCCTTTTTGGTCCAAGGTCAAAACAATTTGCTTACATATGACCAGTTTAACAACCGAATCGGTCAATATGCTTCTTTGTTGTCGTCAAAATACAATTTAAAGGTGAATTGGATTACTTTTTAAATTCTAACTTGTTTTGCCAATTTAGAAAGGAGACCGTTTGTTGTCAAGAACGAGTAAAACTGTTGACAACGCTGCTCTTTACTTTGCAAGTAAGCTTTACAGCAAAAACTGCATTTTATTCAATGTATATCATTTAAGCGCTACGGTTGGGCGTCGTTTACATTCCATTGAGTAAGTACTTTTAAAAGGTTGTTTAAACTGTTGAATATTTAGATCCCGGATATACCACAAAAGAAACCAAACATTTTGTCAATGTAAGTAAATGATTCCATCGATGGATCAATAGCTATTGTTTAGGACGGAGAGCCGAAAGTCATGATCACTTGTGAGCCAAAAGGAGACAGTGAATTTTCCAGTCTCATTCAAGCGGTTGTTCACGAGAATCAGTTGGCAAAAGAAGCAAACTCCCACAAGCCAATTTTGGAAGCCGAACACGTCGAAACCGATGATATTGCAACCATATTGTATACATCTGGAACTACGGGCTTGCCGAAGGGCGCAATGTTAACTCATGGAAACTTGACCAGCAACTCCGAAGTTTTGGCTGACATTTGGCAGTTTACCAAGTCAGACGCACTTCTGCACTTACTTCCGTTTTACCACATCCATGGTTTGATCGTTTGTATGGGAGCCTCGTTGTTCAGCAAGTCAACTCAAGTATTCCGGCCCAAATTTGATCTCCATGTACGAACACCTTTTTCGGAAAACTGATTAAGGAAATTCTTTAGGACGCTCTAGATTGGATGCCGAAATCTTCTGTCTTCATTGGAGTTCCAACATTTTACACGCGACTTATGTCTGATACAAAAGCCTTCAACGAGGAGAAATTCAGATCTATTCGAGTCTTTATTTGTGGATCCGCACCTTTGACGTCGGCAACGTGGAATGCTTTTAAGGACCACACTGGCCATCCAATCTTAGGTAATTTTTGCTCAGTCTGCCGCGTTGATTTAAAGCTAAAATAATTACCAATTAAACTTTTAGAACGCTACGGAATGTCTGAAACATTAGGTAATTTTTAAAGCGATTGCAATGTATAATTTTGATTCTAGTTTCGATTTCGAATCCATACGAACCAAGCGGCAGAATCCCCGGATCTGTTGGCATTGCAGTGCCAGGCACTGACGTAAATTTTAAATAAGACTTTTTATACATTTATCTATCCGACTTAGGTCCGACTAGGCAAAAACGACGTAATTGAAGTAAAAGGACCGTCAGTGTTCAAGGGTTATTGGAAGTTGCCTGAAAAAACTGCCAAAGAGTTCACATCAGACGGCTATTTCCAAACTGGAGACGTTGGCGAAGTTGACGACAAAGGCTACTACAAAATTATGGCCAGAGAAAAGGATATGATCATATCAGGTGGCTTGAATGTCTATCCAAAAGAGGTTGGTTAGAAATGATTACTTAAAATGGATTTTGAAGGTGGTCAATTAAAAGTGACTGTTTAGGTTGAAGACAAAATTGATCAATTAGACTTGGTTAAAGAAGTTGCCATCATTGGCGTTCCACATGCGGACTTTGGAGAAGCTGTTGTTGCCGTTTGCATTCCAAAAACATATCCGGCACCCGATGGCTTAGCCGATAAACTTAAAGCCGAAGTCAAATCGTGCCTTGCAAACTACAAACGACCGAAAAAGTTCATTTTTGTCGAAGACTATCACCGAAGTAAGAATTTAAGAAGTCACTCAATAATAATTGATTGTTTTAGATTTTATCGGCAAAATTCAAAAGAACAAACTCCGTGATCAATACAAGACCCTTTTCACTTCCTCTTAATTTTTAATAGATTATCCAAATAGGTTTATATCATTATTGTGCCAAATTGTTTACAGGTATTCGATAAATAAACATGTACAACTTATGCAAGAGTCTTGTTGTAAATTGTAAAATGCAAAATTCAAAAAGCAATTGAACGCAACAAAAATTGATTTTCCTCGCTTTTGTAGTTTCTTGCAAACAGCACAAGATTGGCAGTTCATTTCGATCAACAATCATCTGGCATTATGGTTTGTTCTATGCAAATGACTTTCTTTAATTTGTTGTTTTAGTTGGACTTCAGCGTTCTCAATTCGACAGTAAAGATATCCAACGACAGTGAATTGAACCAAGAATGGATACGTTACCGTGATGAGCAATCAGAAATGGCAGATAGCTTCAATGTTAGTTGGGTCTATGCAATCTTTCTTCTTTTGTTGACTTTCTATTCAGCCGTTCTTGTCTTTTTGCCAGCTCCCGATCACAAAGTATTTGTTCAAGTTGACAATCTTCCTGAAGCACAAAGCGAAACAGAAAATAGCAGTTCAAGCACTTTCTCGACTAATCTCTTCCAAAAGTTCCTGGACAAAGATGGATGTAAGACTTTTTGGCTCCACTATCTTTTATTAATTACATTTGTTTAGATATGCCGTTAACCAGATTCTTGGGAAAAAACAAGTAGTCAATTGTAGATACTTTGAATAAAGTCTTAATTTCATTCTGTGTACTTTTATTTTATGTTCTATCGGTTGTTTGAGTTGAAAGCAGTTTATTGACATTGTACAACAGTTATTAAGTTAAAGCATGAAATAATGTAATTTTCGAATAACTTGTGCTCATACTTGATTTGAAAGTCCGACAAGTATAACACCAGTGACGCAAATGAATATGCCAATACTCAAAATCAAGAAGTTGCGTCTTCCCTGAATTAGCTTTATAGTAGAGATAGACTTTTAAAATCTTCTAACCTTTATCGTTTTGAAAAAGATGACATCAATCAATGTTCCAATGATTGCCGGCAGTCTCGCAGTGATCGGCCAAGTAATTGTTTGTGATAAAATAGCATTAGAAACAATGAAGCTGGTCATTCCGCATGCCTGAAATTTTGAAATAGATACTTTTGATTGTTTTAATTACCCAAATTACTCCATACACAATTGAGGGTAAAACGAGTTCAGGCTTCATGTAAGGTTTGTTTTTCTTGATAATTGAATAGCCAACAAAGTATATTGTCGAGAATAAGAATGTGCCGCAAAAGAATGAAAACATGTAGTCAAGAACATTGCCAGTATAGTTCTCATCATTCTCTTGGACATAGACGACTGGTGTTAACATCAGTCCATGGAGACAGCCCAAGAATATCGATAGACCGATGTAGCTAAACCGTGAAATTGTTTAAGTAGTGAAGTTGAAAACTTACAATAATTTTGTGGGTGAAATGTACTTTAACAAGCCGGTTTTATTTTTCTGCTCATCCGCTTTGGCCAGTTCACTTTCAGTTCTCACAAAAACGAATAAAAATCCACTGAAGATGGACATAACAAGTCCGACATAATTTAGAGGCTCGTTTTTGACTTCTTGAACGTGAGTTCCCAACAACCCAAATCTTCCAATGCACCACCCCTCAATAATTTGAATCGTCGTCCAAATTAGCATTCCAATTGCAACTCCAAGCTCACTCTTTACAATTGGTATCGACGCACAATTTCCTGAGAATTTGTTAAAACAGTCACGTATAACTTTGTTTGTTACCTGTTGCATAAAGAGCACCGCCAATTGCAGCAATTAGATTAAATTTGGGAAGATTGCGGATTACAAGTATAACAAATCCGTAAAAAAAAACTGCGGCACATTCAACAAACTGAACGAAGAAGCCTAGAAGCAAATGAATAAGCAGGTTTTTAATTTCAAGTTGCATACCATCACCGCAGTCTAGCCTCTTGAGAGGCAAAAACATAGTTCCGAAACAACAGCATCCAAATATAAGAATGGCAAATCCGCCAATTTGCTCTCCAGTCGATCCGCCATAAAGAGACTTTGTTGAGTTTCTAGCTGCCAAATCAAGAACAGTGTCGGTTAGGTTCATTTTAGCCTGAAGTGAACACAATATTGTAATGAAGCACGTTTTTTGTGCATAAATGTTGTACACGCTTGAAGACAATCAATGCCACAAATTGTGGGAATATCGCATAAAATATTTTAACGGTCAGAACAAAACGTTCCTGATCACTTAATTAAAGATTATGTTATCTGTTTATACGCACCGAAAGCGTACTTTGAAATCTTGTTTGGATATTGTGCAAAAGCAAAATCATAATGATTGTTCGAAATGCAGTAAACTCATTTAAGTTCAAAGTGAGCTCAAATGTCAAAAAATGAATTGGCACAAAGCTTAATCAAATTATAGTTGATTTAAGACAACCATCTGTGCCTACAATCCAAGTCATCGTTTTTCTATTATCAAAACCTTCGGCGTTGATAAGCTGCAATAAACCCATAAATTAATTAACTAAACTTTCCACGTCTTCTGCACAAAAATTGGACTTAAAAGCTTCTGTTTACAACAACTGCAACAAACAGCTTTTTGAAAGTCATCTATTTTCAGAGGCCAGTTCAAAAACTCAAAACACGAACGTTTCCCCCACGCTTAACGCTTAATCGCAAAAACTGCGCTGTGATCAAACACTTACAGCCCCGCAAAACATGCACTGTTTGTTCGATGTTGCTAAATAATCACGAAGGCAAACATCAAAAAATGAAACTGATCTTCAAATACGGTAAAAGTTCCAAAAAGTCATCAGAACTTCTTAATTACTCTGTGCTCTGCAAATCAGCAACCAAACAATAAAAGTTAATATTTACTTTACGAAACGCAAGTTTGAAAAGCGCTGCTCACTAACAAATTGACGTAATAATGCCGAAGCGCTCGCCAAAAACAATTCCATACGCTCTTCAAACAAAAACTATTGTTGTTAAATGAAGATTGATGAAAAGACTACGTTTAAATTGCTGATGTTGTTTTGAACTTTATTAAATTGTTTGTGACCGCATTAAGTTTTCAAACTCCACAAACAAAAATTCTGAACAGTCATTTCGGTTTATCAAATTTTAAAACATGATTCAATTATTTCCGATGTGTTGGACTTATCATTAGACTTTTGTCCCCACGCAGCGCTGCTTAATTGCAGCAGAAGATGTTTGTTTTTAGTGAGTAAAGTGTGTGGCTCATCGCATTAACTGATAATAACAGTGTCTACTGATTGCATGATATTAGTTAACGCTTGTTTTCTCTAAATCTTTCCAAAACTGCCGTTCTTTCGACAACAAAGCACACTGTTTGTGAATGACCTCATTAGATGATTAATCAGTTTGCAACTTGTCTATTTATTGAATGGCATGCTATTAGTTGAAGTTCTTTTTGAGATGGCTCGTCTGTATGCTTGGAACTTCTGGCTTGTATTTCAATTTTTGTTTGCATCTTATGAAGGCTCGGTTTCAATCAGGTAACTAAATACAATAATTAATCACCGGTAGCATTCATTGGGAAACTAAATATCAAACTTAGTTAAAGAGCTCTTGTTGATTTTTATGTTTTGCAGGCCATCCGAAGTTGTGCGCTTAAAGAAGCCAAATAGTCAAATCCAAGGCAAGACGTACACATTTGAAGACGGCCGAGAAGCAAGTGCCTTTTTGGGGGTGAGATTCTACAAAGTTAACTGAAAACTTAACACAAACTTCGAAACTCCAGATTCCGTATGCAAAGCCGCCAACTGGACAGCTGAGATTTAAAAGATCGGAACCAACTAATCACTGGCTTGGCGTAAAACAAACAACTAATTTTGGAAACAGATGCTTTTATTACACCACAGTAGATTACGGCATAAAACCAAGCGAGGATTGTTTGTTCTTGAACGTCTTTGCACCGGGAAGTTCGTTTAAAGTAAGCTCTAAGCATCTTATGCAAGTTGTAATCAAGTCAATTTAGAAGCGTAAAGAATTGTTACCTATTGCATTTTATATTCACGGAGGATCTTTTCAATCCGACAACGCTGGATTACTTGGTGATCAAAACATTTGCCGTTATTTAAACTCCAAAGATGTTATTGTCGTCACGTTTAACTATCGATTGCAATTCTTTGGATTCTTGGCCATCGACGAAGACACTCCAGGGAACAATGGGCTTTTTGATATGGCACTTGCCTTGGAGTGGATAAAAGACAATGCTGAATCTTTTGGCGGGGATCCTAACAAAATTACAGTTTTTGGACAGTCAGCAGGAGCGATGTCTACGGATTTGTTCACACTTTCACCACATACCAGGGATTTGTTTGACAAAGCCATCATGTTTGCCGGCACCAAAAATGTCCTCTACTCTGTCTCAAGCCAGTTCACAGTTTATCAAAATGCTTTATCGTTTGCTGAAAAGCGTGGATTTAGAATGAAGTCGGGATTGACGCAAGTAAGTGCTTTAACATCTTGTAATCCTTACAAATAACAACCAAAACAAATTAAAGAAACAAGAAGGCGCTCTTCTTTTAAAGTGGTTCAAAGAAATGCCTGCGGAAAACATAACCATTGGTTGGCATCCGGTCAAAAACGAAGGTCTATATTTAACATCCCCAGTGATGGACAACGACTTCTTTCCAAAGCCTTTGGACGAGTTAAGAAAAGAAGCCCCAAGGAAACGGACAATCACCGGTATAACCGAATATGAAGGACTGCTGTTTTGTAAGTTTTTATGTCACAAAACATTCACAATCAGATTCCTAGTAACCGTCAAGCCGAAAGAAGCCGATGTTTACGAATACGTTAAAGCAATGATGGGAAGTTCATATTTTTATCCGGCTAAATTCAATGAAACAATACTTGACGACATCCTCCAAACTTTTGTTGATTTGAGCCTTCCACACGACAGTCTCGAATTTTACAAGCAATGCGCAACAGTAACAAATGTTTATTCGTCAAATTAAAACACTTTATTGATTACAGGTTCTTTCTGATTGGCTGTTCAACTACGCAACGTTTAAAACAACAAATATTCGGGTTGCACTTGGCGAAACTGCCTACTTGTATCGCTTTACATATTTTAAGACAGGCACGCTGGGCAACACAAATTTGATTCCATTTAAAGGTGAGTGTGTAAGTGGCTTTACCAATTAATTTAATTTTTAGCTGCGACACACACGCTAGAATTGCCTTATGTTTTCGGAAAGAGCATCCTTGTTTTCAACTTTAATCCAGATGAAAAGGACAATAAAAAGATTGAAGAGTTCACGACGTTTTTGACTAACTTCATGAAAACAGGGTCCGTTTAGCTCTTTAAATTAAAAAGACTTCAAACACTTTAGAGATCCAGGTAACAAATGGCTTCCATACGATCCAAAAAGCAATAATTACTACTGGTTCGGCCAAAACAGTACACAAGACGGAACGTATTCTAACTTTTGTGACGACCGAATGCTAAAGTGGCAAAGACTATACGATAAATGGGGCATTGAATGTTAATTGTTGCTGTACAAACTATTTATTCACCAATAAACACTTACAAGCAGTTTAATGCATATGTAAAACGCTTCAAATGTTGACTGCAAGTTGTGATGTTATTTTGGGTGTTTGCGTGCAAGTTTAGCATGCCACCTGTGCTACTTCCTGAACACAAGCTAACACCTCATAAACATGTGAAGCCGTTTAAGGCCTCTTCAATAGACTAGTCCAAATGTTCAGTGTGCCGACGAAAGCCCCAGGTGTTAAAACTCTTGTCACAGATCAATCATCTTAGCTTGTTTGAATGGACGGCCGCCGATCACGGATGACACCTCTCGCGGACTCAAGTTTCCTTTGGCTATTTTTTAGGTTTACATTTCGGGTTTTCAACGCATTCTCGCAAGTATCGTATCTCCTCTGTCTTTGCTGGTTTGCAAAATTAGTTGTTTAATGAGTTTTGAAATATAGCCGCTCGATTTATTTATAAGTTATTACCACATAAATATTCTCCACTCATTCATTTCCCTCATAAAACTTGATTACTCACTTACTTTTAATTGTTCTTTTCAATCAAAAACTTCAAACGCAAAAAAGCTTTTTGCAGCAAACTTTTTGAGTTCATTTGCATTTCAAACTTTTTCATTGCGTTGGACCATTAAACTTGAAGAACTTTTCGAACGCCAAAGAAACATTTAAAGAATTTATGTCTTTGGGGCATTTCTCCGCAAAAAGTGCATTTCAAAGGCAATTAATTTTCTAAACGGCACGGCCGGCATTATGAATTTTCTTGTATCTTGATTTATCTGCTCGTGTTTGTTTTCGAACGTCTTTTATTCATCTGCTTTTAAACAAACTGGCAAAAATAGTTTGCTGTTTGCATCCAATTCACGCGTTCCATTATGTATGAGCTTTTTAGACACTTGTTTAGGCTACAAATTTGCTCAATGTACTTTTGTACCTGTGTTGTTTGGCGGGCGTTTTTTTGTTTATTCTATGAGTAACTTGAATCCATTTGTTTGGATCACCAAAGTTGTTCGAACATGGGAAAGAAACTTCAAAAATTCATCCATTTCTGATGTGCTCATCATCCGCCGAAACGTCTTCTGTGCATTTTGAAAGTTTCCAAATGCCTTTTGTTTGTAAAAACTTGAAGAGGAAGTTCACAAGAAACGTGAGTGCCAAAACAACGACCGTTCCCGAATATCAGATTTCGCAGCTGAATCAACTCCGGGCCTTCTAGTCGGATTTGGATTAGAGTGCCGTTGAGGGAGTGTCTTCAAATACTTTGGTTGAAATGTTGAGTTGAATTGACTTTTGGAGATTTAAATCAATTTATTGGTAAAAGCTTACAACTATAGTCGCTAAACTCATACAGGCGTCTTTGAACAGTTAGACTTCGTTTCTAAATTTAGCCGAACATCTCAAAACAAACACCCGAATCCACGTCGTCAAAAATCAATTAAAATTCCAACCTTCTTGTCTAAATTTAGCAACCTTTTCGCTATGAGTTACTATAAAAGTCTAAATCCAGCCCACTTCGTTGTTCAGAACACGTGAGCAAACATCCACAATCGGCATCTTTGTTTTCTCGGCGAGGATGCGCCGAATTTGTCAAAATGGTTTATTACTACCGTTGTTGGCCGTCCTGACAATCCAATGATATCGGCAAAAAGGTTCACAGCGAATTTGGGGGAAAATCGAGTTCATGTTTCATTTGTATGGACGCATCCGTTCCAACTCCAAACGAGCTTTCAAATAAACTTTTCACTCACAATATTTTACAATACATGTTCAAGTTAGACACAAGCTCTCCAGCATTTACCTCTAGTTGTATTTTAAAGTCTTTTCCACCGGGACTAATTTAGACGACTCGAACACATTTAAAACACATTCAAATTGCCTCGACATCTGCTTTCAGCGCTTTCATTTTATAACGCCGATTTAATGTTGCGTTCTGTCTAAAACTTGCTCAAATTGAACTCATCTTTGTGGAACGCTTTTGACAATCGTTTAAGTGCTTCCTCATCACGCTATCTTGATTGTGTTTTGCGCCCGATTTTTGCGTTGGTTTTTGGCACCTTCTTTCGGCAGCACGCATATTTACTTTTCCCATGCTACCGTTTTTGGCAAACAGCACGGAGAATGCTGGATTTAGTGCGTTGGAATTGCAAATCCAGTTCGGGGAACTCTTCTCCTTTTTCGTTGTTAATTGACAATTAGTCTTTGGATTGCTCCATCAAAAGCGAAAAAACACGGGACCACTTTGGGATCTGCACAGCATTCCAGTTCTTTTTGCAACATAATCACGACTAACTCAATTTAGGACTTTGCGTAATTCTTTCTTGTCCACAAATATTCCCACCCAACAAAGCAATTTGTTTTGAACAATAGTTGCAAACGTCTCCCACATTTTAACTCGATTTCCAAGTCCGGAGCGTTTTGTTTGTCTGTGGGAAATTGCAAAATTGAAGTTCCGCGTGTGCAGTTTATCAGGTTCCAAAAAAAGTAGTCATAAATTTTTAGTTTCCGTTTCGGTAATGTTGGCAGGGCCTTTTCGTAGTTTTTGGCAAAAGATGATTCTGATTTGCGTCTTTCTGGTGAGTCCTTACTTTCGTGTCAAAACTCACTCTTTGATTGCTTAGATTTATGTATGCCACGGAGACGGAACTCTCGACTTGTATAACCACTTGTTCAAACACTACAGAAAGGAGATTAGACCGGTTGACAGCAAGAATCCGTGTAAGTTTCTTTAAACATTGAGATTGTTTATATTGCTTACTTGTTAAGCCTCAACGAATGTCACCGTCCAATTGTTTTTGAAGCAGATTCAAAAAGTCCACGAGAGTGATCAAGTCTTGAGTTTGTACTGCTGGTTGGAACTTTATTGGACTGACAACTTTCTACGGTGGAATGAGAGTGAATTTGATGGCGTTCAAGAAATCATTGTACCTGCTGCACAAATTTGGAGGCCGGATTTATTAGTTTATAACAATGCGCACATGGACATCGAAGGCAATCAAATGGAGACCAACGCGGTTATCAAATCAGATGGACGCGTGTCCGTTTACCGAGCAATGATCACGCAGATTACGTGTAATTTAGTCATGGACGACTTCCCATTTGATCCAGGTTGCTAGAGAATGTTTAATGAAGGTTATAAAACGGTTTCAGCAAGAGTGTTATATAATGTTGTCCAGCTGGAGTTACTCGGGTGCTGAGATCATGCTTGACACTCTGATTTCAACTGAAAAGGATAACAGCCAAACAGATCTTTCAAGCATCAGTGCTTTGGCGCATTACATGGAGAATCAAGAGTGGCAACTGAATGATTTCAAGACAAAGCGCAACCTGAAGTGTGTTTGCTGAATGTTGTTTGTTAACTTATTGTATTTTATGTTTAATGTAAAGATGGCTTAACAAAATGACAGTCGTCGTTTTAACATACGCAAACCTATGATTTAACCGTAACTCTATTGTTTTAAGGTATTATGAATGCTGTCCGTCTGCGTATCCTGATATTACCTTTTACTTCACGATTCGCCGGAATCCTATTTATTACTTATTTACACAATTGCTACCATCCACGTTCATAAGTGTTGTGAGCCTTTTTTGTGGTTGACAGTAACATTTTGTTTATTTAGATAACAATGATCGGCTCTTTCTCGGTATGTAGACAATACTTTCGAGTTCACACTTTTTTGGCCCATTTTTTCTATTTACAAAACTTGTATGAAACTCTCGTTTTTGATTGATTAACATTTAAAAGTTTGCAAAACTGGCCAAAAAATGTGGGACGGAAAGTTACGGAATCCTCTCTAGCCTCACCACACAACCGGAGAGAACCAAGAAAAGGTTACACTCGGTGCAACTGCCGGCATGGCGATTGTCATTATTCTCATGATGATTGCCGACAAATTACCTGCTACAAGCAACACACTTCCACTGCTTGGCAAATTCTATGTCGGACTCATTCTCATGATCTTTTTTGCCACTATAAGCACGACTTGGATCATGAACATCCAGATGAAAGGAAATCAAGGCCAAGAGATACCAGGCTGGCTTCGATTAGCGACTCGGCGTTCTCGTTTTATGCGGTTAATATTCAAGAACATCAGCGGAAAGAAGAAACATGTGAGTCTTCCGTTTTGAGTCACAAACGCGTTGTTTTTGATCAACGCTGAAAGTGTCAAATTTCGTGCGTCCACCTAAAACAGATGGTTTGATGGGAATGTCGAAAATTCTTCAACTTTATGAAAGCAAATTTCACAATTACTGTTGTTTAGAAGTCCAAAGATTGCCTGTGCATGAGTCGAAGCCGTTCAAATTCGTTTATTTTGAAGTCCGACAACACTGAATGCCGATGGGTAAACAACATGAAATATATGTCCTGTTTAAAAGACTTGTTTCAGTTTGCTCCTCCGTATAACGCAATTGGTGCTGATCCGATATATCAAAAAATACTCTTAACAATTGGAGACATTCGAACAGCAAATCAAAGTAACCTTTACGAGAATGATTATTGTTTTAAACATACTCTCTGTTTAGTAACGGCTGAACGTCTTGAAGCCGAGCATCGTCTACACGAAATCCGCGCTGAATGGGCTTACGTCGCGAGAGGACTTGACAAGATCTTCCTGTTTCTGTTTGTTGCCTTCACGGTCCTGTATCAACTCTGGCTGTTTACGCAAACAACGACTACAATTAGGTATTGTTTTGACTGAAAACAACAACACGTTTTAAATTCAGGATGGTATCCGAGCAATTCATGAACCAAACTTCAACATAAATAAAGTGCTCAACCGAAGTTGGAGGAATGTTGTTTAAAGTGTAATCAACGTCCATCATTTGCGTAAATTATCTAAAAATCAGGGTATTCTTGAATTGTTTTGTCAACAAATGCTTTCATTGATTTGTTTAATAAACTCGTTATCTGCTTGGAGTGAATAGTTTACTCGCCAACATACAAACAACATTACACTTTCTTTCACAACTGAAGGTCCATCAAAAGTCGCCGGCTAATCCGGACGTCAATCCTACGCAGATCATTTGTGTCATAGACTCGTGCCGCCACAAAAGTCGTCGAAAAAAGTGAGATCCACAAGCTGTCGAATTTGCAACTTTTCATTCAAAAAAAGCCGGCTAAACGCGGCTTAACTTCAATGGAGATGTTTGTAGATGCGCTTGCGCAACATCGTGTTTGAGCGTCAAACGCAGGCTTTTTCTATTCACGAAAACACTTCTTATTGACTCATGAAATAATCGACTTAAGTGGCGACGCTAACTCTTCTCTATTGTTGCTTGAAATGTAAACCACTCGGCGTTTGTTTCCTTTGGCGATTTTTGGCTGTGTTTTCTCTCTGGGCATCAAAATGCTGAACGGGTTGAAGTTTGTAACTTTCATGTTATTTGTTGACGGAGTAATTGCATTAATGGACGAACCGCCAAGATTGGTAATTGTTTCTGTTAATTCTACAAAACTTCAAAGTTGTCGAGTTTGTAGGAGTGCTTGAGCGATGCGATGAGGATGCACTTTGTTCCTGGTTCTCTTCCATTCAGCGGTCACGTCTATGTCAAAGGATTCTTCTTTTCTCAAAATTGCCATCTCGACTATACACGTCATTTGTTAACGGATCCCTTTTATTTGCATGTACCATATAACAGTACTTGTCAAGTAACTTTTAAACGACTCTTGAATATCAATTTAGATAATGCTTGCAGGTGCATCGCGAAAAAGTCAACAATCCGGCTGGCCAGTCGTTTTCTATAGTTTTAATTATTCAACATCATCCCTTATTTGTGACTCAATCGGACAAAGCGTTTTCTGTTTCTTGCCTGTATCGAGATCATCCAAACGAACTTGGACAAAAGTTGGAAATCGGGTAACTGTGGCTGCATTGCAAAGTTACGTTTTAATAATGTTTAGTGACATAACTACACAGCGAATTCAAGAAGAGCCACCCAATCCGGACTGCACGTATGAAGTTTTGGCAGGAGGAATACAAGGACAGGTTGTAAAGTTTGCAAGTATTGGAGACATTCTTGTACATCGATGGACTTGTGAGACAGGCACGCTTTTAAGTTTACAAATTTAAAATGTTCGTGTTTAGAAGAACAAGGCATTTTGGTTCACAGCTGTTTTGTTAGAGACGGTTTGGGAAATGAATTTCCGTTGTTGAATGAGCGCGGGTGAGCACAACTTCAAGTTTAACTTAAGTTTGTTACTTTTAGGTGTGTAACTGATGGATCGTTAATGTCGCAACAACTGACTTACACGGAAAAGCTGAACACTTGTTACACGCCAATCAATGCATTTAAGTTTGCGGACCAGATGATAGTCTACTTTAGTTGTCAAATTACTTTGTGTAAAAAAGCAGAAGATGGATGTGAAGGAATCACCGTAATCTTAGTGTTTTGTAAAGATTTAAATAAGTATTTTAGCCACCCGTTTGTGAGCTTTTGCCAGTTGACAACACAACTATCCCGGTTATAACACCTCGCGTTCCAACCAGCACAACACCTAGTGGTGACGAAGAAGAAACGGCAACTTCAGTTACGGGTGAAGGCCAACAAAACGATTCAACAACTCAATCAACAACAACCCGTCGACGACCAACTTCAACTGTTCAGCCAAATCCAGGTAACAAAAATGGATTATCTTTTCAACTTAAAATTAACTTTGAATTAGGATCAACAGAAGCTAGTCGTTCCAACGAGTTGCCACTTTTGTTTAAAAGCTCGCCGTGGGCATCTTCTCGACACGCTCGTCAAGCAGAAAGACACAAAAGAAACAATTCTCAAAATGATTTGCTCACTATTGACGTCCAAGCCGATCGAGTAACTTTGATTGCTTAAAAAGAAATGCTTACACTTTATGTTTAGCTGATCATTTTTACAAAGGATGAGAATCCTGCGCTAACATCGATGCGTTTGAGTAACGAGGAAAAGATGTGCCATAAAAACAGTGGAGGAAGTTGGATGTTTTTGTTGTTTTGTAGGTTTCTTTCGAAGCAACTTCAATGATTTAAACTTGTTTAGTGGCTGTACTGTCTGCTGCCGCCGTTTTAATTTGGTTCCAAAATCGTTATTTCACAGAACGGATTCAGCGTCTACAAACCACAATTCCTTCTCCGTTTGAGCTCGGTTATATGAGTACTACGACGTTGAGCAGCAAAAACTCCACTCCTCATTCAAACCGTCGAAATACAATTGCTCCGTTTTCAAACGATCCATTTGCACGTTGATCTAATTTATTACTTGTTCGTGTTCTTGATTTTAAATAAATCGTCTTTTTAATCCCCAATTAGGATGTCAAGTGATTTATTCACAAAATACATTTGGTCTCTTTCGAACCTTTTACAATAAGTCGCTTAAATTAGTCGGAACAATTTTAGCATAGACGAGTGAAAATAGTGCGGAATCAAAAAGTTGTCCATAAATAAATGAGGAAGAAGTCAAATGAGCTTGCAAGTTTGACGGCGAGCAAAACGCAGTGAATTTTGAGTGTGGCGCATCAATGTTGGCAGTCAAGCATGAGAGAATGTACAAGGCGCCCGCAACAAACAGTTGCAACCGCAAAGAATGGCCTAATTGAATGAATTGAATTGTCGCTTCGAATCAAAGCTACTCACAATGAATGATAAAAGGAGAAGGGAATGAGCGTTTGGAGTCGTGAAAGACGTACTTGTGTGAGTTGTGATCCATTGGCATGAGAGTTGAACGGCAAGTTAAAACGAAAATTGCAGGCAATGGAACGAGAAAACAGTCGAAAGCACACACAATGAGGATAAAACAAGTGAACAACGATGGCAAGTGGATCAGAAAAGTGAAGTATTGGCGACAACTTGGTTTTGCCTCAGTGGTTTGAAAATTTCTCAAAAAACCAAATTAAGCACCAACACCTGGAAATGAAAGACTTGGCTGTGATTTGCAATTGAGATTGTCCGAAGGAGCAAAATAACTTAGTTCAAAATGAGTGGATAAAGCAATGAAAGACTTGCACTGTTGGGAGCATTATTTATGTGGGGCAGTGTGTCGAATTGATAGGGACTTCATAACAATTAACAATTGTTTCAAATTTGTGTCGATAGACGCGCTTGAACTGGCACTTTTGAGCTTTGAGCAGAGTTTGACGAGGACTTCCGGCGTATCAGTTTTGTGTTGCTGTCACCGTTAGCTGAGCTGCGACGAGTCGAAGCTGCCGGTGTTGAATGCGATGTCAAGCCAACTTCCTGGAATGTAACTGCTGTTTGACAACTTGCTTTCCAAAATTACCTCTTTTGGGGCACTTTCTTGATCCAACGACTTGTTTGGTCGTACGTAATGTGTTCGCCATGATTTTCTTCTTACAACTCCAATAGAACTCACTCTTGTCAGTCCGCCAGTTGATGAAGGCTGTTGTTGAGACTGAGTCGTTGCGGACGGTCCAATCAAAATGCTTTTTTGGCTCTGAGAACCGGACGAAGAATCAGACTTGGAGGTTTTTGTTGGCGGTGCATCTTCTGCAAAGAACATGGGAGGTTGTTGTCTAGCCGGTGGCGTTGCGGACAATGGGGCTGAAATTAATTAATTATTACGTGCAATTTGTACATTCAAACAATTACCATCGTCGCTTTCTCCGCTGTGATGTTGCAACATTTGAAAAGGCAGGCGTGGAGTAGTTTCTCCACTTAAAACCACAGCTTCTTCAAGTTTCTTGTCCATTGGCTCCAGAGAAGATTCAACAATGAGGATAGGCGACACAGGTCGTTGTTCTAAAATGCGGATTTTAAGTCTAATTAGTGAATGTTAACAAACCTTTTCCTGAAGAGTATGAAGAACCGGTTCTCATTATCTCTTCAGTCGAGCTTTGCAGAGACCTGTCGGTATCTGTTTCAGGCAACCTCAGTTTTTGATGCATCGGGGAAGGTGAATGTTGAAAGTGTGAATGGAAGTCGAATGATTTCGAAGCTCCTCCGTTTTTTGGAGGCATTGCGGGTGAAAGAAACCACTCGGACCTGGACTTCATTCTTTTTGTCTGCTTTTCGTGAACCCACTCCAAATAGGTTAGTGACCGTGTGCTTTCCAAAGACTCTGCACATCGACTGGACATTGCTGCTGAATGTGGAGACGGCTGTCCACTTGGTCTGTCTGACAAAGATTCCCCAATTGCTCGTTCATATTCCGAATGCAGCAAAACTTCGCCCATGCTCGTTGAAAGCTTGCTTTGGTCGAATAGGTCCGAAAATGGGTCTCGACTTGGATGACGCCAGTAGCCAGAATGATGTAGTTGTGGATCATTTGCTCCGGACGCCGACGCTGCTCGATCTCTTCTTGGATGTGCAAATCTTGAAGACCCAGGCAGCTCATCGCTGTACACGTCGTCACCTTCGGTTTCGTCTGACCGCCTTCTGGATGAAGTGGTTGGTTGACGTTGCAGTCCACTGGGACCAGGCTGATCTTGTTCAGTGCCACTTTCGGCCGCAGATGTTTGAGCAAAGCAAATTGAAGGCTGGCTGAATGTTCCTGCAAAGAAAAGCAACTAAACACCGAACACTTTACATATTAGAGTTTGATGCAATCTATTAAAGTTGTTTTTGAACCAACTCAATTCGCCTAACAATTCAATAAATATTGTTGGCATTTATTTAAACAGTGAGGATGGAATACAATTGCTTGACAAATAGAGTGAATAAGTGACGGAAAATGCTTGAACACAAGACAATGGGCATATCTGCTGAATAAATGTAGTGAAAGAACGCTTCGAATACGTGAGTAAGTGGACGAATGTTGAGTGGTTGGCAAATATTCTTTTGATGAAACAAAGGGTCAATGAGCAAGCGGTAAACATTTTGTTAAGTTCGAAATACACTTATTGTTAAATTAAAGTCGACAAGTATATTGGACGGAATTTGAACAGGTCGGGAACGCTCATGCGTTGGTGGGAATCATAAAACTCTATTATTTGTACACTCAATTGATTAATTGGCAACAGATAAATTATGGATTGGAGAGATTCCACATGTATTTGAAAAGGATGAGATTTCGGAGTTAAAGCTTTCAATAACTTCAAACGCAGTTATTTTCGATTAAAATGCTATAAACGCTATGAAAGTGGCTATCGCAAAGCAGCAGCATTTCCGGATTAACGCTTCTTTGAATTCAAACTCTTTTACTGTTTTTGGCACGCGCTGCCTGTCAAACAAACTGACCACATGTTAACCTAGTCCAAAACACATCAACAAGAACCCAGGTAAAGACACCAAGCACGAATATTCAAAAAGAAAGAAAGTGAAACAATTTAAAGACAAACAAAGTGACAGAAATGCCGTTTTGTCGACTCCAACGATTTCCACAAACACAACAATCAAACAAAGTCGATACAGAGCGCCTTCACCGTTCCGGTCAAAAGTTAATTAGACCGACACCTAAAAGTAATAAAATCAATTTTGAAGTCTGATGCAAAACGCCGCTTTTCAACAACTTTTGACTATCAAGCAAAACAGTTTTTTCTATCTATGTTAGAACTGAAACAAGCACAAACAAAACCATGACAAAAGCTCAAAAAACAAGTTTATTCACGCACAAAAAGGAGCGTTAAAGAAAATGGCAACACTATCCGTAAATAATTTGCGGCCAAGTGAGGATAAGTTATAGGAATAATTCCAGCGGAATGCAACAATAAACAACGACATGTCGTTTAAGTTCGATTGTTTTCACGCAAATGCCAAAAGCAACCAAACGGTTCAAACAACTAAATGCGAATTAGCAAACAAAAAACAGAGGGAATGCAAACGCAAATGTACAAACAACAAGCGTCGATCAGCACTCAGCTCCTCCAATCAAACGAGTGTTTAGAAGCAAGCACAAAACAGAAAGAGCTGAGTAGCTGACCCACAGGCAAAATGCACTCCAAAATAGGTCAAACAAGTAAACCAGAAATCAAAAGTCGCATGAGTTTGAATTGTTTATTGTTGGGTCGGTTAGACGGGCGGCCAAGGATCGATGCAAGGCTGGAATAGGTGGAGGGCTCTCTACAGGCGGTTCGTTGGCAATCAATACTCGTGTGGCATAAACCAAATCTGCGTGATGTGTTGATTTCGGACGTACACTTGCCGGAGGCCTGCGCTGAGAAGACGGCGGAGTTGTGAACACATTCGTTCGTTCACCCATTATAATTCTTCTTGGCTGTTCAGAGGTGTTTGAGCCTCCACGTTGGCATCTATTTGCTACAGAGCCGTTGAAGTTGGTGTTTGGTTGCTGAGTTTGTCGAGAAGTGGAAGCGTTTGTTGTCATGTCAGTTGAGGTAAACGAGTTGGTCGGAGTCGGAAGCTTGAGAGAGCCACCTCGTTGAATGCCTTGAGGCCTAAGCAGCGGAGGTGTAGTTGTTTGTATTGGGTGTTGACCGATCGTCTCCAGTGAGTAGGATCTAGCAGCTAGGGCGGCAGTGATTGTCGACATCATTGATGAAAACGTAGTCTCGTCCGGTTTGGAGAAGGAATCTAGAAAGCAAGTTGGCACACGAACTGAACAAAATTAGAAAGAGTTCGACGGGGAAATGAAGTACTTTAAAATGGAAGGTCCCATTTTGGTTAGTGTTGAAAGGAAACAAACATAAACGTTAGCAGGTGTTAGAGTCACACAACACAAAAACTACGGCAAAGCAACCATCGAAAAACCTCACATACTGCACAACAACTCTTAAAGCACTCGTGAAAGCACCGCAAACCAGCAACGTGGTAAATGTTTGAAAGCTTTTGAGTTTTCTCCAAACAAGCGTTATTGATGCGAGTTCAAAACAGTTCCGGGTTAGGAGGCAGCAATTAATCAGCAGCAACTACTTGTCTATTTGAAGTAACAAAAATGAATCGACAACAACTGGGTTGAAAATAAGTAAAGCCCAGACGGACAGGAAACTTTTGCTATACAGAAAGCCCGACCCGATAGACGAAAGTTTTCGAATAGTTTTCGTGCAAAAACAAAATCTTTTGTGCATCAAAATTCATTATCAACAAAATCTATGCGTGAGTTTGTTCGGGAGAAGAGCTGGGTGGTAAATTTGCAAAACTCGAAAAACCTACTTGAAGGGTAAACGAAACTGAACTGGTACGACTCGTCAACTCGAAGTGTTCTTCCTGTTATACGAGCATAGAATTCGTAGCATTCCCTATAATCATTGTGCGTTTTCGTTTGAATATGTTCTCTAACGTACCTTGTGAACAAGTTTGTGTAACCGAACGACTGGATAATTTTCTGCAATCATTTAAGTTCATTGGAGTTGTTCAAACAAAAGAGTTACCGAGATAATTTGAGACGCCGCTTTGAACCTCACAATATCTTCAAGTTTTGCCTAAACAAGGTTGTTTGAATCCGAATTTAAAAAGACTACTTACTCGATGTTCGTCATGCATACACGTCAAGAACAAAGATGGGGCTACTGAAATGCCGATAGCGTCTGGAGTCATTCTTGTGTTGAACGTTTGTGCTGAGTCGGCAATAATTCGGAAAGTGCCAAAAAGCAAAACCAGTAAGTGTTGAGAAGGTAACGGAAGACTGCATACCACTCTACAAACACAGCTTTTAATTCAGCGCTTTCGATTAGAATTTTGTGTTTAACAAATTTGCTCAATAATTTTTGACAAAAGACTTTTTTGTGTTTGAGAATCAACTTTCTTTTTGGCAATGTTAAATTTTCACGCTTTTAGCAATAAATCTTGTTGTCAATTAATTTTGTTTTCTCTTTCAAAGAACAACTGTTGTCAACTTTGAGATCAAACACCTCGACCAAAATAGAACTCACCTGCAAAAAGTCTGTCGCTGTTCGTCGTTTATTGTTGACTGGAAGCTGTTGAAGAGGATTTGCTCGTTTTCAGCTCCAAATATCCCGCCAGGAAGCTTCGATAGAAACTTCTGAAATTTCATGTTTAGTAAACGACATTAAAATTGCACTAGACTTACTTTTATCACGGACGCTGCAGTATAAACAGATATGTTTGAAATGTTTACTAGCCTAAACATTCCGACTCAACGCTTTGAAGCAATGTGTACAACTTACCTTCCATGTTGCATAATATTCGCTAACTTCCTAACTTGAGCTTGATTTCCTGGCGCTCTCCAGATGTCTAAAAATTGATGATTGTTAAAATGTGACTTGAGATATTCGTTACCTTTTTTAAGTGGACCTTCTTTATTAACCTAAAACAATTTAATAAACAAGATGATTGAGGCGAAGAAACTCGCCTTTAAAAGCAAAACTAAAAGCGTAGCTGGAATGTCATGAACGAAGGCCTCGTGAATAGGTACTCCGAATTTCACCCTAAAACGAAGTTATTGATTAACTGAGGCGGTGCAAGCTCACTTTTCTATTCTGCCTCGGTATTTTTGATGCAACTCGTCAGAGCCGCCGCAAATGACCATTCCGTATGCAGCTAAAACTATTTTGATTGCCCAGTCATTTCAAAGTGACTTGCCTATAGCCATGTCAGGAAGTGAGTGCCGCCTGAGAAACAACTCTGAACTTCGAGGGGGGATATCGTCGCGAAGTCGCTTATGAAATGAGCAATTGTGTGGATGAGGATTGGCTTGTCGACGTAAGTAGCCACGGCGCCACTTGCAGTCACGACTTAGTAAAGGATAAGAGTGTCTGTGATGGGAACGTTGAAGCCGGATCGAGTCCAAGCAGCTGGGAGCGTTTTTGTAGAAAGCGAAGGCGTGCGAAGGTTGTGCTGAGGTTTGTGAGTGGAAGGAATTGATGAGCTGGTCGGGCGAAGCTAGTGTTCCGCTAAACAGAGTTGATTAGTCGAAAACCTGCACCCAAGTACCTGTCGTCGACTGTTGAGAAGGTTTGTGGTCCGAGATCGGATTTTGTTGCGTGGAGCGCTTTCGATGAAAAACCTGGCTCAGTAGCTGGATGCCGGTGGACTTCTTCTTGGCAACGCGAGGTACTGTTTGAGAGGACGCTTTGCTGCTCTGCGCCAAGGATTGAGCTGGATGTCCTGTTGTTGAGGCTCCTGAAAACTGCACATTGAGTCAGGCTGCATCAACTAGTGTGTAGTCGAGCGAGTCGGAGTTGCAAACAAAATCTAAACTACCTTTGGCTGTTGAGTCGGTCGAGGAGAGTAGCGGGGTCGACAACGACGATGACTTCCTCTTGCGTTGGTCTATCTGGTTTGTCAATAACCTTAACTTCGGCACACAAAATGGTCTGTTCCTCAGTGGATTTCTTGGCATCGCCCAACTCCACAGGAGCAATCAGCAACCCTGTTCTTTCCGCGCCATGCACCAATTCGGAGTCCCGGTGGAAGCGCGACGTCGACACTCGACTGTCCAACAAGATAGGCCTTTCGATCTAAACAAAGACAAACTTTGAAATGATTGAACTTTCATGAGCATGTGTTCGCACGACGTGAACGGACATCATAAAATTAATTGTCCTCGGGCAACACACAAATCAAATGCCAGTGATTACCTTTTTTCTTGAAGAAGTTCGGCCTTGTTGACTCTTTTCCAGCAACTGTCGCTTCTTTGCCGGCTTTCAAGCGTTGTACCTTGTTTTTGGCGCCTAGCGACGCGCTTGTCGATGGATGAGAGAGCGCTTCAACGCCTAAACAGATCAAATCAATGTGCAGAACTTTCGGAAACACGCAACGGTCATTGCCGCCTCCAAACTGATAAAGCCAAACACACACGCTTATCAACAATTCGGTTGACTCATTAAGCAATTTGAGAATGACCGGTCCTCCAACCGAGTTCTTTTGTCGAAAACAAATTTAATAGACAAAGAAACATTTTAGAGTTTAAAGCCGAACCGATCACTCTCTCCTGCAACAAACCGATCCATCAAAGCAAAACACGCGCAAACAAACGGAACGCGAAGCATGCCTGAAGTGAAGGTGATAGAATGGAGAAAATGGAAACACGCGCAAAGAAACAGCTGCGACGACTGATTTACCTCCAGTCCATCTTTGCTTCTAAGGTGCGCAATCAACACAGTTTTCGTGTTTGCAAATGCTGCACGCGACTCGGTGAACGCGCTATTCAAATTGTATGTGGCGTTCTCCTAACTGACCAAATAGACGCGTTAGTGCGCAAAACACTTAGCCACAAAACAAGCCGAACGCAGAGGATCTGCACAGAATGTGCTTATTCGCATTTGACAAAATTGGTTGAGTCTTTCGACTTAGTCTTTGAGGAGGCTTCCTAGTCTTTAAATATTAAATGACCACAAAGCGCCGAAAAGTCTATTAGTCAGCTGCAAATAAGGAAGGTAGTGGAACACGGAGCGCTAACCCAAAAAAATCACCGCGTTGCTCTTCCATTCTTCGTGTGTGCTTTTTGGTGGAATACCGGAAGTGATTCGTAACTAGCTGGCGGCACTTTCCTCCAGCATCGACGCCACACAGCGCACAAAAGACCCAAAATAAACATAGCCAAAATAACAACAAACAGCCGCTTTGCATTGAATTTTCAAAGTTTACAAGCCAGCACGTCGACGCTGCAACCAACATCAGCTGTCCATTAAATAAGCAGTCTTCAAAGCTGACGAAACCATGCTGATAATGTTGTTGGAGTGAATAATACTCGACTGGATGCGTAAGAGTTGTGCTTGCGCCGGTTTCGTAAAGCCCGGGTTCCAATGATCAGTGTTGATCGACAATGACTATCATTTGTTATACAATGATGTACGAATTTCCGGTCACTCTGCAATTTCTGCCAAGTAACTTGCAAGCGCTCAAATCGAACTGCAAAACAGATCGTCTGTTTAAGTCAACTCAAATTTAAGCTCAAAAAATCAAACTTGTTCCGCACACTTCCCAACCTTTTTGAGCACTTGACGCCTTTTGTTCCGCCTCATCTCCGTGTGCAATTGATGAGGAGCGGGAACGATGTCGAATAAAGTCGGGTATGAAGCTTTCTAGATATTAAGACTGATTGAGTACAAAAATGCATAACTTTGAATACCGTTTCTTGTTGAACTTGCTTTTTGCGAAGAAGTCGAATGCTTTCGACTCGAAGGCAAGAAAACAATAGTAGAAAGCGATCTAACTCGTGGAGCTTCGCTTGTATGTTCTTCGTGTTGGTGTGATACAAGGGAAACTAGTGATTTCCATTTTACCAAGTGAATGCGAGGCTCGCCCTGACGTGGTGGATAAAGAGGAATCATTTCGTGGAGTTAGTTTAATCGAATATGTAGATAGATAGCAGTTTGACTTTAATTACAGTAGAACGGAGGTTTAAAGAGCAAACCGCCGAATTCTTTCTCGTTTGCGTTTGATCTGACTCACGAAGGGTGATCAACGAGTGAGGAGGATTCTCGACAAGACCGAAAACACAACGACAACTAATTAGATGCAAGTATTCACCAACTTTCCGACAAGGAACACATCGAAAGGAAGAAGACCACAAATTGGCTCCTATCCTCCCAGTCGGCATCTCAAATTTGCCTGATCCACAAACGGAAGCGCTCGATGAGAAAAACTCAGCCAATTTGCGCTCACATGAGGCAGAATTGTTTTGATCCGAGTTGTTTTTCGAAAAACCAGCTGACAACTTAGATACAAAAGTTAAAAGTGATTTCACGAAAACGACTCGGCGACAAAACAATAATTTGCTTAAGATAAGCATTTATGTCTTTTGTCTGAAGAGCTTGTTAAGTGTTTTGAGTGCTAATTTGAAAAACAAAGACGATTTAAGAGGGGATTAAAGAAGCAACATATCAACAAAAAACAGGACAAATATGGAAGGCTCCAAAAACACGGAAGCATTTGTGATAAAGATTGCGTATGTTCGGCCCTCAATTAGGTAATGAATAGACGGAGATAATAGCAAAAATTTACACGATAATCTTTTCCCACACAAGATGACCGTCGAAGCGGCTGCGGGGGTTTTGAACTCTTGGCGGGATATCCACTAATCCGTTCGTGGATTTCCAGTGTGGTTATCAAGAATGCAAAGAAGAGGTCGAAGGTTATTAAAAGTGCCCAATTTGGGGAACTTAGCCGAAGTTTTCGAATCTCCCGCTTCACTTGCAGCACATTCAAAACACAGATTGTTTCCGGCGAGGCCTAAGCTACCTGGCTATTAATACGGTCCAGCCACTGCACAGTCGACTTTTGGCCGGCACAATGCGGAGCTAATCTCTTCCCACTCGGACGGCAACAGAAAGACAAACTATGCGAGCTGAAAATAGTCTGGGATTAAACAGCATTGTACATCTGTTTGCGGGAGTATTCGAGTTTGGACGGAAATGCTGAGCTGATAACTTGACTTTCCAAATTTCGTGGCTTTTAAATTGCGGATTGGGGAGAGGATTTGCTGAGCGAAAACGCTCAAACTCCTCAGGCCAAACAATCATCAAACCGAATACAATGAACGTTAAGCGTCTGGAAGTTCGTCAAAAATTGTAATTAGACGAGGTCCGAAATTTCGCCTCATTCGCCTATCGTCTTTGTGTCTTTAAAATACAAAGGCTGCTTCGTAAACATTGGAGATGCCGAAAGCGCTGGCCGAATTCGCTTCGGTCTTCTAGTTGAGGGCCCGCAAGAAAAATAGCCACAAACGCGCGGACACTAAACTGGCTGCAAGTCGTTGCACTCGAATACGGCAAGAATCAAAAATTTCCATTTTCATAATTCCACAACAGGTCCGGAGAGCGTTCAAATAAATTGGAGTACATTCTCTTCAAACTCGACAAAGTCTCAAATGCAAAAGACTCTTTGGCGAGTTGCATACTCTTTGAAAACCAATCAAACGATAAGAAAAGTGAGGCAGTTCGAAAATCAAGTGGAACGCCGAAGTCAACGGCTGGGCAGGAGTTGAAATTTGCCGTCCACAACGAGTTGATTCGTGCACCAACAGTCGACGGCCATTAAACTCGTCCTTGCTTGCTCGGGGCTCGCACTCATTTCGTGCTGTAAATAGTCGTAGAGCCAAATGGCAGTATTGGCCTTTGCGACCTCTGTGTGTGACCGGAAGCGATGGTTTGGTTTGGTTCGGCGGGTTAGTAATCAGTTTGTGGGGCTTTGTTTCTGCTGCTGTTTGCTGCAAGTCCAATGAATTTTGGTGCGGAATTCGTCTGCTCGAAATGCTTTTTAAGCATTCGAATTAGCAAAACAACTCGAACTAACAAGTTGTGGCTTCCCAGTTATTTAATCTCAAAATAATTGCGCTCTGACCCAAAAATGCAAATCACTCGAAACGATTACGCAAAATATTGGAGTAAGGATCCAATTGCAGTTTATGAGTTTGTACGGCGCCAAACCGTGACTAAAACCTGTAATCCTAAAACTCAATGGGCAATTAGACGACTCATGTAGAGGTGCTTACGGCTATTGTCTTGCTGCTCCGCATAAGCTCATTAATCCCGGGACTTTTTCTGCATGTAGTGCGTGCGCATAATGTGAAACCGATTTTTCGGCTACCCTGCAACTGTTCTTAACCATAAAAGACTTAAAAGATTTTTAAAGACTTCGAAAATACAATGCGCAATTCGAAAGCACTACACGTAAAGAATCAGCAGTGGGGTAGGAATTCGCCAAACTCCCATCGAATTAGCTAAGGAATTCAGGACACTCGAGCTCGGTTATATTTGCGATTAAAAATCAGAAACAACGTTTACTTGTTAAAAGAACAAATGCATCAATGATCTCGACGCTTTTTTGTTGTTTTCAACAATTAATTTTTAAGCGACGATACCGTATGAGAAAAGCCATTTGATGATGCGTATATAAGTGTTTGTTGTCTGGAGAGCGCAAACCGGTGATTTTAAAATTGTCACAAGTTTCCGGCCATGCCATTCTGGCAATTTCAGGTGTCATTGTACGAAGAAAGAGGAAATAAACAAAGGGTAGTCATTATAAACAGTATGGCATTAAACATGCACCGGAAATAGCCAAAATCACGTTTAACTCGAAAATCTGTGTTTCTGGCGAACCGGTGATTTTTCAACAAAACACTTGTTTGTTAACTCAAAAACAGCATTCACCTTGACTCATGTTTGACTACAAATGACAGACTAAACAAGTTTTAAATTCTTCTGGTAAGTGGAGACCAACAAGGAAGTCGATTAAAAATTAGCTTTAAGCAAAAGGCGACAAGTGCTACGGAAAGCACGCCATCAACACAATCGAGTGGATTTCTTGATCCGCGCATTCACTGGAATTCATAAAAACACGTTAATGTACAATTAAAGAGGCATGCCAAAAGCGTTTAGCGTCAAGAAACAATTGAATAAACATTTGGGAATCGCGCAAAATCCACTCAAATTATTATTGATCAATAGAATAAACGAACGTTTACGTGTGAAGATTCTGTCAAGAACACAAAAGCTAATGAGACGTGAAATTGGCGCGAAGAGACTTGTGTGGTCGCTTTGACGATTGCTTTAAGCGATTGTACAATAGCGAGAATCGAGTTTAATTAAACGAATCCGTTCATTTAATGCGATAAGTTGTTTGAAAGCTCTTTAATAACAAAGATCTCAGACAGTAAAGCTATTTTTACGCCAAACAGAGTTAAAAATCGCTTGCAGCCTACTTTTAAGCAGTCAATTTGCAAAGGGCACTTGCAATAATTGAGTTTCATGTCATTGCGCAGCGACGGAATGTTTTAGCGTAATCATTTGTCGTACTCGTTTGTCTTTTTTCTTAAAATAGAAACAATACTGATTCTTAAACTAGTTATAATAAGTAAATAAATATGAAGCACAGAACAATCTGAGTACATGACCTGACTCCAATACAAAGTTCAATCACCCCCAACTCAATTTGCATATCCACTCAAAAAGTCATTAAAATTCAAATTTTCGAAAAACAAGCAAACACAATCCAGGCCAAGAATCATATCGATGAGAGGGCACGTTCCAGCCAACTGGAATCTGCAAAAAATTCAAAATGCAAATTCAATTCTTTCCAATGCATAAATTGCGTGGGTTCCGCTTTGTGCGTGCAGGAAAAAACATTGCTCAACAGGAAACCAAAACCGCTTTTCCACGCCGCTCCAGCCAGACCAATTATCTCATTAAAGCGCCGGTTCCAGCCAAAGTACGGTAATTGTTGCCAAAAGGTCAAACCGATGAGTCAACTACGGGTAATCTACTTATAGCCAAATCATCTGTCCACACGTCAAAACAAAGCTCATTTGTTTGAAAACAACTTGAATGGCTTCTTTCCTTTTCTTGATTCAAATAACTGTTTTAAAAAGTTTGTACGCAAGAATTTAAATAATGAAGTTAATTGGCTGATGCGGAAACGGAAGTTGTTTTTATAAATGGAAAACAGGAATAATCTGTACTTTCAAAACACGCAACCAGGACATTTGCAACAATGTTTCGGACAAATTCAATAACTTGGAGCGCAGAATTCGTAAAAGATGGGTAGCTTTTGACCACACCGGAAACAATTAAAATAGCCACAAATGTGGCACGCAACAACGTTCTCAGCAAAAAACAGTGCAAAAACAAATGATTTCAAAAACCGCATTCAACTTTTTTGAAGGGAAAGACTAATAAAACCAAAACATCTGTATCAACGTGGAATAACGGAAAACCAAGAAGAGCCATCGAGCCGGCGGCAAATTCAAACGAATTTTGGCCTTCGGAACCCACCCAGTGGCCTTTGTTCTGCAGAAACCCATTTTTGGTTGAAGCATGCGGAATTTTACAAAGGAAAGGCCTTCGGTAGGCGTCACCGCATTTTAACGGAATTCCCCACTTAAACATCGCAATTTGGAAACAATGTGGCCAAGTGAACGATCTTCAAGAATTATGGGCTTTTGTTTTCGGAGATGACCAAATTGGTTTGTTGAGAGATGAAATCGGACACACTCGATGTCAACTTCCGTTTGAGTGACTCATTTGGCTGGATTGAAAAAGTTGTTCAACTTGACAAAAGTTATTTCGCTTTGAGGGTAAATTAAATCAGAACCGAAATACCGCTTTAATATAATCGGCAAATTTCTGGAACCACCGCTCCTGTCATGCTAAACAGTCTTAGCGGTCGTGGCACGTGTGTTTAACTCAAACAAACAACAAGTTGGGCACTTCCGGTCGCCAAAATTATTAGTCGACGAACGAACTAATTCCACCTGCTTTAGCCTAATTGTCGAGCTATACGGTAATTGTTGTACAAGCTATTTCCGCGAATTATACGAGTTCTCGATGACGAAAACATTCCCAAAATCAAGTTAAAATTTGCACAAAACAACGATCAATTAAAAAGAGATTAAAGGAGGTCGTTGATTCAGCGCCGAACAAACAGTTGGGATTAGGCGTTTTGCGCAAGACCTCGAATACAAGGAATTATGGAGCAAAGCGTGTAAACTTTAAGATTTATTGTGCTTACGTAGAATTGTGCTTCGGAAAAGACGTCGCAGAGACTGCAAATTGCTTTCGCATTTTGCGCTCTTTTATGAAACAAAGCAACAAAATTCGAAACGCTTCTCAAACAACTCTCAAGACGCCAAATTTGAAAGTAAAAACAGCCAAAAGTCCACAAAATGCATCCGTACAAGCAACCGTACCAAAACTTTCGAGCTAGCATTAATTATGACGGCTTAAGTCGCACTAATAGTAAAAACTCGTACAAAACAGCCAAAGGTCACGAAGACGGCTCGGCCGTTAACAAGAAATAGAAAATTAAAAATCAACAAACTTCACGTCCACACTTATCCCGCCAAAAATAGCGTGCATAAGTTTCCAACTATAAATTCATTGGCTTCGCCACCGCTTCTTCGCTTTGTTGTTGTAATTATGCTGTGTGGACCCAAGCGAGCTGCACAGAACTATGCAAAAAGGCGCTGTCCGCAAAATGCAAACATGCCTGTGCCGCTATTTCGGGCCTACTCGCCTAAAAATAGACAAAAGTGGAAAAATTGTGGCCAGGCTCGAAGACCTTTCGTCTGAGCATCACGGTTAACGTCATTTTTTGGCGTAGCGCGAGTGCTGTTTTTTAACGCCATGCCTTGTTTTGCACAATAAATAAACTATATAAAATTGAGTTGTGTCGGCGCGGAAGTCTATGTGCAGCAACAACTACTGCAAGTTCTTGATAAGTTTTGTTACTGTCAAACAACAAGAAGAATTCAAACAAGATAAAATGACCACTGTTTGAGCGGAGTTTGAGCAAAATGGATATATGCTGAGTAATCTGATCGACTAAAGCTGCGTGAAACTCAAGTGAACGCGCAATTAGGGAAGCGCAAGTCGTGATTGAGATTTCGCAATGGGAGTGACTAACTATTTGAGTTATGAGTTGACCAAACTCGAAACAATAAAGATTCGTAAAGGCCATCCGAAAACAATCCATATGAATGAATTTTAATCAAATTCAAACAATTCCGCCCAGCAACTATACAAATGCAAAAGTCCGCATCCTGCCAAAATGACCACCGCTTGAAATTAAATTTTTCTTTGCAAGATGAGAAAAGAGCCACTTGCAGCCAATGCGGAACCCTTTTTGGAAATCCCCTACAACGTCAACGTGCCAACAAACCCCAACTGGTCATTTTTGGTTTTCGGCTTTGTGGCCACTCCAGCAAACACTATACATTCATTTGTGATTCTGTGCGTGCACAAAACTTGGCAAACAACTCGGCTGGACTGGTGTTTGGAGGAGTTTAAGTATTTGTTTGAAGATAAACTACGTCAAATTATACAATTTAAGAAATCAACTTGTGTACAACTCCGTTTGAAATGCCCAAATGTTGCAGAAAGCGTCGGACACAGGCTGCATGTATAAAGAGGCTTGTTATTAAGTTTGCCGAGAATTGGTGCTGGACATTTTGCCAATGTTTGTCTGCAAACGTCATGGCTGTACAGTTTGGCTGCGGAGTGGACAATTGAAATATGATATTGGCAGCTGGGAGCTTGAATAAATTGAAGAGTTTGCACTTTAGTCAGTTTTGGCCAAACAAGTTGAGTACAATTCTTTGACACATTCGTTTATGCAAATCAAGCACGAAATCACTCTCATACGTTTAAAAGCCCTAAAGCAAATATGACCAACGGCCGCTTCGAATGGACAACGCAAATATAATGAGCGTCAAAGCGCCGATTTGAAACTGTTTGTTTGTGGAGGAGTGTGTGACCGCTGGCTTATCTCTCGATTGGTCGTTGTGAGTGGAAAATAAGTGATTTGTTGACGGACAATCATTCATAACTGTTTTCGGGGATAACGTTAAAAACTATTCTGCAAAGAGATCAAACTTCACATTTCAAAACTGGAATGGAATTGTGGCAGCAAATCACATATGATCTTCTCCTCGGTTATGATTTGTTTCCCATCAAAATCCATTTGTTGAACACGTGTTTTTTCCCGAACTAAAAAACATCAAAACGGATCTAATATTGTGGTTGCTTAACAGAGCTTTTAAAACTAAATTAAGTCTAAAGAAGCAAAAATCAAAATAGAAAAAATGCTTTTACCAATTAAAACTCATTCACAACAAACAATTCTCGTAGTGAATCACAAAACTGGAGGAGAATCACACATCAAAATTAATCATTTGAGAATCGAGCATTGGTTTGAAAGGATCTTAACTGTTGAGTTGGCAAAAGAACAATAATTTATTCATTCAACACAAGTCACAATTAATTAAAAAGCGCACTGCAAAGTTAAGACGAGATTTCAATTTTTATTCGGCTTTGAATTGACTTTTCTTGGTCTGCTTTAGACGCATCTTCTTGTTTCTTCCACCTGTATTGAGCGTAATTCTTTTCCGATTGATAGCTGATTCCGACACGCTCATAAACACCTTCCAATGTAATATCCTCTATGTCTAAGGCTTGGACATTCCTGAAATCAATATGTTATTAAACAGTTATTGCAAGTAGTGTTGAGGAACTTACGGGATTCTTTTCTCGCAACTCCTTGTATTGCCTTAACAAGTCTTTAACAGTTGGCAACTCAGTTGGCTGGTGCAGATCCAAATCGCAGTCTTTGTAGGCTAGGTTGAAAAGTGTGCTTTCGGCTTCTCGGAACATGGTCAACGGAATTCGAGCATCTTCTGATCCTAAATGTTTATAGACTTTTAAAGCTGGATTTAAGCTTTATGCTTACCCGACTCATCCGACGAAGGAATATTCTCAACTCCAACCACCTCATTCACTTTGCTCAACATCATTGCAACTCGTTTCTTTGATCGTTTCATGAGCTTTTCATTCTTTTTGGGTTTACGTTTGTGAGGTCGGCTTTTGGGCACAACTTCTTCAAAAGCACCTTGTTTGGACGCGTTTTCGAGAATTTGCTAAAAGTTTGTTTGTCATTCAATTTAATCAGTTTTAAAGCTCACATGTCTCGCCCTAACTAATTGCCTCAACAGCTTCAAATGATGATTACGAATGAAATGATTGTGCAGAACTTTGTGGAAATCACGCAACTGGACACAGTCTGAGCCGTGCGGTCTGTTGTAAAATCCGACTAAACGAAGAAACGTTATACGATTAAGCAATTTCCATGCAAACCTTGAACTCGGTTGTAAAAGTTTGTTATTGGAGGAACAAAACTGACGCTTTTTTCTTTACTGAATATAAAGTCCAGTGTATCGTCCATATTTGAAGCCATTGTGGGCGTGAGAAACGTCTAAAACTCGAGAAATGATTATATCTGTTAATATCTATAGTTATTACATTAATCAAGTGAGTGCGCGCCGATTCGGACAAAGAATAAAATGCCTCTTTAGTGATCACATTCCGCAAGACGTTTTCCTGTAAATTTTAAATATACACCGTATTCAACATCTAAGTTCTTACATTTTTGAACAACTTGCTTGGAACTTCGATGAATTCATTATGTAAAAGAAGTTCGCGCTTTTCTGGCGTTTGTGGAGACGTGCCAGTCGAAGGCGTTTTATTTGCTGAATGAATAAAATGAGCTTTAACACGCTTATTCCGAAGAGACTAACCAGCAAAATCGCCAGACATTGTTGTTTCAACACTCAACGACGTTTGACTTCGCTCATTTAATTCCATCTGGCTGTTTGATTGATTTGTTTTGATCGCTAAAGATGCAAAGATCTTTTAAAGCATTGTTTAAAACACTTACGTTGTTTGGAGTCTCCTTGCATCTCGTCCATTTCAAAGTACTTGTTTAGTCAGAGGAATTAGATGCGAAACTCTCATAGAAAAAGCTTCGCAAGCTTTGCCACAAGGTTGCACTCATTAGGGCTCCGACTGCACGAATTCGTTTTGCTTTCGCTCAACTTTTGATGATTTCGAGTGCGAAGAAAACGTGATTGGTCTCATAGAAGGCTTTCATTAAACTCTGCTTTATTCTCACATTTTCGTGTTTCATCTCGACTTCTATTCTTTCAGGCTTCCATATCCACAGTTGTGCTATTTCCTCACCTCTCCTCCGGGTTTCTAACGCATTTTCCTCTATTCACACTCGTCAAAATGGACGACGATAACATGGAAACGGGCAGCTACAACGATCTTGATGATTATTCTTATTCCGAGGACTCCCAGAATGCCACTCAGTTGAGTACCGATCGTTTGCCGCTGGTTCCAACCGATTTCACGTCTGTTCAAGAAGCTCTCCAGAACTTTTCGGCGGTCTTCGAGTCTAGGTGATTATCTTAAACATGCTTCCTTATTCGATTGGCATTGGAATATTTTTAAACCGGTGCTGTTTTAGATATGGCTTGAATCCGCGATTTCAAATGACCTCTTTGCGAGAGAGTTTGGACGAAGCCTTTGGCAATAAGTACAAAACGTCGGTTTTGGAACAGAAGCCTCTCGCTTTGTATCTGCACAGAGACGATGCCATTGGCTGCAATATTTTCGCTCAAAATGTAGGTTTTGATTGCGAAATCGTGTCACAATTTCTGCTTTTAGGTTTTGTGCTCGGAAGCTGTTTCCTCTCTGCTGAATGGTCAATTTTTGGTTTATCCGTGGGATATGACTGAAAACGAGAACCGTGCCAAGTTCTTCGAGTTCCTCATCGAGAACAGTTTATTGCAAGTCAAGGATGTGATTAAAAGTGTCGGCAAAGACGATTATCCATTGTTGATTCTGTTGACTAAGGATCGAGGCACCGTCAGCGTTGATGAAATCATTCGAGGTGAGTTTTAGTCGATTTTAGCTTACAAACCAAAAAATGTTTTGTTTTTCAGGCACTGAAATTGCTGAAACCACAATGGAGAAGTTGATCAACTGCTTAGACAACTTCCAGCAAATCAAAAGCCGTATTGCAACTGAAGAACAAAACCGGTTGGAGCGCGAAGCCATTCGTCAAGAACAAGTCCAAGAGTATGAAAAGTCGAAGGCCATCGACAAATCTCGTCAAGAAGAGGCATTGAGACAGAAACAACGAGAAATGTAAGAATAGTTCTTGTTACTTTACTCATTTAATCGAATGAATTCAGCGATGAGCAAGAAGAACAGATGCGCTTGGAAGAGGCCAAGAAGAATCGACAGGCCGAACTTGCTTCAATGATTCCGACCGAGCCTTCAGAGTCTGACACAGAAACTATCACTATACGCGTGCGTTTCCCGACCGGAGAGCAAAAAGTCCGACGTTTTCGATTGGATGAGAGTGTTAGCTGGTTGTCAAGCTATGTTGAATCGCTCGGCTTTGACATGGAATCGCATTGCTTGTGGACATCAGATGTGCCAAGAAAGTTCGTGAAGGCCGAAGACATGACCAAGACTTTCAAGGAGATCGGCTGGCCCCGAAGAGAGCAGATCATCGTGGATGAGAAGAACTAATCAAGGTGTACATTGTTGTTCGACGGGCCGCGTGTCTGTTTTATATTTGTTCAAATGTATTAATTAATAACTTAATGAACTCTGTCTTTTGTAATGATGAAATTCTTCGTTTAACGCTCATAGCTAATTGTTTGCGAAAACCGCGTTTTGTTGTCTTTCTCCTCCCTGTTTGAATGCAAGCGAATGCGTGAAGTCGCCTCTTTTTGTTCAAAGCGACGGCTGCAATTGACGCAAAGTGCGCAATTAATTTGACTAACTCGCGAGTCTTACTTCGCCTCTCTTAAATTATTGTGTCAATACCGTGTTTTCAGTATTGCTTTGAATTAAATCACCAGTTTTGATTACTCACTCGTCCGTTCTATTTTGTTTACGCATCCTGTGTCTCTCCTCCTTTTTGACGTGCAACCACATGTCCGTAAACGGTTGTTTGTTTCGGGGACCTTGTATTTTCTTTCCTCTGACTTTAAGGATCAATCGAGCCGGTATTTTGTAGCATTGATTGTTGATGAAAAAGTTCGAATTGAATTACTTTTTGAATTGAATCGTTTTTTGAATTGAAGCGGTTGTTGACCGCCTGTTATTTTTGATTTTCGTTTGATTGCGAAAGCAAATGATTGTTGTAGATGGATGATTTCGGCGATGACGACTTTGATTTGACACGCACAGTTACTATTTGTTTGGATAGTGAGGATGCAAAGGATAATGGCTTGGCGCAAGTAAACTCCCTGTTTGATGATATTCAAACTCCGTCAACTAGTGACTATGTTTTATTAGTGAATCCCAAAATTAAGATCTCTCAAATTCCACAGTCTATCGTCAAAGTTCTTCAGTTAAGATTGAATACGCCTGAAATTGGTTCGATGAAAAACTGGGAATATTTGGCCGCTTTAATGGGTTAGTTATCTTAGAACTTGGCTTATTTGAAACAACTTCTATATCGTGCGCTTTGTAGGAATGTCGCTGGACGAGATTACCATTTTGCGTCGAGCCTCCAATCCTATGGAGAGGCTTTTAGACAGTTTTGGCGACACTTACTTTAATCAGCTGCTCAGCACAATTGCAAGCGTCAATCGCATTGATGTGCTGATTTCGTTGCGTCCTCATCTCAAGCACATTGATGCAAATCTAGTTAATAGACAACGTCCTGCTGTGCCGTCAGCGTCGTTTCAGAGTCAATTGCATATTTCGCCAAATCCGACGCCCTTAAAGCCACTGCCTCCGAAATTCATCCTAGTAACACATCACGAGCCTCCTAGACTCGCTAGAGAAAACCAGCAAATGATGGAAACAACGGATTCGGCTATCAGTTTGTCTGTCAATAGTAGTTCGGAGCTTGACGAGTCACAAAGAATAGCTAGAATGCGCAAGAAGTTCAAACATTTGTGGAAAAATCTGGAAACGTGGAGTGAAAAGGCGAGCATTCCAGTTTTTGACATAAACACTTGCATCGAGGAGAACAACGCAATGCAATCGTTAAATAACTTCTTCAATCAGGCCACTTTAATAGTTTTGGTAGCAAGCGAGTCCTATGAGCAAGAAATATGCAGATCCAGAGCGCCATCAACCAATCCAAAAGTAGACATAAAGCGCACGCTTGAGCAGAACATGCAGATGGAGTATATTAAATATGGACGACAGAATGAGCGGTTTTGTGTGATTGTTACGGACGCAAACGACAAGAAATTTTTGCCAATGGGTTGGGCTACTTCAACAATTGTGTATACGTTTCCGGAAAATCATGCTGAAATAGTCAAGAAGTTGTTTGAAAGCAATAAATAATTTATATTGTTAATCGGCATCGTTGTCATTCGTTTTGATGCGTTTAATTCGCTAATCATGTCTGTTTGAATCAAACTCTTTCCTGTTTAAGTTCACACATTTAGTCGGACTTGATGTAATGAGCCAACCAACGGCACCTTTTGAGCCAACCGATGCGTGCGTATCATCTCTGGAAGGAAAGGACTATCCATTGCATCAAGCAGTTTTTGAGAACAACTTAGCCGAAGCAAAGAAGATTATAAAAGAAGGTATGTTTTTAATGATTAAAGACTGTTGTTTAAAGTTTGCACTTTTCAGGCAATGTGGACATTACAAAAAAGAATGCAGGCGGAGACACTGCTCTTCACGTTGCAACAATGCTCGGACATCGAGAAATGATACAGCTCTTGCTAGCCGCCGATGCTCCCGTCAACCTTAAAAACAACAACGGCTGGAGTCCCTTGGTTGAGGCAATTTCGTATGGAAGTCGAGACACAAGTACGCTTTAAACATTAAAAGCATAATTCTTATTCGTTTTAGTCACTGAAATGCTCAAAGCCTCTCGGACGCAGGCTCGCGCTGCACTGTCGGCCAGAAAACCTCATTTGTTTAAAATGCTCAACGAATTACAGGATTTCACCATAGAATTCAAGTGGGTCTTCACGGTGCGTTTTATTTAAACGACTGGCCTTTTTGACAAACTTGTTTTTAGAGTTGGATACCGTTTCTGTCAAAAATTTTACCCTCTGATGTGTGTCGAATTTACAAAAAGGGCTGTGCTCTTCGAATGGACAGTTCTTTATTGGACTTAAACGATAAATCCTTAGAACGAGGAAACATCAGCTTCATTTTCAATCCAGGTAATTTAATCAACAAAGCATTTAATTAACACAATTTAGATCTGCCCGAAGGCAATCAGTTTATCATACTGGACAACAATGCCAAAACGTACCAGAGGATGAAGCATGATGCAAGTCTAAAAGAATTGGAAGAAGAAATTGATGTGTTAATGGTATTTTTGACGATATTAATGCATTTTACTACTCAAAGTTTTAAGTCTTCCGACATAATTGACGCAAGCATGTCTACAAAGCCTATCACGTTCAATCGCCTGCAAACTGGGTGGTTCTTTAAACAAGACAGGTCAGAAGATGTTTGCGGATACGCATCAAACTTCTATGAAGTCCAGAATTTGAACCTGATCACTCGGAAACGACGAGAACACTTGACTGACGAAGAAGTAAAGAAAAACAAGTCAATCATGCAGAAGTTCGCGAACGGCAAGGTGGTCAATGACGACGAAATGAAGGTAACTTTTGATTTGCATTCCCAACAATATCCCAAACGTTTAGTGGTCAGAACGCCGCAATTCCATCGATACTCCAACTAAACCGATGATTACTTTCGAAGAATACACAAATTCTATCGATCCTGTTCCGTTGGGAAGGACGCCAAAGATCAAGACAAGCACAAAAAGCTTCTCAGCTTCTGTTGCAATGTCCGAAGAGTTCCCACTAAGCGTCAACGTTCTGGTAGACATTTTGGAAGTGCTGGCGCCCACGAAACACATGTACAAACTAAAACAATTTTGCCAATTCAAGTTGCCGCCCGGGTTTCCAGTCAAATTGGAGATACCGGTTTTTGCCACCATCTCAGCCAAAGTCACCTTCCAGCAATTTGAGTGGCGCACCGATCTAACAGACCGGATGTTCCAAATTCCAAAGAACTACAAAAAAGACCACGGAAAATTGCCAAACTTCCTTTAACGTCTTCGAGTGCTTTGTTTTCATTAACTGCTTGCATTTTATCAATTCTCTTCGATCATCAACGTCTAAATAGAACTGCGTTAGGTACTCACAATGAATAGCATTTTCTTTCAACGAACCCATAGATCTTTCAAACATCGCCTGTGTTAGGTATCGGTTATTCCACAGAAACATATAGGTCTCCTTATACCCTCATCTAGCCAACTCAATATTAATCAATTCTCTCTACCTTGCCGTACTGTACTGAATAATTATAATTCCGCAAGCAATACTTGTTATTGAGTTGCATTGTTCTTTGTTTGGTCATACACAACGTTGTTCAGGTAGCAATAATTTGTTTTTGTGCGTGGTGGCGCAAAGTTTTAAATAAAATCTATACATACGTTTCATTTCGGAACTGGCTGGACTTTTATTTAATTTACAGGTGAGTTTTTGCATATCTCCGATTCAATTAACTATGTTTGAGTGGCCTTTAATTCCAAGCATTAGTGCAAAGGGCGACCAAAGTTCACACAGTATAAGAATTGTTTTAATGATAAATGTTTTTATTATTCAAACCTTTTAAATGAGAGGACAAAGTCTGCAAAGTTCCAGACCTCAAAAACAAGTGTCGTTAAAGTCTGTATCCACTGGCAATGCTTGAAATTGACACAAGCCGACGTTTTTGGATCCCCCGTAAATGCTGTTGATCATTGGAACGTGGAGTGCCTGGAAGAGTCGTCAATGGAAACCCATACAAAGAAAGTTGAATGGTTTTTGGACCCACTTGCTCCCGTCGAACTCCGGAAACTCTCAAACAATTAGACGTTTCTAATAGCAATCAAATCCTCTTTGGCACAGAACTGTTAGTCTTCAAATGCAGGCACGAAGGCCATCAACAAGCATTTAGATTTTCAAAATCCCCACTAGTGTTGTTAAACATGCAGCTTGAAAGTTTCGAACTACTCTTTTGTGCAAAGTTTGTGTTTTGTGCTTTCAACGCAATTCGGCGAGACCAAAATATTTTTGTTTGGCATTCCAAAGCTTGGCCTTGGAGATGAACTTCTACGTCGTTGAGTCAAGAAACTGTTCAACTAACTCACTGTTGACAATCGACTTGTTTTTGTTTTCGATCCACAACAATGACTTATTGTATCCATTGGAATGACTGCCAAGCTTTCATATAATAAAAACTGTTGACGCAAGCAGTCAGTGTTTTATTACCGACACCTCTTTAGGAATCTCCGTCTTTGCCACAAGAAGTGAATTGATTGTGGGCCGATAACGAGTGTGGTGTTTGTTTTGTCTCACAAGCAAAAGCTATCAAAACCCACATGTTTGCTTTTGAAAAATGTTCAAAAAGATTTTGTAATTGAGACACCAGAAATGAATCATGACTTTTAAGAGTTCAAATGAATTCTATAATTTTTAAAAAGTTAAATGAACCCTATAGTTTGCAACACAGAAGACAAAAAAACGCTAACACAAAAAATTGTTTGTGTTTGAAACTTTTCGATTGACTTTTTTGTGTTAACGTTTTTTGGCCCACTCAGTAGTTTGTTTAAATTCAAATTGAACATTTAAGTCTTCGAAAACAAAAACACGACGCTTAAAGTATTAGATTGGCACGACAGGGCTTAGTGTCTTTTAATACTTTCTTAATAGTACTCAACGTTTTATCAAGTGATTTCAAAAACGATGACTAACACTGTGAACATTTGGACTAGACGGAGAAAGTCGGACTAGTTTGTGTAAAAAACGATCTCATTGTTTTCATTCGGATCTTTCCGTGCCCGCCGTAAATCAGGGTTTGTAACTTGGCAACTAAGTTTTTGCCGAAGGGTCATCACTGTGCTTTTTCGCAATTTCCAAATTCTTCGTCCAGCTCTCGGACATTCCCGTTTGGTTAGAAGTATTTTCCAAGTAAAGTTTACTCGTTTAAACTAATTATGTTTGCAAACAAGTGCTTTCAAACTTTTGTGACCGTATTGTGCTTTCGAAATAAGATTGTGAGTTTTCGTGTGCTATCAGTTCGTGCAAAGCGTTTGTTATAATGCAATTTGTGAGACAACTAAAAGATCTTTCCATTGTGTTAGGAGTTTGATACTGATCCTTGATGCTGCGTTTTCCGACTATTTAGGGATTGCGTCTAAGAGATGTTTGCTACTTTTGTTTTGAAACATTTATGACGCTTTAAGGTTTTTAAACTGCCTACCGAATTAGTCATTTAAAGCGTCATGGATGTTTTGAATACGGTAATAAAACTAATCAAAATGAGTGATCAGCATTTAATGCCAACAGCCGTAGAACGCACTGTCCAGCCCACCTCCACAAACAAACCGCCCTGATTTTTCTGATCTTTCATAGTTGGCTTCCTTTATAATTGGTTTCTCCGGTGATAAGAGTCTGGATCGATGGACGCAAATGACAGAATGGACAAAGTTTTTGCATAATGAGTTTGGACAATAAAACGTTTGTTGACTTTCGGTGACTCTTGATGGCTTGTGCGCGTTGGTTCTTGAACCTTTTCGTGTCCAAGCCTCCGCTCTTTTCACTCAAATTAATAGTTCAACAAGATGTTCTTTACTTCCCCCGAAAAACGTCATGGAACTAGCAAACAGATCGGAAGTTGATCGGCTTTTGAACGGCGGAACTTGAGAGTACGGTTTGTTTTTAAAAGCCTGCATGTTGTTTAGATTTAAAGTTTAAAGTAAAAGGTGCGTTTGAACTAGTTAGTTGTTTGGGCAACTTGATATCTTTCATCATCAGCCCTTTTGAATGCTTATCAGCTTTGAAAAGAATCGGCAGCTGTGGTGCGTGATTTTCATTTGTTTTGCGGAAACAATTAGAAAGGATGACTTATTGTTTACGTGTCGCGTGTTTCCCATGTATGCCAAAATCTTTAAATGAATTAAGTTTGAATCATCACATTCCTAAAAGTTTTGACATTTCCAGTTTTGTCCAAACAAGCATTCAACTTTAATTCTCCAAACAAAATGGCACTCGTTTGACGTAACTTTTCCGTTTATTCTCCTTACATCTTGCATAAAGCCGGAAATCTTCGATCCTCTTGGTATTCATTCAATGATGGGCCGTCTCTACACTTAATTAAGTCTCTACAGTTAAACGATAAAGTTTGAAATACGTATTTACTTTGAAAATCCGCGGCAATGCTCGGTGAGATTAAAAGTACTCGTCACCTCGTCATACAACATCCAAAATGCCAAATATTAATGCCTCCAATAATCGTAAAGTCGTTTTTAGCTTCGCCTATTTTCGTCTTTCAAAGTTATTCAAACTTCTCGTCACTCGAAATGTTTATAAGTTTTGCAAACAAGTTGCACCTTTTCTCTTTAACTGAAAGCCCAAACGCTCGATGATTTTCGAAATTTCGATAAAGTTCGGAGAACACGTTGCAGTTTAAATAATGTTTGTTTGAGTTTCCGGCTAATGATGTGTCTAATCGCCGCCTCAAATCGGGTTCTTCAGCGGGCAAAAACTTGATTTTATGAGAACTTGTGTTCTTTAAACCGCACGCCTTCCCACTTGAAGAGCCAGACCAAAAGAGTAATAATTTTGAGTAAACTGTTGATTTTCCGACTTAAATTTTTGTGCTCCACTGTACTTTTATTGACTTAATCGAGTTTCAAGTTCGTTAAATGTGCTTTTTAGAACTTGCAAAACTGTGTCTAAATCTTCCGGTTACATCTGCAAATAAGCACAGATGATTCATTGTGAAGACACCAAAGGAAACCAGTTGATCTGTAACTCTTTACTGACGCAAAGACACCCTAAGCCTTATAGGCGAACGCAAACTTATCCACATCGCTTGTTTGTTCCCCGTCTTTTCTTTTTACGGGCAATTTACTGGGAAAGACAGTTTGTACAGTTTTGCAAGTGTTTAATTGTAAGCGTTAATCACAGGTGCAATTGCCTGAAGGTTACTGTCCCATTTAAAGCGTTCATTATAAATTTGTACGCCCTATGCCAAATACATTTTTTAAATTAATTTTAGACCTAACAACAAATTTGCGACCAATTGAGATCAAAATTCCACAACACTTGCTCGCTTTTAAGAACTCAACAAAAACAAACAAGTCTTTTTTGATCGTGTCGAGTTTTGTGTTTTATGTGGGCCTAATTAGCCGAAATTTTGTGCTTTTTCGTTTTCTGCAAAATTACGAAACAACTGCATAAAAAGTAGCCAATTGATCTTTTGAGCGCTTATTTCTGCATAACTTTTTCTTCACCGATCGTGCTTTTTATTCGAGCGTGCGTGTTGAAAACATAAACAAATTGTAAGTTTTAGCGGGCATTGCCCATTTGTGGGCATTACTGGATACATCTGATACATTCAATCGAAAATGATGCTCGACGACGGCGTGGGATATAATAAGAATATGGAGTTTAGGCGTTTGCCAACAATTTACACCATTGCCTTTTTGGTGAGTCTTAAAAAAGTAGTAGTTTTATAATTAAGAGTGATGTTACAGGTATTTGCTTGGGCTTTGAACGATGTTGTTCTGGCATATGTGCACGATTTTGTCCCTCGCGATCTACATCCCCTGCCTGATGTACTTTTTCGGTTATTTCCGGAGATGACCTGGATCATGTACTTGCATCTTTTATTAGTTAATTTGAATTAAGTTTATTTTCAGGGTATTTGCCGAATATATTATGTTGTTGATTACATTAAGTGGCGTTTCTGTTATTCTATTCCATCAACATAGATGGATTGTTGCAAGGCGGACATTCTTTATTGCCGGTGTGTGCTATGTTTTCCGTGCATTCTGCATTGTTTTGATTCAGGTAACTAGCTTTTAGTAGCTGTAAAAGCATATACAAATCGTTAAAACTTTAGGTTCCAGTGCCATCCAACAGAACTTACTGCGCGCCGCAAGTGAATAGTTCCATTCAAGTCATTTATGATCGTGTCACTCAAATGTTTTGGTCAGCAGGCATTGAACAGTTAAGGCCTCGTGAACTGTGCGGCGATTTAATAGTGTCTGGACATACACTTACTATCTTCATTGCAATGCAGGTTTTTCGTCAATACACACCACGTAAATTAACATATTTGGGTGAGAATTGTAGCTTTAAAAGCACTTAATTTATTTAATTGTTTAGGGTATATCTATTATTTGCTTGCATTTGTCGCTGTTTTTTGCATTCTACTTGCCAGAAAACACTACACAATCGATGTTGTGTTTGGATATCTTGTCTCGACGCGTACATTTTGGACTTATCACGCTCTGCTCCAATCATTCCACGACGGAACACTAGATAAAAATCCGCTCACTCAATACTGTTGGGCTTGGATCGTGCCGTATCTTGAAAGAGACGCGCCTCCACCTCAACTTTTCATCAATGTGCTAGAATGGCCTTCGTCTTGCCCTCAGAAAATCAGGCGGAAGTTCTCTTATTAATAGTTGTCAACTCAAAATCTCAAAACGTCTGAGTTAAATCCGAACAAGCTCAAGTCTTTTTCTATCATTTAATCTACCGAAAGTGCATTCCCGGTTGTTGCTCTTATCATTGCACACATCTCTTGACCACCGATTCTTCTCATCAGATTTTGTTCTAAAAATTTGATTCAGCTGTTTAAAGAATCTGAGTTTGTTAAATGTCGATCCGGCATAATAGGATTTTAAGATCCAAATGTTAATTCAATTCATGCTCATTTTCGTTGTTAAACAAACTTACATCAGCACTCAATACTTTTTCTTTCAATTGTTTTTGCGTGACTGTAAATATCTGACATTCAATAAAGTGTATTTAAATAGTGATTTATTTGCGGTAAAATAGAAATATTGTAAACGCGTACGAATGGAGTTTGTATTCACCAACAATAATTATGCATATGATACAGGCAAATGGTTATTAATGCAAGCCAAATACTCGGAATGAATAGGCAATATTGAATTAGGATGCTTAAAACCGTCAGACGAATAGGGATGGCAACAATTTAATACCTTGCAACTGAGCAAAACCGTTAAGCGACTATAGTGGAGATTAAAACCCGCCAACAAATATTAGGTGAACATTGTAAAAGAGTACCATTTAGTTATTTGTCATGATAGTTTGAAAAGTTGTTACTTACGATGTACGCATTATCATTATTGATAGGAGGATGATTATTGATAGAACAGTTACTGATGGGAGTGAGTAGTGTAAATACAAATAGTTGCACCATTTACAGCAAGTATAAAAGTCTATGTAAGTTCTCAACGTTTCCTGAATTGGCCGTCTTGTTGATAACGAATTGGAGACTGTTCCAGTTGTTGCTTTAGGGCTGTTCCGAAGTCCGGCGCTTCTTCGTAGTCTAAAACAATCAATTTAATGTTCGTAAACAGGCTTCATTTACCGGGTGTCGGAGAATCGGGCGGATTGTTGGCACCGTCCAGCTCAACATAAGTCACATTGTTTGCTGTGCTATGAACTCGACTAGTTGTTGTGTTCGTGGAAGGTTCACGCGAATGTTTAACAGACGAGCCGGCCATAGACCCTCCTTTAAAGACAGTCATTAAAATCAATTAAATAAGTGCAGTTACCCGGCGTTACATTGTCGTAAAAACTGTTGCGATTCCGAACATTTGACATTGGAATAAAGCCTTCGGAGTCGGGTATTGGAGGTGCAATGTTGAGACGGCCATTTCTGATAGATGTTTTCCGTACTGGTGGCTGATTTCCAGTCGGCGTTCTAGCTCCGGCTACCTGAGACAACGGCGAAACAGTAGACTCGTTTAGAGGAGCGTTGGGTGGCGCCGAGCTCAGTTGAGGAGACATTGCATTGCGTTGTTGAACAGCTCGGCGTGCTTTCAGTGCTGGAGATCTTCCGGCCAGTGCTAAATTATTGTGTGTGTTTAGTCGGATTACGCAGAATTTATTTCAAGCATTACCGACAGCAAGTCAAAAACCGCTACAAACACCAACAACACTTTTTTACGACCACTGCACGGTTAACTATTAAAATTTATGCTTATTTCAAAATACGAATAAAAATGTCACAACACGTATTGGGTTAAAATCTACAAGTGATTTCGGAAATAAACTGGCTCGGTAATAAAAGTCTGGTGAAAACAATGTAAAAGAGTGAGGTGTGAATGATGATATAATTTTGCGTTAAGACCTAGCAAGTCTAAAAAGCGAGGGGAAACATGATAAATTAAAGTAGCCAAGACAATCACTGGTCCTCGTCTTGTTCCTCCTCATCGATATAGGGAATCTTTTTATTGCTCCGTTGTGATGGCGGCTCGTTAGTCAAGTTTAAGTCAAGTCTAGCTGCAAAAAACCAAAATAAATCACAATCACCACATTTATTGCGAAAGCGAGAAGAAACGGGTTAGTTGTAGAAATGTTAGTCCACCAATTGAAACATTAGTCGAGACATCGGTTGAAACCATTCTTTGACAGCAAATAAAATAGATTCAAACAAATAAGCAAAGACTGTTTTGAATAGAAATAAAACAATAAGTTTTACGTGTCTACTGCACTCACACACTTGAAAGAAACAAGGCTAAAATCGAAAAACAAACGTACAATTGGTTCTGGAGCTGCGTGAGTGCAGCTCAGCAATATCTTGTCTAATGTCAATCATCGACCGGCGCAAGATTGTACCCAACGGCTTGACTGGCAATTCAGGAGTTTCGCCTTTTTTCGGTTGAGGTGGAAGAGCCATTCGGTCATCTTGCAGTTTTTCGAGGCACTTGCGCAACGATTCCAGTGCAACGTCATTCGAATAACCGAAATTGGCAGCAACTCTGTTTTGAATAATGTCCATAAAGACTTCGAGAGGAGCCTTTATCAAGTCTTCTAAACACAGTCAAACATATATTGTGCACTTAAACAAACAACTTACTTTGGTGCATTTTCATGATGTTAAAAGCCATTGCAATGAGGATCGAGTCTCCAGCAAATAGAAAGACATCCCAAACACGCATGGCCAAACTGAACGGTAACCGATCAACGAATATGCCAAACCACCACTTTGCATGATAAGGTCGCGGAATGTCTTCACGTTCCTTAAACACTTTAAGATTATGTGAATTGTCACCAAAGAATGTACCATGTAACGATGCAGTCTGGGCAAATACTTCAACAAGACTTTCTCGAAGTGTGCTTCAAAGCGGTGAAGTTTTGGAAAGCCGGGAATAAAGAAGCCGTGCATTGAATACTTTCGATTTGTCACCAACGAATGCAGTCCCCAAAAAGCAGCCTCTTCTTCGCCCAAATACATTAACAATATCGCAGCCAAGTTGTTCATTCCTTGGCAGTATCCGATTTCTGTGTTATACATGGAATATGCAACCAAAACGTTAAAAACCGATTGTTGAGATGTGTCGTAGCGTTTCATAAACATTACATGATCTCGATAAGTTCTGAAAGAATGTTTAATTGTAGAAAGTGACGCAGATGTTAAAATCTACCTGGCCACATCAACGTCGATTTGTCGAACTTCCGTTGAAAGCAATTTGCCGCGTAGAAGCAAATCTTGATAAGTGGTTGCGCCATTCTTTTCGATGAACTCGTCAATAGCCAGCAGTTTTCTCCAAACCTGGAACAATGCAATTTAAAACTGTATACAAGGCTAAATAATTACTTTGAGTCGATAAGAATCGGGCACGCCTTTCCATATCCTGACTTTGAGTTTCTCGGGCGTTCGATACTCCCATTCGCGGAACATTCGATCCCATTTCATGCCTGAAGAAGGAGCTATTTACATTTAAACATTTTAATATCGCTTACATCGTCGTCGCTCACGTTCCTGGTCTCGTTTTTCTTTATCTGGTTGCAAGTTGTTTTTGCTAAAATAGAATTAGTTGATAGTTATGCATAACGGAATAAACTCACTGGATGAAGCCGTATCGATCGGTTTTTTCGTACAGCTCGAAATCTAAATCACATTTAAGTGTTTGTTGTGCAACTTAACTTACCTGGATTCTCCCAATTTTGTTCCGCATGGATAACGTTGTCAATATCGTCTGCGCCCTAGGCATTATAGTTAAAGTATAGTTCTTAAGTTTTTAATGATTACTTTTTCGTAACGATCCACAATTTCTTCACGCTCAACCTGATTCCTCAGATTGATGTCGTCTTCTTCGTCTAAAAACATATTTATAAGTTTTCTTGTAAGCATTAAATTACCCGAAGAGCTCATTGTCGCCACTTCGTCTAAAAATGAGAATAAAATTAGCTGAATTAAAGAAATGAGTTTGTTGTTAGCGTTTTTAAACTCTGCAAAAAGTCTTTTTGCTTGCGAAAATTAGTTGAAACATTGATTTTAATAATTACACATTTTTGTTTGTATGTGAAACGTTTTGAAACATTGAACGAATTAATTAATTCGTTTTAATAGTTTGAATGACCAGTTGATTTGTTTAATTACCCGCTAACGGCGAATCTAATATTTTCATTGTTCTTCGTTTATTGGAATTTTTGCGTCGAAGCGGATCACTCAATGATGTTTGTACGTGGTTTTTGATTTTTAAAGAGAAATGACGAACGAAGGCGGTTGTTGAAGAGCTTGGCGAGTTACATTTCGGCGGAAGGTCTGGTGCAAAAGATATCTTCTGCGTTGAAGTGGAGTTTGATGCCAATGATGATGTACTTGCAGCTCCCCCATTACTCATCAACCCATTATTTAGGGACTCTTTGAGTTCGGTTGCCAGGTTGGCCGCATTGTGAAATGAACGGTTGAGTGCTTCAAGCCTGAGCAGTTTCGGATGTGATAATGAGAGGCCATTTCCCGGACTGCTTGCAGAGCTTGAGCACCTTTCGCTTAAATGTTGACTTCTGTTCAATCCATTTGGCTTGCTTCCAGCAACCGAATAACATGGAGTCGGCGAAGGTATTGGTCGATCAACCTTTTTTGACGTATCTAACGGGAGCGAGTTAGATGCCGCACAAAGAACACTGGGCATTTTGGCAAGCAGTTTGAGTTAGCTGGAGAAACGGTCAAATTATATTTACGCATTCGAAAACAATAAGCGAAGTCCAAAAAGAAGCATTAAGTGAATAGGAACAAATTGTCGGAACAAACACATTTAACAATTTGAGTTAAAACATCCGGAAGCCAACAATGCGAGCTTTTAAAACTTAATCCGGCTTATGGACTCAAGGGAAATAGGCGAACAATCCAAAAATTAATCCCGAGATCCAAAACAGCATCATTTAAAATTTAGGATCGCATTTAAAATGAATGCTCGTTGCTGACTGAAGTGTTCGAAACCTAATCAAATCGGCATTTTAACCAACAGTTTCGGTCAACATTTTGGTCCCTAGCAAAAGTAGCCACGCAGGTGCAGCAAAAGCATTCATGAGCGTGCAAATAAAACGACGATGAAGTCATAATTCAATTTGATGAGCGCGAGTGCAAAAGTCAAAAAGTAGAGTAAAATGATGAATAACGTCAAAAGCACAAAAAGAAAATATGAACTTATTTGCAAACTACTGAAAGCTTGTGGCTATTGAACTTCTTTACTCACTAACGACTATCATAAAATTTAAGAGTTCAGTGGCTCGTTTGCGAAAAATTTAACGGCCGTTTGAGTCGAAGCCTACAAATTTGGCACGATTCAAATGACTAACAATTAAATAAGTGTCACATTAAACAGAAATCACGCAATTGCCAACAAAGGAACGAAAGTTGATTCCAGAAGTTGGCCAATTTAGTGAGCAACAAAAGTGCGCGCTTGAACACAGAAGTTGCCTTGACGGGAGAAAGGTGAGAACTCTGGAATGAGACCAAAAAAAGAAGAAATGCAAATAAGAGACGACTCGACTTGTGAAATGGTGCCAAAGTGCCGAGACGAGCCAAGAGACGTCAAAATCCGGGAACTGTGTAAAAGTAAAGAAAGTGGTGCAAAATTTCCCTGCATGGGTAAAATTCAAAAACCAACTTTTGGAAGTAATTCTGTTATCTAATAGCCAAAGAACTCGTTCTCAAAAAGAAAGTCAAAACTCAAAACAGTTGTAACCGCTGAAATGAGTCAGGTGACAAGATTTGGGTAATAAGCAAGATCCAATGTCAATCCAAAAACAATGAACAATTGTGCGTGCAAAAGAAACGAATGCCGCCATCAACGGGTCCACCGTGCCGCAAAGCCGTACTAATCTTCGGGCAATGTAAATCCACAACCACCAAAAATAATCCAAACTTTGACTGGGATTAAGTGCCCCAGCACGTTCAAAGTGTTGTCTCAACGCTTACAAACTCACTGTTAATTTATACCGGACATCGGCACATAATGAGAGAAGAGCTCTGCGACTACTGAGCACGTCAAACGTGAATAATGAAGCGCAGTGCTGTTGCATTTTCTTAGTGGCAACTTTATTTCAACTTTCTTGTGTGTCATTAAAAACTTACTTGTCCAGAACACCAACTTCATTGGGCTTATTTTTGAACTGCGAAACGGAAGATTTGCCATTTGTAGCATGCAACAAAAACGCCTAGCTATCACTCTTCACACTCACTCGCCTTCTCAATAAACAAAAAGTGTTAAATTGGGTAATTTGATAAGACGCGTGGTGTGCAACAATTAGCTAATAATAAAAGATTCTACCATGTGTTTAGCAAAGATGAGAAAGAACACTTCCGGTAAAAACGCCAGCTCACTGAAACGCTTATCAATTTTGATTTCTAGAAGAGAAATTTCTCCCACAAATTTGAACTACTTATCCAAAAATGCACAAAAACACACTCTTTTTAAACAATTCCCGTTATTCGAGTGCAGATTGGGCTAATCTCACCGCCAAAAACAAGCCAAGTCAATTAGAGATGTTTGAAAAGATTACGTGCTTTCCGGATGTTTATGCCCTCATTTACGCTGTACAAAGATGCTTTTGATGAAGCAAAAACCCGGTAGTTTTTTCTGCAATTAAACAGTTTCCAATTTATCCATCCAAAAACAAACAAACAACTGGAATGCGCAACAAATCTCATTCCAGGACCGACAACGGCCCGTCAAACAAATTGGCTTTTTGATGAGAACACCGAAAGCGAGTGGAGCTCGGAAAAACAGCCTAAATTCATCAACAACGCATGCGAATTCGGCTCCCTATGAGTAATTCGTAAAATCCCAAACCAATTAGCTCCACTTTAATAAATTCTGCGAGCTTCATTTACAGTTTAACCGTTGTAATTAATTAGAACTTAACGGAGTTTGCAACAAACCTTTTGCAGTAAGATTACAAGCATTCCCTTGTAATAAAAACATACCTAATATAAAGAGAATTAGTTGCGTCCAAAATCTAGTAAGCATGATCGATAATTCGCCATTTTCTGCTCAAAGTAAGCTGACAACAAGCCATTCCGCAACAAACACCTTTCAACTTAAATACCCACAATTTGGGCGCTAAGTAATCTAATTGCGACAGAATTAACCTGTCTACCAAACAGCAAAATATAAAATGTGTGGACCAAGAGGAAGTTACCCGTTGCAGAGAAATTTAATCGCATATCGATGACGCTTTTGGTGAAAACGAGCATGCTAACAACACAAAATGATTAAAATAGAACGTTAAATTAAAATGACTAACTCTAGAAACAGACAGAAAGCCGCTGAGATACAAAATGTGGAAATTAAATTAACGTGGGAAACGCTTGCCTCACTACAAATTCGTCAACAAACAAGTGGTTATGCGAACGAAAAGTTTGAAATGCTGTTGTCTACAAATGATTCCATGCGCGAAGTACAAAAAGAATTTTAGATTATGTGTGGCATTGTCGAAAAATCTCCAACGATTCTGTTCACTTATGTATGCATTTTTGCGAGTTCACACAAACTCGTTTAAACTAATTAGAAATTTGAGAACTGAGCAAACATCAAAACAAGCAAGAAAAACAAATGATGTCGAATCACATCTACGGATTTGAAACATATCGCAATTCAGAAATTACTTCCGTGACAAATCCCTAAATTGCCCTCAAACTAATCCAGACGCATAACTCACGCAATGCCCTTTGGCATATTTAAAGCGTGGCAGAAAACAAAGTTTTTTAATGCCTTATGTCTCCAAATCCAAAACAACAAACGGATCGGATCACGCTATAAAAAACACCGATTGTGACGGAAATAATTGGCAAGGACATGCAACAGACAAATTTGAATAGTTCCTTTTCGCATACCAAGAAATACGCAAAAAGAAGTGTTCGGCCGCAACCAAGCAACTATTCGAAAAACAATACAAACAAGCGTGCCTTGAAATCCAGTCATTGGTGTTTAAAAAACGTCGAGGTCAACACAAGTGCAGTGAGTAAGGAGAGGCACGCAATTTCGAATATTCATCCGTTTGATTACTTTGTCGAGTAACGAGGACAAATAATGAATTTTTAAATATCAAATGACCAGAAAATCCAGATAGATGCCAACGTGCTTGGTAAAAAGAAAATTGGACAAGTCGCTGCCAAACTTGGGAATAATTTGTTGTGCGCAATCGGTCACGTAAACAAAGCCGACTATTTAGCCATTCCACTCTCGTCGCAAATTGCAAATGGACATCAAACAACAGGACAATAATATCGGTTCTCAGGCTCCCAAAAGATCCCGGACCGGAAAAACTGACTGAACAATTGCGCAAATTGTGTAGCCAACGTGATATTAATCAAAGCCCAAAATGACCATATATTAAAATTTAATATGCACAACGAAGTTCTGACATGCCGAAAAAACAATGAACATTAAACGTGCGCTCGAAGGCGCCAACAAGCGGCCAATAAAGCGTCGAAATCTACCACCGTAAATAATTTATTTGATATGTGGACTAGGATGAGCATGCCGGAACAGGGAAGCGCTTATTGGGACGGAAATAAAATTGGCGCAAAGCCATTCTAATCAAAAAGGAACACAACATACAGTTCTTGAAGATACTTTTTTGTTACGAGTTTGTTTGTGAGTTTTTTAATTTAACGTCAATTCTTGTTCAAACAGTCTAAATTGAAACGAACCTATTCTTACGCGCTGTTTTTGATCTCCTTCCAGATGCTGTTGAGAAGGTTGGCGACAGCTTTCATCGAATAGGCCTTTAACCTCTCTAACCATGGTATTGTTGTTGAACTGAACGCTTAGTTTACGCAAGCAAGTTTTAACTGATTGAGGTGTTGCATCGACTAAGGATGTTTTTCTTGGCTCTTCCGGTTTATGTTGAAGTGTTTTTCGTCTTGACAGCGGAGACTTAAACGACTTGGAGCGCTAAATTCAAATGTTGATTATTGTCAATCTTTTTATTTAAAACCTGCACATCTTGACGTGTGCGTGCAAGTGCCGGATTCTTGTTATAAGCTGGGGAAACCGAAGCGGTGAAATCGAATTGCTGATTTCCGGACGTAGCATTATTTGTTGGAAGCAATTTGGCCGACGCTGAGCTTGTTCTCCAGGTAGCAATTGCTGCTGATGACCGTTCTGCTACAGATGTTGCTTGACGTTGAAAACGCGTTTGAGCCTGACCATTGGAAGCCATCATAACTGTCGGCATCTTTCAACAAGAGATGTTGAAAACTTGAACTTTGTCTAGAAGGTCTCCTTGAAAGTCGTCTTGAAGTTGAAGGAACAGAAACCGAATAAAACAAGTTAAATCGTGGAGTTGATTACGCCGGATGCCCGCCCCTAACTCAAAAGCCAATCAGTCGGCGGAACAAAAACAATTCAGCAGCTCAATCTGTTCCTATGTCAACAACAATCATTAATGTGCTATTGAGCTTTGGGCCCAAAGTCGTTATTCATTTTGCGTTCGAGCGGCAATTTTCTCGACGAAAACTTTCTTTACTCGCACTCTAATTCATCAACAACTCCGGGGCCAAAAGTTGCTCTTTTGTTGTTGGCGCCAGTTGAATAGTCGAGTAATTTGCAGTGCGAGAAGGCTGAAATTAAAATCGGTCGGATTTACAACTACATGCAAAACAAAAATGCCACGCAAATCACACGTCCATTCATTACGGCCGATGAATTCAAAATCAATGGAGGTTGTTGAAGAGAGTTTTGAGGTCGCTTCCTATTTTCGCATAATTTTTAAATGCATTAACCGTATATGGATTTGCTTGTATGAATTTCCTAAATAACTGCTAAAATCCGCCTAATGGACCAATAAGCGACTCTAATAACTAAAACGCTCACTAAGTGAACGGATTAACCGCCAAGATGGTCTAAACGCAAAGTGACTGTGGTGATTTGTGTGCGTGGGCCTTGAAGGTTTCCGGCTCGAGTCGACCAAAACAGCAAAACTAATCCACAAAAAACGACTTCCCTCTCTACAAGAAGGAACTATTGTTCAAAGCGTTTTTATGCAACTCAATCGGACAACATCCAAACAAACGCGTGGTTCTATTCAATTCTACACAACCGCAAATAACTATTTCATAAATTTACTTTTTTGACTATCACGAATGCTTAAATCTCTGTTTGTTTACACTTCCTAAACAGACAAGGAAGCGAAAATGGCACGAAGAGAGGCGCCGGCATTCTAATTTTTGAATAGGCAAATTATGAGCGGACAAACTACTGATTTCTCCTCCAAACAGGCGCTATTTGACTCACGCCTGGGCGGTGTAGAATTTTCAGCTGTCGAATGTAGATTGCTCACTATACACGGCATTCGGTCGCGTTGATTCTCCCTTATAAGAATATCTAATGCGTAAAGCAGTTGTACCGTTTCTGTTAGCATTAAAACTTTGCAATTTCGCATGCGGGGAAAGATTTCGACTCGAGTGCATGGCATTCAATTTGCAAAATTGAACACTCCTCTCAACGTGCTCTGATTCTAAATTCGTTTAATTAGTTTCTTTTGCGAGTCTTTTGTCCTTTTACGAAAAACGTGCCTTCGCTTTGCCAAAGAATTTTTAACAACTTGACTCCAAAACATGTTTTGTTCAGCCTGATTGTTCGATGTGATTGTTGACCACTAATGACGCGCAAACATAACAACAAAAAAGACCAAAGACAAAAATGGTAACAAACTTTTGCTCCTATTCAAACACACAAAAAGGCGTGAGACTTTTAGGAAAAAAACAGTGGCGAATTTAAGCGGATTTGAACGAAGAATTGACGTTAACTTGAAACTGTTTGATAAATTGTTGTTTAAAACGCTTCACATACTTGTTTTGTTTGAAAGTGTAGCAAGACTTACAATTAATAGAATCATCTTTTGTGTGATTTTCATCTGCACAAGTTGCAACTATGTCGTCGTCTTCGGCTTCTGAATGATTGCTATCGTCCAGAATGTCAGTTTCCGGTACAGCGACGACTGTTCTAATTTCAGGAGTCTTTCTTGAATGCATGTCGTTGCTTTGACTCCAATTTGAACTAGTTGGATGGTCAGGGGCAGTATGTCCTCGCAATTCGTTGTTGTAGTCTGGATGATGTACAGTTACTGGAGGCGATGTATAAGTGGCAGGACGGGATGCAGATACTGAGTTTGTTTGACTGATCAGTCGAGGTGCTTGGAAAGAATTGGGCGGCAATGGAGAAAAATCATTTGACTGCGCGGGCTTTGGGTAGTACTGGGCCACAGTGTTGAAGCCATTGTTAGGCACGTGCTGATTTTGGACGGCTTGTTGAAAATTGTGGGACATAGGGTGGTTATGCGGGTGGTAACGATTTAAATGCTCGTCGTTGCTGCGTCGTCTTCCTGTTGTTGAATGACCTAACAAATAAGCATTGAAACGATTGTTTTGATTAATGAGCAATACCCTCGTTCAGTTTGATTGAGTCAAAAGAAAGTACGTTATTTGGATCGGCAGATCGTTGTTTCTCAGCTTCAGCCAACGGAGCTGCGTAACGTCCCTTGTAGTGTCTCAAGTCGCCGGAAAACTAAAGCAAGCAATTTAAAAGCAATCTGGTTAAGGCGTTTTGTTGACATTATTCAACTTACACTGTTGCTCATCGCAGGCCCAGTACCCATTTGTTCAAACTGCCTTCGAGTCTCTCGAACCGACCACGTCGGAGCCAAAACACTCGGTCCATCGTCGTGTGCTCCTTGAGAATTAACACCAGCTGAGCCATTGAAGTGGACGTCGGAGACTTGGTCTTTAAAATGACCGCCAACAGAACCATTGAAATGGTCGCCGTTAGCTTTCCGCATAATGCACAAAAGAGCAAATCGGCACCAAAATTAAGTAGCTTGGCACGATGAACAAACAACTAGATTTAAAAACCTCCGCGCATCGATTCGAACAACAAAAATGTGTAATCGAGGACAATCAGCTGAAATGGCGTGAATGAAAATAACGAAAAATCATCTTGATCCCCGCGCTGCATTTACACGCACATGTAAACTCGAAACAACCCTCGGTTATGCTTTTTGTCTCTCGTGAACTTGTTGTTTATTTGGAAAAACGAATTGAATGATGCGTGGAGATCTGCTCGAAATTAAACAATTAGTGCAATTTTTGAAGTGACAAAACAACTCTCTTAGCTAGCAATAATAAATTACGAAACCACTTTTTCTCATTTCTGTGGGTGAAAAGTTGTCAGAAGAACGACAAGCCATTTAATGTGAAAATGACTAGTTAACTTTGGAAAAACGCGCAATTTGCGATATTCAAAGTAACTACAAATCAAATCAAAGGTAAATAAATATGCTCAATTCGATAAAACCAAATAAACACGTGCCAGAATGTCCCGATATAAAAACAATACAAATATGCTGGTAGAAGGATTCAGTGGGTGTCAATGGAGATTATTCATTGCGATGCAGGCGAGAATTTAACGTTGTGAATAGAACGGCGGAATAAAGCAGAGCATCCGGTCCGAATGAAACAAAGCAATCTAATCATTATTCATATGGGCTTCCATCGTGTTAGTCAATCTGGCTGATATCCGCTTCGCAACTCTTTTGTTGTGGAAACCGTTCTTCGTGTTTGGCGCGCCTCCGGTTCCTCGAAAAAAGCATGGTCCACGTTATTGGAAAGCAAGTTGGAAGCGCGCAAAATTTCTCCACTTATGTTCCTCTTCTTTTTGTCGTTTAGAGCACTGCTTTTTGGGCGCCACTGTCTTCTATTGGCCTTCGTCGACAAAGAACAATTCGTTGGACCAAAACTCACAAAAACAACAACAAAAGTCTTCCGCCTTTTGGTTTTGCAGTAAGGTCGTCGAAATGTAACCGAGTTTATTGGACACCAACGCAACGAACCGGCAAAATTCTCCACGAACATGCGTGGAATTTTTAGCGAAAAAGTCTCAAGTGACATTTTTAGCATTTAGGTTATTGGGTGCAAAAAGGTAGGCGAAAAGTGTTTGAGTGCAACATTTGAATGAAGAAAGAAGAGGCTTTGCAGAAAAGCGAGTGATTAATTCAAAACTGCGTCAAATTGGCAATGTAAATAAACGACTGAAAATTTATATGTTTGAACTTGCAACAAATATCAAATTTAAAGTGATTCACGTAAAAACAGATTTACAAAAACATGTATAAAACTTTTAACAGAGTTTAAACAGATTTATTCGAATGAGATAAAATAACTTCTCAAGAATTGAAACTAAAAGCACACAGAAAACTGGAGCGAACACAAATTAAACTAATTATCGTCTTAAAAAAGAAATCGCCAAATAGAAGTCGGATTACTCATCACTCAAAAATTGCATTTATCAAAAAATCAATCGAAAACTCCAAAGTAATTGGACAAATAATTAAGAAACTGAGTTGCCGGCACGCAAAAGAGCGTCTTTCATCGACACAAACAACCAACAACATCGAGAGTTCAGGCGTGATTTGTCGTCATTAATAGTGTTTTGAAGTTTGTAGCAAATTTGCAAAGCAGCTTGAACGCCACGGAACAAAAAATCAATTCAAGCAATCTGCTCTCACAGCTTTTGCTCAATTTTCTTTGCTTTTCAACTCGTTAGGCTTTGTTTTTAGTTTAAGTGCCTCATCAAGATGAATTTCCTTCGACTTCTAAAGCCGTCATTTATTGCTGACAAGACCAGCCGTGCATTTGCAGGTCGATGGTGGCCTCAACCAGAGTAAGTGTTTTCGATTATTTTAAAGGCACCATTGTAAATCAAACGTTTCTTGTCTTTACTTGATTTCCGAAATACACCACCTGTGTGATGGGATTGCAAACAAAACTACTCTTTTCGACTAACAAATCTCTTCACATTTCAGGTGGTGTCGTTCATTTGCAAGTAGCGCAGAATCAAGTAGTCCAACAGTCACGGAGTCTGATTTAACTGAGCGCGTTCCAACAGCCGAAGAACTCGGACTTCCACGTGAAAAGGCTTTTCCGGCATTTGCACCACGTAGAGGAGATGGCAATGCAGTCTATAAATTGGTTCCTGGTCGAAATGGCGAGCTTCAAGCCGGTTATAATTTGTTTGTTGACTCGATCCGCCGCTCTGAAATCAATTGGCATCCGTATGACACAATGACTAAATATGAAAAGCACGTTTACATTGCACACATAAAAGCAGTTGAAGGAAGAAAGCTGGAGTACACAGATCCGATTGACAAGAAGACTCGATACAAAACTGTTGCAGCTTTAATCTATGAAGGAAAATGTTGTGGCGAAGGCTGTCGGCATTGTCCTTATGAATTAGAGAATTGTAGTCCCGAAATCAAGAAACGTTTGAGTTACAATGGTGCCTATTACTTGTAGTTGTTGAGAATAAATCGTTAATAGTTCAATCATGTGTGCTAATTTCTGCTGATTTTTAGATTTGAGATGAGCAGACATCGAACTCGGCCTCCTGTTCGTGGCATTACTCGTAGAACACGTTTATTGGTGGTGGATAATTCGGCTTTGGGTAAGGAGGCAAATTTGAGTGGAAAGCCAGCATACTGCATTCATGTTTACAAACAAGGATTCCGTCAGAAGTTTATGCCAACAGGACTTCTCGGCGACAAGGTACACATTTGATCTTCTATTGACTCCCTATTGATATTTGACTTTTGTAGATTTTGGTTGCAATTCGTGGTGAAATGCGAAAAGCGATTGTTGTAGGGGCAAAGGTTCATATGTACGATAGACGCCATGGGATTCCATCAACTGACACAAACAATATTGTTCTATTGGTAAGCCTTTTGAAGTGTAGATCATTTAAATTTTGAGTTATTCAGGACGCTGACCAAAATCCCGGTTGGTACTCGTGTTCTTGCGCCAATTCCAAGTGTTTTGCTCAAAAAGCGAAGTGATTTGGTCTATTCAAAAGCTTTGTCTTTGGCAAACAAGTTCTTCTAGGTCTATTGTTTTTGTTGAATAATAAATCATTATATATTGTTATTTTGGATCCCTGATATGGCCAGCTTATTATCCGAATTGATTTTGGAGTTTAATAATTCCATGATTACAAGTTTCTTCACAATGAAATCAGAACACTCGAGTGCAGTAATATTTGTAGTTTTTAGTCTACACTTTTGAGTGAGTGATTTTAACTGAAAGATCTTTAGTTTTAACGCAAATCATAAATAAAATCGATCACATTTACAGCCATGGATGTTTTTTATAAGTTTGATCATGGATTGTTCAATTGTTACTATGCGAAAGTTTCATCCACAACTATTTTTGAACTCAATCCAAAATTCAGAAATATAATTTATCCGTGACCTTACAATTGATTAAACAAGAATGTGAAGAGGTAGATCATAAATTCTAACAAAACGGCATCCATCCTACGAAAGTCAAGCTAAGATTTGTTGCGTCTCGTGCTTCATTGATAAGTTGTGACACCTAAAGCAGGAGGATAAGAATATAATAACACTTACTTCAAAAACTAACCTGTTGCTCTGAGGTCTGAATCACCAAACTCAAGTCCTTTTCCCTCCAATTTACTAGTCATTCGAGAAATTGCCGTTTCAGCCAAGATGTTTCTTTCACCGCTGCGGACATCATTACCAAAAACAGAAATCGGATCGTGAAGCAATAAAGATGAGATTCCAATAATAACTTGTGCATTTTGTCTAAACTGTTCTAATGCGTGAATCGCAACATGTTTGAATCGAGAATTGAGGCCTTCGAACAATATCGGGTCAACAATGTCACTAAAGACCAATATACATTAGCTGGTAATTTGTTTAAATGCTTACCGAGTCAAACGGAACGGTATTCTTTCGGGTATTGGAAGTGCTCGTTTTGAGAAATCGAAAATCATGCCCAAGTCGATGTGAACCAATTCTGCTGAAGCCTGATCAATCAAGATGTTGTTCAAGTGCCGATCGCCAAGTCCAACCACGTAGCAAACAATGCTCCAAAGAGCCAATGAATCTTCATACAATTGAATGTGCTTGTGATACACATGAGGCTCGGCGAAGTGTTGATAAAAATAAAGACGGAAAACAGGTCGGAAATGCTTGCAAATGTCCATAAACTCGTCATACAAGGCTTTCGAGGTCGTTGATCTACGCACACCAGCAAGTCTTTTGTGAGCCATTGCCGGCGATAAATCATTTTCTCCGTATTGCTTGTGCATTCCTCCAGAACGTGCAGGACCAACAAGAAGATCATTTAAAGAAACTGTGTTGGCACAGCATTCAATGATTCCAAGCTCGCGGTTAATCGGCACTAAAATCATATATTAGTGCAACAAAAAGGTTTTATTTACCTGTGTTGTATCTGCGTAACGGTCGAAGTGAGCGCTTTTGAAATTTCGAACTATTGATAATGATGTTAGAAACTCTGAACAAGAGCTGAACCAAACTATCTGGTCTTAAGTCTTCTGGCTAAAAACATTTAGATTAAATTGTAACATTCGCACAAAGATCACCTTGAATATCAATTTGTAAATTTTTCCATCAGATCCTCGTACTTGCAATAACTTTGGCGCTGATAACCCGCCAAGCTTGAAGACTTGTTGAGTTAGAACCTCCGCAAATGTGATCATGCTCGTTGTAGAATAGTCTTTAGGATTGTTGAGCGGTTGATCACAAGTTGGAATTGGCAATTGTTTCATCAAGTTAGCTTTATTGCAAATTTCAAAAGATGAAGGCTTCATTTTGTACTGATCTAAAAATAGAACCTGTTTAAACTTACATTCTAAGTCTAACTTACTGTTGCCAATGTAGACAAAATCAGCTGAATCGATTGGCGTTGCACCAAAGCTTAGAAGAACATCATGAGCCTTTACTAAATTCTTAGTTACAGCACCCAAAGCAGAATTGTGTTTTCGACAATTGTTGATTAAAGCAGTAGCAATTTTTCTTCGCTTCTAAAAGATACGAACAATTAGTTACATCTGAAATATTCTCACTTCGTGTAGAACCTTATTCTGGTTTTCTGTGGTTGCAGTTTGAAAGAAGATAGGATAAATCGAGTGATAAGGATGGTCAGTCAACAAACGAGAAACAACTGTGCTGACAAGTGAACTGATTGGCTTCTTCTGATCAAATAAGTAGCTTATCAAGATTTCTTGAACTGGAATCCACACTTTGCTTGGAATCGTGTCTAAGTACTCTGTAACAAGTTCCATCAACTCCTCGCTTTCAGTATTTTGGATGAGCATAGCGGCAACATTCGGAATAATTGATTCATCTTCTTGGTTCAAACTAAGTGCCTTGAAAAAGTTCTTCATCGCTAAGAGTAAGAATTTGTTGTGCTCTTGATTAATTCGACTGACATCAGCCGTTTCGGCAGCAAGTTCTCTTAGACGCCTTGTCTTTTCTTCCTTCACTCTTATTTCTCTAAAAACGGTGCTTTAAACTTGTTACGACTCAAAAATCATTACTCGATCTCTTCTGGCCATTTCTCCAAAGCATCGTTTTGAAGACGAAAGTGATTCGATTTAGTATGGTCCTTGATTTCACGATATCGCCTTGACGCAAATTTCGCATATTTCAAAGCACACTCATAAGCTTGTTCTGGATCGGCTACTTCAATCGATTTCGCAAGGTCCATTGCCCTTAAAAGAGTTTATAAGAACTTTTTGTTAATGTTTAAAGACAGTAAAATGTAAAAGCATGTTAAAACGCATTTTACATCTCATTGTGTTAAAATACTCAAAACGTGTCACTAACTTGCTGAAATAAGTCTCGGTTTTCTGCTCTTGATCTGATAACTCGGCTGCCATGAGTAAAGCTGATACTTGGTTCGATGCACGTTCAAATGCTTCTCTGCTGCTTGATGATTCGTCATCTTCATCGTACTTTCGAATCATTTGAGTGAGCAAGAATTTCATAGCATTCAGTTCGTTGTTTGCAAAGTGAAGTTTCGCATGTTCCAAATAAGACGTGCTTGCATTTTGAACATCAACTTTAGCGACATCTTCGACTATCTTGACCAAATTCAACGCTCTTTGGAATGATTTTTTGTCTCGCAAATCTCTGACGAAAGTCAATGTAATTTCCTGGATCTGTTCAAAGAACGTGTCAAACGCTCGTTTTGTAGAATCAGAATCGGGTGCAGTCCAACCTCCCAACAAAAATGACGATGCAATTCCATAATCAGCGTCCTCTGGCAATTTAATTTTTCGCTGGGAGCGTCTCATTGTTTGAAGTGATTCGAGCAACTTTAAATCACGACATTCGTTCAACAGCTTCGGATAGACCATTTTCGCATCAACAATTTTCTTCTCCAACTGACTTTTCCAAATTTCTGACAAATCGTAGTTTGATTGCCCACGACATGCCAAACGGAAGAGTGAATAAAGCATTGCATTATGGCTGTCAACACTGAAAGCATTTTTAAGTTGAAACGCTTTAATTTTATGATAAGCTTACCATTTTGGATGCGAAATTTCAGTCGGTTCAGGTGCTGGCCATTTGGACAAGTCAATAACACGTCTATAATTGTCCTTATTGTTCAAATCGAAAGTATTGTTGCCCATGTAAAAAAGCGCATTTGTTGTATCAAACTCCTTATTGCTTTCTTCATACAATGCAGCCGCAACGCTCCAATCTCTTCGATTTTCAGCAACAAAAGCTCTAAAAGGCGCTTGTTTAACCCCAACAACTTTTAAATTCATACCTGACTGGAGACTCGTATTGCTTAGCCAATGGCAAACCAAACGCAAGCACTTCATCTTTCAATTCAATAACAATTTGTGCGTATGCATCTTCAACCTCTCTAGAATCAGTCAATGTTCTAGTAAAGGAGCTATCACGGTGAGTAAGATGAAAAGTTGTTCTCTCCGGATTTTTCGAACTAAAAGATAATCGTTAAAAGTAGCAAAAAACGATCACTTACAAGTCCGCAATGTATTTCAAGTAAAAGAACGCCTCTTCCAACAAATTTGCTTTGATCAGTGATCTCACCAATGCGTAGCTTGGATTTATTTTCTTGCACATTGTAAAAACTTCGCAAATCGCCAACAACAATAATTTTTCGTAGTCTTTCAGTTCACCTGCTTCATCAAAACTGACAATGAGTTCTTTGACTGCTTTAACAATAACTTTCGACTCCTCACTTTTATCTTGACTTGCGTCTCCTTCAATTCGTTCCCATGCCATTAACAACGCAAAAACTCCATAGATATGATTGTGTGTTGCAATTCCGGAAAAAGCTTTGAGTTCGTCAAAGCAGATTGAATTTTGAAAGAAGCATTCGACCATAAAAGTGTTGAAATGATCGCCAGCGCGAAGAGTATAATTCTGATTAATGTGAATTGTCGGACAAACTGAATTCGAAACAAATTGAAAGATTGCATTGTACCTAAAAATAATTAAATTAAGCATATTAATCACTTTCAGAGGACTTACAAAGCGGCAGTCACTTCATTGTTTTGCAACGGAGAATCAAACAACAACAATTTGGACAGAAGCTTGATGTTGGAAACGTCGTAATCCTTTGTGAAAAACTGGAAGATCTTGTATTGTTTTACACGCAAAGTTTCCTCGGAGAAGAAGCACAAAATTTGTCTTGCAAGTTGTACTCGAAGCCACGGACAAATAATCCACAAAAGCTTGACTTGAGCAATGCACTTTTCTAAAAACATCAATTAGTTTTAAGCATTTGCCTTAAACACATACTTTTTATGACTTCATTGCCAATTCGAGCTGAAAGCCAATTCCAGAAAATTTTTGTTTTTACAATTGGATGTGTTTCGCAACTAAGTGTGCCCTTTTGAAACTAAAATAAAGGCTTATACTTTGTAACTAATCAAAAACTCACGTCTCCATATGCTGCATTAAACATTTTGTGACATTCTGGATGCTTTAAGTCTTTCCCAAATGAAGCGTACTTGTTTACGAATGGAGTGCTGTTCGAATCTATTGCTTCCAACAACTGCGGATATTCTTGACGTTGATCATACAATAAATCCAAAAACATAAACCCAAGCCAATCAGCATCAAGATATTTAACGCATAAATCCAAAGCAGAAATCCACGAAAGAATTAACTCAGACAGCACGTCGTCGTCACTAAAATAGGCTTAATTTAACAGAAAATTGATGTCAAACTACTCTGGTTTGCATTCAAAAAGCTTGGCACAAACACATCTTGCAACTGCGGCCAAATCAAAAAACAACAAGTCGAGTAATGATTTAGGTCTTTCTTGCACGCTCAAATTCATTACAACATTTGCAATAGTTGATAAAGCTGCAGCCAAATGCAAAACCCAATCGGATGAAATGTTTTCAAATATCATACGAAGTTGTTTTCTCAACGCGTACATAATCATTGGATACGACTTTCGATCAACAAGCTCATCCCAACTGTTTTCTGCTCTAATAACAAAAATATATATGTTCAATAGGTTTTAAACTTACACTCCATCGAAACATCCTCGCTGAAAGTCGTCCAAGAACTTGACAAATCCTTTGAACTCAATGTAATTAGGCATGTAGAAATAGATTCGATCATCAATAATTTCCAAACTTGTCAACATTGTTCTCAGGTTTTTGTAATTCGAAACTTGTTTGAGGACTCTTTGAACATAATAAGCGGTGTGTTCAGGAAACTCTTTGACACAAGTTTGAATGTTGTTGTCAAACCACTCATTTGACTCTGCATCATCCTCTTGATGCACCGATGCATGAAGAAGAAGCATGTCGTATGACAAATCTGCCAGTTTAACATTTTCGAATGGATCGACAAAGTCAAACTAAAACAAAGACGTGAACACTGTTTTAACTAACATAAAAGTTACATTTGCACTTTAAAACGAGTTCTCGAGCATACATTCTTTTGAGGAATAAAATTCGATCTCCGTCATTTTCGTATTGCTCAATTTCATTTTGCAAATCAACCCTAAAAGTGTGTTTGTTTGGATAATTTTAATGTAATAAAAGCTTACTTGATATTTTCTGCAACCAAGTTATATTCTCTCTGATTCAAGTATTTTCCAAAAGTTCTCAACAAGCTGATCTTTTCAAGCAGTCCTTTTTCGCTCGCGATTTTGTAGAAACAATGGCCAACAAATTGTGAGTCGAGATAGCGCGGAGTTCTGATTGCTTCTCTCTGCAAAATTGTAAATATTAAAAACATTCAAGAAGTTGATTGATACCAAACAATGGTCCGGAGTGTTAGTGACATCCCAGAAAGCAACAAAATTCCATAATCCAGGCATTTTTGCGCACACATTTGAAATAGCTTCATGAGATTCAGGAGTCGAAAACTCCCAACAACATCCCAACTTCAAAACCAACAAGTCTTCTTCGGTGCTGTCATTAGCCACGAGAAGCAAACCTTTGTGAGTGGTCTAAACCAAAACTAGATTTGATAGATAAGTCAGAAGAGAATTTACCAAAACTAGCTCGTTGATTTCACCCATTTCAAATAAGGGCTTTCTCGCATTCAATCGCTCTGCTTTGATCTTGAAGAGTGTAACACACGTAAACATTTGCCGAGATTTTGATTCTAAAAACGGTCTTTTAAATATCTTAACTTGCAAAACTAACCGTCAAGAATATCGCTATCAAAGACCTCGTTAGCTTGTTTAACTATGTAAGAAACTAACTCGCGAATCGGAGCTGTTGAAAAAATGAGTGGCTTTTGTGGAGGAGTCTTTTGCTTGATTGATTCTGCTCCAACGATCCATTTCAAATTGTCTTCAACCATGCCGATTTCTAAACGCAAATAGATATTGTGATTTATTTATAGCGAATTTACCGTCTCTTTGAAATGAGATTTTTTCTTCAAGTTCAACTGAATTTGGGTAAACAAATAAAAGAGAAAGCAACACATCGGAAAAGTCAACGTCTAATTCAGTTTCATACATCAAATGCTTGATAAGTTGTCGACGGAAATGCCATGTTTTAGCCGTACTGTTAACGTCGTCTCGAAAAGTGTAGCATTCATCAAAGTCATAGTTTCGAATAATGTAGAGCAAAAGATCAACGGCTTTCGATGTCAAACGTGTAAGTCTGCAAAGATTCTTCAGTAATGAATCAAACAATCCATTGATTTCATTTCCAAATCGACTCGGAACTAAAATAAACAGTGTTTGGAGTTATGTTTTAAAGTAAAGCTTACGCCAATGCAGCATGTTCTCAAACAAAAGACTTGTAGGATCCAAGCAATCAGGCAAATAAAGCCAGTTCATAGCCTTATTAAACAATACTTTCAATTCTTCAATAGTCAAATCCGGACAATCATAACGCAAAACAGTCGACAAAGTTCTGATGTGTACTTTCATGCTACCAACCCTAAAGACGTTTTTCTTAAATAATGCAAATCAAAACTCACTTTCGAATGTTATTCAACTCAAGTTTCAGCATCGCTTTGATAAATTGAGAGCGAAATTCGCTAGGCAATGCGTCTTCAAATTGATTGAAAGCTTCTTCTATCACAACTTGAAAATACTGCATTTTTAAGTTGAGCATTGCCTCCAGTTGTGTTTCAGTCTTCATTCGTTTAGCAGTAAACTCTGGCGAAATATCATCTTCACGTGCTTTGATTTCCAAATTATGATGAAGAAGCATAGCGCGAGCAACAAAACGCAAGCGTGATGGAAAAATAACTTGATCCGGATCCTTAATGTGATTTGAAATTGCTTTGCTATATCGCCGGTCAGTTGCTTCTTTGACCAATTTTATACAATTTTTAATCGCGGAAACCACAGCATCATCCAGCTTTAAAACATCAACAAAGCAAAAAGGAAACGCGCAAGAAACATAAATTTCCACGAAACGGATCAAGTTCGCCTAAAATTCAGAATATAACACTCTAAAGCAAAAACTCTTATTACATTTAGACATGGAGGATCATCTTCAGTTGGAAGATTGTCTGTATAACCAAACATTTGTTGACTGGTGATCAATGTCGAATAAACTGTGTTGAATAACGGCAAAAGTGACTTGAGCAGGTGATTTCGATGTGAATAAGAAAACTCGACGAATAAATAGTAAGCGCACTCAAGTAGCACAGATCTTGTAGGGCACATTTCTCTGATCCCATCTAAACAAACAAATTATTCAAGTCAATATAAGCGGGACTTACTCAAAGTTGTTCATAAACAAAAATCCAAAGTTCTCAATTGTCGTGGGAAGATCTATTGCAAATTGAAACAAGCGCAAATCCTTAATCATGGCCAACAAAATTTTTGCAATCAAGTGCTGATCTCTTTTCTCATTTGACCGTGTGCTTTTGTCGAGGTATGCAATGACTATGTCCATAAAATCTAAAAATCTCGATTAAACGGACTTCACTCCAAAACTAACCTTGAATCTTTTTGTACTCAATGCTGACTAGAGAAAACTGTTCAATAACGCGTGACACGGTATCCAATGTTTTCCACCAAATACTTTTTTCAAAATCTATCCAAATGTCGTAATTGTGCTTAAGAACGTAGAAGGCGGTATCGAAGAACGCCTCAATTCCAACCTCAATTTCCATGTTTTCAAAATGGCACTTGACTAAATCGAACCAAACAAGTAGCAAGTTCTTCTTGAACGATTTAGTTGTTGTGGTCATTTTCTTAACGTTGTTTGAGCATTCCTAAAAAATGATCTAAATTATATGCACATTTCTTGTATGTTTACCAAGCGGACACAGTATCCAATCTGCACAATCAAGTTTCGTCGATTATAAACTTCATTCAACAACTCTCCACGCAGTTCTTCATTACGCCAAATTTGAAAAATTCGATCCAATGCACTCTAAACAACAAACTGATAAGGATAAGGTAATCGAAAAGCTTACGTTCTTTTCGCTAACTTTGGTAATCTTTTCATCGGTAAGTTTACCAATTAACTCTTTGAAAACGTTTGCGTCGTCGACTTGTTTTTGTGTTTGCATCATTCAGAGACTAAAAATTGCAAAATACAAGTTAAATTCAAAAAACTTTGCAGAAAGTCAACGCTTGTTGGGACACAAAACTAAAAGCTGTCAATAGTTGCTAACTTTAAATACGCACTTGAAATGTTTGAAAAGCCATTTTGATAACATTTTAATCTGTCAGCAACTAATTGCTTTATTTTTCAGAGAACACAAACAAAGTTAACAATCAAATTTTCACATTGTTGCTGAAGTTTTCCAGGTGTTTAATTGAAGACTTTGAATCCTCGCTGTGTTGCTAAAAAACGAATTTTCTCAAGAAAACAGCCATTGACACAAGAGCCAAACTTTGAATGATGTTTTAAAGCTTTTATCTAAATGGACATATTTGATTTATTTAGTGCGTGTCGATAAACAACTTTCGAATGCATTCCAACTTTGCTCGATTAATCACCAAAACGGCCAAAGGCTATTTTTAAGAACCGGTCGCATAAACGAGAAACAAACAAGTCGAATGACTCATTCATACCAAAGATTATCCGTCGGCCACAACACACATCTGGCCCGCAAATGCTCAAGACTCGATTGCACATGATCAGCAGAAAAACCATCCCCGTGTTTAATTAATGTGGACATTAATCAAAGGAACGGCTGACTCGAAAACGTCCAGCCCTCGTAGTACGACTATAAAATCTGGAGGAACGAGCAACATTTTAACTTTTGCGGTTGAATTGTAAAAGTTGAAAATGCTTTCAAAAGCTTTTCTTTTGTTTTCGTGTCTTTTCATATGTCAAGTGAATGCAAGTAAGTTTATTTAATCAAGTTAAGCAGAGTAAAAACTCATAATTAGATCTCGGCCAAGGATACAACAACGGAAATCAATATGGAGAACCTAGCGTAGGCCGTCACAACAATGGAAATAATGGCTTTGGTCAAGGTTACAGTCCAAATCGTAACGGAAATCAAGGAGAAGGTTCTATTGCTTACGCTGTTCCCGGCAGAAGCACTGAACAAGGACTCGGTCAAGGAACTTACGGCAACAATCAAGGACAAGGAACCTACGGCAATAATCAAGGACAAGGAGCTTATGGCAACAATCAAGGACTCGGTCAAGGAACTTACGGCAACAATCAAGGTATGGCAATATTGCTCATTTTAACTTACCGTAAAACCCTAAAGACGGCCCCCTAAACAATCGGCCCCCTTTAAACATGCTATTTCGCATTGAATTGCTTTTTGTTAGTCAGCGTTCTTTTCGTTAATAATGTTAAGCAGGAGGGGCCGGAAAAGTGATTGAAGTTTGGTTAGCAGTTGTGAAATAAAAAAAAAAAAAAAAAAAAACTTAAAAAAAAATGAAGGTTCCTAGATCAAGTATTCACCACTGGCTTTACAGAGACCACTTGGGCAGTTGAAGAAACGACACATCAAAAACCCCAGCTAATAGACTTGAAGGGCGGTGGCGGTGAATTTGATGAAAGCTATCATCAAATTATTCAAAGCATTGTTTTCGTTATTTTGTTAACCAAAAAAGCGTGAAAAACAAAATGGGTTGTAGGGGCCCTTGGTCATTACAATTAAATCTTGTTAGGCTATCATCAAAATGGTTATTCGGGGCTTGGACGATCAAATCAAGAATACTCTGGATTGGGCCGCTCACAAAATGACTACCGAAACAACAATGGAAACTATGATTCCGCTGGCTTGAGTTCTGTGCCTTTGAATCAACAAGCTTACAAACGAATGAAACGCACACTTGGACAATCAACTCAACCGCATGGTCTCGGCCAATCGCAGCCTCAAGGTCTCGGCCAATCACAGCCTCAAGGTTTGGGACAATCAACTCAACCTCAAGGTCTCGGTCAATCACAGCCTCAAGGTCTCGGTCAACCAGCTCAACAGCCAAGTTTGACTCAACCTGGTTTGAAGCAAGGCAGTGGATTGGGCGGAAGTCTTCGAGCCAAACGTTACGTCGAACGTGAACCTTACAGCAAATCATGCAACAGTTATTATGGCAAATTTATTTGCTACAGACTCTATGAAAAAGACGCCGCCATCCCACACGAATTTACTTGTTGGTCAACCTATCTGGGCAAGAAGAATTGCACAGAGACTGAAAACATTTTGTATCTCGACAGACGCAATGTCGAAGTTGATGCTTCGGAATTGGATCGCCAGTTTTATCCAAATGATCGCAGCCAGGACACCGTCACCCATCGTGATCAACATCGTCAACGCAGTGATGAGTTTGGGGCCGTTGAGGTAGACAACTTTAATTTAAAGTGCAACTAACTTTATTTGTTTAGAAGAACTTGCACAACCGTCAATACAACGACCGTGAATTGCCTCGTGATTCTAATCATGGCGAACATTAAGCTCAATGTAATCCGCACCTATATTTGCAATTGTCTATTCTGTCCGAGAATTTAAAATAAAGTCTTTATTTCGAACTTGTGTGTCAAATAATCAAATATTTGAGTTCTCGCATAACATGAGAACTTATTGAACGCTTGTGTAAACGGCGTGTAAAGGAGTATAAGCTCTGCAAAACAAACAGCACTCCACACATTGACAAACACAGTTGTGCGTCCCGCTCCGAAAGCTTTTCGTTCAGCCGTTGACTAATTCGGGTCTTCTTCGATTTTTTGCCTTCACTGAGTGTTTTGCGCGTCATTCTCCAGTTCATTGATTTGAATTTTAGAGCATCCAATGGCTCTTCTACCGAATTCAGCCCAACAAGTTGGTCTTGATCACTGCCACAAGATCTACGTTGAAAGAGATTATTCACAAGGCTTAGAAGTGAAGTTCTGCAGAAACTTTCCACCGATTCTCGATGGATTGGCAAGTGACTAATTTCCATATCGTTAAATTAAACATTTTGTAGGTTGAACCGGACAACTGGTAAGCAAAAACACTTTAAATTAAAATATACAATGACGTAATTTCAATTACAGGTATTATACAATCGACACAATTAACAAACTCTTTGAATTGGCAGAATCGGTGAGTGCTTAATGTGCACACAAAGTTTATTGAATTCAAACTTCAGGTGAATGCCGGTTCAGTTGGCGAAACGCTCTTTGGCTTCTTCACTTGCTACCTAGTCCGTCTATGCACAAAAACCAGATACGAAAAGAAATTGGTGGAGATTCGGCGATTCATTGATGAGCAAAATCAAAAGATTTTCGTGCCAGCCGGTTTTTGCATGTAAGTGCTTTTGCCGAGCATATAAACTCTTATAATCATTTGCAATTTAACCACATAGTTCAAAACTAATCAATTGTTTTCAGCACCGATCCAATTGACAGAGGATTTAGAGTTGTAAGTTTTAAACACCTTTTAAAACATTCTTTAAATGCAACGGTTTCACAACAATTGCTTTAGCTTGAAATCAGCGTATTAACTTCCGGATACTCCAACTCGCCAATTCAAAACCGCGAACTTGAACAGCCAAGTACGTCAAGAAATCTCTAGTTTGGTCAGTCTTTGACTTCGTCCGTTTCACTTCTTAGTTTATTGTTATTTCTAATCTTTGATGCCTGAAATTCAATCGCTCTGTTTTGATTGCTTTATTGTGTTTGCGTGAAAGCTCATAAATTTCTGTACAGCCGTTCAACAAAATAGATATAATTACTACTTATTGTTTATTCTGTAAATCTTTATTCTTCTCGTCATTGTGTGCCGTTTGGCACAAGTCTTTTGCGAACAAAGTAAACCGTTTAATTTAAAGGATCTGCTTAGTGAATTACTTAAAGTAAACCTAACAACAGCTACCCGCTTATAAAAATCCTCTATAGAAAAATGCAAGTGGAATTAGTAGGAGAAGGAGTGTCTAATGGTTGGCAGAAAGGAGAAGTAAACTCAACAGTGAAATATATAGGTGTTCATTTCTATACATCGTGCACGCCCATCGGATTATGATATCCTTGGCTGAAAGAGTAGTGCTGACCGGCGCATTGTCGGTACAGTTGTAGTGTTTGAGTCGGTGGATATGCCGGACGAAGTTGAAGAGTGTGCGGATGAGAAAAGCAGTGGCGCTTGCATTTTCGAGTTTACAGTAATTGAGTTCGTAACGGGCAAGTCCAGATGTTCAATGGCTGCCGTTGTAATTGGCAGTCTTTCGGCCATAACAGCTTTGTTCACTTCGTCGTTTGATGCAAATGATTGTTTGTGACGCGGCGACTGCAATGGAGACGGAGGCTTTTTAGTTGATCCTCCAAACAGATCTTGTTTCTTCTGTCGTTCGACCAAGGAAAACATTTTTGCGGGACTCACATTCGCCAATTCTGTAAGTTTGAAGGTTAAATAGAAGTTAAAAATGTAAAGTCTCACCTATCAAAAATGATTCCATCACAACGCAGTTCATTTTTGAAACGCTGAGCGACTTCTTTGTCAACCAACTCGTCTCCCCAAACAAAAGTGATCAAATTGAAGTGCTTTGCCATGACAATCGGTTCTGAGTCACGCAACAAATCTTCACTGTGCAGATTGATTCCAGTAAGTCCAGTTCCAGCCGCGAACTTAACAGCCATGCTGCTTGTTTGTGTTCTTTTGTCAACAAAGTCCATGTATTTCTCGGTCTTTCCTTGAGACAAAAACAAAACAGGATACTTGTTTTGCTTGAGCGTCAAACTAAATGCAGAATACTTACTTTCTGTGTGTGGCTTGAATAACTTACATTGTGCAAACATCCGGATCAAAAGACGAAAAGACAACGCGTCGCGTGCCAGCGTTCTTGAACACTTCGGTTAAAATGATGTCCACAAACTCGTTCCTCTCGAAGTATCCAGAACACTCGCTCTGTCCCGTTTGACCACTCCATGGGATATTTAATCTCGATATTGAAGCCCGCTGCTTCTTCAACGAAATGAAAAGCGCCTTCAAGTGTTGGGAAAGGGCGATGCTCTTCAGCTTCATCATGACTACCAGTAACTTTGTAGTGAAGATGTCCTTCGTTGTTTAAAACAGAGCGGCGGTCGTGCTCAACGTGATCCAACTAAACAAAAAGAGTTTGTAAGAGTGTTGAATTGTAAAAAGCTTACATGAAGAAGGCGCAATTGATTGAACTTTAAATCTTTGACTGCCAATTCATGTTCTTCAACTCCTCCAGGCTTTACATTGTTGTTGTTTGTTGCCAAATCATCAATTGACGGTGAACGCTTGGCTACTGACACGAGGACCTAACATTGGAGTTTTTATTTAAAGGTTGACAAGCTGGCAACTTACATGGAAATCATGAAAAATGATTGGAACCTTGTCTTTCGTCAAATGAACGTCAAATTCTACGTAATCTGCACCTTTAACAGCCGCCTGATTCAATGAATGCAGTGTGTTTTCTCGTGCTACTGCACATTTTGTATAGGAATTTCCCATTCCTGCAATTTGAAAGTTATTGAGACGTTATTGTAAACTTTCTACCTCTGTGGCCGACTTCGAGTGTTGTGCGCTTCTTCCAGTGCTTTGCATACGAGGCATTCATTTTAAACGGCTCCACATTGCTTGGCAATGATCGAACAAACAAGTAGCCAATAAAGATTGTACAGACCGGATCGCCTTTTGAGTTGAGTAAAGGAATCGAAGTTCGACCAAACGTGCCTTGCAGGGAAGAAGGTAAAGCATGACCAAAGGCAATCAATTTGTTGCCTTCACTGGAATAGATTTCAATTCGAAAACCCTGAAATTTCGAAGTTTAATTGGCAGGATAAGCATTTAAATAACTTACAAAGTATTCGACAGCAACTGAATTTGCTCGATAAATAAAATAGTCCTGTCCATTGCGGAATTCTTCGCCATCCGCTGATTGGTCACGATACTTGGGATTTGAGTGAGTGAGCGGCTAAAAGTGTGAGATAAATTGAATGCAAGTTTTAAAATTGATTTTGTTGATCGACAGAATTAGAGCAAACAAAAGAAAAGAAAAATTGCATCGCAAAAATCGCACTCTACCAACAAATAACTAAACAAGTTTGAATTAACACAACTTTAAAGCAACTGCTAAACTAAAACGAAAAGCTTTAACGTCTATGTAATTGATGTGTAACTGAATAGGATAATATACTGTGGCTTGAGCTTGATTCCGGCTTGCAATGAGGCTAACCTTTTGCGCAATTTTCTAAATTGCATAAAATTTATGAGACGATCCTTGTTTTCCATAAGTAAGCTTAAAACAAAATCGATGGCAAAACATTGTCCAGTTCCGTGTTTTTGTAGATTGAGTGTATCGTTCGGGAAAAGCACAGAGGATAAACTTAAAACAAAATGAAAAGACAGAAGATGCAATCAGGTTAGTAGGCAAGATTCAGAAGCCACAATTCATTTTGTAGATGCTTTTTAGCGTGGCTTACTGCAATTTGAGCTCGAGAAAAGGACGGCAATGTTGGCTGAGGCTCGTCCATTGAATCTTCCATTTCATCCAAATCATGGCCTTGAGAATCCTTAAAAGAAGCGATAAAATGGATCTTTTTACATTTCTTACTTCTCTGTGGCGCAAGTCCATGGGCAAAACTTTGATTCGGTAAAGCTCGCGGTTTCGCTTTTCTTTGTAAAATTTCAAAGCTTGTCCTTCAACTGTCAACAAAATTTGATTCTGTTCCGCGTTAACAAGCCACCCATCGCTGACCATTTCTCGACCGCCTAAACAATCAATGTTTGTTAAAAGGGTAGTTTTAAAGGCTCACCATTAAAGCCAAACACATCTTTTACGTTTATTCTGCAAACTCGATTTGTGGACTCAACTGCTGGCATCACACATCTTGGAGTTAAATGTGTTTCCCACTGTGAAATTATAAGCGATGCCGGCTTGCCAACATTCGCCTCCAAGTAGTACCCAATGAAATAGCGAAATTTGATGTTGTCTGCATTGGTCGAAACAGTTCCGGTCCAATGACTAAATTAAAAACAGTTATCATTAATGCACTTTCAATCCTACCCATCGTCCGTTTTGACCAATCGAAATGCTTGAGTCGGCACCCAGTCTCCAATCTCAAACGTATTTCCTGTCACGAAAACAAATTCTTCATCTTGTAGTGCGTCGGCAACAGTAACCGTAAAATGAACTGTGAAATGCATCACTTAAGGACGAACCAACAGCTGACAATTGAAAAGACGTCGGCGCTCTAGACGGTGAGTTGAAAATCTAGCAGATGATTTTTGACGATTTCCGGTCAGTTCAATTATCCACAAATGCTATCCTGAGCATTTAGCGGGGCGAATGAGTTCAAACGTTGATTGTGTCAAACGAACTGTTGAGATTGGAGTTTCTGAACAAACGAAATAAGTTTGGATTCACGACGCATTTGCATAACAAATCAACGCGAAAGTTCACGTACAAAATACCAACATTCAAAGACTGGCGCGTTTGAATAGTGTCTAAAGAAGTGACTACAAAAAATGCCCGCAACGGTGTGAAATTCTATTGTCTTCGAGCAATAAGCATGATGAAACAAAATCTTCTTCCTTATCACAAAACTCGGCGAGTGTCCAGCGAAGAATGCTATTAGTCGAGTTTTAAAAAACTTGTGGGTGTTTGTTTGGTGTTTAACGTATGGAACTGCAGCAGACAAAGGTTTTAACAAAAGCAGGAATCCGAGCAACCAATTTGCCAAAAAATGACTGCAAGTGTCACATTGCAAACGAGGACGCTCATAACCTAGCAGATGTGCAGTTGCGGATGTCCAGTCAGCAGCAAGGATCAGAGACAAACTTCCAGACCAATCGCACAGGCCACCTGTTCCGGCCTTCACGTTTTTTGCTTGGTCGAGACTGGTTTAAATTGTGAAAGCACGTGGCGCTACACTTTTTGAATAGTACAAAGAATGGGGAACTCCGACACGCCCAGTTCCCAACGATGTTCGATCAAAGGACAACGGTTGACATGTCACATTGCTGTTGATGCAATTCGACTCGAATAGACTTATAAACCACGTGGAGATCGAGTAGATTCACATAATTAAACATCACACGTGACTTAATAATTCATGAACAAAGACCGCGGCAATGTTTCAAGCGAAACCAAAATTACAATTGGCGAGTTTTGAGCGCACACGCACCGACAACACACCCAAACTGATGGGAAACCACACCCCCACCAGTACCGAATGTTTCGGACTGTTTTATCAATTGGCAGCTAAAAAGATGAACTCCTAAAGTGGAATAATGTGCGTCAATTATCAATGGGGAAGTTCGTGAATATGCTGGAAAAAGCCATAAAAGCAACGGCTCTTGTGGCGCGTGATTAAAAATCAGATTTTGCAATCAAATTGGGGAGAAAACAAGATAAACAGTACAAAGTTCACTGTGGATTTTGGTTGTTTACAAAAATTGACTGGTCGCGAACGGCAAAAAGAGTTCCGCTTTTGCAGAAAGATCAGAAGCGCTTTACACACCAAATTCTACTAGCTTTACATGCCAACTAGTTGCCGAACAAAAGGTCAACACCGCTAGAAGCAGTTATTGCACAACAACGAAATTATTAAACAACTCCCGCGCTTTACAAAACGACTTCGAGCTACACGAAATAGTCTAAAATTAAGGAGTAATTAATTCTGCTGATAAAGACATAAAAGCCGCATAAAGTTCATTCGGAGACAAATTCCTGAAAAACCGAGACTCGAAAGGTGTAAAGTGAGGCCAGAGGTCAAAACAATCGCACTTAAAGCGTGCAAAAAGAACGTTTGTTTTATCACGTTCGATTTTGTTGTGTGGTCAAAGAGACCCGAAGCCTTTGAAAGATCTTTTTTATAAACACTTTTATAACTTTATTGAAAAGCAATGCCGTTTGCTTGCTTTCGCCAAATGCAAAGTGACTAGGACAGGAATAGTCTGCACGAGACGCCGTAAGCACCTACGCATAAATTACAATAAACAGTGGTCTCAAAGTACGTTGAAATGAACGAGCAAAACAAGGCTGTTCAATGACTTCGATTGAAGTCGAGTGAAAAGATTTGAATAAATTGCACTGGAAAATCACATCGCCCTTCCGCTTCTTGTCTCAAATCTTTCCTAACCGGAATTTTCCCAAGCGGACTTGTCTTATGGTGTTTATTTGGTTTTTGTAGTGTTTGAAGCAGTGTGAAATAAATTCGGTGAATTCGATTGATATTGTAAACAAAATTTGAAATTCGACCAATTTGTTGAAAACATGTGAACTGACTTGTTTCACAATTTGTTTTTTGAGTCATCTTTGCATTTTCAAGTTCAGTTTTCAGGTCTAGTTAGCTCAATATTCCATTGATTTTCAAAAAACGCCAATGATAAGCAGTGCGCGCCAACTTCCACGATCGTTAAGCAAATGTCATTGACATCGAAGCGCCCACACTTGAAAATTCATCTTTGGCGCGTAGGAATGAGAGTCGGCAAAATGGATGATTGTGTGATTGGATGGAGACGAGAGTTGATTGCGCAAATGATAGTTTACGGACAACTTGCAGCAAGGCAACAGGAAGTCTCTTTGTATAGCCAACACTTCTCGTCTACGCGTTGAACAAAGTACGCGGGGAACAATTAATTAAAACGGCTAAAAATAGAGCAACCGATTTATAACACAAAACTAACACGTTTTGAACAGAGTTAAATCGGGTTGCACTTTCTGGCCTTAGTTGTTTGTTGGACGCTTAATTTGGTTATATTTCAACCAATTTCGCTCTGGAACAAAGATCACTATCAATAAAATGCAAACAAACCACCGAAAGCCGATTTGATCGTAGGAGCGTCGAATTTCGAAAACGGAATTGTTTTTAAATTTGAATAAACGACGAAAGTGCTTGTAAACAACACAACAAACAACACATTCCGCGTGTTTAGCGCAAAACAGATCTGCGAAATTTTGTGGCAAATGTGATTTGTTCCCAGCGATTTCAACATAAGCCATTTGATGTGTAAATGAAAACTGAAGCGGAAATTTCCACTCGTGAATAAACAAAGTGAGTGAGTGCATGTGTACTGAAAGAAGGGCTAAAGCTGATTGCACCTGTCGAATAAACAAATGAGAAGGAAGGGGACGACGCGTCAAAAATTGTCCCTGAATGCAAAGCGCCAGATCGTAGTAGTTTCTCTACTTGTTTAAAGTTCTCAATTTGATGAATCTAACAAATTTAAATTGCATCAAATTATTGAGTTGTCGAGACGTTTTTTGCAAACAAGCCAAAAACATTCAATTTAAACGAAATTTGCACGGTGTAAAAAAGATAAATGGATGACTAACCGGGTGAAGTTCCGGCCAATATTTGCAATGGGAAAATTAAATTTCTACAAAAAAGACTAAATGGACATCCGGTTCCTTCACGAAAAAGCTGCTTTCGACTAAACAGACCTAAGGACAATTGGTTTAGTGACGAACATTGTAAATGACTAGCGTATATGAAGATTCGTAAAACAAATGCCAAGCATTTTGTTCACAGGGCGCAAAAGCCCGCCGAATTCCCAAACACCACCAATTTGAGCTCGCGACTCAGACTGCCCGTTTTCTTTCTGCACATGTGGAAAGAGGACTAAAGAACGAATGCAGTGTATAGGCCTTTTGGCCGCAAGTGAAAATAACGAGTCGCATGAAGAGAGAAAAGTCGGAGTGGTTTTAAATTCTAGTTGATAAACGAGAGTGATAGACTGCTAAAGAGAATCTTGAACTAGTCAAAGTGTGTACTTAACTTTAAAATCAAAACACATATATAAAAAGAATGCCATAGTCGTTTTTGAAAGCTCAAAAGACAAGTATTCAAATACCGAGTCACAAAAAGCACGTAGCACAGCGAGGAGGAAACTAATCGTTTTTCAAAAACGCCCAAATAAAGGCCAAGCGTTCGAGCACGGCAATTTTCAATGCCATGTGACCTCAACACGCGCTTGTTCGATTTAAATGTGTCACACTAGCGGATTTTAAATGTCGTCATGCAATGCTCACACTCAAACAAAGCGAGCATTCATTGAAATTGAATAAACTTGAATTAAACGTTGATGTTTGTTTGAGTAAATAAAGAAAGCGTAATTAGTCTTTTTTCAAATACGCAAATGACAAGTTGTTCAATTGAGGCCAATTAAAGTGATTGCTAAGCAATAATGCACACACGTTTATTTATTAACTCAAAACGTTTCGAATAAACAATCAATGCTTTTCTATATCGTACACATTGCGCTGTTTCTGAAAAAAGCCAGCTTCCAATTCCAGCTGTGAATAAAGTTCTTCAATTTGAAGTTTTTCAATTGCCTCAGCGTCCAACTGTATTTCATCCGACATTACAGGTTCATTTTCGGGTGCGTGATAGAGCTCTAGGTATGGATGAGCAAGTGCTTCTTCGGCAGTGATGCGATTCCATGGAGCCATTTGAAGCATCTAAATCAGAAATAACGCTTACTTTTCGCTTTTAAATCTTACTTGTTCTGCTAACAAAACAGCTTTCGACGAAGCTTTTGACAGTATTGTTTTCCACGCTAAAGGCTCTCGATGACCCAAGTTTATTATCCAATTTTTAATCAATCCCGAAGTTATCTTGTCCATTATCTAAAACGACGTGTTTACGTTTCATAAAAGCTTACAAAACTCACCTTTTCTTCGGGAGTGCCCAAATAGTAAACAAGCATTTTTATTTGCATTGCAGCTTCACGCCCGGGAAAAAGTTGCCTTAAACAATCGTTGCATAGTTAATATTAAAACGCTTTGTTTACCGTCTCATAATTAATTCGGCAAAAATACAACCAGCAGACCAAATGTCTACCTTTGTATCGTAGTCAATGAGAGAGAAAAGCAGTTCCGGCGCACGATACCAACGTGTTTGGACATATTGCTAAACAATAAGTGTTAAAAGCATATCCAGTGTGTTATAACTTGCAGTCATTGGGGATGAATCTTCTTCATCTGTTTGATCTTGACGACGAGCCATCCCAAAGTCCGCAATTTTTAATAAACAATCGCCGTTGACCAGCAAGTTGTCTGGCTTTAAGTCGCTAAAACGTTTGTGCATTTTCTGAATGAAAACTTCAACACTTACCGATGAATAATTCCAGCAGAGTGGAGGTACTGAAACAAAATTGGTTAATGTCTTTGCAATGTTTGTTACTTTTAATCCGCGCAAGATTTGATACAAAAAGTATTTGTGGTGATTATTGGACAACGATTGTGTGCTGTGAATAATACGGTGAAGTGTTGTCTCCATGAGATCCATCACGAGAAATATGTCTTTTCCCTGAATGACAAAAACATTGAAATAGTTTAAGTGTAAACAAACTTGATTTGCTGGCGCCGTAAACATATCCAAAACGCTTATAATGTTTTCGTGTGACAGCTTTCGCAAGATTCGGACTTCCCTCAACGTTCTTCTTGTCAAAACAAAAGTGCCAAAAGCATTTGCAATTCTTTTAATTGCGACTTGTCGTCCTGTCGGCTAAAATAAAAAATCTTAAATAAGTTGGGACCAAGTTGTGTTACCCTGTGGATTGCTTGTCTCACTTGTCCATATGCACCTATTCCGATCATTTGATCAACTTGATACGGAGTTCCATCAAGCTTAAACTCCTGTTGTTGAGAATTTGAAGGCTGCGGATTGGCTGGATTGCGGTTCATGATTCTAAAGTGCCAAAATCATAAATTTGCATGGCGTGTAAGTTCGCGCTAAAACAAATGGAATACAACTCCAAAACTCCTCTCGAAATGTTTGACAAAAAAGCATTCCATGCATCTTCTATTTTTTAAGCGAGCAATCGCCCCTGATAAAAATGAGCAAACAGCCGTAAGCGACAAATTAGGCGGCGATGATAAAACCTAGTGGCAGCGAAAGTTCATGCAATCATCAAACTTCCCATTATTCGCCCGTTTCGCTTAAGAAACAAGGATAGCCAACGTGATTGCGTGAGGCGCATGCGTTCGAGTGGTTTTGATAAACAAGGTGTTTTAACTGCCTCCAGACTCTCAAAAGTGTCATACAATTAGGTCTTTAAACGTTTAGTTGAAGACTTTGACCTTCTAAATGAGCTGTTTGAAAATCTCACAAAGCGACTAAAAACAAGAAACAGTAGACCTTTAACTTGAATGGTCAAACTCTTTTATACTTGAAAGTCAGGTCAACAACCCGAATTGATTGGTCAATGAACGGCACAATGAGTCAACCAAAAAGTAATCAATCATTTTAAAACAAAATACGTAAACAGCGATCGACCGTTGCGACATTAAAATGAAGGCTTCTGTAAATTAAGTTTGTACTGAACTTCCAACGCGGCTCACTTGTTACGAAAGAGCCTATAGTTTGCAAAATTCTTTTTATGCAATAGCAATTACCCAAAATAACCGAGTTTTAAAACGTGACCTTTCGTTTCTTGTTTATTAACTGACAAGTGATTGATTGTTAAAAGTTGACTAAATTTTTGGAATAACTTGCGTGCAATTCTTGAAAACAGTTACCTTTATTTTTGCGAATGTAAAATTTTCAATGTAAGGCAGCAATACCGTACCTTTATGTCGCTTCCCTGAGCTCCGGCAATTAATAATCTTTCTTTATTATGGCGGTTAATTTACGTCATAGCAATTGAAGAACGCACTTGTCATCGAATAAGAATGATTAAACGTGCTTTCGAAGCTGTTTCGTGGAAATTCTTTAATAGTGTTTACGTTAATTGGAAGAAATTAATTTATCTCAAAAATTAGAAAAATGTTTGCAAACGGATGATCAAAGTATACTCCTACACGTTGATTATCATCAATGGAATGTCTAAACACAAGACAAGAACATTCAAAAAACTTGACAAAGATCGCTTTTTAACTCGCAACGTCTTTCTTTTAATGCCAAAAGGTCACATTATCAACTTTTCAAAGTTTTCTTTAAGTTTATTATTTTACAGACTTTATTTTGAAATGCAAAACTACTCGGTGTATCGCAAAGACCTCGATCCATTCAATAAGGATTTTGATGCGGAAAAGGCGCTTAAAGAATTGGATGTGCTTGTTCCACCGTCAAGTTCCGTGGATGATTTTGAACAAGAGCTGATGGATACGGAAGAAACAAAAGAATTAGTTAAACATTTAAAGGTGAGCGCTTTTAACTTTAACGTGCAAGTTTAACAAGACATTTATAGAAAGTCGAAGCAACAAAAACAATTTCCAAACACATAAAACCGCTAGTTGGTCAACGAACTAGACGAAATCGGTTCAAGCAACTGGCTGTTCAATCAAGATATGAAGAGATGTTTAGGTACTTATTTAAATGTTGTCTCTCAAATAAAGCATATCTTTGTAGACAAACCGGCGTTGAATATTTTGACGGTATTGGATTTGCATTGGCGCACGGTGGTCCTTACGATTGTTTGAGAAAATGGGTTCAAAACAAGACACATGTAACTATTAAAATTCAGTTCAGCTCGTCTAAACTACCGCCAAATCGATGCATTCAAGTAAGTTGCAAGCTCTTCTTGCAATAACTGTTTAAATAAACGAATGATTTAGGCTGTTATTTTTGCTTATGATCGTCATTGGAACTTACTAGTACGTGAATGCGATGAAGTGTTTTTGCCGAGAAAATGTGAGGACATCCAAAAATATGAGAACATTATGCCTCCCGAGCGACAATACTCCAGAATTGGTGTCACTAACATTTTAAGCCGCTACTCTGGTTGCATTTTAATTATGGGCCAAACAATTGCGTGTATTTATGACAAACAAGATATCGAATAGCAAATAAACTTTTATTCACAGCGAAGAGGGTACTTATAAGATTGAAGGTATTGCGAAATTAGGCAAGATGTACAATTTGGCACATACGCACAAATAAATAGTACTTTGTCCAAAAACGTCACGTTTTTGCTCAGACAATGAGATCACTCAATTGGCGGTTTTTCTTCCTCGGTTGGAGCAGCTTCTTCTTGTTGATTTCCAAAGAAGACCGGTACTATGGGCTAAAAATTGCAATTAATATAGTTAAAGTGATTTTAAGAGACTTTTGTTCGAGCAAACTCTTCAAAGTTGATATCTGTTGGATAGTCAAATGTGAATTCCTAAAGCAGTATTTATTATATCTAAAAGTAAGTAGTTTGTTACCCCGCTTGGTGCAGCATTTGATTCGTAAAAACGCTTCAAGTAACATCGGAATCGAATAAGTACATACAAAATGATGGAATTGAATACGAGGAGAAGAGGCGTGAAGACCAACATCTTTTTTGCCAAGATCTCGTTTTCGTCGAGTTGTGGAACTTTCTAAAGTCATTGTTATGGATTGTTTTGAGTAAACTAATTTACATCTGTTACAAGTTCACCAATGCTTGTCAAAAGCATGATAACTTCAATGATTATGAGGAATCCGTGGAAAATCACAGATGGAGCAAGTAAGCTGATATCTCTTCTCTTCACCGAAACTAATGCGAAAAAATGTGCAAAGGTTCCGGAGACAAAGAAGACAAAAAAGCCGGTTGTTGCAAGTGAATCTATTGAATTTTGATTCTTCGTAGGCGCGAACCTTGACATGGCTACGCCGAATGTAATGCAAATCGTAGTGAATGCCACACTGATGCACAAAATGGTCATTGTACGGTAATGGATCTCTCGGCCGAAAAGATTGTAGCGGTATGCATTGTCATCGAATTCTGCAACTGCCGACAGTGTACTTGAGGTTTGACTTTCGTTTGGCATCTTTTTGATCGGAAGTGTGTTGATTGGATCAAACCATATCAAGAAAGAAATTCAACGGCAACAACTAGAAATTAGCTATTACTTGAAAGTTCAAAACAGCACATGCTTACCGCCCAACTTTAAGTCATCCAAACTCAAAACAGGTGAAAAATCTCCACAATCTACGTAAAAGACCTTCGGTACTACTGTATATCAGGAAACTTAAATGGGCATCTTCCAAATTAGCAGTTACGTCAAGACTAAGCTACACAAAACTAGGCAATTAAAGTGGGACAGTAACTCATAAAACGAAACCGCACAACCGCTTCGAATTGACCTCCTAATCTGAATACAAGTTTGACTGTTGTAAAATAGGCGGCACATTAGGCCGAGAAGGCGTTCGTCTCTTTCATCCAATTAGGGACTTTTACTTTTTGCTCTTTTCCTAAAGGATCTCTACGCAACACAGTCGTCCTGGCAACCTAAAGCCGTTCTTCACCGGTGGATTTATTTTAAAGTCAAAAATAAAAGTCCATTTTTGTGGTTGGCACAAAACAGTCGAGTCGAATTGTATCTCAAAGGTTTTTATTGCACAAAAATAGATTCAATCCAATAATTTCCACCGTAAACTTGCCTATAAGTACATTTTTCACTTACGTACGCAGGTTTGATTTGCAAATTGTTGGCATGAAAGATTTAAATCAACAAACAAAGTTTAAATTGCAATCAACTTTAATGAAACTGTACTGTGCTCTCCAGTTTCAATCGTTCAAGTAATAACGTAAAGTGACTTTAGCAAATTCAAAGATTTTCACACAGGGCTGCATCTAAAACTTATCTCAGATTTTATCGAACTTTTACAGTTATTTTCAGTGTAAAACTTGAAACAGGATGGCGGCGTTTAACAATTCGAGTATTGAAGATATTTCGTTCGTTGACTCACAGGACATAAGTGCTGAGGACGCTGAGTTGGCAAATGAGGAGAAGGGTTTGGGCGATAGAATCATTGCCGGATTATCATTGGTCGTTTTCACCGTACTCGCAATCTGCAATCCCATTCTTGTTCGAGTCGCTCACAAAGAGGCCGAGGCGCATGGTCACACTTTCGTTGGTTCGACAACTGTCTTTGCGGTAGAGTTCTTCAAGATCATCATTTGCTGCATTGCTTCGCCAATAACGAACAAGTCACTCAAGAAGTGAGTATATTAAAAATTGCACTGATTCATTTCCACGCTTCTAGGTTCTTGGTTATGCTTTACCAGTCGTTCACGGTCAACAAAGTGGAGACGATGAAGATCTGCTTGCCTGCTTTGATGTTTGTTGTTCAAAACAATTTGTACTTCTTCGCACTTCAACACATCGATGCAGCGCTCTTCTCTGTAAGTCATAAATATTAAGAACGTCTAATTAGCGTGTTTAGGTGACTTTTCAATTGCGCATTCTCACCACTGTCCTCTTGATGATGATTGTTTTGAATCGCCGTTTCACTATGATTCAATGGGTTGCCTTGTTCTTGTCTTTGGTTGGCGTTGTCATTGTGCAGTTGGGCGGTCATTCTGGCGGTACTCATTCTACTAATCCTGAGCACCATGGCGTGAATCCAGATATTTTGGACAAATTTCTTGGACTGGGAGCTGTTTTGATTATGTGCATGACTACAGCATTTGGAAGTAAATTTTTCGAAAGCAGTATCTAGAATAATGTTTACGTATTTAGGTGTATATATGGAAGCAGTCATGAAGAAGAGCGAGGCCGACGTTTTTCTCCAAAACATTCGCTTGAGCTTGATTTCTCTACCGTTGTCAATTGTAGCAATGTTCTTTGATTCTGGGAAGATCACTAATTGTAAGCTTTAGTTGGTTTAGGCTCGTTTTATTGTATTTATTTTAGGCGGATTTTTCTACGGATGGAACTACTACGTTTGGCTTGTTATTGCTGTCCGAGCATTTGGCGGAATTATGGTGAGCGTGGTGATCAAACGTACGGACAATGTCAAGAAAGGTTTTTGTCAAGCTTTGGCTCTTGGTGGCACGGCTGCTGTTGCAATTTCCCTTGGTGACTCGAAATTCAGGTAGATTTTGAGTCTTCAGTAGTTTATAATTTAACTGTTTAGTTACTACTTATTGGCCGGAATCTTGATTGTTGTCAGTTCCGTGATCTTGTATGCTCTTGCAACACGGCGACAGAGAGAAGAAGCAGAGTTAAGAGCTTTTGAACAGGCCTTGTTGAGTGACGACAAGAAAGCTTTCGTGCAAGAGGTTTCGGTGCAAGAGGAAGAGCCAGTAATATTGACGAAGCACTAACTTTCACATTCTAAGGTTCTCAATTGTTAACTATATGTAAGATCTGCTTAATAAATGATTACTACAGCAATTTTGGCTTTTCAATTTTTCTTTGTTGAGTGTCGGCTTGATTACAGTAGTTATTTGCCTGGAATGTGTCAAGTTGAGTTTGTTTTAATATGCGCTTAGCACACGCCAAACAGTCTTACATAAAAACAAACAAAATCCAAGTGATCTAATCATTGACGACTCACGTTCAATCAAATCAAACAAAACTGGTGTTGGATCATCCGCGATGATCCAACAACAACCGGTTTGAGCGCTACAAAAAACAAATGGCGCGTGTGGATAATGTTTTCTTTTGTACTCCTCGATGGGCATTAGCCGGAGATCGTCGCCTCAAAACGCCTACTCTCCTCATTGTCAAGGTTTCTCGGCAGTCCGGCTTTACTATTCATTCGGTCCGTATACGGAGCCATTAAGCCAATGTCTTAACGCAAGTCTAGATCCACAAAAGCAAAGAAAGAGGGCGTGTACGGATCAAAAAACCATTGGTGAGTTTCGGTCCATACACAAAAGCCTTCAACAAACTAAGAATCGAATCGCGAATCGGCTCAATATCCGAGCGGCCTTGCCACCGACAGTGTGACAATTTGGTGCTCCATTCAAACAAAGGCACCCGCCAAGAATAGACAATTGCTTGCGCAACTTTCTGGTTTTGAAGAGCTTCCTGCTTTTTGGTAGATCTTTTTGTAATTCAAAAAAGCAACTTCATAAAGATGAGTAAATAAGTTTAAATAATTTTTAGATTGGACCTACACTATTGTTATCAATTAAAGCGAAGATGCGTGCCAACTTTGGAGTATGCTTGCAGAGTTTGTATTTAAAATCAAATGTAAAATCATTTTAGGCGTGCATTCTAACACTTTTAGTTCCTTATTCAATGGCTTGTTTGGGCGGCTTTGGTGGAAGTTCAAATCAGTGTTGTCCTCCAAGAGCAGCTCCAGTTTGTCCTATTTCACAATGCAATCAGCCTCAATCGTAATCTAAAAACACTTTGACTGTTTTCAACGTCCATTTTTAGATACGGACCGATTCCGCAGCCAATTCCACAATACTCTGCGCCACAACAGCCGGCATTACCGTATTATCCTCAACAAGCATCATATGTTGCCCAGCCGCCTGCCCCAGCTCAGCCTCCAAGTCCATTCCAATCTTCCCTCCAACCATACACGCCGCCGCTTGAACAGTGGAAATACTTATTTACAAGCACCGGCTCCTCAATCACCATTTAATGAGAAATACGTTTCTATTCCTGGACCTCATCAAAAGTTGCCAGCACAAGCGCCTTCGACGGCACCCCATCCTACAACTTCATCCAGCTATGCACGCAAAGGAGGGGCACAAAGCACAACTTCTCCAAGTGCTTTTAAACCAGAGGATGGATACAATTTTGAATTACAAGACGATAATGACATAACAGATCAACAAGCTACTGGACATCGACAACAACAAGTGGAAAGTGCTCACAAAAAGGTTGAATCGGCTTCGGCGGAGTCAAACGATCGACGAGACAATAACTAGTTTGTAAGCTAGGCCGATAAAACAAAATCTTTGTTAGCACACTTTAGTATGGTCTTTTTGTTATTGTACATAGCTGCGTTTACGCCATCAAACTCTAATAAATGTTTTGTTTATGTAAAACTTCATACGATAGCAATTGTCACTAATAAACTTTATAACTTCAACAAAACAATAACAAGAATAATCTATCGTGTCTTTCCTAATCGTAATGCAACGAGTCGCTCCGCATCTTCGATGTGAATTCGTTTCCCAAGTTTGTTGGCAACCAAATTTCTCAACTTGTTAAAGTGTTTGATCTTCGGCTTATTTCGAGCATTTTCGATTACAGATGGCGGTGCTTCGGCAAATACGTCATCAACTATTTTCAAAAGTTCAGATTCATCATTGATTGCCCACAAATCAAGTTCCGTGATTTTCTAAAAAGAACATAAGTGCATGATTTTGACTATGAATCTACCTTGTCAACTTCAACAAAATCGGACTCTGGTTGGCCAGCATAAAGACGAATTAAATCCAAGTAAGCAAGATGTGTAACTTTTCTTTGAAGACTCAAGTCAATTAAACGAGCGCAAGCTTTCACAGTTTGTTCACTAAAACACCAACATTAAAAATGAATCCAAATTTACGCTTACCTGCTTGGTGGAAATGCAATGTTTTCAGACTTAAAAACTTGACGCAATTCATGCAATAGTTCTGTAGTATCCTTAGGCGTTGATTCCATTAACGTCAAACATTTTTCAATAAATGAGTAAACTTTTGGCTCAGAAACTGTTGCGAACGCAAAATTGACTGGAAATTTGTGTTGAAAAATGTAAACCATATGCGGCGCGTTAACATCAATAGCTTTTCTCTCCTTTTCAATCCATTCATCTCTCAATCGCAATCGTGGCAAATTCGGTTCAGGCAGAAATCGATAATCAGTAGCACTACTCTTGACTCTCATCAGAACAGTACGTCTAAAAGCAAATTGATTATGAATATGTCTACTTAAAATTTACCCATTAGAGGCAGCTCTTGTTTCTGGCCGAACTTCTTCACCTCTTTTGATCAAATCGGTTTGACGCTTAACTTCAAAGTTTAGGCATTGCTGAAGCTCTCGAAAACTGCTGATATTTTTAGTTTCGGTTCGTACGCCTTCTGATCCGTCTACAGATATTGAAACATTGGCATCAAAGCGCATTTGACCAACTGAAGTGAAGTTTACTTAGCTGCGAAAATATAATAACAAACTTACGATGCATATCGCCTTGGCAAATTTGATTGTGCAATAACAATAAGCGCAATTGCTCCACAAAACAAGAAGCTTCCAGTGAACTGTTCAAATCTGGCGAAGTCACGATTTCAACAAGTCCAACGCCTGCTCGGTTTAAATCAACTAAATTTCTGTCAGCTCCGTAAACAATTTTGCCACTGTCCATTTCCATTTGAACTAAAAATTCTGACTTATTTTCAAGGCACAGTTTAACAATCACTTTGCTTAATGTGAATACGGCGTCTATCCTCTTCTTGAAAACCTCGATCCTCGTTTTCCGGTCTCACGAAATAATCCAAATAACCGTTTCTAGCAATTGGAAGTTCATGCTGCGTTATCTGATAACCAGTTGGCATATCTGGATAAAAATAGTGCTTTCGGTCAAATCGGCATTCTTTGGCAATTTTGCAATTCAATAAAACTGCTGTTCTAAGTGCGAGCTGAAAATAAAAATGTGCTTAACACTTATTAAACTTCTCACCTCAACGCATTTTCTGTTTAACGTCGGCAAAGTTCCAGGAATGCCCAAATCAAATAACGAAACATTTGTATTGCTTGGTGCTTGATTTTCAACCGGTGCATCCGAAAACATTTTTGACTGCGTTAGAAGTTGTGCATGAATTTCCAGACCAATGACCGGCTTCAAATTTAGATCAACTGCCTCGGCTTTTCGTACAGAATTGAGGCGATGACATTGATAAAGTAAACGTCTTGTCGTTAACAGACGCATATCTGCAAAGTTGTAATAAAAATCTTGAATAAACAATTAGATTATTTTCAACAACAATACTTATTGACAAATTGAACATCTCAAAATCGCACAAATGTTCCGACGAAATTCAATTAAACGTTTATTAATTTAATACAAAACTTCGCTCAACAATAAATTATCAAATTTACTTGAACAAGAAAGAACGTAGTAAAAGAATGTGCTCATCTCAATCACAACAAGCTCGCCCACGGCTAAAATTAAAATCATCATCAAAATTGTAACTTATAATTTCAAACCGGTGCAATTGGAGTTGGATTTTGAAGATAGGACATAACAACCGCAGAGATCGACAACCTAAACATTCAAACGATTGTGTTGACGCATTTAAAAACTGCTTACATGAACGAGCTCAGAATTTGCTTCTAAAATTGTAACGATTAAGTAAGAATTTAAAATTTAAAACAAACTGTGTCGTCGATGGAGCGAGTGTTTGCAAACGAAACACAAGAGCAAATGAGGGCCAACCACGAACACCATTTCATCTACAAGAATAATAGGTGGAATATTACTTAAAGCACAACTTACTCGCATCATCAAGCCGAGCATACTGAAGATCATGCCCAAAATATTCATGTATTCGGGCATCGAATCTTCAGGTGGCGCATTGCTAGCGGCTTGCGGATCCACCGGCTTGTATCTACAAAATCGCCAAATTAATTGAGTTTAAAACGCCTATGTTTACCTGACAATTTTGTTCGGACGCTTCAAATCGTTCATCGTGATAAGAGCTAAAAATAAATCGAAGATTCGGTACAACAAAAAGACTCGGGAAGGCAACTTCGCAGGTCGCATGTGTATGCAGCACATTCGCAAACTGTCCCTTTTATTAAAAATTTTCAGCAATTATTCCGTAAGAAGTCAGCATCAAATCTTTATCGACTTCAACTTTGCACAAACATCGGTATTAGAACAATCTAACTCGGCATTTGCTTTATCACACTTCTCCGTTTTTAATGGTTTGTTTCAAGGATGTACTTATTTGATCTGATTCTTTAGATCCCTTTTGGCCCTTTAACACTGCACTAACAATCAGTTGATGAAACGTGTGGCCAGTGCAAGATCGGTTTCAGATATCTCCCGAAAGTCCAATTGCACAACAGACAGCTTAACAACCGTGATCTCCACAAAAAAAGTCGCCGAAGGCTCCGACGTTTCGGCTAGGGTTCCGGATGTAAGACATTAATGTTGTAATTTTCAATTCAAATCATCTCGTTCATAACTCCCACACGTTAATATGTGGCCATTATCGAGATGACTCTATCTATTCTCCGCCCTTTTTAATTTTCCACACGCTTTCAGATTGCTACAGCGGGCGATCAGCAAGAAGTGTCCATTAAAACAGCCATCAATCTGACTACTGAAAACGGACAGCTAAACGGGGCCCATTCTTTATCGGATTTCAATCAGAGTTTGGCAATGGAGCAAGAAATTACCGAGAAGGTTGCTATTTTGGGTAAACTAACTTCCAAAACGCTTTTAATCACTTGTTAACTTTCAGATTTTGGAGCCCAGTATGGAAAAGTAAAGTTTAATTAAATTAGTTATAATTACACTGTAAATACAGGTCATTGATCGTCGAGTCCGCGAAAGCAACGTCTATTCCGAGACACTGCCTTTGAGCACGTCAGCAAAAGAGCTTGTGGAGAAGAAATTCAAGTATGCTGTAGAGATTTTAATTTAATTATCGGCGTCATTGTTTAGCTGCATCATCATTTCGGGTGGCCCAAAATCAGTATATTCCGAGACTGCCCCAAAATATGATCCGGAGATTTTTAATTTGGGCATTCCAATACTCGGAATTTGCTACGGCTTTCAAGTAACTAGATTGCAATTTGTACTCAAATAACTTTTTAATTTAGGTGATCAACAAACATTTTGGAGGACAAGTTGCTGCCCAGCCATTTCGAGAAGACGGACAAGTTACAGTTAATCTTAAGACCGATTGCTCTTTGTTCGCGGGTCTTTCGGATCGGGAGAAGGTGTTGCTAACTCACGGTGACAGCGTTTTGGCCAACACAACTGCGCCGGACTTCAAAGTGATTGCAAGCACAAGTCATATTGTTGCAGGCATCGCCAATGAAGCCAAAAAGATCTACGGATTACAGTTCCACCCAGAAGTTGATTTGACAGAAAACGGACACGTTATTTTCGAAAACTTCTTGCGCAAGATTACCGGGTTGCATGCAACTTACACCATCTTGAACCGAGAACACTACTGCATCGACTATATTCGTGAGCTTGTTGGCGACAAGAAAGTGTTGGCAAGTTTTTTCATGCAGTCTTTATTGTAAACTTCCATCTTCAGGTCATGGTTTCCGGTTTGATTTTTTACATTACACTTTAAAGATTTAACGTTCGAATTCAGTTTAAAGATTTAACATTCAACAACTTTTATCTTTGCAAGACATTTTTCATTTAATTTCAGTTATTTGTTGGGTTTTTTCAAAATGAGCATTTCGTACAAACAAACTCATACAGTTCTTGCAGTAAGTCTACATTTAGTTTGCGTAGGTTTATTTTAATGTTGGAATGGTACCTATAACTGTGCATATTGAAATCGAATCTGTTACCCCATTGTGGTCATTGAATCCTGTAAAGATAGAAGTCGTTGAATGTTAAATCTTTAATGCACTGAATTCGAACGTTAAACCTTTAAAGATGCAATGTAAAGTCACAAGTTTCAGGAGGCGTTGATTCGACAGTTTGTGCAGCACTTCTTCACCGAGCATTGGGACCCGAGCGTGTAATTGCCATTCACATTGACAATGGTTTTATGCGGATGAACGAAAGTAAAAATGTTGAGAAGGCTTTGAATGCATTGGGTTTGAATGTCAAAAGCTATTCGTGTGTTGATCAGTTCTTGAATGGTCGTGTTTGTTTGGACAAGATCGAAATTGGCCCGTTGAAAGAAGTTGTAGATCCCGAAGTACAAACGCGCAATCATCGGAGACACTTTTATCAACTGCAAAGATCAAATCTCCAAAGAGGTGCTTTTTGAAACTAAAATGTATTTAAAGTTCGCTTTGTTCTAGTTGAAACTTGACACCGATATCTTCTTTGCTCAAGGCACTTTACGACCTGATTTGATTGAATCAGCAAGTAGTTTGGCAAGCGGATGTGCAGACACTATCAAGACACATCACAACGACACCGCATTGGTCCGTCAATTGCGAAATTTGGGGAAAGTAGTGGAACCGCTAAAAGACTTTCACAAAGATGAGGTGCGCGAATTAGGAAGAAAACTTGGACTACCAGAACATATTGTTAATCGGCATCCGTTTCCTGGTCCCGGATTGGCAATTCGAATCATTTGCGCAGACCGGCCGTTTGTAGCTGACAGCTTCAACGAAGTGGCTCAACGTGTTTCCGATCTGACAGATCAGTTTTGTGAGCAGTTTGGCATCCACTACAAAGTCTATTCTACTTTGCTCCCAATTCGCTCGGTAATTTCTTTAAATTCATCATTCAATAGAAAATAAATGTGTTTTTAAGGTCGGCGTTCAAGGCGACAATCGTTCTTATTCGTATGCAGTTGCGCTTTCAACTGATCATTCGCCTGTTCCGTGGGATGAATTAGATAGAATTGCGGACTATATTCCTACTGTTATCCCGCAAGTGAACCGGTGAGTAACTACCGATTTGGTGTTAAATTCGCAAAAATACTTTAGTGTTTGCTTTGCTTTTGGATCTGCCATCAAGCACTCTGTCCGCAATATCACAATAACGAAGTTGACCGAAGGCGTGATTGAAAAGCTGCGTAAAGCCGATCAAATTGTAACACAAGTCTTGAATGGCGAAGACGCCGACGGGAAGCCAATTCCAGGAATTGAGTCAAGCATGCATCTTATCCAACAAGTACCTTTAAATGTGAACCTAATTAATGCTTAAAACTTCTTAGATGCCTGTTGTTTTGATTCCAATCCAATTCAACAAATTAGAAGCGGTCAATGTCGTCAACGGAACGTTTATCCAGTAAGCATATTTAATAATCGAGATTTTCAACACGGTTCATTCAACACTATATGTACTCGTTTTTAGCTCCATAATTTTGCGTCCATTCATTACGCGTAAGTTTTGCTGGAACCTCTTAAAGTTTTATCAACTGTTTTAGGCGACTTTATGACGGGAAAGAACGCTATTCCAAATAGAGACATACCGGAGAAGGTACTTTTAATATGCAACGACATATAAACACCCAACTTTTAGGTTATTCAATTGATTGTCAACCGCATCCTGTCCGAAGTCCCTCAACTTTCGCGTGTCCTCATTGATCTTACTTCAAAGCCGCCAGGAACGACGGAGTACGAATAAATAACTCAACAAATTCATCTCAAGTGGACCTTTCAACAAGTAGCTCACACAAACATTTATTAATCTTAGTTTTGTCTCTCTTAATTTAACTTTACAAACTAAAACGGTGCAACTTTGCGATTCTTTCAATTCTTATCGCTGATTTTTAATTTTGAAGTAGTCAATTACTCCGACCGTGATTTATTTGTTATCAACGAGAATACGTGTTAGCTGTCCTTAATGTTGCCAGTTAACGAAAGACCTTATAGTTCAATCATTAAATTGGCACTCATCTACTCTAGCCGTTTGTTTTGAATTGTTGTTGGACAAGCAGAATAATAAATGCTTGATTGTTTGTGATTGGATCTTATACATTGAAACGAATGAAGAAGTTTGAGTACAACTTTCAAGGCAATTTGCAGTGATTTAAGGCGCACTCGTTCAAACGCGACCCGGAAAACGCAGCAATCATTGCGCGTTGAGAACTGTTGGTCTTGAGCGGAAAATTCACTCTTGGAAAAATCGAACAAGCCAAATTTGCTGCTGGAATTACTCATCGGGACTTTTGCCCTTCACACTCAATTTGTTTCCATCAAGCATTGTTCACCATAAAACTCGAACGGAAAACCGCAGAAATTCCGCTCAGCCTCACTGTCTTTTCGGTTCCGGTTTTGCTTTTTGCTGCAGGCTTTGTTTATTTCGTCCAACGTAGCCATTCTTCATTGTTTATATGAACATCGTTGCGTGTTGTTCTAAATTGATTGTACAGTTTCTGGAAGCACAACCTTTGAAGTTGACTTAGTTTTTTGAAAATCGGTAATTAGATTAGTGTCATGCGATTTCGCATGCTGATCAAATTAAGCTGCTATTTATAAGCTATTATAAGTAATTAATCAGCGGATTATTATGTCGACCATATTTGTTCTCTTTAAACAATGAATATATTCCCGCATGAGTCTTTCAATACTCTCGATTTCGGCCGCCGAGCCAACAACAATTTGTTGTTTCCGACAAGCTTTGGGCAAAAAGAAAGGCGGCGGCCATAAAGCCGTTTTGCAAGCATAAGTTGCCTGAGTCAATGCTTTCGGAATTTATGCAATATCGCGTTCTGGTTTGCTTTACGCGCCTTTTATTTGTGTTTCTAAAATCATTCTTTTCAATTCCAGGTGGATTATTAAGTTTCATCGTCAATCAGTTCATCAAAATGGTGTGTTTTTATTTGATTCTTAGTTTTACATCCCTGTTTTCAGTCAGACACACCACAGCTCGACGCCGGGCTTGATTTGATGCGTAGACTGCCACCTCACAAATGTGCCAAACACTTGAATGATATCATCAGCTTGTGCCCTCCGCTCTGTGAAGATATTTTGTCGATGTAAGTTGTGATCTCGGACTTATCTTTAAATTGTGTTTTAAAATCACTTTTTAGGGTTGACCAGCCTTTGCAAATTGCCAAAGATAGAGAGACAAAACGTGAATATCTTTTGTGTGACTACAACAGAGATGCTGACAGCTACCGATCTCCCTGGTCAAACACTTATGATCCGCCGCTTTCCGATGCCAGCTATCCTTCGGAGGGTTTGCGCAAAATGGAAATTGACGCAAACGCCACTTTCCAGGCCTATTGCGACATGTTCGTTTAACTAGCAATCTTAAAACTAGCTAAACTGTTTAGGTATTTCGAAGGCGGTCTCTCCAGTGTTTACTTTTGGGATCACGAACAAGGTTTCAATGCTGCAATTTTGATCAAAAAACAAGCAGAAGGTTTGTCAGTCAAAGGTTGTTGGGACTCAATTCACATTTTGGAATGCAAGGCAAGTTGTTAAATTTTTGCATTTCTAACTTGCACAATTTAGACGCAAAACAAATCTGCTAAGTACAAGTTGACTAGCACTATTATTTTGTGGCTTCAGACAGACAATGATAAGGTTGGAGAAATGAGCGTTGGTGGTTCTCTTACACGTCCGCTTGAACGAGATGCTGCTGTCAACGAGCAGCAAACCCACTTGTCAAATATTGGAAGTTTGGTAGAGGTGAGCGGTGTTTCTTAAAAAGTACTTTAATCTTTTGGCTTTAGGACAACGAGAACAAAATGCGCTCTTTCCTTAATGACATCTATTTTGGCAAAACGCGTGAAGTTGTTGGAAATCTGCGAACCATTGAAACGACTACCGAGGTTAACAATTTTGCTAAAACCTAAACTTAGACGTTTCAAACAAATGATTAATTGACTTTATTTGCAGCTTGGCATCCGTGAGAAACTTGCTGAGGATTTGCGAGAAAAGATCCAGAACAACGGACCAAAGGCGGAGTAGAGCACATGAATATTCAGCCAAAATACTTATTCCGTCCCAAAAATCTCCGCTCCAAATAAGCTTTTCGTCTTTGTTTGATAATAATCATTGAATTGTGTAAGTTATTGATTTCTAAGTTATGTTTGATGTTGTGTCTTCTAAATATTTAAACTCCTTCTCACTATTTGTGATCCAACATTGAATCTTCCAAGCAATTAGCTTGTCACAATGGCCTTCATTTCCCTCCATTTGTTCAACAGCATTATGTAACGCTGGTCAAATTTGCACAATTTTCTGCCATTTGTTTTATTAGCGAGTAATTTTAATTGCTTATGGACTAATATGTTCCAAATAAAGTTGCCTTCCGCATATTGTTTGTTATTGGCCAATTTGATGTTAAGTTGAATAAATGAATGCGCAAACACGAACATTGCAAGATTTGAAAACATCTCTTCAAAAAGACGAAAACAACTGACTTGTAAATTTTAATGTTGTGTTCAATTTATTAGTTACCGCTTCAACTCACACAACGCAAATTAAATCCTTTGCGCTCTGCCACTCAGTGTTCAAATGCACGAGTCAAGTCTTTCAAATCGATGGCATGTTTTGCGCTAGCTCCGAAATCCCTTCTTCGTCTTTATTTTGCACTTAATAAAGCGCGCCTTTTCAATTAATCCGTGGTTTTCTTTAAATCCAAAATCCCTTGGCTGGTTGTGTTTGAAGAGAACGTTGCGGGACGTATGCAAGTGAATTGGATCAAACATCAACTGCTTTTAACTGCCATTGATTTCGGCGGGAATTGGACTGTGAAATGGTTGGTTTCGTTAAAATTTAATTTTCGCTGTGTTGCTTTTCAAATTGCTTTGTTTTGAGCAGTATAAATTTACAGTTTCGATTATTTAAAAGTCTTAACTAGTAGATTGATTCTTCGTAAAGAACAAATCAAATTTAAATCAGTTTTCGCCATTACTTTCCTGCATTTAGAACAACGATTTCAATCGTGCGGCTTTTGGCCTGCCTAACGGTCAGTCCATTCAAGGAAATCAGCAACAACAGGCGTTCTTAAATCAGGCACAGTTGGGCACTTACAGTGCTGGGCAAATTCCTCAAATGAACCAACAGCAAATCCAATTAGCACAGTACATGAATATCAATGCGGCAACGCAACAGGCCGTAACTTCAGCTGAGCAACAAGTTTACGCAAATCAATTGCGAGTAAGTGATGAAATCAAAATAAAAGTAATTTGCATTTTCAGCAAATGACTGCTGGTCACGGAGTTGGACGGACAAACGATTTCCTTGCAATGCAACAAATGGCTGATCGGACGATGCATCTACAGCCACAACAACCGCAAAACTACCTCCAAACCTCTCACTATGTTCAGCCCCAAGCAATGATGGCTGGTATGTCTGGACAGTCCCAGCCACAAGTGCAAAATCAGTATGGAATGGGCCAAACAAATTACCAGCAAAACCAATATCTCTACAACCTTCAAGCCCAGCAAAGTTTGTATCTCCAGCAACAACAACAGTCTCAGTTTGATCACCAATCTCAGGCACGCATGCACTCTAATATTCCAATGGGTAGTTTTTTCTCGATTGCATGGATGATGTTTGCAACTTTTCAATTTAGCTATGCCACAAACACAGCAGTCGCAACAAGTTCACCGCCAAGCGCACGCCGCTATTTCCTCTCAACAGCCTTCTTTAACTCACCAGAATGCCTCACTTTTGATACCTCAACAAAACAATATTCAACAGCCTTCACCCTCCACAGTGCCTCAAGTACAACAACAAGCAACGCCAAATGCTCAAAAACAGCCAAAAGAGGAAGCAACTCCGCCAACGCAAGTCGAAAAGCCCACAAGAGCCTATGAAACAGCATTGAAAGCAGCTGAACGTGCACAGGCGGTAAATATTTGAAGTCTTGCATTTTGAAAGTCAACTGCAACAAGAATCATTAAAACTTGTTTTAGCTGGCCGCTGAAAATGCACAAATTATGAAGAACAAGGCAGAAGCTGAACAACGTGAAAGGCAGGAACAAGCTCGTGTTGAAAACGAGAAAATCCAGTCGGAGATGCGCAAAAAACGGCAAGATGCAAATGAGTTTAGTTCGGCAATGAAAGAACGGTTGCAAGCCATTCCAGAACCTTTGCATTTAGCTACCTGCCACACATTGAGTAAAGGTCAGCTAAAGAGTTTTGAAAGTTGCGTAAAATCTGATTTTAGTCGGATCTTATTTGCCTCTTCCAAGCGAGTGTGTAGCAGCTTCCGAAACTCTGCCGATCTATCAACCGTTTCCGGATCTGGCTCAAATGACTGCAACACAACCAATGGCTGAATACTTAGCTGCTCTGCTCAATACTTGCATGGGTGAAATCAGTGAGCTGGAATTGAAACACAAAGATGATGAAATGAACGATCTGGAGGTGGAAGAAATGAATCCTCTTTGTCGTGCCATTCACGATATCGACTCAAATGCATTGAATGTGGAATCAGATGCAGATTTGCTCCTATTTGATTCGCATTTTGAACGAGTATGATTTGAAAGTCTGTGAACAACTTAAAAAGCAATTTTCAGGCCGTAGAAGAAGAGCTTGCAACCAACAACGGTTTTCAACAGCCAGCAAATCAGCATAATGTGCCCTCAACATCTCGCTTTGCTGCATCAGACAATCAACCAGCAAGTGCTGACAGTTCCGAGTCCAATCAACATCAAACAAGCGAAGAGCAAGCACAACTTCGTCGTCAAATGGTATCTGTTGGAAAACAACCTCGCGTTGCTACAACTCGTAAGAAGAAAGACATGGTGGCTTCATTGTAAGTTTAAAGCAAAATGTTCTGAATTTTAATATAAAATATGTTAAGGTACGATTCATTGACTGTCAATTTTGATCCGCTCAGGTTATTATTATTAGACTTTACTTATATAGTTTTATGGCACAAGTCCATTTCTAATATTTATAATAAAATTCCGATATAAATGCATTCTTTTTAAGTTCAAGTCGTCGGCGACGAAGAGCCGAAGACGGCAGTGATCCGGTAAATTAAACACACATCAACCCTTTAAACCTTTATTTTATTTAGACGGCGTCCGATGATAATGAGTCTGTTTCAAACAAAGACGGAAAACGTTTTGGAAAGAAACAAAAATTGGAAAATCGTATGCCATCACGTTCTCCAACACCTGAAGCAGTCATTTACCAACGTAAAAAATTAAACTTAAATTACTGTTAATTCTCTCTCTAGGCGAAGCAGAATGGATCGAAAGACAACAAAAACGACAGGAAAAGCTGCGCAAACGACAACTCGAAACCGAAACGAACAGTGAACTTTGGAGTAATGACGGTAAGCGCTGATGCACATTTTGAACTCTAAAATTGTCAAAGTTAATTCAAAGTTAATTGAAGCAAAAGATTCCTTCGTTTATTTCTTGTTGCATTGCTTTTTAACGTTAATGTTTTTGTCACTTGCATTTAAACTTGAATACTGTTTTCAACACATTAAACAAAACACTGTTTAGTCATGGCCGAAAACGACTCACTTGTTCAATTCTCGTTGGTAATGGAGAAAATCCTGGAACGAACCGAAGATATGGATCAACCCTCAAATGAAGAGTTTCTTGCTATTGATCGAAATTTACTCGTTGAACTGCGATTGGAAGCGCAAAAATTGAAAGATTATCGTAACATGAACAAGGTTGGTCAAGATCGACTTGTCAAGCTTTTGACACTTTTGGAGCAATCTATTCGCGAAGTGATGAATGAGGACGGAACATTGAATTTGCCAGTGAATGAAGTAGGTTTTAATTTCTATCGGGTCAAGTAATGCCCTATTTTAGGCTGACGATGAATCAGACGATACGCTCAAGGAATTGATTTACGAACGATTGTGTAACTCGGCAAATGCTGCTTGTATTTCGTTAACTATTATGACTTCACCAAAAATGTCCAAACAAATTCTTCTTGAAGAAAGCATTGAACGTTCAATTTCACTGTGTAAAGAGATTTGCCAGGCAGTCATTTTCCCTGCTTTTGATAACTCACTCAAAAACTCAATCAGTGGAAAGTCCAAAAAAGGTAGCGCTTTAATGTTGCAAAGTTTAATAATTCATGGGTTTAGAAGACAAGTTAAAGAAGAGAAAAACTGGCGGTTTTGGAGACAACCTTTCTTCAACGGTCAACTTCTTGTACCAGCGAATCTGTGAATTGATGGGATGTTTTGCCGAATTAGCACGCTTCCATACGTTGAATGAAACTACATTGCACAATTTATGTTCAGTAGGAACGCCTGTTTTCTTCATTGATAGCATCTCGGAAATTCAAATTGAAGGCATCCGATTGCTAAGTACAGTTTTTGCTACTTCACCAGAAATGCGACGTTCTGTTTTGCACGAATTGCTTGAGTCACTTCATCGCCTACCATCTAACAAGAATCATCGAAATTGTTTCCGCTTGAGTGAAACTTTGTGGATTGGAAATTTTACAGTTTTAATGCTTCAACTAATTCAATCAGTTGTAAAGGTAGAGTATTTGCTCGTAATCTATTATTATAAAATTGAGATGCTTAGGTTCCAAGTAAACGCAAAAATGAAGCGCTTGATGAACTGGACGACATTATGCAGAATGATATTACAGTTGAAGACGCGGCAGTTTTGGAATCATATCAAGAAGCGCAAACTTTGGCTGTTATGTTCTTCAGTGGATTTTTGGGAAAGTAAGTGATTAACATGAAAAATTAAGATATAAACTGTTCGTTTAGGTGCGCAGTTAAATCTGAGGATGACTATCGTCGCTTGTTTGAACAATTCCTTCAAGATGTTCTTGCAGCGCTTTATCGACCTGCTTGGCCAGTCGCTGAACTTATGCTCACTGTTCTTGGAAATTTGCTGGTCAAAAAATTCCGATCGAAGACAGAAGTTTCACTGAGAATTGCATGTCTTGAATATTTGGGCACAATTTCTGCACGTTTGAGACGAGACCGAGTTCAAGCACGCAAAGACGATAAACAGCATTTGGATTTGGTTATCAAAACATTGTTAAGCGACGAGCAAGGCGAGAGTATTGAAAGCATCGACATTTCTGCTGTAAGATTTTTTCTAACAGCTACTCTTAATCCTTATGTTTAGATGACTCTTTCCGACAAAATTCAAAAGGTTCAACAAGCCTTAATTGACTATGTGATTTCAAAGAACGCAGACGATGTCGCTGTTGAATATACAATTTTGTTCTATGTCGCTGAATGGTATCGAGAGACAATTACAGACATTGAAACTGCCAAGGAGCGACATCGTCAAAATGTCGATGGTGGCCAGTACACTGACAATGAAATTCGAAAAGATGAGCGCCGATTGCAAAAGTTATTGGAAAAAGGAGATAAGATGAAATCTGCGATTTTGCGTTTGGTTGACAAAAAGTACTTGCGTAGTCGAGCTCTTTACATTGCCAAAAGCGACAATGTGTTATTGGATTCTGACGCTACGTGGATTGTTAAATACTTGGCTTCTAAGCGTGAATTCAGTCAATCATTTGAACACTACTTGAAACAGGTTTTAATTACTGCTTTGATTCACGTGTAAATATTTTTACATTTAGATTACTTATGGCGTTTCTAATGAAACTTCAGTTGGTGTGCGTACAAAAGCAATGCGTTGTTTGACTCAAATCATCGAAGCTGATAATCGTGTTTTGTTATTTGTAAGCTTTGAGAAAATATTCACAATTACTAATGCACTCTTTAGAACGATGTTCACACTGCTGTTAATGGAAGAATGACCGATTTGAATATTGCTGTTCGTGAAGCAACTGCTGAACTCATTGGACGATATGTTGTGTCAAGACCTGACTTTATTAATACTTACTATAATGTGCTCATTCAACGAATCGTGGTAACTGTTTACCGTGCTCGATATTAAACATTTAATTTTTAAGGATACTGGAGTTGCTGTTCGCAAGCGTATTATTCGAATTTTGCGTGACGTTATTGAGAAGCATCCCGATTTTGAAAAGAATCCAGAGATTATTGCAAAGATTGTGCGACGAATTGCCGATGAAGATGGTGTTCGCAAGTTGGTCTTGGATGTAATTTACAACTTATGGTTTACGCCCATTAACAACGCTGAAGCATTCCAAAAACGCATAACACTCATGGCTGACGCTATCAATGAAATCATCAAATTGGGCTTTATTGATTATTTGAAGCAAGCAATTTCGGCGATTCTCAAAGAGTTTGCAGAAAAGCCTCAATTAGGAAGATGTTTGTCGTCAACTTGTCGATGCACTTGTAGATAATGTTTTGCAACTTGATCAAGAGATGGCAAATGTTGAGTCTGTTAGTGAAGCTAAAGGGTCTGAAGATGACGAAAATGAAGAGCTCAAAGAAGCGGCTAACTCAAAACGAATTGTGCAACAGCGGATGATTGCTTGCTTGACTGCATTGTCTGTCTTCTCGAATGTCAATCCAACACTGTTGATTCGCCATTCTGAAATCTTTCTTCCATATTTGACTATCAAACCCGCAAGTCCGATGGAGCTTCAAGTTCTTGTTGCGGTAATTAGATTAATTTCTAATTCTACTACTCAAATGTGTATTTAGATCATTCAAATGTTAGAGCGCATTGTGCCATTGATGGATCATCCGTCTGATAACTTTCTGCACAGTTTGGATAATCGATTGGATGAGTTGTTACGATCACAAAATACTGGTTTAACCATTAGTGCTTGTGTTGCATGTTCCGGTGCGATCTATCGTGCGTTCCCGAAGTTCTGTCCAAAGTTGTTTGTTCAATTTGCCAAGTTTTTGGGTAAAATTTATGTTACAAAGTATATTAACATCCATTGCTTTAGAGTTTTTGCAAATGACTAATAGATCACTTGCAACCACAAGTATTGAACAAAAAACTATTGCCATGTTGAAAAAGTAAGCTTTTCAAACATGTTTTATTATAACAACAATGTTTTAGAGTCATGTACTCAGTTGGTGTCATTTGTCGTTATTTTGACGTTGATGTTGTTATGCAAAAATACGCTGGAGATGAAGCGATTGGACGCATCCGCAAAAACTTTTTGAACGATCCGAAAACATTGGAAGAGGGCATGGTTCGACGCCAAGTGTTAGAGATCTTTGGAAACTTCTGTTCAGACAAAAATCCTAATCTCAAACTCATTTCTCTAAGCTCACTTGGTCAGATCACCGCTGAATGTCCTGATTTCTTGCTTGATAACACAGTCAAGCGCATTTTTGTCGAGTCTTTGAAAGACCGACGGGTTCCAATTCTTTCACAAACACTTTCCAATCTCAACATGTTTTTGGTTGCTGCTGAAGATCGTGCAATGAAGTCGAATGAGAAGTTCCGAGAACAACGTGAAGGCGATTTGAAAGGTTTGAGAACTTCTAAAATTACAAATGTGACTTGCCTATGTTTTAGAAATGGAACTGGGAAACTCGGGTCTCAGTTCGTCGATTATGCAACATTATTGGTCTCATGTTATGCATGCTTATTTCAATCCATCTGACGATGTGCGACAAGAAGCTGCAAATGTTATCTTCCAAACACAAAGTCAAGGTCTTCTTACACCAGGATCAGCCATTCCAGTTTTGATCGCAATGTGCACGGATCGAGTGGCGGCAATTCGCAATCGCATAGAGTTACTTGTAAAGGAAATTGACACAAAGTATTCGGGAATGGTTTCTTCCAAGGCAATTGCGGGCGTGCGTCAGAGTTTCCACCTCCAAACAGTTATCAGAGTGGATTCTGCTGAAATTATTCGAGGTATCCGATCGGTTGAAGCACGACCTAAAAATGATTTACCTACAATGAGCAATGATGTGCAGAGTGTTTTGAACGGTCTCTATTCGTGTATTCGCAACAATCGACAACAACGACGTGGCTTCCTTGGATCTGTGCTTCGTTTGTTTGCCGAACATGTTGAAAAGGTTTGATTAAAGAGTATGCATAATAAAATACAATCTTTGCTTTAGAAAGTCAGTCTTCCAGAATGGCTCTTTATTGCTGACAACTTAGCGCATTTTCCATATCAGAATTTGGACGAACCGTTGTATGTGATCTACACTGCAAACCAGATTATTTCAAGAAGTGGCCAAGATATCATGAGCAATTTCCGTCAGTTGCAAACAAGTCAGCAGGTGGAAGGAAGCGAGGATGACGAATTTTCACCGGAAGTAATATACGGTAAGAACTTAAAAGTTTAACACAATTTAAACTATTTAATTTAGCTCGAATGCCCGACAACAAAACACAAATCTACGAATTGAAGACTGAAACTCATGCTTGTTACTTGCTTATGGCGCTCAAAACTTATTTAATGCGAATGTATAATTTCAAAGAAGAGTGAGTTTTCAATGGATTTTCAACAAACTAATTTAAAACTTTTAGCAAGGTGCAAGAATACAGTCCATCGGAATCAGCCAAAGTCTACGAAAAGCCGGTATCGCGTCGTAACGTTGCAATCTTTAGCCCACAAAGCATTTTCAATGAATTTAATAAGAATTCATCTGTGAACAACACTATTGAAGATCACATCAAATTAGCACATCACTTCAGCAACGTGAGTTTTTGACCAGTAATTTCCATTCAAGTTATTGTATTTAGTTCTTCAACAAACTTCTCTCGCTGGAGGCTGATGAAGATGACGCGCCAGACGATGCAGCCAAAAAGGACGATGAAGGAGAACCGATGGAAGAATGATTGTACTGCTGGATGTTGCAAGTTGGAACTTTGAATAATTCGAAATAGTTCACTGTCTGTATAAATAAACGTTTTCACTTCATTTTTGTTGTTATAGTTCGAAAACGTTTTGATTAAATCTTCTTGCTTATTGTTTAGTTGTTGCTAAGCTTGTGCTGTTCACTCACTAGTATTACATGTTTGGTTGAATGTTTCTTTAAATCATAATAACTTCGTTAGCTTTTCTGTTGTAAATTTCAATCTTTCCTGAGTATTGTCTGCACCTTTTATTCAATTTCATTAAATCACGGGTCTCAAAAGCTTCCACATTATTTTTCCTCAACAGTCTGTAACAGCGTTTTGTACAGGGTGACCAGAAATTGCCCTGACATTTTTTCGAATAAAGAAAGATGCATAGATTCAACAAAATGTACAAGATTGGAAGAGAACAAGAAACTTTTTGCTTTGAAGTTAGTTCAAGTCCATTGCTGATCCATGATAAAAAGGCATTTGCTGATCGGATGTGAAAGTGAGTGAAATTGAAGGGCACGTTTCATCGAGTTTTTACAACGGAAGAAAAGCTAAAATAGTATTTTTAGATCAAGTGAAAAATTAAATTAAAATACCCTTGTCTGTTACTGTTCATTGACTTCCAGTTGATGTGATCGCGAAAGCTTGTTAACAACATGAACTTCCTTTCTTTGTCACATCTACAGTTTGTTGACGAGAGTTGGCCATAGTTTGAGCTTGACTAATCATCGAAAAGGGCGCTAGATAGAAAACCTTTTCGTCATCATAAGGATACGAAAGTTGGTATGGAGAAAGTATGATAGAAGTTTTCGATCGAAGGAGAAACTGACTGCCTAACAAATTCACGTTTTTCAGCGCCTCATTGAAGTCTCCGGAACGACGGCAAAAAACAGAAATGTCTAAAATAAAAATGTCATAGCTTAAAACAACTTTTAATAGCGAACCTTGAATAATCACGGTGTCGGACTCTTTGTTTCCAAACAATTTCTCAATTGTTTTTTCTCCAAAACTTGTCAATGGTGCGCCGGAATCGACAACGAAGTAAACAACTAGATCTGTTGATTTTGCATGCGATCGAACTTTAAGAGGGACCACAAAACGATTGCAAATACCGTGAACAAGACCCGCCATCTAAAAAATAAATGCATTATAATTTATAAAGTGTTCAATTACTGGATATTTGAAGAAATTGGCATTTTTGCACTCAGAAAGGTGTTCCACGTTAAAATGAACTTCCAACGATTCCAATGTGTCTTCCTTACAATCACTAAACGAAACAACCGATTCACCCGGACCAATTGTTGCGCACGGAAAGGGAAGTAACTAAAACGTTTCTAATTAATAAATTGCCAAAGTTACAAAATAACTTACTAAATTTGATGGAATATTTTCACGGCAAGTGCTTTTGCTTCCATCACTTGAGTCAATTTTATCCTTCAAATGTTCATCGCTTTTCATTTTGAGTTGCTCTTTGTCGTATTGAGCTGGTTACTGAAACAAGGAAAATTGATGAAAAAATTAGGTTGTTAGGAAAGTTCGTGGAACACAGGACATGTTTTTTGCGTCACCCTTTAGCTTACTTACGTAAAATAAACAAATGATTACTGAATAATTTATTAAAAGTTTGTTAAACAACTATAATTATCTTCGCGGAAACATAAACTCTTGAAAGATAGAGACGGGATATTGTTGGATGTTTTCTACGCGGTGAGAAAGGCACGATTGAATTTAGTCCGTATACGAATAGGATTTGACTGGTTTGCGAGCACTGTAACATGATGGTGGGCTGAAGGACTCCGACGAATCGCAATAACACAGGCCTCAACAACAAATAAATAAACGAACTTGCAATAAAATTAGATAACAAGCCTTAAAAGGTTGGTCGCCTCAAAGGACCCTAATTTCCAACAACAACAAATATGATGAATGCACAACTCGTTGGGTCGCAAAAACCGGCAATTAGCTTGGTTTGCCAGACTAAAACTTAATAATAAATATGTATGAAAACGGGGAAAATCACAGTCAGTGCTATGGGGATTGAACGCGGAAGATGAACAAAATACTAATAGAACTTGGACTTGAATGGGAAGGTCGGACAATTCACGTTGGATTTCGAATAAAGTGAATTGATCGTGCTGATCAGAATTTAACGGCGACGACCCCACACGCCATTCGGTTGTTGCTGAGTTTGTGGAGCACTTCCATTTGTGTCCATTGAGGGAAATTGTTCCATGCTGCTCAACTGCCACGGAGCCCCTTTAATCTCCACATTTTGAGGCTTGGTTTGCTCTTGAACGGCCTGGAATTGCGTAATTAAGAATGCTCTTTTGTAAGAATACAAACCTGAGGACGTTTATATTGATATTGAGCATGACTGGCGTATTCGTCGAGATATTCGTCCTCCATGGCTTGCATTTTCTGAAAAAGTCAAATTAGTCTTGCGTTATACATTGTTTAAAATTACTTCAATGCAGTCGCGAATTCGCTCTTCATTCAAGCCGCTGACAAGCACCCGATTTTGGTCTTCGTCTTGACGGCTAGGGAACTTGATTTCGACCTAAAATATTGGCAACTAGTTATTAATTTACGTAATTTATTGCTTACGTTGTAGTCTTCTTGCATCTTCTTCAAGTTTTTGCCGCGTTGTCCGATCAACCGAGGATGGAAGTTAGAGTTCAAGCTGACTTCATGGGTGATTTGATCGCGATAGTTTTGAACAAGACGCTCGATTGCTTCGCGAGCTTCAATCGACTTGTTCTCATATCCTTGGATTGAAATGGTTTCGGTTTGATCACGAGGAATGTGGATTTGTACGTCGTACTTTTTGCTCAAGTCGCGGATTGTCGAGCCTCCTGCACCGATTAATCTTTGATGATACTCAAGCGGGACATCAACCGAAGTTTTGTAGGAACGGAGTTTGCGGTCTTCTTGCTGCTTTTGATGGTCTTCGACCAGCTTTTCAATTGCTTGGCGAGCTGCATTTGTCTTATCTTCGTAGCCTTGAATTGTGATGGTTTCGCTCTCATCACGTGGAATGGAAACATGAACGTCGTACTTCTGTTGCAAGTCACGGATTGTTGCTCCACCTTTTCCAATAATTACTTGATGCACATCGCGTGGAATGTCCAATGTTGCTTTGAATGAGCGGAGTTTGCGCTCTAAATTTGGTTTTGGAATAAAACAGCAAGTTCAACAAATACTCAAAGCATTCTACAAACATACACGTGTTGAGATTTGAATATCTTGCTTGCTTTCAAATCAACAAAACATTTTTGAGCCAATAAAATTCAGTCATTTCTATTTTTACTCTTGTTGAGCTTTGCGCTTTGTAAATTTAAGAAGTTTCGTTAAGCTAGCGGTGTACACCAAAGACTTGGGAACCAATCTTTATTTTGGAAGTGCAAACCTTAATTTTTGACTTGTGTTTTTAAACTTGATTTCAATTACTAATATTGATTGTTTTAGTGTAAAATGAGTTATTTCGAGCGTGAAAACGAGGTGAGTTTGAAATGTTCTTGGGTGGATGTTTAAATTTTAAATTTAGTTGTTGAAGGCTCAGTTGGCCGATGCTCACGAATTGTTGCAAAAAGAGAATCGACAGAAAATTGAAGCACAATCTTTAGCTCGAAACGTTCAATCAGAATTGGCAGAGTTGCAGGTAATTTTTGCGGTTTGAATTCAGTTTAATTAGTTATGCTTTTAGTCAAAGTTTGACAAGCTTGAACTTGAGCACTTTGCGTTGCGTGCAGAAGTGGGAGATCAAAATCGTGAATCAGAAACTCGTGCTGAACAACCAATGGAGCCGAAGCGCAAAAAGCCGAAGAAGAATGAGTAAGTAACAAGACTTTTGATTGGTAATTAGTTGTTTGTTTAGAGAGTCGTCTGATTTCAAGAGCAAATATGCGGTGTATCGCATCATGAAGGCCAACAAGAATCACATCTACTTTGGCAAAACGACAACTTTTGGAGTGCACGAAGTCCGTGAAATTATTCACTGTGAAGAGGCTTTGCGTGTTTGGAAAATTAGAGGCGGAGGCAATGTAAGTTTAAATTCGATTTATCCATTACTAATTATTTGTTTTAGCGTACTTCCAAACATGACATAATTGAAGAGGCTTTGAAAGACGATGGTGTTTGCTTTGCGCGATTGGCTTTTGAGAACGAAGAAGACGCTTATTACGCCGAATATTGCTTGATTGAGTCTGTCGGTAAGTGTTTATCTGTTCAACTTTAATTAATGTTTTTATTTAGAGGGCACGAACCGCGCTCCAGGAATTCTTCGCGAAAAATTCCGTGGAACTTCACTTGAGCAAATTGCAGAAGATGGCAAATACTATTTGGAGAAGTTTGGCGAGTTGACCGCAAACAATGAGTTACCAATCTATACTCAGCACACTTACAGGGTACTATTGAGCTTTGAGTTATCAATAATTAGTTCTTATTTAGAGTTATAAGCCAGAGATTATGCTCGAACAATGTTCTAAATGCAAGCATTTTGAGCCGTTGTGCGGAAATGGAATGTGCAGGTAAGTTTTAGTTGCTCTTGTGTTTTAAATGATTTGTGTTTAGATCGTGTAATAATATGTCAAAGAATTCTGAAAATACCGGATTTTGCACCAACCCGAATTGTCCACACAAAGGTGAAGAGATTGTCTTTTCTTCAAAGAATTCGACTATTTGCAGGTAAGTTTTGTTGCGTTTATGTATGTTTATTTTTTATATTTTAGAACATGCTATCAGCGTAACTATCATTCTGAAAGCAAAGGAAAATGTTCTGAATGCGGTTCGAGTAGCAACCAAATCAGAAACAAAAAGTTCATGATTTGCAGGTTTGTTTTTAAGTATGCTTGCTCAATTAACTTTTATTTTTAGCGGATGTCACAAGAAATGGCTCAAGGAAAATCCAGACAAGGTCCAAAAGCAAAAGAAGAGAAAGCAGTAATCTGTCTTCTTCAGCTGTTTACTTGTTAATGGAAGAGAATAAACTATATTAAATCAAGTGTTGTCTATTTTTGTTTGTAGAATGCTTTTCAGGTGGAGAAGAATACCTTCATTGGCCTTCTTTTGTTCGGCAATTTGCTTGTCTTCTGCCTCTTTTGTTGGCATCTTCTTTATCAGTTTTGACACCTGATCTTTCAATTCGGCCAAAGCCTTTTGAACGCCAGTCTTGTTGCCTTCAATGCGAATGATTTCGGACTCGAGGCTTTTGTTTGGAATGTTGATTTGAACGTCGTGCTCGTCCTTGATTTTGCCAACTAAACGTTTTCAAATTAAACAATTTTAAAAAGCAGTTTGACTTACTTCCTGAACCCTGCTTTCCGATCAAATGTCTGTGCAAATGTACTGGCACCTTCAAAGTCACAGAGTCCATTTCTTTGGTCAAACGCTCAATCTCGTTGTTCAACGCAGCATGCGCATTCTTGACTGTTTCGGGCGGGCCTTCCAAATAAATTTTTCCGTCTTCAAAGTCAATCTGCAAACGCTCCTGATTTGGAACTAATTGCGAGAGATTTGCTCCTTTCTGTCCAATCAAGAATCTAAAAGTGACAGAAATAAGTTGTTTGATAGACGAAAAATTCTAACCGTTTCTGCCACTCTGGATAAGCCAACTCTTTGGAAACGATTGAGGAAGCGCGGGTATAAACAGCAGACAAAGCATCGCCCAAGCGATTCTGTGGACCGCGTAATGTAACAGAGTCAGATTGGTCATCTTCGCCGGGCAAGTCAATAATAACATTGGTTTCTTTGAAGATCTCGTCAATTCCACTTCGTTGGTGACCCACTGAAATAGTGATATTTATACATTTGAGTAAAAACAAAGCACTTACTGATGTGACGATGTTGAGGTCTGGCGATGTTTACTGTCAAGTGTTTGACATTGTTCTTCTAAAACAAAAAGTTAATTTGTTGAAATGTGTTTATTGAACTTACCATCTCGTCGTAGATGGACTTGATTTCTTGAGCTGCTTTTGCAACGCCGTCACGTTCGCCACTGACAACAATTGTTTCATTTTTGGCTTTCGGCGGAGGGATATTGACTTTAACGTTGTTTTCGGATTGAATTCGGTCCAACGTTGCATTAAATGGCCCACGAATCCATGGATAATAAGCGCGAGGGATTTCGAGAGAATCGGTTGCTTGTTTAGCCAACTCGTTGACAATTGTTTGGAGACGATGTGCAGCTTGCTTTACCTTGTCGCTTGGTCCAACAATTCTGACGACCTTTAAAGCAAAATATAAATCAATTTGATTCGTGAATAACTTACATTGCTTTGCTCGTCACGTCCTGGAAGATACAGACGGCACAAGAACTCGTTTTCAAATTGCTTGCGCTTGGCGCCTTCTTTGCCTAAAGTGAATAAGTTATAGAACTCATTGCTAAAGTATCTTACCAATCAAAGCTCCGTAAAACTCTTTGTCGATTGAAATCTCCACTTTGGTCTGAGTTTGGAGTTCGGAGACAAGACGATTTTGGGCTTCTTCGACGTGTTGCTTTTTGCCGGTGATCAAAATAGTCAAAGACTTGTCACTTGACTCGTGCAATTCGATCTTGGTCTTGGTAGCAGTAGCAACGGTAGCGCATTTTTGAGCCTTCAATTATTAAAATGATTCGTTTGACTAATCGAAATAACAAACCTCAATTTGTCCGAACGACTTTTTGCTGTCCAAATTCATAACAGCTCGATCTCCAGCAGAGAGCTTCAAAGTTGCAGTGATGTTAGCGGTGGTCAGTTGACGATATCCAGAAACTCCATGCGAAACAGGAGCTCCACCTTTGGCGCCAGGCAATTCTGGGAAGTCAGAGGTGTAGTCCATGATCACTTTTCCGTTGGATTGCGGAGCAGAAGCCTTGGAAGAGCCAGGTTGAGATGGAGGTAAGCCGTTGCTAGTTTTTTGCGAGTCCGCGTAGCCATTCAAGTCGCCCGAGACGCCATTGAGTTCGCCGGAGGGAACGTAAACTTCGCTAGAGCTCATTTTCTAAAAGAAGTGTTATTTAAGCTCACAAGTCTGGTGTTACTTGACGGTGCCGAGAAGTATCCGAAAAAGACCAGTTGATTAAAGTCAAGCGTTTAGGCCTGAATTTTGAAGAGTTGGTTTCTGAAATGGAGTTAGGCTTTAAACTGTAAATGGACGCAAACTCCACGAGGCAACAGCGCAAACCACGCCGACATTAAACCAACAAAGAGAGGAGAGAGCGCAAACACGCAAAAAACAAACCGACGCAAGAGATTTTTCCAAACTTAACCTTGACCTCGAAAGTCAAGCACGGCTGAATCCCGGCGCCGTGTCGAGCTAAAGAACGACATTGGGTCAGTTGACAATCAGCGTCCCCGACGACTATCATATGAGCGCAAGTTTGCAGATTCCAAAATGCAGTTGCAAATCACCTGCGGTAATTGAGCGCCGGACCAATAATTGAAGTGGTCAGACGTCGGCGCTGCCACTACTCTCCATTGATTGAATTTGCAAGTGACGAAGGAAGCGCTTACTGTCAGTGGGGCGAGCAAACCGCGACAATGAGAAGGAGCAGCGTACAGATAAAACACACTTATTTCGCCCATTGGTTTATTGTCGGGCCGCTGACGGCCACCTGTACGTACAACAAATGCGCCTATTGCACAGTTCGTTTGGCGAGAGTTCGGCGATCCAATGGCCCAAACTTTAGAGCATGAGATTTGACAAGTTTTGAACAGGTCTTCAAATAGCAACAAAAGTACTCAAAGCATTCAAATGGCAACAAAAGCTTTTTACACAACGCACAGAGCAGAAATGAGTTGATCTAATCAAAAATGCCTGCACGCAAACGAACAACGCGGCTGGAACACGCAGTCTTTATTAATTTAGTATTATCTCCAAAAAACTACAGCTGTCAATTCGGGCAACTCCCAGTGTCTCAGACCTGTGCTGATAAGCAAACATTGTAATGCGTTCGTGGATCATGGCAGTAATTACGTGTGGAAGTCAATCAAAGGTCGGGGAATACGTGGAGTTGTGAAGTTTTACAATGCAGTACTGATAAAAACAATTCGAAACAAGTATTGAAATGTCGGCCTAATTTGTTTCGAAAATATTAGTATGCAAATAAATACGTAGCTTGCGCGCAACAAGTGAGTCATAAAGAAAATGAAAATCAAGTGAGATTTGTAATTGACTCGCCTCAAGAATGATACTAATTTAATTAGAAACAAACAGGAGCAATTTAAATGAAAAGCATAGACGAACGTGGCGGCGTTCCGATTAAATCTACCTTTTCAATGTGGGCTTGATCGAGAGGGAGTTTGCGTCGTTGGCTTGCAAATGTTTTCCCACCGGAACTCAAGGCACACTTGTCATGAATTTTGCGAGCCGAATTTTCTGCATTCTTTTATGGCACATAAAATGCAATTATATCGATTGTTGTTTAAATTGAGAGATTTTCATTCTTCAATTTGAATAGCTTTTTTTGTTTTTCTTGTTTTTAAACTGAGACTTCGTTGTTAAGGCTTCAAACATTTTAGACAATGCTTTTGATATTAAATTGAATTTGATTTTCAGGCAGATGACTTAATTATCTACTTAAAGCCATGGGAATCGCGTGGTTTCTTGTTCAGTTAATATTCGTCGGAGTACTTACATTTTTTATATGGAGCAAATATGTGAATTGGAGAAAACAACATATATTAGTGTCCATTACCACATTTGTCGGGTGGTACTTTTCGTTTCTAATCATTCTGGTGCTTCCTCTGGACGTTGCAATCACATTTTATCACAAATGCCAACTCGATAGACTTCGACTAACTAACAGCACGGATCCGACCAAACACACCTCGAATATCTTGCCAAACTGTGAAGAGCCAAAAGGCTACCTATCTGATTCTTTTCTCTTGGGTTGGTGGAGAATAGTCTACTGGGTGTCACAGCTTTTGACTTGGGTTTTGTTGCCGATCATCCAGAGTTATGAAAACGCTGGCGACTTTACATTTATCGGCAAACTTCGATCTGCACTGTACAACAATGTTATTTATTACGGAATCTACGCATGTCTGTTCATATTTCTTCTTTTCTATGCACTCTCCAAAGGCGTCTCATTGAGTTTGTAAGTTATATCGTTAAGCAATCTTTTAAACAATGCAAATGTTTCAGCGACCACTTAAAAGTGTTGATTATCTCAGCATCAAACACTTGGGGCTTGTTTCTGCTTGTTGTTCTACTAGGTTACGGTCTAATAGAGTTTCCCAGAAGTTTGTGGCAAATGGGCGCAAAAGGATACCGTTTGAATAAAGTCTATTTTGACATAGAAAAACTGTCCACCGACAAGAACGATGCCGAAGAGTCAATTTATGAACTGTACAAGTAAGTTTGATCACTTCAACAAAGTTATTAACAGATTTTGTTTTAGTGAATGCAAGGAAGTGCTTAATTTGCTGAAAAACACACGTGGTCCGGCGCGTGAAAGGGTCCAAATTATTATGAGTCGATTTCCAAGCGATGATTTTAATACATCACGCTCCGTCCCTTCATACTCCTCTTCATCACGACAAACTCAGGCAGACGCTTCTTTAGTCAGTCAAGAAGGTTACTTGGTATGTGTTTATTAAATGATCATTCTTGACTTGACAAAAATTTCTCTATTATCTCAAACGTCTTTGCCGACTTTTGATTCCACCCGTCGCTTTGGTTGTAGGCGTCGAAGTTCTCGACGACAAAATAGTAGGGATGTGTGTTCCACAATTGCTCATATCTTGCGTTGATAATTTCGGCAACTTCGTAGGTCTCTCTTCTATACGGATTGTTTACGGTCGAGTAGTATTCTCGCGGCGCTGTATGCATTTGTATCACCGCATCATATCGAGCAAAAATTTTATCTTCGTCGACATCCAATTTATTCAATATGTCTTTCCAAATTTCTTCTCCGTTTGTGTATGCCTTTGGATCCATGCCGCCGCGATCACAAATGATCATAGTATCTTTGCTTTGCTAGAATTACATTAACTAATAACGTTCATTGGCATGTTGCTTACTTCTCTTTCTGCAATATTGTCGTAGACACTCTCAAGCTGCAGAATTGTTGTTAAAACATCCATCTGCCACTGATTGACTTGCTCGTCGCTTAATTCGGAGCGCTGTACTCGACCTGTGTAGAGGAAACTTGATGCTTCGGAGACCACAAATGCCTGAAACAAGCTTTAAGTGAACTGTTCTGAAAAGACTCTTTTACCTGCCACTTGTCATTGTAAAGTCGCTTTATTTTATCTGCGGATTCGTTCATGGCCGTTGTTTTTCCTAAAAGCTAATTAGATAGCCGAATCAACACAATTCAAACCTGCGCATGGTCCGCCAGTCAAAACGATCTTGCAAATCCGTTTTCCGTGATTATTTCGCCGTAGCTGGATTTGTTGTTCATTCTCCATCTTTCAACAATAGTTCTCAAGCGGCAGGACAGCCACTTTTTGATTTATGCTCAAGCAACAGTGGCGGCAAAGCAATTCGTTTATCTGTACTTCTTTCCATCATTTTTCGAGCACAGTCCAATCAATACGCACTTTTCGCGTTGCTTTCGTTTTTGGTTGTGTACATTCGTGTGCTCTCAAACACTTTCTGGGATCGCCGTTTCGCGCCTGTTCACAAGCAGTAGACAGACGTCTGCATCGGCTCTTTTTCACATGAACACTTCACGTCAATTATTGCGCAAAAAACAACGATTTTTGCGAGAGTCGGTTGCTGATTAGCATTTTGCTTTGTTTGCAAAAATATCATTCAACGTTTGAGAGTTCTTAATCAAAACGACTATTTAGATTCGCCTCAACAAGCGAGTAATCGAGTCCGTTCAAACGTATCGACGAACACAAACTCAATGGACTGCTTACTTAAAACGAGCTTTCTACTTGGAGGACGTAGAAGCAGCAGAAGCCAGTGGCAAACTACCGAATTGGCCGAGAAATGCTTTGTCCAGAAATATTCCAGATGGCGTTAGATTTGCATGGCACGTAACACTCAAGAGGCCACTCCTGCAAGCCTTTGGGATCTTATGCGGTATTATGACTTTACTTATAATGTGGAGCGGTTAGTTTTGAGATTTTAAAAACTCGCCTTACTTGTGCTTTTTAGAATGCACTTTCTTCATTGTCCATCCTCAATTGTCTGCAGCTGCGAAGCTTCTTCATTCGTTGGCACTTGGCTACCATTACAAATATATTCAAATTTGTGCTGTCGTCTTAATTTCATATCTTGGACTTTGCTCCTACTACACGGTCTTCCACATGCGAATCTATCGCTACTATAACTTGGATTCACACAAAAATACAGATTCGAACAGCATAATCTTCAGTGCGCTGTAAGTGAAACTAGTTTGTGTGTGATTTAAACTGTTGTTTTAGACTGCTTTCGCGCTTAACGCCTCCGTTATGTTTAAACTTTTTGGGCATGATCCACTTAGATTCGCATATTACGTCGAGTACTGATTTCGGAGTCGAGACACAATTTACAAAGGTTTGAATAACTAACACAAAACTTAACTGAATATCTGTTTTCTTTAGTTGATGGGACACTTGGATGTCGTTCCTTTAGTTGCAAAGGGCATAAACATTTATTTGCCAATCATCATTGTTCTACTGTGTCTGGCTACTTGGTTCCGATTGGGAACTCGGTTTTTGCACTCAATTGGAGTTGACCAATTTATTGACGATGACGATATGACAGCGGAATTGATCCAAAGTGGACGAGCAATTGTTTCTTTGGGTAAATTTGTTTTGAAAGAGTCATTTGAAAACTGAACTTTTAGAAAGAAGCAAAATTAGTCGACAACAAAATAGAGAACAACGACGCGAAACATGGGCCAATAAGTTGAGCAATGTAGTCAAAAGTAAGTTTTAAATTTGCTTATTGAAACGCACTTATTGTTTCTATTTAGATCAAACAAACAGTTCAAGAAGTGCTGACCGACTGCCAATTTTGGAACAACAAGATGAGCCTTTATTGGATACCGAAGACATAAGACCAGAACTGCCACAAAGAAACGACAATGAATTTGAAGATCTTGAACTGGGCAACTCGGCATTTCTTATTGACACCTCGTCAAGTTTCGATCGACAAAGCATTCGAGCCGAGCGAGAAAAAAGCAGCTTCAAGCCTACAAACATCTTTGACGACTTGTAATTAGCTTTAATAGTTTATTTATTATTCTTACCGAAATCTAAATATTCCTAGCGATCTCCGTAAGCAATCGGACTCACAAATTGCTGAAATTATGCGTGTGAACTCTACAAAATCCATGCGAAGTTTACTTAATATCTAAGGTAGTTTAAGAATTTTGACCGATGTAAATAAGGTCTTGCGGAGTTTGATAGACGCTATTTGTATATAGACGACTTAAATATTTACTTACCATTTTTCATCCGAGTTATGCCATATTAAGTTGTGTGCAACCGTGTCATAAGCACTCTAACGACCATTCCATAACATTCTTTAATCTCACTCATTTCAATTCGGGCTGGTGTCTTTTTACACTTAACTTCTTCTAGTCAATGCTTTTGTTGGTGAATAAAGTCTATTCAATTCAAGACGCAAAATTTGTGTAGAAACGTTCTGAACGATTACTATTTTTCAAACAAATCATGTCATGCATCTTTGAAAAACACTATTCAGCTTTGCAGCTTTAATGGACGAGTCTCGAAAGATGCTTGGTAAGTTTTAAAGCTTTGATGAATATTATTTAAGAACCATGCTTTAAGGCACACTTGCTTTCTATCCAACACTCGCCTACAATTTGGTTCGTAACTACGTTCAGCCTTCCAAATGGCAATGGTACTCAAGAGTTGATGACAATCTTATTCTCGGTGCTCTTCCATTTAAATCTATGGTTTCTGATTTAAAAGTTAGCTGCTTTTATTTTAAAGAGTTTACATCTTTGTTTTTAGGCAGATAAAGTTGGCGGTGTCGTGTGTTGTACCGAAAAATTTGAAACAAATGCTGCTTACACTGGGTATCTATTTGTTATTAATGTTCATCAAACACTTTATCCTGTTTAGAATGGGCGCCGAAGAATGGCAAGAGGAGTCAATTCTTTTCCATCATGTCCCAATGCAAGATTTTACAGGTAAACAATGCCCAACCAAACACACAACTGCATAAATAACACTTTATTGAAACAAAAACATATGCTTCAAAGAAAGTTCCCTCCAATTAGATTTCGTGTGCTCGAGATTAAATTCCCTTGATGTGACTTGTGAAACTTCTCATCTAACTTCTCGTTAAGGCCAGCAACGATTTTCTTTGCTGCTCCGCGAAATCTGACCATAATAACCTTTTCAATTAATCCACTCAAACGTCCATAATTTACTTCAACGGCCACTGAACGCTCTAATTTCGTCTTGTCGGCGCCCTAAAGTTACAAAAGTACTTCGTTCAAAAAATCTGCATTGATTACCTCCGGAGTAAAAACACATTTTTCGTCCATCTTTGCGATATTGCGCCATGAAACATTTCGTGTGTAGGTTACTAAGGTGTTTTTGGCTCTATCAAAAACGGATTCTTCAATCGTTGGAACTATTCGCGATGGTAGCCTCTGTGAAATCCACGAAGGAATGTCCTTTGCCATACTTGCTCCTGAAATGTGAATAAAAACAAAACTACAAATAAGCATGCAAACTTACCTTCTTTGACGATTAGCTTTCTCGTTATGATTTTGTCTCCTTGAATTTCTCTTGAAATAACGTCCTCAGATAGAATGTGCTTTGAATATGAGTTAGGAAATTTCTAAAATAGTTACTCCGATTAAAATGCGCTGAGCTTAAAAATTTGCTTACTTCATAGAAAACGGCTGCAACGTTGTTGAAACTATAATTAAGAAAATAGGATGGACCTGTCCAAATTCTCATTCTAATTACAAGTCTAAAAGCGAACAAAATTATTAAAAAGGATCAAAATGAAAAGCAAAAAGTTGCTAGCATCAAATACACTTTAATAGTTAAAACAAATTTCAGGTAGCACATCGCGCGAAAATCTCCATCAAGCCGTTATATTTATTGACAAACTAGCACGACAAGGCCAAACAGCATACGTTCACTGTAAGGCAGGAAGAACACGAAGCGCAACCGTGGCGCTTTGTTACTTGATGTTCAAGCACGATTACTCGCCCGAGCAAGCTTTGAATTCAATACGTCAGTATCGACAGCAAGTTCTTCTGCGATCAAATCACTGGGCGTCCGTGAATGATTATCGGCATTTTTTGAATGAACAGAAAACTGATTCATAAAATTTGTACATAGTTTAATGATGTGAATAAATTTGATTGATTTCAACAGCTCGACGTGTCAGTTTATTAACATTTCGACACACTGATCCAACGGAAAACAAATAGCACAAGTGGCAAGTAGGGGCATTAGACGAAACAGGGAGGCTTAACGGAACGCTACGACATCCACAAAATTTATTAGCGCGCACTTTCTTCATTGGGGACAAAAAAGGAAAGCAGATGCTCCTACGCGTCTTCGTTGGCGCAACTTGAGATGCAGTCGGACTTTAGAAGAGCAGTTGAGGAAACTTGCAAATTGTTTTCGGCAATGTCGGCCGCTTGCCGTCATGTGGTCTTTTTGGATGGGTAATTGGAAGGCTGTTGACTGTTTTTGAGTTAGTCAATCACTGCCTATTGGATTTTTGTGATTCCCAATATGTATAGGTCTTTAACTACTGTATTGTGTAAATTGGAGACCTTAAAATACTCTTCTTTGAAACTCCCGCTTTCAGAATCAATCTTTGATTCGATGTTTGATTTACAGTAGAACTTTCTTTTCCACAATCTATGATCCTCTTGTAAATCCAATCAAATGCGTTCCTAACAACAGACTGTCGGAATGGTGTTGAAAGCCTCGGTGAACGATTGATTTTCTCGAGGGAATTGGAAGAAAAACATGCTGTCGATGAAAACTCCTACTTGTTTGGCCAAAACACAGACTTACACGATTTATGTTCACGTCTCAATGTATGCACATTTGAATGATTTTTCTTTTCAAGTCGAGATTTTTTGATTCTATTCATTATTAAACTTCGAATACAGTAGTTGTTATACTCGATTTCCGAGAACATATTGGCAATTCTTTTGGCAGCTTGTTGAAAACCACTCAAGATGGGAACTTTTTGTTGAGGCCGACAAAAGCAGACTCTTTTAAGACGACCATTTTGGAAAACTAATTGAAAATAGTTTATTAGGTTTTGCGGACAGAGTGTTTTTGTTTTTGGACGAAAGCTTTTCAACAATGATAGTGTGCAATGCTTTCAAGTAAAAACTCATGAGAAGAATATTTGTTTTTCTAAATGAGATGGAAGGTCGCTCCGAAAGGCATAAAATTGGAATTTCTGAAATTTGAGCAAAAAGCAAGCGCGGCCACAAGTCTGGATGTTCTTGTTTTGTTTCCGACAAAAACAGCGCATTTTACGCCTCTGACATCATCTTAATATCTTGGTATGCTTTGACTAAAATTTAGCAACTACGCTTCTAAAGTTTGCAAAGTCAATAAATCTAAGGCAACGAATTCACTCAACCTCCGCACGTGTTTTTTGCAGACGCTGAAATTCAATTCTTTATTTCGAATGCATTGAAAAGTTGAAAAACGAGTCGCTGGCATGTCCACTTGTGGTCAGAAAGTTTGCCGATTTTTGGACGCTTACTCTCGAAGTTGTTTTTGTTTTCTAGACTCAAGTTTAAATTGTCTTGTTTTATCAACAAACAAAGGCCACAAAGTTGAATTCACGGAAAACGTTTGTTACAGCCAAAAAACCATTGGTCAATTTCCGGCTCATTTGAAATGCGCCACTAACTTTATTTACGCCAATAGCCTCTCACTACACAAAAAACTAAACAACTAACATCATCGCAGTAGGAATGTAAATTTATTCGGCTCGAAAATAGCCATTTTGTTGCGTTATCCGTTAATTGTTGTCTCAATAAAACATAGAATGTTGACTTGCAAATTAGTAGGCATTTCTCTTCTGCGCCTACAGTCTGTGACAATTGTTTTTTGAACCTTGCAAAATTAGTTGTTTAATACAGTATGCTCTCATTCGTTCAAAGAGCATTCACTCGAGGTTCAAAGAGTGCCTCATCAATCGTCCATATGAATTATTAGTTTGTTTTATTGAATATCCAGTTGTGAATTACTGGCGAGTTGTCCGCTCAAACTAGACCACGCAATTCGTGTACTCTTCTTTTTGGCCAACACTAATCCAATTTCCGCTGAATCGGAATTTCCGTTTGTCCAGTCATTTAAATTCTTCCATTTCTAACCAGAAAGTCACTATTTTACAGCACAAAAAAAATCCAGATGTTCTTTTTGAATGTGCAAAGATGTTTTTGCAAACAACCTATTTATGCAAGCAATGCGCGTCTGTAGCCGGCCTGAACAATACTCGCGCTGAAATTCTAATGTTCACATGCCAGTATTTGAATCACGGACGGAGAAATGGCGCGCACATAAACGTGGCCGTTCAGTCCAAATGACAATTCTGTTCTAACGAATGTTTTGTGCTTACTTTTGCTTGTGTTCGTAAACCTTTGAAAGTAAATTTAGCTCAATTACCAGGCGAAAATAAACAAAACGCGCTTGTGAGCTTAAATTGATGAGCGCTGCGCAATTCGTTGGCCATTGTGTGGCACTTTGAAATGCGAAATGCACATCTGCCTTGGTCATTTTAGCGCCTAAACGGCGCGGCTAAACGCGAAGATTGAAATAACTAGCGCCTACTATTTCTTCACACTTATCTTTCATTGGCCATCATTCCTGTGGATTTTGAATCCGTAATCCTTTTAAAGACTCTCAAAAGTGAATTCTTTCAAAACCGTGAAAATTTCTTGCTTCGACAATTTCTTATTTTCTGTTTTCAGCTCAAACGATTAACTTGACTGATGGTCGTATATTATACCGAGGAGGACTTGAAAGCCATCCTGCGAGAGAAAGATGAGAAGATTAAGGAATTGATGGCAACCCAAAAATCAATTGACTTGGATGTGCACAACTTAACTGAACAGCTTTTTGAGGTTTGTATTTGACTGGTAAAATCAACAGACATGTTGATTGATTTTGTTCAAATCAGCAAGACTTACAACTAATTTAACTGTTTTAGCAAGCCTACAAATTGGTCAATGATGAAAAGAAGAAGTCGGCTGAGTTGAAGGTCAGAATCGAAATGTTGGAGATGGAGAATGCTGCATTAAAATCGACGGTCAAGGCACACAAAAGACCTACGTTTTCGCATCGAGTTCTCAGCAGCCCAACTTCTTTGATGACTCCAGTCAAATTGTCAAAAACGCCGTTTCGTACTTTGCTCAACCGTTACTCTAATTTGGCATCTGGTCACAACTCTAGTAAGTTTATAAAATTACCTTGTTTTAATCATTTTAACAATTCTTTTTAGCTAAGCGAGGAGATCAGGTCAAACTGATGGAGCCGTTGTTTTCTGAAGAAGAGCCATCATCATCCGACAAATCAACTATTGGTGTGCAGCCGAATATTCCGCCGGCATTGTCAAAAGATATCGAGTCATTGATTGCCGAAGTGAATGAGTCGAATACGCTGGATGCAGGCGATCTCAAGACTAAGGTATTTTTGCTGATCTAGAATCTTTATGTAACTCAAACTCTTTAGTTGGTTGACGCACTCCGTGATCAGGCACTTTGCAATCAGAAACTTCGTTCCTATATTGACAACATTCTTGGACGTGTAATTGAAGTTTACCCACAGATTCTCGAAATTAGCCCGCCATAATCTGAACTTTGCACGATCTCACTAATTTTTGTACATGCAGACTGTAAATAAATTGGACATTTCTTCAATGCATTTGTTTATTTGAGGTACGCTTAATTTATAACGACAGTTGTTTGACAGTAATAATTTTCGACTCGATATACAACAAGGCACAATAATTAAAATGATATGTTTTCGGAGTATCACAATTAATAGTTAAATGAAAGTGCATAACCAATGCCCAAAAGATATGACAGTAAACTTAACAAGAATAAATAAAGACCAGCATGTGAGAAGATTTAGGCAGTTGGCGATGAAGAGTTAAGTTGGCGCTGAAGTGTAAGGATCTGGAGGTCTTTAAGCTTCGCTTCTTTTTGTTGAACAACGTATTGGGCGTTGATTAGACGGATTTCGGCTTGAAGTTTTCGCTTTTTAAGAGTTTGTTCGTCCAACTCAGTATCCGAATCATTTTCCGACTCGTCGGCACTAGTAGTAGGTCGTTTACGCTTTAAGTTGTTTGCGTTCTGCATGGTTGTTGATGGATTTGTGACAAAGCTCTGGAACAATGACGTAATGACTTCTGGCAATTTCGGTTGCAGGTCAATTGTTGGTTCGCTTTCCGGACTTTGCGCGTGTCCGTTCATCATAAGAGGACTATCAGCTTTTGCATGTAAGTAACCGTTTTGTTTGATGTCTTCATGATCTATTGAGTAGGGCGAGGAGTTGTGCAACGAATCGTCTTTGCTGAAGCCGTTTTGTTCGGATTTGGTGATGAATCCAAGCAGGGTTTGGAAGTTGTTGTCCATCATGTCTGGAGCCGGGATGCATTTGTCTCTGCCAATGATGTCCAAGATTAATTCGTCTACCTAAAATGCATTTATTAGTTTTGATCTTTAAGAGCCTGGAAATTACCTCGCTCAAGTTGACGTGCTCAAGCCCGATTTTTAATCCTTTTCTTAAAGTAAATCAATAAATTCTTAAAGCGAAGCAATTAATTCAACAAAGATGTCTATGCCAGTCCTCAAAAACTTTAAACTTTTTTAATTGAACTTTTGTTTTTTAATTGCTTCGCAAAGAACTTTTTCTTACTCATATTTTTCCTTTGCACGACGTTGCAAGTTTTGGTACGTTGTTCTGCGAAGATATTCGGCGTCACGCAAACCAGTGCAGCCTTTTGACAAGCAAACATTGTACACTACAATTCGGTTGTTAAGTTGATCCTCAAAGCAATGTAAACATACCTTCGTGCCACAACTCGTCCTTATGTTTGCTATCAGTTTTTGAAAACAATTCAGCCTTACGCGCAAGCACTTCCTTCAGAAATATAACTTTGCTCGGAGTGTCCATTAAAGCTTAAAAATAGTTCTTTTAATGAATTGAATAAAATTGACGCGCCGAAAAGTTAAACATAACTCAACTAAGAACCGAACAGATATTCAAAGGTCAACAAAAATGGCACGACGGAGGTTGAACAAGAAGGGCGCAAACGACTGCTATTAGCAAACCACGACATTTCACCCCAACGCAACGACATTTTTGTGAGTACTCAAATTAGTAGTTCGCAACGAAAATAATGAATGATGGAACGTGTGAGAACATACAACAAGCAGTGCTTGTTGACCGGCGGAAATTAGCGGCCAATCAAAACAACTGACCAATGAGTTGATTATTTTAACAAAAGTCCGAAGTGACTCGAGAATTTGGTTAACCAAAGGGTCACTATCAAAATTGGGAGAACTGGAGGAGCTTTCGCAATAACCGCAAACCGTCTTGATTTCCACCTCCGAAACGACACACCCCGGACAACCAATTCGAATGAACGCAAAAATGTTGCTCGGGCAAAACTCCTGCACAGCGATGAGCAGGAAAGCGACCGACATAAAACACGCCGACAGCAAGGAAGAAGACACTCTGCCGCATCGAATACAAACTATGAGCAGGTCTTTCAATGTCATTACATCAAAATTCAATTTGTTGACTTCAACAGCAAGGACTGCAAAACGAGTAAACAACGTTTAGAAAAAGCTTGTTGATCAATTCGGTCATAAATATAGACTGAAGGGCTGACTTAAGGGAACGAAAGGGCTGATTGGAATAATGTTGACACAAAAGCAGCGCATCGAGCAAAAATCACGAATAGAATGCGTCCCAAATGCGCAATGACATTTTGGGCTCTCACGTCGTTGGTCGCCAATCTGCGCATTGAAAGTTGTGTGATTTGTTGGTTGGGTCGGCCTTCCTCCGAACTTGCTGTCTCTCTGCTCGTGCAGCGCGATTTCACCCGACAGCAATTTTACCACTCTCGACCGAACCGGTGGTTGCGGCCAGCACCGAAATTCGACAGTCAGTCCGCGCACTGCTCAGCTCTTGTCATCGGGTGGACGATCTGCTAAAAGCAAAAACACAAATAGTCGGGGAAGTCAAGAGACGGACATCAGGCGCTACGAATCAACATCGCACAGCATACTACTTACCTTTGTTTGGTTTTATTGCGTTGAGTGCTCTGGCCAAATTTCGGGCGTGTCTTCGAACTTAATTGCAATAAACTATATTTAAACGTTGGACTAAACACTTAACATTTAAAAAACGCCAGTAATCAACTTGTAAACTTTAAATTGAATTCTGGTTAAGTAATAGTGCAAGATGTTTCTTACTGTAAGCTTTACAGTTCTTGTTCGACAACTCTTTAAACAAATGCTTTAAACAAATAAGCAATTCAATCAAGCCTTTTAAACGAATGTTTTAAAACAAACTGTCAAATCAAGTCATTCAAAGTGTGTACGTATTTTATTCTTGATCCAACTTGCTTGAGTAACTTAAATCCATGTTCTCACCTTTTTCGTGGACACTTCTGCACAAATATATGCGCACTTATTTCGCATGCAATGACCGGTGTACACACACTCCGCAGCATTCGTGTGCAGTCTGCCTCGGATAGGCTGCGAATTCATTTTTTGGCTCTCGTCAGCGGCGCGTTAGTTCATTCGGCAATGATCTCGTTACTGTCGATGAATGTTACAGATTTAATTTAATTGGCCTTTAATCTTTGTTACCCCGAGCATTATACTTAATCATGTTTCTTAAGTTCACTATCTCTGCTTCATTTTTGTTAAATATCATTTACGCGCCTTTTTTGCTTAAATCTCTACGTTTTCAGGCACTGAGCTTCTACGTTTGTTAATTACGCTACTGTCCACACAGCCAATATGGTCGTCGGAGATCATTCCAAAAAACGTGTCTCTTACTATTACGATGCAAACATAGGCAATTACTGTAAGTTCATCCTGGATCAATTGGCAGTGACATTTTTAAATTTAGACTATGGACAAGGCCACGTTATGAAGCCACAGCGTATTCGGATGTGTCATCACCTGCTGCTCAACTACGGCATCTACCGCTACTTGGAAGTCTATCGTCCATTGCCAGCTTCACTCGATGACATGACTCGCTTCCACAGCGAAGATTACATCCAGTTCTTGAGCACAGCCAATCCGGACAACTTGCGGCAGTTCAGCAAGCAGATGTTGAAGTGTAAGTTGTACTTGAAATTAACCAAGACGACGTTCTGTTTTTAGTCAACGTGGGAGAAGACTGTCCCGTATTCGACGGTCTTTACGAGTTTTGTCAACTGTCCAGCGGAGGCTCTTTGGGTAAGCAGTTTGAATAAAATATTGGAGTATTATTTGTTTAATTTAGCCGCTGCCGTCAAACTGAACAAGCAGAAGGTAAATAAAGTTCTGGTTATAAAAATGAATACAAGCAATCAAACGATTGTGCGATCAAGATTTCGTTGATTCATTACTAAATTCCCCGTGTTTAGTCGGACATCGTAATTAACTGGATGGGAGGTTTGCATCACGCTAAAAAATCCGAGGCATCTGGTTTCTGTTACACGAATGACATCGTTCTTGGCATTTTGGAGTTGTTGAAGTATCACCAACGCGTGCTTTACGTTGATATTGATGTGCATCATGTAATTCTTAAAAACATCTAAAGATCCTACTTTGATTCTTCTAGGGCGACGGAGTTGAAGAGGCATTCTACACTACTGACCGTGTTATGACTGTTTCGTTCCACAAGTTTGGAGATTTCTTCCCAGGCACGGGTGATCTCAAAGACGTTGGAGCTGGGCGAGGCCGTCACTATTCGGTGAACGTTCCTCTTCGAGACGGTGTGACTGATGCCAACTACCAGAGCATTTTCAAGCCAGTCATGGAAAAAGTCATGAAGGTATTCAATCCAGGAGCTGTTGTTCTTCAGTGCGGTGCTGATTCGTTGAACGGTGATCGTTTGGGACCATTCAATTTGACTTTGAAAGGACACGGCGAATGCGTCAAGTTCTTCCGCGACTACGACGTTCCACTGATGTTGTTGGGAGGAGGCGGTTATACTCCTCGAAATGTTGCTCGTTGCTGGACTTACGAAACATCGCTTGCTGTCAACATGGAGATTCCTGATGAACTTCCTTACAACGACTACTTTGAGTACTTCGCGCCTAACTATCGTCTTCACATTGATCCGTCTCAAGCAAACGACGAAAACGACGTCGAATACATGCAACTGATTCAACAGCAAGTCATAGACAACCTCAATCAACTTGCAAGGACCGCCAGGCGTTCAGATGCAACGTAAGTCCAACAATACAATTCCAACAACAAACTCTAATGTTTAGCAATTCCACAAGATGCTTTGGAGATCGATGATTCCGCAGCCGTTGATGCAGCAAATCCGGATAAACGATTGCCAAGTAAACACTTTAGTTAAAACGCACGGTGTAACAATTTCAAAATTTAGGCGCGATTGCCGACAAGATCATTGAACATACTGGCGAATTGTATGATGGCGAGAAAGAAGGCGGTGATCTGCGTAATGAGCAGTCCTACAAACGACCAGCCGACTCTGGCTCATCTCCAGATGCAAAGAAACCAAAAGGCGAAGAAGAGTTGCTTGCCGACATCGCAAAAATGGACGACCAATTGGAGCCAATGGAATCTTAAGAGCCAAACAATAATCGTTCTTGTTTTGTTTGTTATTTTAACTTGGAAGCTGCGATGTTTAAAGTACTCATTTCTGTGTAAACTCTGCTTTTTAAACATTGTACATTTTGGTGTTGCACTAATAATCTTATGTTCAAATCAGCTTGGTTCATTTTATCCTCTCGTTGTGTAGACTGTTCATAATTTATGTAACTTATTGGTGTTGATCTTCACTCTTATTGTCTCCAATGTTCTCTTCTAATCAAATAAATGTGTTTCTGAACAAAGTGCATCAACTTTAGCGAGGAAAGGTGTTTAAAGAAGACTGAAAAATAAGAGTCGACGCAGCAAAGAAACATTTGACGAAAAGGTTTTTGCTTTTCCGAATTTTCTTTACGCATATTAGTTTATCGACAATATTCATGACTAGTTTACGTTTTGCTGCTTTTTTGCTGCTCATTCCTCTACATTCATTGGCGTATCAGTCGACTATCTCCGACAATGTCTATGAAGAGTGTAAGTTGGAAAGCGGTGAGTTTTAGTGTTAAAGCTAATTTGTATATGTTTAGAAGTGTTGAAAAATGCTGTATTGATTAAACGCGTGGGATGGACGTTTGGAAATTATATGCTCTTCTCATAACCAAAATATGATAGTTAGTGTTTTATTAGATTAGACAAGCCGAGACTAATGCCTCTCAACACTATATTACATTTGTTGAAGTCATAGTTGAATTTACATCGAATGATTAAAAATCTAATACATCTTTTATATACTTAAACAACAACAAAGTCAAGTAGTTGCTGAGTTCATTTATGTCAACGTAGGGAAGTTCAACTTCCATTTCTTCATCAGAAAGACCATTTTCTAAAAATCTAATCAACAAACTCAAATTATTTAAACGTTAGCCTTACCGAAATCAAATGGCTGATCTCCAAACTCTTGCGAAGAAAAGCAAACGGTTGTTGTTTGTCTGCACCGGGGTTTGCAAAAGTTTACTCTTTCCTGGAGTAAAAAGTCTCAATTTAAATCAAACAAATAAAGCAATTTCATTCCACTCTGTAATTTAGACGAATGGGCCGACGAATTAACAACAAAAGCGACTGGACCCTTAGTTCCATGTGAAAAATTGAGCTCTGAATGGTTTGAATGCGAAGATGTTACGCAGTTAGTCTCCGACAACTCAACGAGGGTTAGAATACTTTCAAGTTTTGAATTTACACAATAACTTGCAGGGATGCCCTTTCTTTGGCGAACGAGGCGGATTTATTGCAAAAATAAACATCACATGCCGAGTTCTTCCTTGTATTGAATGTCTAGGCAACAGGCAGTTTCAACGAGAAGTTCAGTGCGTCAAGTACAATGGTAACTCAAAACTAACTGCAAACATGTCTTTAAAACAGCAATTTTCAGGATATTACTTCTTGACGGCTCTAATCTATTCTATATTTCTGGGATTCATTGCAATAGATCGTTTCTACCTGGGCTATTCTGCCATTGGCATCGGAAAGCTGTTGACACTTGGCGGTTTTGGAATTTGGTGGGTCGCCGATATTATTCTTCTGCTGTACGGAGGCTTGAAGCCAGCTGACGACTCGGAATGGGAAATTTGGCAGCCTTATTGAAGCATTCGATGCAGTTAATGTATATTTATGTTTAAACGGGTCGCTTTGAATTTATTAACGGGTAAATAAACAGTTCTATTAGTACGTAACTGATTCATTGAATGGAAGCATAATATTTATTTATCACTTTAAAAGCACAACAATTAAACAATTCAATGATCTCCATTTGCATATCGACTCTTTTGCATGTTGACAGACTTCTCTTTCAACTCGTTCATAACTTCGTTCCAGAGATTTTTATCGCTTGATGGAATTGTTTTCGGCTAAAGAATAAGTGAACATTCGCAACAATAAAACAAGCAAAACATACTGCTGCTAAATCAGCACTTTTGCTTTTGGAAATCTAAAACCTGTAAGTTTAATTGATTTAAACCCCAACAACTTGCCTTTAATTTCAACACATCTGGGCAAAGGCGGCGCTGTGGGCGGCTTTGACTAAAATATAGGTTTTAAAGTTTGAAAACAAATAACAACAAACTGTTGCGAGATTGATCACCATTTAGATATTCACCGGCACTCTTAGACGATGACTAAAATTCAAAGTTTGTGATTAGTCTAAAAATAGCAATTACCTTTAATTTTAAAGTTGACGATAAAGGCTGTAGACTAGACAAATTGGGAGGGTCAGGCGCTCGAAATCGTTTGTTGGAACGAAACCTTTTGTCGATTGGAGAAATGTTGTTCATTGAATTGTCTGAAAGAACGCAATAAAGATTAGAAGAAAGACTGCATTGTGTTTGAAGTACCATATACTTCATCTTTTGAGTTTTCGACCAAAAACACGTCCAATTAAGGACGGCAGCCGTGTAGTCATGGCGTAAAGCTGCTGAATCTTTCCAACTAATCTGCAAAATTTGTGTCCGACAAGAACTAATCGGTTTGGCACAGTTTAAACCACACACGAAATGTTTGTTGACGGAAATAGACAAAACAATATGATTGATTTGTTTGATCGTCTGGTACATTTGCTATTTTTTGTGAATTGCATTTTGTCTTCGGACTGGTCGAACTGGAGGCAGGTGCAAAAACAAAAACTGAACGTGTTGGTTCTTGATAGCATCTTTTGATCATCCACGCGCCAGTTCTCGTTGACGAACTGTGCGGGCCTAACGAGGCCTTGACCCTGCAATAATTAATGCGACGTGTTAGCCAACTCGGCATTTCCATTTTTGCTTTGTATGCTGAGCGCAACTTTATTGCCGCATATTCTACTGCTAATTTTTAACCGCTGGTCAGCCGCAGGTTTTAATTGTCCTTTACGCCGTTCACTCGAGTGGAGTTCATACAGTTTGGCGTAAAAGCGAAAGTCTAACCAACGAACTATTAATTATCACGTTCCACAGCATGTCTTCGCTGAATAATATCTTGATAACCGGTGGTTGCGGGTTTATCGGCTCTAATTTCGTGAATTTTGCCTTCGACTATTGGCCTGCGAGTAGAATTGTCAACCTGGACAAACTTATTTTGAACAGTGACATAAACTACGTCAACAAGCGAGTCCGCGAGTCCGAACGCTATCATCTTGCGTTGGCTGATATTAAAAATTCGGCCGTTGTTTCGGACATCTTAACAAAATACGAGGTGAGGATTTCAAACTTTTTACAACGGCACTTTCTATTTGTTTGTAGATTGACGCAATCATTCACTTTGCAGCAGACTGCACTTCTACAAGATGCTACGCAGAACCGGGCGAAGCTATTCAAAACAATGTACTTTCGTTCATTAACTTTTTGGATTGTGTAAAAGAGTACGGAAAGGTCAAACGCTTTATTCATGTTTCAACCGATGAAGTAAATTTATTAAGGCATGCATTTGAAAATTTATTTGCTTAGGTTTACGGAGACTCTGGTTTGGAGAACGATGAAACAGCAAAAGACGAAAGTCAGCCATTGAAGCCGGGAAATCCATACGCAGCGACCAAAGTTTGCACTAATTGTATAAATATCCATAATTTGTGTTTAGATTGCTGGAGAAAATTATGTACGTCTCTACCAACAAGTGTACAATCTTCCTATCATAACATTGCGCATCAACAATATTTATGGACCCAATCAATGGAACGTAAAGGCTTGTTTTTATGACTGCTTGGGTAATTTATTATTACTGTTGTTTTAGTTGGTTCCACGTTTCATCGAGGTGGCAAAGGAACGCGGCAAGTTTACTGTACAAGGTAGCTTTTAAAAAGTGTTCAAGCACATCAATTTAAATATCTAGGAAGTGGGAAACAATTACGATCTTGGCTTTTCGTTGATGATGCGGCTCGTGGAGTGTGTTTGGCAGCTGAACGTGGAAAATTCGGCGAAGTTTACAACTTGGGAACTTACTACGAAAAGAACGGTAATTGAAAGTTGAAAGATTTGCCTAACTTTCAAATCTAGTCCACGATCTTGCACATTCTATCCAAAAAGAAGTTGATCATCAACTGCACAGAGACTCTAGTCCTGTTGAGTTCATAAAAATCCCCGATCGTCCGTACAATGATTTGCGCTACTTAATCGATATCTCGAAAGCTAAAAGAGAGTTGGACTGGGAGCCGGAAATTCCCTTTGAAGAAGGTTAATTTCATTGAATAGCGAGTCTACTAACAATCAAGTTCAGGCTTGCGCAGAGTTGTAAAGGCATCTTTGCAAGATCATATTCCGGCGAAAATGTGCGTGATAATCTACGGCGGAAACGGATGGATTGGTCAACAATTCCAAAAAGAACTACGCCGACGCAAAATTCCATTTCATTTGGCTGAATCAAGAGTTGGAAAAGTAACAGACAACGAGGTCGGTAAAAGATTTATTTGCATAAGTGTAAAAACATTAATTCGACGTGATCTTTGCGCTCAAATGCATCCTGTCGATTTCATACTAGTCCTAAAGTAAAACATTAAAACAAACCGTTCAAGTCTTTATAAGTGCAGGTCTCTTGACAGCTTTTGCCGTTCCGTTGCTCTTTACTGGCAATGCTTTCTGTGACTTCTTGAGTTTTTTGAAGTTAAAATTGACATGTTAAATTAAAAGACTCCCAAATTTTCACGTACCTGACCATGTTCAGTTGTATAAACAATTCTGTTTTCAGGTTATTGACGAACTAAATCGCTTGCGCGGTACACATGTTTTGTCCTGCACCGGAAGAACACACGGAGGCAACGTCAAGACAATCGAATACTTAGAAGGTGGCCCTGAAAAGACATTCGAGAATCTGCGCGACAATATGTTTTGTCCACTGCGTTTGGCTCAGATTTGCCGCAAATTAGGTTCGATTTTAAAAGCGTTCGCTTTAAACATTTAATTTTGAGGTCTTCATTACACTTACATTGGAACTGCCTATCTTTTTGCTTACGACGAAGAGCATCCAATTGGCGGCAAAGGTTTCGGTGAACATGGTAAACTTGCATGCTTATTAATTTAATGCATCTTTGTAGATTTACCAACCTTCTTCGGCAACTCTTACTCCGTGGTTAAGTAAGTGTTAAAGTTTTGCAATCTTTAATAGCATAAATTGGTTATTATGTTTAGGGGCTACACAGATCGAATGGTTAATGCTTGTGATTGGCCCGAGTTGATTAACGCTCGCATAACTTTGCCTTTGAACTTTGAGCTTGATGAGGAACGCAACTTACTGACCAAAATCCTTAAGTACAAGTAAGCTTTCAAACACTATTCAATTCAACAAATCAACTTACAGCCAAATATTCGATCTTCCCGTTTCGATTACTATTCTGCCAGATTGTGTGCCAGCTTTGTTGGATTTGATGGAGAAAAGACACGGAGGTCCTTTGAATTTGGTCAATCCGGAACCCATCAGTTTGGCTGATATTCTTCAACTATACAAAGAGGTACTTTAAAGTGATAGTTAATTAACTAAGCAACTTGTTTAGATTGTCAACTCAAATCTTCCAAAGTTTGAAAGAATTACTGCCGACTCGGAAAAAGGCAAACAACTGCTTGCAACAAAAGGAAACTGTGCATTGGACACCAAACAACTCGAAAAGCTCTGTCCCGAAATCAAGAGCTCAAGAGATTCGTTGATTAGCGGCTTTCAAAACATTAAATTGATGCGCAACGGGCACACTTGATTCAGTAACTGCCATTTCATTCACTCAACTTAAACTTTATTCGATTCGAATCTGTTGTAAACAAACATTATGTACTGGGTGGGCCAAAAAAACGCTAACACAAAAAAGTCTTTCGTCAAAAAAGTCAATCAAAAGTTTCAAACACAAAAAAGTCTTTCGTCAAAAAGCTAATCAAAAAGTTTCAAACACAAACAATTTTTTGTGTTAACGTTTTTTTGGTCCACTCTGTGAACAATCACTCTGTGAACAAACATCATAAAACATTGTGTGATTTAATAAAGCCGGATAAAATGAATAACTTAAATTGCGGATGTGCAGGAATTATCGTCTAATTAAAGAATAGTGATGTGTTTGATTGACTGGGCGATAAAAGGATTGAGGCTCCCCATAAACACTGGTTCGCATACTCGACGAGGCTATTGATTGAGAGAAATTGAGGGCGGTTGGCTTTGGATTCGGAGCCCGGAATCTAGAAGGTAAAGTCGGAGCCCGTTCACGCTGTTCATGATATTGCGGATGCACAGGTTGTGGTTGCCTAAGTGGTGGCGGATTGTCTGTCAATCTAAGTGCTTCAAAGTGAGGATCAACACGAACAAAGTCTCGGAAAATGTTATCAGTTCTCGAGTCAACACTGTAATCTCGATAAGCAACGTCGTACGAGCGCGCGCCTAAATAAAAACAGTGTACATTATTGCGTTCTTTAAATACCGTTCTGTTGAAGTCTAGCAAATCTGGCGTTCGGTATTGAACGTAAAGCAGCACTGGTTGTTCTGGCAACTCCTCTTGGAGCGACTCTTGGCCGATCAGTACTGTAAATGATTTAAGAGTTTTTAATGTCAGCTTTTAAAACTTACACATTTGTTGTGACTGACTGCTCGGAGCTTTCAAAAGATGATCCAAACATGTTGGAACTAGTAACAGAATCGCTTACTGGCCCATCTTCGTCGTCGCTGCTTGAGACTTCTGATTGAACAATTGGCCTGTTGCTAGAAGACGGGGACATCGGAGCCATCGAGGCTGCAATTGTTGAAGCAATTTGGCGCTGAATCAGTAGAGACCTGTATTTTTGTCTTCTCAAGTCCGCATTTGTTGGACGTCGTAATTTGAACGATGGCTTGTTCATTAACGGATTATGTACCGGTTGAGGGATGGGCCGATCATCGTTTATGTCGCCATCATTGCTTAATTCAATAGATTAAATGAAGCTCTTTTGAGTACAAGAATTCCGTATAAAAACTTACATAGTGTCTACGGAATCAAAAGATGTTGATTGAGCCATGTCTGAATAGTCTGCCGATGGAAATTGAGGCCTGCCTCTTCCAGATGCCACGCTAGATGATGCAAGGTTGTCTCGTGCTCGCCACAAGCTTTGACACTGTCTGCTTAGTTCGTTAGATGGAAGCAAGTGTTGAACGGTTGTTTGTCTAATCAAATGGCGTTCAGCTGTTTCGCTTACAGTGCGTCTCTCTGACAGCGGAGATGGTGGACCGAATCTAGAACTTGACGAAGAAGCGTTGTGTCTATTTGCACCATTCCACTCATCGACACTTTTTGTCTAAGCAGATTAGTTAGATGTGTTTTAAAACTCTGCTAACCTGTCTTTGGAATAATGGCAAAGAAAGCATGTTGGAGCGAGGAGTTGAAATTAATTGAGCATGCGCTGGTTGAATGCCTACTCCGGCCATCATTGCATATCGAACAAACTAAACAACAAACGTTTCTTTCTAAACAAAACGTTTAACTTACTTGTGCTGGTTGTGCATGATAGAACTCATTCGAAGGACTTGTTGCATTGTAATTTGCTTGTCTTGGCGCCGAATTCAATGGCTGCTTTTCATGCCGTCCGTAATCGAACGAGTTTTCATGCTGTCGCTCATAACTGATGTTTTGGACCGGATTGCCAACATATGAATCCGGAGCATTCCACGAACGTGAAAACACATGTCCAGTATCGTAAAGTTGTTGAGTTCGAGGTAATGGCGATGAAGTTTGTTTTCTAGGCGCTACAACTGGCTCCATCTCAACAGCCGGAGTTCGACATAACAAAAACGACCCGCGTCTTGGACTCACTGGAGCTGGCGAGACTTGCTGAGGTGCACGAATTTGAGGAACGTCAAAAAGATTGGCTCGTTGTTGATGCTGTAAGTGACTGTTTATTTAACTTATAAGTTATTTTGATTTAGTTCATTGCTGCTTTTTAAATTCTTTGTTGGTGGCGCTGACAATTCAAGCAAAAGCTCATAAAATCAGATTTATAGACAATCCCATCTGTTCTTTTATGCGCACGGTTTACCGACAAATTTATGATACTTAGGCCGTAAATTTGAAGCGCACTTGGTGCCCACTTAAAAAAGATTCATGAGCTTCTTCGTTTGTTCAAGTGAATTTTAATCACAAAAGTTTTTTCTTTTCAAATTGTTTCTTTGATTGTTTAAAACAACTAAGTCAACAACACAAATGGCCTTCCAATTTATCATTATGTGACCCAAAAGTGTCGATTTGTTGCTTTTAAATCTCGCGTCCAATCTTCGGCGCACCTGGATCTCGTACAAAACTGATGATTAACTCTAAAGGAGCAATAAATCAGACGGTCGCCGTTTTAAGTACTGTTTTAGAGTGTTAGAGATTTTGTCAACTCGAAAGCAAAGTTTGTTTTATTGAATGCAAAGCTAGACTTTTGTAAACAAAAAGAGTTTTTATCTTATGCAAAGGCGGCAGTCCCAAACCGCTTACATCGGTTGATGGATGAACTCTCGGCTTCCGTTCGCATTGATTGATGACATGATGCTGTACGAGAGTGTCCGTTTAGATGATCTCCAAACGATTAATAAAAAGAAGCAGTGCCGACAATAATTTTGATTGAACGATTGTGTATGCAGATGAGTTGCTTGTACAACTAGTCTCTAATACTTCCGTAATTTTAGTATTTTTGTTTGTGAATCGCAAGTCGGTGTCCACTCAAACTCAAGACACTTGATTTATGCAGTTCACCTTCGAACAGTTTATCATTTTTAGTTTTTGCAGCGGCACTCTCTAATTGATTGTCGGCAACTCAAACTGATGAAGAAACGAACACCGCCTCCAATATAAACGTTGATTTATGGGCATTCCGTTGGTTCGGCGGTCACACATCGACCCTCTCTGATCGATTGCTTTGTTTATTGGAGAAGTTCCAGCCGAGAAAACAAGCCAATCAATTTGAAGCATGTTCAAGTAGCGTCACTTCCACACTATTGCAAGTTGGCCGGAGTTCAACCCCCATTCGTTATGATTGATCGGCGTGCTTGAACAACGAGGACAAAAAATTTTGAAACAGTACTCAGTTACGCACAAAATACGTACTTCTCGAACTCGCACCCAAAAAACTAATCAATTCTGTAAGTCTTCAATCCGTTGTCTATTTTGGGCGAGATAATTGATGGATAAGGTTGGTGAGCGCCGAAAAACCAAATCCCCAGTGGACAATCAATTGGACTTGTCCAACGGAAGTCAAAACTCCTGAAATTAATGCGAGTTTTCTGTAAAATTGATTCGAAAGAGCAACACGAATTTTCGAAAGTATTCTTTTAAAACCTTCCAGTTAGTGACGAGAGTTTATGCTTTTGGGCGATAAGTTGGCGTTCTTTGTTTATTCGGCTGAATCATGTTTCTAGATGTTGACGTGTATTATTTGCGGGAAAAGTTGATAAGGTCCTTTTACTCTTGTAAAACCGTATCAATTCAGTCTTTTGTGTTTGGAGTTTGTTTTAATGTTGTTATTGATTGTGATGTTTAAGACAGTTTTAAACTTTTTGTGGCAGGTGTTAAAACCGCGTCCCAAAGCAAGCCACATTAATCAGGTTCGGCGGCTTCCGCAAGGCCAAAAAGCCAACTTTCTTTGGAAATTGATGAGATCGTTTGCCATTGTCCTGTCGGTGTTGGCGCCAAATTGAAAATCCCTGTTGCATTGATTGGCCGCAACAAAATAAATCAATCAGGCCGAATTGATTGCGGACTAGCAATTTATTGAAGACGGCCGGAGTGCCATTTGGTTGATTGATTAATAGATTAGCGCATCTTTGTTTTCTCAAATCAAAATTGTCTAGAAAAGTCTTTCGAGTTGTTTTGTGAGTAGATTGACACGATGCACAAATGTGATTTTAACAGCAATCATGTTTTTATGTCTATCTGTGGCCAAGTCGATGGGAACAGTTCGGGACTGACATAAACTTAAATTGGCTTTTGAACAAGATTTATCTTCATCGGTTATTTGATTGTTTTGCAAGAAAAGCGATCGCCGACCCGCCTCCCTCCTGTGATTTATTGCGGACAGTTTGATTGTTCTGATTTTCGGAAGCCAACTCACATTAGTGGATGCTTTGAATTCCGAATCAATCTGACTGTAGCTTTGAGGAGTTTTAGATTGGCAGTTTTGAGGTTGCATTGCGTGTTTAGATAACTTTAATCCACAAACGTTAATCCCTAATTTATTGCGCAAGAATTTAACAATTTCCTCATAAAATTGAAACAAATCCCAAGTGACAGTCGAGTCGCTTAAAATTTATGCTCGTTTGACACGCCGCGATTCTTCACTTGAGTTGTCGTTTAACGCCGCTGATGATTAGTGTTTAGATTTGCATTCGTGGCTTATCAGCCAACCCAGATCTTCCAGCTTTTGGCGTTTTTTGGCATTTAATTTGATATGTGCGCGAAGATAAATGTCTAAAGTTTTGGCAGTCGACGCAAAAAATTGATAATCTTTGACACATTTTCTCGACCCATCCTGTTGTTGAAGCCTTTGTCAGTTCCTCGATTAAACTCTCAATAGGCATCAAACTCATTGCCGAACAATGCCCAATAAACTTTGATTTGCCGTCGTTCACGCACCATTTGATTTGAAACTTGTGACCGGCACAATGCTGTATTGTATAAACGGATGAGTGCGCACGATGGTTGCCATTCGTTTTAGTTAGAAACTTGCACTCCTAAATCACCAGCCAAGATGCCACAAACTTGGCAACTCATAAATTCCAGTCAACAAATGTGGAATCGCCTCAGATTGATGGTCATTCATCAATATTCTGGCTCTGTGAAAACACCGCCTCAGTGGGACCTTTGGGGGAATCATCAAATTATTTTTAATAGTCACGGCGGCCAGTTGTGATTTGAGCGCAATTTATGGCCCACGAGTCTCCAATCGCCAATACATGCTGATTCATCAGCTTGTGTCCAAAAGACTGTAATTGTTTTCGAAAACAAAAATTGTATAGCGGCCTTCTTCTTGCACAAAAAGGCTGATTTTTCGTGTTTGAGCGCTTGAATAGAATTTATGAATTGATGTCATTTTAACACATTGTTGTTTAAACTTCCACATAAGAAGTTAGTTTTGAATGGTTGTGCGTAAATCTTAATTTATTGCTGCTATGCGCTCCGAGTCCAAAACAACTTTGCCACAAAAAACTGTCGAATTTGAATTTGCGCCGACCAAGTCTAATAAAAATCAATCAAATAAGAAGAGGAGGACATAAATCACCAAGGATGTGCGCATTTTGGCAACACGATTCAACTTGTTTTTTCAATGATTGATGACAACTGACACGGCGCAACGGACAAGGGAATTATCCGTTTTGGGTCTTGACAATATGATCGATCGGACATTACCGCCGAGTTCCTCTCATGTTTGGCGGCGTGTATGACGGATTCATAATTTGATTGCCTAACAACTTTTGGAGTTGCGCGTCGCATTTGAACTTTAAGGCTGTCTCGTTGCATTAGTCTTTGTTTAAAGACTAATCAGTTGATCGGTCAACTGGCGTTTTACTTCTCCCTTTTACTTGCGTTAAACAATGTTTTCCATACAATGCATTCCAGTTATTAAGTAACACCGCTGTTTTATCTCCCGTTCCTTTTCCATCAAAACATGCAGGGTCGAAAGTTCCTCAATTGAATGAATCAAAATTGATGCAAACTTGTTGAACGATTGCGTTTATCGCTCGCTTTCTCAGCGCTTGTCGTGTGCAACACACTTATTGATAAATTGAAATTCATTTTTATTGTTTTCATCACTGCAAGCATTAAATGTAAATTTTAAGTGTCTTTCCGCTTTAAAAACTCTTTCGACTATGATCAAAAGTCACACACTTAAATTGTTTTGCAGTTTTCTACAGCGTGTTTTTTCGCGTACGCTTAAATCCAAAAGTTCGATACACTTTGAAATACGGTAACAAAGCCGTCAAATATTAGATTACCAATTTGCGAACCTATGTTTCGCTTATTAACGCTGCCGATGTGCGGCGGTTTCAAATTACCGTCTAAGAGTGCCGAGCGAACAGAACGCACACAATCAAACATTCAAATCTGAGTTGATTGATTGGCACTCGGGTATTTAGCACACTTTCTTGCCTAATTGGCCTGGATGATTTAAAGATTATGTTCAACTGTTTTGAAACTTTAAGCAAAAAAGACAGTGGTCGAAATTGTTTCAATTCCATTGAATATAGCAGGGCTACTTGTCTCATTAATTTATTAGAATAAGTGCACAGCAATTTATCTCCAGGTTTCGAACCAAAAAGAATTTGTCGGCCACGAATGCAAATGTGACAGCGTTCCGGCGGCATGTCAATCAAATCAATTTGTTGCGGCAATCAGGCATGACAAGTGATTTCGGATTTGTTTTCGCTTCAACGACCACATGCTTTTTGGCTTGCTTCTTTGGCTATAGCTTTTTGTATATGATATTTTTGAATTTAAACAACCTAGAAACAACGTAGAAAATGCGCATTTACAAGCTTAAACAAAGTTTAAAAAATCTTCTTTGCAATTCTTCTTTACAATTCGTGTTTACAGGTATATTTATTTTCGTTTTACAAGAGATTCGCGTTCCGCAAAGATTTCAAATAGCTGACCATAATTCGTTTGTTTTGATTGATCGCTTGTTATTTGGATGCGTCGACTTGGCAACTCACTGTCACCTGTCATTTTCATCATTGCTGTGCAAATCAATGGCCAAATTGATGAACGATGATGACTGGCAGTTGTGTGTTGTTCCGGAAGCAAATAGTGTGGATGTGTTGTTCACAGATTTGGGTTCCCAACACAAAAAACCGCTAATTGGCCGTCGGCTTGTTCAACTGCCGAAAAAGGATGCTGGTTAAGGTCGTTGGTTTGAGTGATTATCGCATAACGACATTGAACATTAAATTGCTGGGAAGGTTGATGAGAAAAAATCGGATGTGATTTATGTTCGCTTAGACTTTGATTGCTTTTTGGAATAGTGTCCGATGCTTGCTGGGTTTTATTGAAACTTCCGTTGATAAAATCCACCACTTTCAACACTTTCAATACAATCGCCAAAACGTGTGAAAGAGCGTGTACTTTGGAAACTAACAATTTGCCCATCATTTTAAAACATTCCCATTAGACTGCTTCCGTTTTGGCTAATCAATAAAGATCCGCCTCCGTCAAAGGCCATTATTTTGTACGCGTTTCTGAATCAACGACCATTTGCATTGGCTCTTTTTCTGCAGTGGCCAGACGTACCATTAGCAACGTCGTGGGCAAATGGCGATTGTTTCACTTGATATCTAACAACGACCTGGGAAAACGGTTGCGCCGGAATTGCGAAACAGGAATAATTTGCTTTGACCGTATGCAACTGCACTTCAAAAATAGATTTAATGGTGTTTTTGTCGGGCGACTTGATTTCAAATGTTGTTGATTGCTAAAACAATCCCAGCCTTTTCACTGCAGTCAATTCAAGTTGAGATCACCGTGCGAATACAGTCCAAATCTATCATCATCCCTCAAATATCAATTCGAATTTGACTTCAAACAAAATCAATCAAAAAGCGAGCGCGCTTCTGCCTCTAACCAAATTCGATCTTTCATAAACCTCCCTGGCGCACAACTCAAACACAATCAATCATTGAGGATGCCACTTTCAGTGTCTATATTTATATATCTTCGACTTGGAGTTGCTTTCATCTGACACGGTGCAAAATGAACGCCAAACATGTACAACTTTTTAAATCCTTGATTAGCAACCAAAATGATTAGTGTTGAAAGCGCTCACACTTGTGTCATATGCCATCTTGTCATTCATTCATTTGCGTTGCGCACTCCTCTTTTGTCATTTTCGGGGCCAAAAAGTCGTTTGCGGAAGAGCGCCATTGCAGACAAATCGTTCGGCGTCCCTCTATTGCATTGATTTCAATCTCTGGCGATTAGTACAATTATAAGTGTTTATTCAATAGTGTTTAGTCGATAGTGATCGCTTGATAATGTTTATTCAATAGTGTTCATTCAATAGTGTTCATTTGATAGTGTTTATTAGATTAATTGAAAGATCTGATTTCTCTGTCGGAATGCGTAAAAACTGTCTGCATAACAAAGCACATTTCAGAGCATGTTTTCAAACAAAAAGCAAAACTGACAAAACTTTTTTATTTTTGAGAACATTTTCTTTTATGTTAACGTTTTTTGGTCCACCTTCTAATTTTGTAACACTCTGTATTTTAATTCACTAAGTTTTTGTTATGCTTATTTGTTTGGAGTGGGTACAAAGCTTGCTCACAAATGAGTCATTTAAGGGCCCTCCCAGGTTGCTATGCACTTTTTGAGACAGCACGTGTGCTTTTGAATCACGGATTTTGAAATTTTAATTCAATGCGCAACACTTACGTCAAATTTGATGAGAACGCTGCGGATTTAGTCCGTTCCTTTAACTATTTAACTCCGCCGATCAAAAAACCCGTCGTCTTTCAATCCTAAGTTTTGGTTTTGTTCTGTTCACGCTAATTCCAAAAACACAATGGGCAATTAATCAACAAGCCGGCGGGGTTTCGACGAGCTCATCATCAAAGTCCATTTATAAAAACCAAAACGACTTGCTGCGCGACAGTTGAATGGCAGAATTATTAATTTGTTTTTTGTTTTAAAACCTATTGCTTCGTTTCGAGAGCATTTTGTGAGTTTGTTGGGGAACTTAACAAAGTACCTTGCGTGCTTATTTTTTAACCCGCAACCTTGCATTCGGATTAGCATCTAATCCAATCAAGTAGACGCATCGCTGTGTTGACAGTTTTAAGACTGTTACGCCACAAACGCCAGGGGCTATTCTCGTCAGTCAATTGTTCCCTCAAACGGTTGTCGAATAATCTTCATTGTAACTAGAGTGATTGGAATCGAAAGTTTCGCTTTTGTGCAGTCGTTGGATTGAAAAGCCCACACATTTAAAGATTCCGGAACACCGACAATTTTATCGTCATCGGGGAGTGGCCCGAACGGCCAATGCTCATGATCTTTGTGAACTATGCGGGTCTAGCGATGAGACTGGCTTCAGTTTGAATAAGTGTTTTCAGACACTAGTTCTCACAACATGAATATGACTTTTTGTTTTTACTTGTGTTATTTGCGTGTCGCTACTGTAGATAGATGACTATTGCTAAATGTAGCTTTCAGCATTCGAATTAGTCAGTTGTGTAGGAGCAAAAACACCTTCGCTGATGTTTTTTGTGGCTGTTTGCATAGGATTCAAATTTTTATGACCAAAAAGAGTAACAGATGTTCCATTGAAGCTCCAGCATGCCGCCCGCTCACACCCATCCAAAACGATTTATAGGCGCATTCAAATAGCCACAAATTCTCTAAAATTCCAATTGACATTTACGAGTTTTGCTTACGCGCTGCAATCACGCATCACCAAAACTTTGAAATCAATCACCTCGTTTCAAATCGATTTAAAGGCAATTTTGCACCCGTCTAATAGGTTTTGGCATCTCGCGCACCTAATTTGTTTGTTTGCACAGAACAAGTTCGTAATTTGCTTTAAAGCAGGTGGAGAGCGCAAATTTCGTATTCAATTTCAGGCAGAGATTATCTTTAAATTGACACTTAACGCGCCGGCCACGACGATGATGACATGTCAATCTTTTGTCTAATGTCCACTGATCGCCGCCAAAATTGACACATTTGCTTTCAAGGGGGAGCGCAGCTCAAAACCACTCATTCGGTTCTTTTGTCGGCATCCATTTCAATTTGATTTGCTGCTATGTCATTTCTCGGAGTTTTTGTGTAGATTTATTGTTAAGAGTTTTTGAACAGCTTTCGATCACTCAATTTGCAGTTGACTTCTTTAATTTGTGTTTGTGATTGCACTCTTATTTCGCTTGCTGATTTGAGTATTCTTGTTATTGGAGCAAGTTACACAGGAAGTTAATAACTAGCAATTTAAAGGCTGCCCAACCTGTCTGCGTGATTTATTAATCGGTTCTTGCACCCGAAACACAAGTGTCCACTTCAGTGACCCCAGCAATCAGTCATTTCTTGTTTTGATGAGCACGGAAGGTATAAAGCCGCTGGGCGTGTGAACAACACTTTTAGATTATTAATTGTGGGTTCTCGGAATCTCTCCTCTAATTTATTTGTTTTCTGCCTGCATGTGCACGAAAACTATTGCGCATCCAAATGAGCCGCCTTTGATTGATTTACGATTAGACGCAGGGCAAAGTTTTTGATTGATTTCGCTGGCATCTCTGCGCTTTGGACAACTCAATTTATGGGCTTCGTTGATGTGCGCGATCGATGACATTTGTTTTGAAAGTTAGCGCTCGTTTAAATGCTTTTAAATGTTCTGAATTGTTTGATTGTTTGAATTGTTTGATTGTTAAAACAGCACGTAAGGCGATTTCTGATCACACTTGATACATTTGATTGCTGATGGATAAGCGGTATGACATTCGGATGGGTGTTAAGTCGTTGCAAATGACAACTTTTTTCCGCCCAGGCGAATGATGATTGCATTGGCGAGGAGCGTGTCAAATCTAATCGTTGAAAGTGATAAATAATTCTTCTTGTGAAGTGACAAGTCGGTCGGTGGCGTTGATTTTGACATCTAGCCAGAGTGACAAGCCTTTTCGCTTGTTTCCCGATGTCAGCTCCTGCCTCTATTTTTGTGATGCCATGTTGGTGAGCGCGTTTGAGTTTTTGCAAGTGTTTTGGTTTGATTTTTAAAAGCCACCTTGATTGCTAGCACTTATCGACACATTCCTCCAGCACAGAATTGATGTTGTTGATTAGCGACGCGGCTAGTAACATTTAATTGAAGTGACACGCGTTTCGTCGCGCTATTGCTTAATTCGTCCTGACATTTCCGATTGATCAATGTCTTCTTTCGAGCTGTTGATTAATTTCATGGTGGTTTGATTGATTTGGGTTGCCGATCAGAGACGACTGAATCGCTTTGCGTGTTTCGTTTAAAAACGACTATGGTATAGGTATTTTGGGTGTGGGCGTTTATATAGCAACAGTTTGGCTGGACGTTTGAGACTTGTGACAAAATGAGTAGTCGGTTATTTCCAGTTAATTACAAAATAGGATTTGTACTCTTGGCCACGTGCTTCCAAAATGGCGCACAGATATTAGTAATTAAAGGCTTCATTTGGGAGACTATTTTTAGCGCAAACTTTCTAGCGCAAACGGTGACTGGACAAGTGTTTCAAATGTTTTAGTTATCAAACTATTTATTGGTCTAATTTGCGCCGCTTCTTTCTATCTTATCACCTCATTGCGGCGACAAAATTACAAACATTGGCTGCTAGCATTTTACAATTTAGCCGCTCAAAGTTCCTTGTTTGTGCTATACACAAAATGTACAAACGCCCAGCAGTCGCCAGCTCAACTGTTTGTGCAGTTTTGTGATCAATTTGGACACTCGGAGTTAATGGGATTTAAAAATAGTTACTAAAAACTAGTCTGAAAATCCGACCCCAAGTTTCACTTTTCGATGCTGTTCGCCTGTTATCAAAAGCAGTTTCAAAACAACCGCCTTAAACTCAAATAGAAAATCAGTGAGTCATCGGAATGCGGTAATTAAGATAAATAAGGAAAAGGATGTTTGTTTAAGCACACGTTGTTCTGGTTACAGTAATTTCTAACAAGACGCGTTTTTGGAAATTGCTAATTCCACAAAAACGTAAAATTAGGACACGTCAGTTAAATACTGCAGACAATTTGGAACATTTTTGATGTTCGGTAGTCGTGCGATCAAAAGACTACAGCGAGACCAATTCGGGTTTTGGCGACCGATCCTCCATTCAAAAATGTCACCAATTGATTAACCTTTAAACATTCGTTGAAGCATCAATCTCGTCCATTGTATTTGGGAAGAAGAAAAGCGCTAATCAAGCTCTTGCGCCATTATCAGCCGCACACATAACGAGCAGGAGATTACATCAGAGAGGGTGTGTTCTTTGCGGTTGGGACTATAAAAGTCGGCAGAAAATTCACAGTTCTCCTCTTAGCTTCCTTGATTCTTTCTTGCGTTTCTTTTGAAACAAATCTTATTGTTCTATCGCTTTTATTCAAGCAGTCAAACCTTTCAATTCGCCAAAAAGAATAATAATTTCACGAATTTCTATTGTTTTCTGCGGTGATTGAAAATTCCGCATTGTGTGGAATTTCTCAACTCCAGTGATTCACGTTTATTTTCACTTATCTTTCCGTAGGCCTAAACCATCTGATTAGTCAGTCAGTGTCTGAAAGAAAAACGTAATAAGCTTAGTCGACAAATAAAAGCTTGCGTGTCCGCACTTTCAACTCGATCTTTACTTTTCTCGTCACTTTAACAATTTGTTTGCGTTATTACTGTATTCCTTGTTTCGAATCTCTTGATCCAGATCAGTTATTTAAATTGCATCTGGTTAAAACGGTTTATAAAGTTTGTAAATTTTGGGAAGTTGTACACCGTTCCGGACCGCCATTCTTCTTGATTCAAAAACAAAGGAACTTCCGATCCAAAGTCTACAGTGGCAGCGTGGAGCACGAGTTTTGCACGCAGAAATCAGAAACATTTTTGATTAGCTCTCGGTCCCATAAATGGTCATGTGTAATGAGGGAAAGCAATTGGGGGCCTCCAACATCTGTGCAAATTATTTGACGATCGAAATTCCAGCAAAGCGTTTCAGCTCTCTCATTGGCAATCTGTTCAAACACACGCAGCGAACAAGCTTATCTTCTCGGGTATAAATACAAATCAGTTGATGGAAATGTTTCTCTGCTCGATTCGACTGTCCAATTGTTGTGAAACGTGTGTTAAAGTTTCTAAGGATTCCCTGCTTTCATCCCACACGTACTATGTTTAGGGTCAATTTGGTCCGAAAATCCAAGATGCCCTATAAATATCCGCTTTATTTTAAGCTTTCCGGCAATCTACTCTAATCAACTAAGGCCGTAATCTCGTTCCATGTCGTTGTCATCCATCAGCCTTGACACAAACGACTACTTTTGTTTAGCGCCCCATGGAATGCAAATTTATTGAAATTAATCGGCTTAAACTGGTATCAAATAGAATCATCGCTTGTTGAGTTTGCTTTCCAATTCAAGGTATGGTCGCGATTCACAGCGCAGCTTTGCATAAATCTTTCACATCTCGATCAAATAAAAGCCGACGTTTTTGTTGTTGTTGTGCAACTTGCACTGTCTCGTTTCGTTGTTTCATTGGACTTTTAGACCAGTTGACTTCGCTAATCTCACCTATTAATTTATGAATGACGCGTTTGTCAATGCTTTTAGGTGCAAGTTCTAATTAATTTGTGCGTATTTTTCTACTTTATTAACTCCCTGCGTACCTTTCTTGTTGACGTCACCAGCCTATATAATCACTGTTTTTAATCGAATTCATCTTTAAATTTGCGTTAATTGCGTTGCTTATCATCTTCTTTGTTTTACGAATTGAACTGCTCAACAATATGAGCATTTTGCGTAGTCGTTAGACCTGTATTGTTTCTGCGTTGGAACAGTCCAAACACCTACACTGTTTTCCCTTGTTCGTGCTTTGTTTGCTTGCTAATTGATAGGGCGATAAGATCCGGTTGATTTTACGAGTTTCGAAAAATGCTACAGTACAATCGAGAGTTCAAAAAGCATTGAAAACACGCGGGTTTTGAAATGTTGTAAGTGGTTGTTTACACGCCTTTTATGTACTTTTAGGTGTCAATTGTTAAATGATCAGCTGTTAAAAATGCACATGTCTCGTTAATTTCACGTGTTAAAATTGCACTTTATTGCCGATTTAGTCACTCGCTGTTACGTATTCTACAATTCTTAAAACCTATCTACTTTCCACCTCGTGCCAACTCGTGCCACCCTAAAGAGGATATACCTAATCATTAACTTTGCAGAAATCGCCTGAATGAGCCCTCAATTATCGCCGGCATAATTCAGTCTCCTTGCTTTTCAGCTCAACTGCAATTGTGTTTTCAAAATGACCAGCCAGATGCAGACACAGAATGCTCTCGGACAACTTATGCAGGTAACGCTTAAAAGTGCTTAAACCTCTTAAAACAACCTCTCTAGATGGTCGGAAACATGCCACAACCTGCTGCTGCATCAACAATGAACAACGTTCAGCAAGTACATCCAATGGTTAGGAAGCCTGTACATCCGCCAACCGATCTTAAAACTCATTTCAACTTGCATCTTCAGCAACAAGCTGCCGCTCAACAAAAACAACAGAATGCTTTCAAACCAATGAAGCCGTTGGAGAGAAAAGCTACCGCAATCAAGCCTCAAAAAATCGGCATCAATGGCATTCCTGCAATGAATCAGATGACAAATCCGGCTCTAAATCCAATATTGACCAACTTGAATGCAATGCAGAACCCACAACTTATGGATCCGCGTCTCTTTTTCCCGGCTGCTTTAATGACTCCGAACGTAGCACCAAAATTGAACGGAGCAGCACCTACGGCTCTGCAGATGCAGCAAATGCAACAAATTTGCACCTAATTTGCCTACAACTTGTGCTCCTCTTCAGTACTCTCAATTGACTAACGAACAAATACTAACAGCAATGAGCATGAATGCGTGGCCGATGGACCCGACTTCAATAATGCAACAACCTGCCATATTAAACAAGCTCTACACAGACCATATTGCTTCTGTTCAACAGCAACAGTACATCCAACAAGCTCAGATGGCTATGCTTCAAGCACTCCAAAACAATGCAGTCAAGCAATTAAACGAGTCGCCAAAAATCACACCGCCCAGTTCAAATCCGCCAATGCCTCAAATTACTCCGTCAACTGTTTCAATCAACAGTAACATTGACCCGTTGGCCAGTTTACACAACATGGTTCATCGACAGCCGAAAACAAACAGCGCTCCAATAATTGCTTCAAAAACGCCAGCACCCGTGATCAAAAAAGAAGAGCCAAAAGCTGAGAAGACAGAAGAGCCGATCAAAAACGAAGAAGATGAAATTATTGACGTTGGAACTCCGCCAGAACAACCTCAAATGGTTCAACAGGCACAAGAAACTGCTCTTCGAATCACTCCTCCACTATCTGCACCTCCAAAAATGAACGGACCTTCTTTTTCAATTGCCGAAATCTTGCACTCGTCGTCTCAGGGCCAGTTGGAGGAGCTACAACAACGAGCACTTACTCCTCTGAGCATTCCAATGCAAATTAGTCAAAACGATACAGCGACATCAAGCCGAAGCAGCACCGACACTTTGATGGAGTCGCAATCAATTCCAGAGTCACATTCTTCAAGACATTCGCCATCCTGCCCAAAACAAGACTCAAATGGCCAGAACGCAAAACAACGAATGGCGCAGCGCAAGAAGCATGTTGAATTCCACAGGTAACTTTTAGTCTTCTAGTCTTTTCAATCGATCAAGAAGCACTCATTTCATTCGATTTAAACTATGCAAGAAAACACTTTGAAACACTTTGAAAGCACGGTGCGATTAAAAACAATCTGCTTCCTGTCCCGAAAATACACACGCGGGCGGAAGTATAAAGTCCACGCGACTAGATTTGCAATTGTTACAATTTAGAATTAAAATATAGGGGATTCGTGGGAGCAGGAAATGAAATGAGTGTGTAGAAAGTGCAAAAGAACAAAAATCACAATTCAAACTAATCGCCTCGATTTCAGACGCATGAAGGCCATGGGTAAGAAAAGTAAATTCGAATTTGTTTGAAACTTGTAGTTGCATACTTTGTGACTTAAACTTTAAAAAGATCTAACAAAACTGACAAACACTTTGTAGCAAGTCGAGGCAAGTTTTCACAGTGCCAACTATGTGGAGAAACAGTCAGAAACAATTGCTCTGATCTCACAAATCATGTTTACACGCACTCGAAAACTCCATTGTTTGGTTGTGTGAAGTGCGAGGCTGGCTTCCGACAAAAGGTCGATTTGCATACGCACTGCAAGGATAAACATCCAAATGAGGTAACTTGAAACAAACGTATTCTTTTAACATTTTCGTTTTAGTTGGCCGAGATTCAAGATCAACAAATAGACCTCCGCGACATGGCCAAATTGTGTGGCATTCTTGAAAACTGCTTCCCTCGCAACTCAAAGCTTGTAATTGAGACATTGTTGAAAAAACTACTAAAGTCCTGCAAAGGAAGTGATGCTCTTCGATGCAAGCAATGCGACAAAGACGTGCCATCAAATGTGACCAGCTTAAAGAACCACTTGAATCAGCATCCTCGTTACCGCTGCAAAATGTGTCACTTCACTAACGAAAACGAATGCGAACAACTAAAGCACGGTCAAGAACAACACGGAAACGAATCGCCTTTGTACAACGTTACTTCAGCGGCTATTGTTTTGAGTGGGACGTTAACCTCCTGTTTTGGAGACTACATGCCGGCCGATCAACAAGAATTCTGCGAAGAAATGGCTTCACTGACAGATCCTAGCAGCCCGCAAGGCTCGCCGCAACTTCAAGCACCAAAATCAAACTAACCCTTTTGAACGGTTCTTTTTATTTATTTGTTTTGCTCTTCTTTAAACACTTATCATTTGAATACGGTCTTTTCGATGTCTGTAAAAATCTGTATCACCGTCCACAAATTCCCGATGCATCTCATTTGGCGCCAACTCATTTCAGTGGCTCAACCTAATGATACTCCTCTCTTTCATTCTGTGCACATGGCTACTTTCATTTTATTTGTATGTTAATGGGAATAGAGTTTTAATGTTTCTTGAATAAACGGAATTTTAAATAAACTGAAGCTGCTGACCTGTGCGTTCTGGTGCATTTGTTCGAGTCTCTCCGTAGATGGCAATTTTCTGCCGGTGCCTGGACGTCTGCCAGTGTGCAGATGAAGAGCTGAAGTTCCATTTGTGTGAATTACACTTGTCGAGTGCGTATCGAATGAAGCTCGTCTCAACTCATCGTCATCGTTTCCTGGCTTTAGAAACAACATATCGGCGCTTTGAGCTCTTTCTAGTTGCTGATCGACGTGTAGAAACGCTGGTCCGGCTGAATTTGTTGGACTTATTTAAAAAACAGAAATGAACTCACATTGAGACTGATGTTTCAGACTGAGCATTGACGAGGTTATTTGTTTTTCTGTCTGCTCATTTGCATTTGTGACAAGCTCTTGACTTATTGTCGTTTGTGGAGGCTGGCGAAGTTTTGGACTTCTGTTAAAGTGCTATCTTAATGAAGTTTTAATAAAAATTACCCTGGAGCCGCATGCTTAGAGGGCATAGTGTCGCGTCTAGTGTAAGCAGGCATAGCAAAGCGTTGGTTGTGCGGCTGCTTTCCTTTGGTAGCAATTGTATTTCGACGGCTATGACATTGCAAGTCGTCGTTCTCGGCTTCTTTTGCCTTTTCATTACGAGATGATGGACGTTGTTGCGAGTTTCTAGAATTGGAGCGTGACTCCGCATGAGGACTTGGCGTTCTTTGGCGAGGCAAATGCACTAAAGTTTAAGAGATTGTTTTCAAGCAGTAAGAAGCTTACATTTTTGTTGCACCAGAGGGAACACACAGTTTATCTTTTCTGGATCCGAAGTTAAATCCAGCAAGTGGCTAAACGCATCTTCTTCATTCTGTGACATTCTTACAGCAACACAATAATAACTGGACAATATCAGTCACACACAACATCAAATTTGTTGAGCAGCAGGTGCGTCCAAACTGAGAATTTAAATTAGGATTATGCTGTTTAGGCACGGTTATTTATGGAATGTGTCAAGGTGCACGCATACTTAAATCTGAGATTGTTTGCAGTTGAAGGCATTAATTATTAGGACATTTTAAGTGACGCGAACAACAAAAAATTTAAACATCTTCAAATTCTATTTTTACACCAAACGTTTTTGTCTCATTGCACAAACAAACAAATCTTGTTTGCTTTAAAGAAGACTCACAAAACACCTTAAAAGTAAAAACAAAGTGCACAAAAGAGGCACAAGAGGCACAAAAGAGCTGTCTAATTGACACCCTCTAATTTCAAGAACGAGGAGGAAATGAGAGCCGACGTCTCGATTTTAGACGCGCCGCGTGGCTCTGCACTTCAAGTGAGAAATTGAGCTGGACCGAGGGTTTGCCAAGGAATTCCGGCACTCTTACCGGATGGCTAAAATTCAGCCGGTATTCTTCGTGGCTTGATGAAACGTTAAACGGCCAAAAAATGTCAATGAGTGTTGAGTGTTCGACGGCTATGCGTTTCAGGAAGGATGATGCCAAACGAGAATTAAATTGGCGACCATAAACTTAAACTGCCCATAAACAATGAATACATTCGGTTTTTGACTTTCGATTAAACTTGTTTTGTTGAGTTCCGAACATGTCCAATTCGGAAAACGAATAGCGTTAAATTTTGACGCATCCAGCAACAACTTTCTATTTTAAAATGTTGTAAAAACGAAGTTACAGCATGGCACACATTTTTTAGTCAAACACAACCACAAATGAACAAGCGAACAATAAAAGTGCTTTTAAATTCTACTTTTCCGTAGACAAGTCATTTGGAGAAGGTTGACGGTTTCCGTGAGTGAATTGACGAAAGGCAGAAGCAATTGAAGAAGCCCTACTTCTATTTAAGCTTCGATCACTGTCTTGACTACCCAGGCGGCTTTTTGAGATTCCAGACTCGACCTAATCAAAGGATTAATTTCAGTCTAAATGTGTTTAAAGTTAACCTGCGAGTCTTGCTGCTCCATATCGTCGATCCCATTCTCGTATAGTTGGTAAGTGAATGTTGGCGGATGTACTCCAAACGGTTCTTGAGCATTTTTTGAATCATTATTTGTTGATTTTGTACTGAACGCACGGTTCTGGCCGCTTTGCTGGTCTTTGTTGTTCCTGGATTTGACGAAATAGACAGTCAATTTACATAAAACTTACGGCGCATGCCTTTTTAGACACAACAAGTAGAAGTATATAATACTAATCACAACAAAAAGTCCGCCCGCGACGCCAAGGAACAAAACGGAAATATAGATCAGCTTGATCGATTGTGCAAAACGTCCCAAATCAAAAACTTTATACTTTTTTTACATTTCAATAACTGAGCAATTAGTTCAAACCAGTAATATCACACTCAGCGTTGACATTTATAATCTTTAGTCGCCGAAGTGTCTGAAATGCATTTTCGTTAACCGTTAAACACGCGAGTTTTAAAACGTTTTCAAACGCTAAAAATAAAACAAACAGTCGATTCGCCGAAACATTCTTAAATGATGAGTTTATGTAATTGCCGAACAAAAACACGATAAACCCCCTCCCTTGACAACAATAAAATTTGTCATTAAATGCCATTAAAATATGGAGTTTTGGAAGAAGCGGCATCGGAATCTACTCAACTCCAAAACAAAACTTGTAACTTGCAATAGAATAAGTTAATGATAACTCGTTGCGCAAAACAACGGAGTACAGCTCAATGTTTTTAGGCGGAAGCACAATTGAATATTCATAATAACAGCCGTCCAAATGTTTGTATGCAATTTAAAAGCAGAAACAAATGCGAGCACATCGTTAATTCATCAAACGCCTTTAAAGTGCAAAGCAATAAAATTAAAATCCGATAGCATGCCAGAAAAACTGTAAAGCCCACAAACACCCTCAAACACTTGTTTTTGGTTGGAGTCCAAAAACGTGTTGAAGAACCTGTGAGGACCAGAAAAAAGGAATTAATTATTCAATTAACGGTGTTGGCCAGCGTTTCAACGGCCGTCGACTTCCAACAACAAACATGAGTTCGAGCAAACAGCCCATTTAGATGTGGAAGCCATCGCCGTTGAGTCATTTTTGTGAGTTGGGAGGCTGGATGAATTTTTAATTGTCTGTGCAAGTGTTAGCAAGTAAATAAAAGTCAAGCAATTAGCGCGTAAACTGTTTTAAACGACATCTAAGCACACAGTATTCAATCTATTTAGAATAAAAACAACACATGCGTGCTGATAAAAATTGCAAAACCCACTTAGATAGGAATTTTAAACAAATTTGGCAGAAACCGCCCGCATATTTACGCCTCACAAAGCATGCAAATTGGCTGTAACATACAAATACCACGTGTTCCAACAAAAACTTCCAACCTTTGACCAAAACAAAAACTGACAGAACACTCCTAACAAACTAACAAATCACTAATCCAAGCAATCAACTCCGTCCATAAATATCTGCCACTTTTAACACTAATTGATAATTAAATGCAGTTAATTGGAATGATTACAACCACCTGCAAACCGCAGTAAAAGAAAACTGATTGAAGAGTTTGGGGAAACCCTTACAAGTCCACGAGTTGGGTGCACTGGAAAGAACGTCAAATAATTAAAATGAAAGACTAATTTCCACCACATGTTTACCGCATCAAGGATAATACTCTTGGCGGCAGTCGATAGGCCACCGGATTAACTTCGCACGACGAAGCAAAATGGCTAATCATGTCGGACGCTGACTAAATGACAATGGGAGTTAGAAGAAAACCGAAATGTAAGACAAAAGGTTAGTCAAAGTGTGATGATGAAACGAATTCGTAGCCGGATAGGCGTCAAATTGGTGTTCTCAATTTTGAGATTAGACACGGAGATGAGTCTTGCATATTGAATGGCTTTTCTCCGTTTTAAACGCCCACAATTGCTTTCTATAACTGTGATTGCCTTTAAAGCAAACAAATCATCTCTACCGGTCAATTTCTATTTTAAAACTTCTAAATTTAACCGTTTTTACAATCAAAGCGAAGATGACGAGTTTTAACGGTAAATTAAAAGCAAACATCAGTTATTGAATTTCCAATTCCGTGCAAACTCAAAATTCCGCCAATAACAAAACCAAATCCTTAAAATCGGTAATTCAATAAGCATAGAATTTAAGCGCGTGCAATTCAATTTGGTAAACATGTGAAATTTAGAAGGCAAGAGCGCAAAGTCCACCAAAGTGCTTCAACGAACGATTGTTTAAAAGTGTGCACAGAACCCGGAAACTAAAGACGTGTTAACCTTTCCTCAACGTTCGGAGAATGTGTAAGAACTTACATAAGATTAATAAAATCAACAAGCGTGTGTAACAAATGAAAGACGAATGGTTTCTTGGCACTTCACCTTTTCGTCCCTGACTCCGAAATGACAGGGAATCCAATTTATGTGGAAAGTAAATTAGAATACTCATGGGTGTAAATTAGATTTCCCTCGGAGTTAATAAACAACAAAAGGCATTAAGAAATAAAAGACCCTAAAAGCTTTTAAGTCTCGACTTGACTCTTTTGACTCGATTCAGTTGATCTTTGTTTCGTGTCAGTTCTAAATTAAGTCACAACGACTGCCCAGCAAAACTCAATAAAGAACACCAAATAAAAGTTGTAAGGAAGTTCTTAAGGTCAACTTGATAAATGATGCTCAGACATGCGAATTCGTGGAATCTAACAGAACAGCTTCGGAAATTGAAGCATGCTCAAAGACAAATTGAAGTGCATGCCAAAACGTTTATGAACATTAATCATGCGGAGAAGGAAATCTCTGACGTGTTGAAATTGTTCTATAAATTCGAACAACTAAACAAAGCAACACTAATAGGGAAAAGAAGATTAATTTCTGTAGAAACAGTGACAGAAGAAGCCTTATAGTTCTTGTTTGTGCTGGAACTCCAATATGCATTTACAGTCAAGAAGCAACGGCGAGCAAAGTTTTGAAACTTAGTCGAACATGGAAAAGGCCAAATGTTCAGTGCAAAAAACGAAGCATCCAAATAGCACGACTTCATTCAATTAATTATCCACGAAAATTAGCTTCGAGGTCGTCGGCGAAGCGTTAAGACCAACCGAAAATAGCCGTTTCGAACAGGAGTGGTGCGCGAAAATTCATGAGCCTTTGACCACGTTTATTCCACGTTGGGGAATTGGGCGGACGTGAGGATGAAACAAAGTGAAACAGTCAGAACGAAAAGTGCATTGCTATAAGACATTCCTTATATCATTTGATTGTGCTTAAAATTGTTCAGTTTACTCAATATGCAATCTTATGTAGTTTTTGTTCACTTGAGCAAACGCTTCAACGTTGACAATTAAAGAAGACCGAATAGAAACAATAGAAACACCAATTTTGACCCACATTCTCCGTGTTGTTATGATTCGAAAACGAATCGGCACACCGCATGTGAATGAAAAGGAAATTGCCCTTTGCGCAATTTGCCGTTAAAGTTGTTGATGTGGTGATTGTTTGTTTAAGGAATGCAATTTAAATGCCTTTCATTTGTTATACTTTTTGTTAATTTGACTTTGGCCGAAGATGTGGAGAAAGAAAACGAATCAAAAGTCAAAAAGAGATGTCGAGTGAGTTCGTGTGATTAGACAATTTGAAAAGAGTTTTTTAGATTTCTGGCGCTCGCACTTTTTCGCCAAACGATATTGATGATTTTGAAGAACGTTACACACAAAGGTGACTAAAATCGTGATTACAGTCTCCAATAAACGGTTTAGAACAGCTCACCAAGATGTCTATTTGTGGCCGAGCTTGACGGAGCAAGAGAAAACGGTCATACGCGATGCTTTCTATCAAATTGCTCGAAGAACGTGCATTAAGTAAGTTTAAATTGATTAGGCGGACTTTTAAAAACTACAACCATGTTTAGATTCAACGAACTTGATTACAAACCGTGGTATCATTCCGATAGGTGGGAGTACGATAGACCTTATGTGGTTATTAGGAAGAGTAAAAAGTTCACTGGATATACTGACAACCGAGTGGAAGATGTTGCTCAACGATCATTATTGTATTTAACTGACACCGCATTAAATGGAGCAAACTTTAACCACTCTCGTGGACTGGTCATGAATCAATTGCTGCGCTTTATGGGTGCTTTTAAATACGTTGTTTTGCAACATTTCTAATGTATTCAGGTTATCGAGAAGAATATTTGAGACCAGATGCTGTTTCTTATCTACGAGCTGTTCACGACCTTCCACCGAAACCAACTCCAAATTTCTCGCCAGAACAGCTCAACTGGCCATTTGATCCAGAGAGCATAAGCATTCCGTCTCCGGCACGGTTATGGTTCGATCTAACCGTGTACTGCACGGCTCGACAACGAGTAATACTTATCGAAAAGGCATTGTCATTTCTAACGATTTGTTTAGAGTGAAATCGGTGCTGGTCAGAGAGCTGGATTGCTGACAAGATGGGACGCCGTCAAATTGAACAGTATGTATTGTCCGCAAAAAGGGTATTGTTGCTGCAAAGCAATTTAAATGTAACATAATTTCAGTCGGCTTTGCAAATGCAAAACAGGGTCCATGTGTCAAGAGAAGACGGTCATAAAAAGCATTGTTTTAATTGATTGTTGATTGGCATCAATAAATGTTTGAACTTTTTTGTCTGCTTTTTCGCAAATTGCGCAACAGCTGATAGACGTTTGCTGCTCGACTCACTGCATTTTCATTTCAAGCATGGGTTTGCATTCGGTAAGGTGCTCGAATAGCAATTATATTGACTCGGATCCCGCTGTCTTAAAGTCCTTCAACAGTCGTTATGTTTTAACACATGACAGACTTGATGATAAAGTAGAATTGCTGGACACGTTTTCGGAAGTTAAACGGTGAATATTATTCTTGTTCATTTTATTCTTGTTCATTTTATTCTTGTTCATTTTAATAATATTTCGTCTTTAGGCATTTAAAGTTAGTTGGCTTTCCGGACAACATATCCTCATGCATGTTTTATTGGCTGTATGACAGAATTTGGCACGTTATTTATGTTTTCACGAGTTCGAATAATGAACTCGACGAACAACGTTACTTCTTTTGCGGCAAAGTATGTGTGGATATTGAACAAGACCAAATCATTTTGTTGAATAAACACGAACTTGAGTTAACAGCGGTAATATTTGGGAGGCATCAACGCAATAACTATTTGTAATTTAGGGCCAACAGCGGTTGTGTGACTTTCGTCAATTGAACAACGGAACTTCAACTTATTCTGCGTGGATACGACGCCACTATTACGATAACAGCCATTTAGTTGATGTTTACAGATATGAAATGAAAGGAGACGAAAAACCTCAAAAGCTTTTGTCGGTGGAACTAACCGATTTTGAACGGCATCTCCATGTAACAGCGTTTACTTTGATTGAACAAATGTGGTATTATTTCTTGAAAGACCCGAGCAGCATGTACGTTTTGCTGGATGATGACGTTAAAATATGCTTTTTCGAGAAATTGTATTGTTACAACATCGAGACCAAAGAACAAACGATGATACAAACAAAAGAGTTTCCGGACTTTGGTGAGCATTTGAATAACTATAGAGTAAGTTCAAGCACATTTAATTAACTTCTAAAACGTTGTTTAGGTTGACCCGAAACTATTGTGGCACGACAACCGCTTGCATGTGCTTTTGACTCACCGTATTTGGAGTTCAGTTGCTGGAAACTTCATGCCCAAATTGCTAGTTTTCGACATAAACACACTAAACTGGAACGTGATCGAGTTTCAAGATCACATTTATTTGGAGGAAATAAAACTCGCATACATCGATCAATCTGGCATTTTGACTTTTCGATTTGAAGAGAAAAAGTATTCAGAGTACTTTATCTTTCACAGGTGCCCGTTGAAGTAAGTTAAAAAACAATTCTAATAATTGTCCACACAATAAACCTCACATATTTAGACAACCCGATAAGTTGGCAAATTTATCTTTGTTCAAAATCAAACAACTAAAACAAAATTGCCTTTCCGAGAAGATAATTAATGTGATCAAAAAGTTCTAAACTTCAAGTGTTTATTCTATTCAATTAATAAATGCATAAAATGGAATGTTGATTTTTATTTACTCGTTCGCTTAAAAACCGGTTCAATAAAGTAGAAATGTGATTTAAAATCGTTATCAATTGTCGTCTTTCTCTTCCAACAACTGAGGCATGCACTTCCAAAACAGTTGTTGAATAAATGATCGAGTTTCCAGTGTGTATTTGAGTTCGTTGAGTAAATCAATTGCATCAAAATATATGCATGGATATTGGAAAGCAGCGGATATTTTGTGATGACTAAAAGTATACTTGAATCAATTACAAGGAGCTAAAAGAACGAACTTTGCAAGACGTGTTTGATAAGTTGTTTCGCGAATTTCCGCCAATGTCATAGAAGAAAGTATGTCTTCACGCCGTTGCGCAAAGTCCACTTTTGTTTGCTCGTCGAGTTGTTTGTAACGTGCAAGCAACGGTGCAAACTTGCTTGATGATTCGTCTTCAAGTGCCAAACAATAAGGACATTTTTGAGGATCGTGTTCAGTCTTGGCCATTTCCGAATGCTGAAAGACGACTTCATCTTTTTGTTTGATATCGGTTTTGAGCTTTGTCGTTTCGGTTTGGAATATTTTCTGCAAATAAGTATATAGCGCTGTTTGAATTGATCTTAAATTACTTCGGAAACAAACTGCATCTCCTTTGGAAGCGTGCAAACGGTCCAACTGTTTCCCATTAAATTTTGTATCAAACTTCGCTCGAGAACAGTTTTCTTGCCAATGAAGTTAGGCTTCAAAATTGCTTTGCTCGTGTCAGGAAGATCCAAAAGTGTACGGTAGGCTATCAATTCATTTGTCTAAATTTACGCAATTAATGCCATAAAAATATGCTTGGAAAGCTTACTTCGCTGTCAGGTAAAATCCAAAAATGATCGATAACGGCAATTCCTTTGACATAGGTGACAAATTCTCGTTGTAGCAAGCGTGAATTGGAATCTCTAGTAATTGTAGAAGCTCGGTTTTGGTCATCTTTCTAAACATGCAGTTGTTGATCAACACAGTAAAAATACAAACAGAGCTTGCCTTTAACGCTTTGCGCATGAGAAGTTCTCCCGGCTTGATAGACGGATTATTAAGCACACTGTAGATCTCCACATCAAACTCCAGCTCTTCTTTGTTTACATCTGGTCTTTCGTCATCTGTAGTAGTTTCTGAAAGTCGACTAAGACAAGAAGAAGTATTACGTCGTCTGCGAGTTTGAATAGCACTAAAATAACAAAAATTAAAATCACAAAACAAAAATACTTGCCGATGTCTCAATGCTGTCAAAGCCTCATTGCCAGCTCTTGTATACAAAGAATTACTGCGACACGAGCGGAATTCTTCAACGTTTAGCAACTCTGGTTCTGGCGTCTTTTTGATCTCTTCCGGTTCATCGCTGACACCCAAATCGTTTAAATGCTGTTCTCGGAGTTGCTTGCTTAATATCTCCTAAACTTAGATTCTATTAAGAAAAGAACAAATAAGAGCAAACCTGTAGATTTATATGTCTGTTAGACTCCCAACCAATTTTTGTAAGTTCACGAACGCCATAAGTCGACTGAGAAGCCAAATTCAACGCAAAGAATGCAATTCCACGAACGCTCAAAAATTGACAGCGCTCGGCATACTCGCATATCAATTCCACGGTATCTGGAGGCAACATTTTCGTACCCACTTCTGAATTCATTCAATTAAAAGCAAAATTATCACAACTGTTCAAATACCTTCATTCAACATTCCTATCAAATTTCCAAGAGCTAACAAAGCTGCTTTTGCTTTCATGCAACGCTCTTTTGTGAGAGGCTCACGCAAATATGTCAATAAAATGTTGATTGAATCTTGTTCTTCTAAATTTTGCAATTTCAAAAGTGCATTTGTTTTTAATAAAGTACCTAACAGTTGATGTCCAAGTTTGTGTTTTGCCAAGGACGTAAAAATGTGAGCAGGTGTTCTTACTGCTTGCGTTGGCGTACGACTTGTAGATAAACGAGCAAAGCGACCGTTCATTGAGCGTTTGAAGTTAGTCAAAGCAATACGCATATCGTCTTCCAAAATGTGAACATATCTTTCGTTAAACGTCTGAAAACAACGAGATTTAAAAAACTTTTAAACGCGTTTCACCTCCATCCAGTATTTTAAAGAGCTGCGCGCACGTTCTTCATCTGATCGTACACATTCTTCGTTTGCATATAAGTGAACTTCCAAAAGAATTCCAGCATCGCCTAAAGTTTCCAATCGAACGTTTTTCAAGTTCTTCAAGCTTTTCGGAAACTTCTAAACACGATCAAATTAATGAGGTTATTGTTGATCTCTGTAAAACTCACAGGCAACCATCTGCTTAGAATGCGAACAGCACTTCTAACTACTTTTCCAGATGGATCACCAAGTTGTTGAAAGAGCAAACGCATCCCGAACTCTTCGAAATCAGGAAGCACTTGGAGAGCCAAAAGAACTTCTAAAAAGAAAGCAATTATAACATACTTTAACCTTCTTAAATAAACTCACCCAAAAAGCGAGTTGTCCACTTTCTTGCATGCTCGTTTGTTGAAGTCAAAGCAGTTTCCAATATTGAGCGCGTGATGCCCGTTTTTGTGTAGTTCAAACTCGAAACAATCAACTTTACGTATTCAATAGGAGTCGAACTTGTAACCAAATCGAGACAGCTAAAACCGATTTTTAAAATTGTCTGTTTGCATAACAATTATTGCCGCGCTTTCGAAAATCTCACTTTCATTCTTTTAATTGCCGTTTGCGCAAATTCTCGCCTTGTTTGAGTTTTCGGGATCAATGATTTTTGTTAAAACATGCGTAAAATGTTAGATCTTTTTTGTTTGCAGATGAATAAGTTTATTTTGTATACAGATCTCATTGAAAGCTTTACGAACTCTAAAATCATTTGGGATTACAAAACGGTGCAATTAGCGCATTGGCCCGTTGATGAGTTACGTGACGGCGCTTATTACGGTCATCTGTGGGGACGCAAATGGCAAATGTTCGCACCGGAGGCGCTCAACCAAAAACCAGCTCTAAACGTCGGCGATGATCGGCAGCTATTGGAAGCCTTCTTGGAGAAATTCTTGCGCATTGAGGTGCCGAGCAACCAATCCAGGGAGTTAAATGAATGCCGTCGCCACTATCCACAAATAACCAAATCTCTGTGGGCGCTTTCTATCGCTGAAGGCGCGGAAAAAATGAGGAGGCTTAAACGTTTTTATGTGTCTGCTCGCTTTGTGGCAAGTTGATTTGGCGGGATTGTCGAGTTGCTCGGCTTTCGAAACAATTGTAGCTTTTAACTGTTTTTCGGTGTTTTATCACTCACTATAAACTTCATCCCCTCGGAAGTAGTTGACTTACACAATCGAAAGTGGCGGATCAACCCGTTTTGACGATAAACAAGTCTTGTCCACTTTCTCCTCTCGAGCGCCTTTTTGCCTCCGGCGCTTCATCTCAATTGTTGACGGCGTGAGGGCGTTAATTTCTTGATTAATTACTTCTTACTAGTCGATTCCGGCGACGCTGCCCTTGAATCCACGATTGCTTTTTTGATGCCGTCGGGTTCGGCTTTTATTCGAGACGGCGAGAAGATGAGCCACGCAATTGAATGAGACAAATTGATTTCGTTGTTCATGCTACTCCATACAAGTGTACATTGTTTATTTGTTTGCTTTGTAGGTCGTAACTGTACGCAAGCATTCAACCACTCAAACTTTCGAATCGAAACCATTTATCCGCGTTTATTTGTGTTCTTGTTTCTGGAGATTAATTCTCCGAAGAGAATGGCGGTCACTCAAACCGTAAACCTGAATTCGAAATGCCCAATTAGTTTCCGAGACGCTTGTCTTAATGTTTCTTTTTGTGGGCGGAACGCCTACAAATGTTTCTTTTGTTAAACGATACATTTAATTTGGATAATAATTTGAATTCGTTTGCTCGAAAAGCTCAACTAACCGTTCTGATCTGCTTTTTTGAAAGAATGATTATGGCTGGTTTGCCGCGCAAGCGTTGCTCAATTGACCATCAAGAAACGCATTGTCTGTCATAGACAAGCCTCTCTCGACTATTCATCAGATGCACGGTGGCGGAATAGCCGAAACCCCTTTTGTCGATGAACGGATTTGGAGAAACCCTGAATGACGTGATGTTGCACAAAACCGCCCACGCTTACACAACACCAAAAACTCTGCAAAGCCTAATCGTCATTTGAGATCTTGCAAGTAGTAATGCTAGTTGAGAAAACGAAAAAGCTTTCTTGCAAAAAAGCATTTTTCAAAAATATTTTTGCAAATTCAAGTATTTAAAAGTGATGTGCAACTTGTCAACACATCTTTTTATTTGATTGATGATTCTTGCAAGCACTAACTGGCTTTCGTCATTGATTAGCGCGGATTAGGGTTGAAACATATTTGCGGGATCTTCACTTTTTGGAACACTGTTGCGAAATGTTCGTTATCCGTGAAGTTTCTACGTGATAATCGTGACCGTTAGCGCTTTAATCACTGATCATCAGTTGTGCAACTCTTCAACTTCATTCAACTTCATTCAACACAATTTCAGGCCGATAAACCATGCGGTTAAGAAGTAGCCCTCTTGTTTTGTTTTTGTTGTTTTCTTTTGCGTTAGCTGATCTTCCTTCTTGTTACCGTGCACGATGCTCACACTGCCGAATTCAGTTCATTTCTCAAATGTGTCCTCAAACTTGTACAAATTGTCCAGCACAAACGTTTGGAAAGGTATATTCAGCCTTTTGATTTCGGCTAATTATGTAAATTTAAGGCAGTGAATAACGCTGGCACGACTATTGTGGCACACGGACAACCAACGGCAACTGTTTACAGAACAGCCGATCACGTTCAAGCATTGTCTCAACAGGATGGACAAACACAAACCGCATTCGCTCAGCCACAACAAACTCAATTTTCACAAGTGGCATCGTATCAGCAACACAGTCAAGCTCCAACTCCTTTGCAACAGCAAGTAGCTGCACAGCCCGCATCGACCCCGACTTTCCAGCAACAAAACATCAACCAATTCGGACAGCCTGCATATAATAATCAATATGCTCAAAATCAATTTGTTCAGCAACCTTTTGGACAACCCGGACAATTCTCATTCCCAACTGCAGCAACTCTCCCACCACCCCCCCAAGCAACGCAGTTTGGAGGCTTTGCTCAAGGACAACAAACCGCTGCACAGTTTCCCGGTTTTAACCAACAACCACAACAACCTTTTAATCCATTCCAGCCGTTCCAACCCTTTCAAGCACAACAGCAGCCTCAAACTCCCTACAATCCGTTCACTTTCCCCACACTTCCTCCAGCGGCTACATTTGCACCGGTAACTTTTAAAGATCAGTTGTTTAAATTGTTTAAAACTTTTCGGTTTTGTTTGTGGAACGCGCTAGGTTTACGCAATTTTAAATTGTTTGCACGTAGACATAATCTGGCGGCAAAAACAGGATCTACAAAAGCTCGCCGTAGGAGATCATCACTGAAAGCATCACTTACGCAAACAATCAAAGAAAGCCGTTAGCAAAAACGTTTTAAAATTAAACTTCAAGCAAAGACATAAACTTAAATGCACAAATTTTCAGTTCACTCCGGCCCCAGTTTCCTTACCAACAATGGGAACGTTCCCGACATTTGCTCAGTTTCCAACGCATCCTCCGTTGACCCAAGCTCCACAACCTCCCGTCACACAAGCTCCGCAACCGGCTAATAACTATCAACAACCTCAATATAATGTGCAGCCAGCCAGTAACAACTATATTCAATCTGGACATGTTGGCACACACGTTGTCGAGCCACAAAGACCACGTCAACTCTACAACACTCAGCAACAAGCCGGAGGCGCTCAGCAAGTCCAAACACCCGGTTACGTGAACACTCAGCAATCACAGACTTCTTATTTGCAACCGGCTCGGTCAAATGCAATCCCAACTGTTCAAGTTGGAAATAACGGCCAGCCAGCTCGAAGCATTGACTCGGCACCGTTACAATTAGAAAAGCAAGCTTATATTGGAAAAGAACTTCCACCTGCTTTCATCAATCAAGTAGATTTGAAGAATGCTTATTGTGTTAACTCGCTTTTATTTCTTTTTAGTGCCCAAAACAACCGAATTGGGAGCCGTGCATTACCAAAGATCTTGCAAATGAACGTTTCCGTAATTGCTGTCAACGTTTAGGCGAAGGGTGTTCACAACTTTGCAACTACGATCAATCTTTGACAACAGTGAGCTCTTTAAATGCTAACTACCTTTGCAAAGTCTTTGTTTTTAGCTTCAATTGGCTGTTCTGACAGGTAGAGTTCCTCAAATGCTAGCAAAAAGCTAATGTTTTAAAAGTTGTCTTTTTATTATTAGCTAAAAATATTAGCTTTTTGCTAGCATTTTCAAAAATCTAATAATAGGTCGTTGTCCAATCGGCAAAGTTGCTGACATGATGATTTGCGCTTCGGGCTACGAAGATGGTATGCAAACATAACGTTTAATAAAGAAAGATTTCAAACATATTTTTAGCAACTCCATGCTGTCAAGCTTACGGCGTATTCGAGCCAGGCTTTGAACATTGCCGGCCTTATTGCAACCCCGCAGCAGGACTTCCGAGCGATGGAAACTTGGCAGAAAAGTACAAGTGTTTGGGGAAATTATCGCAGATCCAGCGTTGTTTCTACGTTCACCAGAAACCTTGATTCAACTGTTTCTTTTAATAGGTTACGCAGCTTATTTAATTTTAATTATTCGCATGTCTCAACATTGTTAACCGTTGGTGCAGTTATGTTCTTAAAACCTGTTAATTAACTTAGTGCTCAAACCGTTAGATTCACTCAGCTTGTAGTGTAATTGCTATTTAATGTTTATCATGTCTGTAAATACGTAGTTTAAGTTGTCTTCACTACCCACTATTGATCCGAACAATAGAGTCTTTCAGTGTCCATTTTTGAATTATCATGCCAGACGCGGTGCGCAAATACAAAAGGTCTATTGTAAGCAAATGAAAAGCCCGCTTTGACATGCTTTTTCAATGTGATCTTCTTTTGCGAAATCTTTGCAATTCCTATTCTTTCAGTTCTCAAACATGATATGTAATAAATTGACTTACATTTGATAAAAGCCCAGTCTCTCAAACATTGCGTGGCCGTGTGATTTGCTCCCAATAGCAGCTGTGATTCCGAAATACAAAAACACATTCGTGTGCATGATGTTTCGAGGACAAAAGACTCCATTGTATAAAACGTTCTAAACAAAACAAGTTGATTGATTGTTTACTGGGTGGGCCAAAAAAACGTTAACACAAAAAAGTCAATCAAAAGTTTCAAGCACAAAAAAGCCTTTTGTCAAAAAGTTTCAAACACAAACAATTTTTTGTGTTAACGTTTTTTTGTTCCACTCACTCTGTGAACAAATAGAAATGCACTCACTTCAGGCAATTCACGACAAAAGTCCGTTACATATTTTTCAAGCGCCTCATTGTAGTATGGCTCTGATTCAGCGAGACGAACCATTAGGCGGAAAGCTAGTGCACCCAATTTAACAATTTCGGGAGTTATGCTTTCCTTCAGAAACGTTTGATTCTTGGGAGCAAAAAACTCCGTAACCTAAACGCAAAGTTAAAGTAATTTTAATCAAAGTTTAATTTACTTGTACAAAGAAGTTGTGTGCTTTGTCGTTGTGTTGCCATCTTGAGAACACGCTTGACAGATTTCGAAAAGTGTTGATCAAAAATTCAAAGTGCATCCATTTGTATTTGTTGTCGTCCAAGAAACTTGAAATTGCGTCGGCAATCCGTCCATCCATGTCAGAATCATCTTCATAGAACTTGCCTCTTGGTCTGAAAAGTTGCTTGAAAATAAGCGTTTAAAAGAGTTTACCTGTCATGTCCAGCTTTGTGAGGCAATACAAATAGATTGGCGTGTTTCAATTGAGACAACATATTTGGACGTGTTTTTGATACAGTGTGGAGGTCTTCAAGTCGGTTCAATAGCAAGATTGAGTTTCTAAACAGCCAATCAATTCAAATATGCTCAAAGGACTGAAAATTACTCAGAACTGGGCAAACACTGTTCAAGTTCAACTGAGCTGCGTTTCTCCAGTTGGCCAGCAACTGTGCCCAATAAACTCTGTGCTATCAACTGAACTAGCGCTGGAGTTGAAAGTAAGAGTTGTTTCCAGTCTCTCGGGACGAAGGAAATTGACTAAACTTTAAAGATTGGTTTTAAAAGTTGATTTGACTCACAGTTCTCAACAAATCACTTAAAAGTAGAGTTGCTTTCAATGCCATAGGTTCATTTGGTGCCGTTAGAATCAAACGAATCAAAGACTAAACTTTATGTTGTTTAAACACTATTAAATGATCTGGTCTTTACCTGAACAAGTCCGAAGTTGATTAAAACAAAGGTGGCCAGTGCACGAAACGAAAGCAACAAATCAACATATTCTGTGTCGTCCTTAAATACAAAAGTGAACGTTTTAAACTTGCTTAACTTACAAATCCCAACGCCAGCGCACTTTGCAACTCTCCAACGACAAAGTTGTCTCTCAGAGAAGCTTCGTATTGATCCGGCTGATGCAACTTCGAGTAGAAAAGAAGCGTTTCGGACCAAGTGGCAAAATTCTTTCCAGAATATGGCATGCAAACAAAGTCACAACAAACATCAATTACTATTTCCCGGATCTTGTCTAAATTGCTCCCAACAGACTTTACTTGTCCCAAATAACTTAGGAATCTGAAAGTCCAAAGTGTTTAAACGAATGCAATCAATTAAATTTGTTTACTTCAGCGGAGATGCAATTGAACCAAGTAAAGGTTCCGTGCTTGCACATGCAAAGAATCCAGGCCATGTAACCATCAAGTTTAGAAAAATGTTCGCACAGCATTCCAGTGTATGGGTAACTTTGTGCAAGTTCTTCAACTTCGAGTCAACTTGATTAAAGAACCCAAGGTCTAGTAAGGGAGCAAAAATTTGCTGAAAGTAAGGAAATGTTTAAACTAACACTTTAAACATGAACACTCACTTCTAACACCAATTGAAGCTCAGTCTTTTCTCTAATTTCCGGATCGTCAAGCCATGCAGACAAGACTCGGCAAACAAGAGCACATATTTGAAAGTTGTTTATTCCGGGAGCAACTAGAACGCGAGGTATCCAATCTGTAGAAACAGCATCAATAACCAAAACTGGATCCAAAACAGATGCTTCGAGCAGAACAGTCAACGCTGCTTTGTTCAGCCTGGAACATTATTAAAGTAAGCACAAGTTTCTAAAAAGTTACTCGTCGATTGGACGTGGTTCAGGCTCTCCGTGTTCTGGAAAAATCAAACGATGCACCGCAACAGCATGAATTGATTTGAGTGAAGATGCTGGAAAGCTGGTAGTTGCCGAATAAATCAACTTTGATTTAGAATTCAAATGTGTGCTCAAAAGTTTGGCAACAAGGCGCAACGCTTCAAAACGTTCTGCTTTCGGTAGAATTAAAATGTCGAGTGATCTATAAATTGTTTACAATTAAATCTTGTTTGTAGAACCAACCTGACAGCAAACATGTCAACCAGTAAGTCCAAGTATAGCATCAAACGCTGCTCATTAATTAACAATAAACGCAGAAGCCGGAAAAATGCAGTGCGAATGCGGTGATCATCGTTGCATAATAAGATTGGCGTTCTAAACTGACCGAGTAAGCTCTACAAAATGCCAAAAATTTACCTCTCAAAGATGGGGTTAAATAAATCGTCATCCTCCAATAAATCCTTGGATGCATTAGTCACCAGTCCAATTAGTTCGATGAATTTGTTCGAATTTTCAACCGTTCCATCGAAGTCAGCAAACTCTTCAAGAGATCTTTCTAGCTGTTCGAGTGTTGTCGGTTCGGGTTTGGTTTTCAACTTCTCTGTAACGAATTTAATTGAACATTCTCGTCAAAAATACTTACGCTTTGTGCCGCGAAATCGACTTTTTATGTGTGCCTTTATATTGGAGTTGGGCTGGATTCTCAAAACACGTCGACCGTCTCCAGAAGCCATGTTGAATTTAGATACGTGAATAAAACCTTCAAGGGCAAAGGGCCAAATAAAGCACTCGCCGTCAAGGCAATTTCCGAAAAAATTGATAACAAAAAAACGAGCGGATTTACGCGAGTGCAACGTGCTTACTTAATTGTTGGACAAACAGTGTCAACACTTTTTATTCAACTTGTGTTTACAGTTTGTTTTTGTTCAAACAATTGAATGCACACTTCTAATATCAGTTTATTTGCGTTTCGAAATGGCAAGTTGGTTGTTTACCCGAAATCTTATGAATAAAAGGCTAAATGCTTGAGCAATTAAGTAGAGAGTGTTAACAATTAATGACAAGAGACCGAATTAAAAGCAACTAATGACTAGTCTATTTACTGAAACTTCTCAAGTTTGTAGAACTGTGAGTACATAAGTGCCGTGCTACTGATAGCATCATCCACGCCAACTGTATGTGTTGGGAACTTGCAAACAAGCGACGGTGTGAAAATAAACACAATTTCGTTTCTCATCCACGAAGCAATCGGGTTGTGCTGATCAAAGTTGTAGACCTTGTCGATATGCTAAATTGTTTTTGACTATTGTTTTAAAAAGTCGTGTTTACTTTATCCAACAAAATTGTATGACTTGTTCGAACTTCAAGTTTGTCATGGTCGAAGCGTTCATTTCCAATATTGCAAGATTGTCGTCCGGCCAGTCGTGCACCTGCAGCCAACCCACTTGCCAGGTTACTCCAATCAGATCCCTTACTCACGACTATGTGATAAGTTAAGCAGTGGAAATGAATTCTTTGAAGTCGATAGTTATAATTCTTTGCCGACGGATTTGATTTGTCGTGTCCAAATGTCTCCAAAAGCCAATGTAGCATTTCAACAACTTTATATGCATGGAGAGTTCCAGCTCGAACAGGGTATTGCTCTTAAAACGAATTATTTAGTTTTAAATGGAGTTGAATTTATTACCTTGATAAGGTCCGTTGCCGACTTTGGAAATAAAGGCAAGCTCTTGTTCGTTGATGAACAGAGAATCTACGTATGGAATGATTCTGTACAGCGTTTCATGAACATGAGAGGAGTCACCCATGCTGCCTAGTTGCAAGTGAATTGGAACTAGTGGATCAACTTGTAACAGAGACCTTTTAATCATGCGAAGCTTCTCCAAGCGTACTTGTCTAGGCTGGCTTTCAAGCAAGTGGACACCAGATAAAATTACTAAATCGGGCCGATACTGCGCAATCGCTTTGAAGAACATTTCGATTACAACTGTGCTGCCACTGTATTGATCATGACTAGTGATGAATCGGGAACTCGACGGGCTCACATACTCACCTAATCAATTAGGATTCAATAAATGTTTACAACTAAGCAACCTACCGAGAATCTCTCCCTGTTTATACTCCAAAATTATATGGAGCTCGTCTTGCACGATCCTCGTAGAATTATTTTGTTCAATCGACGGATGGAGGAGTGCTTGACTGCGAGGTCCTATCGGCCCAACTAAATAACAACTAGCCAACGGAAAAGACGATGCAATCTTTTGTGCCATTAACGCTGCATTTCCACCAATTGAATACTAAACGTTTCAATAAATATCATTAATTAGAGCTTTTAAAGCTTACATGTGCTCTCATGTTTTTGTCTTCCGCAGCAGTTACTAGTTTTTGAAAAGCTTCTTCGTTGCCTAGATAGCGTTCTGCCGGCGCTCCTTGTGAAAAGAAGTATATGAACGTCTCGTATAGTTCCCGTAGATTACCGAGAATTTCGTGATCAGACACTTCCGAAGACGTTAAATTCATCTTGTTTATGAGACCAACACCAGAAAGGATCACATCTACGTTTGCATTTATTCTAAAGATTCATCACGGTTCTTATTTATCAGCAAATTCTAACGCATTACCCAATAACAACTTTGCGAAAACGAATTGAAGGTTGACTAATAACACGGTCCCAAGACTTGATTATTGACTGTTCAACAGTCATCGACGCCAGCCGATGCTGCTCATTAAAATAAGAATATAGCCATGGAGCCAACGCAAAAATGAATGCCCAGTAAAGAAGCGAATTGTAAGGAGTGTTGAACGGAAACATCGTTCTAGACATTATGACTTGTTTAAAAGTTTATTCAAAGATAGTTTTAGCCATCAAAAGCATCAAGCAAACAACTAAAACATACCTTCCAATCGAGTTTAATGAAGCGAACGCGACAAAACCTCCAAATTAGAATCAAATTAAACTTTCCGTGTACCCATCAAGTGCATCAAGTGTTTTCCTGCTTGCACTCACTTGTCATTTGTCAATTTTGAGTGCTCGCCGTCTGAAACTTTGAAACATTAATGGTTAACATCGGCGCTTTTATCATGCGAACGAGAAAACTGTTTGTTTTTGGAATTAAACTAGCGTTTTTATCATTTGATTCCAGTTAAGTAGTTAAGTTACATTGAAAATAAACTCGGACCAAAACGAAAAGTTATAGTTTTATTATTCTTTCGGCAATCTAGTAATTAGAAACATATTTATCTATTTACTTATAAACAAACAAGTAAACAATAAAAACACCGCATTCAACTTTGAGTAAACAACGACGACATTCGGCAACAAACAAAAAATCGATGAGGCGTGTAGAGAAAAGAAATTAACGGATTTTTAGTTGCTCTTTCATTTCACTAATTCGAGTTGTTTTTTAGTGATCTCACGTTATTTATTTCTTGAACGACTAAAATGGTCAGCTGCTTTAATTCTATGTTTTGCTGTGCGCGATGCAAAAAACGATACATCCGCACTGTTGATGCTATTTATCCTCGTCCGCCAAACGAGGGGGTTGTTATGGCAAATATGCAGAAGCTTACTTTCTACACCATCACGCATCCTGAGAATCTGAACAAAATCGGTGGTTATCTGTTGTTACGTCTGGACAAGGACTTAAAGAGTCAGAATTACGCTCAAGTCAAAGTAATCACTGTTTATTTTTCCATTTGTTGATCCTTGCTTTCAGGTAGCCGTCGAAGCGATGAACATACTTCTTCAATCTTGCCATACGTCTCCAAGTTTGTCGCTCTTTTTGGAAAAGTATTTGTTAATGGTTCAAAAACTGCTGGAAACAAATAATCCGGATTTGGAGGCAAGTTGTTTAAAGAGACAAGCAAGGTATATATTCTTTTTAGAAAATGGGAACAGACTTGTTTGTTCGCTTCTCGCGCATCGAAGAACAGGCACCCGCATACCATCGAGAATATGACTTCTTTATTTCAAAGTTCTCGTCAATGTGCTATGCTCAACACGGTGGACAAATAAAGAATCAGCGTTACAATGGTTTGAGAGGCATTCGCGGTAATTGCTCATTTAAGATGTTAAAATTAAGTCTGTCTTTTCAGGCATTATTTGGAAGTCGGCAAGTGAAGACATTCAAGCAAGCATTTGGGAAAAGCATCGTAAGCTTTTTAAATGCCTATTTCACATACGTCTCAACCTTTTAGATATGCACAAAATTGTCCCGTCTATTTTGTACAACTTCCAAGACGAAATTGAAAGCTTAGACAACGAATTACAGGGTGTCACAACAACCGATTGTTCAAAATTGAATATTTTATTGAGTTGACAACAAATAATATGATAATGAAAAGGCAACCACACTGTGGAGCATGGGAGGGAGACGTGACCAACAGCAGTAATACCATTTGGGTTGTATCTTTTAAAAAAAAAAAAAAAAAAAAAAAAAAAAAAAAAAAAAAAAAAAAGGGGGGGGGGGGGGCCCCCTTTTTTTTAAAAAAAAAGGGGGGGGTTTTGGGGGGGCCCCCTTTGGGGAGGGACTTCAAAATTGTTGGGATTTTTTTTAAAACTCGCACGTGATAGTGCTGAATCTTATTGCAAATTTAGTCGTTCTAACATCTGTCGCCACACTGTGATGATCAATGCCAAACTTTCAAGGTTCGTTTGTGTTTCCGTAAGCTTTTGGCTCACTACAAGTCAATTCCAAATCATCTTTTATTGACGTCCGAGCGAACAGAAGCTTCATCTTCACTTTTGCTTGTGTGGTTGTTTAATCCAAAAGACGCACAGCACCGGGTCGCGCTTTTGCGACTTGGTCTCGTTAGTAATTGCATGAGAAATCATGTTTGGTCCGCCTTCAACAACGTTTTCTGTTTCATTTAGTTCCGAGGACCAAATAATCTTGTTGTTCTAAAGCATTCACTGTCTGGCTTCTAATTGCCAAATCACGTAAAAATCGCAACAACTTGGGGGGGGGTTGGTCGCGTAATTTTGGCCTCTTCAAACTTTGAATATTCGACAACCCCTCTGTTGGCTCTAGAGTGTCGCCACACTTATGGTTTCTTGAAATGCATGCTTGATCCGGTCTTCAAGCATTGTGACTTACATGGAAAGTGGGTTCCGCCTTCAATTTTTGCAACACACACTTTCAAAATCATTTTGTGCAACATTCAAACGCAAGACTCGTTCTTTGTTCTTCAAGTAAGCAACCTTTAAGTCCACACTGTTTTACGGACTATTTCAGGAATTGATTGGCCATTTGGAGCAAACGAAGAATGCTGAAGTCCGCAACCGAATAGGAATTGCAACTGTTTTGCATAATATCGTTACGATTGCTACGGCGACCATCGGGCCTCTTCTTTTGTCAATTTTCTGCTCGTTGCTGGTGCAGTTGAAGGCTTCTGTTGAGTACGGACGCACAGCTGGATGCAATGATCCGCTGTCCGAATGCACTTTACAAGACACCTTGATAAATGTAATTGGAAAGTTCGCAAGTGCGTTGCCGGACTATCAAAAGGTACCAGTTTATTCCCTGTGTTTATAACAATTATTGGATTCAGGTAGAAGTGATGATGTTCACTGTCAGCTATATTCCAACAGCACAAGGAAAAGAAACAATGCGAGTCGGAGATGCTTATTTGCAAAAAGTCTTGTTGAAAACGTTGCTTCAGGTTAGTTTCGAGAGACAATTTTCACGTTCAATTTGACACTTTTAGATTGCCACGAAATACAAAACTTTTTACTTCTCAAACGTTTTCAATGACAACTTTTTGAAGACAATTTTTCCTCTTTTCAATTCGAACGATCCTGAAGTCCGATTAATTGCACAGCAAATCTTCCAAACCTTATTTGACAGGTAACACTTCATTCAAAGCACTTTAAACACTCGTGTTGTTTTTAGAAATGATAACTTGGAGAAGTTGGCGCATTTCCGCTACGTAAAAGATGTCAACGACTTGTCTTTGAATATCAAAAAATGCATGCGTCAGGACGAGTTGTTTATGGGCAAGAACATGAATGTCATTTTGAGTGCACTTTATTCGTAAGCTCTTACTTATTCTTAAAGCATCTTCAATCTAAACGCTAATCTAACTTTTAGATTTGCGTTGAAGTTGGAAGAAGGTCCAGATTTGAAAGAGCACGCCGATTCTTTGCTGTGTTCTCTTTGCTTGATCTGCATTGAAACTGGACATGATGCGGTTAGTTTTTTTCAAAAAGCAGAGATTTGCAATACTTCTATTCCAGCAACTGATTGAATTGTTCCGACTCTGTTTTGCTCTTCAAGACATGGCATTGGATCAAAGCTTGGAGTTTAGTACTCGAAAGCGTGCATACATTCACAATGTAGTTGCAAAGTATATGAATCTGTGCTCTCAGTTGATGGACATTCCAAACGTTTGTCAGCATGTGCAAGAAGTAAGTGTTTTTGTAGTTGCTGCAAAGTCCATTTCAAAATCTTTTCAGACAATTAAGAATCGATGTGAACGTGGAATTCCTCTACTCAACATAATGGCTGATCCTCATCCAGTAAACGACCCGCTGGAGGCTAATAAGATGTCAAGTCCAGGACGTAAGGCTCCAATTGCACAAATGGATTCGGAAGACGATTGGACTGCACGTTCGTTGGGCGTTGAATCTGATCCAAATCTCTTGTTCAACTTGGAAACAATTGCTGAGATCTTAAAAGTCAGTCTTTTGTCTAATGCTTGTTATAACTTCTGGTTTCAGACATCAAGCAAATCGGTTAACGCATTATTCAAGCCATTCACAACAACAATGCAAAAACAAGCTGTCCCGAATGCAAAAGATCATCTGAATGTTTCGGTTTCTTCAAAACGTGCCCATTTGGCACAACGTCGCTCAATTCCATTTGATCAGGTAATGCTGTAAAGCTTTCCAATACAATTAAGCAATTTAGAAAGACTCAATCGATAAACCGGCAATTAACAGCGACAACGAAGACGAACGAAGTTTGTCTGTCTCTTCATTTGACTGGTCAATTTCTTCCGATATGGGACGTGCTGATGCAATTAGTTGGAATGAACGTAAGCAATATTAACACCACATATTTGTTATTTTAATTGTTTAGAAAGCGCCAGACACGAGCCAGAAGTCACTCTTCTTGAGCTGCAACAATATGCAAATACAGAAGTCGATCCAGCGGAAGAGAGCCGAATTGATCAGGTATTTAAGTATAAATTATTGGAGTTTTAAAACATATTCCAGGACAAAAGCTCCGAAGTTTTGGGACGTTTTCGCGGCAAAAATGCAGACGAATTCATGCAACTGCTTCGCAGTCCGCATCAAAACAAGCGTGAAACAGAGGCTACTCCTTTGCTAAGACGACTGCTCGGAGAACACCAACAATGGCTTGATTCGCATGAGAAAGCACGCCCGAACAAAATTCAGAGCATTGATGATTTGGAGTTTCCAAGTTATTTCATCTGTTAAGAACGCCTCTCGCCAACACAAACATTGTTTAATTTATCCGTTTCATGCCTAAACTCTTTGCCACTGCAATAACTATATGATATTACACAGCTTAAAACCCGAAACATTAGTATTATATCTGTACATTAGTGCTTTATGTGGCTTGTCACTTCCTTAATCGTAATTCTTTATATAATTCCATTAGAGCAATATTCAATTCAAAGCAATTTACTTAGAGCCATAATAAACTTTTAAAGGAGATTATTACAAACAATGTTACTTGTTAACAGATCAAAAAACACAAATGATTTTCTTCCAAAACTGATTTCTTGCAGTTTTTGTTTCAGCAAACACTTATGTCTTTCTTATGCTGCCGACTCGTTAAGAACAACACCTCCGTTTTGGGAGCCAATCATCGGCAAGACCGTGGACGTTTAACGAACATCAAATCACTTTCGGAAAATTCGTCAAACCGCAGCGTGATTCGAACAGTGCGCGTTGGCGAACAAAAAGTGTTTTGATTGCTTTCATGCTTATTCTTACTTATAAATTGAACGTGTAAGGCTGAAACCAGTCTGAAAATTGTTTGGCACTCAAGAATATTCGCTTAGATAAGTAATTTGTGGTTTCTTATTCCTAACGCAACTTTGAATGTCGAACAAAGCTTCGCAATTGTTTACAACTCGGACTAGTTGCGTTTTTGTCTTCGGGATTAAAACCACTTTTGACTTCTGCGATGAACTTTAACAAATAGTCGTGCAAATAGAGGTGCAAGGAGACGTGAACCAGAGAGCCACAAATTGGGCGCATTTCCACGTTGCGCGCAATAACCTTTCAGATCTACTCCCCGACAAATCAACGTCACTGGTGGTCGCGTTGATGGTTCTCGGCTTGAAAGTTTCTCCGACTGGCGAAGGTTGCTGGCTGAAATTCCAACTCATTCATTGCGCAGGCTTGTCCGCCCTTTCACACGGTGTTTTCACCTCATAGTAAAAAGTGGACATCCATGTTCCTTTGTTACATTGACCTGTGATTAAAATTGCAGAAAACACAGTTTGATTTCATCAACTTTTGTAGTATTTGCATAATAATGTTTTGTGATTATTTTGCTCTGCAAGCACACTTTTTACATCGACTCTGAATTATTTATTCAGCGGTTACTCATCGAAAAAACCTAAAAGCCAATTTTTTTTATCTGCAGAGCTTTATCAAAAAACTTCACTTTATTATCAGATTGTTTTGAAAAAAGTGTTCCGAATTGTTTACTCCCGTTTTGACTTGCCACGTTGCCTTTTCAATTAATTCACTAAAACAACGTTTTTCTTGAAATGGATGGTCGTTCGTCTTGCGCCGCTTTTTTGCAAATCCCCCAGAGAGTATTCTTGACATTAGTGTCTCGCTATTTCCGTTTTTATTTATTACCTTTTTGTAATTGCGCTCTGTCGTTAATAGTTTCTGTGTTTGAGTGCTTAATTTACATTCATTAATTTTTCGAAATTTATAGGTTTTTTACGCCACGTCGTCTCGGCCAACAAACGGGATAGAGTGTCGCCGAGCGAATGCAAGCCTTAAATTTTTGGATATTCTTAGTTTGTTTAGGTATTTTTACATTGCTTTGATGTTGACTAAAGTCCTGCTCTTTAGTAAGTGCGCAAAATGCTCCTCCTAACGTAAATCAACAAGCTGCTGCGCCTCCAGCCGGCCAACCGCAACAAAATGCAGCAGAAAGTTCTAAATTGGTGCACAATCCGGAGTGTCAAGCCGATATCCAACAACATTGTAAACATGTCATTAGTCAGGTAATTAAGCAATAAAGAAGTTTAAACATTAATCTTTGCAGCTTGCGCCAAATACGGTCTTATCTGACATGGCTGCTTTGGAATGTTTGCAAGACGCTGGTGTTAGTGATCAATTAACTCTCCAATCGGGTTGTTCACAAGCGGTCTGGGAATACAAGGTTTGTTTTTGAAAGCACTTCTTGATTATGTTCAAACTTTCAGGTCATGTTGACTCAAGATCAACGCTTCATTGACGCAATTAAACAATTCTGTGCCGCCGAAATCCAGGCAAACTCAAAGATGGGAGATTGTACTAAAGATACGCGACCAGGATATGCTATCAGTTGCATTATGGACTTTGGCCACGAGATCAAGCAAGATACAAAGTGTTTCCAATTCTTGGTCAGAACCGAGAGACTTGCCTTCTCCGACTTTCGTCTGATTGCGCCGTTTGTGGATCATTGTGCGTCACTTGTTAGCCAACTTGGCTGTGGTACCTTGACTAAAGCATCAGCACATCAAGGCGCTCGTTATCCGCATTCACAAGGTTCCACTTTGGAGTGTTTGATTGACAAAATGGTCAACATTCCAAAAGAACCGGCAAAGGCAGAAGCTGTAAAAGGCATGACCAAAGAGTGTCGTCAACAAGTTATGCGCATTGCTGAATTGCAATCTGAAGATTACCAAATGGATCGCCCACTTTACTTTGCGTGTCGTGAGGACAGAGAACGTTTCTGCCCCGATGTTCAGGCTGGAGAAGGCAAAGTGTTCCAATGTTTAATGCAACACAAAGACGACAAATTTATGGAACCAGCCTGTTCAAAGATGTTGGGCGGTAAGATCTTTTTAAAAGGCATTCTGATTTGAAACACTTTATAGAAAGAGCTGGTTTGATGGGTCAAAACTATCACTTGGCGCATCCTTTGTTGAAATCTTGTGCCGGTGAATTGAAATTCTACCGCTGCTTGCCACAAGTTGGGTTTGAACGTTCGCTCAACTTCCACTTGTCTTGGGTGCTTTTGTGTCTCGAAAACGGACGCCATCACTTTGATCAACAACAACACGAGAAGCAAGTCGAGAAGAAAGAAAAGAAGCCTATTGAACAAACTCCGGAATTGATGCCATTCACGAATGAATGTATGCATGAAATGATAAACCACAGACAAATGATGACCAGCGAGTTTAAAATGTCTCCGGAAATTGTTATGAGTTGTGCTCAGGAAATCGATAAGTTCTGTTCGCCAACTGGGGATCTTCAAACTGGCGGCCAAACAATTCATTGCTTGATGAAGCACGCTGAAGCCCGTGATGAGACAAACAAAATTGGTGCTCCGTGCATGCAATCACTTCAAACTTTGATGAAAGTCGCGGACATTGCAACCAACTACAAAGTTGACAAGGTTCTGTATCAGTCCTGCCGTCCATTAATTGAGGGTCGGTGCAAGATGGACCTTGCTTCAGAATCATCGACTCTCACTTGCCTTATGAACAACATGGACGGTGAAGACATGACTGACGATTGTGAGCAACGTTTAATTGAAGTGCAGTACTTTATGGCTCGCGATTGGGCATTGGATCCGCAATTGTACGAAAGCTGTCACAAAGAAGCTGTTGACAAGTGCTCTGCTGCCAACGAATGGCACAACACCGATCCGCAAAAACAACAAGTCCGCGTCGATCCAGGTCCACAAGTTTTGGCTTGTCTGTACAGGTAAACATTTCAAAGTTACGTTTTAATTCTTAATATACTCATTTTAGATCCGCATATGACGAACAAAGTCCGTTGAGTCAGGATTGTGCACAAAATGTCCATCGTGTTTTGAGAGAACGTGCGGCGCGAGTCAATTTGTTGCCAGATGTAGAAGAAAACTGTCGCGAAGCCTTGTCCGAGTATTGCTCTCACAACGTGAAGCCTCAAGAAGAGATGAATTGTTTGCAACAAGTGTTCGAAAAGCCCGAGTTCAATCAGCACTATCCGAAATGCTTCAAAGAACTTTACAAGTTCACGTAAGTCAAACAAAACATTCAAAATTACACTTTAATGAGTTGAATAAACTTGTTTATTTGCAGAGAAATGGAGAGCAAAGATACGAAGCTGAATCGTCTGTTGACTCGTGCATGCCGACCAGTCATTGAAACTTACTGCGGGGTATCCACATCTGCATTATTCAGTTAATAGCTAAATCGTTTAGAACGTGAGAGACCAAGAGATTGATCACGGAGATGTCATGGAATGCTTAGCCGGGCATAAAGACACACAAGAAATGACGCCAAAATGCAAATCATATGTTCAGCACTTTGAGTTGATTTCCATGCGCGACTATCACTTCAGCTACAAATTCACCAAAGAGTGCAAAGACGACATCGGTCGGCATTGCAGCTCATTCGGAAACGACAAGTAAGCAACAACTTGTATAATATTCTAATGGATTTGTTTCCAGGGGTGCAATCATTCGATGCCTTTCCAACATTGCGTTCGAACATCGTGTTTTGGGAGTTGAGGCAGATTTGAAAAAAGAATGCAAAAAGCAACTCAAAGTACAGTTCCTGCAACAAGAAAAGGTTAATGTATGTTTGTTTGTTTTGGGAGTCTCGTTCATATCTAAATGCTTTTTGTTGCTTGCTCTTAGGTGGTGGAACGGCCAAGACAGATGCCACAAAAACTTAACGTTTCAAGTGTCTTCTACTTTGTTAGCATTTGTTTTGGCTGCTTGGTAGCGGGAGTTTACATAGTTGCGTTTACTAACCTTACTGCTTTCAAAACACTTACTTCAATCACTTTTGTTGCTTTTAGTTCGACGACAAAGAGCACATGAATGACGCTGATCCAGAGTTGATGCAGAAGTGTTCTGCGGATTTGGATCGTCTACGTTGCCGTCAAAAAGAGACCTTTGAAGAGATTGTTGAGTGTCTTCGTGAAGGCTTCGACGATTTGACTGCTCCATGCAAAGCATTGATCTTTGCACGACAAAAGATTGAAGCTGCTGACAACTCTTTCGACTCTGAATTGCACCGCTCGTGCAAATTCGACATTGGAAAGTTCTGCTCGAACCAAAATGACGACCGTGTTTTGGACTGCTTGAGTAACACGAAAATTGTTCGTCTTTTACAAAAAGGATGTCAGCGCATAGTCAAAGAGCGTTTGCAAGAACGAAACGAGGACGATCGTTTGAATCCGGCTTTGATTGAGTCATGTCACGAAGAGACAAAACAATAGTAAGCTGCTTTAAAACAAAATCGGCATTGAGTGTTTAAATTTAGCTGCCCCGAAGAATATCGTCGTATAAACAATCAAGCAGAAAAACGTGACGCTCTTGGTCCTATTGTTGCTACTTGCTTGCGTACTAAATTCACTCAATTCAACGGACAAGTTCATCTTGGACCTCGATGCAAAGAAGAGGTAAACAAACATTGCTAATGTTACAAATCAATTATATTTGTTGTTTAGATCACAAAGTTGATTTTGGAGGCCGAATTCGATGAAACACTTGATCCTTTGTTCTACAAAGCTTGCAAAGCAACAATCAATCGTCATTGTGCGAACGCAATTTTGTCTAAAGGCGGAAACTTTGACTCTGTTTTGGAGTGTTTGAAGGCCGACTTCTACACAAACCAAATCTCAGACAGAAAATGCGCTGAACAGTTGGTTCGAAGAACTCAAGAGTCGCTGGTGGATATTCACATGGATCCAGGCCTCCACGAAGCTTGCTCGGTTGACATTCAGCGTCTCTGCTCGAACACACCTCCCGGTCAAAGTCGAGTGATTACTTGTCTTATTGATGCGATGCACGTTGCTCCGGCCAAAATGTCTGCAAGCTGTCGAACAAAGTTGGAAGAACGTAGAAAGCTGTGGGATGTCGCCCACGATGAGTACAAAATGGATTTGCCCGAGACTTGGTCAGAACTTTACGAAGTTGTCACAACACATCCCCACAGATGGTCGATTTTAACTTATGCCGGTGTATTCCTTTTGATCATTCTATTTGTTGGATGTTGCTGCGGAAGGATTACAAAACGAACTCATCACGAGTTGAAGAACCGCTAATTCAGGAGTTTTTGTTATGCATAATTGTTATTTTGTTAATAGAGTCGCATTTGCGGCACTGTCCGGTCAGTTAATTTCTATGCTCGTCAAGTTATTTGTGTAGTAGCTTCGTTGAGTAGCAAGCCTTATTTATTTTACATAAACTATTTTCCACTTCCTCATACTTGTTCCACTCAATAATTCCTTTTTCATTTGAACAACCACGAACAAATCACTATGCGTTTAGTTTATGCATCGGGTAAGAGTTCTAGTTGCAAGTTTGAATTCCCACGTTCTTCCCACACTATTTATAGGCCTTTATTGAATGCCATCGATTAAAACTAACCCATTTTGACCAATGTCTAACGGAAACGGGCAGCCGTGTGTAATATTTGAAAAATAAACGGAGTTTATGGATTTGTGCAAATGTTGAAAGACAATACAGGAAAGTGCATCGAATAACTAATTGAGGATAACCTTTTGAACGGCAACGTTGCAACAGGTTTTGTGTTGACTCGAAAATATTTTTAAACTTCAGAAAATTGTATTTTGAAGTGTTTGATTGAATTACCTTCAGTGCAATAATGTACATCTTGAATAACTAAAACTGCACTTTTGAATGAACACTTAAGCCACAGTTTAACGGAGAACATGCCAATTAGCAATAGTTATAATTTGTTTGCCTGTCTGCAATCGATTTCCCGATAACACACGCTTTCAGGTTGCTTTTCTTGATAAAGTTCGCGGGTGTTTTGGAAGGTGTCAATTAAAGTTTGATCGATATTCCAGGTTCAAGCTTATTGTTAGGTTTAAATTGTGTTGTTTAAACGGAGTGTGCTTGATTTAATGCTCAGAGAGGCTTTCTTGGGATTTAGTTTGACTTTAAAAGCTTTCTATTAAAAGTTCGTTAATAAACATTTAACAATAATGAATGAACAACTCAAATTTTACGAATTAAGCTTGGACGATTATGTGCCCCGGATCCATTAGTGCTAAATTATTGTGGGACGCAAGCAGTGGACGTAAAAAGACGTCCCAAATTAAAATGCACGATAAATATGCTGCTTGCGCTCACGCAGACACACAATTTGCGTGAAATAAAAGGGCGCACCACCTATCTTGTTCAAAAACCCTTCCGGACAGAGACTCCAGTGCGCTCTATTGAAGCAGTGGTTAGCTTGTTGTACTTATAATTTAGGGCTATGCAAATGTCGGGGGATCGAAACCCCCATAGAGCAAAGTTTTTGCCCTTGCACATGTACAATCTAAACGTTACGGTAAATATTTTCTAAAAATTATAACAAAATCCTTACCGTGTTAACTAAAATATCTCCTTGGCTTGGACTTTCGACTCTGCTCCGTTTTGATGCAAACTCCATGTAACCATCTCTGGAAAAGATCGTTTATTCACATTGCAGTAAAATGTTTCTTTGAGTGTTAGCACTCTTTGTCTTTCAAAACAGTTGCTAATCTCACCGATGTGCAAAACACTTGGTACTTGAGATTTTTGCAGTCAATGTTTGATCAGAAATCGTTGCCTTTGGCGTCTTGGAGCATAATGAACAATTTAAAAGCATATGATTCAACTTTATTTGTGACAAATAAAGTTGAATCCACTATAGTACGTAATCTCATTAATGAACATAATGTATCCATGTTCCAGCAAGAAATCTAAATGTAAAATTGCCGAAAAATCTTGACTTCTCCACTAGTCAGAGTTCAGAATCCGAATGTTTCGATGCATAACATGACATTGCTAGAATTCAGTTGATTATTTACTTCACTCAAGTAGTGAACAATTCAAAACACATATTGTGCAAAGTACTGCATCTATTTTATCAAAAATTGCGGAAGTTACTTTAAAACACAAAAATGCGTTCTTTCCAAAATTATACTGTCCAAACAAACGTTTTTCAAATTGCCGAACACACTAAAACTTCCAAAAACTGCGTCATTAGCTTGAAAGAAGCTCGAAAGATCATGTGTTTGACCGCAAAAAATGCTTAATTTGCACCCACTCGCCGATTATTCTTTAACGAAACAAAGATTACCGACGCGCAATTTACACTGCTCCAGAATGTAACCGCGCAAAATTCCGATTACAATTTGTATAATTACGCGAACTTCCCTGTTGCTTGTTTACCACAAACCAACCTAATAATCAGTGTTTAGTGAATTTACACCTAACGCCAAATTGTAAGCGGCTGTAAAGTTTATTTATTGTCATTTGCTTAATTTGTGCTTTTTAGGCATTCACACATTACTACAAAACTTCCTGCTTTGCTCAACTCTGTGATCGAACGCTTTTAATTCGCAATTTTGCAACAGTATTCATTGAATCCAGAGTATTCCACAACTAACGGTTATGAAACTGCCGGAACTTGTTGGCTCGATGACCCAAACTCTCAAAAAGGCACTTCCGGTTCATCTCTTGTAAGCAGTTTCCAGCGAACAGAATTACAAAAACAACTTAAAACTGACTCATCTCACATGTTTTGAGTTCGATTTTAAAAGCGTTGATTGCGGTTTGCAAGTTTCGCAAAGTTCACTCGTGAACTTTAATCTGTTGTGACGTCCTGCGCTGCGTGAGCAATTCAATTTAAATTGGATGCAATCCAAAAGTTCTGTTTTGATCTTTCTCGCTCCTTGTTATTTCAGTGTTTTCTTTGAACTTTTTGTGTTCTGGCTTCAATTCAATTTGTACGTCTTCCACTTCTAATTGATCACATTCAACGCGTCGCTTCAATTTATCAAAACAACGTGAATCAGCTGTGGTTTGAAGGTTTTCTCTGCTGCACGTGCTTTTTAACAATCGCCAATTTGCCGATCTTTGTCAACATGTGCGCGTTTTTTGTAAGCGTTCGCTCAAATTTCCCATGATGCAAGTAAAGGTTTATTTTTGGCTTCTGCATCATCACCATTTAATGCAAACTTGTTGATACTATAAAAGCGAAGTTCGGAAACGCCCTCCAGCTAGCAAATGCATCTGGATGTTGGTCAAATTGTTCGTTTAAAAGTGGGTGCATTTGCTGGATTTGCGTTTAAGATTCCGCTCGGGGGTTGCACTTGCGTTTGTGGAGTTTGACAAACTTACAAATCTGCGTTAATGGTCAGTAGTTTGGCACCGGTATATAAACGAGTGAATGGGAGTTGCTTTTTATGTGGCATACGGTTTTGTGAGTTTGCTGTTTAAATCATAAGGTTTAGTCTAATAATTCTTAAACATCCTTCAAGTGTGTTTTTATTTTTTGTTTTTGATTGTTACACAGATCAACAATTAAAGCTTGAGCAAGCATTGGCGCGCACAGAAGTGACAATAAATCTAACGCGGAAGAATATAAAACTACGCTTGTGTACATTTTACCGAATGAAACCATCAGATTTTATTACTCCACCAACTTGATTTGTAGCATCTTTCGGATTTATTTAATGGCTCCGTTTAGGTTTATGCCTATTTTTCAACTTTACTTGCGTAAAAACTACGAAACGTCTTTTGATGGCGTTAAATTGTTTCCAGTAGCCGCATTGAGTTTATTAAAATACTCAACATCTCTAGTTGTTTTCATACACTTGCGCGGTTGGAAGTCTGTTTTAGTTATTTTAGGCGGCCAGCTTCAGCCATCATAACAATTTGTTATGTCAGTTTGAAGGTAACAACTGCCTAATTGGTCGATCAAAACACAAGCGACGAGGGTGTTTATTGGCTTTGATTTCATCTCTTAAAAATTTAAATTGTCTGTAAGGTTCTACATTAATTAACCTTGTAGCAATTCCATGCTAATCTTTGCACTGAAACCACCCACTTTCAGTTTCAAAGCGCGCAAATCTGGTTGTGCTAAATTTTAGCTACTTTTGCAGAGTGAAAGCGGATTTTTGCGATTCAAAAACTTGTTCTCAATCCCTCGCTTTCTGCAAATTTTGCTAATTTATTGAGAGAACGCGAGAGAGGTTGTTGGTTTTAAAAAGATGGTGAGGATATTCTGGGAAGCGTTTATTGCTATAAATCAAAGATCTGCTGTTGAGAAGTTTCAGTTGAGTGTCTTTTTCGACGCAACAAAGTTTCACTATTTTTATACTTCTTCAAAAACACCACTTGCAATTAGACGAATTCTCTGGATGCTCGATTACAACTCTTTTAAGTCTTTGGTCATCTAATTACGAGTGAGTACGAAACCAGACCCGCCAAAGTTTAATGTACCATAAATTACGCGATGAAAATTTGCGTGTTTGTTCGCTTTTTGTTGCTGGAATGGGTTCTGGCTGGATTTGTTTGGTTAGGCATCCGATCACTGTGACAAAAATGATCGAGAATACTTTTGAATGACGTTTATGCGCATACAATGGCTGTGCTGTTTGAGTGGGCAACTTTTTGTGTTGTTTAGCTTCCCAACTTCTTCTATCTGCTTTATTTATTTTTAAAAGTTCTAGCGCAGTTCTTGTCGATGAATCTCCAAGAAAATGACGTTTCAAGTACAACTTTTAATCAAACATGCTATTTAAACTCTGCCCAATATTTTTGCCGACTTACGCACGCAATTCAATGCCTTCTTCCAACGAAAACCGAAGAATTCCACTTCTGTCAACTTGTGTTGATTAATTTTGGCGGTTGGGAAGCGATTGGCACCACTTTGTTTGCGAAATCGCACTGATGAGCGTGCAAAAAAGCGATTACAAGGTTATTAGTTATCTGAACCGGCGTTCAAATTTTTGGAATTCTTACTTTGCCGTCTAGGTGCTTATTATTGATTGTTATCGAGAATAGGTCGTCTATTTATAACGTTTTTGAACTTTATTTGCGTGCGCGAGTTTGTTAACTTTAGGTGTTTAATTGATTTAACCAATTTTATTTAGTTAGTACAGTTTTGATCCAGTCCGCATCTCTACAAACACATTCAAAATGATTGGAATGATGAACAACACTGGAAACGGCACGGACATGCCAGAATTCTATGCCAGGTAGACAATAGTTTGATAAATGTAAATTAACTTTTAATTCTTTAGCCCAAAGCGATCTTCATTGTATCAACAGCACAAGGTTAGAAGAGAAACTCTTTCTTACACCAACGATGGCAGAGTCTTACTTGATGGCACATTGAAGTTTCAACAATCTCCTGATGAAATGTGGCAAGATTTGTTGTTGCGCATGGTCTGCAACACCGTTCGAAGAGATTTACAACGCAGTAAGTTTTTGATTACTTTATTAATGGAATTTTTATGAATGCACTGAAAGGCTTTTGGCAGTTTTTAATCATAAACAACAAATACGTCAAACTGAACGAGAATGGGATCAAGTTTGAATTTTGACAAAGAAATTACACTTGAACCGTGAACCCATTGACGCACTTTTCAATATTTTTGGAACTTGGGTTGACCCCATTTTTCATTGCCAATTGATTCCGTTTTGACCTTTCTACACATTTTCAGTTGGGGTTCATTTACGTTCTAACAAAATGTGAAGAATCAAAAATTAGCCTACAACCTTTTGCATCCGTGAATTAAAAACAAAATTTATAGTTGAAAACACGGAATCCAATACTAACAAAGACTTGGATTTTAGCTCGGACCAAGTCCAGAATGCGCAGATTGATGGAGCAGGTTGTTGAGTTTTTCCAGCTCTAAAATAACCATTTGATTTTAGTTTTCAATCCAGTCAAACGATCCTCCAGTCATCCAGACGGCCGAGGAAAAAGACATCATAATGCATGGAAGTTCAATTACTCCACAATCTTCGCCAGCAACCAGCTATTCGTCAACAGCAAGCAGTAGTTCAGCTCCTTACGTTACGACCATTGAAATTAAATAAGATTGATCACATTGATTGCAGCACTTGATTAATAACTTTTAAAACTAGTTTTGTTTTGGCCTCAACTTCACAATAGCATTTATTAATTCGCATAAGCACTAATTTCGATCTTTATTTATAATTCTCATCACCACACAACTTCTTACAATGTCCGATATCCTCATTCACTTATTTGTTCAGGCATTTTCTATTCATTTTACACACTTACAAGTACAAATTTTCGTTGTACACGCATATAAGCAACCTGCAAAAACGGGTATTTTCTAGAGTTTAGACTGAATGCATAATCACAACTTGTATGCAATTGTTTCTCAAAACAATGTCTGTATACAAACACGATTCTGAAATAAAGTATCCAAAGAACTTGACTGATTTGCGCAGTTTTATAAAACATAAGTAACAAAAACGAAGCGCTGGATTAACACTACACAAATGGAGAGATTAACTAAAAACGCTCGACTAAGGTTACCGAGACAAAACAGCATAAATAGCGTTTTCGCTGAAATGAATTCAAGCTTTGTAATTCTACTGCTTTTAAAAGTGTGGGTCTGTCGAGCAACTTTATTTTCTGGCCAAGAAACGACGGTTTGGCCGTTTGACAATAATGAAAAGGTGGAGAACTCGAGTAGGTCTACTTTATTTTAAAACATGAGCTGAGTCTACGCGTTTAGATGAATTCTTCGACAGACTCGATACAGATAATAATAGTTTGATTGACTTCAATGATTATCTGAGACGCAATTCATTCTTTGTAGAAACTTCTCGTCGCGAATTTCAAAAAATTGACCAAAACCGTAAGTTTTAATATTCACTGTTTGTTAATTGGACGTTGTAGATGATGGCAATTTAACTAAAGAAGAATTGCATGAATACAACAAAGTTTTTAAAAACGGAACAAAAAGCTAGTCAGCTTTCAGCATCGAATATCACTTTTAGTGTAAGTTTTAAACGTTTATTTCTAATCTCGCCAAATTTCCAGATATTTGATCAAAATTCGGACCAAAGATGGTCACTTGATGAACTCAGAGCGTACATCCGTAATCATTTGCATCGAAGAACAGACAACGCAAACAAAGTTTTGATTCGTTTTGATTCAAACAACGATACCAAACTCGATTTGGAAGGTAACGTAAAAATGGCATAACTTTGACTCGATGCATTTTAGAGTTTTCGAGACTTGATTTTGCGTTTCCATTTGAAGAATTTCCAGTCAGCTTTAATATTCCACAGCCAATAATCGGCCAAGCAACTACAATCAACTCTAAATCATACTTCCAACCAGTGCACACTTCAAGGAATAAAAACAACACACAACCATGAATTAACTATAAATGTTTATTGACCGTTGAAACAATTGGACTAAGATAAAGTTATGCTGTTAACGGATTAGATCTATTCAATGTCGTCATCTTCTTGAGCATTCCAAATCAAAACATTATTAACTCGAAAAGTAAGATAACCTGCCTTTAATCCTTCAATTTGCAAACGTCTCTGTGCAAGCTCGAGTCTTAATTGTTCCACTCGATCGTTCAGTTCCACAACGCAAAGCTCATTTTTGGTAGCACACAATTCCCAACGAGTTGCTTCGTTCCTTAGTACACCAACTTCTTGCTGAACTCGCTTGATTTCGCTCTAAACTCAAAATAAAAATCTAAAAGACCCAAAAGCTAGCAAACCTCATAAATAGCACACATCTCCTGCGTAGACTCTCGCCATTCCTCGTGTGAAATTCTTTTGACATGAATATATTGACGGCAATAATTGACAGTTCGGCCAGTTGATTCAACAATAAACGCATTGTCGACTAATTTGCTTGTTTGCGAGTTGAGCAATTTCTAAATCAGAAGGCTAAATAACCTACTATAAAACTCATTTTTACCTTGCCAAACTTGCTTTCCCACAATTCCAGCCATTTTCTAGCGTCATCGGCAAGCTGCAAAGGCCATGTTCGGAGAAGTTTTAAATCCTGTTCTTTCTTCTTCACAACCTCACGCATCTAAACAGCATTAACTTAGTTAAACGCCAGCCAACGATAATAACTTACTTCAAGTACGCACTTTTCTAGCGATGCATGAGAATTTTCAACTGCTTTATGTGCTTCGCTTATTTGCTTTGAATGAGTTTGAAGTTCAGCAATAACTTCCGCACAGTCCAATCCTTGTTCATCGTCGCTGTGGTCAGCCGAACAGCATGAAGCATGATAGCTCTCAATAGACTCGAAGGAGAGAGAAAACGTTTCTTCGTCACTCGACATTGCGCAAATAAACAATTCACATTGCACATAAAAGAAACAAACTTCAAGTTTACAACTTTATTCAAATTTCATGCACAACAATTCAACACAAAGCTTCGATAACAATATAAATTATTGACTCATCTTATTACTGCGGCTTTTCATTCAACGAGTGGATCATGTTGTAGACAGAGTGCAGTTTGCCAATATGCTTAATGAAGTACTCTCCAACACGGCGAGCAATTTTTGTGTCGGCCACCAAAATCATATCCTGAATTTTAAAGTTTATAAGTTTTAAGTGTTAATTTTGTTACTTTGTCGACGTAAAAGTCCAAATCAGCATTGTCATCGTTGTCGACAGTCTCTTTGCCCAGTTCATTTACGATCATTTTGAATGTCAATAATTTTCCGATAAACGACTCAAAATCTTCCGGCTTTACATCCATGAACGCTGCTAATTTTGTTGTTGGTAAACTAGTGTAAAGCTTCAAGTAACCGCGCAAAATTGGCAAGCAAAGTTGACTTTCGATGCCTTCCAAGAAGACAGAACATTGACGCAATTGCGGCTCTTTTGACATGTTTCCACCTTCAAGAACTAATGTTGTTGGCGAGAGGAATTTTGGAGAGCCTTGGAGAAAAGAGTTTTTGAACTCGTCCATATCCCTGGAATTACGCAAATTAAACGTGGCAATTTTATAATCTCATACCCATTGGACATTCGTTGCATCCGATCACCGGTGCGATCATACAATTGAGATTGGATAGACTCATCAATGCGTTGTGGTTGCAAAGTTAAGCAGATGGCCAACAAGTGGAAAAGCTGTTCGTTGGTTTTTCCGATCTAAAATTGCATTTGAGTTGTTCTAAGGAGCGATGCTGTTTTGACTTACCACATCATATTTGGCACCGCCTTTCTTTTGCTGTGAAGCCGGCTGAGTGTTTTGGTTCAAATTTTGTGTGCGTTGAATGTACAGCAAGCAATTGACAAAAATCTTGGTCGCCTCGCCGTAATTGTGCATCATCATGTGCGAAAATCCAACAAAATAGTGGAGAGTGACTAAGCACGACGGGACACTGTTGTACAATCCTTTCGGATCAAACTCCAAATTTTCAACTGTTTGCAAAGCTTGATGATAGTCGCCAAGAAGAACATGAGTACGCAACAATCCAATCAACGAAAAGTAGCCCAATTTAAAGTACAAATCACTACGTCCAAACTCATCAGCAACCAGATCGGGATTTTCTAAACGGTTAGAATAAGTAATGTCAATTTAATTAGAACGCACGTCCGTCACGAATAGACTTCAATTGCTCGTTGATTTGTGACTTTTGAACCAAGGAGTAAAGGATGTTCAAAACTGGATAAATGTTCCAAACGTTGTTTGACTCGTCGAAATCCGCCAAATCTTCGGAGTCTTCGCTGGTTCGTTTGCTTGGATTAGTTTTGTAGAGACAGAATGCTTGGAATTGGTACACAAACTAAACGAATAAAAGAAAATACGTTGTTTAAAAGCCCAGCAAACTCACTTCATCAACAATATCCCAGATCCAAAGATTAGGCAATTGCATTCGAACAGGAGTTGCGCTTTGGTAGAGAATTTGCGAAAACAACTCTTGATAGTTGACATACGAGCTGTAACGATATTGCAAAGTAGGGCCACGTTGCGAGCGAGTGTATAGGTCGCGGTAGTAGAGTTCTTTGTAGAGAACGAAAAACAAATGACTATCCTCGAGAACTAAACAAGGGTGGTTTAAAAGAGTAGTGTTTTCTTAGTTTACCATCATCTTGATTGACTCCCTGATTAATGATTCGCTCAACAACCGAGGCATCGGGCCACATCTTTTCGGTGAAGAAACGCTCGGTGATTTCGGTGAATCCGTGCTCGTAAAGACCCAAAATCTCAGTAACATCTGTAAGCAAAGAAATAAACAAATTTAGCATAAAATAGCAACATAGATTTTCGCTTATTTGAACATTTTAAGGTTTGATACTCGAGTGTATGTGTTAGCTATTTTATGTTAAACTTGATTGCTTGCCTTCAACCTGAAGCATTCGACGGAAATACTGCAGGTATTGCTGAACCTCATCTGGAACGTCTATTTCAACATCTAAAACGCTTGAATAAGTTGCTGAATATGTTTTAAAATAATGTACCTTCGTCTTCGTAATAGTCCTGCTCAGACTGACGTTTCGCACGTAAATCCGCGGCCATTTTGATTAGAACTAAACAAGAAATTGGTTAATGTTGTTGATTTGTTGGAATATTCACGCAAATAACATGTTCCAGTGAGAATAAGTACTCTTACTATTTAATATCTGCAAATATTCTCATGTTCTAAAGGCACGCAAAGACCACTAAACATTCTGAAATACAAGAGACAAAGAAGATCTTAAAAACAGTAACTTTAAATGGCCGAAATTTTCAACGAAACAGTAGGGGTTTGCATTACGCCAAACAAAGGAAGAGATTCTTAACGAGAGTCGTGTGGATTTCAAGCAAACGTAGTTTATTTGATTTTTTGATGAATTTCTATCGTATATGTTATTTGACTGTCTAAGTGATGTTTAAATGGAAAGCCCAGCGTTAATTCAATTTGACTGTGCAGATGAGGAGATCGGGCAAATTCTCAAACGAGCTCTCCAAGACTTGAGAGTGTCAACTGATGAAATCTTAACTCGTGCAAACAAACGAATTGATGAGTGTCAACAACGCCTGATTGGCTACAAAAAGAGATTGGCACTTGTGGAACAGAAATTTGAACATATGAAACAGGTAATTTTGTTTTGAACATAAAAAATCAACATCTTTACACTTCAGTCAGATGACGTGCCGTTGATTACATCGCCATCGGAGTTTCCAGGCAAATTGCACCTGAGTCGACCGCTAGTTTTCCGTAGATGGTTTTTCTTCTACACCGTTCACTAGGCGTCACCAAACTTTACGCAATGATATATGTTCAAAGCCGATTTCAATCAAAGAAATGGTATTGCGGAAGAACGGCTACCGTTTTGTTTTTCCAAAAGGTTAATTAGTGATTCAAATGCTTGCACAAATAACATCTCATTTAGGCAAGTATAATGAGAAGCCGTCATTAAAGAAAAGTGAGTTGTTGAAATTAAAAGTTTTAAATTTAATTGTTGCTTTTAGTCGACAATCAGCAATTTACGAGATTAGTCAAATCGGGCAAAAAGAAAAAAGGCTTGATAAAGCCAGAAGAATTTTACAATTTAAAGTTGACATCAAACAGTGCGGACAATCTTTATTTATCAAATGGCGATTTTGCTTCCAATTCCATGTTGATTTACGACAAATTAAAAGCAATTGACTCGGCAGATCCTTTCACTTACAAACCGGGGATGGGAAATTTGACAGAATTCGACTTGCCAGAAGACTTGCCTCAATTAACAGGTTAGAAATATACTTTTCACAAATAAGCTACAGTTTGTGTTTAGGCTCAAACTACGCCAAGAAGGAATCATTTGTTTGGAATTGGCCAGTCAGACGATGAAGACGACGACATTTTTAGCGAAATTACCAAAAGAAAGTTGGATGTTGATTTGACGGCTAGAAGCACTTTTTACATGCTTGATGAACCGATGTCTCGTCGTTCAACTCAATCAAAAGTTGATTCCAAACTGCCCGAGCCAACAACATCGGGTATTTCCACTCCAGTTCCTGTTTCATCAATTAAAATCGACGAACAACAAATTCCAACTGTGCCAAAAATCGTTGAAGGGCCGAAGCCAGTAGAACAACCAGCAAGTGTTCCAATTGCACCGCCAAGAAGTGTTGATGTCGCCAAAAACATTCCTCCACCGCCCCCTCCAATTATGCCAGCGAATCTGTTGGCGTCAATTCCATCACCCCCAATGCCCACAGGAAGAGCCAATTTGATGCAAGCTATAAGAGATGCTGGCGGGTCCAAAAAAGCTGGATTAAAGAAAATTGAAGTGAGTGAAAGCGAAGAGAAACCTACACCGAAAACAGCTTCAAAGGCTCCTGAATCAACGGATGACCTCATGTCTTCGTTAAGTAAAGCTCTCGAGCGTAGGAGAAAAGGTACCCTTAAAAAATACAAGCAGTTTCACTAATAACATAAAACTTTTACATAGGCATATCCGGAAAAACAGCCAAAAAATTCGAAGCCTTGGAAAAGAACAAACCAGGAACAAGCAATTCAACGTTTTCTACACTCCGCGAACTTATTCCACCCCCCTCAAAAAATGATTCAGATTCTGACTCGGCGGGAAATGACGAAGAAGACTGGAAAGAATAATACGTGTTAACTAGCCATATTCACTTGATAATTTATTACGAGATTACTTCAAAGACTTCTAATAAAGCATGTTCATTCAACCAACTCTTTTCTTTCGTGCGTTTTAACCGCTGCTTACTGTTCATAGCTTCTAAAAATTCCAACAACTCCGTTTTTTGAGGAATGGTTAAAACACCAAAAACTGATCATTCTTTTCCAGTGTCCACAATTGATCACCGAGCACATACCGTTTCAATAGAAGCAAATACTCCCAATCCATATCCGCCAAGAGGTAAGGATTTTTCGACAGCTGAACACATTTCAAACGATTTAAGGAATCTACGGTTTCACGCTATTTCTATTCGGCTGGGCTTTATTCGTTGCATTTCTATTGTGGGCTTTCGTACCAACTCCAATTCTGCAAAGACTTTACATCACTTACGTGCCATCCAAGTTTTGGGCAGTTTTCGGACCTGCATTACTTCCAGTTTTGACTGCTTGCTTCGTGCTCTTTCACTGTGTTTGGAACGCTTGGACTTTTCGTGGAATTTTTGAAAACATCGGCGTTGTCGATAACGATTTTATGGACTAGCAAAGATGCGGGGACTTAGTTTACTCCGGTTATCGAGCGCAAAACCTTACTTGTACAGACTTTTCCTATCAAACAAGCATCTTTCTACGGAAATCTAAACTAAATGTTGTTTTGAACTTGTCAAAAAAGATATTTTTGCGAAGAAAATTTTACTCATTTAGTTCAGATTTGTAGAAAAAGTCTGTGCAAATAATGTCGAACCGATTATTAAGAGCAGCACAATCAACTACGAAGCTGGCTGCCAAGTTGCGAAGAAGATTGAAACAGAGAGAGGAACAGAATATTTTGAAGTCAAATGTAGAAGTCGATCGATCACATCGCTTGGAGTCGATGATTGCTGGATCATTTTTGAGGTGAGTTGTTTGGAGGTTATTTGTAATGCTAATAATTGTGTTTAGAAATAATGCATCGTCGTTTGACGCATTTCAACGTCATTTGGACCAAGTCAATGAATCGAATTTAAACAAATTAAATGAATTGGGTGGACACAAGAGTAAGGAAGATCTGTTTCCTTATGACTCAGCGCATATGACTACCTTTTCTGTGAATGCTGAAATGGAAAACAAGCAAAAGTCAGAAGCTATTCCTTTACAAGGCGACAGAGGATTTTTTGTCAAAGGCGATACTTATTGTGACGAATATACAGAAGCAACAACAACTAACATTTTAGAAGACGAGCATAACGAGTAAGCTTTCAGGCATTATGAAATCTATAACATCCACACTTTTAGATTCTCTTATGTACTTGGTGGTTCTACCGACGCAGTTGAGCTTGTTGAGATGCGCGCTCCACACCAAGGACATGCACCAAACGTAAACATTTTGTTGCTTTTGTTTCTAACATTATTTTTAGACATCAACACCACTAGGAAAGCTTGAAGACTTGAATTTGTCTGCAGATGAATGGAAAATGGAGTATGGCAAAGAAGACCCGTCTTTTAAGCTTAAATCGAATATTCCGTGCAGTGGATGTGGGGCCAAACTTCATTGCCACGACAGTGCATTGCCGGGCTTTGTTCCAGTCGAACTCTTGGAAAGGACAATTCAAATTCATCGACGCAACAAGAGAGGTCAACTTAATGAACTTTGCCGACGTTGCTACATGCTCAAAAAGCACGATTTCTTGGTGAGATTTTAAGTGATTTAGTTTATTTAATCAATGATCTTGTTTTAGTTGAACATAAATGTTTCACCGGTTGACTACGCAGCTTTAATGGGACATTTAAAGTTGATGCAAGAAGCGTTGGTTTTGCTGATTGTAGACATGACAGATATAAGAGGTTCAATTCACAAGCAGTTGCCTGATATTATTGGAGACAAGAAACCTATGATTGTTATTGGTTTGTTATCTTATTCTGAATGCATGTAAGTTGCTATTATTCTATTTAGGAAACAAAGTTGATTTATTGCCACCGGACGCTAAAATGGGTTATTTGAAACGTTTCCGCAATGTTTTGCATGATGAGCTTAAAGCGTCTGGATTTATGGATCGCTTCAATGTATTAGACGTGTCATTGGTCAGTGCTAAAACAGGCTACGGTGTTGAAGACTTGATTTCGGTAAGCACATTTAGTTTTTGCACATAATCTGATTTATATTTTTAGTCGATCTATTTGAAATGGACGCATTTAAAGGGAGGTTTACGTGGCGATGTTTATGTTGTTGGTTGCACAAATGCGGGAAAATCGTAAGTAATTGCATTTGTTCTGTAAATTTAATGCCCTTTTAGGACTTTGTTCAATGCTTTTTTGCAATCAGATTTATGCAAAGTGCGAGCAATTGATTTAGTCGAACGTGTTACAACTTCTATTTGGCCAGGAACCACATTGTCATTGCTTAAATTCCCTGTAATGACTCCGACTGCGCGACGTTTGGAGTTGAGACGTCGACGATTGCTTACTAATAAGGCTTGGACCAGACGTGAAGCTCATTTTCAGCATGAATTGTTTAAGGAAACCGACGATCCTAAATATTTGACTTTGATGGGAAACATTGAGTCGACATTCAAAGAAGAAGACCTAGACAGCCAACCGTTGACAAAAGAAGAAATCGAGAAGAAATTTGAAGGAACCGATGTGAGCGAATCAGTGGCCAAAAGAACTAAGACATTGCGTTTGGATGCAAAAGAATTTGTCGAAGGCAGTTGGTGTTATGATACGCCTGGCACAGTGAACACTGATCAGGTTGGCTGTTTTAATATTTAGGCAATTTATCAACTAGCTTATTTTTAGATTTTGGATTTGTTAACATTAGATGAATTAATCAAAGTGATTCCGCGTACATTAATTGTTCCTCGAACATTTGTTTGCAATGCCGGTGAGACGTTATTAATTGGCGGCTTAGGACGCATCGATGTAAGTCGTGTTTACCGCAATGAACATCAAGCGGAAGGATATGGTATTCGATCAATTTATGTAAGCTTTTTGATCAATAACAATGCTAAATTTTGATTTTTAGCTCACTGTTTTTGCAAGCAAAAGTTTGCCAGTTTATGTTGTGACTACAAAGAATGTGAATCGCTTTTTGAGAAAAAGACTTGGAACAGAAATTTTGGGTGCACCTATTGGCAGCGCTGAACGTTTGGAGAAGCTTCCACCGGTAATGTTTCTAATGTGATTCAAGGTTTAATGTCTTGTTTTTAGATGGAGTCACAGACTTTTACAATTATGAGCAAAGGATCATTCGTCATTGCGAGGCTGCAAAGATATCCTTTTGTCTTCAATCGGATGGGTTTTGGTCACTTCACAGTACAATGCCAAATTTGAAGTTAGCACACCCGGAGGTCGTGGAATTGGCTTTAGAGAACCGTTGTTGCCACATGCATTTCATATGAAAGGATCGCGCATTCCAGGCACAGCCGAATACAATCAGAAAATCTTTGCTCCCGAGATTGAGAAGAGAAAGAAACAAAGAGTTTAGATACGATTTATTAGTTGTTCATTGTCAAATTATTTGTTGTGAGATAAATTTTATTGTTATAATTTGATTTGAGTTTATTTTGTTGTTGAGGTATTGACCATTTTTACTCGACTGAGAATCGATTAACATGTTAATTTTATTTGTTTAGGGATGTAATATTCAGTTTTTGGAATGTTAAATTTAGACAGCGTAGATGGACGTCTACTTGTGGCTTTGTCAATTTGCTTTGCAGTTGTGCTCTATGGATACAGGTAAAGTCAACAAAATCGACAAAATAATAATGTTAGTTTCAGCATTTATTTGAGTTTTCTATGCATTTTCGGCATTGGTGTTTGTACTTTTTACATTGCAACTGGCCTACTAAATGATGATAATTTTCGGTCGTGGCTTACAAATTTTTTGCTCGACCAATTTAATCTTCAATTACCGGAGATTTCGACTCAACAAAATGTCAATAAAGAATTGGAAGCTAAAAAAGTTCATCAGTTTGCTCAAGAATACCCATGGAGCAACATCACATTACCAAAATCTTTAAATGCAGCGTTAGAAAATTTTGCCAACTCTTTAATTGAAGATTATATTAATCTATGGTATAAATTGGAAATAAGTGCGGATAACATGTTTTTATTGGAAATCAAGTAAGTTTCTAAGCATTAAAGTATGCGTTTAGTTTACAAATGTTTTAGATATCAAATCCGATATGGAAGTTCGACGGCAGTAAAAGCGCTTAGAAATTATAATTTTGCCGAGTTGATTCAAAAAGATCTTCTGCCACTGGTTGTGCTTCACGCAAATCGAGTTTCAAAAATAATCGATGCAACAGATGAAGGCGCTTCTGGGCTGGAAGAACAGATGTTAAAACTGTTCCATGAAGACTTGCACGTTGCAATGCAGTCACCGGAGAACTGCGAGCACTATTTGAGCGAAATTGCCGATCATTTAGTCGTTCGTTTAATGGATGACTCCAAATTGAGTGGTCGTGAACTTGATAACGACGCACCAACAACATACTCAGCAGTTAGTTAAATGTTTAATAATAAATGTATACAGCTACTGTTTAGAATTATTGGCCTAGTGAGGTTTGTAGGCATTTTCTTCGCCAACTTGTTCTGTCCGCAGTTCTACTTCCACTTCTCGACTTTATTACGAATCCAGATACTTTAAATTTGCTCGTCATTACGGCTCTGAACCCGAACAAATCGGAACTTGAAGATGTTGCGAATGTAAACTTTTGCCAGTTAAAAACTAAACACTACATTTGTAATTTAGGATGAGCGCGTTCCATTCTTAGAAAATTTGTCCAAATACAGCCAAAGCGACGTGTCTGACTCGCTTGCTTGTCCTAAAACTAAGCGATCTTATTCGAGACCCACGTTTATTGCACATCTTTAACGCTTATTTAAATGACATTCATGGGCCAACTCACTGGCTTGACTGCTTTATTCAGACTAATGATGTTTTGCATAGACTTCAGTCAACTAACGTTAGTTTTGTTCATCAATCAGAAGTGCTTTCAATAATTATTGTTAAGGATAGCGAAAGTCCCGAATTCAACGAAGCTTTTTCGGACGCGTGGATCATGTTTTCGGCTTTTATTCATAAAAGCGGGAAAACTCAAATCGAACTCTTTTCGGAACAACTATTGGAATCTTTGGGCAAAGCCATTCAAGATCGCTCACATAGTTCGCTCCTCAAATCAGTGGAAGGTAAAAAAAAAAAAAAAAAAAAAAAAAAAAAAAAAATTTTTTAAAAAAAAAAAAAAAAAAAAAAAAAAAAAAAAAAAAAATTTTTTTTTTTGGGGGGGGGGGGAAAAAAAGGGGGGGGGGGGTTTTAAAAAAAGGGGGAAAAAAAAAAAGGGGGGAAAAAAATTTTTTTTTTTAAAAAATTTTTCAAAAACCCAAAAAGGGGGAAAAAAAATTTTTAAAAAATTAAATCATGGTTTCCCCTTGTGCAACAATTGATCAACTGGGGGGGGGGGGGGGGGGGGGGGGGGGGGGGGGGGGGGGAAGTCTACATGATTCTTTATCATGAACTCAATTACAACTACGTTTTGCAATTTTGTCAAAGTGAAGTGTATCTTCGTTATTTATGCGGTGCATCTTCTGCTGCCGCCTTTCATAATGACGAGCAACAAGCAAAAGTCTCAACTGAAAACGAGCAGCTCTACTGGCCTTTCAATAACTCAGATTCCGAGTAAGATTTGGAACGTTTTGCGAGGTGACTACAATGAAAGTGATGACCAAGCAAAAGAAGAGCCGTTGGTAGAAGAGAGCATTGAGAAAGAGAGTGTTGGGGAAGAGACAACAGAAGATCAACTTGAAGACGAAAATAAACCAATAGAATCAATTGATTGTTCATTTTTGGAAGTTGATGAGTTTAGTTTTGACAAGTCAATTGACATGAATGCTTGGAAAGTCTCAATTCCGTTGGTTGAACGCCGTAGACGTTTCCGGACAGGTATTTATTTACTTATCTAACTAGATTAATTGAGCCATATTTGTTTAGGAAAAATCTACTTTGTATACATTATGACAATTGAAAGAAAAGACGAAACGTTAGATCAATCAAATGCACAATGTTGTTTAATTGGAAGCAGACAGGGCACATCAAAAAAGAAAGAGGAGAGAGATCCAGACGACGAGGAATTTGATGACGAAAATGAATTAGAGACCCAATTTGAAGAGTTTGAAGCGTTGTCACAGCTTCCAAAGGCCTGGAGTATTGCTAGGAGCTATGACGAGTTCTACGTATTTGATCGGAGGTTACGTTCTCATTTCGGCATAAACACGCAGCCATTTGCTTTGTTACCTGACCGAAAAATGAAATGCCCGAGGACAAAGCAATTTTTGGAGTTACATCGAAAACACTTCGAATCGTTTCTACAAGTGAGTTAACAGGTGCTAACTGGTGTTTGAAATCATCTTGTTTAGCAGCTCAGTCGTCAAACAAATCTCAAACACTCGGAGCTTCTTTTTGCATTCTTAACAAACCCAGGCGAATCTGGGTTCGAAAACTCGTTGATATCGGCAAATGACATTGAAACGTCGCCCACGGCAAAGCAACGAAAGCAATCCGAAACCGATGATGGAGAATACCTTAAGCCATTTATAAGTCGTTTGTTAGCCAGAGCTTTAACCAACGATGACATTTATGCAGTTGGCGTGGTTGAAGAACATGCAAAGTTTGAGACAAATTCTATGGATTCTGGGTAAGTCCAACTGTCAAAAAACTCCAATAATTTACATATTTTAGGGCGTATAGCTTCAACCAGGATGCCGCTTCTGAAGACGCCCACGAGCAATCAATTTTGTCCAAAGTTTCCCTCAAAAATCCTCATTTATCGCATCCAAAACTTGTAATGGAAAGCGCAGAAGAACCAACTATGCAAGAGGTAAAAGCACTTGAAACATTCCAACAACTCAGCGAGTAAGTTTTAAATGCATTAATCAATTCTTATTGTGATCGAAATGCTTAGAAACATCACATCGATGGCAACTTATCTTTTAAATGCAATTCTACAACCTCACCGTTATTTAAAAACTTGCGCATTTACCGTAGTTGATTTATTCTCCAACACGCTCAATAGATTATTTGGACGTGAGCTTAAAACTGCAATGGACGGCGTTTTGGACGAGAATACAATTTTGTACATTGTTAACGCATTACACGAGGCGCTGTTTGAAGAAAACCAGGCCGAGTTGACACAAGAGGTATTTTAAACTGTGCAACTAAAGAAGTGTTTAATTTCATATGCATTTAGGAAGTTCAACAACGCAGACAATTAGCTGAACGCTTATTAAAACACTGGCTTGTACCGACAGCGTTGCCTCAACTTTCCGAAATGGCTGCTGACCGCACAAATCAAACTGTTCATAGAATTTTCACATGCTTCCAAAACGCAACTTTAAATAGACAGCTAGCCTTTGTTCTGCTGGACAAACTTGCACAGCACATTTTACCACCGGATGCCGAGCAAATTCTTAACAAACTGCACTTCGAGTTGAACGACTCAAACAAATGATCTTTTGTGGCATAATTGTCGCTTTATGTTTAAAACACGGGTTTTGTTTCCAAGCGGCCATTCTGTAATAAATATCTATTTACCATGATCAAAGATGGAATTCAAGTTTGTTTATCAAGCAGCATAATCAACCAAAATGGGCCAGAAACGCAAGTCATTAACTGTGCAGTGTTTTTATGGCTTTTTAGTATTCTCTATTCACTCATGTTGCGGACGTTTTTGCGCTTTTATGGTCCACGTTTTCTACTGATAATCGAATAAAGGAAAAGTAATAAAAACTTGGAGTTTTCGGTGGCTGATTGAAAAGGCGTAAAACTTCTTTAATTAATCAGTTTGAATACCTTCAAGTAAAGAATGTTTACTCATCGCTAGACACAAAAATCAAACACACAAACGCAACATTAGATTTTTTGTTGCTTGTTTGAATAACGGTTTCCGGTTTTTGTTTGTTTTATTCAATTTTTTGTATTTGAACTGCTTTAAATTCTTCAAATCTATTTTTTACACGCGCCCTTCACGAAGTTTCAATTCAGTTCCAAACCATTTGGCATGTCAGCGCAATAGTTGCTGGAGGCAATCAATTATTTACAAACTCTCGGGAGTTGTGTGTTGTAACTTCGCCATTTGATTGCCACCCAAATTAAGACCTAAAAGTTGAACGTGCTTCTCAGCGAAAAAGAAAACTCCACCCGTCGCTGAATCTAGAAGAGCCGTTGATCATAAATGAGCTTTGTGTAAACAAAAGAACATTTGGTTAACGCCTTCGGATCGATCAATTAGCAATGGGTTTGGAAAGTCGGAAGCAAATGTAACGTTTTAAAATGATTGACTTATTGACATGGACTTTTAACAAAAACTGTATCAAATGACTTATAAACATTTTCAAACATTATCGCTTAAAAGTTGAACTTTACTGGTCAACAACAAACACACGGAAATGTTGCGCTGATCGTTAAATGTCAACCCCGGTGAGTCATGTTGTTGCTGCGCACTGCATTTAATTAATTTGTGTAAGAGTGGCGTTTTATGGATTAGAACCACCCAATTTATGCGCGGCATTTTTGAACAGTGTCTTTGTGATTCACGTACAAGTTTTTCAAATGGATTCGTGGATTTTAAAAGTGATGTCAGTTGCAAAATGTTTTTGATTTTTGTGTCAATTAACTATTTAAAAGTGTTTTTATGCCAACAAGTTTGCCACTTATCACAAAAGCACGCTTATCCTCAAAAGAATCAATTTGTAAATATTTACATGTGTATTGTGCTTTTCAAGCGACCTTGGCGCACAATACGGGCATTTAGACGGCGCTCGAGAACAAACTTGCTGCAGCTATGTGACTATTGAAATTTTGATTCCATATGCCTTTTGAGCGTGTCCGTCGTTTAAACTTTATAATAAACTGGAGCGTTTTCATAACTATTGTTTTAATCAACACACTTTTAATTAACATAGTGTTCAATCATTTATTACCTGAAAGCGCGTGTTCTAAGATCAATTAAACCACAAGTATTAGTTGATTATTACTTAATGATTAATGCGTTAATTCCGTCTTATCCGCACCGAAGGAACACCCCCAAATCAAGAAAACAAAAATCCGCCCATGCTCTCTAAATATTTGACTTTTGTTGAGCGCTACCTTGCCGCTGTCGGGCATTCCAGGTCGCCGATGATTCCACGTTGATGCTTTCTTACGGCGCTCAAATTGGTGTTGTGTAATTAGATGAATGCCGGCAAAGGTGTGGCTGATCTTAATTTCAAAGTGTCAAGCCGTTTTTGGCGCTTCATGCTTGATTGAATTCGGTTTGCACGCGTCCAATTAAAGCAAATATTTGAACTATTTAAATTTAGGGAGTTTATTGTCTGTACAATTTATGTTTGCTTGATTTTATTGCCACTCGAAAAACCACCCAAATTGATTTCATTCTTTCTCTGAATCATTTGAACAAACAAATATCGTGTAATTCAGAAATTTGCGTCATTCTCCATGTTTACAAATCCACAACCAATGTTCAATTCGGCATTCCCGATTTGCTTGAAGGCCGCAAAGCCATTTAGTCGGATCGGTTTTTTGCAAACACCTTTAATCATTCACCTTCGAGAATACCAGTTTTGCGAACGGTTTGTCCTTGGCTGCCTTCTTTTGATTTGGGGGCAATTAGGGCGAGTTTACACGTCTTGCTGATTGGTTTCCGCCACAGAACCGATTTCTTATGTCGACTTTTATGGATCCATTCTACGTTGATTGCTTTCGTGAATGTTTTGAATTTTTGGCTGATGCGTTTGCTAGTCGGTTGGGTGCTGAAGGACGAGGTGTTAATGTTGCCAAAGTGGTTTTTAATTCAATTTGTTCTTTCTGATTTGTCATCACTTCCAGCTCCTTAAATCCAACTAACCAAGTTAGTCAGACTAATTCCCGTCCGACCTCTAGATGTTTTTTTACTTGTTGGAAAATGTTGAGCGGCGGCGATTGTCTTTTGACGGTTGTGAAGTTTTATGATCGTGTTTGAGTGTAAGAAAAATTGCAGTAGGTTGCAAAAAATAGTGTCGAGCCAGTTGAAAAACACTTTTAAATTAAGTTTATTTTGCACTAAACGCACATTTTGTTTACATTGTTTATCCGCACTTGCAAGCTTCAAATTCCACAAGCGGCGTAATCTTTTCGGCATTTTCACACCTTGACTTATCATCAAGCAATCATTTTTGTCAAATACATGAGGCCTCTTCCCCGAATATCAAAGGAATTTGATTGTTTGTGGTTGAGATTTTGGTTGCGAGTCTCCGGGCAAACACTCTTCAGGTTAACGCACCAATGACGGGTTTGTGTCGTGTGGCGATGCATACCTTTGACTTGCTCGAGTTTATGAGTTTTTTGCGGTCATTCTGCGCACACGAGTTAATAAGCTGAGTTTGTTTTGTGTGATTTGAACAAGTTTTAAACAATTAAAGAAGTTGCACTTGTACAGACCAAGTTTATCATTTTCACGATGCGTAAGTTGAGTGCCGCTTGGCGCATACTTCGATAAGGAGCGGCCGGCGATGTTTTGCTCAAAGCGGCAATGACCAACTTATCGGACGCCACTGGCAAGCATATTAATTTGCTAAAACTTAGGCGCTCAATTTTAGCAAGTTTCGTTTAATGACAAGAACGGTCTTTTCGTTCACAAGTTTGTAGAAATTAAACAATGCTGCAACTATTTTGATTTTCTGCTAATTCCTGTTGACTTTTTTGTCTATGTTTTGCACGCATCCACAAACGGATTAGTTGATCATCCTATTGTACTATTTTGCCGACCAGGAACATAGTGCGCAACAACTCGCCCACCAAAAAAGCCAAAAGCCACTCTTTCTGATTCGGAATGTTCACGTCTGGATTTCCCCACGAGACCTTCCATCGACTATACAATTTGAAAACGGTTATGTGCAAACCAATGAGAAGGAAGGTTAATTGTTTGGCGGTCGCTTTCTGTTTTATTATTTTTGAATTAGATCGTGGTGGGATTTGCGCCACAATTAAGTTTTATTGATTTTTAATTGGGTGATTTGGTGCATGTTTTTATATAGAACGTTTTTGAGTGTGCCGGAATTTAACACACTCTGTAGTTGCTTGCAGCGTTCAACTATGACTTATAAATTAAAAACAATGGCCTTTCAGTCTGTTTGTTTGTTTCAGCCCAAATCATCTCAGCAGTGATAAGAAACTCTCTCCCACACACTAATTAGTCAACAACCGAACGCTTGCTCACTCTGGAGGCAATAAAACTGAGTGATGCAAATGCAAGACCTGTAAAAATCCGTAGGCGGCGCTTCTCCATTAAAGAAGCCAATATCAATGAGGGAGCGACCGGAACGCCGGTGTTAATTGATTGTTGTCCGATTGTAAATTCCTGCTGAGTGTGATTATAAGCTAAGAATTTGTTTATTGGTCTCTGTCAAACTTTATAAACAACTAATTTGATTAAAGTGTTTTAGTCGGTTGTTTTTGCACTTTGCAAATTTAAACGACCAACAACAATTTGTGCCCTACTTCTTCGAACCGTAAAACTTTTAACGCACCTCCATGCGACGACTTAAAAGCAGCGCAAATTTAGTCGAATTTCGAAGAGAATTTGAAAAATTTTGCAGTTAATTTGATTAATTCGGGTCTTTTCCCTGCCGGTTTGTTCAAATTTCCGGTTTGTGTTCGATAAGATTGCATCACCGGCAACTTTTATTGATATTGCATAAGAGCTGCCAATTTATTGAGAAGTATTATGCTTTGTTGAGTTATTGTTATTGCAAACGATTAGAACGAAACAAGTTTTTAATTTTGTTTGAGTGTTTTGATTGAAATCATTATTGCTTTTAAAATTGTTTGCAATTCTATTGTGCAGTCTTCCACCAAACGTTAACATCCGCTCTTTACTCCAGGTTTTCACTTCCATCGCGTGCATTAGGCAGGTGAAGGTGTTAATGGCGGTTTCGGCTTGGGTGATAAGAGCGCTGAAGAACGCATGTTAATTTAAACGAAAACCTTGAGGCCGCCACTTTTCTGTTGTCAACTTTTTGTGTGCTCGTCGTAAAGTTTCGCTTCGAATCTAATCAATTTGTTGTTGGTTGATTCGGAGGAGCGTCGATTTCTGTGCCTTCTTTTCATTCATCGTATAGTTTTTGTTTACGGCAATGTTTCCGGCTTTCGTGGGGTTTTGGGTTTACTAGGTAAACTGTTTGTCTTACAGTTTTGAGCTTTGTGTAAAACCTGTCAATGATTCAAATTAATTAGTCACAGTAAAAGAATCTAATTGGGTGCTGTGCATGAGACGCTTTTCTCGCGATTACTCAGCACTGTTTGATCTAGCCGCTAAACTTCACCTATTTGCTCAAATATTCAAGCGTTCATCTTTGAATACCGGCTCCATTTATTAGTCGTTTTTTACGTGCAGTTATTTTTTATTGTTTTAAAATTGTTTTTATAGTTTTTTGAAAGCACAAGAATTTAATTCCTTGTGGCATTTGGGCTAAAAACTGATAACACTTCTTAAAATTGACAAACCTTACATTTCAATGACGTTTTAATTCTTTCAGTTCTTAGTCAACCGTTGTTCATTAAGGTTGATTATTAGGGATTAGAGATTTTTCAATTTTTAAACTCAGTTTGCAAATGTTGTCTGATTAGAACCTACTCATCTTCTTTTTGGGTAAACATTGAGTTATTTCTGTTCTTATCAGCAAACTTTTAGTCAAATTCTTCTTGCCAATTTTTCGAATTGCGGGTTTTATTTTCATCGAGTTGATTTCTCTTTTGCATTTAAATTAAGTGTATACTCAATTTTATAGTTTTAATTTAGAGAGTCACTGCCAGTGCGTTTGTTTTGCACACACGAGTGTAAAACAAGCCAAAACTTTGATTTCTTTGCTCAATTTGATTGCGGGTCCTCATTGACAAACGTTAAAGAGGAAAAATGCCTACCGATGAGTGAGTTTAACTTTAACAGTAACATATTTATTGTGGCAATCTTTCAGATACGAATATTCTTATCGGTCATCCATCCAGCCGCGTACTGCTGTCAGAACACCCAGCCGTCAATCTGGCAACTTTCCAACAAGTGGAGGCAGTGGAGGTTTGTTTAAAACCACTTTTAAAATGCAATTGGCATAAAGCGGTTTTTGTCAAAACATCCAAATATGAGTATCGAAATTGCAAACATTTGAAGGCGCACCCTTTTTGTCCATTTTTAATTGCCATCGGACCATAAACACTATTTTGTGAGTCGGAAATGCAACACTAGTCTTTTGAACAAACCAAATAGTCAATATACTCGAAAGTTTTTGGTAAACGACTAAAAGATCAAAAACTTGTAACTTTTTGTCACTTAATCACGCCGTTTTTAATAGTTCACTGTTATTTGAATACTTTGTCCTCAGCAGCGCACCCAATATTGTCATTTTCATTGTTTGCCCTCGCGTAAACAAGATGATAAGCAATAAATTTGTTGCGGCCTGCGAACACTTATCTCTGAAATTACACGTTCCTCGAGTTATTATTAAATTTCTGCACCAAAACCTAGCCATAAAAACTTGCCTAAAAACTAAAGATCGTTTTGTGGTCGTCTAAAAACCTGATCGATTAAAAAGGTAAGTAACATTTTTAAATTCAACAAAGCTACAGCAAAAGGCAACGAATTCCAAACAATTCATTCAAATGCATTTTATTGTTGACACTAAAAAGAAAATTTCGCTATTCCATTCAACGAAGGCTTCCGTTTTCTTTTCAATAATTTTTGAAAAGTCATCGGTTGCAACACTGTCTTTGTTAATGTAAGTGTTTGTTTTGCGGCCTAATCGGATTGAGTTTACTAGTCCTATTAGCTTATGTCCGCACTATAAGTGTGCCTTCTTGTTGAATGACAACTTGAAGAAGTCTACTCATTGCTTAGTGACTCACACTTTTTGGATGCTTGAAATGAATGAAGAGTCATTTTTATTTAATAACAAGAACTTGAAGCAGAATATAAAACTCAGTTTTTGACGTTATTGGCGCGCAATAAAGCGCCAACTTTCTCTCGCTACCCGATAATAAATACTTGGTAGGCAGTATCCGGCCTAGGTAATTCAGCCATTGAATCGTTGAGTGCTCGCGGCGTAAAAAACAATCGTTTAGTTTCGCGCACTCTCCTCACTCACCGAACTACAGAAAAAGGCTGTTTTTACTTGCAGTGTTTGTTCGGCTTGGCTGTTTGTTGTTGTGTTACACGGGCCTTTGCACTCGCATTGTTTTTGGAACCGATTGTTCTGAGCGATTGAGTTTGGCCGTTAATTGGCCATCTCAATTTTCCTGTTTGAGTTCCTGTTTTTTCGATCTGCATGCTTTTGAAGGCTCGAATTGCGTGCTTGAAGTCTTTTCGGAAACTTTATAGCTGACTTGAAGCAGCTTCTGCATAATTATATGTTGTAAGAAGGTGCAAGTTTAATTCGAATAAATTCATAATTGATCTTAATCTCGCTAAACTGTTTTTCAGTTTATTCGAAATCAATCAGTTGGGAGTTTTCTTCTTGGTCTGCGGACTGAAGATAAGCGAGCGATTATTAGGTCGAGCGCAACTCCTCGTGGCCTCCACAGATGCATTAAACCCAAAGGTACGTGAAGGCGAATTAATTACGCGCTTAGCGGTCATTTCGTCACTGTGTTTTTGCTTCATTGACTGTCAACTTTTAATGAAGAGCGTTCAATTTTTGTTAAAGTTGATTTTTAAACTCAGTGCTTCAGTTGTTATGTGTTAGTTGCTAGTTGAATTTTGTGCAGTTTAAAACGCCTCACAAAAAGCGTTTTGAACACTCGAACATTGAACAAGTCAGATTTCCATGTTATTGATTCTCGAGCAGCAATTTTTGCGTGTTTCCACACTTAGGGCTGATGTTGCGGCGATCGGTTTTTGGCTGACCAGCGTTTTGGTCGGCGCCAACCGAAGAGCAACACAAATCCGTATGCGCCGCCGGGTTTAAAGTCTTCTTCTTGAACCGTATTGTGCTGTCCGCTCGCTCAAGCGCCGTTTTGTGTACAGGTTGTTGGGCTGATCGTTGTTTTGTATGCGCGCTTCCGCTCGGACCTTTCCGGGCACTTTGTGGGGCTTTAAGTGAAAGTTTTGATTTTAAGACTGCACTGTTTTGTACAAACCTTTGTCACAACCATCTTTTTAAATTCGAAAACAACAAAAAAACTAATAAGTGATCAAAAGCACAGAATTCCGTAAAAGTCACGTCCATTTCGCAATTTAAATCCGAAAACTTCCATTTTGACACACTGACTCGAAACGCCGCGACCATGATCAAAAAGCCGTGTTTTCATTCAATAGCAGTCATAATAGCCCGACACAACTTCCATTTACACCCTCGATAGTTGCTCTGTAAATAGTGCGTTGAGTTCGACTTTACTTGCCGAAGAGACGTTTTTTACAGTGATTTTTCGCGCAAATTTAATTGCTTTACAAATTGAACATTGTCAGGTCTGTACATCCATAAACAGCCCCAAAACCTCAAAAATGTATGGGCAATCGGGAGGTAAGTTGCATTTTGGATGAGTCATCGGCTTTTCGGAAAACGATGATTCAAATGACAAAACTTGATATGCCAATTGCATCTAGCTTAATTATTCTAACCTAATGAGCTCAACTAATTTGAACACTTGTTTTTAAGGTCGTGTGCTCAAGATGGTGACAGAGATGGGAAGCTCGGCTGTTGGTGGAATTTCCCCAGCTCTAAGTGCCAATGCTGCCAAATCGTTCTTGGAGGCAGCCGACAAAGAAAAGAAAGAAATGCAAGGCTTGAACGACCGTCTCGGCAACTACATTGACCGTGTCAAAAAGCTGGAAGAACAAAACCGCAAATTGGTTGCTGATTTGGAAGACTTGCGTGGACGTTGGGGCAAAGACACATCGGAAATCAAAGTAAAAACAGACCATCTAAACTGTTTAAATAAAATACATGTTTTAGATTCGCTACTCAGACAGTTTGAGTGATGCACGCAAAAACATCGACAATGCTGCACGTCAAAAGGCAGAAGTAGATGTTAAAGTTGCTCGATTGCGCGAAGATTTGGAAGAGTATCGCAACAGGTAACATTTTAACTATTCAATCAACCCTAACTACTTTTAACTCTATAGATACGACGAAATTCAACGCCGTCGCGAAACTGACCGTGAAAACATCAACCACTACACAAATTTGATTGCTGATGCTCAAAATGAGTTGGAAATGCTTCGTGCTCGTTGGAAGCAATTGACCGACGAGGAGAAGCGCCTCATTACTGATAATGCAAAATACTGGGAAGAATTGCAGAAGGCTCGCGCTGACTTGGACGAAGAAACTTTGGGCCGTATTGACTTCCAAAACCAGGTATTACTCTAATTCGTTGCAGACAATTTATCGGAGTTTGTTTAGGTACAAACTCTCATGGAAGAGTTGGAATTCTTGCGCCGCGTTCATGAGCAAGAAGTCAAAGAATTGCAAGCTCTGTTGGCTCAAGGTTAGAAAACTTCAAAACGAGTTTTAAATAGCAAACATGTTCTAGCTCCTGCCGACACTCGTGAATTCTTCAAGAACGAACTTGCATTGGCCATTCGAGACATTAAAGACGAGTACGACTACATTGCCAAGCAAGGTCGTCAAGATATGGAAAGCTGGTATCGTCTTAAAGTAGGTTTTACTGGAAACTTACTAACATTTGCTGTGTTCTTTAGGTCTCAGAAGTACAAGGAAATGCCAATCGAGCTGTGAACGACGGTAATGTCCAACGGGAAGAGGTTAAGCGCATGCGCGACAATATTGGTGATTTGCGTGGCAAGTTGGCTGACTTGGAAAACAAGAATGCTCAATTGGAGAAGGAAGTTCAGAACTTGAACTACCAGTTGAACGACGATCAACGACAATATGAGCAAGCACTGAACGAGCGTGATGCTCAATTGCGAAGAATGAAGGATGAAGTCCAAAGCTTGGTTGCTGAGTTGCAAGCCTTGTTGGACACCAAACAAATGTTGGATGCTGAGATTGCCATCTATCGCAAGATGTTGGAGGGCGAAGAGTCTCGTGTCGGACTCAGATATGTTTTACTGGTGTTTTACAAATATTTAAACTTTTTTGAAATATCAATTTGAATATGAAAGCTCTTAAAAACAAATATCATTTGACCAAACTAATTGTTTCTTTTTCACACAAATGGTCGAACAAGTCGTAAAAACACACTCGCTCCAAGCAGAGGATTCTACGGGTATGTTTCAGTAACAATTGTAAATAAAGTCGGAGTTTAACACAAAATTATTTGGGGATTCAAAAAACGACACTAACTGTTTAGATTCGACTCGCAACGTCCGTGGTGAAGTTCAAACCAAGACCACCTTCCAGCGGTATTGAGTTTAGCTTATAAGTTGATAAAACTTTAACTTTTAGCTCTGCCAAAGGCAACATCACCATTTCTGAGTGTGACACTAACGGAAAATACATCACACTCGAGAACACACACAGCAGCAAAGTAAGCTTTCAGTTCAAAATCATTCTTTAACTGGCTGTTTAGGATGAAGATATTGGCGGAAGTCGAATCACACGCAAATTGGACAATCGTCGTACTATCACGTACACTATTCCTCACGGCGTTGTTTTGGGAGCTGGCCGCTCAATTAAGGCATGACTGCTAGACTCTTTAAAGTTCACTGATTTGTTTAGATCTTTGCTCGCGACCAAGGTGGCCGTCACAACCCACCAACCAGCCTCGTTTTTGATGGAGGAAAATACATGGGGCATCGGCGCAAACGTTATTACTTCATTCTTGAACAAGGACGGCGAAGAACGCGCCACACATACACAAAAAACCGTCCAAACTGGCCAATAAAGAACGAACGCAAATCTAACACATATCCGTCTTAAAACTTGTACCTTTGAGCACTTGACAATTAAATGCACAATTATAATCTTAATAACAGTTGTCAGGCGCCCAAAAGCCCAGTTCTTATAAACAACCGTATTTCCCGTTTATTCGTTGCTCATTGACCAAGTTGCTTTGGAATACGGTCATCTTTACATGTTTTTGCAATTCTCCAACCGTAGAGTAGAATCCCGTTTTTTAAATGGCCATACATGAAGTTTTACGAATGGATAGTAGTGTTGTAGGCCGCTTTTGTACCAGTATTTTGAGGCTAGCACAAAGTTCTAGACTTTGAAGTACGTCTCTTCTATTTGTTTTTCATTCTCCGCGACAGTATTCAAGTTCTGCCTATCTCTTCATTATAGTCGCTAAAATTTCTATCTCTTCGTATGCTTCAATACAAATTCACCGAAACGCTGCCTAACCTTTGAACGCAACCACCAACTAATCAATGCCGCCGATTTTTCAAAAATCCACAAAACCTGCCTTCTGTTGTTCTCTCTGTTCCAGTGTTCTATTGGACTTGCTTGTTTGGAATTGTTTTGAATTTTAAATAAAAGTTAAGTAATTGTCCAGTTCAAACAACAGAGTGGTCAAGAAATGAGCACAACTTCTAATAAAATGCTTTCATCTGAAGCTTTCAATAGTAATAGTAAGCTTACGCAAATAAGAATGCGACAAAACATGTTTTTCAAAAGTCGCATTCGTGTTTTTAAAGAGTGCATTCTGTCAAATGTTGTAAAATCAATTTGGAGATCCGTGAACACGATGTAATTTTTGTAGTTCTTTAATTTAAATCTGTCATTCTCCGTTTAGCTGTTTGTTTATTTTTCAAGCTTCAACCCGAAGATTTGATGGCAGACACCACGAATAAAACAAAGGAAAAGGGCGCGAATCTCGCAGAAGCGGTATGTATTTTAAATAACTAATCTTCAACGATTAGGCCTTGTATTATTTTCAGCAAGAAAAATTGGCTCGATTGGAGCGCTTATTTGTTGATATTGAGAAAGCTCGTTACAGTGAAGAATTGTTGAACGAATGCCCCGAATTGGCTGCAGCTGTGACTGAAGTTGAAAAAACGAAATATCGTATTGGAATCATGAAACGAGTAAGCATTGCTCGTTTATTTGTAAAACAATCTTATTTGTTTAGCACATTGAAGAACTTGGCGGATCAAGCAAAAAATCAACTTCTGCTCAAAACGGTGCCCCAACAAACGCCAAAGGAGATAATGATTGTACGAAAGATTTTAAAACCGAAGATTTTTGGCCGAAAAGGTTTTGAGGGGTCAAAAAACAAAAAGCTTGAAAGAAGAATCTAGCGACCTTAAACTTTTTCTGTCAAAAATATTCCTTTTTAAAGTCTTTCGACTAAAATTATGACTTCAGCCAAAGGTATGCTTTGTTAAATAACTGATTTTGATTATTATGTTTAGAAGCCAAACCGACGGTCAAATACGTCACTGTTTTGAATTACGGAGACTCTATCATCGAGCGTTTGACATCCGTTTTTGGTAAAACTATCAAAGAGGTAAATTCTGATTCTTAAATTAATGCTTTTATTTCAATGTTTAGGTTTATCCCAATATCGATGTTGAAATGAATTTGCGTGAAACGGCTCAACTCAAATTTGGTGATTATCAGTTTGACTGCAACATCATAGCGAAGCGACTTGGAGATGTCGGACCAAAAGTTAAGCCTATTGATGTTGCAAAGAAAATTGCAGAAAATTTGCCGAAGATTGACTTGGTTGAAAAGGTTAGTCAAGAGTTATTCGGTGAATTAAAACTACATTGTTTATTTTAGTATGTACCTGTTAACGCTTTTGTCAATGTCTTTTTGGACAATGGTTTGGTTGGAAGAAAAGTTGCTACGGCTTTCAAAAATGTAAGCTTTGGATGGCCTTCAGGTTTAACTTTGCTTTTAGGGTATCACTTTGCCGAAGATTGAAAAGAAGAAGGTGGTTATTGATTTTTCGTCGCCCAACATTGCCAAACAAATGCACGTTGGTCATTTGCGCTCAACGATTATTGGTGAATCGTTTTCGCGTTTGCTGGAATATGCCGGCTTTGAAGTTTCTCGAGTTAACCATATTGGCGATTGGGGAACTCAATTTGGAATGTTGATTGCTCATTTGAAAGATAAGTTTCCCAACTATGCAACTGAAGCTCCGCCGATTAGTGATTTGCAGGCTTTTTACAAGGTTTGATATTTTACTTTGTAAAAGCTTAATTGCAAGTTTTCAGGAGTCAAAAGTTCGATTCGACAACGAAGAAGAGTTCAAAAAAGACGCTTACAGCTGTGTTGTCAAATTGCAAAGCCGTGAACCAGAAATCACTAAAGCTTGGAAGCTCATTTGCGACATCAGCCGAAATGGTTTGATTGGATTTGATAAATTTTAGCAAGTTATTTTGTTTAGATTACAACCAAATTTACGAACGTTTGGACATCCACATAACTGAGCGTGGCGAATCTTTCTATCAAGATCGAATGGTTGGCATTGTGAAGTTGCTCGAGGAAAAAAGTTTGTTGAAAGATGATGAGGGTCGCAAATTGTTCTGGCCCAACGGGTGCAAATATTCCCTTGATCATTGTTAAATCTGATGGCGGCTACACCTATGATACATCTGACATGGCTACAATTCAATATCGCTTGTTCGAGGAACGCGGTGATTGGCTTCTTTATGTCGTTGACGCTGGACAAGCAGAGCACTTCAATACAATTTATGCTGGTGCTCGAGATTTGGGCTGGTACAAACCGGAAGAAAAACGCGTTGAACATGTTATGTTTGGAGTTGTTTTGGGTGAAGACAAGTAAGCGTTTTATTCTAAAACACAACAAATGAATTTATGTTTTAGAAAGAAGTTCAAGACTCGATCAGGAGATACTGTTCGTTTGATTGATTTGTTGAATGAGGGAGTCAACCGAGCTCGACAAAAGTTAATTGAGAAGAATCGAAACGATGTATGCTTAGCAATTTAATACGTTTTAATGAGTTTGATATTTAGGCTATGACTCCGGAAGAATTGGCCAAAGCTGAGGAAGCTGTTGCGTATGGATGTATCAAGTTTGCTGATTTGTCACAAAGTCGTACTAGCGATTACGTTTTTTCTTTCGACCAGGCAAGTTCTTCAACCGACTATAATTGCACTGACTTGCAATTTTTAGATGTTGAATGACCAAGGCAAGACAGCAGTTTATTTGTTGTACGCATATGCCCGCATTAAGTAAGATTTTTGAAAGTGAGATATAAAGTCAACTAATTTTTAGGTCGATTGGACGAAATGCAAAGATTTCTCGTGAGCAAATTCTTGACTACGTCAACAACGAGCTTACTGACTTGACTTTGCCATTGAAGCACGAAGCCGAGCTGAAGTTGGCTAAACAGTTGTTGCGCTTTTCCGATGTGATTCTTGCCGTTTTGGAAACTTTGCATCTTCACAAGTTGTGCGATTATGTCTATCAAGTTGCTGTCGTTTTCCACGAATTCTACCGAAATTGCTATGTTGTGGAAATCGACAAAGAGACTGGAGCTACCACCACTAACTATCATCGATTGGTCTTGTGTGAGCTTGCAGCCGACACTATGAAGAAATGCTTCGAGATTTTGGGCATTCGACCATTGGACATCATGTAATTGTTGAGCGATGCAGTTGTTGTTAATTGTTTATCAGTGATAAATGTGTTTAAGCAAATGTTTTAATTAGAAGTTTATTGCACCTTTTATCGAAACAATCGATTTGTACTTGGGAATATTATGACATAAGCATGCCAATTCAACAGGGATATTAATGGAACAATTAGTTTATGGAATGAGGCTTTCAAGGAATAAAACAAACAAGGAATCTTGGCAATTTTTGTACCCGCTTTTTATACGGCAAAAATAATAGAAATTTGAATTAAAAAATCTTTGCGTTATGAAAATTGAGCAACTTAGTACTTGGCAAACGGGAGTAGATAAAAGCTAAACGTATGGAAGTACTGAAGCAAAGTCGGAATTTCTTGAACTGCTCCATAGGCCATGTCTAAATTATTCGAGTACTTATTTGTTATAGCTGAGATAAACCAACTTGAAAGATAGCCGAATGAAGAGTAGAACAACATCAAAGCATCAAATGCCATCTTTTGAGCGGCGTGGCTCTCGATTTGGGAGAAGCAGGAAGAGAGAATGTTGTTTGTAATGATTGATCCTTCAACTGTCACCGGGCTGTAGATGCCTTTTGATAATTCGCGGCCGACTTTAGTGATTCTCTCTACTTGGACGTTTCTTTGATCATCTAACGACAAAACACAATCGCCAACTCGTGCTTTATGAGCAAAGCGAGCTTTTCGCATCCATTCTTCTACGCCGTCAGCTCCAAAGTTTCTTTCTTGCATTGCTGAACAATCTCCAAATGGCAACAAGTGAAGCGCTAAACATATACAAGTGTTTTAAAGATATGAAGTTTCAGCATACCAGTCAAAGACAAAATCTTTCCACTCTCGGTTTCCAATCTTACAAATTGGACACGAGTCTCCGGTTCGCGGTGATAAAACATTGCAACACGTTCATAGCGTAATGCATTTCCAGCAGCTGGTACTAAAACATGATCTCCAACCTGAAAGCAAAGTTGATTTTGTTGTTTAAATGCCCAAATCTCACTTGCAAATCACGCATCAATTTTGGACCGTTAGCTGTCTCCACTTGAGTGTCTCCACTGAAACAAGAAGGAGATGGCCCGCGGCCTGGCGAGTCTTCCCATTGCAAGTTATTATCAGGCCGAGATTGGCGGTTGACGGCACCGTGCGCTCTTGGACGTGCTTGAACGAAAGCGCCGTGGCCTAAAAATTTACATGATTTAAAGTGAGCAACTAAAATACTTACGGTGGGTTTTGTGTGGTTTTTCTTCACTGCTTCCACCGCCTTGAGTGTTCTCTTCTTTCTTGGGGCCTCTAAAGGAGTTTAAACATGACATTGTAAGTATTTAAAAACTGACCCTCCGCACTTTTTGCGAGTTTCTTGTCCACTTCCTTCGCCGCTGCCTTCTCCGCTGCTTTCGTCTCCTCCGAACACAACTCCATTCAATTCATCACAATCATCAGTTTCTGGTTTACCGTTTCCACTTGATTCCAAACTTTCGTCTGAAATAAGTTTAAACATTGCAACATTGTTTCAATAAACACATTTCATATGTTTTGTTTTGAATAATTACGATTTTTCAAATCAGTGATTCACGATTTCGATAGCGATTTCGATATGTAACTAGAGTCATAAAAGTTAAACGTCTTGCATGACTTTGTTTACTTTTGTCATTACATTGTTTATCTATTGCCTATGAGTTTAAAATTACAACAGTTTCTAAATTAACTTGCGGGTTATGGAACGGCAAAAATCCAACTGTTTAAGATTATTTGAAGGAATATAGACTGATTTTATTGTTCATTAACTACTCAACGTACTTGACGAAAAGTAAGATCTGTGTAGATCTCAGAAATTATTTGAAACACAAGCACTCGTTTGCAAACCTCAAAGCCTTTTAGCGTAGTTTAATTTTACACAAATCAATCAATTAACTTAATTGCATTAATCTTCGATATAACATGATCAAATAGCTTATTGAAAGACACACTAAACATTGCTTTTGACTATTGAGCTGCCAAAACCTAAACACAAAGCCTAAGTGTTATTAAACTTCTAAGTTTTTGATTAGTTCTTTAATACTTTTTAATTCTAAGTTTAATTAAGCAATATAGGCAACCTTTTAATGCAACAGACTGAACTTATCAAATTTACGTTAAAACAAGTAAAAATGTTGTTTAAAAGGCTAAAATTGATGATTTTTTGTTGATTTAAAGCTCAGTCAATATCGATATCGAATATCGAAAAAAATTTTGCGCTTCGTGAATCACTGTTTCAAATCAAGCTTGTTTAAAGATACAAACCTCCGTCTTCTTCGCTACTTTCTGGAGTTTCAAGGTTAGTTGTAACATTTTGATCGGGCAAGTCGACGCCAGTGTTACCAGTTGCTTCATCACCTTTTCCTTCTTGTCCGTTTGCGCTGTCGTCGTCCGGAGTTGATGTTTGTCCATCGTCGTGGCCGCCTAAAACAACTAAATTGTGAGTTTTAAAAACACATCTTTAAAACGCTTTTAAATGCTACCTTCTTTGCGTCCCGATGAATCGCCAATGTTGTCTGGAGTTGATGTTTGTCCATCATCGTGGCCGCCTAAAACAAGTAAATTGTGAGTTTTACAAAACACATTAAAATAGTGTTGCCGCGACATCGACATAATGTCGAATGTCGTGTCGATTTTATTTTTGAATGTCGAATTTTCGACATCTTTAAGATAACTTACAAGACCTTTTTGCAGTTGTTAAATTTTAAAGAAAGTTAATTCTCTTTTATCACTTTTAATCAAAAATCAAACAGTTATTGTGTTCATTTTGTCAACTGTATTATTAAAGTTTAGACATTGCACGTTATCAATTTTGACTTTCGATAATAACTTTTATAATTTCGACATATGTCGAGCAAAAAATCAATGTCGCGGCAACACTACATTAAAAACTGTTTTGAATGATACCTTCTTTACGCCCTGACGAATCTCCAATGCTGTTAGCTTCGGCGCTTCCGTCGCCTTTTTTATGTTCAGAGTTGACATCTCCTCCGTTCTCTTCTGGTTCCAGTCCTTGCGCAGTTGCTGAGCTGTCACCAGTTTGCTTATTCAAACCATCAGATACCGGTCCTTCAGTTGATTTGTCCGAATCTTTGGGCTCTTTGTCCGAGTCTCCACCATCATTTATTTTGTCGGGCTGTGAGTTTTCTAAAAGGACGTGTTAATGTTATTCTTAAATTAAGTGCAAACCGTCGTTTTTGTCCGAAGCATCATCTGAGATTTTGGTTTCTTTGCCTGAAGCATCATTTGAGATTGTGGCCTTCTTATCCGACTCTTTTGATTTTTTGCCAGAATTTCCGTCATTCAAATTGTCCCCATCTAGCTTTCCATTTGAGTTCTTAGCCTTTCCATGTCCTTTGCCATTCTTGTTGGGCTTTGATTTATCTGAAATAATTAATTTAGTTATAACTTTAACACCAAATACAAACCATCTTTCTTGTCCGAATCTTCGTCATTCAAATTGTCTCCGTCCAATTTTCCATTTGCGTTCTTGGCTTTTCCGTGTCCTTTCTTGTTAGGCTTTGATTTATCTGGAACAGTTGATTTATTAAGTCGTAACATAAGTTTAAAATTAAAAGAGCATTTCGAGTTAATCAACTTTAGTAGTCGTAATTCTCTTTCCATTATGTCTTTTATACGCTAGGTCATTAAATATACTATTAAACTGGAGTTATTTAGTGGACATAATGCAAACTATATCTCAAAATGTGAATCTAGAAAATAGGAAAAGTAAAATTAGATTTTACACAGGAACAAAACTTGTGTTACGATCTAATAGTTATAACTTTAACGGTAAATACAAACCATCTTTCTTGTCCGAATCTCCGTCATCTTTTCCATGTGGGTGTTTAGCTTTGCCATGACCTTTTCCGCGTTTACCACCCTTTTGTTGAGAATCCGGTTGCTTGTCGATTTCCGATGAATCCTCTTCACTTGATGTCTCTTCTTCAATTTCTTTCAATGGCCGGGTAGTTTTGCCATGAGGTGATTTATTCGGCTTCTTCTTGTCTTTTCCGTTGTTGTCAAGTTCAGACGAGTCTTCTTCACTGTCTTCTAAAAATAAATGTTTCAAGATTATAGATGATAAATAGTTACCTGTTTGTAGACGATTTGGTCGAATGCCTGCTTTTCTGTTTGCGTGATTGTCAAGTTCAGACGAGTCTTCTTCATTTGATGGCTTTGCGCTTTCTTTCAGTGGACGTGTAGATTTGCCATGAGATGATTTGCTGGACTTGCTCTTGTTTTTGCCACGATTCAAGTCGCCTTTGTCGTCTAAAGATGCTTGACATTGGTAACGTTTTAATTGAAAGATAAATACTACCTGGAGATTTTCCATCTTTTCCAACATTGTCATTGTTGTCGATTTCAGATGAATCCTCTTCACTTGATGCTCCATCATTACCCAATTCATCCTCCCCGCTTTCTTTCAATGGCCGAGTAGTTTTTCCATGAGGCGATTTGTTTGGCTTCTTTTTGTCTTTGCCGTTGTTGTCAAGTTCAGACGAGTCTTCTTCACTGTCTTCTAAAAATAAATGTTTCAATCAAGCATATAATTGTTTAATTTACCTGGAGACTCGCCAACTTTTCCAGTGTGATGAATTCGGTGTTGACGGCCATGTGGGCTTTTTTTGCCTTGTCTTCGGCCAGCACGGTCATCTTCTTCGCTACTCTCACTGTCTTCCAGTACTCGTCTTAATCCATCATCTCCAGAATCATGTCCAGCAACACGTCCGTTTGATAGGCGACCATTTGGCGAGTTGTCATTTTCGTCCAAGCCTGATCTTCGTTTTCCGTCATCTCCATTTCCATTGTTGCCCTAAAATTGCAAAGTTATTGCAACTTCTTTTTAGAGTTTATTGCTTACTTGGTTTGGCAACGTGATGCTTGCATGACCACCTTTTCCGCCTTTGGCACTAACATTGATGTTGTTATGGTTAACAACTTGTTGTGGAATTGAACTGCTTCCTTGTCCGCCTTTTTGTGCATCTCCGTCTTTTGAGTTAGTTTTTGAAGATCCGTTTGCGTCTGAATCGGTTCCAGCTCCTGAAGATGCTGATGCGGATGCACTGGCCACAAGACTTGATGGGTTTTCACTCGAATCTTCACCGGACTTAGCGCCTTTAGTACTGGAAGTACGTGAACGGGTGCCTGAAGCGCCGGCTTTCTTTTCATCCTCTTCAGTATATTCAGTTGTTTTCCACGTCTCCCAACTAAATTGTTTGATTCAAAACATTGATGTGATTCAGAATACTTACGTAGACGAGCTCCACGATCCCCACTGAAGAGCTTGATATTCGGTTCCATCTTTGCCAGTTGTCCACTGTTCTGACTTTCCATCTACTGGTTTAGGGTGACTAGGAACAACTTCTTCGTTTTGAATTTCTTGTCCGCCTAATTCGCTTTCTTTGTTGAATTTGTCGCAACGAGGTCTGCAAATTGTTACGCGGTAGCCAGCACTAAACAAACAATAAGTTAAAGATGAAAATTAAATTGAAAGTGAACTTACGCAACACGTTCGATTGCTTTGACGATGAGAGTTGGCGGCGATTTATTTTTCAACATAAACAAGCGCATGCGATAACCAACATAACCGTCTCCGAATTGCTCAGGAATCTGGTTGGCACTCTTCAAAACAGTAATGTCTTCCGAGTTCTTGGACTTCTCGCTTGTAGTTGTTCCATCGGGAAGCTCGTAGACAAAGCAATCATTTCCATTATGTGCAGGAACGTTTTGTTTGCCGTCAGCCAATTTGAGCTCGCAGCAAGTATGCTGCACACTGAAATATCCAGGTTGTTAATCAGTTTCATAAAATTAAAACTCACGGTCCGGTTGCTGTTGCTTGATTCACGTGAGCAACAAAGTTGAGCTTTCCACCGCAGTTTGGCTGTTCACGGTCGTAAGCGCAATCCTAAAAGTGTATTATTTATGTTGCTTTAAAACAAAGCTCACCATCTTGTCGTAGCCACAAAGATTGAGTCTTTGACAGTGCATTCGAATTGTGTCGTTTCCAAAGCTTTGCACAATCAACACCTGGTTGTTTTCGCACCGGTATGAAATGCCATATACACTAGAAGCCAAAAGCAACAAAGAGAAGAGTGGAAGGATCCCATTTCTGGGCGAGCAAGGCCAACGGCCTTGCATTCTGTGCGGTGAATTGACTAAAAGCAGCAAATTAAACAAAAATCGAACCGATTGTGCAACTCGGAAGATTGAAATGACTCAATAAAGATGATAAAAGTAAACCCGCAACCCATCTTGAAAGTCCGTATTTTCCACGTCCATCGACAGTCAGCGCGGATCATTTTCACAAACACGACCGAAACAAGAGCAACATCATGTAAGAAGTAGTGGAGACCAGAGACGATTGCGACGGCACGCACTCATCCAACAACAGTGAAAGTGAGTCTCGAAACTCGCCCAGGGATGCGCCCATTTTTATTCGCCAAAACAATGAGCCTTTGTGCAATTATTGAGACTCTTGGTTGTTTTTGTGCAAACAACTGCTGACAGTTTGTGGAGTTGCGCAATTTACAAATTGATTTGGTTGATAAACACTCTCAATTAATTTAAAGCACACTAAAAGCAAGGTCTACTATCTCAACACTTATAGCACAAGCAGATAAATGTAAAACACCGAGCTGACCATAAGCGCATCAAAACAAGTCAACAACTCGAGAGAATTCCACAATCACTAATCAAAGCGCACCGAAGAAACTCGTCGACGAAGCAAATGAACGCCGGATCCACCCTCGGCGGCCAGCTTCTCTATCAGTAGTGTAAAGAACCGGTCCGTAAAATCCCGATCGTGAAGAGGTTGATGGCACGAATGCCAATAACTTGTTTTATCACACAACTTCTACTGTTAAGAGTATTTGCGTGAAGCTGAAGATCCCGAAAAGGGCGTTTTAACAAAAAGATCTATAACAAAAAGAATTTGCTAATTAATAACGATCGCATGTGACGTAAACAAACTAAAGCGTTTTAGAAACAGTTCTTACAGACTCACAACAAAACCTCACAAAAGCTCTTGTAACTTCAAAGTCAAAAAGTCTAATTGCTTCCACTCATCCCTCGCGGGAATCGATTTCGAGTCTTCTTCAAAAATTCCCAAATTTAATCCGTTAATTTGACGACTATCCCCGATAGTCGGGTAATAAGTTGTCAACGAACAACTGCGCGCCGTATGTTCGTGTTAGCTTTGGCGCTGATCCGAAAACGCCGGTTTTTTCTGACCCAAATTCATTAGCCGGCGCGAAGGAAATTGGTTGAAGAACGACCGTGCAGATAATGAAGCCTCAAAATTGGTTATTGACGCCTGTGAAAAGTTCGGAAGTTGGCAATGCAGACTTTGGTTGAACACAACAAGTCGAATTACTTGAAAGCAAAGTCTCAAAGTTGACTGTCAACACTTGTTTTATAAAGTGAACATTAATCAGTTGAACTTATAGCACGACAAACTAAAACTACTCTTAAACGTAACCTCACAAAGAACTTCTCAACGAAAATTGATAATTACTTATAAATCCGGACTTTTTTCTCGCGCCAATTTTGCGCTGTCTGTTGTTAGTCATTTGTGTTCATAATGTCAAGATCGCCACCCCGGTTGAGTTGAAACAAAAGGAATCCCGAAGGCTTGTCAATGACGTATTTTGTGTTCTAAAAACAAAAATGTTGTCGTTCGAACAGGATTCAGATTGATTTATGCCGTTGATTGAGTAGATTCTGATACGCGTTGACAGTCAATTAAAGTGCAAGTGAATAGACAAAACACTAAAAACTATCTAGCATCTTGGTTATGAAATTAAAATAAGCCGGATAAGACTTCAACTGTGCCGTAAACAGACGAACGTCCGGATCAAGTGCACTTGCCGACTTGGTGTCATAAAGTCGTTGCATGCTCCGTTTTTTGCGACCATAAAGTGGTAACGCCGGAGAATTACGGTGAGTTTGACGACGACAAAAACTCATGGGATTGCGCCACAACCTTTCCCACACAGACAATAACTGCTGAACGCAATGACCGATAATTGGATATGTGGCGGTAAGTGAGAGGCGAAGAAAGTAAGTTTCACTCGAGATCGATTTCAATTATTCAGAAAAAGTTGACGAGAAAAGAAAACAATAATTAGCGATTGAGTCGATTTGTTTAGTTGACTTGTTTCATTGTTTGATTCAAATGCATACTTTATTCGCACACAGACCTTTAAACATTACAAACTAATCAACGAGACGGCAACGGAAGTCTCCCATTAAATAAACATTTTGATCGGGATTTCCGGCTTCTCGACAATGCTTATCAATTGAAAACTCTCCGCACAGCTTAAAACAACTTTCACACTCCGCGCTCCTTTCCAACAAATCAATCAATGCAATCCACTCCGAAACGTTTGGATCCAAAGTGAAATTTCAAGCGGTTTAATCGGTTGCTAAAACACTGCGTTGAAGTGAATGTAAAAAGTTGTGAAAGCCGTTGCGCGTTTAGCCACCGCTCATAAAACACTTCAATCGTCTAGTTTATGTGACCAACAAAATGGGTCGACATATAAGAAATACAATTAGAATAAACGTTTTATGTTATGTTCTTCCTTAAACTTTGAACTATGTGAACTGTGCAATTTAAAAAGTATGACTTTTGTGGTTGAAATGTACAAATTTTAATTACAGTCAAAACTCATTGTTTTCTTCAATTGTTTGCAGCGAGAAATTGCCTAAACATTCGCTTGTTAACAAAAAACACAGCGGAAGTTAAAATAGTCGAAGAAATAAAAATATGCCAACAAGTGCGTATGTTAATTGCTCAGCAGCATGCCAAAATGTCAACAAAATAAAAGTCACAAGCGTTGAGAACATGCAACGACGATTGAGAAATTTTGCAGTTTCATTTTTAGCTTTTAATGTGCAAGAGTTTTTTATTTGTAGCTTTTAACGAGCTTCCTTTAAAATGTTATGTGCTTGACCAAAAAGCACCAAATTCTCTGCAAAAAGGCTCGAACACCATTCTATTCGATTCACAAGTTTATTGGCCAATTTGGTCGACACCGTTATTCGGCACTATAATTAGATTGCGTTACATTTACGTTTAGAGCCTGAGTACATACTACTTCCTGCACTACTTGCCAGCTTTAAATATGCTAAAATTTTAGACACCAAGTTCTAATGACCGAGACTGTTGAAACCGCTCTGATGCCGCCAGAGCGAAATCCACCAAGACCTCCGTCAAGAATTAACGTAAGCATTTAGTATCTGGACACAAATATATGTTTCTTTCTAGCTGCCTCCTGTTCAGCAAGCTCCAGACAATTTTTCTTTAAGTTTGGATCCGTGCAGAGCCTGGTTCACGCAGTTGGGAGGCGTCTCAAAGTAAGCATTCAATTATTTTGTTTAAACACTTAGCTTTTTAGACACATAATCTCCAATCACTCGTCGGATAGACTTGCCTTAAAAGTACGTTGCTCTAACAATAAAGCGTTTCGAGTCAACCCTGTTTATATGTTTCTGGAGAATGGTCAATCGCATGATTTTGAGGTTTTCTAAAAAGACGTTTATTTGGCTTGTTAATTCCATTTTTAAAGATAATTAGACTGCACGGCGGAGACATTCGAAAAGATAAAATACAAGTTCTGTTCACAATAGCCAGAGATGATGACATTGATCCATCACATTTGTTTGGAAAGCAAGCGAAAGTGCGATCCATTTTAATGCCGTTGATTACTATTTAATTTACATGTTTATTTCCAGTTAGCACAATAAACAACGTTTAAAGTTTGGAGTTTGTTACAACCTGTTCACGCATTTTTCTTCGTAGTATCTTTCCAGATGGACTTTTTGTTATTTCGTTGACAAAATAAATACCGCCCCTTAGTTGCTTGTATGAGGAAAGTCTGTCTGAAGCTCAAATGTTAATAATTCGCATCAAAACATTACCTTTAAGTAAATCGTGGATTTCACGTTCATTTAACGATGCATCTTTTTTGACAACAAATGCACGTGGAACTTCGCCGTATTTGTTGTCTGGAACACCAACTACAGCTGCATCGCTTATTTTGGGATGGCTTTGAAGTATGTCTTCAATTTCGTTAGGCGCTACTTGTCGACCACTAACTCTAATAAGTTCTTTAAGCCGGTCAACTATAAACAAATAACCATCCGAATTTAAGTATCCGATATCTCCTGTTCGCACCCATCCGTCTTGACTCAACACTTCTCGTGTGGCTTTTTCGTTGTTTAAATAGCCAAGCATCACTAATTCACCTTTTACGCATAGCTCACCAACTTTATTAACTTTGAGGGTCTTTCCAGTTTCAATATCCGCAATCTAAAAGACTCAACAATAAAGTTAATTGAATACAAAGCGACTTAACTTTGCTTCCATGTGACCTTGAAGCTTGCCAGATGAGAGTGGTGGGTCATCTTTGTAAGTGGGACGGAAGAAAGAAAGTGTTGCTTCCGTGCATCCATATCCCTGTGTGACCGACTTCAAATTTAAACGTTCTTTTAAATCTGTTGCAAGTTTTGGACCAAGTGCGGCAGCTCCTACGTAGATTGAACGCAGCGAGCTCAAATCATACTTTTTGTTGACTAGTGGAGATTTTGCAAGATAAAGTGCAACTGGAGGGACAATGTGCAGATGTTTAACCTTAAAACCTTCGATATAAACGATATGCAATTTAAAAACTCGCTTTATATGTTTGAACACATTGAAGAAGAAGTTCGGGTTGGTAACGTTCCATTAAAATCCCAGTAAATCCATGAGCCAACGCAATTAACAGCATTGAAAAGCCAAACATGTGATAGTGAGGCAAGAAATGGAGAAAGCATTCTTGTGTTGGATCAAATTGAGCGTCCAAATGAGGATAGAGCATGTTTTTGCCGTACCTGAACATCAATAATTCTTTATATCTTAAGTTAAGTTCACCAAGTGTAAGTGTGAAGCAAAGAAGTTAAATTCTTGTGGCTCAATTTCACCATCTTGGGCAGACCCGTCGTTCCACTTGAGGATGGCAGTATTGCAGTATCCTTGTTAATATCAACTTTCGGCAACGGACCAATCAAATTAGGATCAGTTTTGAGGATGTCTTGGAAGTTGTAAATTGGCAGTTGATTGGCATGATTAGCGTAGTCTTCCATTGAAACAACAAACTAAAACGAATGCTCAAATAACAAAAAACAACTTGTTTTTACTTCAATTGAGGGAAGTTGTTTAGCGATTTCTGCAATCGAGTCAACAAACTTGCTGCTTGAAAACACAACTTTTGGCCGGCAAATATTAAAGTGGCGTTCGATCTCAACTAAATAACTATGTACTCGTTTAAATGTTTGACTAAAAGTTACATTTTGTATAAGCTGGATTAACTCCACTTAAAATGCCGCCTACTTGTGAGACTCCCAAAAATATTGCCGCATTTGTCCAACAATTTGACTGGATAAAGCAAACAACGTCACCTTTTTGGAATCTGTGTTGTTTCAAAAATGCCGAAATTGAATTGCAACGACGAACAAATTGACCGAAAGTCAACTTGTTTAGTCGGATCTTTTGCATCTATCTAAAAAGCCAATCGAGTACCAGATCTTTACCTTGATTAGCTCACAAAAGCTGCTCGACTTGGAGACTCCAACGAATGCTGATGAACTTTAAGCAGAATCTCTTCGTAAAATGGTCTAATTGACGGCTCCGGATTGCCAGTACCTTTAACATAAGCTTCCATTATGTGCAAAAAATTGAGTAGCAACAACAAGTACCTAGACGGTGCAATCAAAGAAACATTAATAACTAGGCGGTAAAGGTGATCGTAAAAGGTCGACTATAACAAGTGTAGCCCGAAACTGTGCTCAATCCAATTGATCAGACAAGTTGTTTAACATGTTTAATGCGAAGTATTTAACAAGTCTTTATTTACAATTCAAACGTTCCTTAACAGTTACTTGAAGTTTGTTGGCCTTTTCTTGAAAATAGTGCCTTCTTCGGCCAAGATAAATTGCTGAGTTTTGACTTGGACATCAAAGGATCGTGGAGTTTGTCTTCTTTGGCGGACTCTTTGAGTTCTCCAGTCGTCTTGTTTGTCGGTAAGCAGTGGAGATCTAAGTTTGCGCAACTCTTCACTAAACGACAAGGGTGAGATTGACGAGTCGACTGTTTTTTGCTTGGGGGTTATCGTTGATGTTGGAAGTTGACGCGGATGAACAGGTCTTGGAGTTTGATGGTGGAATATGTTCAAGAAAAGTTGTTCAATTTGTTCATAACTGTTGCAGAAGTCTTCCAAGCAAAAGCAAACAAACTAAAAGTTGATTTAATTGTGTCGTTTTAATACACTTACTTCATCGGGATCTCCGAAACGGTAACAACCACTTGAAGGTGCATGGTCTATATTAAGTTGTCTGGATATGTTCTTCTCGTTTTCACAGTAATATTCATAGTGTTTCACGACTAATGATTTTGATCCGGTAGAATTGGATACACTTGCAGCGCAATATGATGTACCTTAAACGTAAAGTTAGCAGGAGTTGTTAAACTAAGCAAACCTAATGGACATTTGCGCATAACCTCAACGTGAACTCCGTTAATATCTCGCATCAAAAAATGACAAATAGGTAACCGTGCTGAACCAACAAACAAGAAGCTGGCCAATGCAATAAACGTCCCAAAAATCAAACTGTGACTTAAACTCATGTTGAAATGTAACAAAGCGCTAAAAGCTTTAAAGAGTTAAGCTGTAAAACAACGATCCTTTTAAACACGAATGCACCTTGTTGGAAATGCTTAAAAACATCTGAAGCGACCAAAAAAGTCAACAACCAACAGGTGATTTCAACTAAAAGTGAATCGAAGATCCGAGCGCTGTCGTGGAACAGGTTTGCGTGAAGATGCTCTGGTCACACCAAATCATATTCCAATAACAACACTTGCGCTTATTAGTTCATTAAAAGTCAAAGGTGCTTTGAAAACGAAAGTTCCTTGTGGTCACTTTCTAAAACATGTTGCATTTGCTTTGAAACTTCAAATGTGTTTTAAACAAATCGATTAAAGTTAATTTGTAGTTTGGCCAGGTTAGTTTCGAAACACTTTTACGTACGCTTATTCGCAACAAAAATTAGCCATTTTGTACGCCAGCCAACAAAGACGTTATCATCACACTTTTCGATGAATTTGCTTTCCCGGTTCGTGATTCAACTTTTTGGCTGCGGCTTTTTTGACTCTTTAGACTCTTTGGACAGTTTAAAGCATTTCTGTAAGTGCGTGGTTGAATTCAAGAGTTGTTTAAACTGTAAGTTATTAACTACAAAAACGACTTCTTTGCCAACCTGTTTAATGCAGCTCGAAGTTACTAAATTTGGCCAACTTTGCTAACTTTATTAGGCGTTTTTGTTGCTGAGGCATGTGAATACAACACGAAATTAGTCAAAAACATCTGCCAATTGAGTCTTAATTTTTAATGGAAAGGCCGGAGTCCATTTGTTTTTAGAATTTGAACGACATGTGCAAATTCCTCCTGCTTTTCAACCACAGCTCAATTAATATTGTTTAACGCCCAATTTCGGACTGCTTTTTGCAAAGCCGGCCTCCGATATTCGGAACACTTCCGTTCCATAGCCACTGTTGGTTTTAGTTGTTACGTGCGGCGTGAAATTCTATCATTATCAAATTGGAGCCACAAGCACGCTCTTCTTTTAGTTTATTGACATTTGATGATTTTATGCTTTAAACTTCTAAATAGAGCTTTTGTCTTCGGTCTAATTTATGAATGCCCTTCTCCGCTTTGTTTCCTGTGGCACACAAATGCAACATTTTTATATTAAACAGGGATTTATTTGGACACGCCGAGAGACTCATATCTAGGCCTGAAATTAATTAGACATTGCGGATAATTGTTAATGGCTTGCTTCCTTGTTTCATTCCAGTTGCTTTGTTTTGTATTTAATTGTAGTGTTTATTCAAACACTTTCGCTTATTTTCCGTGCTTCAATATGTGTCTAACTTGTGAAGCCTTTAATTAAATTATTTGAGTGAGCGTCTATTAATTACACAGGATTAAGCACTACAATTAAATGCAAGAATCTTTCTGATCATTCTCGTTCTCAACGCCAATCATCGTGAAATTTAACCACTGAGTTGCCTCGTGAAATTTGTTCTTTTGCATTTTGTTTTTGGTAGAACTAGCCAACAAGGAACTGTGCTGCTTTTTTGCTGGCCACCAAAATTCATTGTTTGTAGTCTAAATGAACTTTTTGCGAGTTTTGAATGTTCTTTATATCTTTTATTGGTTTGAGAAAAAAGTTATTGAAGTAAAAGTTATCGAAGAAAGAATGTTGACAAAAAGTGTCTGCAAATCCGATGTGTAATTTTTTGAGGTATCGCGTGCAGTGGTTTTTAAGCAAACTAATCCGGGCCACTATCTCCGTCTAAGGCACACAATTTCATGCAAATTCACAAAAACAAAGAATTGCGTGCATTCATTATTTTGAATCTTATTTTGAATATTGTTCTATTTAACGCTTTCTGGAATGTGCGATTGTCACTTGTTTACATCTACTAAAAATCTTGTGTTGAAAGCAGAAATTGGAGTTGTTCTCCTCACTTGTACATTTCTTGGCATTTAATTTGCTGCTTACCGGATTAAAATCCTGCCACACAACTCACTTTAAGGCTAATTGCTACTTATGACATTTCTTGAAATTTGACCCACCAACTAAAGTGTGTAAGGAAAAACATATTGTAGAAGTTTGTGGAAATTCTAAGAAACTATTTCATTCCAAAATTCATATGCGCTTTTTCGATACTCCCCTAGTGGCCAAATGAACCGAAAACATATTGTTTCGCGTCCAATTTGAGCGTTTGCGGTTCACCACAATGAAATGCCACGAAACAAAACCTGGCGTCTACATTTGTTGTTTTTTGGCAAGCCGCTGCATTTTGGATTAACTCTTCACGACAGACTAATTAAACCGTGCTCGAAGCGTTTTGTACTTTTTGTAAAGCTTTTCTTGCTAGATCATTTTCTTTAACTTTTGCTGACTCTACCCTTAAAACCGTGCCGCACTTTGTGGATTTCCTTTGTGCAACGATAACAAGCAACTGTTTATTTGTTCTACATTTTGACACCAATTTGTGTTTTGAATTTTTTAATACAAGTGTTTTATATGATTGAAAAACAGCAATCCGCCCCTTCAATTGCAATGGATGTCCAAGAATCCATGCTTAGAAATGTCCATTATCAATTTATCCACATATTGGAATCCATAAAAATCTCTCTTGTAACAATCGAATCTCCGCATAAAATAATTCAACTAACAAATTTGATGATTGTTTAACATTTAAAACTTCTTTTATTAACAAATTAATTACCGTGCTTCCGCCAAAACACAGATCAATCTTTTCGAACAAAACTAAACGGCAATTATGCTTGCTCACGAGCATCTCGGAACACCGCTGGGTTGTCACTTTCAATTGAAACACGTGCCGACTAAACTCCCTTTGCCTACTCGTGTTGCATTAAATCGGAGGTTGGTTTGTCCGCATTCTATTTTCATGACAAAACTTTCGTGATTGTTTTTAAACTTTAACAACATTTTTATCTCTACATTGTTAGCTCTGAGCATTATCAGTGCTTTTCGGAGTTTTCTCACATTGATTGCTGAAACGCGTGCAATCCGACGCTAATTCTTTGTTGCAAAAAGCGCGGGACCGTGGAGAAATTGTGGTCAAACGGGAAGCAACTTCTTCTCTCCTACTTTTGTGTGACTTTTCTCCATGTTTTGTAGTCGTTTTTGTGCGGGCCTTTCCTCTTGATCTACCTGCCGCGAATGGCTAGAATTCAACACAGTTTATGGTTTTTTGGACTGTTGGCGGGTTTCTTTACTTGAAGTCCGGTGATCTTTAAAGCTTTATTGATTTTGCATGTAATTAAAAGCAGCTTTTGTCTAAATTGATCGAACAAAAACATTTTCTGTTTTGAAGCAAATCGTCAAGAGTTTTAAAACTCGTTCAAGGCCAGTCTTTTTAAAGCGGTGAGAGCATATTCGAATTCTGTTTGTTGTTTGTCTGTTTTCCAGCTGTTTACGGCTTTAAAACGAGTTTTTTGATTATTATTTTCTGTGCTTTATTGAAAATTCACAATTGTTCTTAATACATTTAAATGTTCTCGCCTTCTTTTGCCAAAGCTCTCTCCTTATGCCGATTTACGCGCGACCACTAAACCAATTGCCCTGTTTTGCACACTTGGCAGTGTGACCGAGACGACTGGCGATTGCGCTGGCAAGATGAAGTGAGCAGTGTCGATTAGCGCGTTTGTTTTCCACTAATTTCTGTTTATTCGCAACAAGGACTATTTGTTGTGCTTCTTGACTTCTTGAACGTTTGAGCGAGTTGATTCATTTAATTGATTGTTGATATTTCAATGCTCAAACTTGCACTCGCACTTGAAATTTATTCAAAACGGATTTGGCGGAGGGGCACACTTCCCATATTATGCGCGACGCTGGTACGGATTTATTGCAAGAGCGCACACTGTCGGCAACTTATCGCTTTCCAATTTAAAGTGTGTTTGTTTTGAATGCAACTTTAAAGTTAATTGTTTCCGTTTTGCAACCTCATTGTTTTGGAAGTGCTCGCTTCCAGTAATCCATAACCAAACGCTCAAAACGTGTTAAGCAAAAAAACATGCAACAAATCATTAAAATCATAGAACTGAGTGCGTTATCAGCGACAAGTACACACTAAATGTCTAACGCAGCTTTCTACATTCCGTTGGTGTTCTTTTTCTTTTTGTGCTCCAGCAATTATGATGTAAACAAAAAACACGCATGTTTCTTCTTTCTGCTCTTTGGATTTTAAAACTAACACTTATTCGCTTTTACTCACAACTAGCAATTATGCATTTTTAGTTGCAAACAACAATTAGACATTTAACTCGAAAGCAACAAACAGTTATTTCTAATCTACCTAACTGGGAGATTCCAAAGGTCCAGTACTGGAAATTAAGAGAAGTGTAAATTTGCGCATTGCGTACTCTGCACGCACTACAAAAAAGCCACCACCCCGGACTAGAGCACCGAATCCAACCGCGGTCTGCATTGGAAAGAGACACGGACAGAGAGCATGTTCCCTGCTAAAAACTACCGCCGCAACGCTATTCTTTGTGCTTTTTCCCTTGGCGCTCGGCGAACGAATGTCACTTGTTGTCTCTTCTTGGCGGAAGGTGCGATCCTCACTACGCGAAGTGCAGGCTTTAATTGGGCTTTTATAGTGTGAGCTCGAGAACCGTTCGTTTTGGCCTCAGAAGCCGACTTCCATTTTTGATTTTTCTTCTTTGCTTCAGCAGATTCTGCCTTTAGACATCCTCCACACCGAATCAATAAACAATGGTGTGTCAACGGAGGCGACGGAATGCTTTTTTGTCGGCGTTTCTTTCGCTGCAACCGCAAGTTTGGGCTGTTAATTTGTCGCCCAATCGAGTAGTGTAGGATCGTTGTTGGTTCATCAGCCGTTTCATCTTGAACCAAGCTGCGCTCTTTCTTTGAAATTCCCATGTTCGGCGTTCTTTTTGTCTGCTGTTTACTTTTTGCCAATCGTCGTCTGCCTTCACGGGAGGATTTTCATCTTTCAGCGTCCACCCCATTGATAATCTTCTAAAAATCTTACTTCGCGCATTCCTTCCTTCACTATTCGAGTATTTGTTCGTGCCCACCACCTACTCATGTACAGCTGGACAACAAACGGTTTACAGGTAAACGAAGCCCAGCCTAGTGTTTCCGCCGTTCCCCGGTTCAAATTCCACCGGTTTTGCTCTTCTAATCAATCGCTTCATTTGCCTCATGGATTTAAAGACTCGGACCGCTTGCCGACACTAGCAATGATCAATACGGCCGCGTCGCTGGAAGACTGCCACACAAATGTCTTGGCCTTGGTAAGATCTTTCTATTCGTTTTGTTGTTTCAATTCGTTTTGTTCATTTTTAGACCGAATTGAGTGGCTTAAAATGGCGTCGACTCACAACTCTAGACAATTATCAATATGGTAACGACCTGGACCAAGATCCCATTTTGAGTGCTTATTCAAGATGTGTACGTGAAAACATTCTATGCACATGGCGTCGTAGACAACGACAGCAAGAAGGAGCAACGCAAATCGACAATGTAGCGTTAAGGTTGGATACGCCGAAAGAGTTGTGGATTTTTTGGTACACAAACGACGAGCCGGAGATTATTAAGACACTGGAGAAAGAGAACAACCTTACCAGTGAGTATTTCTACTTTGTGTTTTTAATTTATTTTTGAAATTCATCTTATGTTTCAATTTTAGCTCCCGATGACACCGAGTTTCCGGACTCAACAATTAAATACGAAACAAGAACTCAGTTCTTCAAAGCTCTTCACAATGTGATCGAAAAGAACATGCTCAACAGTGGTTATTTACGGTTTGGTCGATGGTTTACGAGGCCCTTGGACGAATTTGCAGTTTCACCTGATTGTGCAATGCCTGCGTATATCAACGGGTTGAGATTTGAGTTTTCGGTCCAGGTAACAAAGCTTAAACTGTGACTAAATTATTCAAACTGTTTACAGGGTGAAAATCATGCTTGTGTGGCGGTAAAAAATCAATGCCAACCTCCAATTCTTCGCTTAAGTCCAAAGCACTTGCAGTCAAGCAACAAACCAACACCTGTGATATTGGCACCCTGGTCAATACGTGCTCAACTCTTGCCTCAACAACCACTGAAAGAGCTTCAAAATCCGGAGCAAATCACATCATCCTTTAACTCAAGCGGTTTTTCTCTCCTCAACGCTTCCGTACAACAACAACAAACGCAGTTGCCAGAAGAGATTCAAAATGCCGTCGAAGAGCAATGGAATCAATGGTCAGCAATGTTAAGTATGGTGAATCTTCCAGTCACAGACGACCAAAATGAGCAAAACGAAAACGTTGCACCGTCTAACGGGTAAGCAATCAATTTGTCCGCGAATCGACATTGTGAATTCAATTACTTTAGAAAACAATCAAGCGAAAAGCTTCCTCGTTTTGTTGCTGTAGAAGTTGATGGCACTCGAATGTTCTACCCTTCATGTTTCATTGGAATTGTCGTTCAAGACACTATAGATCAAGGAAACAAGACTGATCAACGAGGTTTGACCGATGATTTGGACTTAAACGACACTTTGGTTGGCTTTTCACGAGAATCGCAACTTGAGTTGTTGGAGAGTGAGCGTCAAAAGAACTTGGCTGTGAAGAAGAAAGAGACATACGGTTAGTTGTTTGCAAGTTTAATGCAATTTACTCAATTTTGCTGCTTTTTAGTTCCAGAGTTGCTCAGGCATAACCGGAAGTCCAATATCGGTGTTCGGATTGGCAGGAGAAGTTTTGAAGATGGCGCTCTTTCTGCTCCTATTCCTTTGATGCAAGCACCTTCAGCGTCTAATTCAACTGCCTCTGGTCCGCCAGCACTGCAACGTGTCAAGACAGAAACCGGCCTTCACTTAAATATGCCTTCAACATCGGGTACAAACACTTCGGCAAACACGTCTGATGATTTGCGCTGGAACTACTTTGACTACTTACGCAAAGAGTATTGTTATTGTGCAATGTGTTCGGCTGGAGGAAATCAAGTTGAATGTAAGTGCTTGTTAGACTTTAAAGTATCTAAACTTTTGTTTTGCAGCCAGACCCGAAACCGAATCTAAAAGTACAAAACAACTCAGTCAACCTTCTACCTCATCTGCTCCTTTTGTATTTCACCGCAACAATTTTAATGACCGGTTAGGCGGATATGGCATGGATCCAAATTTATTCTCACCGCCTCAAAATCCTCAAAAAGTGGCATCGCCCGAACAAACACAAAAAGAATTGGACTTTCTGCGCCAACTAGACGAAAAGGAAAGAAACGATCACTCCGAACCCAAAGTGCCGATCTTTGCACGCACGATAGCGACAGACAAAAGAACAGCAAGTAAGAAGGAGACTTTTAAGTGCTTTAATAAGTTTTGTCTGTTTTTAGTTCCGAGTGATCGTCTCAATTTCGCCAGTGTTCAAGACTGCAATTTCAACAACTTATACAAATGCCATTTGGACAGGATCGGTTATCCTATGGAGAATCGACAGCAAGATGTAAGCGACGAGTTTGAGCCTTTCACACCAATCACTTGCGTCACGCCCGATCCTGAAGCGAATCAAGACTTCAATAGTCAATGGTCTGAACGTATTCGGAACTTCAACTATCCCTACCATCCTCAAAAGACCGACTTTATAACCGAAGAATCCTACCACGTGAAAGGCCAGCGAAGCAAGCCCATTGGGCCTCGACTAAAACCTTCGTCGGAAAGTGCCAACGAAACTCCTGTACATTTAATAGACACGCCCGTTCAGGCTTCTACCTCGATTTTAAAAAGTTTGTTGGATGCGCCGGATGATGAAGACGAAATCACAAGTTGCTTCCAACCAATGCAAAAACGTGGCACAAGTCCGCACAGCATCCGCAAAGAAGACGAAGAGTGGCAAAGCTATATTAGCGAAGCACTCCAGTCTCGAAAGCAAACATCTACACGCAGATGGATGTCCGAAAAAGAAGCAATGCTGCGTCGTCAATGGAGTTCTCAACAGAATCTACAGCGGCAACCATCGAGTGGCGAAGAAACAAATGGGTGGTCAAGTCAAATGAATCTTCTAAACGACCGATCAAGATCTACAAGCGAATTGCACAATGAAGGTGCGCATTCTGCGTTAAGAGAAAGACTTCTGTCTCCATCGATGTCAATCAACTTGAGCAAAAGCGTCCAAAGCATTGAAGAACCTATGGAAACTGACCAACTTCATTCAAATTCCAACCAAGCAAAAGGCCCGCCACAACAGAAGTCTGGTTCTCAACAAAATCTAATGTTTGATCCGATGAGTGTGATTGAAGAAGCAGAGTTGGCTGAAAAGGGACCGACAGAGTCGCTGTTTTACGGTGAAAACGTAAAACAGCGTTATTTCATGTGTGAGAATGCCCAATCCATTGGAAGACCGTTATTGAAGAACATTCAGCCAGGCAAAGGTTTGTCAAAAGCAGATGACGAGTATCCAACATTGCGCCGATTGATTCAAGAAGACTTGGTTGAAGTCGATGACCCAAAAACACCTATTTCCAACTTAAACTCTTCAATTGCCAACCATCTTGCCTATCAAGCGCCTCACTTACAACAAGATCTCCAGCAAATGTTTACGTCTTCTCACAGCAATGATGTGCACAGTATTTTGTCGCCACCTGCAAGTAACGAACAAATTGATGGAAATCCGCTCACCATGCAGCAGCAACACACGCCTGGAGACAAAAATCAACCACTTCAACCACAAACTCTAGTTCATGTTGGCCAAACTAACTTGGCTTTGCACTCAAGTGGATGGAATACAGTGAGTAGTTTCTTCGAAATCAATATTCTTTGAAATCAATATGTTTTAAAACACAAATTGTTTAGAGCGCTGTTTCTGCAAACAACATTCACGACTCGTTGAATGTAATTTACCCAACTCCGCCAACACCTCTCCAACAATATTCGCCATTGAATGCACATCCAATTCTGGCTGAAGATCCGCAAGCAAAAAGACGGCGTCTAGTTGATGTTGATGAATACAGCGAGCCAGAACAAGACGAAGAAAACGAGTCGATCGAACAAAATGAAAGCAATCAATCAACTAAAACAATAAACAAGTTTTTGAGTGTTGAGAATTTAGCAGCGGTTAGTTTTTTGTTTTTGCAAACAATGTAATTCTTATTTCTGTTTAGAATCTTCTCAAGATGAAAGCAGCAACGTCTCCTGTTTTTGCTCCTCGAAAAGTTGAATGGCCTCCGCACAGTGAACGTTTTGTTGGTGATTTATTGGACGAGAAAGTTGACGACAGAAGGAAGATTAGATGGCTGAGGCACATGAAGAACGAGACTGATGAGCGTCGACAAAAACTGAAAGAAGATTTGAAGAAAAGAGCTGCAAGAAAAGAAATTGTTTTACCGCCTGAATATGTTTGCCAGGTTTGTGTTTTGACATTTGATATTAACTAATTTAATGTTTTTAGTTAAAGGCTCGCCGTTTGATGAACCGCGCTCAAAGCATCATCAATCCGAATGACAAGAAGAGACTTGCTCAGAATGCAATTGAGTTGCCTGATTTGTTCAGAAAGCCTATAAACGGTTATGGAAACACAGCAGTTGTTAGATTGAATCATGCTTATTTGAACAAGAAACGCCAATGGGAACAACAAAACTTTGCATCCAAGCAAGATGGTCAGCTAATGCGTCAATACAGTACTGGAAGCTCTTCAAACATGTTTTCTAATCAAGCACAGAGCCAACAAATGATGATGTACGGACAGCAAGGTGGAGCGAATCGACAATTCAATGTAATTTTATTTTAAAGAATATTGTTAAAACTTTGAATTTCAGCCCTATTTGGTCCAACAAAATTCGTTTGGCAACAACGGAGGACCAATGACTCCGCAAATGATGAATTCGTCAATGCAAATGGGACGTTATGGACAATTCGGCAACCAGCAGATGCATCAAAATGTCGCTTCTCCTGGCTATCCATCAAATATGCAGCAAAGCAACAACTTTCAGCGAATGCCCGGATCAGTGCCTCGTTATTCAACTCCAGGCCAACAACAGGTACCTTTTTTATTAAAAGCCCGATTTAAGTCTCATTTCTAGCAACCGTCTCAACAACAAATGCTTGGTTACTTCAGCAATCCATCGCCTGCTTCATCATTGGGATCAAATCCTTCACAATTAGATCAACAACAGTTATCACAAGGACAACAGTGCTCAATTGGTAGCGTGCCTGGAATGGGACAACAACATCATACTCTGCCTTTTGGATCGCCCGGCATTCCAATGAACAATCTTGGCGGAAGCAACTTCCAACGCACTCCATCTATGCCTCCATCTGTTACAGCCAACAACTTTGATGCCGCATCAAATGCCAACCAAAGTGTCTTTTCGGTGGAAGGTCCAGGTTCGACTCTACACGGTCAACGCTCTCAAGCCGATCAAGCAAGAATCGACGATATCATATCATTGTTCCAAAACTGTCGTTCACGTTTAATTGCTGTTCTGATGAAGGACACAATTTTGGACTTGCACTATGACAGCGTTTTCGATGCTTGTCCGATTTGTTCATGCAATGCAAACATCCGATCTGCTGAATTGGGACTCTACGTGAAAGTGCCTGACATAATGAGCGAAGTGGTGCGCATTCAACAGCGTCAACAAACAGATTCAACATTCAAAGGTATTTGAAATCTTTTTGTTCACTTAAATCAATATGCATTTCAAATTTAGCCGATTATTGGAACGGTTTAATGCTTGGCAACTCGTCTGTTCAATGTTCGTGTGGCTTTAGCGCCGTTCGACATCGGTTTTTGTGCAGTGATGGTCGTGGTCTATTCGGTGACGATGTGCAAGAAGCTGGAATTACGTTAAATCAGTTCAAGGGATTGAATCGAGGAAACGAGCGTTCTTATTCCAAGAAAAGGATGTTGAACGAACTAATGGACTGCTTACGCTTTTTGAGCATAAACCGCAACTTGGCCGTCTGTTTTAAACAAGTAAGATATAAAGCTTTAAAGCAGAGTTGTAAGCTTCAAATTTAGGCTTATTACATAGGCGATTTTACAACCGACGATCCGTTCACCAGACCAAGTCAACTTGCAACTAATCCTCAAAACACAAATTACGTGATGTCGCGAGTTGATGTCGAAGAATTTGATCCTGCTGTGAGATCTGTTGTTCAAGTAGCGCGTGGCAACTTTTCGGGAACCACAAATGAAAGAACTCTTAAAAAGCCGGTGTTCCATCCCTGGGGCTTCCAAGTAAGTTTTATCGACTAAACTCGTTTAACTTGAATACTTTTAAGATTGCAAGTCAAACTCGCGAGCCTAAAGATCAAGAATGTTTGGCAGTCATTCGTGAAGTACAATGTGTTTTGGAACGTTCAATGAAAGAAGTCCGCGGTATTGACTCGACAAATCAAACAAACATTGTCGAAGGCCCGCTAACATGGAGATCTTTCCACCGAAAAGCCGTCAAGTCATCACAAGAAGACGATTCTTACAAGCCAGAGCAAATTCCACAAATCCTCGTCTCTGCCGATCGTGATCCAATTGCAACAAATCCACAGCTAATTCACATGTGGGAGAAATTGAGCTTGAGTCCGTTTGATCAGTCCAAAGACGTTTTGTATTTGGCAGTTGTTCCGGACAGGTTTGTTATTAAAAGCTATTTTCGTACTAATTGAGAATGTTTAGCAATGTGATTGTGGAGAAGTGCAAAGTTTTCTTAGAAGAGCTGTCAACACTTTACGAGAAGAGCCGTTTCGGAAGACATGTTCGGTTGTCCACAAAAGATGCGCCTCGAGACGGAATCATTCGAGTCAACATGAAGTCACACTCAGCTGTAAACGCAGCTGCTCAGGGTTTGGGTGCTAACAGCAAGTTCAATGAAGAAGACAGAAAATTGCATTTGCGGATTAGCGTTTTTTGCGAACAGGTTTGTTTTCAAAGTTCTGTTTTTATAATGTCTCTTTGCTGTTTAGATCCTTGCCGAATTGAAAGCTGCCGTTGTAAACAACGAGTCTATCTTTGAACGCCGCGCCTACTATGAAACGCTTTATAGGGACAGCCTTCAGCCTAACTACACTTCATTGGCCACTTCAACCGACTCGAATTACATGCCTCCACCTGCTGTTCCAATGATGATTCAATCACCGCCTTCTATTTTGTCGACTGCATCCGGACCGGCTTCTCAGCCACTAAATCCAATGTCTAACCCGACTCCAACACCTACATCCTTGTTTAGTGCTCCAAACACCAATCAAGTAATCGAATTTAAGTATCTCAAATACACATTTGATTCTTTCAGCTTCCGTCTCCAGCACTTTCAACGGGCGAAAATTTAATGGAACCCTTGAGGACTCCAGAAGTTTCAGTTGGCACGCCCGGAGAGCAACAACAAACACAGCAACAAGCACAAGCGCCCTCTCAGCACCTCACACAAGAAGCAATCGAAAAAGCAGTAGACGAAATGCTTTTAGAAGTGAGAAAACTTTCTTTATTCTTTTTATCTATTTGTCTCCATTTACAGGATCATGCACTTTCACTTCCACATGTAATTGTCGTCTATTTGGTAAATCCATTCACATTCGGAAGCGAAGCTTGTTCGTCGCGAATAGCTCGTTCAGCAGGTAAACAATATTCATTCTTTGAAACATGTTTTTAAAAACAACAATGATTCCAGGCTTGTTTTTGATGAAAACCTTTCAACAGCTTGTTGTCTGCTATGTAAATAAAAATTTTGATTACCGGGCTTAAAACACCCACGAACAACATTGTTTGCCAAGTCGTCGATATTTTTAAACAAAATTTTAGTTTCATAGAACTGAACTTCTGGACTCGCACTAACAAAGTTCAAACTTAAGCCGAGCTTAAGGTTGAGCTTTGTTAGTGCGAGTCCTGTTTGAATGGCTTCTAAAATGAAATGCAAAGCAACTAAATACAAAAATCTTTGCAATCGTCTAAATGTTTGTAAAAAATTGAAACGCATCGTTGTTTTCCTGAACACTTCGCTCAACAAAATGTGTTTATAGAAATTGATTTCGGCCGGTTCTGCTAATTGCTTAATTTTATTTAAAGCTGGCAAATTCTATGTGGATTCGAATCTTTTAAAAGTTTCACATTTTGTTTTAACTGACGTCATTTTTTGGTTTTAAGAAAGCCTATCTATTTTTTAAAACTTACAACAAACAAGATAGTTTTAACACTAATATATATTAATTTTAGTCGTTTGCTATTGCGAAGATGGACGAGAACTCACAAAAACAACCACATCCTGATTCTGGTACTTACAAGGTTCAAATTAAGTTGAATTTGATGTCTGAGCGTTTGGCTGCATTACTCAAAGAGAAGCAACAGACTGAAAAGTAAGCAGTGTTTTAAATAACTAAAACAAATAACTAACTTATTTTAAGGAACTACAAAGAGTTGTTGGAGAAGAAAGACAAGTTGATCAATGAGTTGCAGTCTCAGTTCAATCAAGTGAAGTCTGAAAATCAGGCGCTTTCAACGGAAAATCGTCTTTTGACTGGTGATTTGGAGAAGGCTCTACATGAAGCAATTGAGTTGCGATCAAAACTTGAGATGTTGTCTAAGGATGAGAATGTTTCGGAGACAGTTGCTGATACGTTGCAGGAGTTTAGTTCTTCTTTCTCTCAAATGAATAATGATCAGATGAAACAAGAAATGGAGCATGAAGGTGAAGTACGGATATTTAATTCTATCTGTCAGTTCTATATTAAATATTTAGGCTGACGATGATCTTGTCAAAGCATCATATTCGTACGTGATTTGTGACAAAAAGAAGCGTGCTGAAGCCGAAACAGTTGAAGAACGTCGAAAGTCAGTTGTTTATTGAGGGAGTCACAACAGATCTGTACGATCGCTGGATTACCCATAAATCAAGAAATGGCTTTTCGGATGAAAATCACGAATTGTTGATCTTGCGTAAATGGACCAATGACTCGCTCCCAAAAGGCATCTTCACTCACAAATCCGCAGCATTAGTTGATGAGCACATCGTTGGCGGTTTCAGCAGTCAGTTTACTTCTCATGAAAAAGCTAAGTCTGGCAATGGAAACTTGGAAGAATCAAACAACAAGAAATTGGCCAAAGAACAGTGGCGAATTGATGAAATTTCTTTGCTTTTGGATAACATCTTGTTGAAAGGCGAAATGAAGTTTGAGGTAGATTTTTGAATTACGTGATAGTTATTAACTTGTGTTGTTTTAGCGTTGGCAATGTCCTCATTTTTCTGAGATCTTTCTAAAAAGTTATACGTTGCGAAATCACATCAATGACAATCATTTGGCTGCTGATGACCCGAACAGGAAGACATACAAATGTTCACATGCCAAGTAAGTTTTGCGGTGCAAATATTTAACTATTACATTTGCTTTTTAGTTGTATTGATCTGCCTCCTTTTCAAACAAAGAATGATTTGACAAATCACAACAGGATTGTACACAACAAAGCGCCACCTTGTGTTGAATGTAGTACAACTCACAATACAAAACCGGAGATGAAGAAGCACCTCATTAATAATCATGATTATGAAGAGATGTACGCCAAACAGGCCGCTGGTTGCAAGATGACCAAAGCTGAGCGTATGTTTTTAACTTTTGTTTCATTAATATGATTTATGTTTAGTCAAGCTGTTGAACCAAAACAAACTTATTTTTGCCTGCATTTTGCGATTGTTGCCAACAGAAGATGGAGAAGTCCAAACTGTGGCCAAGCAACAAGTCTTTGATATCTGTGAACAAGTCAGCAAGAACCTTAAGTTTGAATCGTGCTCGCCAGGGCCTATTGAAATTGGTTTGAAAATGTTGAAAGGAACAAGGTGCATTGAAGGTCAAGAAAGGTCGAATTCGTATTGTTGGTGATTTGGAAGCAAAGCGACTTTTGCCTATTGTCGATCATGCTTTGATCAAGCAAATTGAGGAAGTTGATCTCCAGTGATCTTTCAGGTCTAGTCAATGTTCGATTATTTGTTTGAATAAAGTCTGTCAATACTATAGTTAGTTAGTTGATTTTGAAATGCTGTGGTTATTGAATTGTTTTTTGATAATTTGAAATTGTTTTGAAAGCCGTTTCAACGAACGTTTAACTCTGTGAAAAACCCGTCAGTGGCTTGTTGACTGTTGTTATAAAGCAGTTCTATTAACCTACAATTTTGTTTAAAAATATCGACGACTTGGCAAACAATGTTATTTGTTGGTGTTTTAAGCCCGGTAATCAAAATTTTTATTTGCATGTCTTCACGCAAACGACCACAAATTCAAATTGAACTCATCAACTTGCAAACTCTGTACGACTACACTTCTTTTGTGGCAGATCCGCTGAGAGAAGAACGCCAGTACATCGATGACACCAGTCGGCAAGACAAGCCGACTGCTTATGATTGCTTAAGACGAGTTGCTTTTTCGGTCTACTCCCAGACAAGATTAGTGATTCCCGAGCACGTAAAAGCGGCTATTCCAAGCAGTATGACCAGATTTGGCCCCGCATCATCTATTTCGGATATATTCGATGAGCTACAACGTCGCGAGCCTCCACTTTACTTCAAAGTGCCTACAATGCCATTTGTTTTGGCGCCAACGGAAGTGATTGGTGTTGAGGCAGCAAACAACAAGATCCGTTTGTTGAATCCGTCCGAACGCGTGCTTTTTGTGGCCTATTGCTTGCCAAGTGACGACTTTTTGTGCGCGGCTGTTACAGACCAATATGGACATTTGGCAGACAACGTCATCATCAACTTGCACGTCGATCAGCCAACTAACCAACTTCGTTACAAGAACAGATCACAAATCTTCGACGCCATCCAACGTTTATGGATGTACATCCAAAGTGTGCTTGTTTTGGAAAGTAGAAACTGGCGCCTAGTCATCAATCGTGTCGGCAAAATTGGACATGGAGAGTTTAAAGCATGGACGCATATTCTATCCAAAAACTCATTGCGCTCATTCAACAATTCGTTCAAAGCACGTGATCGTGGAGATGGGTTGATGTCCGCCGGCCTCGATTCAGCATCTTCAGCCTCCAATTGCCGAGCCTGCCAACAAACAACTACCAGCACACAAGAGATTCCGATTATTTTGTCCGCTTGCTTGTTGTCGATGGAAGCAGAGCCAAACTTGCGACTGTTCACCAGTTCAAGCAACGCTGCTGATTTGGCAGGCGCTTTGGGTAAATCCAAAAGTTCAACCAAAAACGGCGTCACACAAGCACAGATAGTTGATGATCCGTCTATTACGCACATCGTTGCTTTTCCGATCTCGCCCGACATCGTTGAAGTTCAGCACGGAGGCAATCAGCAAGCAGGCCAAGAAGATGAGAACATCTTTGAAGATCTGAACTTCAACGACTTGATGCAAGACGAAGAGAATCTTGATGCTCTCATGGGAAATACGGAGTTCGGCGACGGCAATCGAGAAGGTAAGGACTTTTTGAGATGCAACTATTCATGATTCCAATTACAGACACCACAATCGACCACCAGCCGATGGCAGTTGGATATAGCGTGTCAACTGCACCGGCTAACGATTTACCTGACTGGTTTTGGAGCACATGTCCAAGCACGAAACGTAAAGCTTCTAGATTTTATAAACATCCTTCAAAACGCAAATTTAGGCCAGTTGCCTGTTCATTTAAAGAATGCATTGCACATCAATGCTTCAAACATCCACGATGACCTACAAATCGGCCAGAAAACCAGTAACGAAACTTTCCATCCACTGGATGACTCAGCTACAGATGCATTGCTGAGGCAATTGCTTCACATGCATTAAACACTTAATTACATTAATCTTTTAGGTACATAATGAAGACACACAACGCTCTCTCCTGGCTTAACGTTGATGTTGCAAATGGTACTCGCCAGTCCTGTCTTCCGGTTCACATACAAACCTTGTTCCGTCTCCAACGCACAATCGAGACGATCTATTCGTGATAAACGTTGGCGACTTTCAACGTTCTTTCCAGCTTCTCCCAACATTTCCTTAAACAACTTTCAATCGCATGTCCTTGTCTAGTTAGCGCGAGTGTGCGGGTAACTCTCGTCATCATGAACTTATGTGCCGGGTTGTTTTGCCAAACTCTTTGGTTGTACTCAAGTTTAGTCTAATCAGCCCAATCGCCGAATACTTGTAAACTTCTTTAATAATAGGCCCTCACAAACTCTAATGAATCTCCTCTTACGTTTCTTTCGAACTAGTTTGCCTTTTACTTGTTTTGTTTGATGATGAGAAGCCTGAATGTGATTAGAACTTAGTCCGTCAAGCTAATTGTTGTTTGATTAATGGAATGTCAGTCCTTTGTTTTTATGTTGTTGTTTTGTTGATGCTGTCTACTCAACTAGCCACTCTTCTTCAGTCCAAAGAGTGTACTCTTTCTGCACAGTAATATTCTCGAATTCTTCCTATTTATTGCAAAGTCATGGCCACTGAACGGTGATATTTGTTCGAGTTACTTGGTGGTTTGATCAAATTGCTGCAACCTTTACTTAATCCGCTTTGATCAAGCACCAGCTAATTGTTAAACATAAGTTATTTGATGTGTGAGTGCTTTGACCAAACTTCTCTAACCAATCACTAGTCTATCTTTGTTTTGAAGCAATTACATGTCAACGATAACGCAATAAGTAATGATCCACTTGTCACGTAACTTATTAACTGTCAATAGATGTTTATCCAAAAATACCCTCAACTCAACTTCTATTTATCCAATTCAACTGTATAGAGTGAATGAAATGCGGAAATGAACTGAATTATGAGATTCGAGAATAAAATATTCAAACTAGACAGCGAAAGTGTTTCTCTTGGTCAAAGGCGGTGTGCAGTTGAGTTGAAATAAACGCATATGGACTTGCTACCAAATTAAATAGTTATCGAGCAGTCTCTTAAGTGTTTTTGAGTAATTAATTAGTGGTTGTATGCACACTTATTTTGACTCACTGCCAAGCCACAAGAACCATAATCAATACCGAAAATCTTGCACACATGCCGATTTGCATGCCAAGCGCGGCAATTTCGGCCAATTTGCTTTTTTAACAAAAATGGCTCCAAATCGATTGCAGAAAGAGCCAATGGGCGATATTTATGAATTCCAACTAGAAGACAACGTCTACCGATTGAACACAACGGCACAATTGAAAGTCGTGTCAAGGAAAGCTGAACCGCAGCCAAAAGTAACCCTTAATTAGTTTTTTGGCATTTTTGTTCGTTTTAGAAAACATATCAAGTCAATGAGGCCGTTTTTAAAGTCTTTCCTGATAAGAGGAAGTCTTCTCCCATGCCAAAAGATTACATTCAGTACAGCGGTTAGATATCACAACTTATTAATTTATTTAAATATCAAAGTTTCAGGCAAAGAAGTGGAAACAGACGAAGAAGCCGTTGAGTATGATCTGGACGACGAAGTAATTTTTTATTGTTTAAACTCATTCTTTAATCTCTACATTTAGGATCTTGTTTGGTTGGAATTGATTAACGAAAGGCGCAAGAAAGAGAAGTTGAAGCCATTAACTGAAAAGCTGCTGGAAAAAGGAATTGATAGATTTGAAAAGGCTTCTTACTTCCAGGTTTGCATGACTATAAACTACTTTTAATGTTTATGTTTAGAACACGGATACGGCAAAAACGCCAGCAGTCGACAACGACGCAGTTTGTTGCATTTGTTTGGATGGCGACGATTCTAATGTAAATCAAATTATATTCTGCGACATGTGTAATATTGCGGTTCATCAAGAATGTTATGGCGTTCCTTATATACCGGCCGGACAGTGGTTGTGCAGACGTTGCCAGTGAGTTTTTAAAGCTTGGTTTGTTAAAGTGTATTTAACTTCGTAGACTTTCGCCATCCGAACCAGTGAAGTGCGTCTTTTGCCCATATCTCGGAGGTACCTTCAAACAAACTTCTTGCAATCAGTGGTCGCATGTAGTTTGCGCTCTTTGGCTAAACGAAGTTCATTTTGCAAATGCAGTTTTTCTCGAGCCAGTCGAAGGAGTTGCATGCTCGTTGAGGCGTCGTTGCAAACTTACCTGTGGAGTTTGTAGAATCAAAATGGGTGCATGTTTGCAGTGCAGCACGGTAAGAATACATTATTTTGCCTAAAAGTCATTCCAATATGCTTTTAGAAGTCATGCGTCAAAGCATTCCATGTTACCTGCGCAATGTTTGCCGAATTGAAAATGAAAGTCGAGACAAAAGAGAAAGAAGGCACAAATGAAACGATCGTTAATCGATTTGCCTTTTGCAACAACCACACTGCAATAATGTAAGTCTTACGCGCATTTTAAGATGTATAAACAAAATCTACTTTAGGTCAAAGACAAAGCCGGCAAGTGAAGCAGCATTCAAACGACAAACACAAGAAAAGTTCAAAAAGGCGCGTCGAATTCTTCAATCTGCCAACAACCAAAGCTCTCACCAAGTCTCGGTTCCTGTTATATCGGCTAAAAAGTTAGAGGGTATTAAAGAGCAGCTCAAAATCGAAAAGCTCGATGATTTATTGTCTTACTGGTCATTGAAAAGGCGCTCTCGCTGTGGCGTTCCGTTGATTCGACGTTTACAAGTACACTTTAAAACAAACAATGCAAATCAACTTGATATGCTTTTAGGTTTACACCAGCCGAAAGCAACTTGGTCGTCGCTCAAATGATGGCTTGCTGGATGACAGTGAAAACATAAGCCCGCTTGGAGACATGCCGCAGCTAACTGGACTTCAAAAAGAAATTGCTGATCAGTTGTACAGAACAGGCAAGCTGCGGAACAACTTAGAAAAACTTCGGTTGCTTGTTGAACTGACTAAGAAGCGCGAGAAGTACAAATTAGAAATGGTATTTGTTTAGAGAAACCTTTGAAGTGTTCAAACAAACTGTTTAGGTTGAAAACTATCGTCATATCATTGAAAACACATTGAAGCCGCCAAATGAAATATTAGCTCAAGTTTTGGAAAAACTGATTGAAAAAGATCATCAAAAAGTAAGTTGTTGCAGTCCACTCAAAATAACTTGCCAACTTTTAGGTATTTATGAATCCGGTCGACGAAGAAGAAGTTCCAGGTTACAGAAAGATTATCAAGCGTCCAATGAACTTCCAAAAGATGAAAGCCAAATTACGCAGCGGTGACTACAAAAAAGTCTCCGACATACGCTCAGATTTTGAACTCATGATGAACAATTGTGCTCAGGTACGGCGATCAATGCAAGCTCTAAAATTAGATTGTTAATGTTTAGTTCAACAAGGACAACCAGTATTATTGGCGTTACGGCAACCAAATGCGCAGCCTTGGATCAAAAATCATCAAAAGTGCCGAATTTGACGAGCAAATAGCCTCATCTGTAAGTAGTCAATCTGCTTTGTTCAAGCACTTGTCATTTTAGGGTTCTTTAATGGTTGACGTGATTCCAATACTTTTTGAAAATGACGACATTGACGATGAAATGCGGACATTTTTGAACCAGTACACTGAAAACGCATCCAATCAGCAACAATTGGTGGAACCAAAGAAAAGTAAACATCTAGTTTAAAAAGATTAGTAAACACAAAACGTTTTAGGAAAAGTATCCAATGCATCAAACCGCAGACGTTCAGTTGTTGACGGAAACAGTGGACGTAAGTTGTTTAAAAAAGTTCGGTTTCATCAAGTTGCTTTTAGTAAAAGACACCAAGATTATTGATTACTTCAAACCTGCGGCAGTTAGTTCTCCATTAAGTCCATCAACTCGCAGTCGAAAGCATGCAGCCGATACTCCAGCTTCTTCATCAAATCCAAAGAAAGCGCGTTTGGCAGGGTATTTTAAATAGACATTCAAGCTTTTTATTGTTTAAAGTTTCAGCAACGCAGTGCAAATAAAAAACGAACCTGATGACGAAGAGGTCGTTACAAGTGCGGATGAACACAAGCAATCATCCAAAAACAAGCCAAGTAAGCGATCCGCTACTAAGCAATCAAAACAAAAGGCCTCTCGCAATCTGTCGACCAGTAAGTTGAGTTTCTGAATATGCTTTGTAAGTTTGATCAAAAAGGTGTTTATGCAATTTTAAGTTTTTACGCTTTATACTTTAATGCAGTGCTTTATGTGATTAAACTGTACTTCATTATGTTTAACTTTTTAGACCATGGCTACAAGCACGACGACATTGTGTGGTGTCCTTTGAAATCCGACCGTTTTCCTGCTCGTGTTTTTGATCGCGCATTGATTGTACTGGAAGATGACACCACAATTGCCGACAAGATTCAGCGTATACAGAACCAGCCAGGTCAAATTTTAGTGGTCTTTTTCGACAACGAAAAAACTGTTCGTTATGTACCGGCAAGCGATCTGGTAATTTAAAAGTATTCTAAACTCAAGTGAATGTTTATTTTAGGAGCATTGTGATGTGAATCAACGATTAGGCCGAAACGAACCTTCAAATGTCTTGGCCGCATTCAAGAAAGCCAAAGAATACTGGTCGCAAGCTCTGGAAGAAGAATAAATCAACATGAATTTATCTATCTAAATACAGCTTGAACCAAAAGAGACTTCTATACGCCTTAAAGTTTTTATAACCTCGTAATTAATATCACTTCTGTTCCATTTGAAGTAATTAATGCTTTATCGTTGATTGATCTCTGTTGAATGTTTCGCAATTGACATGAATAAATTTTTTAAACATTATTGATATGACAAATAGTTTTTTTGTCAAAAGTGTGTGAAAGAGGTTATCAACTTGCAAAAGACAATTTTCCTGTAAATTCACTTTCGAAACACTTTAAAAATCATTTTTTGCTTTCCGGACATGTTGACACGTCGTTGGCCAACTTTTACTTCTTTTATTTGACGAAATTTTATTTTAAACATTTTTAGTTCTTGCTTCAAAATGGATACATCCGAACCTCCGGCCGATCCTAAAGATGCCTTTTTGCGTCGTTGGGAACTCGAAAACAACATCAAAACGGTCGATACGATGTTCAAGTATGACAAAGAGGAGCAGCAATCGTTGCGTGCAATGAAGCCGTGGGAGCGAGACCCCAACTATTTCAAGGTTTGTTTTAAGTACAAGTAAAAATTAATTATGCTTTTCAGGAGGTCAAAATCTCTGCATTGGCTCTTCTCAAGATGGTCATTCATGCACAAAGCGGTGGAAACATTGAAATTATGGGATTGATGCAAGGTCGCATTGAAGCTAATACTTTGATTGTTATGGACAGTTTTGCTTTGCCAGTTGAGGGTGAGGTCTTCGAAATTGATAGCTTTTTTGTAACTTTAAATTTAGGTACTGAGACTCGAGTCAATGCACAAGCGCAGGCGTACGAATACATGACTAATTATGCTGAGAATTGTGAAGCTGTTGGACGAATGGAAAAAGTTGTTGGCTGGTACCACAGTCATCCAGGATACGGCTGCTGGTTGAGCGGAATTGATGTGAACACGCAGACTTTGAATCAGCAGTTTCAAGAGCCGTTTGTTGCTGTTGTGGTACTGATTTTAATGTTAACTCAATCTTCTTACAACATTCATGTTTAGATTGATCCCATTCGTACAATTACTTCTGGCAAAGTCGACATTGGAGCTTTTCGAACCTATCCCAAAGGTTACAAGCCGCCGGATGAGGGTCCACAGGAGTATCAGAGCATTCCGTTGAACAAGATTGAAGATTTTGGCGTTCATTGCAAGAACTACTATTCCTTGGACATTTCCTATTTCAAGTCGTCGTTGGACTCGTCAATTCTCAACATCATGTGGACTACGTACTGGAAAAACACATTGACCTCTAATCCGTTGAACACGAACTCGCAATACTTCACTTCACAGTTGACTGACTTGGCTGCAAAGTTGGAGCAGGTAAATAACTTAGAGTTTATTTATCGCTTTTAATTCAATCATCTTCAGGTTGGAAACAAGAACTCTGCTCTTTTCTCGGAACGTCTTTCCAAAGCTATCAAAGATGGTCAGAAGTTGGGTTGTGAAGTGGTTCAAGGCTTGATGGGCGAATGCGTGAAGCACTCTCTTTCTGGATAAGTTAAGTGTCGCGAGAGCGAATGCAAACTTCTAGCTTTCGCAATTCAATTTTGTTCAAATAGACACTTTGTGAATTTGTTGAGTTGTAATAATAAACTTTTCTAAGTCATCTTCTGGGCACTTCTTTGCATTAGGGATTTGCTCTTTTCTGCGTAAACTCTTTACGCTACAAATTACTGTCCTACTGCGAAATAAGCGCTGTTTAATGGTGTAAATCTCATTGTTCTTGTTGGTAACTAAGACGGTTGAATAAATGTAAATCTCTTGCAATATTGTTTTGTCAATTGAGTGTTGAACACAGACTTAATTTATTTTAAACACTTGCAACAAGAACAATTAAATTATAAATAATGTATACTAAAAGTGCGGTCGCATCTCAACCGGCAATATCATTAAATACCAACCACAGAAGGTCTTATTTCGAAGTTGAGAACAAATAGACCAATCCGGCAGCTCCGTAGTATGATCCCAAGCAGTTGAAGATGGGGTTAACGTTAGAGAGCAAGAAGAACGAAAAAAGCAAAAAGAGAGTGAAGAAAAAGATGTTGTTGTAGAAGATAGTGAATGCGGTGGCTTCTGAAATTGCAATTTAAAAAGCCTGTATTCAAAAGTGCAGTTTTACCTTGGTCAGCAACGTCGTTCTTTTTCCACAAAACACGCTCTTCCTTCTCTTTCTTTGACATTACTTTGTCGTCAGCCAACTGGCGTGTAACTTCACGGGTAACAGCATCTCCTCGTTTGATAACAATTCTAAACATTTTCAATAAATATCGACAAAAAGCAAGTTCTATTTTAAATGTTTAAAACTCACTGATGCTTGATGACATGCTTCACGTTTTTGTACGCATGTGCCAAAATGTAAGTGACACCAAGAACGGCAGCAATCCAGATAAAATAGCTGTCTTGAACTTCCATTCTATGCACGCCATAAAACAAGTACAGTGGTGCTGCTGAAGTGAATAACGAAGCTATATAGAAAACAACGTTTGCGGTTTTGCTCACGGATGCGGAAAAGTCCTGATAAGATGTTTAAGTTTAAAGCATTAATTCGAAAACAGCTAACCTGCAACAACAACTCATCATCTTTTGTGAACTTGGTTCGTCCGCTCATGATTCTTGGCAACGGTTTATTCGACTCAAACTAAACGAAACTAATTATCAATGGCAACTGAGCGTCAATCAACACGAGCAACTCAATAAGAACAGTCGTCAAACGTTGGAAATGGCAGCACTACGCCGCGGCTATTTGCAGTCCGACAACGGTAAGCTATTTGAAATGGCGCTGAAAGCAATCCTCTCGAGACTCAGCGCCAACACTAATGAAGTGATTAAGCTTTAATCAAACGCTTGATTAAGGTTCTCATAACAATCTTTAAATTCACATAAGTGGAAATGATTTATTGCATACACTGAATTTGTTGCCACACAAACATAAGGAAGCATTTGAGATTAATCAGCCCATTCGGGTTTTGTCACACTAGCCGACGTACGATTCTGTATTTTAACTGAAATCAAATGGGAGTATGAATACATTGTTTTGATGGGACTTACTGATTGGAATGTCTCTACGGAGCATTGCTTGGCGTATTTTAAGGCGCAAGTTTAGACGTTTGGCTTCACCAGGAACTCCATATTTTGCCCACTCTTTTTGCCGTTCTTTAAACAGTGCGACGGGGTCGGTCCTAAAAGGCAAACGACCAGGCTCTGGATGAATGCGGATCTTGCCTTAAGATTTTGTAGTTTTTAATCATCAATTAGCATGTATTAAAACTGTTAAAAAGAGATTGCAAAGTTGTTTACATTTGTCTTTGAGCATTTGATTGATCTTTCGACGTTCATTGTCCGGATTTGGAATTGAGACTCGTTTTTTCGGTGGCGGTTTGTTGAATCTTGAAACAGGTCGTGGCTCCTCTATTAGATAGTTTTCTTTTTCGTTGATTGGTGTCAAATCTCCTTGATCTTTATACGTTGTAAAGCTTACTGGAATTTCAGGCGTCATTTCTGCTTCTTCAAACGAATTAAACATCCGGCTTTCTTGCTTCGTTATAAAATCGTCAACCTAAACACAAACTTAGTTACAGAAGCAACAAGCGACTTAATACCATTCTTTCCAAATCTTTCATATGATCATCGGTGCTAAGCATTAACCCTTTGGCAGCTCGAAGGGCTTGATATCCGTCGTTTATCGTTGCCTAAAATAACACGAGTATTAAATGCAAAAAACAATATCTTACATTTCCCCATTCTCCATGCTGTGTATAATTAAGATTAATTGGGAAATAATTTAACATATTGGATATACTGTCTAAAAGTGTAAATTAATTAAAGCAGCGAGGATCAAATTTACCGTCTGTGATTTTAAATCGTTGTTCTCCGTGAGTATTTATATCTAAAGTTGTCATGATTACTTGGCTGAACATAACATGCAATTTAATTAAACAGTTAAAAACAAACCTTCTCGCAATTCGTCGAGTAAGTTTTGATCCGAAATTTGAAGACCCATTTCTTCGAGAGTTTCTGCAATTTCCTCATCTGTGTATGTTTCCGCCATGTTAATTCTCACATACAAAAAGAGGACCAGGTCTGAGAAAATGTGCGAACAAAGCAGCTAGCGGAATAATTTAAAATGTGTTCGCACGATAAAGCAAAAGATGACACACTGCTGAATTTCGGCAATTTTACGCATTTATTTAGATTGTATTAAGAGAACATGGCTGAGCTGCAAGAAAACGATGAATACGGACTGGTTGACATTCCATTACCAGAACAGCCTCCCTCTCAAAAGTCAAGCAATGAGTTCAGACCATTTGGTAAGTCGGCGTTTTAGTCTGTCCAATTAAGTATATGGAATTTCAGTGATGCGTTCAAATTTTTTGGATAAATCGGCCGGATCTGGTTATGTTGAATTTGGAAAAACGTATGTTTTGTGTTCAATGTAAGTTGCATACGTAAAAGTCCAATAAAAACCAAACTTTTAGCGAAGGACCAATTGAAAAAGACCGAGAAGCAGATGAAGACGTTGAAGACAGCAGTGTTGTGACGGTGAACAAATTCTTCTGTACTATCATTTAAACGTTGTATTCAGATAATAGCCGACGATGTTTCCGACGAGTATTTGCTAGCACTGGATAAAATTGTTGAGACATTCGTGAAAACGGAGCTTTTAGTCAATGTAAACATTTCTCATTTGCTCCATAACTCTTTCTGTCTGTTTAGGCCGAAGTCAAGATCTATTTGAAGGTGGTCAGTAATGACGGCGGTGTTCTGGCCGTCAGTTCAATTGCGATTGGACTTGCTCTAGCGTCAGCAAACATTCAAATGTATGATGTGCCGTTGGCCGCAACTGTTCTTTTTGAATCGAGACAATCAACTTCGCCTATTCTTGATCCAACACTATCTCAGTGCAAAAATGCGGTTAAAAACGGTGGTGGCTTTGTGACGGTCGTTTCATTACCTAATTTCACACAGGTTAGTTTTATTTAGTATATCGCTTACAATAAATTCCCTTTACAGCTCGGACATGTTTTGAGCGAAGGTGTAATGACTATGAAGCAAGCGCGTTTTGCCACTGAAGCAGCTTTTAAGTATTCATTGACACTCTATGAAGAAGTTTCGAACACTATCAAATCGTCAATTTAAACACACTTTAAAATTGTTCTTGTTGTTAAGTTTTGTTGTTGAGATTTGTGTTGAACATAAATTTGCATCTTATTTGTTTTGTAAATTAACTGAACGTTCTAGTCACTTTGGTTTTTCATCTTTGAGCTTCTTCCCAAAAATGACTGAAGCAAGATGTGTAAGCGATGATCGTCGGAATGTGTGGCCATTGTAGTTCTTCGTTGGGCGAAGAAGCTGTTATGGCGTTGAATCGACTTTGGCATCCCGATCATTTTATGTGCGCTGCGTGCAAGAAGCCGATTCGACAAACGTTTCAGGTACACTTTTTGGCAATTCAATGTTTATTCAATAATACAACATTTAGGTCGCTAATGGCTCAGCTTACTGTGTTCAATGTTTTGCGCTAAATTTCAATCCGAAGTGTGCAGGTTTGTTTTGTGGATCATGGCTTTTTGTGATTGGTGATTTTAGGTTGCAATGAAACTTTGGTCGATACATGTTTGCTCGCTTTGGAAAAGCACTGGCATCCTCGTTGTTTTACATGCAATTTGTGTGGAAAACCGTTACCAAGTGGCGAATACTATCTGGTTGATGAAAAGCCTTACGATATCGACTGCCATTGGGAAAAGAGATTGGACAAACGAACGCTGGCACTCAAGGAGCGACATCAATATGAATAGAAAGACGCTCAATGTATCAAATTGTTCAATGGTTTTTACGTAATAAACGGCTGCTAATCTAGACTTGTTCATTTATTATTAACTTGGATGGCCTAAATTTAACAATTATTCGATGCAAGTTCGTAGACATTGATTAACCGTTTCTTCGTTCTGCTGGCAAAAGTGGAAGGCGGTCTGTTTGATTGTTATGGCGTTTTTCGACAGCTATTCTTGTTAGGTTTTTGGTCGGCTGAAAATAGAAACTATGTTTTGTAGCTGCGTTAAGCAACTTACGTTTTGAGGAAATAAGTACCATATCCAAAGTCCTGTTGAAATACCAATAGCGTGTAACAAAATGGAGATGAGAATATGCCACAGTTGTTCCATAGCAAAATGACAACAATTACGGGTTTAAACTTCAAAGGCGCTCAACACTTCAAAGCATTTAAATTGCAGGCGAACGATTGGCGCTTTGGCGGACGAGTAGAAGAAGCGAAGTCCGTTGCCGTCCACTCATTCCGAAAACGTCATCCCTTTTCGATCCCGACGAATGCTATCCTCTCTTCTTTTTTGAGGAGATTCAATCGGGCGCGCATGTTGGCGCATGGAGATCATGTTAAGACGAGCAAACAACCTTTTGAATAGAAGTTTTTTAAAGCAGTGAAATTTAATGAGGGTCAACTTACAAGCTGTAAAGATGTTTTTTGAAAAGGTCGAGCGAAGCGTACTGTCGAACTCGCAAAATGAAATTTGTTAATTTCGTAACTGCATTAACGATTAAGTTTGATTTTAATGTTGTTTGAATTGAAGTTATTGTTCGGCATTTAAAAGACTTACAACAAATATATTAAATGCTTAATTACACAGCTAATTTAAAACTATGTAAAATCGCAAATAATCAACGAAAAACTCTGTCTACACAAGATATTTCGATAAAACTATTTTCAAAATCGAGTAATTTGTGTCTTATTCTAACTAACCTCTAATTTCCAATTAAACATGGAAGAGCCAGTCAAAAAGAAGCGGCATAGACCCAAAACAAGGTCTATAAGGATCTCACTCAAGAACAAGGTAATTTCTTAAAAGTACGCCAACTTTACTTTTAAAGCTTTAGATTGAATCTGCATTGCTTCTCCAAAAATCTCCAATTCTTCACTTATTCAAGAAATCGTGTGGTACAGATTTAGCAGCTCCACTCAACGATGTTTTGGATGCCTTGGATCCGGCAGCCAAGAAGTTGAATAAATTCCAATTGCGTTCAATTTCCAACAAAAGCCGAATATTCAATATCATTGGAACCGACGCGGAGCCACTTCAACTTGTGTTTGACAGTCGAAATCGGGAAAATTTGGAAGATAAAACGGTTTATGTGGTATGTTTGTGTGTTTTATTCAAGCAATTCTATCAAATTTTAGGATAATCTTCCGTTAAGCTGTTCAGCAGAGCAGCTCAGACGTCGAGCAAGTGTATATGGAACTGTTGTTCATGTAAATTTGCCTGTAGTCAAGCGCTTGCAACGCCGCCATTGCATCGGAGTTCAAAGCCCATTAAACTCTGGATTTGCCTTCCTGCAGTTCTCCTCGAAGACAGCAGTTCGTCGATTCTGCAAGGTATGCTTTTTGGTCATAATCTTTTAAATATTCAAAACATTTAGCGCTACGCCAGCAACTGTCATTTGAACAGAACACATCATCCAAAAACGCACAGAAAACGTAAAAGCCATTTGAGCATGTCGGCGGCGGCCAATACGAGCAGTCAACCGCAACCAAACACTTCATCGACTCAACCCGTCGAAGCAGATCAACCCAAACAGAACCCAGCACCAACTACTGATAGCCAAGAAGCACAAACTCGCCCATCAATCAATATTTTGGGTGGAAGGCGCAAACGAAGATCAACCGAAGTTTCAATAAGCGGCATAGACAGTGGAACAGAAAGCGACTTCCCAAAAACTGACTTCAAAAAAATCAAATTGGACGAGAGCACGGCCGACGTGAAGAGCACAAAAACAAAGCGCAAAAAACGCAAGCGAAAGGTTCCAGCAACTGCATTCAGTTTGACGAAGTATTTAAACAAGCTTCAAGTGTTTCCTTAGTAAGTTTTAAACAACATCACTTCCCATTAATCTTTTAATCTTTAGCTCAAAATATCGAGAACTCCGAAAAGAGTACATTCAGTTGAAGAACAACAACTTTAATGCTCTAAAAACCGATCTGAAAGAACGAGGCTTGATTCACAGCGAAGCTGATGTTGAAAATATTGACTTTGCTTCTCGTGGAGATGGCCAGTTACCTCAACCTCGCCGTAGAAAGCGCCAACGTAGTCGTCGTCAACCAGATGCAGCTGGAACTTCAAATCAGAAGCCAAAACATCATAGTCGATCCACTGTCATTAAAGTAGCAACGCGATTGAAGAACGAATCATTTGCAGTTCCATACAATGCCGAAAATTCATATTGATGAAATTTGTTGTTTATTTACGTTTTGTATTGCATGTTTAAGTTAATAAATCTTGCACTTGTTTTAAACACTTCAGCAACTAAACAAAAAGTCAACTTTTGAACAATTTTAACTCCCACTGCTCACAAATCAAATAAACTTTTCGCATAAATTTTTCGACAAACAAGCAAAAAGCTCGAGTTGAACAAGCTTGGAAATCGAATTCAATCACTCTTTCCGCAGAAGAATTTTTCGACACTGTTTCAAACACATGCTCTTTGTTGAGTCTAGCAAAAGCTTTGTTTGTGCAGGTCAACGTTGGGTATGAGCGCACAGCGCACTTCTGCTGGCTTGGTTTTCCGGCCCGCGTTACTTGCTTTCGGCGTAAAATTTTGCCGATTTTTCCACTTTCTTAACTAATTTCGCTGGTTTTCCTTGGAGAATTTATTTTAGATAGTGCCTAACTGTTTTTGGTAGTTAGGGGACTTTTCGACTTACAATTTCAAATAAATTCAATGTTTACTTTGTCTCTAAAAGTATCTAAACGTATTTTCATTTCGATAGTCTATTGTTTTTTTGGATACACTTTATCACATTTAGTAGTATACAAGTCACACAGGCCCCCCTGAGCGAGAGGCCTCTTGTGACTTGATTCTATTTTACTTCAACTACCTCGCTTAAAACATACTTATAAAGCTTCTGGTTAATTCTTTAAACACTAAAGAAACTTTGGCAACTAACTTGCAACTTTCACAATCCTTTAGAACATTTTCAATGCTAAGCGTTTTTATCTATCAACTTAAAGTCTTTTTAACTTTACTGCATTCATCTCTTACACATAAATACTTTCATTTATTTTAAACTTACAATAACAAAGCGACTATCATTCACGGGCCACCGAGGTGGCCCACAACAACTTTTAAAACAACATTTATCATAACGTCACTCATTTTTACAAAAACTCGCCAAGCTTTAAACAGCAGCTAATAAAACAAATTAAAACCGACATTCTGCTTCTTTCAGTCACTGTTTTAAATGCCTTTTAGCTGTAAATTCAAAAGTATGATTTTCAAATGCTAAGCAATTGCAGACAACTATCAAAAAGTTACTTTAAATCAAAAGCCAACATAACTTCCTTTATTCCCAAAGCTAAAACAAAAACTGAACGTTCGGAGCGCTTTTTCAAATACTTTGAGCTCAAATGCACACTTCTAAGGTCAACTTTTCAACCCCCTGATAATTTCTGCGGCCCCTTGATGAAAAGAGTGGCCAAGCTGAGTGCTTGATAAATTGCTGTTGGATTAGACCGAGCGTCCTAACAAATCAAGGCGTCGTTGAGGTAATGTGCAATCAGTGATGGATGTGTTGTACCAAATTCAAGCGTGATACTTGCCAGCTCTCTGCAGATTCAAAACTTGTGGGTAACTCGATGAGTTCGAGCAAATATTCTGGCTTGGCTGATTGTCAATTGGCGGCTCCAAATTTTCAACCTGATTCACCCGAGAACGCCGGTGTGGATAGATGTCACTGTTGTAATAAACGGTTCGCCACCGAAAGCGGTGCCCTCCCAAAGCGCCTGAATTTTGATTGGACGAGTGCCAATCTGATACGTCGTTCAAACTCTGACTCAAATTCTATTGTCTCAGGTGAAAACGAACATCTAAAGTGAACAAGATGCAGCGGTTGTAGCCAAGTGATGGAAACTGTTAGGGCTCGTCTTCTGGTCGATGGCTTTAAATCCTTGGTTCCGCAAATTGTAAAGTCCAAAAGTAAACTCACAATTTGTATGGGAACACTCTGCTGCACACTCAAAAAACGAGGCTTCCACGGCGTGTATAGTCCGAAAGTAAACTTACACGCTGGCGAAAGGAGCCCCCTCGTTTCCAATATGCTTCCTGGATTAAAAAAAACTCAACCTTGTCCGGGAAGCGATTGGTTTTGCTCAAATTTTTGATTTTGGTTGAATTGGGTATTGCGGAATTGATGGAAAATGGCCAAAATTAGTGAAAATGCTTGGTGCAAATCTGGGACAGCTAGGACGCGCCAGAATGTCATTTATATACTACTCATTCGATTGTTCTTTGACTCGATATACATAGTTTTTCGTGACGTGATCGTTGGGTTTTGATCGGATAATGTCTATTTATCTTTTGCTTGACAAGCACGCTTGTAAAAAATCTGACGGGTTTATTTTCGGTTGCTGATCGAGTGTTTGATTCTTGTTTAAATTAATGATTCGTTTGAAAAGTCTTTACATCAAAGCACAACTTGAAATGTTTAGGTTAAATTCTTAACGCGCTTAAATTCCACTGACGTCTTTGTTTAATTTGTTGCAAAAAACGGTGATAATGTTTGGAGCAGACGCCTTGAACGGAAGTTTACGCTCACCCACTCATGTGATTATCAATCGCTATGCGCTTTGATTCACAGCCGGTGTCTGCAGGGCGTTTGATTTTAGAAGATCAGCTAGTTATTTACAATTTTCCGCATTCTTGTGATTGGTTTCCGGTGTACAGCATTTGCTTTCGGGTTCAATTGCTGAAATCCACATGAAGTTTTCCAAAAATGGAATCATTGCTAGACGTGAATACGGATTTGCATAATGCTAGCAAAAGAGATTTGTATCCCTTGAGTTCAACACTTGCTTGTTTTTGTTATTTAAAAGTGGACCTCGGGCATTTGGTTAAAATCCGTTTCATTCAATTAATTTGGCTCAAATCGGATTATAGTCGAACACTCGGCGAATGTTGTGCTTTGTTTGTTTTGAAAAACACTTTGAATGCATTCTTTATTTCTTTCAACATGCAACTTAAATGAGTGCTGATTAATCTAAGCATTTCGAATCAGGGTTTAGTGCAATCCCCATTTGCGTTTGTTGATTTGTTAGGTTGGCAAAAAAAGTTTGACAAATGGCGGTTTCTTTTGTTGTTTGAGTGGAGAGGGAAGTTGAAGTGCAAAAGTTTCAACTTGTTCTGCAAATTTGCAACCACTTCTTGAGTGCGGATTAAATCCAGCCACACCGGTACGAAGAGGTCACTTCACTTGTTGCCAGTGAAAGACGGATATTCTCACCAGGCCGCCATTCAACGCCGCAAAACCACTCTAATTCTTCGTCTTTGGTTGGCCGGGTTTGTTCATTTCTGCTTATGCTCGTGTTTAATTATCCGGTTGATTAGTTTGGACTGGTTTTAGTTGTTTGCAAATGAATTTTTGTTAATTTCCACAATGGCCGAAAAAGCTCACTTCTAGTACTGCTCTTTTAAAGTTACTTGTTCGGAATGCGCTTTAAACAATTTGCGTGTTTACAAATCTTAATTTGTTTTTGACAGTAAAATTTGTCTGTTTTACGCCTAAATTTAGTTTGTTTCCGGTAGTTTAATTGAGTTTCGTGTGTGGAGAGCGAAGTGCAAGTCAATCTAATTTAGCGACCAAATAGATAGTTGTGAAGACAAATTTTCTGGCTTCAAAGCTTTCTTTGCGTTCCTTTAAATTGATTTCAACGAACTTTCGGATGTTGTTTTTAATAGACTAAACTACAATATGTCTTTTGATGTTTAAAGATGAACTCATACAAAACCATACGGAAACTCACACACTTGTGACTACCACACTTGCCAGCAATTGAAACAGTGAGAACTTAACAGTCGACTATTTTTGGCATGCGTTCCGAGAAATTCACTTGCTCGCAAAGTTTCATCATCTTTCTGGGGAACGCTCGACTTATTTCCAGCTCGAGAAAGTTGATAAATTCGGCCTAGCCAGGCCATCTTTAGCTTAGCGTTTGTCGCGAAGAAGATAAATTGCATCTTCGTTTGTTTGTGAAGAGGCCGTAAACTGGATGGCCAAAGAGGAGATTTTTATGTGCGCGTGTGACTCTGGCTGAATGAAAAGTTCCTTTTGTGTTCTGTTTATTTGGGTCGTTGGAGGTTTTCTGAGATTATTTCCGTCGACTGAGTGCCATTTATTGCTGGCAATTTAATCTCAAAACACTTATTTTTGTTTTCTTCCAAAACCAAATAGAGTTTTACCGTGCAAGTTGACGTTTGTCACTTTTGTTCTTCATAACTTTTAAAATGTTCAAGTTTTGTCAACAGCTCCGCAAATAACGCTTCCATTCCACATTGATGTTTACGCCAAAGATGCCCGAAAATAGAGCTCAGATGATAACTAACTCATTGACCACATTGCCCAGGGCTTGTTTGTTTGGAGAGAAGAGCATTAGGGCATATGTGAATATTGGATTTGCTATTTTTACTCTTTGCGCCTACTGTAAAAAGGTTGTTTTGGCATTTGATAACATGAGCTTTCGTGTTGAGTTTTTAAAAGCGGAAGATTGCAGATGTTGTGCAGTTTAAAACAACACTCGCTAAACTCATTTGCATAAACCATTTTTATCTGTTCAAAATCGTAAAGTTTCCGGCGATCAGTCCACAAACATTGACCGATCAAATCGAAGTTTGGGAAAAGCAGTGCAGTTTGAGTGGGGTTTTCGTAAAATCAGCAGCCCAATTTCACAACAGTCAAAGGGTTTGCTTGACGTAAAGCGATTAGTTTTTGTTGGTTTTTTGCAATCATCGAGTTGGGGAAACGCGGCGCCAACAATAAAATCCTTGCAGACATTTCGTTGACCACGAGCACTTGATTTTATGTTAATGGTCATTTTAGCGAACGAGTGCGGTCTTTTAACATTGCTCTTTGCTCGAAGACTATTTGAAGAATTCGTTGAATTATTAAAATTTGCTGCCTTTTGAAATGCTCAAAACACTTTCTATGCGTTTGATTCTTTACATGCGTTTGATTGACCCCGTTTATCAGTAATTTCTCGCCACATTTTGCACCACGCGTGTCATTAGGAAATATGTTTCCGCGTTTCCATTCGAAATGGTTTAGCTGCAAACTGTGCAAAGAGTACGACTTTAGGAAATGGCCAATCTAGTAACTTCGGCGTTTATTATTTTCTGAGATTGAATCATTTGTTTGTTCGTGTTAAGAGTCTGCTCTTTTGTTTACCTATTTTTGTTGTGTTTATTCACAAGCATTTAGATTCTCTTCAACAAGCAATAGCAGAAGTGTCGGCAGCCATTTTTCTCCTCGCCAATTCTTTCCATCCGATTATTTAAGATTTCCACCATCAGTCGGCTACCATTTGAGTACCGACACCTAGGAAATCAAGATCGCGTCCAAACTGTCCACCCACAATTATCTTCTTCACTTATCGCCCCCGTCCATTGAGCCTCATTTGGCCAACACAAAAACCTCCGGTCACCACAATAAACAGAACAGCCGCAGAAAGTCTATAGATTTCCATTTAACAGCTGAACAGGTAAGACTTGCTATTCACTTGTTAATTTGTTTAACTTTTTGTTTAGATCGAACACGAAAACAAACGATCTTCACTAACAAGGCGCCGAAAGTCTTCAACGAATTCAACTAGCTCCTTAAGTTCCTCTGGATCATCGTGCTGTTGCCAGCAGAATAGATTTTGTGCCTGTAACAACCACTTACAACCAGCCCTGAAGCACCCAAATCAAAGCAGTAGCGGCTTGGCCGCCAAGGCAAGTGTTTGAACGTTTGTAACAAAAGTGGCCTTGTTTATGTTTTTGTGCATGTTCACGCAGTTGCGTGTTGATCCAACTGTTTTTCCGGGGAACCCCTCAAGCTTGTTGGACAAATGAGCGGCAAGCGTGCAGGTGTGTACGCCGCCACGTTCATTGTCACTCATCAATTTTTCCTCAAAAAACAACATAAGACTTTGTACGTCGCACGCTTTCCCTTTGATTTGAGTTGGTTTTTTCGTCTCCGTTCCTCCTCGATCAACAATCAATTGAAGGTTCAACAAACTGTTTTCAAGGTTGCTCCTTGACTTTTCTTGCCTTTTCTAAAGACATTCAAACTCTCATCACTTTCTTGCTTTGTTGATCACGTTCTTGAAATATTTTAAATTAAGCGCTTTTGTGGATTAAAAACGCAATGTCTGCAATAAACCGCACGGGATCTATTAAGAGCATTTCCCGCTCACCACGACCACATCTAATCTCGTTCACTGGCCGCCCCGCAGCTAACTGGACAACAAATTGATTGACAATGCGGAAGTTGCTCCGATTGCGGCTCTTTGTTGAAATTCTACGTGTGCTGTGGCTTTTCTTCCACATGTTGACACCTAAATGCAACATGAAAAATATTAATATTTTAAGACATTCAAAACTGCTAAACACTATGACACTATATAGACTTTTATCATCGCTCTTCCTTATCTCAAAACAATTCAATCAGTAGACAATGTGCTTTTTAGTTGTTAAAATCAGAAATGAATGGCCTTTTCTTTGAATAACTGTGTATGCGTGCGAGATTGGCTCCTAAATAAATTGCAAACAAAGAGCCGTTTATTTTCTTGGGACTTGTTCTGTAGGCCTTGCACGCGAAATAGGAACATTGAACTTTAACATGCCTAACATGCAATTTATACAGTCGATTGACAAACTTATTATAGGCACAACGGAGCATGAGTCTTGGTGGCCCAGCTCACGAGTCTCTGCTATGCAGTATGCAACCGCCAAAAACTGTCGAAGTCAGCAGAGCCAAAAATGGTAAGTTCTTAATTAAAACAGTGTTTTAAAGTTTATTTCCAGGCAACAGTGTCGTTTTGTTAGTTGAGAACACCCGTTTTATTGTTGATCCGTTTGTTTTAACTGCAAAGCCCGACACAATGCTTGGCCGAATGTTTACGTTAAGGCAGCAACAAGATAAGAGTGATTTGGTACGGCCCAACGAGCAAGATGAATTTGAGGTATACTCAAGTTTATTAAATTTATTAAACTTATACATTTCAGGTGGCTGACGGAATAAGTGCTAACTGCTTCCGAGCAATTCTGGACTACTATCACTCTGGCCACATTCGTGTTCCTCCATCCGTCAGTGTATCTGAGCTGCGTGAAGCTTGCGATTACATGCTTGTTCCCTTCGGCGTGAATACAGTTAAATGCCAAGATTTGCGTGGTCTTTTGCATGAACTAAGCAATGACGGCGCACGTGGACAGTTTTCCGGCTTTCTTGAATCAATTATATTGCCTCAACTGGTGATTAGTGCGGATGTAAGAATTTTTACATCCTGCACAACTAACCTTTAAACTTTCAGCGCGGTGATCGAGAATGCCACATTGTTGTATTAATGGACGACGATGTAATTGACTGGGATAATGAAAATCCGCCACAAATGGGAGAAGATACAAGCCAAGTTGTTTACAGCACAAATTTAAACAAGGTTAGTTATTATTGTTGTGTCGTCTTTAAACTTTTACAATTTCAGTTCTTACGATACATTGAAAATCGGTTAGTTTTGATGTTCTTAAAAGTGTTTATGATTTTAATTGTCAAATTACAGAGATGTTGCAAAACAAGTGCTGAAAGAACATGAACTGAAGAAAATTCGACTTGGTATTGAAGGTTACCCGACAAACATGGAGAAAATTAAGAGGCGTTTTAACAAAGCTGAAGGTGTCAATTCAAATTGCTAAATTAAAATAACTTCAATGCTTTTAGTTATTTACAACTATGTCCAACGTCCGTTTTTACATTGTTCGTGGGAGAAAGAGGAAGCTCGATCGCGTCACGTTGATTTTGCATGTCCAATTGTTAAAAGCAAAAGCAACCCTTCTTTGGCGACGGCGTTCAGTGATCCTTTGCCACAGGTAATTAATGTATACATATAATTTTTACCTTCTCTTTTAGCCTGCACCTTTGCAACATGAGGAAAATGGCCCTGCTGCTCATGAAGCCGCTCCTCCGCCACAAAGACCAGTTGATATGCAGCCTGTTGAAGACAACTTGAGACTTGGAGTTGACGAATTGCAAATTGCACAACAGGTTTGTATAACTATTAAAAAGCATGTTATATTTTCTGTTTAGCGAGCACAGCCACTTCGATCACCTCCAGTTCAAGCAAGACCTCCGGCCGAAGCTAACGAAGAGTGACAACTTGGCTGTCATTTATTTATTCAAACTTATTTTCATTTAATGGCCTATGGCCAGTCAAAATGTCCTCCATTGCCAATATCACAAATAATAATTTTTGGGTTGTACATAATGACGTAATTTGTCCTTTCATTGTCTTGCTACCTGTAATTGAATTGAAATGTGTCTTAAATAAACAATAACTTAATTGGGCCGTTTAAAAGATTTAAATGAGCAACAACTTAATTGGGCTGTTTTAAAAGGTTTAAACGAGTGACCAGCGCCTAAACTGACCGATTGGCTACAATAATCTACCAGAGTCGCTGGCCGCAACCAACTATTTGCCAAACATTTGCGTTTGCTCTCAACTACAATCAGCTCGAAATAATAATTGAGTGCGTCCGACTCATCGGCGGCCTCTTAAAACAATGTTGTCTTTGGTCGGAATTTGTGAAAGCAACTGCGCGAAATTAACGAAAACACGGTACTTGACACACAATGCGGACAACAGTTTGTAGACCGGCCAAGGACGCTTTAACTGGCTTATTTGACCTCAGCATTATTTACCTTATCTAATTGGCTATTCTCTCGCTAATGTAGCATTTTTGATGTAATTGATACTTCAGCCATGTTTAAAAACATCTCATCTCGCTGACATGTTGCCAAATCTTATTTGCATTTACTTTGAGTGTGATCAGTCGTTGAGCGCCACGTTGTCAATTTAAATTCCAACTTTGAGTATATTTGGCGCAATTAAAATGCACTTATGGTCCTGCAACATCGTTTGCGTTACTACGCCTCAATTTACATATAGCGCTGTTTCATGTGCATTGAGACGATTGGTCCGTTTTAATAGAAAAATGATGCTGTGAATAAATTTGATGGGGCCATGAATAAATTTTTGAAAAAGATTGGCCAACAACATTAACGTTTAGCATTCAAATGAATTTGCTGCATTTTTAAACAGTGAGCTTTGAAGCTCGCAACTCTCGCAATATTCTTTGAGCGGAATTATTTGGGAATACTTAACTTAACTAACAATTAAACTAATTACTCCTACATTGTTAGCATTTACTGGCGGTATTTAGATTTAAATTCTTGTTCTAATACTGTCCTGGTAATAGCTAATGGGTTGGAGTAGTTTATAAAGTATTGGTGAGTTCTGAATTTTATTACTTTTGTGAATAAACAACTTGTTTATGAATTTGCTGTGCTAACTTTTAAGGTCAAAAGCGTTGTTATCGACAAAGCTGACGTTCAACCAATTATACAGTTTATGTGGAAAGGCAACTACGACGCATAAAAACAACATGTTGATGTTTGCTTGATTTTCAAAACAAATTATGTACTGTTTGGTGTAATGTTTGATGTAAAGACTCTAACAAACTTACAACTAAATCAATCTTTTAAAAATACCGTAAAACGACAAAAAAGCAACAATTGAGCGATTGAGTCAAGTTTAGTCGAGAAAAATGTTCAAGTTCTGTTTTTAGAATTATTTTATTTTCGGTTAATTCAACGGATATTTTTGAAGAGATGTGGAAAATTTCGTTGAATCTGTTACGCTATCGACATGCTCTTCAACGACCATGTTCGTCATTAGCAAAAGATGTCATGGAGAAGTTCAAATTGCCAGAAAAGGTTTTGCCGTCCACCGAGTTTTTGATTAATCTGAGTGATGAGAAACAAGGAAAATTGGCGAGAATTATAGCTGAGTTGGAAGTAAGTAATGCTTTATGAGTTTAGTTTTAATCTATTTGTTTAGGCAATTTACAATGTCACAAATGAAGTGCCGAAACAACTTACTGAGCAAAATTGGGAGTTTATGATTTCGCATACATTTCAAATCTATGACCGTCAAGATTATTTGCGACGTGTTTATCAGCATGAAGTTGTCGAGTCGATAAATCGGGAAGAAAACGAGCTTCGACAACGAGTAAGTTGTTTAGATTTTACATCAATCAATTATTATTGTTTTTAGGTTTTGCAAGCAGAGACCGAACGTTTTGAGCGTGGTGAATTGGTTTATGGGAGAGGCTTTTATGAATGGTGTCTCGTGGTTGGAAAAGACTTTCGTCGATTACTAAATGCTTATTATGGGAATCAGTTACGTTTGCACCAACAGTTAGATGATGATTTGCCACAATTCTTTGTTGATTGCCGATTTTTGCATAAATTGTCTCAAAATTGTGTACACAGAACGCTTGCGTAAGTGACTTTTTAGATTCATGTTATTTATTGCTTGTTTAGAGATTTTCAGCGCCTGTATGAACAGAATTGGACGAGCAAAGAACCACTACCGATTACATTTACTAATTATTTGGCCGACAATCGAATTTCACAAGTTGCAAAAAAGTTTGTTTGTTGAATTTATGTTTTGTACTTATTAATTTTAGGTTACTTCACTTTCTTTACGGACCACCGCCAAAACAAAACTCTGCTGATCAAGCAGTTGAAGAAGGGGAATATATTCCGTCGGCATATGCACCACGTTTAACAACTCGAGATTTCTGTTCTGTTTTGCCGCCAAACGTCCAAAAAGGTGATTTTTATACTTGCTTCAAAAAATAATAATACAATTTTTTAGGTGAGGTGGCTTACATTACTCAAGTATCGAACAAAGTTCTTGATGATGAAACATTGAAGAAGAGCAAATTGTTTGTTGTTCATGCATTTCCTGAGCACGTTATGTTGAGATCGAGTCGCCTTACTTTGTTGCAGGAGTTACGTGAATCAAAGATTAAGGCATATCGATTGCCTTTGGATGAAAACGTCAAGTAAGCTTAGTGTTTGTTAACGAGTTTGAACAATGTAATTTTAGATGTGTGGCTAGTCACAAGTCATTTTCGGCCAGCAAAACCGTTGCAATTTTACGTGACATGTTAACTGGCAAGTATGAATGGAAAGATGTCATTTTGAAGCATTCACCGCCAAATAGTTTTGTTCCATTGGGTGAGGCAGGAACCAAAACCGATACAGAGCGGCTTCAGGTTTGAGTTTTACATCAGAGTTGTCTTACTAATAGTCAAACTTTTAGATTTACATTCGTCCGTCATGGGATAAAGATCTTACAATCAAAGAATACGTGAATAATCAGCGAAGCAAGCGACCAGCTCAAATTTCAAATAATAAGCCAAAGACAAGAGTTCATAAATACAGCAGAGAAGAGCGTCAGAAAATGAAACAAGCAGCAACGAGTTCATAGTTGTTTCAGTTGTTGTTATTTGTTAGGTTTCATAAAGAGTTATTTTTCATTTATTTGTTGACTAATTCATCTCGAGGAAGCTAGTTCATCACATTGCATAACTAACTTTGCTAAATGTCAAAAAATAACTTGACATTGCATTTTGGTCGACATGCGTCAAGTGTAAGTATGGAACAAATGACAGCCAAAATTTTCGCCATTCATTTCGAAAAATTTCTCGTTCTGGCGCGCCAGTTTTGTTCTCTGAAAAATTTGGTGTGCTTTTTATTGAACAATGAGTGAGCACGACTCCAGCGATTTCAGTGATGATGATTTTGAAGAAGACAATGAATGTAAGTTAAATACATCTTTAAAGTCGACTAATTATTTATTTTCAGCTACTTTGAACGAAGAAGAGGCGTTGAATGAAAACGGCGATATAGATGAAGAATTGAGATTGTTAAACGAAGAAAATGAGATGTCAGTCGAAGAACTACGGCGTCGATATTACGGAGATGCAGTACCAGCGGAGCCAACTTTGCCAAGCGATCTTGGAAATCAACCAGGCTCGTCGACATCAACCGCCGTTACGCCACAAACTTTAAAAACCTTATTTGTTGACAATTCTTTGAGCGACAGTGAGGACGAAGAATATATTCCACTCGTTCCGGAGTACTGGAAAAAGGAAATTCGAATCGGCGACGACTATCAGGTTATTTAAACAAATAGGATCGGTTGTTTTTAAATACTTGCTTTTAGGTTGCTGGATTGCCAGATTTGAAAACCGACATCAGCATTTACACACCAACTGTAGAATCAACAGCTTTGTGGCGACCAAAACGCACAGAAGGCGAGACAGAGCTTTTACATGAATTTATCAATCGAGTCAACAAGATCATGCACGATCGAGAACGAGAAGTGAACGGTCTTGAAGAGTTGCCTCCACAAGCTAACAGAATTCCGAAGTCAACGGCCTTTGCTGACAACGAGGATGCTCTTTATGTCTTTTTCAAGTGCAACTATGATTCGGACGAAGCTGTCAAAAAGATTCCGTTTCCAACAGCCAATGCTTTGAAGATTACTGGACCAAAAGAATGGAAATCAATGAGTGCGGACGATATTGAAGCATTTGAGACCGGTTTTCGCGATCATGGCAAGAACTTCTATTTGATTCAGAAACATGAGGTTTGTCCGCTTTTATCGTCATCTTTGTTATCTTAAGCCTTATTTTAGTTGCCAAATCGTTCTGTTGGCGAGCTTGTAGACTTCTACTATCACTGGAAGAAGACGGAGCGTCATGATATGTTCGTTGAAACCAACCGCGCACTTGGAATTTTCGACACAAACACCAAAACACTGTAAGTAACTCGGAGCATAACTTTATAAAATAGTTCAGTTACAGCGATCCTATGGATTCTCTGGCAGACCAGCAATTAGGCGAAGTTAATGGAATTACTCACGCGGCTACCAGTGCGCTTTTAAGCTCCGCTCAACATCCTCCACACTTACAACACAAGACTTGGCTGTCCGTTCAGCACAATGCCCCACCATCTCAGGGATCTTCTTCATCTCAGCCCAAGCAACCATGACTTCTGTGCATGAAATAAGTTATTGATGTTTTCCGACTGCAATCGATACGTTTTGTGCTTGCATTTACAACCGAAAAATCTCATTTTTATTTTCGTTGATTGAATCTAATGTTAATGTTATTAATTGACAGTTTATTTGTATCAAATCCTCTCTTGAACTTTAAAGATCTTTATTCAATAAATTATGATTAAAGTAATTGGATTTCGTAAGTATACAATATTTAGTCCCTGGATTTAATGAAAGTTAAGTGTTTAGAGATCGGGTGGACATTTGTAGAGACAACGAATAAGTTAATCACAAGCAGAGTTATTTTGTCTTCGAAATGCGCTTCTTTTCTTTTTTCAAAACAACAACTTTCTTTTTGCGATTTAATTCTCGATTGAGGAAGTTCAGTTGATGCTCAGAGGAATAGGCATAATTAAAGAAGAGTTCTTCGCCTGCTTGAATTTGCCTATTTGCAAAGATTCCAATGCGATGTTCGGTATTCACAACCACGACTTTTGCATAGCAGTTTGGATTGTTTGAATGATTGGCAAAGCGGATGATGTTACCCTTTCGGGTCGCGTCTACGTGTTGCTCGTTGTTTAATCCTGGAATTTAATTGTTTCTAATGTTCATAGTTGAGATTGAAAACTTACTAAACAAATAAGAGACACCGTATTTGTCGGAAATTCGAGCACGTCGCTCACTTTCTTCGTGCGAAACAATTTCACCACTGTATTCAGAGATGAATTCGTTCTTGTTGATCGCCTCTTCAGCAAAACATCCCCATCCAGCAACTTGAGACGGGCGGGCAGATAGCTTCTTTTGCAAGCCACGTTGAAAGCATACATTTTTGCACTTTAAATAACTTGAATCGTCTCGCTCGTCTTCGGGAGCTAAACAGAAAGCTAGCTGAATTAAATGAAATTAAAAGTTACCGCAATGACAGTTTTGACAAGTTTGAGGGTCACACTCCCATGAAGCAAAATAGCACGGACATTGCTTTGTCCTACAGTTTCCGGCACTGCAACGACATCCCGGAAATTGAAGTTTGCAGCCATCTTCATAACAGGCGCAGTACTTGGTGCAAATTTTGTCTCGTTCAAAACATTCACATTTTTCATCACATGGACCTTCATGGTTGCACGGAATATAAGCATGTTGATTTTGAACTTTTCCGTCCGCATGCCATTTATTTGAACGGAATTGACGGTGAATTTGATCGTTGCGGCGTTTTCTGCAATACACTGTTTATTTGGGCTTTGATGAAACTCACTTACTTGATTGGAATTTCACGCTGCAAGTTGACTTTTGGAGATAACGGACACTGACGACTGAAGTATTGATAAACATCAACACATGTTTTCTTGTAGTCGGTGCCAGGTTCTTGAAGCAAAGTCCGAGCAATTATACAACAATCTTCTATGCCGACAGAGCGCAACAAGCCCATCGTGGATTCTTCCTGTGGAGTCCAGCTTATGGCAGCAGATCTACCACGACCAGAATGCACATCTACGATTAATTGACCGTTAGAGCGGCGTTTCGTATTTGGAGAAGCGTGAGTAGTCAAAGCATCTGTAAGGAAAGGAATGCAAAACAAAAATGAACATAAAAAGCAAGGTAAACTGGAAACGAGCAAAACAAGCAAGCGTAAGTTCAAATAATTAACTACCTTTACGATTTAAGTAACAATCGGGACCGCACGGATTGGGCTCTGTTAAAAACGGATCCTCAACGTTATGTTTGGGCTTTGGACGACCGGGATTGCCTAAATGCTACTTATAAAATCTATGAGTTGAATTAAACTTACTAATGTGATGCGGACAATCATATAAAGCGCATTTTTGGCATTGAAGAACTTCATAGCTGTGCAATAAACTGTCTGGTGTGACATTTTCTCGCTGGAAGCCTTTGTCGTCAAATTGTACAGCAGTCTGGATCAAATATGGCTCAAATCGAGCTTTCAAGTCAGGATAAATTTCACACAGTTCATTTTTTTGGATCTTGTTCGGAAACAACTCGTAGATTTGTCGATAGAGTTTTTCAGTCGCTAAACATTGACTGATTAAATGAAATTGTAGAAAGGAAACGTACGAATTTGAACAGATGCTCCTTCGCAATATTTAACCGTGTAATAGAGAATGTAATCGTTTATGTACTTGCCACATCCAACTTTTGTTCCGTGAACACCATCTGGAAATGCTTCCATCAATTCGTTTCCAAAGGCTTTCATATCTGTGTCACTCATTATAAAAGGCACATGTGACAGAGTAAGTTCATCTTCGGCCTAAATGTTTAAACAACTCTAAAAAATGAACCTTAAAATGTAAAAAAACAAACCTTGATGTTCATTTCAGTCAGTGTCCAGTAGATCATCGGCGGAAGTGGCACAATTTCTTCTAGCGTTACGGATAGGATCTTCTTTTTTGAGTCCAAACACCTCTGCAAGTTAAATTCCACAGGCTTTGCGCTCTCATTGCGCGGATCTAACTGATATCGATGTCTCTTGGATATTGCAGTTCGGAACGGAGTCTTAAAATTCAATAAACATGATTTGATTGTGAAAGTACAAACTTTACCTTTCCTTCGGTTTCAACCATGGTTTCGTAGAGTGAACGAGCTCGCTTGTATGCATCAAGAACGACATCTTCCCACGAACTGTCAAAACTGTCCATGCTATTTGAGTCGCTGTCATCATCGTCAGTTATTTGATGTGATGTTGATGCGGCGTTTAGAACCTTCATTCTGGAGTCGTTACACTAAATTCAAATCAATTTAAGTGAATAAAATGTGCTTACTTGATGTATCGCGATTTGTGTGAATTGTGCGAAAAATTGATTCAAACGTTTTGTGTTGCATAAAGCTGATGCAACAATTTTACAATTCGACCAGTACAAATCATTAAGTTTTTGTGTTTCAAGTTTCTAGAGAAAACTTCCACACTGATTCAAAAATCTTATGCAATCATTAAACAGTCACAGATCAAAACAATAAAATTTAGGTGAAAGTCTTCAACGGGCCATTTTAAGTGAAGCAAGACTGCTGATAAGACCAGACAAAAGCTTTTTTAGCCATCAAATTGGATTACGAGTTGTTGTAAAGACCGAAGGTGTGAGGTGTGATAATCACACGGTTTCTGTTAAGAGGTGGTGATTGTTTGGCTCACGCAATTGTTCTCCGAGTTTGTTATTAATTGGGCGAGGAAGTGAACAAGATCATTTTTGATCGAGCATAAGGCGTCGGCGTGTGACTTTTGCGCAATTTGTTTGTACTTTAAAACGGAAGCAGCTGGAGTAAAAGTAATGGAAATGACGACAGACAATTTACGTGTCGATTTTGCTCATATGGAGACATCTTCTTCAGATGCTTCACTGGCCAACTACGATGATGGTTTGTTCTTAAACTCTTTTTGATTTAAGTTAAGTAACTTATTAGACGAAAAGCCATCCAGTCTTAATGATCCTTATTGCAATCCAAAAAGCCCACGTCGGATCAAGTTTTCGGACATCTCAACTGCGGCATTCAACATTCGTGATGGAATTGTTTTAACTCCATCAACGGTAAACTTAAAAGTTATTCAATAACAAATACGCTTTTAGAAATCGCATCAACTTTCCGATGTTCTTGGCGTTGATTTGTTCTTTAAAAAAGAATTTCTACAAACAACCGGAAGCTTCAAAGAACGTGGAGCTCGTTATGCGATTATGCGCTTGAAACCTGAAGAGCGGGAAAAGGGGGTTATTGCAGCAAGTGCTGGAAACCATGCTTTGGCTCTTGCGTATCACGGACAGCAACTGGGTGTAAGTTGTTTTTGCCGATCAATCAAATTAAATAAAAATTGTGCCTAATTTAAATATTCAATTTAGGTGAAAACCGTTGTCGTGATGCCTACTTTCGCGCCTCTCATGAAAATTAGTTCATGCAGATCGTATGGCGCGGAAGTCATTCTTAAAGGCAAAAACATTCAGGAAGCACGCGTTTATGCAATGCAATTGTCACAAGAACGTGGACTCAAATACATCAACGGCTTTGATCATCCAGACATTATTGCCGGACAAGGAACAATCGGTTTGGAGATTTTGGAGCAGGTAATTCGATGCTTTTAAAAGTGTGCACAATCTTACTTTCAGATCAAAAACATCGATGCGGTTATTGTTCCGGTTGGTGGCGGTGGTCTTATTGCTGGAATTGCATTAGCTGTTAAGACTCTCAAACCAGAAGTTCAAATTATTGTGAGTTGTTTGACATATAAACTTTGCAAAGTTACACAATTTATTTAGGGAGTTGAATCAGAGGCATGCGCATCGTTTCAAAACTCTTTAAAAGGAACGGATCATCCAATTTTTGCAGAATCGAGTTTAGCTGACGGTAATTAAAAGAGTCTCAGGACACCTCTAACATATTAAAACATTTAAGGTCTTGCCGTTCCCACCGTCGGCGTTAATGCAGTTTTTATGGCTAGAGGGATCATTGATGAGTTAATTACTGTCTGCGAAGAAAGTATTGCGTTGGCTATCTTGCGCTTGCTCGAAATGGAAAAATCAGTTGTTGAAGGTGCCGGAGCAGTTGGATTAGCTGCATTGTTGTCAGGGAAAGTTGCCTCATTTGAAAGGAAAGCGGTAAGTGTGTAAAATAAGTTCTCTGATGTTTGAAGTGCAATTTTAGAGTTGTTAACATTTTGACCGGAGGAAATATTGATTCTACAGTGTTGGGGAGAACAATCGAGAGAGGACTAGTGAGCTTTTTAAATAGACTTTTAAACAAAAACTAACTTAGGCAGTAGACGGACGTTTAGTCAAATTCGATGTAAGTTTTTAGAAAAGGCATATCAAACAATAATGTTTTTAGATTGTTGTTTCCGATCGGCCAGGTAATAAAATCTTTAAAGCAAACAACAAAATTTTATAGGAGGAATTGCCGAGTTAGCAACACGAATTTCTGAGACTGGAGCCTCGATCAAAGGTTAAAACTTAATTCAAGTTGATTTAATTTGAAGACACAAATGTTGCTAGCTGTTTGAAGAGAATTGTTTTTAGTGATCTCTAAATTAAATTACTTTTGAATTAACTTTTAACCTTCATCAAGATATATTCCACGAACGTGCTTGGTTGGCTGCAAATGTATTTGAAGTGCGTGTAAGAATTGTGGTTGAGACAAGAGATCGCGAACATGCAGATGAACTGTATCACAAATTGTCTGAAAAGTATACAAGTGTCACGGCTTACGATAAACGACCGGGATTTATGGTTACCAATTAAATTAACAACTAATGTCATTAAAAGTGCTTCTATGAAATAAATCGTACTCAATAATTTGAAAGCATTGCTAAACAACGAGTTAAATAATAAGTCAAAAACTAATTTGACACCTTCAAAAGCCACAGAAACCGCAAAAGCCGCGAAAATAGCGCCAACCAACAATGACCGCTTAAAAAACCAACGTTCAAACAGGCGCTCTCCCTGCTCCCAGCAAGAATGTTTTTTCCGTCCCACATTTCTGGGTTAGATTTTCGGCGGCCCAATATTGTCCTGCTGCCAAATCTGTGCTCATTCTTCCCGCTCAGTTTTAGGATTTGTTTTAGGTTAGTTTCGGTTTCTCGTATCATTTGTGCATCACATAATCGAAAAGACTCGGTATTGTGAGTTGATTGCATATTTAGAAGTAGATTATGCGAGAATCGCACTTTCGATCATTCCAGATTTTTCTTTTGTTCTTCGAATTCCAGTCATTCAATGCTGAAACGTCCCGAGTTTCAGTGTGGCGCCTTTCGAGCGTGCTGCTTATATTGTGTTTAATTTATGCTTACGTTGCGTTTAAGTTTAATAGGTTTGAAGTTCCTCAACGACGGCTTAAGCTTATCTGGTTTATTAATAGTTGAGCGAGGAGGATTAAATAACTAATTAGGCAGCTTAATTTAATTTAGAATATTCATGCGTGTAAGAGTTCTCGCATCTTCAGAACTTATTAGCGCTTAGTTAAATGTTCGAAGCTTCTTGTGCGATATAGTTTCCAATTTAATCTTTAAAGAACATCCTTTTCCGGAACATGGCTTTCGCGCAGCTCTCCTTTTAATATTCCGCTCATTTGACTTCATTAAGCATTAGTGGCCGAAAGTACAGCGCAACATGCTGTGAAACAGCACGCTCACAGGCTTATTATGGCCTTTTGGTTTTTCGCAACCGAGGGCCTTTCCTTCTTCACGAGCTCTGCCGGAGGTGTGTGTGCACTTTATACTCTTCGTTCACAGTTGTTGCCACTCTTTTGCACAAGCATGAGTCTCGTTGCCTACGCTTTCTTACCGCTGATTTCTGCTTTTTGCTTGCATCGATTAGTGTTTTTGCGTTTGCGTGATGATTTTACGCGCCAACACTTCTCAATTAATTCAGCTTTTGCTTTTAGTCCACAATGGGTGAAACTACAGAGTACGGTTGCAACGTAAGTTTTAAATCTTCGGAACTTAGTATATTATTGGGATTTTAGGTGACGAATAAGTTCAACTTCCTTGACGAGTCCGAGGATGTTGATGTCTTGCTAGCCAAGGCTCAAAAGGAGAAGAAAGAGAAGGCCAAACAAGCCAAGTTGGCAGCCAAGAAAAGCGCCGAAGCTCCAGCTCCTGTTGTTCCAGTGAAGACGGGTAAATATATTCTCCTTGTGATCGATAATTTCGAGTTGTTTTTAGAGAAAAAAGAGAAGGAACATCGCGAGAAGAAAAGCGGTGAGAAGCGTGGAGAAGGCCGTCGTCAAAACAACCAAGCACCTGCGAAGGGCGGATGCTTCAATTGCAATCAAGAAGGGCATTTGGCTAAAGACTGCCCCGAACCAAAGAAGGAGCACAAGCGTGAACGTCCAGCTCGTGAGCCTCGTGAACCAAGAGAGCCTCGTCCGGTTCAAAACTGCTTCAACTGCGATCAGGTTACTAGGAATAACAATATCATTAAAACATTTGAAGTTTTTAGCCTGGACATCTAAGCCGTGACTGCACACAAGAACGCAAGCCTCGTCCTCCGCGTGAGCCTCGTGAACCACGTCCACAGAAGGAGAGACCTCCTCAGACTTGCTTCAACTGTCAAGGTGTTGGTCATATATCCCGTGACTGCCCAGAGCCTCGTCAAAATGCTGGTGATGAAAACACTGCTCCAAAGGCCGACAAGAAGCCAAAGGTCAACGGTGATGTTCAGCAAGACGAGAACACCGAGGAACAGCAAACTGAAGAGCCGGTTGAGACTGGACCACCTAAGTTGTCATTGGCCGAATGGAAGGCACAGCATCAGCACGAGAAGGCTACCTTCAACACTCGACAAGTTGACCATTCGAAGGACAAGACCTTGAGCAAGTTCGAGCCGATCAAGCGCGAAGACGAGAAGCCTGAAGATGAATTCGAAGAGGTTGAGATGCTTTCGAAGAGAGCACAGGTTTGAATAACATTTACGAAACTGACACGAACGCTTTAATTCTAGAAAACTCAAGTCTTGAACATCGACTTGTCTTTCTCCAACAAGGGTGGATTCGGACGCCGTGAAGGAGGCAACAACGATCGTCGTGGAGGACAGCGCAATGGAAACCGTCCGGCTGTTGCTGGATCTTCTGGTCGTCAAGTCAACACTCGTCGTTTAAACCAAAACGAGTTCCCAGGTAAGATTTAAAACAGTCGGCACAGTTTAAACACACTGCTTTTCAGCTCTTTGAGGAGCACCTGCAAGACTATGGAAGTCATTTTCAACCGTCTGTTATTCTGTTAACTTGTTTTTATTAAAGTTTTGTGCGTAGTTTGGAAGAGCGTTTGGATACGTAAATGTGTTATTTGTTTTCTGGTTGATGCTTTTTGATTTGTTTTGCTTGAGAAGCGCACTGTTTTGTAGAGATCTCAAAGTTTAAAACCCAACCGTCGATTCCGAAAAGTGTGCAAGCTAAAGTGGAAACAGATCGAATAGGCTAGTTTATTTGTTCTCATTTGTTCCATTACTCAACATTGGTCTTAAAATCGAAAATTCAAAAAAATTGTTGTACTTTTTATATTGCTTGTTTCCCAATACCTTTGACTTTATTTGTTGCCGTTTCACAATTACCGATATAAATCATTTCGATGTTGGGACTTGCTCGACATGTAGCCGAAGTAGAAAAGATATCAATATATCTAAGTTTATTCCTAACAACATAACTTAAAAGACAGGCAATTTGGCTGCCAACAAACACAATAAATTATCACAAATAGAAAGGACCGTAAGCGGAAGGTGTTGTCTCGAATAAGAAATAGTTCATTGAATAAGAGGATATGTGCATAGAAATTTGTGTGTCTTGCGGAGGAACGGCTATGGCTAGAAAAACTTTGTTTGCGTACACGCGCTTTTGTTTATTTCAAAAGAAAGATTTATACTTAAATGAATAAATTAGCACACAAAAAGTTGTTAGGTTGCATTTGGAACAAACTGACCATTCAAATGTAGATGCTTGATTGCGCTACTAAGTTTCCTGTTTTGCTGAGCTTCTTGACTTAATTTTCTGAATTGGTTCGGGTCGCTTGCAAGTTCAATAAACGACTGGAAAAGGTCGAGAACTGGCGAGTAGGCCACACTAAACAGATAGTTAAAATAGTTTAAATGTCTCTTTTTAACTTACCAATTGCTTTCTGACCACTCTAAAAGCTTTGCAATTCCGCGTCGAGCACATTTTAAGAAAACACCCAGTCGGTTCAGAGTTATTCCGTCGAGTACTTCAATTAAATCGTTTACATCGCGCCTCATCAGAGAAAACAACAAAATCCACTCAAGTGCTCCGGCTTTAACTAGTTGTCTTTGAATGTAAACTATTTCGTCTTCGGCTTGACGTGTTCCTCGATTTTTTGACTTTTCACAGAGTTTTTCAAACACTTTTCTGTTAAAGTCAGTTGTTGCATATCTGTTTATTGAAGTTGTTGATGAGGAGTTAGTTGACGCGGGCATGATAACAAATCCATTAGTTGCACTCGAAACAACGTCTTCGGATGAAAGTGAGGAGGTTTCGTCAATAACGCTTATTGTAGCAGAAGATGGACTCTCGTGAATAATAACTTCGCTTGACACGGGGTAAGGCCAATTAAACTGCGCATGCAATTTCATCAGAATTAGCGGAAACTGTTCGGGGGCTGCTTTGAATGCAGTTGTAGATTGACGGAAGAAGGCGACCAAATCATAACTGAGGTGAGCGGAAAATGCAGCTAAACATTTCAAGATTGATTATTGAATTGCTTGAATAAGTTACCTAGGTCACGCATTCCAAAGTTATCAAGAAGTGCCAGTGAATGACGATTGAGGATTGCTTCTAATTGGTCGGATATTGGTTGAGGCATTTGAAGATGACCGGGACTTGTTGCAGGCAATGCTGGTGGGGATCCAATTGAACCGGTTCTATTGAGCATTAATCTCTGGTTACCAATTCCACTCGGAGAATGAGCTCCGCTTCCAAACGAGGACTGTGAAACTAAAGGCGGTTTTCCTCCAATTGCTGGTGGACTTTGCGAAGTAATCGAAGATTTTGGATGTTGCGCTTCTAAACATAATTAATAAAGCCTTGTTTCACATCAAAGACACACCTGAACTCGAATTAAACACCAAACCGTAATCTTCTGAGGCGCCATCCGGTAAAAATAGTGGTTGTTTGTTTGCAGATCGAGGCTGAAGCTTTTGATAAAGTGGCGATTCGGGCACATCTTCGAAATCTCGTTTGTCGATGCTTTGCAAAAAGCGTACAATATCTCTCGCAATAGTCCAACGCCGTTTTGTCAATGCTTCTTCGAGGAGAGTTGTTGCAAACTAAAAGCATTAAAGATGTATGATTATTAGAAATAACTAGGTAGTACCTGAACACTGGCCAACGCACTTTCCATACTTTGAAGCACAATCAAACAACTCGTCGCTGTGTCCAACTGATCGTCATTTAAACACATACGATATAATTCGCGAGGATGGTGACTGACAGTGAATAAGTGATTTCGGATAGCCAGCTCGGTTTTTCTAGCACAATGCACAATAGTACGCAAATATTCGGGGAACTCGTTGATAAACGAAACCACACGTGGCAAAAGTGGCTCTAAACATTGAAGACATGTTTTTAAATTAGTTTATTTACTGCTTACCGGGAATAGGCTCCGATGAAGTTGCTTCTTCGTCTAAAACATCATGTAAAAGCAATTCGAGAATGTGCCCGAAATAAGGAAGGCAGCGACAAGCAGATGCAATTTCCAATGCATACGATCCCAAATTTCTCTTCAATAATTGCTTCAATAGACGATGCATAAACACTTCGCAGTCTCTACTCAAACAATGAACAGGCGCGTTAGCAAGTGTTTTTGATGAAGTTGATAGGGAGATTGATTCAACACCGCATGCCAAGCAATCTTCATCAATGGCAAGTGGATACATCTTTAAGTCAACAGGAATCATGATCCTTCTCGAAATGAATGAGCGTCTGGAGTTTTTCTCGTTTTGATCTTCAGCACTTCCAGCCAACGGTAGCCAAACTTTCATTTTGCGACAACCTGCATTAATCCAGAGTGCTTTGTTCAAATGAGGAATGTTCCGTTCCGAAGATTGAACCCAAGTTCTTTCCACATTTGATGCAATGAGCATTGGCGGGTGCAGCTTTAAAAGTTGATGTTTATTTACTGAGTTGAGAAAAATCCTAACTTGAAAATGATTCGCTTCATTCGCTTGTGGGTGCGGTTTGTTGAGAGACGAAAGCAAAAGTAAATGTCCAGAAACGTTTACAAGTAGTGAATCCATTCCAAAGCCGAATTCCGCCGCATCTAAAGATTAAGAAGTGTCTAATCTATCATCTATAAAATTTACCTTCATAGTAGTTTAAAGAAGTGAGTTGAATTGAGACGACGCATGTTGGATGCGGAAGCAATTCGTTGATTCGGATTTCGGCAATTTTTTGCAACTCAAGCTCGGACCGGCCTTTGTTGTCGACAGAATGCAGACCATAGATTATAATCAAACAAGTAACATCGAAAGTAATCAGATGATTTTGGCGTGCATTCATCATTAGTGTTCTGTTAGTTAGAATCTTGTCTGCTGAGTCCAAATCAAGTTGATCATCTTGGTGGAAAATAAACAAATTTTCAGTATCTGATGAAGTGTCACATCCTGCTGCCAAAATAAAGTCATCAAAAACGGCCAGACCGCCAGTCAAAAACAGCGCTTTCTCCTAAAACATAACAATATTAATTTCAACAAGAATCGATATCATTTACCTGAGCTTCTTTTCTAAACAGACGCCACTTGTTTGTTTTCATACTGAAGTAGCAAAATCCGCGTGCTCCGGCAACAACCAGCACTCTTTTGCATTCAGCATCAAACCCAACAAACTAAACTTAAAAATTAGCGGCATTAAAGAGCAAAACATGCTTACTCGAATAGGCCAATTCGCTGCTATGTAATCGTAAGGCAGATCATACGTTCTCCAGATAAATTGAGGAGCACTAGCATTTTGCTCATGACTTCTTCGTGGACTGACGTGAACTTTATCACTTGAAACCATAACTACTCTGTCTAGACAATCCTAAAATCGTCAAATTAAAAACAGTCAAGAATAAATAAGACAATAAAACTACCTGAACGGAATGCACAAAATTCATCACAATGACAGATTTTTGTAATCCAAGCCAAGCTTGAAAGCCTTCGACTCCCCACTCCATGCAAGAATACGGCTGATCGGCGGTAAATCTAAACATATTAAATAATTACTTAATAAATAAAACAGACAGCTGCTTACGACTCAGATACGTCTTCCAAAGAACACCACCATTGAGCACCAAATGGACTGAACATTGCCAAAACGGGTGGACATTTTGTCTTGCGTTGATGTTTTTCTAAAAGCAAAAACGTGAATTAATTAGAAACTAGAAATTACCGTTTATTCCATTAAGCTTTCCGTTCAAATGAGGCTTTTCTTCAAAGTTCTTATGCTCCCAAATAGCAGCAAAAACGCCGCCCAGTGAAAGGCAATGAATTTGTCGAACGGCTCCAACATGGTCCAAAAACTCGGTTCCGTTTTTAATGAACAAACTTTGGTTGAAAACAAAATTCAATGCGCCGTTAGTGTCGTCTAGCGAATAAGCGGAAATGTCGCCGCTAAAATTTTTGTTAAACAGTTCTTTACAAACTCTGTTTACTTTTTTCGTCCGAAATAAATCAATCGAAACTTGTGATTTGCAGCACAACAAGTTGCATCTGTCAAGCCCAAAACCCAAATCCCATTCAACGAATCTTTGACAAATTGTTGAGATGACGATACCAACAAAGCAGCACGACCATCGCTTAAAACCATGCAAATTCCTCCAATCAACGGGCAGTAAACAAAGTCTTCAATGTAAACATTTGTATGAATTAGCGTCTCTGCTGAAAACAATATAATGTCAAGCAATGTGTTGTTGATAAGTAATTACTTTTCGTTGTCACTTGGTCCGTACAGAAAGGCAGTTTTCTCACATTGAATGAAAGCTCTTGAATAAACTCGCCAGACCACGTTAATCGATGAACCCAACCGTCTTTTAAACAAACAAAAAGCTCATCTCTTAAAAGTTGTTTATAAACATTTAACTCATGTGAATAGTTTAAAGATCAAAACTCATTCTTAAATCAAATTACCTCAGCGGAGCAATACTAAAAGTGAATTGAGTTAATGGGACAGAATTAAATTAATCACCAGGAAGGAATCGACTCAAGTTTTGCAAACACTGCCAATTTCAAATCCACAACAGGCCTCCGAGTTTTGAAGTAAAGTTCCGGAGAGGTTCGAGCATTTGAATTCGGGTCCTGATCGACAATATTAAATGTATCTGTGTCTGCCGATATGTTCACAGTATAGATGTAAATACAATTTGAGTCGGTCTAAATTTAGCAGTAAAAATGTGTGTTTGTTTAAAAGCAACTAACCGTTACGCAAATTGATTCTGAGTTGTGACGCCAATATAACTTTTTGTATTTGCCTTTCTCCTCGACTTCTTGTTGTTCACGCCGAAAGGTGCACAAAAGCAGGATTGGCTAAAACAACAAATTGTAACTGACAATATGTAATAATTTCATACATTTGGTAAAAATATATAAAGTGAGGATGGAGTTGTAGCGACAAGCAGTGATCTTTCTCGATTGCCAACAATTTGTTCAACCGGGTCATCGTTGAATGGAAGTGCAATTTCGGCGGAACAGTCGTCCTAAATATTGAAATTAGAGCGTCTTTAACATATTGATTAGCATATCAACCAAAATTTATCTGCACAGCAGAAGTTTGAGATCATAAAACAAACCAAAAAACAACTCACCGGCACAAACATTGCAAAAATATTATTTTAATTCAAAGTATTCCGAAACCTCCAAATAAACATAGCGTGGAATAGGAAAGCCGAAGCAGAACACGCGGTTTATGCAAAATAAGCGCTGATTTTACGCCGAGAAACCCGCTAAAATGTCAAATCAAGAGTTTTCACATAAAAATTCCCGCAACGTGAAACGAGAGTCAAGTCGAGCGGCGCGTGGTCATATCTATTTTTTGCTACTGTTTTAATGGATGGAGTTTGATGGCGTGTGTTTGTCTAATTAACTTTTGAATACAAAATGAGTTGGCACTATGCACAAAACATATCGACAAAGAACTAAATCTAAAATGTTTTCGAATCAAACGCATGATAAAAACAATCGCGTCGTTATTTTAAAACTCCAGAACTGAAAACAAAGCAATTAACAACGCCATTAAACGGGCTTTTAATAATTTAAATGGTTCGTCTAACAAAATAAATTTATGCAGTCGTTTGTGGAAGCAAAAAGCACGAGGAAGTTTAAAATTCTCAACTTTCGGCAAAGTTTTCAGCTGTTGGTCTCTTTTCAACTTGCTTTGAAAGTTGTTTTAGAAGCAGTCGACTAGTTTTAAGTATTTTGATGACTTCACATCCTGATAGCAGTTTGAACATCACAACCGAGCCAATTGTTGTTTACGACTTAACTCCGACTGTTATAGCAATTCGATTAGTTTCTTATTTTCTACAACTTCTTTCATACATCCTTTTAGTTTATGTCCTTGTCAAGAAATCGCCACCAGCGATGGGAACTTACAAGTGGTACATCTTAGTGAACTCCACTCACGCAATATTCATGCGAGTTTTCGATGTATTTTGCCAGCCGTTCCGCATCAGCACAAATTCTATAAGTTTGTCGTACGGACTTTGTAGACATTTACATGTAAGTTTGATTGAAACTTGTTTGACATCAACACACGTTTAGCCGTCACAATTGATTGCCACCTGCGTAATGTATTTCGACTACTTGCTTTTTACCGGCTTTATGTACACTCTATCTACTCAATTTATATTTCGATACTTGCAAACTGCCAATATTGGCGTGAAAGTGTTCTCAAACATGTACTTGTACTTCGTCGGATATTTGTTATTTCAATCGGCCGTTACAATTCTCCAGTTCCTCACATATCACGTTTATATTTGGGTAAACGGCAGTGATGTAAATGCAAATCATAACGCATTCAGTTCAAATCCGAACGCTTCGGTTATTATTGGCTTCAATGTTAGTTGAATAAACAAAACATCCTAATTGAATTGCTTTAGGTCACATCTGATCGCGGACACTTGCTGTCTTTTAAACAATTTTTTAGTCTACTTCCTATGCTCATTGCGTTATTCTCAGTTATAGCGTCCTATTGGATTTTGATTAGAGTGAAAACTATTCTTGACATACATCCGGCTACAAAACAACTGTACATAAAGCTCTTGCATGTGCTGGTAATTGATGTGTTACTGCGTAAGTTTGTAATTCCAACAATTTTACTTTGATTGCAGTTGTTCTACTGGGATTTCTGCCCAGCTTGTTTTATTTATTTGTTGAATCGGGCACACTTATATCGAAGTTCTTGTCGTTGGTTCCGGAATTCTATCCAATTGCGGTCAACATAATTCTTCTTGTTTACATCAAGCCGTATCGAGATTTTGTGCTGATTCCGTTTACAAAATGCGTAAGTGGCTTGCAAGATCCAAATAAGTATAATCACTTTTAGACAAAACAAAATTCAATTCAATCAATTAACTCAAACACAGGACAAGAATTGTTACCTCCAAGTTAGCAGAATCACACTTAAAGACGCATTTGTTTATTCCATGCCAATAAAATAGTCTTAATATGTTCAGTTGAAAATAGCACAAATCGAGAATGAAAGAGGAACAGATATATCTTGTCTAAAACAACAATCACCGTCTAGTCGGACGATACGCTAAATAGCTCTTTGAAAACGTCTTTGCTACCAAGTAAAGCTAGAAAAGTATTGCCAAAAGTACCTGTATTTTAGGAAGCAAACAACTGCAATTAGAATTCTGCCTAAGTGCGAATAGGAACTAGAAGTAATCAGTGGCAGTTAAGAAAGTATTGCTTTGAATAAGTTTAAGGACAACAACAGCATAAAGTTAAAAAGCTCTTTCGATGTACCAGTTTCAAAGATTAGGTGTCCACGTTGTATACATCGTAGTGGAGTTGTGCCATTCGTCCAGTCAATGTCATGCCGAGTGTGACCAACAGGACAATTACGATGAAGAGAATCAGGAAAAGTCTGTCTAGGATTGTTGCCAAGAATTCCCACTCCAATGAGCACTGACGTTTCTGCTTCATTTGCATCACGTCTTGGGAGATTGCAGCAGGTACACCGCGTAACGATGCATCTTGCGGATTGAAACGAGCTGATACCAATGCCACGCTTGCTATGGCGTTGTCCCATTGACTTGGTCTACGCGAGTTATTCATAGAAGCACTAGCAGGCGAATCCGGGGTGCTTATGTCTAAAGCTAACAAGAATCATGCAATAAAATGTGTAGAACTAGTAAAAACTCACCGATCATTGGAACAGTAGGTGTTCTAGGATCCAGAGGCGACAAACTCATCTGTCTTGAACTTCTCGTGGAGTTGATTGCTGCGGTGCCCACCTTCAACCAATTAGCAGTTGCTCGTCTGCTTCCAGGTTGCAATAAACTATTGGGTCTTAATGTAGCCGGAGATGAAGGCGATTCAGGCATTGCCAAGCGCGGACCCGCATTTACAGGTTGTTTTTCAATGACAAGACGTGCAGAAGCAAGTGAAGGTGACTTAGACTTTTTCTTTACGCTGCTTGACCGACTTCTTTTCTGGAAGAACTTTTTGTACGTGTCTGCCGGATGGTCATCCATTTCATCCCACAAAACAGACAGAGGCGGCGGAACAGAAACGCAGAGCCAATGTGTAAAGCATCTAAAATTATGTTGTAAATTAGAGTGGCCTAATCTACCGAAGCTATTTAAACTTTTTAGGTCTCTGATATCAAAGTGCTTAAAAGCTTTAAGAAACAACTTTGACTCCTTAAAAGTAATCATACATTTCAATCAACTTACACAAAGAACCAATAGCGAACGTGTAAAGGCGGAAGTTTGCCATATTGGCGACGACCTTGTATACTCAAAATTACGCTAGTCAAGAACGTTCCAATTGAGATTATAATGATGATGCTGAGGTAAAACCAAGCGATTAACGGGATAAAATCACTGGTAGTGGGCATTTGGTCACTGAAATTCCAGAGGTGAGAAAAGTCAATGGGTGAAAAATTCCGTCCTACCTGATCATTAACATCAAAATTGACATCGCTAGCAACTAAAATCACAATGATTAGTTATCATGTTTTCAAAACTTACAGTTGTGATGCCCAAGTTGATCTTTTCTGTTCGATCGTCCGCCGTGGATGCGGGGGTAAAAAAGCCGGTGATTGAAACAAGTGTGATGATACTTGTTGGGATAATTAAGTTAACTACATAATACAACGGTTTCCGTCTTATCACGATTGATGCTTCCAAAATGACCTAAATGCATTAAATTAATTAAAGAAGCTGCATTTCTACATGCTACCCAGGGTTCTGCACAACAGGCGTACTTGTATTCATGTCGGAAAACGTTAAACGACACAACTTCCCACTCTTCGTTTCGGATAAAGTTGGCCATGCTGACCTTTGCATTTGCGTAGTAGTCAAGCGCCGATTTGGAATTTGTCCACGAACTTATTGTTAGCGTGCAGTTTTGCTGATCATAAGGAAAGTACCGGATGTTGAGCCGGCAAGTTATTGTGTAAATAGCCGGATAGAGGAAATGAGATATGAGCTCCTTTTTTGCCTTCCCAGTGTCTTGAAGTCGCTTTGATGTTCATCTTAAAGATTTGATTGAAAGTGTTAAAACTCTTTAAAGACACAACAACTCACATATCTTTCGGTCTCATCTAAAAACAATCTTTCGTTCATTTCTTGAAATTAAAAGCATACCTGCTTGCATGATTACTGAATTGTACAAGTAAGTATCCGGAATCCACACGAAATTGTGCGGTAGAATGGTTGAATTTATCATGTCATACTCTTCCGGGTTCCAGTCTAACATCTCGTCTACCCATTCTTGAATCATCCACATGTTCAACTTAATAAATTGTCTGGGCTCGTTCTTAAAGTGGTTTAAAGATTGATTGAATCGGGAACGTAGAAACTTACAACATCTATGAGTTGATATAACGACATGCTAATGTGGATTTTGAGAGGTATCGAGTGATTCAAGATGGGGCGGACTTTTGTGTCGTATCGCGTCGGTGACAAAATATCTCTAATAAGTCTAATCAGTGGAACATTGTCATGCCGTAGCGGATCTCTTGGCTGATTGTCTAAGACGTTTTGAACTAAAAGATAAGGTTTAATTGTTGCAACTTCAAAAGCACTTACGCGAGTTAGTTGTTTTGTTGCGAACAAATTTTGGCTGCTTGGTGGCCTGAGTGAGTTTGTATGAGCGCGAAAAGACGGAGGCCGAAGATGAACGTCCCGGATCACCACGAATTCCATTGATCAAGACCAAAACGAGGCACACAAGTAGAAGGCGGTCTATGTTCCGCCCAAACAGTGCGATCATTTTGGCTTCATTGTGTTCAAGTGATGATGTTTTGGGTGTTTGTGCGAAACTCAAAATGTGATCTATTTTTTGCGCAATCTATAAACAAATTGAAACAGAATTAGTTAAGTCACAAACAAAATCAAAGATATGAAAGAGTCAATCGAACTCTTTGTTGCAAACAAGTAATTAACTCGGTCAAAGTGTTTATTTGATTGTGTGACGCGCCCTACGGGATCAACTGAAAAGTGAACATGCAAATAAATACGTTGCGTTCTGGACTAAATGCATTGGATGGAAGGAAAGACGGAAAGGAAACGGTTTGCAAGTTTGTCTGCAAAGGTTTGTCACGGAAATGCCCAAATTCGATGAATAACAAATTGGACGGAACAAATGCGCAGTGGAATGCATATTCGATTTTGATGATTTTCAACTGTTCTAAAAATGACAGACAAGGTGGGTAATTAAAGCAACATCGGTAGACGGAAATAAATTAAATTGGATACCACAGAGTTAAATGCACAGATTGATTGAAAAAGCTCGTAAACGAAGTCTATTCTAATCAATGAGTTTAAAGAGTGTTTGAAGACATAAATAATTAACTGATGCTTGAGTCAACATTAGTCAACTCCAGTCAATTTATCCATTGTTGACGTGGTGTTCTTCGTGTGCTCTGATGACAGCTTGTATGTCTGACCAGTGGAAGTAGCCGATTAAGTTGATGCCTGGAATTCTTGACAGTTTAAAACTGATGTTGCAAATTGCAACATACCGGCAGTTAAAAGGAGAAAGATCAACACAAAGACGATAAAGAAGCAACGTTCCATTACAGTTGCTAGCCATTCGTACTCTTTCTGCGCAAGTTGCCGACTTAATCGAATGTTTTCTGCAACATATTCCATTACGTGATTGCTGAGGTCATTTAATATTAAAAATGTTTGTAGTGCCTTTTAATTAGAAGACTTCTTCAAATTCTGCATGCTGCGTATGCGTAAATCGACAGTTTACAAAAGCCAGTTTCCGGGTATACAAAAGCATGAAGTTATGCGCCAACCAAAGAAAAACACAACGAATTTTTACAATTTAGCACTTACCGTTGAACGCGCCAATTCCTTCATTCATTCTTGACTTGTTCACACGTTGAGAACGCGCAGTAGCTGGTTTACTATCAATATCTGATCCCGTTTGACTGATCATGTCGTCGAAGTTGATTTGCATGCTTGTTGGCTGCATATGCTCAACCGGGTTTGAAATGCCGATCAACCTTTGTGCCAAGCCGTCCTCGTTTTCTGAAAAATTGCAGTTTGGAAAGGTGGAAACAGAGAAGCTGATATTTGAGGCAAAGTTGGCTTGAAACAGACTCGCAACTGTTAAAAACAGAGTACAAACGAAGAGTTAGAGAAAATTAGCGTGTAGCTGAAAGTCTAATTAGCGTTGTTTTATTGGACTTAAAACTCCATTAGTTAAAGTTTAGTTAACTGCATCTTCTCCAAACAACACCACAAAATGGAGCTGCTGGAGAACAAGCAACGTTAGCAAGTAGTATGTTATAAAAGCGCGTACGAAAAGATGGGTCCTGAATAAGTGGATCGATACTTTTGTCACTTGGAATTCCATTAGCGGACTTGACTGTCGGGTGGAAGACATTGTACCAATTGCGTTTACGTTGTGGAGAAGCGGTGAGTTCTTGTTTTCTAGGAAGATGCTCCAGTTTTTTATGAATGCGAATGGACTTTTTGTACGCCTCAACCGGTGGCGGAGCTTCATCATATTCCTAAAGTTTGAACATTGAGTGGGATGGTTTGAACAAACAATTTAAATGGAGAGACAATTTGAAATTCTAGTTCCAAAAAGTTCACATTTGCTTATTCAACTGAAAGCATTTTTGATAAACTAACGAAGTTTTTTGGCACATTAAAGTCTGCTTTCACACGTAAAAGCAAACAAACTCACTCGTGTTCCTGGTCTCAAATGCAAAGGAGTGTCCGTAATTGAAATGAAAGCGAAGATTTTGGTTATCCGAATTGCATGCAAACTCAAACGTTCGCCCAAACGACCACGTTTTTGGACTGCAATCACGACGGAAGAGGCCAAAGTGCCTGTGGAGATCACAACTATCATGCCCAAAATGAACCATCCGATTAAAGGAATAAATGTGCTAAAGCAACGGTTAAAACTTGTAAGTTGTGAAACGTTTTATACCTGGTGGTTGGCATTTGATCCGAAACCATGAGCATTAAAATGCTCATCGAAAGCAGCGTCGTTATGCCGAGGGATACTTTTTCTTCACGCATTCCACTGGCCGAAGACGTTGTAAAGAACCCAACAATAGCAATTAACGTGATGATACTCGTTGGAATGATTAGATTAACCAAATAAAACAACGGCTTCCGCCTCAAAAACAACGTCAACCGCAACAAAGTATACTTGTTGGGACAGCAAGAGTATTTAACTTCTTCACGCTTTACAGTAGTTTTGAACAGATACCACCCTTCATTCTCCAGGAAATTGCTCGTTCCCAATAGTATCTGAATATGGCATGTAGTCAATTCCTTTTTGATCATATGTCCAACTAGCTGAAAGTCATTGTACACACTTGGAGCTGAAATTAACAAAAGCATTTAAATCATGCTTAAGATACTTATGCTTAAACTCACATCAAACGGGAAGTATCTCTAAACAACTTTGTTCATTAAACAACTAACTCTCAAATTAACTTACCAGATTTAACAAACAAGAGAACTTGTAGATTGTAGGATAGAGGAGTTCGATGAACACTGCCTTGCGAGTCATATTAGTTGTTAACTTTGCATTCAACAATCTTCTAGTGTCGTCGTCTTTCATGACCAGGGAATTGTAAAGAGTTGTGTCTGGCTGAATTGACAAATAATTACTCTGAATATCTGTTTTTAAAGCATACCATCCATATTGTGTGATACGGCAACCTAACTTCGCTGATATTTCCGTAATCAAGTGGCTAAACAAATTAAAGAGTAATCAACTTCATGCAAAAGAAACTTACATTCCAATACTAAAAACAATGATTGTCAACTTTTAAACAAATTTTTAAATAATTAATGCAACACAAAACACGTTAAAACTTGCCAAGAACTCGTCGTGCCACCGTTCGATAATCCAGGCGTTAAGTAATATGTACTGCATTGGCTCATTCTGAAAGCAATCTTAACATTAATTAATTCAAAATTATGCGCATAGAGAAAACAAACGAACTTGCAAAATGTTCAGAGTATTCAAACTTTTTTGATGTTTAAAAGTTGTCTCATTTGTTAACTAAACTTTGACCACAAAACTCCGTGAACCTTGAACAATCGGAAACAAGTGCATCTAAAAGACGCCACCGTCCTTTTAGGCCTACGCATAAAAACTAAACATGCCCTGAGTTTGCAAAAACACCGAAAAATTGAGTTTCTTATTTGGAGACGAGAGGGCAGAGCGCGCATACGAGGATAAACTACTTCAAGAACTGAGTCGAGGATATTAAATCATAACACGAAATACTTACAAGTTCTAGCAGTTGGTAAAGGTCCATAGAGAACGTGACGTTTACTGGCCGGTTGTTGTCCCATGTCGGTTTTGCTTTGCTGTCGTAGCTTTCCAGCAAATCTTGAATGAGCTTCAGTTGATCGGACGCCATTGCTTGATCCACAAACAAAAACACTGAAAAGCACCAATCAACGTTGTTTGCAAAATTCAATTTTGTTTAAAATCCCTTTACCGGCAAGAACTAATTGCAAAACACCCGTGTTGCTGAACATTGCCGTTCAATTAAGTTGTTGTTCGAATGTGTTGAATTAGAAAGATCGAAAGAGCACACGTTCATTTCACAATCATTAGATAGTTTTTATTTCTACTGTTGGCCTTTTGCGAGCAATTCTAAACTCAAGCCGATGAGCACAGTATAGATTAAAAACGCACGCAAAACAAGTAAAACAATTAGGATCTTAAGGCCGCACGGAATTTTTGCAAAATAAACCCAACCCCCGACAAATTTGTTTTTAACCCAAAGCCATCAAAAAATTGGCCTCCCACAAAAAAGAACGGCTGATTGCTCCGCTGCTTAAAAGAAAAACGGTCTGGCCGGAAGTGCAAATTATTTGCCGAAAAAACAACTATGTTCTTCAGAAGTTTTTTGCATTCTGTTTAACACAGCTTCCAACGCTTTCAAAACTAACTTTTAATTACAGACATTTGAGACACAAAGCACAAAAGTTATTGGTTTGGGAAACAAGACTTCTTGTATACAAAACTTCTAAGAGAGCGTCTGTTTGGGAGGAAATAGTGAAGGTCTTAGAAATGAATGCATTTTGAATGACATTAGTGACGTTTTGAGTGCAAATTCTTGGAGTTTGATTGTTTAAGTGCAACCGTTTTAGTTGGCAGCAAGATGCGGGGTGCAAATTCTAATGCAATGAGTTGAATTAAATAAACAAAGAAAACAAGACCAGTAGGAATGGAACGCAATTAAGGAAACTTTTGCACATGCAGCCAGTTTTTCGTCAATTAATTCAAGGAATTTCCTTGTCCACTTCTACGGGCGTAAACGGCCAAGTTTGTGGTCGTTTGGACGAGTAGGAATAACAATAAAACGGCTTTATGCGTCCGTGCTTGAGAGATGTGACATGGAAGGTGTGTTTTCTTTGGGGAATTCAAGCCAAATAATTAGTTTGCGTTTGTAGATTTAACTCGAGCTTTGTGATTTTAGAAATTGGAATTGCTAATTTAAAAGCACGTCAATATGTTTATTGTTAGTAAATGGAAAACTTCCAAACCCTCAAATTGTACAACTTTCAAAAACCTACAAGTTGCGCTCAGTGACAACCAAGCCAGCATTCGCGCATTTGTGCCTTCTAATTGCCGCCGACTTCCAACAAACATGGTGACTTTCGTCGAGTTTACGATGCCAAGAATTGGTTTTGAGATGCGTTGGCCAAATTAAAACAATTTCGGCAAGGTTAATGGTCCACGCATAACAAAAATAGTTTTCAGAATGTTACTGTCCGCATCACAAGAATTGTTGTCGGGGTCCAAAAGTCATACGACTGTTACTCAATTGTTTCTACCTAAAAGTGTTTAATTTTAAATGAAAGTTAACGCGTTAACGAAAATCATGCACGTTTTTTACTTACGGGGAAAGTTACAAATTCAAGCCAGAAGTGATTACGGAATTTTCCCAAAATATCTGACCGGCATCTGTCTCAAAAAATTGGTCAATTAGAGTGCCAACATTAAAGGCCACTCTTCCGAGCAACCAATTGTTCGGACAAATCAATCTCCGAACAACAAAACAGTGTTTTGACGCAAAAAGATTTCGGAGGCTCACATTTTTCACGTACTTGATTATTTTTTGTCTGGAGTTTGTTTTGATTTATTGAATAGGCAATTAAAATCGCTGTTTGATTAAAAACACGCAAACAGTTTAAGTAATAAGTTGTGCCGAGTTTTCTTATTAATCAAAACCGATCAAATCACTCAAAACTCATTAATCACGAAGTTCATCCGCAAACTCAATACGTGCGAAAAACAAAGAACAAAAGAGTGTCTGCACACGTTATGCTTTTCCGTTTTTTGTTTCGATGAAACATTTTTCGGGATTAAAGGCTGAAAAGAATAAACAATTCCGGTCGTTTTTGGCATCTTCTTTAAGGTTTCCGCATCTCTGCGAAAACAAACTTGAATTGTTACACTTGAACGGCCAGTTTTGGAACCAACGTAGCAATAAAATACTGTTGTCGGATTTTTTTTTGATAAACTAGCATTTAATTAAGGTTTGCACCGAAAATGACCACAATTTCCGTTTTAGTGTCGAACGCGTGGCCAGCTAATTTTTGCTCTTTGTTTTCGACGAATTTACGGCTTGGTTCCCGAACTTTAATTTGGATAAAAGGCGGAAACAAATGCGTTGAATGGGTCCCATGAGGGTTTTCTAGTGTTGAGTTGCTCCTGTGCTCAATCAATTAACAGTGACTGGATATATTGGATTTAGCTCGGAAATACTGTGCATGTATGTAGTTTGATTTAAAAGAAAAATAAAAGCAATAACAGTTATTAAACGAGACAACAAATGTGCAAACTCACAAATAAACTCTATCAAGAAAACTAAGCACTTAGACAATCAAATATAGACGACCAATTTTAACAATTGATTTGCTGGAACGTTTTTGCAACTAACAAACGGGTGTGTTTGAACCGGCGCAACAAACAATAAAAAATGCCATAAACGTGTGGACGAAATAAAGCCGCTTGGTCACAAAGCAAATGGCAAACAATTAGGTTTGCACTGAAGATAATTAGAGTTCTCAAGTGACGACAAGTTTTGTTTAGAAAATTGAAAATGATGTGATAGAGCAATAAAGCTCTAAATGACAAAGTGTTTGTTTGCACGCTTACCCAGAAGAACAACCGCAAAAAGTTTCTCCGAAGAGTTCAACTCAAAAATTTGGACATAATCCAACGTGTCAGCGTCTCAAACACAAACAATCAAAAACGGCAGAGTTTGAGCCAAAAAACCCCGAACATTTCACTTGTCACTTGAAATGCCAACTTCGAGACACTGTGTCCAAAAAGAAAATAAGACGTGATTCAAGGATCAAACTCCAACTATTTTCATGAACTAGTTTTATTAAAACATTTTGTAAACGAATAAACCTTTCTTTTTTGTGTAGATGCTGTTGCAAGTTTTTGAACCCAGAACCCGGAACATCAGGTTGTTTTTCCGGGAACGGCTTTAAAATTTACGCTCTTTTGGGGAACAAACTTTGCACCGGTTTTTTATAAACTGCTTGCATGTAAAAAGACCAGCATTGTCACTCTACTTGTCACCTCCCAATCCGACAATAAACTTTGAGCAAAAAACAAACATGCATACAAATTTGTTCAAAAAGTTCTAAGAAGTGGTTTTTGAGCCCATTTGATTCTTGAAGTAAGTGTTTGGCCGAAGTGTAGCAATCAAAACAAAAACTACTCACAAGTTCATAAAAACCAATAAAGTTTATTCGTTGGAGACTAAAGTTTCAACTCAAAATTGAACCTTTGACCAACCGCCTTAGGGATGAGTTCCAAAAACACTTGACTGAGCGAAAATCCATACAACTGTGTTGACAGGGCATGAGCTCCGTTTTAGGCTATTTGCAGGAATTGGATTGCGTCGAAACGTTCAAAAAACACCCAGTGTTAAGGGTTTGAAGCGGAAGAAACTCAATTTGTGAGTGGCATATAACAAAAACTGAGCAGAGAATGTTTATAGCGTGAACTGCATGTTGATTAGGAGATTCTGCAAAGTTTGTTTTTTCGGTCCAAAGTTCAATATTCTTTAATGATGTGTTTATTTGATTAGACGTTTTTTGACGTAAAATCAAACGTTCTACTTTGTTTAGACAGTTCAGCACAAAGAAAAGTATCAATTTCTAATTGCACGAACTTGTTTCGGAAATTAATGTGAGAACATTCCGTTGCAGCAGTTGAATTAAATTGCAGGCCAAAGACTGCAAATATTTGTTTTGAAGCGATCTGCTTTGGAGTTTTGTTGCAAACGGTTTGAAAATTGAATAAAACCCGTAGAGGACAATTCAATTTTATTCATAAGCGCTGGAATATTCTCCACATTTGGAGAAGTTTAGTTGTGATGAGTTCTGGGAAAGTTGAAAATGGAAGTGATACGAGCCGAAAAAACATCTCCAAACACTTGAATAAACTTCCTGTAGCACGGATAACATTTAAACACACGACCGATGTGCATGCGAGTTAAATGTTTTAAACAGCATTATAAGCGGCAATTAAAACCCCACAATTAAAGTCGCCTCAAACCAAAACCACTTTCTTTCAACAGAATTAAAAGGCCCTTTCAAAATTTCTTCCGAAATCCACAAAATTGCTCGTCTGAAAAGTTTTACGCCTTTTGAGGAACGCCCGGTTTGGCCATCTCTTCTGGTCAACTCTCAGCTGGACGCCACATCAATGACCAGTGAAATACAGGGTGGCGTAAGTGCGCGAAGGTGCCGGCTTCCGGTTCACAGTAATTGCAACATTGCAGAATGGCTTTTTAGGTAGCAACTTGGAGACTTTTCTTTAAACCAATAAAGCAACTTAACAAATGGCTACCACAAACTCATACAGAATAATTGCGGGTAATAAGTACATAATTGTATAGGCAGACTTTTGGCCAAACAATGTATAAATACGGCTCAAAATAAATGAACTTAAACGCACAATGTGACTTTAATTAATTTGAATGCCAAATCAAAAAACTAATTTCCTTGCCGAAATGATAGGAGAGTTGATTCCACGAAGTGCATTTCAATTGCACATTCCCGGCCATTGGGTGCAAAAATAGTCGCGACCTTTTCAGTTGTTATAAAACTTGCCAATTACCGACAAATTGGTCAAAAACCCAAACTCAACCGAACTCCATACAAATGAATTCCGAAACAATTGGCAATGCGGGAAACCTTCAAAATTTCATGCATGATCAAATTTTCAATTCTGGCCGTCGCTTTCACAGTTATTGAGTTTTCGATTTGAATACGGGATGCGCGTGAATGAACGCTTGGCTTGTTGGCCGTAATTTGTTGTTAGGCGCAAATTTACGGAACCAAAAATGGTCAAAAAACATAACTACCAAAAGTGTCAAACAATTTGAAGTGTACAAAAAGATAGTTAAAATACCGAAACTCAAGTAATTGCCGACCAAAATAACAAACAAACAACAAAATTTATTAGACTCGGCTTCTAAACCGATCGCAAGTCAAAAAAGCCGCCAGAATTTCTCGGCTTACCGACCGGCTGTTTTCTTTCATCAATTAGCAGGTAGGGTGATTTTTCGTTGCCATGTGCCACATTGTTTTTTGATCAGGTGTTTTTGGACTGGATTTGAAGTGAGTGCATGCGGACTCGTCGTTACGCTTTGTTGGATTCGGTAGCTGAACTTAAAAGTTCTAAAGATTTCCGCAGTGTGATTGAGGAGTTTTATTTAATTTTGTTTAAAATGCTGTTATTAAGTTTTGTCACTTTAAACACTTGCAATTGAACACTTGAAATCAAATCTTTAACGCTATTTAAGCGGTCTAAGCAATTTGTACTAATTTAGAACTCCCGTATTCAATGAACGTGACTTTTGCAAACGAGTTTCAAATGAACATCGAACAAGCGGGAGCATAATTGAAAGCCGCCCAAAAACATGTGTTTCTTGATTTACGAGTTTCAAAGTTTGTCCGGTTTCGCTGCAATTACATGATAACAATAAGAACGTTGAGCCATAACTTTGAATAATCGAATGTAACGTATCCACATAAAAATTGTACAAACGATTCGAGCAAACATCGACATGCATAAAAATTTATGACCCGGTTAGTTGTTTTCTCCAATTAGTTGTTCTTGTGCAGCAATTATGTTTAAAGTTTGTACAGTTTTCAATATGCAGTGGAACTTGCAAAATTAATTCAAAGTTCAGATGATTGGAGGTTTGTGCGGAAGCGTAGGTTGATTTAACAGGCCGGAAGAGCGGGCGTACAATTGCAATGTTTTATGCGCACAGTTTATGACTAATTTGATTCTTGATTTGATGTTTTAATGATTGTTGAGTCACAGTCATAAAAAGCTGTTTAAAAAGAGGTTTTTAAAATAACTAAAATTCTTTCGACAAAGTCCAGATCACTTCTTACACAAAGCTCATACAGTTTTCTATTTTTAAGAGACTAACACGTTTTACACTAGTTGAATTCCAGTTCATTTCATTAAGTTTTACGTCCCCGGCTGTTGACATCGACTGCTTTTGTTTTCCACCAAATTTGCACTAAGCGCTTGGACGGCACACCAAACCGGTTCCATTTTTGGCGTTCCGTTCTAAGATCTCAACTTGCTGATAAATCGGCGCAACTGTCAACAAGGAACCGTTCGGGACGCAGAAGAAAGAATGATGAAATTGGAAAATAGGATGATATTTAAGATGGGTAGATAAAGGGCGAGCAAATAGGTTTTTGCGTCTTTGAACCAAATGCTAGTCGAATGTGACAAATGAACTTAAAAGCGAAAGTGAAGTTCTATCGTATGCCTAAATCTATTTATTTGTTAATTAAAAAAGGAACATGTCTGGCTAATTTGAACCTCTCGCTGTAACAGCGCCCTATTGAGTCAACCGAAGCGTTTCAATTAAAGCAATCAATCACCAAACAACAAACAAAACATTTGACTTTACGTTTGCGAAATAACAAAATTTCTTTTGTATGTGAAATTTGCACTAATTTAAAGAAGATCATCTGCACTTAAAGAGGTGTCTCGGAATTTTGTTTACCCAAAACAGTTTAGCGTTTTTATAGACGCACAACAACAAAAACAGTTTTGACCATTGAGTAGTCTGACCTTGGCTTTTGTGTTCAGTACATTTATCAACTAAACTCATCAGTTACAAACTTGTTCCTTGAAAGTATTGTTAAGTGTTATTAATGTGATTTGTGCATAAACAAACAGTTTTGAATCATAATTATATTATTAAAACTACATTGAACATCTTTAAAATTAGAGGTTTCCAACAAGCTGTCTGCATTTGGAGGTCATACAGAATTTCCACGAAACTTCGTCAATTAGCGCTTTCGTTTGTGCCATTTTCGCTTTCAACGAAACCGAGAATGATTTGTACTCGGAATTTGTTAACAATAAAAATGATTGACTTGTGGGTTTGGTCTTTGAAACTGTTGGAAAGAAGTTTAAATAGTCCAAGATCACAAATTACAAACTTGAAACCGAACACTGTTTTAGTTATAACTTTAAAGTTGCACAACAACTTTAACGTCAATTAACGTCGATGGCCAGTTCACTGAAGCGATAAAGCCCCTAAAATGACCTTGTCCCTTTCACACAGCTAATTGAATTTAAATGACCTCCACACACTGTTTATGTTGTAAGCCGTCTTTAAAAATCAGCCCACAAGTTCACCTTGAGTTGTTTGCCGGAAACGTTTGTTTTCAATTGAAAATGTTTTGAATTTATCAAAAATGCAAAATGTTCATGACGTTTGTACAAGAAAAGCCGAGCACTTTCGCTTCCATTCAAGTCAACTAATTTGAAACTTTCAAACCTCGACGAACAGTCGACAAACAATCAGTGATCTCAATGCGACACACATTCACCTAATTGGAAGTTTGTTTACCGCCTACATTTGCAAGTTCGAAAACACAAATTAGTGAAATTTTTGGGCGCACTTCCGTTCATAAAAAACGTAAAATGTCTGCTGATGATGCAATTACTCAAAAATGAGTACTGGAATTTGGAGCGTTTTAAACATTTGTCGAGTTAGGTGCGAAGTTTCATGTCGTCATTTTTTGTTCAATTGCATCAGACGTTTTTGTTCACAGACACATTGCAGTTTAAACGAAAAACTTGCACAATAAAATTTAAAAATCAACTTAAGTTCATTTGTTGTTTACGTGCTGGCAACATGCCCGCAAGTTAAAATTCGAAATAAGCCTGATGACATGGGTGAGACGATTCGGCGAATGCAAGCGGTTCAAAAGAAAACCGTTCTTCCACGCCTTTTAATGAAACCTTGTTTTGGCGACAACAAAAATGCAATCGTTGATAAAAGAACATAACATTCAACAATACTTTTAAGTGTTTGCAAACAATAAAAACCCAAACTAAAAACTTGGATATGCAAATTAATGAAATCTGATATTCGTTAATGCATGTTTAATTGAAAGAATAATTTACATTAGTTAGATTCAAAGGTCTTTGCGCCAACTTCTCGTTACCTCACTTCGGTTCACACTGCTGAAGAGGCGGGCCAACAACCCACTGTGACCTTCTGTTGCGCAATTCGCACTAAGTATAAATTTAAGTCCCACGCTAAACAACACTTTACGTTTGCCACTCCTTACTTCTTCAACTGTCTACAGGACAAAGAAGTTCAGGTAAGCTTTTTGGTCATTTTAGTGAGAAAACTGTTTCGTGTGAGATTTTTAAATTTAAACAGTTACGGAAGTATTCTAATTTATTTTCAGGATGATGCTCCGTGTGTTGGCCCTGACATGCTTGATTTTTAGCGCTGCAAATGCAGGCGGCGGTGGTGGCGGTTATGCAGTTGGACCTCCAGCTAAAGCTTCATATCAAAGTGCTCCGGCTGTTCAACACGTTCAACAACAACAAAGTTACGCACAAGTGAGCTTGTTTTAAATTATTGTTAAAACTGCGAGTTTTAAGCCTCAGCAACAACCTGTCCAACACGTTCAGCAACAGCAAAGTTACGCACAGGTAATCTTGTTTTAAATTACTTTTGAAAACTGTGAGTTTTAAGCCTCAAGTACAGCAAACATATCAACAGGTAACCTTGTTTTGAAATATTCTTTAAAACTGTGAGTTTTAAGCCTCAAGTCCAGCAACAGACGTACGCACAGCCTCAGGTTCAACAACAACAAGTATACCAGCAAGTAAGCTCGTTTTATAATATTACAAGTATTGCTTTGCTCAAATTTTCGGATTCAGTTAAACTCAAAACCAGACATTTAAAATCAGTGTTTGTCAATTTATTGTTGATGCCTTAAAATTTAAAGATGAAGTCAACAGAGATGAATTAATTTAAAGTTTCGAACAGACTACTAAAATTTGTGTTACAAAATTCATTTACGATCACGAAAAATCTTTTCAAGAAACAAAAGATGATGTAGACATAAATCATTTCATTTTCCGTTTTTAATTGTGCAACTTAAGCCACAGCAAGTCCAACAAGTTGCCTATCAGCAACCTGTCCAGCAAAGTTACCAACAACAAAGCTACGCTGCTCCACAACAATCATATCAACAACAGAGTTATCAGCAAAGCTACAGCCCACAGAGTTCGTATTCAGGATCGAGTGGATATGGTAAACTTGTAATGATCTTATAAAAAGTTAATGTTAATTTAGGCTCGTATGGATCTAGTTATTCACAACCAAGTTATGGATCCGGTTATGGAGGCCAGTCGTACGGATCTAGTTATTCACAGCCAAGTTATGGATCGTCATATGGACAACAATCATATGGTTAGTTTTAATTTAATTGCAGAAAGGTTATCAACACATTTATGTTGAAGTATTAGAACCTTAGATGCTGGTTCAATGTCAAACAACTTGATTTCATAATTTATTTAAATTGCAGGATCCGGCTATGGTTCAAGCTATGGTTCAGGCTATGGACAATCAGGCTATGGACAATCAGGATACGGTTCCTCTGGATATGGCAAGTTTTATTAGTCAAAAAAGTTTAATAAGCAAATTGTTTCAGGCGGTTATGGAGGTCAAAGCTCGTACGGCTCATCCGGATATGGTAAACTTTATCATATTCAAACAATATCACATCTAATTAGGTGGCCAATCATATGGAGGTTATGGGCAATCCTCAGGATACGGCTTCGTCTGGATATGGTAACTTTGTCATATTTAAGTAGAGTTACAATTAAATCTTTTAGGAGGACAATCGTACGGTTCAGGCTATGGTAAACGTTGTCATATTTAAATAAGCTCACAATTAAATCTTTTAGGAGGGCAATCGTATGGAGGTTATTCGCAACCAAGCTACGGGGGATCCTCAGGATATGGTAAACTTTATCATACTTAAACACATCCGCAATAAATTTTAGGCGGTCAATCATATGGAGGTTATCAACAACAAAGTTACAGTAAGTTAAATCCATAAAGTTTATTTACTTATTCAATTATTTTTTAGGCCAACCAAGTTATCAACAGTCATACAGCCAACCAAGTTATCAACAGTCATACAGCCAACCAAGTTATCAACAAGTAATTTAAATTTCAAACACTAATCTGTAAAATCTGTTTAGCCTGCTCAACAAGTTTACCAACAAGTAATTTCCTTTTTGAAATGAAGTTTAAATACGTACATTTTAGCCTGTCCAGCAAACTTACGCTCAACCCGTCCAACAGCAAATCCAATACCAACAAGTAATTTCCTTTTTGAAATGCTTTTTTGCATGCGTTCAATCAATCAAGTTAAGCGATCAATTCGAAAACATATGTTTTTGTGCATTTTTAAAACTTGTTCGGCGCAAATAACTTTAAAGATTAGCGGAACATAGTTGCTTGAAAGTTTTAATTCAAAGTGTTCCAACACTACAAAATTATAGTTGATTGAGTTAATCAAATTGCAAAAACATCACAAACATGTTCAAAAATTATTCGTTTGTCTATTAAACTCTTAACTTGACTGATCGAACGCTTACAAAAAGCGTAAAATTGAATAAGCTTTCCTGCTTACTTTGCGGCACTCTGATTTTAAACTGTAAAAACTATTTAGCCCCAAGTCCAACAATCCTATGCCAGACCACAAGTCCAACAGCAAGTCCAGCAGCACTACCAACAAGTAAATTAAACGTTTCTGATGAAGTTTAAATACGTAAATTCCAGCCCGTTCAACACTTTCAACAACAACAATCCTACGCAAGACCTCAACAACAAGCTCAACAACACTATAGCGCTCCAGTGCAACACGTCCAACACGTTCAAAAATCCAGCTACGCTCAAGCGCCGCCGGCTCCAGCTCCACCAGGTAATTAAAATTGAGCAAGTCATCCAACTCTTAAGTTCAGCACCTCAAGCACCTCCACCAGAACCGGTTGCTCAAACTGCTGCACCTGCAATTGCTCCAGCTCCAGCCGATTACTCAAACAGTGGTGCCAAAACAACTCACTACAAAAACCAAGAGGCCTCGAGCTATCGTCGCGCTTAAATTCCAAAAACTAGCCGAAACGTTCAAATTTTCAAATGTAGTTGCAGCGATCTCGGTTTTCTTCCTCTTCCAAAAAACTTGAACCGCCAAAAATTTCTTAACTTCCACAACCTTAACTCAATCTTAACGTTTGCCATTTAAAGTCTGCCAAATTAATACTGCCTCTGCAAAATGACGGTGTAGACGAGCCGATCGTCGATTCTATAGACTGCCAAATTCTTTTCGTTGTTGTGCGTAACGCAGAAACGTAGAATAAACTCTCTATGTCTGGCTGATCAAATTATTTGAATACTTGTAACAACTTAAAAGCTTTAAAGCACAACAAGTCAATCAATCAATAAGCACCTTTGCAAAGCATAACAAATGTATTGTTTGCTTCCGGTCTGTAATCAATAGAAATCAGGCGAGTTGGTTTCTGTTAAACAATTAATGAGCTCTTTTAACAAACTGTGCATCAAATATCTAAAACTACACTTTTGTGCTGCTGAACTTGCTTTCTAAGCGTTTAAAAGTGTTTAATTGCACATCAGTTAGTTGTTAGAATTCAACTTGAGTCATTTGATTCGTTTGGCTAATTTGGTCAATTTTAAAAATCATCAACGCTTAAAACACTTTAACTAGTTAATTTGTATGCAAATCGTTTAAAATCCAGAGTTCAATTAGAAACCAACAAACTTTTTGTCCAAAGCCATAAATTTGACTTGTTTTGCAAATTGCACACCCAAACTGACACACGCCTTAAAAGTCAACTCATTTCAACGACACTCCAACAAAACCAAACCGAAGCCAATTGAGCTGGAAAGTGTTTGCACTAATTAACGCTCCGATTAAGACACCATGAACGCCAAGGTTTTTGAACGAACATCCGATTGTTTCGTTGAAATTCACACATCAAGTGGAAAACAGCTCGCCGACCGGTTTTGAACCAATGTTTTGCGGTTTTGGAAATTGGCGTATGAATGAAATGCACTTTTGTGGGGAACATATAAATTCGGTTGAATCTTTAAAAATGAGACGATGCTTTTGTTTTGAAAACTGCGAGTTTTAAAGTATGTAAATGCTGATTAGCATTTTAATTGAATCAAAAATAAGTAAACAAATATCATTTATTTTAAACGAACAAATTGCACTTGTGGATTTATCAACCAAAGTAACCAGAGGGCTTGTCTTCGGCAAAAAATTGCGCCACAACTTGTCGAGTCTATTTGAAATTCATAAAAGTCCATGTCGAAAATGCACTGTTGAACAAAAAGTTGTTTGTAGAGAAGGCGTTTTAAAGCCAACTTGCTGCGACGACAGAGCAGCTAGAAATTAGTTTCATTTATTGAACTTAAATTTAAACTAACGTAAACTTACTGTTGCTTTTGCAAACTTCGCACTTGAATCTCCGTCAAAAGCACGAAACCTTTTAGGCTTTATGTAAAATCTCAAAAACTGAACCAAACACAGCGGTGTCAATCTCGACATAACTAAAAATTTATTGGCAAACAAGTACCCGTTAAATCAGTGTTAATGGGGTTGTCACATAACAAGTGAAAACGAATGTATAAATTGGCTACAGGCGCGCGTTGATGTAACAAATAAGCATGCAAATTGGCTGACTCTTCATTGAGCGGAAAATGCGCGAAAAACATGTACAGTCAAAGGTGACATTGCGTAAACTTTCATGAAATTAGCTGAATTTAAACGGAAACCAAACATAAACAATCTATCTGTAACTAAACGTAAAAGTCTGATGAGACAATAAATTAAATGGCCAAAGAACAAGATATCAAAGTTTAATAGAAATAACAACAAATATCAGAGATGTCTATTCATTCGCTCGAGATTTCTGCAAATCAGTCAACGCCTTGTGTAACGAGCTTGCAAAAGTATCGCGGTATTTGCCAGAAATTGTACTCAACAACTGTTGCATGGTTTCAAAATGTTGAGTAGGCATCGATGCATCGCGGTCTTGTTCGTTCGTGGAGTCATAAGTTTGAGAAATTATTCGCCAGCCTTCTGTTGTCAATTCAATGCACGCAGTTTGGCCTGAAAATAAAAATGTGAACGCACAGTTTCAAAAGCAGAAATGAGTCATTTTCAGAGTCAAAACATACACAAATTGATTCATCAATTGAAAAATCCTTACCTTCTAGTGTTTTCAAATTAGCATAAAACTTGGTAGGCCCTTGAACCAATTTCGCTTTGCTGAAGTGCTCAACAAATTGCTGAAGTTCGATTTCTGCAGCCTCAATTTCAACTGTCAGCTGGTAAGATTGAACGTTGTTTATGATACCAGTCATTTGCGGAGATTGCAGAGAAACTAAAACAAGTACATAAATTAACGTGTGAAACGAATACGTAAATTGACCGAAACAAAAATAATCGAACGAATTGAAAAGCAATTTTGAACTGTTAAAACTTTATTGCTTAACAATAACAATAAGGCAGATGATTGCATGCAGTGAGAATACCCATCAAAGTCCTTAATACAAACAAACATTGACGCTTATGTACAAAAAGTAGTGGATTCACATCCATTGAGAAATTCGGAATAAATGGCAGTTTCACGAGTGCAAAACGGAAACACGTACAGAATGATCACAAACTGAAAGGCACTTGATGCGTTTATGTAATGGATAAATAGTGGTACGGGTGTTAACAGAAAATCGGGGACCCGTTACTCGATGGCTTATTAAAACTATTAAACACTGGTAGTTAAAATGTCTGGAAGTGTTGGCTAAGGATTACTGGGACTAATTGGGACGTTAAACTTGAAAACTTGCATAGTGCACAACGACTTCATAAAACCGATATAGAAAAGGCCTAGAATCTCCAAGGAACGAATCTTTAACATTTCTTAGCATTTTGTTGAATGACGTGCCACAGAACGTCGCTGCAAAAATTCGCCCAGAGTATCGAGCACATTTGGAACCCAGCTTGGCGGAATGATTCTCTCCGAAGTACGCAAATTCTCTTCAACTACGAAGCTCATGATTCCAGATTGGGTTGAGACTGTGTGAATATGAACAGCGTCGTTTTGGCGTTGCAAAAACACTTTCAAGCGGACATTTGTGAAGTTGATCTGAAATTTCCAAAATTTAAAACATTTGAGCATGCATCGCAATGTCTTTTTAAGACACAAAATAAAAGTTGACAAAAATTGTACCTGCATTGAGCCGTCGCTAATAAGGAACACAATCGCATTTTCACATTTCAACACATCCATCACATAGGCATTTCGGCAGGTCTCTATGGACATAAATTCGTCAACTTCTTCAATTGGAACCGATGTGTTCAGCTCTTGATCCATATAGTTTCGAACATAGCGAGCAGTGTTTATTTTTGACTGAATGGAAGCGTTTGGCGAAGAGTACGAGTCCCAAATCATGCACGAGCGTTTTGTCTTGAGAGGATGATAAATGAATTCTTCGCCGTTCCTGAAATCGTTAAATTCAGAAGCATTGAATTATCTCAAGTAACTTACACAGTCGTGAGAACAGTGTCGTCGTTAAAGATTATGGAACGCACTCCGTTACGAAGCATTGTTCCAAATCCGAACTTGTTCGTATAGTCAACCCATTTGGCAACATATGTGTCCGGCAAAAAGTCGTTGAAAGGCGCCATTCCATAATCAATTGAATCCGACTGACTCAAAAGACCTTGCAAGTAACGACAAAACATAGCTTGTGTGACCAACAACGAGTCGGATTGAGATCGATTGTTGTTGTTGAAGTCGAGCATGCTCTAAACATTAATTTTGTTTCGAATTTAATAAAACGGTACCTGGCATTTAGACAGTGGCTTCATAATGGGCGCTGTTTCCATGATGTTTCCGTTACTGTCAGACAACAAGTTGCCCATTGATGAACGACGGACTAAATTAAACAGCGGATGGTTCATCATTTCGCGGATATTCATTCTTTGTCTTGGCTCGACAATCAACACTCTGTAAACAAATATGTTTTTGCTGTCTTTATTGCAAAAAACACTTACCGTTCAATAAAATCTTTCGATTTAATTCCGCCAGTGAAGTTGTCTGGATATGAGTACTCGCTTCGGCAAATTCGTGCATATGTTCCACGAATACTGTTTGTTTGGAAAGGAGTAGATCCGCAAAGCATGAAAAAGTAAGTACACGCAACTGCCCAGTAGTCAGATTCAAACGAATGCCCTCTGTATTGTATAATTTCGGGCGAAACAAAGTTAGGCGTGCCACAGACACTGAGTCGTCTTTTGCACTCTTCAACTGTCGTTGCTAGTCCAAAGTCGGCAAGTTTTATTAAAGTGTGGTTGTTTGTGATGAGCACGTTTCCGGGCTTGATGTCTCTGAAAAGAATAAGTGGATTAAACGATTGTGAATATCACAAAACAAACCTGTGAATAACATCGTGGACCGAGTGCATAAACTCAACGGCATTCAAAAGTTGTTTCAAGGAATCGAATGGCATCGGATTCGGCAAGAGCACTTCCTAAAACACAACTTGTTGATTGAATTGAATATCTTTAAATGTACCGTCCAGTCGCTCAACAAAGTCCGACAAATTTCCATTTGAACAGTACTCAAGAAGCATGCAAATGTCTCCATTGTCCGAATCAAAAGCTGTGAGCATCGAGACCAGATTTGGATGTCTGAGATGATTTCCGCACAGCTGAAAGGAGTTTTTACTTTGCTGTTAAACATTCGAAGAACTTATTTAGCAGCTCACGCAACTTTAAATGGTGAGCCACATCATGGAAAAAGTCTACTTACTTTGCTGTGGATTTCTACTTCATTGCAGATTTTGACAAAACTGCGCTCATCTTCAGCTGCTCGTCTTGGAAATCGTTTTAAAGCATAACATTGAACTTGGGGATGCGCACGTTGTCTAACAAGATAACAAGTTGCAAATGCACCCTAAATTTATCTCACTGATACATTTTGTTTAGCCATTTTCATGCAATTTCTTGATCATAAAGCTCAACCGCAAAAGCCATAAAACTGCGAACGCAGGTGCTCAAAGCCCACGCGGGCAAACAAATCAAAAGTGTTTGACAAAGGTCACAACAACCAGCCAAATATGTTCAAAACGATAATAAACTATTCATAACGCCATTTCCCAAATATCAACAAATCCAACTAACCTTTCCGAGACGCTTCAAAACCTCATAGGATGCACTTGTTCTTGGATCTACAATGCTTCTGGGCGACATTTTATCATCAAATCAATCGGAAGTCGACAACAATGGCAGCATGAGCGCGCCTGGAGTTTTGGCGCTGCCTGAAAGTACAAAAGTAAATTTGAATAAAGATTGACGCTCTAAAGACGACAAAGCGCGCAATAATTGTGAACCTTTGTTGAAAACTCATTCAAGCGATCGGATTGAATAGAAGAAACACAGCTTGAGTGCTAAGTTTTGTTTTGTAGCGAGAAGAAATGAAACTTTGAAAGAAAATCATTTAAATCGCATAAGCATATTTTAACATTATGGAGGTAAACAATCCGATAACAGGTAATAATAATCCCGAAAAACACGAAAAACAACGCCACAGCTTCAACCTTGAATCTGCAGGCTTTCGTTGATAAGAAAAGAGCAGTGGCACCCTCCACTTGCAATAACCTTGAAGACAGCAAACAAATTTTAGGCAACTTATTGCTCTGGGCATCCATCGGGGGCGTAAAGTTTATCTTCGTTTTTTGCAATTGGACTTGGTTCAAGACTATGTCGACTACGTGGCCACTTTTATGACTTGAATAAGCGTTAATCTAATTAAACAATTGAAAAGTATTTTGCACGGCTTAAGAAAATCTCAAAGTTGCGGACCTCCCTCAAGCTATCTTATGATAATTGCGCTTCATGCATGCGTAAACATATGAGCACGCGACCTCCAGGCGGTAATCACAAAAAGAAGAAGGTATATTGGTTCCGGTCGTTGGCGACGAGCATGTTCACACTGAGTTGTTGCGCCAGGACAAAACTTTTGCACAAACACGAAAATCATGATCGTGATACTTTTGTGTTCCTTCCGGTTCTCGCGACAGTTCATTATTGTTTAGGGCGGCTAATAAACACACAGGTCTCTAACACGCGCCAACGTCAATAGCTGGATTTGTTGAATAAAAGTCCAGCAAGCCTTTTTGATAAAACTAGTTTGAATCAACTTCTTAAGACACGCGCCAGGTTTAAAGAATTCTAAATCGTCCACAAAAGGCCATTCTCACAATAAAGGTTGGCAATCGGCGTTGTTGCGGCGACTCAGCCAACAAGCAAGAGTACCGGCGTTGACCGGCCTGGCGTACAAAAGCCGAAGAACTGAGTGTTTTCTTGCGCTCTACACACGCATCGATCTTTTTTGTCTGCGTGGCCTTTCCAGGGCTTGATCTTCTCAGCGGAAACTAATTAATTATTGCTTTTGTGGAAAAATGACTAGTTGTTTGAACATTAAACATATTAAACATTCAAACAAGTTCTTTTGCGCTCTTTAATTTGAAAGTCTCAACACTGCTTATTAAAACAAATTGAGCTATTCAAAAGATTCGCTGACTAAAACAACAAAAAATCACTAAAATCGAGTGGCTCAATAGTGATGACCGGTAACAATTTGGCGGTGACCCGAGCGCGCATAAAAGCCACTTACCCCAATGCACTCTACAATAGAGGGCACGTGAAACGTTGGTGCGCGCAACCACACAGAAATTATGACCTTTTCCCGAATGTTTTAAACATGGACTCTGGCGCTAATCACCGATTTCTTCGAAGCGGTCAAAAGCCTCAAGAAATGCATGCAAATTTCTCGTCGCTATCAAACTGGCCGACCCGAAATTAAACACCGAGTGGTTGTACCTGATAACCAAGTGGCCTTTAAACCACAAATGGAGTCCGTTTATAACTAACTACTTTGGCCTTGAATTTAGTTGGCTTTGCGCAAGATTACAGCTGATTCGCTTTAAAGTGGCCGTCACCATTTATGTCCCAATGCGCAAATCAGGCCATCTGCTCGGCAGCGGATTTCAAATTGAATTAAACTATTAAGGCGGCAATCAAAGACTTTACAAGCAAAAAATGGTTGGCGACTCCGATTCCGAAAAGAATAGAGTTTGCTTGTTTGTGTCCGATGCAAAGATCCTGGCTGGAAGGAAGACCAGAGGCCGCCAAACCTGTGAGTCATTCAACGACGGCGGCTCCACAATTGATATTGGCTATTCAGTGTGAATGAAGCGCAACAATCGTGCAAGTGCTCACCATTTAAGGCAAAAATGACCGGTGGAGAGTTTTCGGAAGAAAGTGACTGATAATTTTGATTGGGTTTCAAGCGGGCTCTAAGCGGCTTATCGAATTGATCTAATGTCTTGGAGATTGCAAAATTACGCGTTTAATGTTAAAATTGACTATTCTAAAAGCTAAATAGAAAAGTCATTGCTGACCAGAAAGCACGTGAGTCACCTGAAGCTTGCAGCAAAAGAACTAAATTCAAATGCCCGGAGCGAATGCGCATCATGATAAAGAAATTTATTGAGCATTTAAGCAGCGACGGATCTCGCTGCTCGGCTAGCGATGATTCAGGCAGTGGAGGAACAACCCAAGGACAGTCATTTGATTATTCGCATAAGGCGTCCCTTTAACGGTAAACATTCGGTTTAGGCATTGACTCACCGCTCGCTTCATTGATAAAGCCGGTGTTTGAGTTTATGGGCATGTGTGAATGATTGGACGGATGTCAAACCATTATTGTTGACTGATGAGTAACTGTGAGGGTTTTGCAAAGGTGAATTTGTACGAAAAGTCGTGAAACGGTGAATTTGTACGAAAAGTCGTGAAACAACCAGCATAGATAAGATCGCTGAAATAATAGTTGCGGATAGCCTAAATTGCCGTTCTCCACAATGCAAATATTTATCCGCGGTGAAGAATTAAAAATTCCCCAAAGAAGAGTAATCGAAGCTTTCAAATCAAACTGCGCGTTTTCGGCAAACAAATCTGTCAAATTTTAATTGGATTCGTTCACAATAGATTAAAAAGTTTTCTGTCAACGAATTGCATATTGAATGTGTGCCGCTGGCGATGCGCAAAATTATGCCAACTTTTATGGATTTTATAGGTTTTACGGGGCTTTCTGTGAGCTGATCCGTTCAGTTGTAATAATTTCATTCATTAGAACCTGCGAGTTCAAATAGCAGCAACTCCTTCAACGACATCCAAACTCAAAAAGTATCAAACAAGGAAACGCAACCGAACAAAAATGCCAATCATGGAAGCGCGCCACAAAGGATCTATTTCACTTGCTTTGTTGAGGATCCGGTTAGCGAGCGCTTCAAGTGTAGGCGTTCGTTTGTGAATTGCGCATTGGAAAGCTCAAAATGGATTTGTCGATTGCATGCGCAAATGGACGATCTTTTCGGGTTTTGCAGAAAACTTACATAGTTAAATAAAGAATCTGAAGACACTAAAGACACATCACTTTCAAAGAAATTGCATCAGACTTTAGAAAGAAAACAACTGCCAGACAAGCACGTTCACAGATATCAAAATAGCAATTGAGCGACCTCTAAGCAAAGCTCTAAACATTTGTTTAAAGCACCGGAAAGAATGAACGAAATTCTCATGATTTACACAAAGAGCAACGATTTGTGAAATATGTCTTGCCACTAACATTCAATCATCGTCAGAAATGCAGTTGACGACAGATTGCTGTAAAAAACGCCTACAACAGGAGGTTTGAATGGTGCGTGTTAGGGGAGCAAAGTTTAATCAGAAAGCAGTTATGAATTGGCTGTCTGGTTAATTTAAAGTGGTTGCAAACAACTTTAGATCACAAAAGAACTAAATAACTGTTTTGTTTACTGGATCTTTTGCATTATAATACAAGAAATTATGCAAATCTCCGCGTGAACTACACACTGAATATATCAAGTGACCTGAACTAGTAAACAACTTTATATTAAAGCGTTTGTTTTTAAAAGCAAACAAAGCTGCTGCACAAATGCATTAAAGAATGACTGTGATTGCCCAAATTTGTTAACCTAAATCCCGTGAACTCCGTACCCGAAAAGTGAAAACAAAACGACCGGCTGAGCTGAAATGTCCGGTTGTATTGTGGAAGAGAGCTGCGACGGATACTCAAAATTCACGCAGTGGCTGAAGTCCGACGGCGGTAAATACGCTTCAAGTGTTTTGTACCTCGTGGGTGGATTTAAATGGTTGTTAAAGGATTTGAAAACTCAGCGAAACAACACAAAAATGGATGTGGAGTTGTTTTAAAGGTTTGTGATTAAATTCTCTAAAAGCAAAACGATTGAAGTGATCGGCAAAACATCCAGACAGCCCATTCAAATCCAGGGCCCATTTAAAAGAAAGCGCGTAATCGATACATTTGGTTTTGTACAATGGGTAGTGTGTCACTCGCCGAACACATTGGCTGTCGAAAGAACTGGTTGACGGTGGCATCCCGTAAATCCAACGAGTCTTTGCGCAAATCGTTCTCAACAGCGTAATAAGCCATTCAAGGTGGGACAATAAAGTGCTAATGTGTAGAAACATCTGCTCGAATTAAAAAAGAATGCGACATAGTATTTAAACACAAACTTTAGAGACAACATAAAGATAGTCTTGTTGTTAAGCAATCAAAAACCGCAAAGCACGCGTAAAAGTCATTTATCGCCTAGTCCATTCATCAAGCATTCCTCTTTGCTTCCGCATCCATCAAATGCTTAAAGAAAAGGTGCAAAAAACACCTGCTCCGACGTAATCGATTGCGGATTGTTAAAGATGTTTTAAACAAACAAAAACAACAGAGATGCTGAAAGAGTGTTTAAAGAGCAGAATTTAAAGGCTCAACCAAATTCTTACACGCTGACTTTTGCGCTATAAACAAATAAATAAGCGGGAGTTGTGGTGAATCATTGAGCAAATAAGTGACCAACACAAAGGAAAAGGTTGCAACAACATCTTTGGAGATCTTTGTTTTGCAAAGTTGAGACAAACGTTTGTAAAAACTTCAGAGCTTTTGCAAAGGATCTAAAAATCAACAAATGTTAGCCAAGTCCGCTTCCCAACTATGAATTTCTTTGGCGCAAGGTGCGCAAATAACCACAGACAAGGTCGTACCAGTTCCGAAACAACGTTGCTGTTTCCCCGGAGTGCAAAACCAAATTCCCATGTTGAATATTGGGTCCATTCTTAAGAGGTGTTCTGTTTTCGGGAATTCTTTTGAGATTTTGTGTCGAAACGGAAATTTTAAACACTACTTAAAGGTTTTAAATAGTATCATTTAAAACAAGCACAAATCAACGTCCAAAGCTTTTGAAGAACTTGAAAGCTTGCCAAAAATTCAAGAAATGTGACCAGAAGCCGAAACGAGGCAATAAATAAACAAAACTGACCACTCCGAAAAGCCAGTTGTTAACAAGCGTTTGCTCTCAAAACGAACACGAGGATCCTCATTGCAAATAAATTAATTGTCGTAAAAAACTAGAACCGTTGTTTGCAATTAATCACTGTTTAAAAAATTTGAAGCGAACTTTGCGTTGGCGGTTTGAGTTTATTGATCTGAGTTTTTACGTACATACACGGTAATTAACTTGCAGTGTCGATACTATTACACTTTAAGCATTTCAAGCATTTAAAGTGTTCAAAACATTTCAAGAGCTACTTTTCCAAAAGCAAATTTAACAACATGCCACGTGCGTTCCAGGCGCTTCTCGGTTTTGGCTCGATGACCAACCAAGTGTTTTTTGTTGAAGTCCATGTGCCATTAACGCAAGTCTCTTACGCCAAAAATCAAAGCGGAACCTAAATGCGTGGGACACTTAGGACACAAAAGTTTGTGGCAAGAACCACCGTTATTGAATTTACTTGTTTGTTGGACTGTTTGTGAGTTCGTTTGGTGAGTGGCTTTTAAGGAGTCGTTTTGGCAATTCACTTTCGTCGACCTATTTTTGGCGCCGCTTGTTTTTGTTGTTCATTAAGTGGAGTTGATTTTTAAAAGATTGCTTGTTGAACAAGTCTAATTTCAGAGTGTCCAACCGACTCAGTTCTTTAATACAGCCGTTCCGAATCAACAGTTTCAACAACAGTGTTGGCCTAATATGAAGCCAAATCAATTTGTCAATCAAGTTCCGACATAACAGAGAGCGTTGAATTCGCTGCACTTGGACAATACGGTAGGCTATTACGACTCTGTTATAAAAAGTGTTTGTGAATGCTGAGAGAATTTTGAACTTGCGGCGCGTACCAGTTGAATGTAGTTGTCCGAAAATCACTCTTAACGGTAACGCAACCAAAATTCCGAATGAGATTCTTGTACAAGTGCAATCATATGGCGTACAAAACGAAAGCACGGTTCTGTCAAATTGTCCGAACCAGAGTCAAATTTTAAACGTCCATTTAGGGTTTAAAATCATTCACAAATATGATCCAGTTTGCTTGAATGTATCGGAATGGCAGCAAAATCAAAGCAGTAGATCTAGTTGTGGTTCAAATTGGAGGTTTGTTGAGAATGGGTGGCCAATCGATTAAGTTAACGAGTGTACATGACCTCAAATAGGCTTTAAAAGTATAACTAAACGACTCAAAAGCCTAATTGCAGTTGCATGCATTAGTTGACAGCGTTTTAAATTTTGGAATTTTAACCAAACTTTACAGATGGTGTATTTGCAGTTTATGCGTCAAAATGTGCGCCTAGTCATTCTCTAAAGTGTGGAAAAATAGAAAGTCGTTGATATGCAGTGCAGAAAATTTGGTCCTTGGCGCACAAACTTATTTCCTTGCCTAATAGTTGGCAACTTTTAACAGCAAGAACTCAAATAACATCATTCAATTGTTCTTTTTATGCATTCAGTTTATTTGCATTTTTTGATGTTGATTTGATTGTTTGTTGAATTTGTTCAACAAGTTCATGCAAGACGCTTTTGAGTGTTTTCTGTTGAAAGTGCAAATTTATGTAGATTTAATTTTAGACGCAAAAGGTTGCTGTTCCAAGAAACAGACTGGAAGCAAGAAGTTTGTTTTGTTGGGTTCATTTTTGTGGTTTTAGCTAAACATCTATTTAAAACTTTAGTTTAACATATTAACTTTGTTTTCTCCAACAAAAACAACAAAATAATTGCAGGAAACGCGGAATCTCCACGAGCAATTTAAAATGAGTTGTTTTGGAAGTTGGCTGCTGAGCTTATGACAAACCGATGTTTGTTCGGAGAAATGCGGGTCATTTGCAGAAGAAAGTTTATCGGTCAACTTTTCTGCATTATCAAGTTTATTCCTGTTTTTTATTGCTCTCAAACGTTCCTTTGACGAATTCAAAAGCGCAATTTCAAACTCACTCAATCATTTTTTGAAAAATGCACTCCATTTACAGTTAAGAACTACTCAAAAAACCACTGTTCGTCGCTTAATCCCCGTCATTCGCCATTATCGAGTAGTTCCAATTTTGGACAAGCGTGAATTCAAAAATCACTCTTGTCAAAAAGAACACTCGTAATCCTCTGAGTAAATTTGCAAAATAGTTCAAAAACTCAAAAATTGCAGACATTTTATGACATTAAGAAGCGATTTTTGTTTTACACAAAAGTTGTCTTCAAAACGTTTTTATTACAAAATCAACAATGTATTACCGAAGAATTTCTTGACAGGTTTTCCAATTCATTGCGAGTTCATTTTGCGTGTCTATGAGAAGCGGTGGCCGTCGACTCACTTAATCCACAAACTTGATCGTTGAGTCTCAAAAACTGGCTGCACGGTTAGTTTCACTGTGGGGCGCCAATTTGTCTTATGACTTAAGGATCATAATCAAACAAAGCAATTAGGCGTGTGTATTGCTTACGAGTTTGCGCTCTCGAGGTCCGCTTCGAAAGATACTGCGAAATTAATTGGACTCTTCCGCTCGGGTTTGCGGAAGTGATTTGGCTTTTTTGGTGGGCTTACTCGATTTATTTAAATTTGCTCTAAGTTGACTTGCGATTGCAGATAAAAAACGCCTGTTTACAGTTCCATCTTTGATACTCGAATCAAAAATTCTAGTTTATTGTATTTGCTTGCTCAGCGAAAACTTTTCTTTACAGAATGAATAATTTAAACTTGCATCGCTTTTTCTTGTTGGAAGCGTTTGGCTCCAATTTCCGCTTATCAGATTTTAAATCTTTTATGGTTGTGAGTCGACAGAAGGGAACTTGAAACCCTATGTTGTTGGCCACTGCGTTAGTTTTTGGTTTTATTTGTTTCGAAGAGCTCTTTGACGCATTGCGCATAATAAAGCATTCGATAAAGATTCATGCTTTGTAGTCATCTGTTTAATTCAAAACAAGCACTTAAAGTGAAGAAGACGCAAGGACTTGTTTAAAATGCAGACTGCCCGATTTAAAAGCAATTTAAGCAACAAATTTTGTACCCAAATCCTTCGGTCCAAATTAGTCCACAAGCAAAAACGGAAGCGCGTGAATTCGTTGTGAAAATCAAATGTCCAATTGTTTACTTTGGCATTGTTTACGGCTCGCTCACCTTACTGTTGATGAAAGGCCGGAGGCAAAGATGCCAGAAATCATAGCTCCTCTGTAATTTGAGACAACACCGATTGAGTGGGTCCTTTGCCCCTCTAATCCATACACAATCGGCATTTCCGCTTTCTTCACGGATTTGTTCTGTCTACTTTCTTTTCTTGAGTTCTAGATTGCTTGTGAATCGGTGATTTGTTACAAAAATGCGTTTTGTGGGTGTTCTACGTCACAACGAACTTATTGTTTGAGTAACTGTGCGGGTGGTAACTTTTAGGTAATTTGTGGGCTTTATTTGTTTTTGAGATTGCCTGCTGGAGTCATAAATATTGCATATCAAGACATACTGTTAATTAAAACACTCAATTCTTAATTTAATATTAAAATTTAATTAATCAACTGGAAGTCATGTCTTTTCATCACATTTCTGCACTTTTGTTCGAAGTGTCTAAACAACATTGCAATGTTTTATTTATGCAGCCTGAAAAGATTAAAAATCACAAAAAGCAACAAAAACGCCAACTTAATCTGTTTAAAACATTCCAAAAACTCTCTTGTTTGTTAAACATCCAGGCATCCAAAAACTCTCTTGGTCAAAGACTTTTTGTTGAAATTTCAGGTCACAAATTGGACACTTGTTTGTTGGAGTTTATCAACTGTTGTGTCGGAGATTATGAGATCACTTGCTCAAAAATAACCGCTGCCTGTCACTTTCTGCATCCAAGTTCCCGATCATTGCGGCTTTTCTTTTGACGCTCTAATTTCGAAGCAGACAAAAACATCAAATTCGAACTATTGAATCCACAACAATTAATTGTTACTATGCAATGCAATTTTGTTTACACTCCGAACACAACTTCCTTTAAATCTCCAAGTTAGTCAAAACATAAACAAATTAGGCTACTTTTGCCGCGATGCTAATTAATTTAAATTTTTGGCGGCTTTATTCCCTACAATTCGATGTTTTATTCATAAACTCCAGGTTATTTTTGAAAGAGCGGCCTGAATTACAAATTAGCCAAAAAGTGCTTTGTTTTGCCAACTTAAATTTCTACTTTTTGACCATTTGCTTTTGGACAATCTGGTGCGCTGCCGCCTTTTTGCGTAGTTTACAGTGTTTTGTGTTTTGTACGTTTCAACATAACAGCGTCAGCAAACTTGTTGAACCGTATGAATTCGATTTGGCAACATTGCGGGTTCTTTCAAAACGCTAACTAGTTGTTTGCAGTTCCAAGTGCAAGTTCATCAAATTGCCGGTTTCCAGCCAATTTAGCGTAACGTGAGCGTAACAAGACAGTAGTTTTGGATAAATTTCCTGCAACTAATTCAATATTTGGCTTCCCGGGATCCAAGCGAATTTATAATGTGATACTCATTCTGGCTGACAGCTTTTGACTGAACGCCGCGCAGCCTCGTTCTCACAGCCCATTAAAGAAAGTCGCCAAGAGAACAATGAAAATGGAGGATTGTTTAGACGGCATTCCCATATGAAATGAATGCCTAAATGGAGGAGAAAAAACAACTGATTTGTGACGCTTGACGAGGAAGTTGCGTTAAGTAAACTTTAGTTTAAAAGTCTAAAAGCACAGTTTGTTTAAAGGTATTAGACACAAATGAAAACTTTATTCTTCTTACTCAACAACAACCACAAACTACACTACAAAATTGTCTATTCGCAGCACTTTCATGCTCTCCAATTTGATTCGGATTCAACGATTCATGATTTCTGCGCAAACTAAATTTCCGGCACTGAAAAAACACTTGCTTCTCTAAAATTGGCCCATTCAATGTGATGGGATTCGAAAAAACGGGGTCATAAACAGATTCGGACGTAACAAGAAACAATTTAAGCACAGTGGCCAATCAAGCGAAGACGGCTACGGTCCTTTGTCCGGATTTTACACATTTGTAAACGTGGCGGCGGAGATGGCCAATTTTAGGAATTTTTAATCTGCGCCTCTCCCGCTTGTTTCAGTTGAAAGTTAGTTGGTCTTAGCTGTTGGACTTTCACTTTATTTAAATGCTGGACTTTTGCTTTATTTAAATTGTTTGAATGTTGTGTTAGAAACTCACACAAGGTCCGAACACTTATCAGCATCAAGCACCCGGGGCAGAACATCAATCCACAAAAATAGCTCAATTGGCAATTGGGCCGACTAGGAGCTAGAATTTAATTTGACAGGTCCTCCCTCTTCAAATTTCTTGTTATCTGTGTGTTGTGTCGGTGTTGTAGTGAAAGCCAGAAGGCGGTTGACATCCAAATTGCAAATCTTGTTTTCGCGCCGAGTCGTTGACGGCCATTACACGGACTTGAGTCGCTGTTTAGCCGAACAAAGAACAACCCGTGCCAAGAAGACAAACCACACCCATCTCATGGACGAGGAGCCACACCCATCGAAGACGTGCCAACAGGTCAAGGCGGGAGGGGAAAGCGCCGTCGGGTAGGAGTCTTTTGGCCTATTCTTTTTGGATCAAAGTGATTTATTAAAGACGTTTTTGTCGCCAAAACTATTTTAGTGTTTTCAGCTCGGAATTTTTGAGTTTCCTCAAATGTTGCATATCGTTTTTGCTCCTTGTACAATTGCTGCTTTAGATCGCCGAAACTCAACGCGAAATCCGATTTGTTGGACACCCACTCAGTTAAACGTCACTTAAACAATTCATTCAAGCAACGGTCTTCATTTAAAAGTGGTGACGGCCTAGCAGCGCTCGGAAAAGTTTGTTTTAATTGTTGAACCACTTACATGTTAAAGTTAATCAGAGTTCAAAAGCATCTTTTTGGCAACTTTCAGTCGTTTTAAACTCAAAATATCAGTCGTTTCCGGATTAGGCTTTGGGCATGAGACATGGCTTGAAATTTAAAAGCTAGGATTATCTGGAAATCAATTAGGCAAATTTTTAGAAGCGGAAGTGTTGTTTAAATTATGCAATTTAGCGTGCATTACCGGCGCCTCAAGGACTCCAGCAACATTTACGTTTTTCATACAAACAACACAACGGTCTTTATAATAATAGCCCGTCTGGTGATGGTGGTATGAATTCGGCTTTCCGACCGCAGCATAACGCGCAAAACTCGCATTTTAATTCGGCCAACTCTCATGGTTTGTTATTTGAATAAACTTTCCAACCTCGTTTGATTTCAGCAGTGCCAATTAAGCCTCCGAGTTCGCTCTTGACATTGAATGCTGATCCAACTCAAAACAACCCAATTTTGACATTAAACGTCGGAGGTTCCGTCTACAAAATCAAGGAATCAAGCATTAAACGCGATGGAGTCGAATCAAGGTAGCTTTTATAGACACAACTTTCAAAGGTCTAAAAGCAAAGTTTAAGGTTGGCTTATTTCGTGCAGCAACCTATGGATAAACGACTGCATCTCTGCGATGCTTATTTCACTGTCTGTGAAGAGTACTTCTTTGAAAGATCGTCCAAGTTATTCGACAGCATTTACAAGGTTAGTTTAAAAGCATTAGAGCATTTACAGTTTTGTTTAGTTCTACGTGACAGGACAACTCCACCGGTTTGTTTTAATTATTGAAATTGCACAGCTTTTTAAACATTCGCTTTTCAATCAAATTGGCCTCATTTATCATGAAAGTTTATTCAAGTTCAACGTTAAAACAGCCAAAAGCATCGCGAAGGCAATTAATCATTTCTTGCAATTAAGCCCCTACGACGTGTGTGAAAGCGAATTCTTGGCCGAACTGCAGTTTTGGCGGTTGCCCGAGTCGTTGATTGCTACTTGTTGCCAGCCACAATTTGATTTGATGTAAGTGTTGTCATTACATTCACAGTTTTGAACTCCTTCGAATATGTTTGCTTTCTATTAAACAAACCCACTCAAAACTACGTCATTAGCACGCGAACAGACAAAGAACGGCGCCTCACGAAACAGCCTGACTGATCACTCTTTTTCGTCCCAAAAATCCCAGTAATTTAATGACACGGCGAGCCGAAAACAAACACCATTTGGTGGCAGCTGATCCAGCACAAAATTTTAATTGCCATCTAATGACTCGAGTTGACAATTTGATGCATTTGATGTGGAACAAGAACATAGTTTGCATCTTTGATTGCATTGCTGATTGGGTTGTAAAATTGCTTAAAGCTAATCAAATGATTTATTGCAAGTAACTTGATTTTAAGCAACAAATGAATTTCAGTGACGACTCGCTTGACGACTTAAGTTCTTCGAAGAAGCGTCAAAATGAAAACATCAGGCAACGTCTCCATCGTTTCTGCGAAGGAGATGGAACGCTTATGTCCACTATTTTCACCTTTGTCAGCATTTGCTTCGTGCTTATTTCTGTGTTGGGTCTAGTTTTGGGCTCAATTGAAGAGTTTCAAATTCCATACCGCCGTGTCGGCAATCAAACTGTTGTGGCATCCAATGTCTCCAAATCAAGATCTCCTCCGGACGTTACATGGGAGCCAAATCCAGCCTTTGGTTATGTGGAAGTTATTTGCGTCATTTGGTTTACGATTGAATATGTGTTACGTTTGGTTGTGACGCCAAATCGGTTGGTGTTTATGCGTGGAATCCTGAATATTGTGGATTTGATTGCCATCTTTCCGTTCTACTTGGAGCTGGTCCTGTCTATTTTCGGATTTGACGTCGACAACTTGCAAAATATCAAAGGAGCCTTTTTGGTTGTTCGTATCATGAGAGTGCTTCGTGTTGTTCGGATCTTAAAATTGTCGCGTTACTCAACCGGAATGAGAACATTTGCCCTGACATTGCGGTCTTCGGCTCGTCAATTGGGAATGATGGGAATGGTGTTGGCAAGTTTTGCAACTCACCGTAATTTATAACTTAAAACATTTAGTTTACTGGCGTAATCTTCTTTTCTACACTTTTGTACTTCGTCGAAAAAGGTATGACTTGGAGCAATTTAACTAATATTACGGCTAATTACAGACGATCCGCACACGCCATTCACCTCTATACCCAACGCGTTCTGGTGGGCCATCGTGGTATGTACCGTCATGTTTTTTATTCAATTGTCAATATTTTATAGACAATGTCGACTGTCGGGTATGTCTTTATCGAATAATCAGTTGAAAATCAGTTGAAACATTTAAACTTGACTTAACAAATTATAGATACGGAGATCAAATTCCGCAGACCATATTGGGAAAAACAATTGCCAGCGGAGCCATCTTGTCTGGGGTTCTAGTTTTAGCCTTGCCCATCACTGTGATCGTTGACAACTTCATGAAAGTTTCCGGCTCCGTGCAGCCGCGACCCGCAATTCATCGGCCAAGACCAGCACAATCAATTCCAGGTTCTCCAAATGCTGGCGAGAAAGCCCAACTTACTTCCACTTAACTCCAGTTCTAATGTCCTATCAACTTTTCTCGACAAACTCCAATCTTTTTTATCAACAAATTTCCGGTGACTTTTTAAACACCCATTAAAGCAATACCTAAATATTTGGTGCTAATCTTTAAACGTTTCAAGTTAGACCAGTCAATCATGTTCTTTTATTGATCGTTAAGTTATTAAACAATTTAAAGGCAATTAACTAAACTACCTATTTCCGTAACAATTCACATTCATCTTTGTCTAATCTCACTATTACAAATAGTCAACAAATCCGTTAATGCGTTGTAAGCTGATCTCATTTTGAACGATTATTTGAGTAGTCACAAGTATTCCGTTTGGTAGTTTATTCAAGAAATAAATTCTGGTATCCGTCAACTTGTTTTTAAAGTTTTCATTTTCAGAAAAGCATTCCAATTGTTCAATTTCGTTGGCACCTAGCAATTTAAGTTATGCCGACTTTTTCAACTGTCTTGTTCATTTGGCCATTTAAAACGTTGACTGTAAAAATTATGCATCTAAAATAACAAAGCGTTTTTTCCATTTGACTAATTAAGTTGCGAAACAAACTTGACAAAAGCATTCAAAACAACCTTTATGCACAAAAAGGTAAGACAACGCTTGCAAGTAGTCCAAACTTGTCCACAACTTACCAAAAATACTTTGAGCTGCCACCCATGAAGCAGACAATTCAATTTTTGGTTTAGACCCGCTAATTATCTTTCTGCGAGTACACCAAGGTCACAATTTCAATTCAGCAAATTTTTTAACGTTCAGAACTTTGTAGCCAGCTCCTCTTTTTCTAACTAACACCTAAAATAGTGCACTTTAAATGCGGCGACTATAATTTCTCAGACCAAAGACGTCAGCCCCTCATAAAAACAAAATAAGAGTGTAGGCATTGTTATTTTGAGCCAAAGTATGAAATTGTAGTCGTTTGTCATTTTTGATTTGCGGCTTGTTTTATCGGTTTAAACACTTTTAAACTGAGTTGTTTAGTTTATTTTCACATTACATAACAGTGTCGACACTTTTTAAACAACAAATTACAATCGACGGTGAACCCTTATAGATCATTTCTTGACTACAATTAACCGATAATTTAATCCGCATACAATTCAAAAGTCTATTTGAGAGCAATGTTTAAACTATTTTGAGCTTCGATAAAAGTGCATTCTAACTTTAAACCATTTATTAATGATCACAAAACATACAAATAGTCTTAATTAGTAACTGTGCACAAAAGCAGCAATAAACACCAAAAACCTGGTCGGAACGATGTTGCGTTTTTGCACTTAACTGACCAATTCAAGTAAGAACCTTTTGGTTTCCGGCAGATTGACATTTTCGCAAGCTCTAATTTTCTGTTGGCACACTTTTTCAAATGACTAGATACTGTTGGCTGCAACATTCAATAATTGCTTTGTTTTGTTCGTCCAGCTTCGTCGAAAAAGTTTGAGAATTAAAAACGAACCCTGATTGCGTGTGTAATGTCGCCAAAAGCATTGGACGGAAGTCACCTGTCCAAAATCGGGGTGGAGGCGCGGATTTATGCAACACGATTGCACCGCCCATTCTCCATTTAGCCGAATATAAATATTTTGGATAAAAAGAGGATCGTCTACAGGATGGAGCGAGTCAAATCGGTTTAAATAGTTACTGAAGTCGGATTGTTCTATGAAATGTTTCGGATTAAAATCCTGACTGACGATCTTGTTTTGAGTGTTTGTGAACGCTTGGTCCAAAATGTCTGCTGAGTTAAAAAGCACATTGAGCTTTTCTTTACTTGCTTTTAACACAGTATGTGTTTTGATCTAAACGTTCAAACAACAGAGGAAGTTTTCACAAAGTCAGTCAGACTTTTTAAATTCGCTGAATTTTTAACTTCGCGTGTGTCATGTTTTAATGATGTAGACACCATGTTCGCTGGAAAACATTTAATGTTTAGTCGAAATGACCAACTTCCTCCTTCAAAAATTGATCTGTGTCCACTTTTTTCTACAGTTAATCGAATCGAGTGGAGAAGTGTTCAGCTTTCACCCTTCCGCAAGTGGATATCAATTGCACGGAATGTTTGAGATTCCGGATAACAACTTTGCTGGAAACCAGTTTTGGCTTTGTTTCGACTATGAAGCATCAGCAAAAGAAACACCAAAAAGAAGTTTTGGTCGTTATTTGAGATCTGTTATTCAAGCAGAAGAAGGTTTGTAACTCCAATTTTGCAACGCACACTCAAAATATCTGTTTTAGTCGAAGATGAGACAACTACTGAAATTTCCGAGCCAACTGAATATCCAGAAAATCTATGTGGTGGGCAAATGGATCAACAAAGTTCTTATTGGTTTGCATTGAATGGCGTGTGGATTGACAAGACAAAGCTGCAAGTCCAGGTTCTAAATGTCCGATCGTTGAACAAAAAGACGCCAAGTGTAAACATGTTATGGAAAATTGAAGATCCGAACGAAGAAACCGCCAAAAAAGTTCAATTAAAACTCGTGGTTCAATTCCAGGTTAGTTTCACTTGCTTTTACAACATTTGTCATGCAATTTGTGCAGCAAACACACAAATAATGAATCATGCAACAGATACTGTAGTTGTTTTTTGCCAAATTCCGGCAATTAAACAGATCCCGAGTTTTCAATTAAATCGTCATTTTTTCAACACATGAACTTGTTTGATGTGCAAACACGGCTATGCACTAATTAGGATTGCGTGAACGTTTTTGTATCTGACCGACGCTGTTGCAATTCGTAGTGTTGCCAAATTCCCAGAACACGAAAATTGATCGCGTTTTAGCGACCAAAGGTCTAAGACTTATGAAACAAGCTGGTTAAAAACAAGGAAACTGGATCAACTAAAAAATGAGTAAAAAAATCAGGAAGTTGAAATCCATTCTTTATCACGCATCCACGTTTTGTATTCTAACAATTTACTTAAAAGCCATTCAAGTGCTTTTGTTTAGTGTTATCCAAAACAACTCCCACACACAAAAAGCTAATTTTAACTAATGACTCAAAATCATGCTGCAAATCCAAGCTTAACAATAACCATTCAAATGCAGAGAAACAAAAAACTCCGCCAATGCGTGCACGCAAAAACTTTGAAAGTTAATCAAGATTTCAAATGTCATTCCTTTGCGTAGTCGTTGTTTGTTTCGAAAAAACAACTCGATTTCGTAGTAACTCCCTTTTAAGTAAATTCCAGTGGCATTTTGAAAAACTTCCATTTTTAAACAAAACATGACTTGCGTCTGGAAGACTAAATTTGAAGCATGTGCGTAGAATCTTCGTTGTGCGGAATGTAACGTCAGCTTTTTAAATTGAGTGTGCTTTATTAATCAACAACAAACAACATGCAAACGAGTTTGAAGAGTTAATTGCAATGTTTGATTCCTAGTAAATGCGCCACAAACATTATGCGTTAAACAACTACGCGTAATTCTTAACGGCTTCCGCTTAAAAACACGAATGAGAGCACTCAGGAAAATTCGAAATCACGCCTTTGCTTGATTCATTTTATCGATTTCCGGTTATGCTTATTTTCGGGCTTCCGCTCAACTTAAAAACTTTGAGATTATTTCAACGCATTCAGCAATAAGTGTTTTTGAGTGTAGTTGTTTTGACTTAGTGAAATTTGTTGAAAGCATTTAAGGTTTCCAAACATTGTACTAAACGTTTAATCTTTTGTGTTCACCGAAGACTAAGTACAATGCCAAACACGCGCTTTTTGGTTTGCGTGACTATTCGGCAGGTTTTGAGTCAATTTAGTACAATTATAATAAGCAAACGTTACGAATTTTTTGTTAAAACAATGAAACTTGTTTCGAGTAGTTCTTTCAAACTTTGGAATACATGTGCAGTCCAGAAGATTACGGTAGAAACTTCAAACAACACATTCCGGCAAACCTTTAACCGCTTTTTATTTACTTGGAAAAGCAGAGCTTTCCGTTAGGTTGTTCGGCACGCGATTGTCTTCGAAATTTTGTAGTTACCTCGCAACTAGTATGTGCATTCCCATTAATTGTATTCTCAAATATTTTAGGGTTACGGTTAGACAAATCAATAAAATGGAGGGAACATGTTCTAAATGCAACAATGTTTAAAAACGCTAACTGTTTTCAGAAATCCGAAAGAACAAATTGCACAAATTAAACAAATGCTAATGTGATCAATTAGACTTATTTGTTAATGTTAATTTGTTTGTGTGCCAAACTCCAAAAACACATAATTGTTGCATTCGTGTTTGTACCCGCTCAGATTCAAACAAACAAGTTTAGCTGACTCAAATGGCTGACGAAACTGTATGACACTTCTTTGGTCTCGGCGTAAAGTGTTCTCGATCTATAATAAGAAACTTTCACAGAATTTTTAGTTGTCTTGTGTTTAAACCGTAAACAGAACTACTTAGTTTCGCTTGCAACAAACAGGTGTTTAATTAATAACAAAAGAGTAAAAGTTAAAAAGTCCACCTGCAAATCCATAATAATAAAGTTGGAAGATATTAAAAAACGAGACCACACAAATTGGAAAGCTCCAACAGGCTTCAGTCGTTTTTTGAGACCAGAAAACGACTACACCCGGATAGCTGATTAGGCAAAAAATATAAATTTGAACTTATATGTACTTATGCACACGGGAACGTGATCATTGAAATGAGCACTGTACGGCATAATAAAGCAAGTGCTTCTCTCAAAAACATGATCTCAAAAGTTCCGTCTTTTAACTAATTATTATAAGTAATGTAAGCAGCTTGCAAGATTAAAAAGTGCTTGGTCTCTTTGATTTATTAGAGTAGTTTTTGAATAAGCAGCAATTTAAATGCATCCTTTCAGGGCTCTTCACCAAGCATTGTAACTTCCAAGCCAATTCCAAGTTTTATGATTCCACCAATGAAAGCGAACGGCCAAGTTCAGATCAGACTGAATGGTCTTGGAGTTCGTCTTGATGCGTTGATTGCCAATCTCTACACGCCGTACTTTCCGCTTCTGCTACCTTCGAATCTGCAAGTGTTCGACAAATTACCGTAAATCTAACTGCAACCTCTGTTTAACTTAGTTAATTTGTTAGTTCCGCAAATGTCCATTTAAATCACAAATCGATTCCGTTTTAGCATTAGCCATCTTCATACAAAACGATCACCAATTTTTCGAATACCGGTTACAAAATTTTATCCAGATATTGTAGTGCTCCTTCCCGTTAGAACACTTCCATTCCATTGTAAACGAATTGCTTACCAAATAAACTTTTATTGAATGTTTAAATGTATCGCAGTAGAATTATCTGCCGGAAGCACCGGTAGACCAAAATACTACTGAACTTGTTCATTAGTGAATGGAGTTTTTCGCGAATAAAGACACGGAAAGTTTTAAAGTGCATCGAGCAATGTTGTTTAACGAATCCGCTTAGAGTTATTAACACAGTTAAATCGGGAAGTGTACTTTTATGTTTCGATGCACTTGCAACAACAATAACTGTTCTGAGATCAAGCTTGGCACGCTATTGTTCTTGATTAATGTTGGTATTCAATTGTTCGTGTTAACAATGTCTGCAATACTCATTCGTTAACTTTTTGGAGTGGGCAACGAAAGTTTGAAAATAAAAAACAATAACAAAAAAGTTGATTGAGTCTTTTGTAACGATGCACTTTCTAATCAAAACCTATTCAAAATAGTGCCTAAATAAGTTTAGTATTGTTTGGCTCACGAACAGAACACGACAACCTGAATTAGCGCACTTTTTCCTTTTGAATGAATTTCAACATTCTACGGCTTGTTTTGCTCAGTGCACGCATTTTTTGCTGGGCGCTTGGTCTCAAATTTCTGATCACCTGCGTGCGCTGATGGACACAAAGCGCGGATTTTGGCCTGTCACTTTGCGTTTTAATAGCATTTAGCCTACTTCTTATTTTTAGATCATTTCAATGCATCTTTTTAAGTTACCTCTTTGATTAGGTCAACAACAAATTGGAGAAGCGTTTAAATTGTTTTGGCTAATCTCAACATTTAAAAAAGACGCGCTTTTTCTTGTTGCTGATTGCCAACGTTCCAGTCGTTTTCGTGCTCAACACTGCCGCTCCCCTGACAATTGCGGTGTTCGCCTGCTTGTGGTTTCCCTCTTCAATCGTGTACTAACCGTGCTGGTCATCGCCATTTTTTGCCCACTGCCACGATCCGAACGCAGCGCTCACTGTTTTGAACGTTTTTTCGAGTGGTTCGGCGATCGCTGCAAACGCGTTATGTCAGCAGTGCGCCGGAACAAGCCCAACTGCTTGAAATGATTGAACACTTTCTTCAGTGACTGACCTCTTGGACAGCTCTATTAGTCTCTCTAAATCTGCCCCTAAACATTGTAGCTGTTTTCGCGCACGTTTAGTCAACATTTAAAGAGTTTACAGGGTAATTAATATGCATAAATTTCAGCGTTTGTTTCTGTTCTTGCATTCAAATTCGAATCGAAAAAGATGCGTGAGGTGAGTCACTTATTTATAGAGTCGTCAGCTTATCTCTAAGCATTTAGATTGTTCACATTCAAGCAGGCCAGTGCGGTAACCAAATTGGAGCCAAATTCTGGGAGGTCATTTCTGATGAGCACGGCATTCAACCTGGTCAGTTTACTTTCTTTAGTCTAAACATTAAACATATTCGCTTTTAAGACGGATCGTACAACGGAGAGAGTGATTTGCAGTTGGAGCGCATCAACGTCTACTACAATGAAGTAGGATCTCAGCGTTATGTTCCACGTGCAGTTTTGGTTGATTTGGAGCCGGGAACTATGGATTCCGTCCGCAACAGCGCTTTCGGCACCTTATTCCGTCCCGATAACTTTGTTTTTGGTCAATCTGGAGCTGGCAACAACTGGGCCAAAGGTCATTACACCGAAGGAGCTGAGCTTGTCGACAATGTTTTGGATGTTGTTCGCAAAGAGGCCGAAGGATGCGACTGCTTGCAGGGATTCCAATTGACTCATTCTTTGGGCGGTGGTACCGGATCAGGAATGGGAACATTGTTGATCTCGAAGATTCGTGAAGAATACCCAGACCGTATTATGTCTTCTTTCTCCGTTGTTCCATCACCGAAAGTCTCCGACACTGTTGTTGAGCCTTACAACGCTACCTTGTCTGTTCATCAATTGGTCGAGAACACCGATGAGACTTTCTGCATTGACAACGAAGCCTTATACGACATCTGCTTCCGCACACTTAAGTTGCAAAACCCGAACTACGGCGACTTGAACCATCTTGTTTCAATGACCATGAGTGGAGTTACCACTTGCTTGCGCTTCCCTGGACAATTGAACGCTGATTTGCGCAAGTTGGCCGTCAACATGGTTCCATTCCCTCGTCTCCACTTCTTCATGCCTGGATTTGCTCCATTGTCTGCCAAGAACGTTGCTGCTTATCGCGCTTCAACCGTTGCTGAATTGACTCAGCAAATGTTCGATGCCAAGAACATGATGGCTGCCTGCGATCCTCGTCACGGTCGTTACCTCACTGTCGCTGCAATCTTCCGCGGAAAGATGTCCATGCGCGAAGTCGATGACCAAATGATTTCGGTCCAAAACAAGAACAGGTAGCTTTTGCTGATTTCATTGCAGCTCTTAAATTGGTTTGTTTAGCGCTTACTTCGTTGAATGGATCCCGAACAACGTCAAGACTGCCGTTTGCGACATTCCACCGCGCGGATTGAAAATGGTAATAAAGCACAGTTTTAAACTTTGTATCTACTCTTTTTAGTCTGCCACTTTCATCGGCAACTCCACCGCTGTTCAAGAGTTGTTCAAGCGCATCAACGAGCAGTTCAATGCCATGTTCCGTCGCAAGGCTTTCTTGCATTGGTATACTGGTGAAGGCATGGACGAAATGGAGTTCACTGAAGCCGAGTCCAACATGAACGATTTGGTCAGCGAGTACCAACAATACCAAGAAGCTAGTGCCGACGATGAGGGAGAATATGAAGGTAATTAAGCCACAAGCTCCACTCCTAGTGGTGCCCTTCAAAATAGACAATACATTCGAGTCACAACATATTCGCCTAGCAGTGCAAACAATAAATTGACTTTGTTGTTGCTTTTTGATAGTTTGTTATTTTTGTGAAAAATCTAATGCGTTGTTAAGCGAATGTGTTGTGACTCGAGTGTATCGTCTATTTGTCAATGTCTAGTTGAAGCCGACCAAATCGAAGCCTAATCTCCTGAACGAATGTGCCGATCGAATTTAACGGCCAAACTCAATTCTCTTGTAATTTATGTTGATTATAAAGCTTTTAAGCGATTAAATTGTTTTGCAAATAAGAGTTGTGTGATTTGAAAATGCCAACAAACAGCAGAGTGTTTCAATTGTAATTACATAATGCTCGCGAACGCGGAAGAAATGATTAATGGTTGCCTTCGGCTGTTTTTAGTCTGCGCAGAGTCAAAGGCGGGAGGTTGGAGGCCGATGCGAATTCACGGTTAATTTGCGGTCAGCTAATTTAATGGATGCGCAGGTGCAAACTCAATGGACATCATTGGAAAGGATAAACGAAAGTTAATCACTCGTGGAGCGGAGAAAACCGGTAGTTGGTTTTGTTGTGCAATCAAAAAAACAACAAAATGCGCTGTCACGCTTCGTCAACACATCTGATGTTCGTTTGAGATTGATTCGATCGTTAATTCCCTATATCCCTGGAACCGTTCCCTTTAATTTCTAATTGATGTTTTAAGTCGAGAATATGACTAGCTGGCTTTCGCTTCTGGGCCTTCTTTTGGTTATTTGCGAGTCTTTTGGTCAACAGCCTTCTTTGGCATTCAACCAGGATGAGCCGTCCACTTCGAAACACCGACATGCAGTTGAACATTTGGAGCCAGATCCTGCCAAAACTATCTTCAATGCAGTACCTAAAAATCCACTCCAACGGACTACAGCTTCTCCACGTGTTGCTGGACGCAACAAAATGCATGCCGGAAGCGTTCAGTTTAGAAGAGGTCAAACTTGTTTATTCTTTATTGCTTATTGTTTATTAAATACTTTTAGGCAAACGAAGCACTAATCAAAAAGAGAATCTGGACCGTGAATATGACGTGTTAGTCAGTGATTTCAGCGAAGATGAAAAGTCGGAAAATGTACCCGTGGATTTGGCAGTTGAAAAGCCAGCTGACTCAACAATTGAACCGAAATGGACAACCAGAGTCGTTGGCTCGGCAGAAATCTTAGATCCACGCGCAGTTGAGGCCCCAATTCATCAACATCGTGTTGCCGTGCCGGCACATTTGGTTGAAAGAGTGCGCGAGTCCTTGGAAACCGAAGAAACTGAAAGATCCCCTCAATCAACAACATTGTCAGCCACACAGCGAGCTCTAAACTTGTTCATGCCCGTCACAACAAGCACTCAGAAGCCAACCACAAATATGGATGTCGCTGTAGATGAAGCATCTGGGCAAGAACCGCCAGCATCAAACGGATTAGTCGATAAAGGTACAAACAATTTAAACATTGTTTATTGATCAATCAAACAAAGCTTGTTTTTAGATCTTTTGCGATCAGTTATTGCAGACAAATTGAGTAAACTGTTTGTTGCTCAAGACTTGGAACAATCGAAAGTTGCAAAAACTATCGTTCCAAACAAGCAAAAAGGCCCGCCAAAAACTACAACGGTTCCAGCAATTCGGCAAAAGTCCGAAACAATGAAGACTGCTGAAATGACAAAGCGCTCAACAACCGGCTCTCCATCGACATTGAAAGTAACTTTTAAATCTGAAATAAAATTTACGTATAAGTTGTTTAGACAAATCCATCAACTAGCACAACAAACACTCCAAAAGCAACTACTCAAAAACGCACAACATCGACTAAAATTCAGTCAACTACTCAACAAATTGCAACAACCACGGAACCTTCCACAACAGTCAAGATGGTCGATGAAACAACAGCAAATTCAATTAGAATTCCTGTTGCCGACATAAAAGTTGGCGACGAGTTTGTTGAAGAGCATCGTCAAGAAACGCAAGGTGATTAAAGTCCTTCAAAAGTTGCTAAATCACATTGCTTTTAGTTTCAAGAAAGCTTCTCGACGGAACAGTGATCAAACCTCGGCGTTTGTTGTCTAACTTTGTTCAAAACGTAAGAATTTAACTAAGTTGCTTTTTTTGTTGCTCTTTTACTGCAAAAACACTCACATGATTTTGAGCCAATTTGAAAAAGCTTCTTTGTCCAATTTTTATTCAACTCTGTTATGCTTCTAGCAATTACAAAAAGGAGTAGGCCTTATTCGGCGAAAACGTCAAGCTGAAAACTCAAGCACCGAAATTCAGCCAACAACTACTACTCCTCTTTCTACCACACAAAGAAATGCAATTCAAGCACAAGATCTTCGACTGTCTACCGTTACAATTTTGTTTAAAAACGAAACAACAAAAGAAGCCGGTAAGCTTCAACTTTGATATGACTGCTTAAATTGAGTAATTTAGTTACTCAACCAACGCCAACTGCGAGAAAACCCAGACCAGCACTAAGAAAAGCATTGATTGACAGTGAATTCCGTGATATTGCTTTGAGTGAGACAGCTTTGGGTGTTTCGGAACAGAAACAAGGCTTGGTCAAAGGAAGTGGAACAGTTGAGCAAGCTAGTGACAGAAACAGTTTTAATTTGGAAGCACCACAACGTACTTCAACTGCGGCATCTATTCAGCAGCCAACTAGTCAACTTCCACAAAATTGGGCTCCACAAGCACAACCTTTGCCTCAGCAACAAACAGGATTTCAAGTAAGTTTTTGAATCTCAAACGTTTGAACAAGATTCTAATTTCAAATTCTAGCCGATTCTAAATCACTTTGTCGTTGGTAATCGTCGTTTTGTCATTCCAAGCATCACTTACGAACAACACGTTGCTCAACAAAGTGGTTTCTGGCCCCAGCAACAGTTTGTAGCGCCGCCTCCTGTTCAGCCAATTCCTCAACCTCAATTTGTGCCGCAAAATCAGCCACAACTTCCAGTTCAGTCTTTCAATCAACCACCCACTTCGCAAAGGCCCGTTTTGCAAACAACCACTGAAACCCAGCCGCTAGTTAGAACAACAGAGCCACCGTTGCCTGATATTATTCAGTAAGATTTGAAATGTGCAGTTATTCTATTAAACTTCAACTTTCAGCACAACTACTCCGCCGGCCAAGACGCATGTTCGTGGAGTTTATAGTGAAAAAAGTGTCGACTTCGATTTATACGACGAGGTTGAGCCCGTAAATCGCCAATAAACGTAGATCATCGAATAGGATTTTATAGAACATTTGTAGTTTGCAAAACCGGTATTCATCGCTTTATAGTTGCAATTTTGTTGTATAGCATTGATTTGAATCGTTATAAACATATCGAATACTATGTTTGTACAATTACTTTAAATATCAATTGCTGTGTTTACCAAACAGCACTTTGAAATATGTACTCGTCGTTTAATAGGTGCGCCAAAGTTGACAAGCTCCGCCAAGCCGTGTTCAAAAAATGCAAGCGAAAAGGGTCTTGGCGCGATTGTTTTTTTGCACACATACTTTGCCCTATTTTCTGCCGCTTCAATGAAATTTTCAGTGTTTGCTTCAATTTTTGACGGTGATTTTCGCGTAATCCTTATGGACATGCTTGTTTTAAATGTTTAAAAATGGACGAATTGCTGTATCGAATTATTTTAAACTAACTTTTGGCGTCTTTCATTATTAATTTTAAGAGACTTTTTGAAATTTTTGTAAATTGGGGCTAATTTGTTTAGGAGAGATTTGAATCTTTTGCGTTTATTGAACACTTTACATTGCTTACTTTACTTTATTTCAGTTAAGTCGCCGAAATGGTCAACGTTCCAAAGACTCGCCGTACCTTCTGCCCAGGCAAATGCCGTAAGCACACCAATCATAAGGTCACGCAGTACAAGAAGGGCAAGGAATCGCGTTTTGCTCAGGGTCGTCGACGTTACGATCGAAAACAGTCCGGTTTTGGTGGTCAGACTAAGCCTATTTTCCGCAAGAAGGCCAAGACTACAAAGAAGATTGTGCTCCGTATGGAATGCGTTGACTGCAAGCACCGAATCCAGTTGCCGATCAAGCGCTGCAAGCACTTCGAATTGGGTGGACAGAAGAAGTCTCGCGGCCAGGTCATTCAATTCTAGAGTAAGTTCTTTAACTTTGGCTGTCTTTGATTACTTATTATTTTTAGCTGGTCGCTTCAATTCATGTTGCTCTTCGATCGCGTCTCTATCACTCGTTCAAAGAGCTTCGTAATTGTTTTGTTGAGTTATAAGTGTAATAAACTTGTGAAAAGATACTTGTTTTGGCTGTGATTTCTGAATAGTGAGATAGTTTATTGAATGATTTTTATTTACATGCTCGAATGAATACAATTGAATAATTAGCACCGGCTCAAAAGCCATTTGATGTTTGATTATGGGGAGTAAGTGAGGTTATGTTGAATAAGTACTAAAAGCAGCTAGCATTGTGACTATCTAAAAACTAATCGGAACTATTGTACATGATGATTTACAAAGCAAAAAGAGCATAACAATTTTTGGCAAGAGTTTGAGACAGAATTTACAACTCTACAATAAAAGATTATTCGGCATTGGCACAGCGGCAAACAACTTCAACTTTGTTATTTTGCTCATTGTGTCGTGCTCTTCTTATGATTGTTGGTGGTTTGAGCTCGCGTGGCTTGGCTGTTGTGTTCGACTTGAAGACTCCGCTGCAGGCGCCTTGTGCACACGCAAATCCATCTTTGATTTTGTCCCACCAACCTTTATCACTGCTCTCACTCGGTGTCTTCGGCTCCGTCGTTGTTTTTTGCTCAATTGGCGATTTTGTAGTAGTCAAAGATGGTTGAAAAGTCGGAAGAGGTTGAGGATTTCCGTGGATTCCGGGCACCGGCTGGGCATAAATCAAAGAACCTTGTTGATGGTTTTGTCGTTGTTTGGGATCAAAAGGCTGGCCATTCTCATCCATCGACTCCTCTCCTCTTTCGTCTACCACATTTTCTTCATGTTCATCTTGTTTGGCATCCAGTTTTGGCGAAGTTGTTGGCTTTTCGGATACATCAGACGATTTTTGCTCAGACGGCTTCTGCTCAACTGGTTTTTGCTTGTCGTTGAACGAAGATAATTTTTGTTTTGAATTTGAGACGTATTCTTCTACTTTGCTTTTTGACTTTGATGGCGTTTCATTCATTGAAGTTGTGATCGGTTCGACTTGAGTTGTTTGAGGAGCACTTTCTGTTTGCGGAACAATTGTAGGCACTAAGAGTTTTGCATTGTTTTAAAAGGTTGTTTATAAAATAAATTTACCTCCGCCAACTGACATAATGATTTGAGGAATGACCTTTTTGGCACTGAGTTCTTGCTTTTCATTAAACACTTCACTGTTTTGATGCTCTTCGACGTATAATTGATGCTCGGTCGGATTAAGTTCTTTTGAATTTGACAAGGCCGTTGCATTGGTCGCCAACACAATTGGATGCTCTTCTTCTTCAACGCTACTAAACTTTTAAAGTTACTTCTTTATTCGTAAATGACAAACAATTTATTACCTGCTTTCTGCGTCAAGTTCTTCGTCCATTTTTGAGTCCGGCTCAGCAGTGCTCATCAAGAATTGAATTGTAGGCATTGTTTCAGGCGTAGTGTCCACAAATTTGCCGTCCTCGATATGATCTACATATTTGAGCTTTTCATCAAAATTGTCAGTTAGTTGCTTGTAACGTGGACCAACTGAGTCAACATCTTGGACAGGCTTTGAATTTACTTGCAAGGCCCAAATGGCAAAGAACAGTATAAAAACGCGTCTCATCTAAATTTAAACATTACCGCAACAGTCTTAATTGAAATATGCACGCATTTCTTACATGTAACAATACGAATAGTTTGTTTCGTTTAACAGAAATCGACTCATTGGTCCGACTCTCGACATCAATTTTTCAAATCTAAAATTGACCTTTAAAAGTTCGGAAGGTGGCGCCCGAATGAATGAATCAGCTAGAGATCCGCCATTTTTCACATGGGCACATTTTTAATCGAACAAGTCACAAGTTATTCGTTGTTCAAGACCTGCCTGTGAACTCCAATTTTAAATGCGTTAAAAATAGACTAGGTTTGGAGTTAGGATTAAAAAGCCGAGCAGTTAGTTGATAATTATTAAAATTAAAAAAGGACTTCTTAAGTAACACAATCAACCGCTTTGATTAATTCCGGATCGCTCGCATTCCGTTGCCAACTCCGCGGACCTTAATCGACAGGTGTTTGCAGGACCGATTAAAACTTGTTTTGGCTTTTATCCGGGGCCACAACGATTTGGCGGGTGATTTACAATTTGTCTCGAGCATGAACGAATCAGTGGTTTTTTCGGCAAAGATTTCAAAATTTCTGGATGAAATGCCTGCTTAGGTCAACTTCCAAAAATCTCATCTCGAAAAAACACAAATGCGTCAAATCTGCTAATGACGCAACAAAAGAGAGATTTCTGCTAATCATAGATGTGTTTTGCAAAATTTGCGCTATTTTTAGCACCGAAGAAACAACTTATGAAAGAAACGATGAAAGAAGTTTTATTCACACGTACAAATAGTTTTACATCCAAATGCGCTTCAATTTAATAATATCCGTTTTATTCGATGACTAAGCAGTTGTTTGTAGGCCGGACAATGCTTGTTGCATGGCTCCGAGATCTCGATTGTTTAGGGCGTTCATCAAGTTAGAGTCAGTTGCGTTCATTCGAATAATAGCGGACCGAAGTGTTGACCAGATAGGCGAGTTGTCGGCTGCTTTTTGAAGTCGTAGAGCAGATAAAAAGTGTTCGGCCGCTTCTCTAAAATTGCAAGTGTTTGTAAGTTGCTGGGACTTATTAAAGTTAAAAACTGACCTGTAGCAACTCAAATGCATGCACGAAATACCTAAATTGTATCGCGCTCGAACGTACGAAGGAAACAGTGTCAAAGCATGTCTATAAGCTTCAATAGCTTCAGCAGTTCGGTCGCTGTTTGCCAACGTAGCGCCCAAACGATTCCACAGACGAGGATTCTAAATTAGAAGTGCACACACGAATTTTAATTAAAAGCAAACCTCCGGACTACGAGCAATGGCGGCTTTAATTGAATCGACAGCACGATCAAAGTTTCGGTTTAAATTGTATAGAACACCCAAAGCATTTTGTAATTCTGGATCAACATTTGTTTGCGCTCGTGCTGCATCCAGGAATTGCCTTTCAACCTAATAAATAAGTTTAAAATGCCTTTTTGCTTAAGTGAATTCAAACCTTTTCGAATCGAATAGGATCAATGTAAGATTGATGGAGAAGGTCAGTTGGTCTTGTAGCTTGTTCGGCCAATTTCCATGCACCTTTTTTGTAGACATTAACCCAACGTTCTAGTTGAATCAAAGATTCATTGTCATATGATTCGTTGGCGAGACTGACGGAATAAGCTGTAACGAATGAGTTAGATAACAAAAAGTCTACTTTTATTTATCCAAACTCACCCAACAAAGCATCTTTCATTTCTGGATCGATTTCCAACGCTTTTCTGTATGCGGAAATTGCTGCTATGTCGTGCTCGTTTTCTGCGTGACTAAGACCCAGCTGGCACCAAGCATTCGCGTCTAGAATTTTAAGTTTAATGATTCCAATTATAAAGTTGGTGCTACCCTGTGGATTGCGTTGAACGGCAGCTTCGTAATAAAGAATAGCTTCTTGTGTGTTTCCGGAATTCAAGTGTTCGTTTGCATGTTCCATTAGGTTCTCTTCTGTTATGTGCGGATTATTCTAAGAAGGGCGTTTAGTTAGATCAATTGAAGTTTTTAAAAACCATTTTTACCTGTGCAAACTCGTACTCTCCGGCCAATTCGTCAAGTGGACTGTAGTTGCCCAGGCGATTTAAGCTCGATTGAAATAGTGAATCGAATTCTTGCTCAAGAAGATCGTCCGACATATTGTCACCCATCATTTTTTGAGCAAACTCCGATGCCCATTGATCACCAAGCGGAGCACTAAACCTTTAAAGTTAGATGGCAAGAAAAGCTGATATGCTATTAAAATGTAAGAACTAGAATACGTACTCATTTTGCGATCCTTGTGCGTCTGTCCAAGCAGAATCAAGCGTGGCCGCATTGCCTTGTAGATGAGGCTTTCCAGATAGCCAACTGTCAAAATCATTAGCCCATTCTTCTGCAGCTCTTGGCGCACGGTTGTCCGCCAATGTTTCTTGTTGATGTCGGCTGAATAGTTAAAAACAAACAGTAAAAAGGCTGTTTAAACGAATACCTAGCAAATTCGTCGGCCCATTGAGAAGAAGGCAGTTCGCGAGCCATTGAATTCATATTGAATCGTTGTTGTGCAAACTCGGATGCCCATTGATCAGGCGGCGCGTTTTTTGGTTGTCTAAATTTGAACGTAAATCTAAGTTGAGGCGCCATCACAACCACCTATTATAAAATTCATCTGCCCATTTAGTCGATTGTTCTGGCCCTCTTCTTGCTATTAATGAACGCATGTTAAAAGTATTTGGCGCCTGGATTTGCCGTGCCTTTTGGGCCAAAAACTCTTGAGCCAGCTAAATTAGTGAATACCAACATTAACAAATAGTATTATTGAAAGCGAACCACATCTCCAGCTGATCCTCCAGGCAATAACTGATCAATTTGACGTTCAACGCCGGTTTGAATTTTTGAATTGCTCTGGCCGTAAGCATTTGATAGATTTTGAAGAGCATTTGTTGGAGCACAAGAGTCCGTAAATTTAGACATCTTAAGAGACGTTTATTCTGAAATAAACGATTTGAATGAATATTTGAGTCGTAAATGAGAATATTCACGCGACATTATAAGCTTCTAAATATAAGATTTGTACAATGAATGACAAATTCCACATTTAAACACTAAATTACAAGAGATGAGCCGCCAAAATTAAAGAGTGACACAAAAAATTCACATGCTTTTAGTCTTCAATCGATGGAGAACGCGATTGCAAGGCACGCACAAACGCACTAAATTTTTTGTAGCCGGCGATCACCTCCAATCAATTCCTTCAAGCACTCCATATTTAGTCTATGAGAATGAGCGAGTTTGGTGTTTAAGGTGAAGAAAGCAATTAGGAAATTAGGCAGCTCTATTGCCCAGTGTTAACTTGTTGTCTGGACTTGACTAGTGTGCGCAATTGTTAAACATAACCGTGTAGTTTTATTGTTCCAAAAATGTGTAGTGTTGAAATGCACTAATTTGTGACAAACTGTATATCATGTTCAAACGTGCTTTGCTTTTATAAAAACGCCCTCGCATCCTAAAAACAATTTGTTCTAATTCGGCAACACACACATTCTGTTCCAATTTAGGGATCTAACTAATGAAAAGTAAACTAAAGTATTTATTATTTATTTATTCACATATCACAGCGGTTTAAGCAAGGCGGGAATAATAACCGGTCAAACAACTCCTCGTATTTAACAAGATCAGAAATTCTTAATGTCGCACCCAAAGTCGTACTGCTGATCAATATTCAAATAACTGTCTGACAACACATAGGCAGTAAGAACTTGCTTGCCCCTAAGAACGTAAAATTTAAAAACCAACTACTAACTGAAAATCTTACAGTTGCTTAGGCGCTTTGAAATTCAAATGGAATGTGCTCGGCTTACTTCCAACAATTGGACCAGTTTTACGACATGCGAGAACAGTGTTCGACTCTTGAATTCCCAACAACAAAACATATCCAACAGTTTTGTCCTTCGAATAGACTGACGAGCAAACATTCGGATTACTCTAAAGATCATAAATTAATGCCTGCCAAAGAAATCTCACAAACCTTTGCTGGCCCAACAGTTCGAACAGTAATCTTTAAACGATATTCCTCTCCTGCCTTCAATGGCGCCGGACTGCACGGCTTACCCTCAAAATAACCAAATGGATCAACTGGACACTCGAGATTGCCTTGTTGAAGCTTAAAGTCCACAAGTTGCAAGATCGGCCATTTCAAAAGCGCATCAATAAACTAAAAGATACTTTTACAAAAGAACAGCACAGCGAAAAATTACCTCTTTTGCTTGATAGCTTTCCATAGCTGATCGATCAGTCAAAACTTTCTGATACTCTTGCTTCTTTTGCTCATTCGGCATTTTCTCCAACTTGTTAATGCCAAGTTCATTTTGAAGTTGCGGAACAGTCAAAGAGCGCCCAATTCCATTAATAATTCCATGATTTGTGTGAGGCAAGCATAAAAGTGGATGATCGTCGAACCACCGACCCTGGATAACTTGCTGCAAAAGAACAACAGCGTTGATTGAAACGTCAAGCCAGCCTTTCAAAACAGAAAAGTCCAAGATCGTCTAAATAATGATTAATTAGTGACCATATAAGTCTGAAAAATAAGCACAAACCTGAATAATGCGAATGCACGACTCAATAATTGAACGTTGATCGGTCAAATAATCAACATGAACTTTCATTCGCGAGAAGTACGCTTGATAAAGCAAATAAGTCTTGACATTCGACGACTCGAAATCAGCATCGTCTTCAATTGGGAAACGCAACATCGGGTTCATGTCCTCGTTAATCAAGTTTTCATTGTGTCGAACCGGAATTTCAGCATACTCGGGGCAATCCTAAAATTCAAAAACTAAACTTTGCACTTGTTTACTAATAACTTACAGTCAAAACACGAAGCAATTCAATAAGCTCAACTCCGGGTCGCAATCTTTCAGAAAAGTGTCTAATCGTTGTGTGATTCAAATAGTATTTGCTAGCCAAAATTCCAAACGGCGTACTTCTCAAAGAATCTTCTCCCTAAAAATCTTAGTTTAGATAGTTCATTAAATATTTCTTACCTCATCTTGCATAATACAATTTGAAGTTGACAACTCGCCGAGACAATCATCAATAATTTTTGTCAAAAAGTTGATCAAACTTTGATCGTTGAACTCCTCAATGTCGTAATAGCTAAAATTACAAATAGAAAAGGTTGAAGATCCGATGACTTACTTTGGATTTGCAAACAAGCGTCGATAAAGGTAAGTGTCCGCCAAATAAGTCATAATGTCTTTTCGATTCAAAATCGCTCCCGAAGCAATTTCTGCGTTCACGTGATTTGGAAGTACGGGCAACAAACTCGATTCCACCGGAAATGGCTCATAAAGAAAACGTTTGTAAAACTTCTTCTTCACGTCTTGAACGTAGACAACAGCAACTGCAGAATCATCATACTGTGGTCTGCCAGCTCGACCAATCATTTGCAGGACATCTAAAATAGCTTTAAAGTTGTTTCAAGTATATAAAGAATTTACCTGTGACTGGAAAATCTACATATTTGTGGGTCTTGCCGTCGTAATATTCCGTGCCCTTGATAATGACCAAATGAGCTGGAACATTGATTCCCCAAGCAAGTGTGGCAGTTGCCACCAAAACTTGAATTTTTCGCTCTAACAAACAAATTTTCAACAAGACTTCGCTCGTAAGCTTGAAGACCTAAAAAGTATTGATAAACTCAAAAGAGTAATTAAAGATTAATACCGGCATGATGCAAAGCAATTCCAAAAGGCAAAGTAATCTTCAAGTTTTCATCTTTTAATGTCTGAACAATGTCATGCAATTCTTGTTGTTCCATGTGCAACCATTGTTTCGGATTAGGCTCTTGCGCCAACAACGAAACAAAGGCCATAGCTGTCAATCGAGTTTGACGCCTTGAAGCAACAAAAATCAAAGTCGGCTTCACCGGTGAGTGTTCCAAAATTGCTTTAAATGCAGGCTTGTTCATCAACGCCATTCGAGGACAGTAATGAGGTCCATGAAAACCTTGAATATGAACTTTGATTGGCACCGGTCTAACACTTGGTCTGAAATTGAACAACCCGCTCTCAGGAACTTGAAGCCAATCTGCAATGTCCAATGCATTTGCCAACGCTGTTGAGAGACCAACAATTCGCACAGGATTTGCTTTTTCACGAGTTCGACTAATAATCTTCAAACGGGTAATTATCGACTCAAGAACAGCGCCTCGCTCAACGCCCAACAAATGAATCTCATCAATGACAACCAAACTGACATCTCGAACATAGGCACGTGTGTCATAGCTTCGAGTAATACCATCCCATTTCTAAACAAGGAGCGTTGGTTTGGTAGAGCAGAGTTTAAAGACAAACCTCTGGAGTTGTGATCAAAATCTGAGCTTCTTGAAGTTCCGACATTTGAGGCGTATGGTCACCCGACACTTCGACAATTCCAATGCCAAGTTGATTTGTAAATTTGTCTTTCCAATCCTTCACCCGCTCACGTACCAATGCTTTCAAAGGAGCCACATAGACGCACTAAAACACGGGAATAACAAGTTTAACAAACCTATTAATCATACCTTCTTGTTCGGTTTGTTTTGAAGAAGTCTGAAAATCGCAAGTTCTGCACACAAAGTTTTGCCAGAACTCGTTGGCGCTCCAATAAGGCAATTATCCCAAGTGTGATACAAAGCGAAGAACACTTGAGTTTGAACTGGATTGAAGAACTGAAACGGGTACAAGTTCTGATACTCTTCATTTTTGAGTGCAGAAATAGGCAAAGGATCCAAATCAAGCAAATCAGTATGCGGTCTAATCGATTCAGGAAGCACTTGATTGTTCGTGGAGATCGGAACTTGAGTGTCTTCCACCACCCAATCATCGCTCATAATTCGAAGTTGGAAATGATTTCGCATTTGATTGTCGTCTATTGGGATGGTCACAGTAACTCGTTGAACTTCCTCATTTTGAACCTAGAAATTGAATTAATATCGTGTGGCCCATCAATTAATAATACCTTCTTTCGAGTGTAAAACAATTGCTCGTGATGCAAAATAGTGTTCGAGTCAGTGTCTTCAATCAACAAATGGAATCGTTGTTGAGAGTTTTCACCTAACAAATGAGTGTTCCAAGTAAATGCTGGCCAAATTTGAGCATCAACGCGCACAATTGTCTGAGTAATCGGCTTAATTGTAGCCTCAGCTTCCAATGATGGGATCATGCGAATTGAGTCATACAAAATTCTGCCATCACATTTGAATAAAGCACCAAGCTCAGAATCTGTATAATCGAGCAATTCAAAGAAGCTTTGACGTGAAGCTTCAACTTTACGCACTGTTTCTTCTTTCAATAGATTCACATCAGAAATTTGCCTAAAAATAGCTAGTTTGATTAAAAGTGTGTTTAAAGCTTACTTTAAAGGGCTGTTCCAAGACCACAACTTTCTTGTAATGAATTTTGAAAAGTTCAAACATTGCACAGCAGTGTGAGACCACTCTTTTCTTAACACAATTTCAAACAAAGCTCTAGCAATTCTTGAAGCATTTTCAGCAACATAATTAGTTTCTGATGCAAGAGTTGAATGATTGACGTGGGCTCGTGAAATGTAACTTTGCAGAAGACAATTAGCTTTTCCTTGTGTTGTCGCCAAGCCACCGCCACGGAATTGATGAACACAGCCGGCACTTTTCAATTCATCCAAATCTGCCATCTCTTGCTCACGACACTGAATAGTTGAATGAGCGTAGTAGTTTAAAGCACTAATTTACCTGAATTTGTGAAAACTCACTAGATGCGCAGATTAAAGAAAGAATTTGATCATCGTTCAAATTGGGCATAAGTCTGACAGGAGCTTCATGATTCAAAAACGTTTCAATTGATTCGTATGTAATGTAAAAGTGACTAGCAATTCGGCCCAAGTCTGTTGAACTCATAAAACTGTTCCTGAACACAAAGAGTTAATCAAGTTTTAAACAAACAAATTACATCATGTCAAATCGAATCATCTGATTGTTGTCTAATTTTTGAGCAGCATTAAAACAAAGGTCTTGAAGATAGCGAGTCAATGTCGGGTCTTGTCTGACTTCCTTGTAATCAATTCCGTAAACAAGAGGATTGAGTCGAGCTCGGATGAAGAAATATGTATAAGTCAACCACTCAACTGCTTCGGCAACCGTAGACACAGTTCCTCTTGCAATTTCTGCATTCAAGTTGTCGCAAATCTTTGATTGGAATCGGCTTTCAATAGGAGCTTGCCGAATGAGCATAGAAACATATTTGTTCAAATTCTTCAATGATGTGATGATTATTCCGTGACCTAAATCATGATTTTTTAAAATGTTCAAGTTGCTTAATAGATACTACCTTCATTTTCAAATTGCGGTCTGCCGGCACGACCGAATATTTGCTGAACATCAAGAACGCCCAAATCGCTGAATGCACCCTTATTCGGATCAAAAACGTCAGTTCCCCGGATAATAACAGCATGAGCCGGCAAGTTAACACCCCAAGCCAATGTCGCTGTACAGACCAAAACTCGAACATGCCCTTCAGAAAAGACCTTCTCCATAAGCAAACGATCTTGTCTTAAAAGTCCAGCATGGTGACATCCAATTCCTTTTTGAAACAAATCAAACAGTTCACGATTGCGAGCTGTTTTTACTTTCTTTAACGAGGCTTGATACATTGGAGTTGTAATGTTTGGCGGAAGAAAAGGCATCTGATGAGTTGTCCAATGATGCACGTTCAAGTAAGAATTTGGCCAATTGAGCAGTTGCACCGCGTGAATGAACAAAAACGAGAACCTAAATTGGTGGCTAGCAATTTAAATCGGTTTGGACAATACCTGATGACCTTCTCTCAAAAAATCAATGCATTTATCGTAACATGCTTCATCCATGTAAGGCTTGATTTGACCGGAATTTGGCTCAGATACTCCAATAAATGTTTGAGTAAGTGGAACTGGTCGAAAACGGCCGTCAAAAAAGAATAAGCCTTTTTCTGGATCAACTCTCAAAAATGTAGCAACATCCAAATAATTTGGCAAAGTAGCAGAAAGGCCGACAATTCTAACACTCTGTTGATAAACTTCCATCTAAAGCACAGACTTGAATATTATTAAAGTCAGCTTAAGTCGTTACCTGTCTCAATGTTCTTGCAACAATCGTTTCAATGACTGGACCACGTTCATCGTGTAACAAATGAACTTCGTCTATAATAATCAAACGAACTAATTGAGTCAATGCTTCATCGTCAATTTTTCTTGTCACAACATCCCATTTTTCTGGAGTCAACACCAACATTTGAGTTTCTTGAATTTCACGTTTTGACAATTGCGTGTCACCAGTCCATTCTTTGACTTTCAATCCCAATTTAGAGAGTCGAGTAGAAAAGTTCTGTGTCATTTCAGTTGCAAGCGCTTTCATTGGTGCAATGTAGATAATTTTAAATGCATCCTTCATAATTCCTTGCTCATCACAGTGATCACGAATTGTCTTCAAAACTGACAGCATCGCAATATTCGTTTTACCGGCTCCTGTTGGCGCACAAATTAACAAGTTCTCCAAAGTCTTGTAAGCTTGATCGAAGACAATTGACTGAATCTGATTGAGTTCTGTAAAGCCAGTAAATGCAATTTGTCCAATCTAAAAAGCAAGAATAGTGATTACTTCAAAGTTCCTAACTCACCGGATCCAACGAATCAACTCTTATCGGATGAACATTGAGGCTGGTAGTCTTTTCTTGAGCTGGAACAACAACTTCTTGATATCTTGATGTGATCCTTCTTTCGGTCCCAACAGGCAAAGTCATTTTAATGCCGGCAACATCAATGTCAGAAAATGGACTTGAATCGTAAGCATCAAACACATATGGCAAATTTTTCCGAGTTCTGTAGCCAGAAACAAGTCGTGATTCCAGCAAAGCACCGCCCTCTGTGAGCTCCTGTCGTTTCTCTTTCAATTGCTGCTGTCTCATTAATTCAAATTCCAAACGTTCATCAGAACCCAAACCAACGACAATCTTGTCGATTTCTCTTTTGAGCTTCTTTTCCTCTTTTCGCTTTTCTTTGCGAAGTTGTGCGTCTTTTTTAGTTTGTATCTGCATGTTAGCTTGCCCTAGAAAATTCGATATTAGTGAAAACAAAGATCTAAGTTATTGTTAGTTGTTTTCCGAAAAGAAAAGCTTGTTCTCGAATGAGTTTTTCACAGTGCTCGATAAAAGAATTTTGATGCAATATGTAAAAGTTTTAAACACAAACTCATACCCGCATAGCGATCGCCAAATCGAGCTTGACTTGTATTTGAGTTCAAGGGCTGAAACTTTAAACATATATTTAATAGAAAGCATATTAATCTACTTCGTAGTTTGCAGTGTCTCCTCGTTTGGCTCTTCTGGCACTCTCCGTTAAGTAACTGGCAAAACTGCGACGATCTTCCAAAATCTTTATGATCAGTTCGAAATAATCAACACCGAACAATTCAATTAACTGAAAAGGCACATTTTAATGTGTTTAACTCTATAAGCAAACCTCATATTGGACTTCGTCATTGGATCGTGCGGAGTTCAAGATTTTAGTCAGTTGACTTAAAACTATATCGGGTTCAGGCAGCTCATTGATGTAAGCAACCAAAGTATCGCAGTCCAGGTTGTCTTCGTCGGGAACAAGTTGAGGTCCATTTTCTTTGGCTCCCGATGAATTATCGAGTTTTTCAACAAACGGTTTGTTCCAGCGAATAAATTCACTTTCGAATTGCACAGAATCACGCGGTTGTTCGCCATAGATTGGAATTGAAGTGCCCAGAATTCGGCCGGCTTCTTGAACAATTTGAGTTGGATTCCCAAGAATAAACGGTAGTTCCAAATTTTGTTGATTGGCTTTGTTGTTCAAATAGACAGGATCTGCATTGGCAGCAGGATTTTCCAAAGATTCTCGCCAAAAGAGCACAACGGTTTCGTGAAAGTGCTTCATTCCCCACAATGGCTCTTACGCAAGTAACGGCTAAACGGCGTTTTATGTAGCATAACTTAGAGATTTTTGAGGCAAACCTTTGGCTAAACTGCCAATGATCTCGTCGTTAAGTATTTCACACAAATGAACACGCAAATACTCCGATTCGTAATTGTTTGGCTTTTCCGTGCAATCTTTGAGGCCTTTAAACACAACCAAACATCGGTAAAGGACGTTTTCGGAGTCTAAAACAGCAAATTAAAGTGAGCCGTGCATTTAAAAAGGTAGATTAATTGAATTAATGAACTTACCCAAAACTCGAACCGTCTTCTCAACAAAACGAATGATTTTATGAAGTGAAATAGCCGCATCACGCTTGCGGTAGTCCAATCCTTCAAACAAACGCAGTTTGAATCGTTCATAAACATGCATTTTTGATGGAACCGCATTGAATTGGATGTCAAACATGTTTTGACCATTTGAGGTAGAAGCTCCGTTTTGGCTAGTGCTCATTTCAGAACAGAAATTAGCTAAAATGGCAATAAGTTAATATAACTAAACAGACTTTAAAGTTTTAAAAATATTGCAACATATTCAGCTGCGCCCTAATTCTAAAAAACTGCAAAAAGATTTGCGGAACTTAAAGCTTTAAAATAAACATTTCTTAGACGCAATTAGATTGTGACAACAATGTTGAAGATAAAGATCAAACGCATTGCAGATACATATTTGCGAAATTCGCACAACATCTTGAATTTAAAGTATGCGAATATAAGTAACTAGCTAAAGCGCCGTCTTCGACGGCGTGTTAGCTTTTTTGTCATTCTACTAAATACATTTAACTTGAGACAATAAACACTTTGACTTAATTCATTCAACACTCCACATCGGCGCATTCCACTTTTAACTCAACACATCATGCATTTAAATATTACAAACCTTTCTTATTGCATCTAGCTTTTGGCCTTAGCGATCTCGACTTTTTGCCCAATGCAATCCAAACTAACAACTTTACTTTGAGGATATGACTTCAACATTTCGATTCAGCGTGTTCAATTATTTCATTCAGGTACTTTAGTTTGACGCTTATACATTTAGCCCGTCTCTTTAAAGTCTTCTACGCTTAAACTTTCTAAAATAGCAACTGTTGTTTCAACTTGTTGCACTAAAACATCTAATTCAGACTTTTAAACGTTCAGCAACACTACTTTCTTTTCAAACTCTACAAATCGAAACTTGAAACAACAAAAATGTTCGTTGGATAACTTTAAATTAAAACTCTGCACTTTAAAACACTCAACTTCTACACAAACTTAGCAAGAGCAACCGACTTTTTAGCTAAACTTTCAAAGAACAAAACAACTTCAAACGTTCTACACAACAACTTTTAACAACTAAAATTTCAAAGAACAAAACAACATAAACACTTGTGTTCAACAAACAGCAAATCTACTCTTTTACATCTAACATTTAACATTTAAGAAACAGCTTTTAATGTTCAGCAAAATGAGATTCAACATTGTAGCTTTTAGCATCAACTTCGCACACCTACAGCTTTCTACTTTAAATCATCAATGTTTAGCAATTTTACTTTTATTAACAACATCAAAACACCCAGCAGCTAAACAAACTCTAACATCGAAACATTCAACATTTAAAAAATAGCTTTTACTCATTTTTCATTTCCAATGCACGTCACCTTGCATTTCTCCCCACCCCATCAGCAACAAAACAAACAATTACATTAGCATCTGGACATATGATTCCAGGACAAACACCGATGACGAGCATCGCGCTTTTATTACTAGTTAGATTTTGTTTTGTGAGGCCAATCAAGTTTACAAATAATAGTTTATTTTTGCAAAGCATCAAACAACAAAACAAATAATCACAGTCAAAGGGGCGTGCGTAGATTTCACAATGATGTGCATTAAAGGCTCTCATGTGGAAAGTGAGTGTAACCCGCTGAGAGAGAACGCCTTTAATTAAATGAGTGAATTTCAAGTGCTTAAACATTTCATTCTATTTTCGACATAGAATCGGGTATTTTACTTAGTTGAGCATTCAAATCTACCAACGTTCATAAATATGCTGTTTAAATTAGAATAGTTATTGAGTGCAAAAATCAAAATGCCTAATGTGTGAAAGTGAAAATGCAAATAACGAAAAGAGGTGTAGCAACCTGTTTGTACAAAGATACGTTTTTTGCACAAAGATAAAGCGAATTCTAAAATTGAAAGTCTTGTTTGAAAAGCTAAAACAAAAAACGTATCAACTATTGTTAACAATTAGTCACATTTGAAATTCAAGGAGCTGGAACTTTTGACGTCGACGGAGTGTCTGGATGAGCGCCACCTGCTTGATGATGCAGGTCTTCATCCACAACAGATTCCATGTCATAGACTGGGTTGGAAAACGTTGTAGTAGTTGTGACTGAAGTTGGGACACTGATCTCGCTTAATGCGTAATCATCGTTGTGGTCAGCCGGATCGGTCTAAATATGTTTTAATGAAAAGAATGCTCTAAAAAGAAATTGCCTTGTGGTCGTGAGCTTCCAAAACAGGATTACTGAACGAAATCACATTTCCACGGAATGAGACGGTTCCGTCGGCCAACTCGTTCTTCTTAAACACCAGCATCCTCTTCTTATACATCGTCATTGCAAGAACCGCCAAAACTCCGAGACACAAAAGCATTGCGAACATCATGAGCATTGCAAACAGACCGCCTGCAACAACAGACAATAGTGATCATTTACTTAAGTCGCTTGCTAAACTAACCAGATCCAAGTCGGCCAATCAGCTGGCGCGATACAGTTGAGCCGCGTTGGCAGAATTCTCCTTCCAAATCACCACAGTCACAGGTGCCGTCCAATAAGCATTTGCCTCCGTTTTGACACTGACATTGTTTAGGCAGTGGAAGTTCTTCAATTCGCAGCCCCGAACAACTGCCGTCCATTAACTGAGTTACATTCTCCGGACACAAGCAGTGATGACGATTGCCTGGCAATTCGGCGCACAAATGAGAACATTGAGCCTAAAAGTTTTGTTTGTTGCAAAGTATGACGTTTAGTTCAAACCTTTGTGCAAGCGCTTTCAGCTCTTGAAACATCACGAGCATATCTTTGTTGAATTCGAATACTGTGCACGTCACTTACTGCCGAAATCAAAACGTGCATTTTGCCATGACCAAATTTGTCTTGCACATACAAAGTTTGAGTTTCTTTCGAGGCCCAGTACAGATTATTTTCAAACACGTCGATGGCCCACGGCAAGCGTTTGTCATCAACGATTGTTTGACGACGTGTGCCGTCGGGCAAAACAGATTCGATTCGATGAAGTTTTGGATCAGCCCAGTAAATTCGAGGAGTTGCGTCCTTCATCTACAGTCATCGAGGTCGGCGAGTAGATCAACTGGTCAACAATTATCTAAACAGTCAAATAAGTTGTGCAGTGCTTTAAAACAAACCTGTCGTTTGTTTCCGTCCATGTCAGCGCACTCTATTTTAGCTGCAATTCCGGCATCTGCGTAGCAAATTCGGCCCAATTGAGGCAGAGCTACAATTGCAGTTGGAATATGCAAGTTGCCGCCAATAATTTTGCGAATGTAACGTCCATCAGAAGTCATTATGTAAATGGCACCGACATCGGGATCGTACGGCTCACTCATACGCTTGCGTCTAAAAGCACAAAAAGTATACATGAAAAAGTGTGTTTAATTTCAAAATTACCTCAAAACCATTGCAATTTCATCTCCAACAACCGTAGTAAACAAATGTCCTGACAAGTAGTCAACGGCCAATGCAGTAGGTTGGTAATTTAGAGAATTGAAGTCAACGTCCAAAGCTTGCCCTTCGTGTGATTGATTTCCTTTAGCGATAGCAGATCTAAAAGACAAGTTGATGTTTAAAAAGCATGAACATTTTTTGCTCCCGAATTTTTTAGTCCCGAATTTTATTGAGTTTTGTTGATAAACTAATGCATAAATTCATGTGTTAAAAGTGTTTAGAGAGCTTTGAATAGTTTGATAACATTAATATGATTGTTAACATCTTTTAAAATTTAACCTGAACATTCCGAGACCTTCGGCCTCTCCATTGTCCAGAAGGTCAGTTCAACAACGTAGGGCGGAAACCGATTTCCAGTAAAGCTGGGGGTCTCCGCTCCGGTTTCATTCGATTTTAAATTTGCAATTGGAAGATTCGAGAGTTATTAGTGATTAGTCTCTGTTTATAAACTGCATTCTTAAAAACTAGAAGGCATAACGTTTGTAGCAAGTTGATTTTATGTGTGTCGAACAGATTCTTTTGTGAAAAAGAGTTTTGGTGTCATTATGTTTGCAAAGATTTCAACAAAACTCAAATAAAATTCGGGAACATTTAATGTTTTCCGGTTTAAAAATTGCGTCGTTTCTAACAACTGACCTGTAAATGCGCTTTTGTCTGGAATCAATCCAGTACATTAACTGCCTTCTGGCGTCGAATTCAACAGCAATGATGTCACTTTCGGTGTGTGCAGCATGTGCGGCAGCGTTTCTGTTAATGCCTTCCGTTCCTGCCAATGACAGTTGAACAATTTGATCGTCGGCTGCCAAAACAACTTCAGCATAGTCTCCCTGAAAACGGTGCTTTAATGGATATGAACATTTTAGTTAAACCTTTGCACGACAATCTTTGCCAGTCATCGCTCCAACAACAACATTGTTTTCGTAGTCGTCTGTACAGCGACACAAATACGATCCTTTGGTGTTCAAGCAAAGTTGAGTACAGGTGTTGTTTCCTTTGCATTCGTCGATGTCAATGCACTCAAGTGGATTTGCTGGATCTGGCTGGAACCCGTCACGACAATGGCAATAGTATCCACCTTTGACATCTGTGCATAAATGACGACATCCTCCGTTGTCAGAGTTGGAATGACAAGATTTTCCGTTGTTTTTGTCTAAAGATTGAGTTTTTGTGTTGAAAGTTCTCAAAAGGCTTACTGCATCCGATCTCATCTGAAGAATCTCCACAATTGTCGTTTCTATCACAAGCTAATGTGGCGTTGATGCATTTTCCGTTGGCACATTTAAACTCGTCTGATGAACAGTCTCCATATTCAGAAAACGACGAGCACATACTAAGTTTTTAAGAATTAGATGCAAACTTGCAAAGTTGATATTCAGTTTTTAAAGAACTTACCTCAAATGTTCGTCGGATAAATCTGATTCTCCACAATCGTTAAATCCGTTACAGAGTTGCAAAATGTTTAGGCACAGTTTTGAATGTGCACAGCGGAATCGCAGCTGAAAACAGTGAATAGAGTAAAAAACAGTGAATCACTTGTTTAAAGAAGTAAACAACTAAAGTTTTGTGTGAATCACTGAACAAAAATTCTTTTTCAATTGCTTGATTGGTCAACTGTTTGATAGTTTTTGAAAAAAAAAAAAATATTTTAAAAAAAAGTAACTTTTGATTAAATTGTACGTGGAACAAAGGGGGGTTTTTAAAAAAAAAAAAATTTTTTTTTCTTAAAGAAAAAAAAAAAAAAACTTTAAAAATCACACAAAATTGCATGTGTTAACAGATCTCGACGGGGGTTTGATAGTTCTCTCTCGCGGCAGCACTAGTTATTTATTTTTCTTGTTCCGATAATTTGGCGCTCTTTTCCAGAGTGCTGATGTAACGTTTCTCTAATTTTTTGCAGCAATACTTACGGGTGGCTCACAAAGTGCACTTCTGCATTGATCATTTGTTTCGTCTAAAATTTAAAGAATGTTATTTCTACTGATTCAAATCATTTTATTTTTTAACCTGTGTTGTCTCCACAATCATTATCACCGTCGCACAAGAATTTGCGTCCCTTAAATTTTTAGTTAGTTAACTTCTGTTAAACATGCCCAAAACTTACAATGCAGACCGAGTTGCCACATTCAAATTCAAATGGACTGCATGGTCGGCGACTTACGTGCTCGCAATCTTTTTCGTCACTAGCATTTGGACAATCCCGTCTACGGTCACACCATCTATGAGATGCAATACAAACTCCGTCATCACATTGCATGGTTCCTTCTGGACATTTGTGCAGATGACATTGGCTTTCATCTAAGCCGTCGGAGCATTGAATTGTGCCGTCACAAACTTTGGATTGTGCAATACAGTGACCGTCATTGCAGCGGCTAAACAATTTAATCATTTGAATAAATTAAAAATCTATATGATAGCATTTACAATTCTGATTCGGAGCAAGGACGTGAAGTGCCTCCGCATTGTGCGTCCATTTCGTCACTATTGTCACCACAATCATTTTCAGAGTCACACATCCAGCGTTTTGGAATGCATTTTCCTGTTGTAGCACAGCGGAATTCTCCAACATCGTCGCAAAGTGGACATCTAGAAATAACTTCATCGGACCCGTCACGACAGTCATCTTGACCATTACAGAAAGCCCAATCTGGAATGCATCTATAAGAAGATGCACATCGAGACCAGCCTCTGGGACACTCTTTTGTTGCACATTCTGCCGGTTCGTCACTGTTGTCACCACAGTCGTCACTAAAGTTTGTCATTTTATAGCATTAAACCCCAAAACAACTTACTCGTTGTCACATTTGAATGATTTTGCAATGCATTTGTGGTTTGAACATCGAAATTCTTCGGCTGTACAATTACGTGCTGGATTTTTGCAAATTGCATCTAACTCATCCGAACGATCTCCACAGTCATCGTCTCCGTCGCACAAGAAGCGTTTTGGAATGCACTTGCCAGTTGTTTGACATTTGAACATCCAAGGATCACATGGCTTGTCGCAATCCTTTTCGTCGCTCGAATCCCCACAGTCATCAGAGCCATCACATAACTGGAATGGTCGTGTACAGTTGTGGTTGGCGCACTGAAAAACTAGTTTTTAAAAGGTGTCGATTTAAGAACAAATTACTTGGAATTCTCCGACAGGACAAATACGCGGTCCACAAATTTCAGCTCCAGGCTCGTCAGATCCATCCGCACAATCCTTTTCTGAACAATAATTGGTTACTAAAAGTCTAAAAAGCACAAATGATACCTGAATCGCAATACCACAGTTTAGAAATACATTTGGCATCGGCACCGCCACAAGCAAACTGTCTTTCCGTACAATTTGGCTCACAAGTTTTGTTGTCATGAAGCAGAACAAATTGGTCTGGACAAGCACATGTGAATGTAGAACCGCCTTCAGCAATCAAACAAAGATGCGAGCAGCCTCCGTTGTTGTCTCCGCACGGATTTGGATAACGAGGTTGTCTTAAAAGCAATTTGGTGTTACTTTATCAAAATTAGAGCTGGGAGTCAGAAACCAAACAAACAACCAAACCAAAGTAAAACTCAAAAAATTTTCGAACCAAAAACCAAACAAACAATCAAACCAAAGTTTTGTTTGGTCCCAGCTCTATTTTTAAGGTTATCCAATTGCTTTTTGTATGCAGTGTGCTGCGAAACGTGTGTGACCAAAACACTAGTATTTCCATTAACAAGTTTGATCTTTTTCGGCCCTTTTGTTGTTGGGTCCACACAAACATTGCATTGAGCTTCTGTTGCTGTCAATTTTGTAAACAATTTGGACACCGTCAATTTTTAGCTTCCAGACTGGACTTTTGTTACTACGTCTCATTATTTTCAAGCTTTAAAATGCTTTAAGTAAATATGAAAGTTCAACATCAAGATTTACGAGAAAACCAAACCAAAACCAAAAATTTTTCAGAAACCAAACAAAAAACCAAACCAAAGTAAAAGTCAAAAAATGTTCGAACCAAACCAAATAACCGAACCAAAGTTTGGTTTGGTCCCAGCTCTAATCAAAACATTATTCATACCTCAACGGATGCACTAAACGAAGGTCGTTTGGCAATTGAACAAATGTTCCCAAAACAGTTTCGTTTTTGTCTGTCCACTTGTGAGCCGAAATCACTTGTCGCAAATTCCAATCAGACCAGTAAAGAAGGTCGTCGAAAACAGTCAGTGAAGCGACGTGTGAAGTGCGTTTGGCACTCAAGCGATGGCGTGCTTTTCCGTCCAAATCCATCCAGCCAATTTCATTCAAATGAGCGTCTCCCCAGAAAAGGCGATTCGAGTAGTAGTCGATTGTAAGAGCGTTAGGCCATCCCAAGTCGTTTTCAGCCAATTTGAAAATGGGATCTGTTCCATTGCTCGGTGTGCCATCAAGAGCGACTCTTCCAATATAAGGCTGAAGACTCCATTCGGTGAAGTAAAGATAGCCTTTTTGTGGATGAACAACAATGGCTTTTGGTTGAGTAATGCGGTCTCGAATCAACGTTTTGCAAGAACGCCCATCTAATTCACAGACGCGCAATGAACGATCTTGGCGGTTCAACATGTAGAGTTTTTGTGCAACCCAGTCGACAGCAATGCCTTCTGTTCCGAAAATGTTGTGGCGAACTACAGTTTCATATTCGCTGATAGGTGCGCCTGTAATATTTAAAAGTTGTTTCTGCAATCTGTTTCTAAAAGTTGTTTCTAAACTTACCCAAATTGTCCAGAGCAACTCTGTACAAACGCAATTTTCCAGCATCTAACAAATAAGCCTTGTTTTCATGGATGTTGACGTCAAGTGAGACAATGTTCTCCAATCCTCGTGCAACCAATTCATACTTTTGACCGTCAATGCTCAGTTTCCGGATGTAATGCTTGTTTGCCAAAAGAAGATACGGTTCAGGATCTTTTTCGACGCGTTTGCAAGTTCTGAAAGCTTTAAGTTGTAAAATACAGTTTTTAAAATGAAACTTGCGTGTTGTCCACTGTGGAAAGGGAATAGCCATCGACGCAACTGCATTTGTAAGATCCAACTTTATTTTCACATTTTTGAGAGCACATGGAACTTCCGTCTGCAACAATTTTAGTGTTAAAAATGCTTTGTGTAAATTTCATTTGAACTCACCGGCGCATTCGTCAGCGTCGTGGCAAGACTAAATTGTTTGAGCCTTTAATTGGAATCTAAGTTCAAATATTACCTTCATGTCTTCTTTGTCGAGTTGGAAGCCTTCAAAGCATTCGCATTTGAAGCCAATGATCAAGTCCGTGCATTTTTGTTCACACAACGGCCGATCTGCCAATTCGCATTCGTTTACGAAACACTGAGGACTTTCATCAGACCTATCCGAACAGTCGTAGAAGCGATCGCAAACTTTGGCTTGGTCAATGCATTCGCCCGATTGACATGCAAATTGATTAGCAGGACATGAGTGGCCTTCGAGTCCGGAAGAAGTTTGGGCTTCTGATTGACAGTCCTTCTCGTCGGACCCGTCATCACAATCGAAAACGTGAATTATTAATTTTGGCAATGAAGTTAAAAAGTACCGTCATTCTTGTCGCATCGCCACGAGTTTGGAATGCATTTGTGATTAGCACATTGCCAAAATCCTTAAGTTACAAGTTAATTACGACTTTTAATCAAGTGTTTACCGTCTTGACAATTGCTGTATGTGCAGTTAGAATGCTCATCCGAATTGTCCAGGCAGTCATTTTCTCCGTCACAAACCCATGATTGGTGGATACAGTGTTTGTTTTTGCAACGGAACTCATTCTTGTTGCATTCTTTCTTGGCCACACCACACAGTTCTTCCGCTTCGTCTTCGCCACGTAAAAAAATGTTGTTATTATTGACAAAAATACTATTCACTCGACACAACTTCTTAATTTTGAAACAACTTTTAAGTTTAATGTCGCATCTCATGAATGTATTTTTGTCAATAAGATTGTTGTTTTAATACTTATCTGAACAAGTCACTTCTCCGTCACAAAGCCAAGCTTTCGGAATGCATTCGTATTTCGGCTGTGCTAACTTTGCATTCGACGAGCAATGGAACTCCTGTTCAGTGCAAGTTCTGTTTCCGCAACTGTGCTCAATTGACTCGTCGCTTGAATCTCCGCAATCATCTTCGCCGTCACAAATGAAGGCTCTTGAAATGCACTTTCCGTTCTGGCATTGATAAAGATATTCGCCAACACAAATACGTTTGCCAGCTGCATCTGTGCAATTTGTATGTGTTTCATCCCACGCATCTGCGCCACAATCAGCATCTCCGTCGCAAACCCAAGTTTCTGGAATGCAGCGACCGCTTGGACAACGAACATAATGTTGAGCGCACTGTTGGTTCATGCAGAAGAGTTTGTTCTCGTCAGCTTTGTCCTAAAAACAATTGTTATTTTAAATGCGTACAGCAATCTTGAATTTACTCCACAATCGTCGAAAGGAATCACACATATCTGCTGGTTGGATGCAGATATTTGTATTTGGACAGCGAATACGGACTCCGCGACAATCAATTGGCAAACCGGGACAAGTGGTTGAATTTTCGTCAGACACCTAAACATTTGTATAAGTAATCCCTAACTTTTTATTGAATGGGGAAGTTCGAAACGTACACCCAAATCATGACAGTCATTGTGTCCATCACAAACTTTAGTTTCATTTATGCAATGTCCATTTCCACAAGCAAATGTTCCTGCTGGACACGCAATGGATGGGCTGCAATCAAGCTCGTCGCATGCCGTCACCACAATCTGAAAATGAGACAGTTGATCTTATGCGTAAGTTTAAATAGCTTACCATCAATGTTGTTGCATCGGTTTTGTTCTTGAATACAACGTCTATTTGTACAGAGGAAATATTTCTCGGGACAAAATCGAGTGACTAAACTCGAATTGCTTATTAATAAATGTAAATAAAACTTACAGCAGTAGTTTGGATGTTCATCGCTGCCGTCTAAATTAGTGTTTTGCTTTTTAATCAAAAGTCAAATCTGACCTGAACAGTCCGGCTTTCCATCACAAGTAACGTCTAGAGCAACGCAAGCACCGTCGCCTTCACATTGGAAATTGTATGGACCTTCGCACGTTTGGCGTGCTTTGTCCATTGGAATACACTGAGTGGGTTGATCTTCGCCAGGTTCCTAAAAAATCAACTTTTTGTAACAAAAATCAAGCTGCTTTTTACTTGAACCAGTTGGAAGGTGTCATTGCAGGCGCATTGTACTCGGTTAGCAGCCACTCCGACAGTAGATGCAACGACGTGGCAAATCTGGTCGCAACCGCCATTGTTCTTTTTGCAAAGATCGGCAGTGTGTGCATTGCACCACTGATTTCTTGTGTGAACGTCTGCTTCAGAAGCAAAAATACGCACAGTGCCCGGAATCCGACGATCTCCTAACACTAGCTGCAAAAGTAATTGGTTTAAAAAAATCAACTACTCAAAAGACAAAGCAAAACCTCAAAGTTGCCTCCGCTGTCTTTGTCCATACGGAAAACACCGTTTCCTAGCGGATCACTCATGTACAACCAGTGATTCCAAATATCGAGACTCTTGGCACGGTAACCAACTCCAACAACTCGTCGATTTTGTCCATCGTAGTCGCTGGATTCGATGTTCAACCGGTTGATGTCAGCCCAAAACAGGCGTTGGTCGCGGAAATCAACAGTCAAAGCAGCCGGCAAGCTTACATCCGTATTTATAATAACTTTCCGTTCGCCACCAGCCATGTTTGCACGTTCAATTCGAGGTTCATAGGCACCGCCGCTCAATTTGTAACCACTGTCCGACCAGAAAACAAGACCTGCACAGGGGTCAAGCGCGAGAGCGTAAGTCCAGTCACCAGTTGCAATTGTTGCGAGATGTTGATTTTCGACGTCCATAGCATAAAGTTTGCCAGTTCGTCCTAAAAGCATCTTTTTAGTTTATGCCCACATAGTTCAACACACCTGTTGTCCAATAAACTTTCTGTGTAAGCCAATCTAGACGCATATCACTAATGTGGCGAGATAATAACTCGGTTGTCTTCGACTTTTCTGGACTGAAGATTTGTCGAGGCGATTTAGGCGAGTTCACTGTAAATAAATTGTGTATCGAGATGTTTGCTGTTTAAAACATACTTGCAATCCAGCTTATATTTGCGCCCTGAGGATTTTCAGTCACATAGTACATGCGTCTTAATGAAACATCCACGTCAAACAGTTGAAGGCCTGCGAACTCTCCAAGTTTCTCACGCAACGGTGCTGATGATTTAATTCCAGGCACCAAAGTAGAGTCAACAATTTGCTCTCCATCAGCAACTAACATGTAGGTGTCGGGTTCTTCACAGGTCCGGCCTTTAGCAATACCTCGTGCACAGTCGCAAGTTGGAGTTGCGGAATTAGGCATTGCAAAACAGAGCTGTGGACATGGTGGTTTTCTCAAGTTGTCCGTAATGTGACAAGGAGAGCTGGCGCGTGGTTGAGCCAACGGATCAAAAGCAACAATGTCGCCTAATGGAATTAATAACATGCGCATTCTTTTAAACTACTTACCCAAATCCTCGTAACCAGCCGCAACAGTGCTTGGCGAAAGAATCACTTGAGTTTGATTGGGCTTGCTTGAAGCGGAGAAAATCTTTTCAAGTCGTCGATCGGTCCAATACATATTTCCAGCCAAAAGTGCAATGCCCTGGAAAATAACACGGGTTATTTGTAAAAATTAACATCATTTAAACTTGCAGTTGCTTCGGCAACATCTCCTCTCACAAGTTCAGGTCTTCCGCCTTCTGGTTTGACGCGATAAATGCCATCAGCTCCTGAATTCGGTGATTAATCAAACTTTAAAGATTTGTTTTGTTTGAGCGTTAATAAAGTTATCCGTATTCATACCTGCATCGGTCCAATAGATCATGTGCGTGTTTGGATCAATAACCAAGTCAGTCGGTTCTAAACAATTAAATAATTACTCGGAGTTTTAATGCACAAAAGCTACCTTTAATGTATTCTGTCACAATGACCTTCTTTCCAGATCCATCCAAATGTGCCCGTTGAATCGACGGCTTTTGTCCTTGATCAGCCCAGTAAATGTAACGAGAAATAGGGTCCACTGCAATTGAAGTTGGAGTCTCAGTGCGTGTAGACAAGAGAATTTTTCGGTTCTCGCCACTCAACTGGCAAACTTCAATGTGTGTTCGATCCGAGTCGGCACTAATGAAGTAGAGATTGTAGTTAATCCAGTCAACAGACAGGCTTCGAATTGTGAATGCTCCAAACGGATTGCGAATGATTTCTTTGCTCTGCCCTTCTCCAATCAGAACTCGTGTGATGCCTTTGTTTGGACCGCCGGCTTCCGCAATGAAAATGCTCTTGGACTCGTAGTCGAAGTCAATTGAAGTGATAGCAATCCCTCCAATCGGTTCCAAAGCGACTCCTTTCGAGTGAGTTTGATCAATTGTGATCCCGGTGATTCGTGTTTTGGAAGCAATTAACAAGAATGAATGATCAGTCACTTTGCATTTAGTGTCGCCATCAAGTGTGTAACCAGAAGCGCACATGCACTGGAATTTACCGAATGTTTGCGGAATGCAAAGATGATCGCAATTTCCGTTGTTGGTGTGACAAGGATGAGCTTCGTCCACTTAAACGAAGTGATTAAAATCAAGCAAAGAGTTCAAACACTTACATTGCTTCGTGTTCATTATTTTGATGTTAACAAGCTGGTCAACGTTGCGTTTAAAGTCTGTAAACTCTGGAAGTTGTCCATCTGAAGCAATCTCTCCAACTTGAATTTTGTCGAATGCAGTGTCTCCATAGTAGAGTTTGGAGCCAAAGAATGCGAGTCCGTTGGGCTGTTTGCCTCCATCATTCAAAACATAATGTCTGTCTTGTCCATCGTAGGTGACGGAAGTGATTCGACCGGCTTTGGCTTCTGAATAATAAACACGTTGGTTGACTGTGTCCAAGGCAATGTGATCGAGTTCAGTCAAGTCGTTGCTGACGATAACCAAAGGCTGTTGACCGTCGAGGTTGGCACGAACAACTCGTCTGCTCACTGACCCGGCGCCTTGATCTAGCCAGAAAAGAACGCCATGTCCAGAATCGACAGCAATTGAAATAGGTTGTGCAACAGCAAATGATGACTGATCGTTGTGCAAAAGTGTTGTTCGGTATTGTGCACCTTGTGTTCTCACAACTTCAATTGTTTGTGAGATCTTGTTGCCGACGTACAAATTCCGACCATGCCAATCAAAAGCCAAACAATATGGATCGTTTGCAATCTGTGTGGCCAGCAATTGTGTCTTGTTTGACGACTGCAAGTCGGTTCTGTAGATGCGCGAATCCGAGATCAACGTAGCTCCAATAATTCTTGCTGTTGTTGCATGCTCAAGATGATAAATTTGACGATCAATAGGATTGTAGTCGGCATCGAATGCGTTGCTTAGACCGGAAAGTGGGACCCTAAAAAGTCAATAAAAATAGTCAATTAAAAAGTTTTTTGTCAAATCAAAATAGTCGGTTAAAAATTTCTTTGTCAAATCAAAATAGTCAATAAAAATAGTCAATTTAAAAGTTTCTTTGTCAAATCAAAATAGTCAGTTAAAGTAATGTTTTTGTTAAATCAAAATAGTCAATCAAAAATACTCACATGCCGCCAATTTCGGGAGTTCCATTGAATGACTTCTCTAGACTCAAACCGAAGATATTTGTTTTCTGAATAAGCAACATAAACGGCTTTTCATCCGAGACGCATTTGTTTTCGTTGTTTTTCTTCGTTCCCATTGGGCACAGACAGGTAAAGCTCGCATTAGCAGCCAACAAGCAAATGTGCGAACAAGGACTGTCTTTGCACGGATTCTTGTCGACAGATGGCTGCAAAACTGGATGAACTGCAGCTACTCCAAGAGCTTTGCTGAACGTGTGAGCTGGATATTCACGAGAAGTGCCATTTGGGAACTTCGGATAAACTTGAAGTTTTTGAAGACGCCGGTCACTAAACATAATGATTGTTGAACACAGCAACTGGACTTTTAACAAACCTGAAATATATCGCGTCTTCAAAAATAGCCATTGCATGTGGATGCTGAACTAGTTTTGAGGAAGCGAGAACCTGTGTTCGACCTGAAAATCTCATTAAACGCTTTCAATTGCGCAAACTTTACCTGTTCCATCGTATTTAACAAAGTCGATGTAATCAAGTTTGCTGTCGGCAAAATAGACACGATTTGTTGTGTAATCAAGAGCAATTGTATTTGGCCAGTAGATCTTTGTTGTGACCAAAATTTTTCTGTCTGAGCCGTCCATGTTGGCGCGTTCTATGCGTGGATTTTGGCCCCAATCAGTCCAGAACATCAACGACTCTCGCGGATCCAAAGCCAAGCCTCTTGGTTGATCAATGTTTTCGTGAAGAAGGACGGCGCGTACGCCTTTCTTGTCCAATGCAGCAACTTCAATGGTGTTCAACGACGAGTCCACCCAGTAGAGATTTCTTCCAATCCAATCGACTGCAATTCCTTCTGTGATGTCCAGTCCTTGGCCAATAAACACTTCAACTTCGGTGCCGTTTCGAGTAGCTGAGTAAATACGCTTGTCTCTGATGTCTGACCAGAATATTTTATCGGTAACCGAATCCCACGCAATTGCAACAGCATTCTCTACCTGTAATTCGGTTTTATTATCTTTAATCAGGTATCAATTAAAGTATTCCAGTTTGATAGCTTTCCAACAAAGCGCTGTTTGTTTTGTTGAATATTGCTCATTTAATGTCCATATTAATTTGACCTTTGTTCGCAATCAATTGGCCGTTGATCATGTGCGGAACGCGTTAACTAATTGGCGATATTTGTTTATATTAACGTTAAGAGCTCACTTTTCTGGCCATTTTGTTTATACGGAATGCTGCGTTTTGTGTTGATTTTGCTGGCTTTGATTGCCGTCAAATGCAATGCCAAGTTTTTGCACGGGTGAGTTAATTCTTTAGATTTTACACGACCTATTAAATAAACTCTGCTTCTTAGAGATTCACCAGCTGAGATTTTGATTGAAAATGTCGCCAACTACTACGAAACTCCCGCAATGGATCAAAGCTGTATAAGAAAGTTGCCCTACAACAATGCAGTTACCGTGCACGTAGATAAAACCGGATTTTTCTTTAAAAGTTCTCCAGTTAGAGATGTAATGGACAAAATTGAATACGCTCTCTACGACAATGAAACTGAGTTTTGCAAGTAAGTGTTTTCTCACTTGACGAGTCTATTTTGTCAATTTAGTTTGACATTCAATACAACTTTGCCGGCCTTGAAGTTTATCAATAAAACATGCCGAGAAAAGCCAATCTAGTAAGGATTTAATTTACAATAAAATACACTTGAAAACTTAGTCGTCCCGATCCAGTACTCAACGAAGCCGTTTTTGCTGTTTATTACAGCTCACAACAATTGTTGCGCAAACAGTCAGATTGGTTCAGGTTTGTTAGAAAGCTTGATTCTTTGCGACTTTAAAGGTTTTAGTTGCAAGGATCCAAGTGGAAAAGAGCTTTTGGGAAAGATTTTTAAGCCGGAAGCCTATCAACACAATTACAACATTGCTAATGGAATTTTGGCTCACAAGTTGCCTACTTTTCAAACAAATTGATGCTTTTAAGCGGAATGTCAATTCACTCATCAATCATATTCAACATGCATGTCGCTTTTCTAATATTTCGATTCAATAAATGCAATATACCTGAGCAGCAAATGTGCGCCAATTCTCGAGTGTGCTGTCTGACCAATAAATGCGGTTTCGGTTTGAAACGTAAACTCGCATTTCATCTCTTTTTTCAGCCACTTTACAGGTATGCTTGTCGGTAGCCAAAATGTATCTAAAATAACGAATAGAATTGCTGCATTAATAAAAACTTACTCCATGTCGCAAGAACAAGTAAAACCGTGTTTTTCGTCAATACACTTCTGACTGCAAGTTCGCGGATCTTCACACTCGTTTTCTTCAACACACAGTGTTTTGTTGAGAAGCTTTTCGCCGAAAGCGCAAGAGCACAGCGGACCGTTGGGGGAGTTGTGGCATTTGTATTGACATCCAGCGCGGTCGGCTGAGCACAAATCACGTCCACATCTACCGCCTTCATCTGTGCCTCCTGGACAATGCACTTTTCCATCACAAAGCTGCCGAATTGGAATGCACGTATCTGGAGCGTTGTCGCAAGGAACTTGCTCGAATGGACATTTTACTGACTCGAGCTCAGCTTTTTTGCAGCCATGTCGTTCAGACTCGTCACTTCCGTCCCCACAATCATCCGAGCCATCGCACAACCAGCTGTTGAAAATGCATCTGTTGTTATCACATTTGAAGTGGTCTTTTGGACAGCGAACAGCGCCGCAGCCGGACGCAGGTTCATCTAAACAGATTTTAAATATAAACGTTTCAGATATTAATTTACCGGATCCGTCGTCGCAATCAACACGTCCATCACATTTCCACGATTCGGGAATACAAATTCCAGACGTAACACACTTGAATTGATCGTCAGCACATTTGCCTTCAACAAGCAAACAAGCATCTAAACAAATATGTTTTGATTAAAGGCTTTTTAAATCAAGCTACCTTCGTCACTTCCGTCATCACAGTCCTGTTGGCCGTCACAATGAGCTTTGATTGAAACACATTGACGATTGTTGGCACAACGGAATTGATCAGCACGACATTGTTGTGGTGGACAGCGGTTTTTGTCCTCGTCATCATTGTTATAACAGTCTGGAAATAATTTGGAGTTCTTATATTAGAGAGTGTGTTTGTTTTAGAGAGTGTGCTTGATCTTTAAACATTTTACTTGATTGCTTGCTTGTTGAAGACTTTAAACAAAAGCTTATTAACTTAAGTTATAAAATGTGTTCTTGAACATTTTAGTTGATTGTTTAAGCAAAAGCTTATTGACTAGCTAGTTCATATTAACCAAAAGCTTACCGTTTTCGCCGTCACAAACCCAATAAACAGGTATGCAACGATTGTTTCCGCACATGAACTGATTGGCAGAGCAAATCTTGTTGTGACAAAGTTCATGCTTTTCGTCGGAACCGTCCTGAAACATTGTTTGTTTTAAACATGCATGGAATAATATTATTTACTCCGCAGTCGTTGTCAGAATCGCCTGAAAATTGTAAATTAGATTAAACTTGTGCACTTTAAAAGATCACTTACATGTCCACTGTTCCGGGATGCATCTGTTGTTATCGCATTGGAACTTTTTGGCACCACACATGGGCTTTTGTCCGTCTTTGCAGTATTTAGCGTCTTCATCCGACCAGTCACCACAATCGAAAACGTGAATTATTAAATTTGAAATTAAACTAGTGTCTCCGGCGCCCACTTTGTTGATTAAAGTCAACTTTTTGGGAGAAGTCCTTCACAATGTCCGTCTTAACTGCTACTAGGTCCACAAAAATGAGTTTTTGAAGTTATTGCCAGTAATAGTAGCATACATTGCAAGTTTGTTATTTTAACAGTTTATTTCAAAATCAACAACTTTATCGTTTGTAATATTAATCAATTTGTTTGCGAAAATTTTGCTCGTTTTTCAAACATAATTTTGTGATATCATTTCAGGATGCCAAAAACTCCGATTACCATACACTTCAGAAAGATCTATGTAAGTTGATCAGATTTGTTATGAAGTACTAAGATGTGTTTTTAGTTGCCAGAAGAAGATCCACAAGCAAACGCGACTCATACTGCAAAGTCTAACAGTACAAGGTTTAGCAGTGTTGCCTGGTCAATGCGAGATAAGGGCTTTATGCCGGATATGAGCAAATATTCCTGTTGGTACAACGAAAATTGCTTGGCGGTCAGAAGTGGAAACAAAGAAACTTTGGAAGATTATGGTTTGGAAAACGGAAGTGTTGTTGAAATCAGAGACAGTGCTAACGTTAATCATGGACGAACAATTGCTTTTGGAACCAATCGCAATGTTTCAGTTGAACAATCTCCTGTAATTACTGTTAACTTTCGAAAGATCTATGTAAGTTGATCAGATTTGTTATGAAGTACTAAGATGTGTTTTTAGTTGCCAGAAGAAGATCCACAAGCAAACGCGACTCATACTGCAAAGTCTAACAGTACAAGGTTTAGCAGTGTTGCCTGGTCAATGCGAGATAAGGGCTTTATGCCGGATATGAGCAAATATTCCTGTTGGTACAACGAAAATTGCTTGGCGGTCAGAAGTGGAAACAAAGAAACTTTGGAAGATTATGGTTTGGAAAACGGAAGTGTTGTTGAAATCAGAGACAGTGCTAACGTTAATCATGGACGAACAATTGCTTTTGGAACCAATCGCAATGTTTCAGTTGAACAATCTCCTGTAATTACTGTTAACTTTCGAAAGATCTATGTAAGTTGATCAGATTTGTTATGAAGTACTAAGATGTGTTTTTAGTTGCCAGAAGAAGATCCACAAGCAAATGCAAGTTTCACGGGTCAATCGAATCTAGGGTTTTGTCAAGTCGCTCAGAAATTGAAACAAGACGGTTTTCTTCCTGATGACATGTCTGAGTTTTCTTGCTGGCACAACGGAAATTGTCTGGCAGTTGGAAGTAGCAGTGGAAAATCTTTGGAAGATTATGGTTTAGAAAACGGAAGTGTTGTTGAAATCAGAGACAGTGCTAACGTTAATCATGGACGAACAATTGCTCATGGAACCAATCGCAATGTTCCTCTTGAATTCACAACATTTGACGAGATCAAGCACGTAAGCTGTTTTTGTTCTAAACAATAGTAATTGTTTGCCTTTTAGCTGTTGAAACCTACAGCAAATTGTATTAACACTTCACAGCAAGTTTATGTAAACTACATAATTACGGAGCTGAACATTGAACGAGAAACTAACACAAAGGAATTGTTCAAAAAGGTCCATCATTCAGGCATTTCCATGAGACGAGCCGATGTTTTGGACAGAATGAAGCAGAATTCGAAAGGCTTTTCTCATGACAAATTTGGAATGCTGATACTTTTTGAATGGACGAACGAATCATCAAAAGATTTTGGATTTTCATCACCGGGTAATTGTACTTGCTTAAAGATTCCAACAATTGTTTCATTTTTAGAAGAGGCTGCCGTTGTTTTCGAGTACATCATAAGTTCGTTCGAAGCATTGTTTGCTCGCAGTCAACTTCCAGGTGTGCAAGGAAGGACATTCAATAGACAGTGCTATACTAAAGCAGAAAAGTTGACGACGGATTCAAACATTATGCGAACAATATTCAATCGAATTCTTCATGTTTTAACAAATCCAGCATTTGTTGAAGCGCAAGAGTGAGTTAATATTAGGCTTTTCGTTCTATCTTTTTGTTTTAGCAAGAATGACGAACAACTCACTGAAATTAATGCTCGAATCCGCAAAGAAGCGAATCAAGCTGTTAGTTTGATGCTCAAAGGGCCAGCAGTCGCAATGTAAGTTTTTGCACAATTTACAACATTAAATACTCATTCATTTTAGGGACACATCTGGAAAAATTCGTTGGGCGAACTACTCTGAAATGCAATTGGTTAATTTGCGAACGATTGATGTCAATGTTTTGGCTGAAGCCCGAGGCAAGCGATATGTTCTAGTCTTCAAATCTAACGTTGTTATTTAGATGGTGAAAGATTGGCGTTAACAGTCGAAAATATGGGAGCTTGTGAAATCTATCCTCAAACGTTGCAATACTCATCTGATGGTCGTTACGTTGTTGCTTGTGGAGACGGCAGATACATTGTTTATCAAAATATTGCTGAACTTCACAAAAAGGCTCAAGGCATCGGATTGGAATTTGTTTGGTCCAAAGACCCAAATATCTATGCTATCCGCACAAGTAGTTCACTGGTTAGAATTCTCAAAGACTTTAAGGTTTGTACGCTTATTTTAATCTTCTAATAATTATTTGTTTAGAAAGCTCACGCTATTCGACCAGACATTGTTGTTGATGGAATTGATGGAGGAGTTTTATTGGCTGTTCGCTCTGCTGGATCTCTTTGCTTTTACGAATGGGAGACTGCACAACTTATTCGTCGTATCGAAATCTCAGCAAAGCACATTTTTTGGTCAGAAGATGGAAACTTGGTAACAATTGCTGGCGAAGAATCTTTCCGCGTTTTGAAGTACAACGCTGCTGCATTTGAAAACGCCAATCCGGAAGATATCACTGAGAATGGAATTGAAGATTCGTTTGAGGTTATTGGTGAGTAGTTGAATGCTTGTGAAGATATTGACTTTTTAAATTTAGGTGAGCACACCGAAAATGTTAAGACTGGTGTTTGGATTGGTGACTGCTTCATTTTTACAACTGGATTGAACTGTTTGAGTTACTCTGTTGGCAGAGAAATTGTCTCAATTGCTCATTTGGATCGTCCAATCTATTTGGTAAGTTTATGGCTGTGATATTAATCTTATTTTTGTTTTAGCTTGGTTACATGGAAAAAGATAACCGAATCTATGCTTGTGACGGAGATCACAATATTGTTTCTTACAAAATTCTACGTACTGTACTTCAATACCAAGTTGCTACCTTGAAGAATGATCTTGTTTTGGCTGGTGAATGCTTGGAACGCGCAAAGGACTACAAACTTGATGTGAACTTTGAACCGCCTTCAAAGAAGAGAAAGAATTAATTTTGTTAGTTGTTGATTTTGAAATAAACTGTTGAAAGCATAAGTTTGCAGTGTATGCTAGTATTACCGGTAAATAACTCATTTTTGTGGACCTAGTAGTGGTTAAGACGGACATTGTGAAGGACTTCTCCCAAAAAGTTGACCTTTAATCAACAAATCGTTAGAGCGCCGGAGATGCTGATTTAATTTCAACAACATTTAAATTCTAAATTCAACACTTTTAAATATAATCTACCGTTATCCGAGTCGCAAGCATATTGTTTTGGAATACACTTTTTGGTATTGTTGCAGCGGATTGTAGATTCTGGACAAGGAACTTCTTTGAAGCATTTTTCGCCCTTGTCGTCTAATTCGTCACTGTTGTCCAAACAGTCATCTTCTCCATCGCATTTCCATTCTTGGGGAATACAGCGACCATTGTTGCACTCTTAAAATAAACAAGTATAACAAGACCGAAAAGCAGTTTGGTAATACTAATTTAAGAACAACGTTATTTTACTTACGGAATTGAGTTCCGTTGCGTGGACACAAAGGCTCAATGAGTTCAGATGGATCTCGGACGCAGCTTTTGTTGTTTTCTGCATTAAGTTTGTAGCCCCACTTGCAAGCACATTTTCTAATAAGTTCCGGTTGGCTACTAGGTGTTGCGGTTGGATTGTCCTGAATTGCCGGATTTGGAATTGCAAAGCAAAGATGTGCACAATCGTGTTCGTGACAAGGATGCTGCGTCGGATCTTCAGGCAGAGGCTGGTTTTCCATTGCACAAGCTTTCAGCGAAAATATAGTCCTTTCTTCTTTGCTCAGATCACGCACAACTCGGCCAGATCCTCCAAAGTTCTTTGACACTTTGCGAATTGAATATGGACGTTGATGAATGTAGTAGATTTGATCTGAACGAAGTTCTTTTAATGCTTTCACAAAATATTCTCACCTCCCAAAATTGTCAATGCAACCGGAATTGGTTGATCAATATCCAAAGTTTTAAAGTTGGAACCGTCGAAGTCCATGCATGCAATGTACTTGAGAAGTGTGTCTCCGATGCACAGCTTGCTGGAATTGTAGTCGATAACCATTCCTGATGGCCGGCCGAGTGTGATGTTACGCAAAATAAGACAGTGAGTGGCGTCGACATTGCAACGCCACAAACGAGCTGGTCTTTCGGCTTCTGCAAAGAAGACGTAACCTTTCAGTGGATGCACAACCATCGAAACAGGATCACGTAAATGTGAGAGCAGTTGACGACGAACGAGTTGGTCGGGATGAACAAGCCCCTAAGAATGTGGATATTAAAGATGTCGTGGAATAGCGTATTTCTTACCTGATCAGTGACTTTAACGACTTCCAATGCATTTCGAATGTTATCCAAATAGTAAAGTTGTTTAGACATCCAGTCAAAAGACATTGCAATCAGGCCATCATTATGAGTGACTAAGATTGGAGCCGAGCCTTCGCCATCCGGTTTCACACGATAAACTGTGTTGTCCATGATATCAGCGTACAGAAAATCACCTCCATGCACATCGCATTCAACTGCAAAGTACATTCCAATACGTCGTTGAGAAATTGGACTAATTGGCAAGATAGCTTCGGAAAGAGCTGGGTCCAAAGTATTTGGAAAAATGCCTCGAACAACCTTGTTGCTGCTGGAAAAGTTCAATTATTAAAAGCTGATTTGTATGCCACTTGTTACCTGAAGAGCAAGTAGTCAATTGCTGGAATACATCGCTTTCCGTCAACCAGTTTTTGACCAATTGGACAAGCACATCGGAAACCAACTCCAAAGCCTCCAGCATCTTTTCCAATTAAGCACATTCCTTGGCAATCGGCATTTGCGCACGGATTGATGATCGTTTGTTGGAAACATTCGCTGTGTTGTGGTCCAGGTTGAGCCATTGGATGATAGGCGACAATTCCCATTGGAAAGACGTTGTTTTCTTTGTTTGTCCTGTAAAGTTAGTAAATTAGTGAGTTCGTTGCAAGCTTTAAACTCACCAAAGCACCTTTGTTGGCGAACCAAACTTCTCGACGCGCAAAACTCCCAAGCGAGTCCAATCTGTCCAGTAAAGATACTGATCGAACAAAGCCAAGCCGAATGGATGTGGGACATTGTTCATTCCAGTAGCTACAATTTGCCGGTCGTTTCCGTCATAATCAACAGACTCGACACGGTCAACTTTTGGATCAACCCAATAAACACGTTTGGCTGGGATGTCAACAACAACTCCGCTAACTTGATGAGTGTGAGACTCCAACAAAGTTCGTCTGCGTGTACCGTCCATTGAACAGGCCTCCAATTTGAATTGATTCGAAAAGAACATGTCTCCTCTGATTGGATCGAGTGCAATATCTAGCGGTAAAGTCAATCCATCAGCCAAAAGAACTGTTCTCTTGTCGCCTTCATAATTGCTGACATCGATTCGTCGTGATCCAGACTCAACAATATACAAAGTGTTTGAAAGCCAGTCGACAGCCAAGTTACGTGGATAAATCAGAGATTTAAGCTCCAGCTTTTTTATGTGTTCTACTTCTCCGTTTTCTAAAAACATAAAAAGTGTTTCAAACGATAAGTTTTAAAAACTCACCAAGCAAGTCGGCAACAAAAGTGGAATGAGTGAGACGATCTGTCCAAAACAATTTGCGGTCGCTATAATCGTAACCAACTCCATAAATAAATTCTCCGGTAGTCACTTTTTTGGCCTCTTTGATTTCGGAGTTTGCATCAGTTGGAGGAGTTAACAAATAGAGTCCTTCCCTAAACAAGTTACTTTTATTCAGTTATGAGAATTAATTAATCGAATAGCTTATTGAAAGGCATATTAAAAACATTGCTTTTGAACTACAAATAAAGATCAGTCAACATCGCTATCGAAAAAATGTGCTATTCGCTGAAAGAGTTGTTTCGTAACAAGTAAAGGGTGGCCCAAAAAAACTTAGGCAAAAAGTTTCAAAAAAATGTCGATCCCCCCATCGATGATTTTTTCGCTTTTTTATTGCCTTTTCACGAATTTTTTTGCCTAAGTTTTTTTGGGCCACCCTTTATTTTTTCACTTGACTCTTCTCATTCTTTCATCTTATTTTTAAAGCAGGGCAATGATTGTGATCTACTTACCGTCTTGCAACGTATAGCCTCATTTGTTGAGGCTCCTAAAACAGTATTTATGAATACAGAGGTTGTTATAAACACTGACCTGTGAGGTGCAATATCCTCGGAAAGTCATATTGTCAGCTTCGGCGCCATGTCGCATTTCGAGTGTGTAGCAAGAACCCAAACAAGAACAGACAAATCCTGGCCGATGATTTTGACAGTTTTGATCGCAATAGCCGAATTGTGAGCATTCATTTATGTCTAGAAATTGAGTCAATTAAAAGACTTGAAAGATCTTTAAAAACAAACCGGAACATGTTCTTTTGAATTGTTCGTCAAGTTGATATCCTTGCGGACAAGTACAAATTCCGCCATTTGGAGACGGTCTGCAACCAGCTTGGCATCCGAGACTTGGACACAAGTTGTGAGTACATGATTTCTCGTCAGAATTGTCCCCACAGTCATTCTTTCCATCGCATAGTTTTTGCTCTGGAATACAATGCCCGGAATTTGGACAAGGCCACATGTTTGGAGGACACCTAAACAATACGACTTTTGTGTGTTTCATAAACTAGTTTGCTTACTTGTACGAACCGCAGTTCTCTTCGTCAGAGTTGTCACCACAGTCCTAAAAAGATCTTTTAATTCACTGGTGGATTAAAATAACTTACATCGTAGTAGTCGCATTTGAACTTGCGTGGAATGCAGCGTTTGTTCTTGCACTGAAAGTCTCCGGCACCACACGGTTTGAATTCACACGTTGCAGGCTCGTCACTTTGATCCGCACAATCGGGTGTTCCGTCACAAACCCAGCTTTTTTGGATACATTGTGACTTGTCTGCACATCGAAATTGATACTGGAAGCAAGCAGTGTGATTTGAAGCACAGTTTGCTTTTTCGTCGGACAAGTCTCTAAAAGTTTAGAAGTTGTATTTTTATTCTAACTTGTAATCAAATAACCTGCAATCGTATAAGCCGTCGCACTTTCTTGACGCTTCAAAACATTGTCGTCCATCCGCACATTGGAAGATTGACTCGTTGTTGGCGTCGCAAGAAACCGTAGAGGCTGGGCAGTCCTTCTCGTCACTCGCATCAGAACAGTCAGTGATGTTGTCGCAGCGTTGGTACTCAGCAATGCAACTGACAGAGTGCCACTCATATCTGGAAAGTTTTTGAATAAAATTGTGGCACAATAAAAACAGTTCACTTAGAGCACTGCCATTGATCAGCCTTGCAACCGGGATGCGGACAATCTTTTTCGTCTTCGCCTCCGGACTGAAAAATGATTAGTTAGAAGTGATTAAACGTTTAAAAGATGCTCACACAGTCGCCCGAACCATCGCATTTCCACTCCAGTCGAATGCAGTGACCATCTAGACAACTGAACTCCGACTCCTGACAGGCAGTTAAGCCGTGTCTTCCTGAAGTGCCAGAAACAATTGGCCGTGTGCCAGGCGGATTTGTTCGATTTACAATCGGTGATGCTAAATTTGTTTGTGCATTCGACTTTTCTGTTTATCATAATAATTAATGACCTAGTTGACAAAATCAAACAAGATTACACAACTCATTTCATCATTACTACTAATGGATTATCGAACAAACAAAAGACAGCTCGGCGTTTTTCTGAATAAACTCCTCTCAAACTAGTTTGTTACGTCAAAAACACACAGTTTAGAAGTTTTCGAAGAAGGAACTCACTGTGAACAAGTAACGATGTTTCTGGATTGACTGCTCCTGCATATTGCCATCCAACGCACACAAGAACCAGGAGCCAGATGTACGCCGACCATTTTTTGCGCCTATCCGACGCCGAATGCCAACAAATGTTCATGACTGTTGGTCTTTAATTATAAATACACCTCATAACCAGCTTTGGCGAAGCAACAAGGCGAATAGAACTCTGAGCACCCGACTCTGCTCCTTGCACCAAAATACCCGAATGGCCAAGGATTCGTGAAAGAAAATAGAAAGCACTCTGAAAGCGAAACAACTTTGATTAAAAACGTCATTAAGTTTGATCAAGTTTGAAAACGTTTTTGCAAAAGTTAACTTTTAAATCAAGAAGCATAAATCACGAGACGGAAATCGAAAGGATGAAGAAATATGAAGCGCCGGTAATGTGATTAGCACGAATGGTTGTCAATGTCAAATTAGTGGCATAAATTGTAAACACCGATCAATGGCAATTTTCCCTTCAAGTGCACGCCTTTCATAACCAGCGCCCAACAACGATGGACTTTTTGATGAATGGTTTGCGTTTTTGAGTAAAGCTACTGGTCTCAATTGCCCTTTTAAAAAGGTGGGCAACATGCTCAATTAAAAAGTGAGTCACTAATGAAAAACCGGTTAAACGTTTAAAAACAGCAATAAACTTAAGCAGTATAAAAAACCGTAAAACAAAAGTATTCTTGTGACAAAGTAAGTTTTTACTGGAAAGGTCCATGCTACAAGCGTTTTGTAAACAAAGAAGTGCTTAATTTGAAATTACAAAAGCGCGGAGGCCCATGTAGAAATTTGGTGAGCAAAAAGCGAAAAGTCGAGATTGAATGCGGCGTATTCGTTGTTGGAGGTTGATCGGGGTGCGCAACGGCATCTCTCTCTTCTGGTCAGCAGCGCTCCATGAGCGGTCGGTAGCGATTTCTCACCAAATTTCACGTCCAACAGGTGTCGAGGAACAGTTTTTGCTTTGATCACGTTTTGAATGCAATAAAAGCAAATCACACAAGACTGAAACACTTAAACAAGCTTCCAAAATAGGTTACTCAACCACCCTGATCAAGACATAGCCACCCATCAAGCGTTAATTAATTATGAATGCTCGTCATCTCGTTATACGCCAACTAGCAAAGACAATGCGATTAAAGGAGGTCAGTAAGAGAGTTTGAAGATGACCACCAAGTTTTGGTGTCGAGAGCGAACGGGGTAATCAGCGCGCATCATTTTTGCTGTCGATGAAACTGGTCACCAGCAAAAATTGATTGGTTAATGGAAATTGATGGTCCGACCGAGCTTTTTCCTGGTTGTTCGCGCTCAAATTATGTAACACTCTGTTATGAAGTGCTCTGTAAGGTTTGATTCTAGTTAGCCGAAGAACAACAAATTAAAAAGCCAGCTTGGACAAAACCTTAAGAAATCCTTAAATTACTGGGCACCTAAGTCCACGAATGTAGAAGGTTGAATTGTGGAGGCCGCCAGAAACCGGTATTTAGTTGTTAGTTTGTGGTTGCAGAAACCGGGTAAAAGCCGGGGTAAACAAACTCCTTCTATGCGCGTTCACAGAACAGAATGAGCATTTAATGACGCTTAAGGAGAGGTGTTCAAACCAAAATCAATTAGTGAATAAAGAACAGTTGTTTAAATTTCACTAAGCTCAATAAACTTCAATAAGAAGCAATCTTTCCGATCTGAACAGAATAAATTTGACAACTGAATGACCAGGCAGAACAAGCGGTCCAAAACAATGAACTTCCAAAAACCACTGCTACTCCCGCGCAGCAGATTCACACGCAAAAACTGGAACACGAAGGCTGGTCGCGCCAACAACCTTGCCACCCGCTTAAATCCTCGATGACCGTTTGTCACCAAACTAAGGGTAGGTGTTCGCCATAAAAAGTAAACACTTGCGCGCTTGCTGGCTGACGCATCGGCACGGGAACGCTTCGATCGGCGACTTGCATGAAAAAGGCCAATTGAAATTGGACTGCTAGGACAACTTTACACAACATTAGATTTGCTTAAATGTTGAGTCAATTCTGCTAACAACAATAAAAACAGTCGTTAAACACAGTCGTTAAAAACTTAGTTAAATCCCACGACAATATTCAAGGTTTTTGAGCAAATTAACGCAATTAGGCGTTGTGCACCTTCTCTCCCAAACACGCAGACTCTCGGCAAGACCCAAAAACAGTTGAATGTTGCGCAAAGCCTACGTGAAAGTCGGGGATCACGGGAAATGCAGAAGATTTCGGCTCCATTAATCACAGTCAATGCCGTCTTCTTTCGTGACGCGCGCTGATCGGGCTGGAAAGTTTAGGTGCAGGAAAGAAAGTCTGCGTGAACAGTTTGGGGGATGGCGAAACTGATAATTTGAATTTAATTGCTTGGAGAACTTGAAAGAAAGGATGAGACGTTAAAAGACAACTCAGCAATCACGTAATCACTATAAATAAGCGGAACGCATCAAGACTGCGACGATGGTGAAAACTTGCGTGGCCGAGCGCAACCTTGCGCACACTACACATAATCTCGTGAAAGTAGCCACAGCTTCGGACTTTGAGCAATTAGAGCCGATTGTTTTTGTGCGGCGGGACTTGTGGTAAAGAACGCGAAGACTCTGGTTGTTGGTATCAGGCTGCGAAGTTTTGTGATGAAAACCACGCTTTTCGAAATGGACTTTTGTTGGTCATTGTTTTTCAGACCGATCAAGTTAATCGACTTAATTTCATAACAAACAAGCACTTGATTGAATGGAGACTCTTCTGAGTTAACGGAAAAAGCTCAAAAATCAAGAATCAGCTGGTGATCAGTAAAGAGGGTTTTTAAGTCGCGCAGCTCCAGTCAACGCTAATCAGTTGAACAAAAGTGCGTCCAAAAGACCGGCTCTTTCTGAAACTTTCGTGTAAACAAACGCATGAAGTGGACGCAAAGATTTCGACAAAAAAGCCGCCGATTGTTAAGTAGGTTTTAGAATAGGAAACTAAAAAACTTAAACTACTAGGTTGAAAAGAAAACCATGAAAGATCTAGAAAGTGTGCCGCCGTCTACATAAAAGCGCAAGTTATCGACAGTTGATTGGCAACTAATGTCCGAAGGTAATGCAAGTGCAGCGTTGTTGTCATTCCGTTTACATGCTTGTCGTCGCATGTTTTAGCAGGAAAATTACCGGCAGAAATAACAAAACATGTCTTAAACTTAAATATCTTCGAATTTAGTTTGCAGATTCTTCTATTTTAAATGTTACAAATCGTAGAGAACTTCGACCTCCACACAAAAACATGTCAAATGTACATTGGGATGCTTAAGAATGTGCTCATAAATCACTCCTATTTACTGCGCCTTTCGAGCTTGTGCTGATTTCAAAATGCTTCAACGGTGATTGAAATGGAATACTAATCAAAATCATATGATTATTACAGTCAATAAAACTTAGCGCTTCAACAAAAACCCCAAGTCGTTAAAGTCACAAACAAATTTTGCAAAAAGCAAAATGACCGTTGCGCAGTCTCAAAAATCCGCTCACAATAGATTACCTCAAATCGATTGGCCGTCTCGGAGCGACCGCTAAAAACTAGGTGAGAACGCGGAAGATTAGCTGCACGATCACAAAATTCACAATGACCTTGCTGGGTTGGTTGGACTGCAAATTGTGCGCTTGATCATAAAGATCAGGCAGGAAATGACGATACTAACTGTCCGGTTGCACAAATGTAATTAAGTAAATTCCAAAGATCGCAAGGTTGAATTTAAATTCAAGCATAACCATGCATAAATCACTACTTAACTCGCAGTAAACTGTTTTGTGACCACACCAGCAAAGAAAAGTCAAGAAGCTGTCCAAAATTTACTCGAAACCAAATCAGTTATTTCGGACCACTCCAGCAAAGAAGGAGTTTTCAAACAAACATTCATTGAACTTTAAAAGTGTAAATTGTTAAAATTGCATGATTTGTGTCAAATGTTTAAAAACAAAGTTATTTCCTCCTTATTGTCCGGACCTCTATTTTAAATCATCCAAAAGTGCTATTTCTTTAAACCTCAAAGAAAACTTTGTTTCTTAACACTTTGCACAATCTGTTGATATAATAGCATTTTAAACACCTCAACTGGCCATCGAAAAGGACGTCGAAATGGAACACAAAGTTATGAAAAGAAGTGCGAAAGCGCCAAAACAATCCATCATTTTTGGTTTGGAATGCACTTGCTCGGATCATCAGAATGCCGAAAAGTTTGCAGCAACCAAAAGATTTGAATAATCACGCCGCTCTACGGTTTCTCTTTCCTCTGAACGCTTTTGATTAAACTTTAGTTTTTTAAACATTTCTTTAAAGTTAGTTCTTCCAATTCCAACAAACTCTTAGTGTTAATTAGCAACTCCAATTTGCGGACAGACGGCGCAGCTCCGAGCGCGTCAAAGTTTAATTGCCCGAAATGAGTCAGTTCTCAATCATATTGATTAGAGCGGCGATTTCACACCTTGGCCGCTTGTGATAATTGCACAGCGCATTCCACGAATGACCCACGGCTCATGTCGGAAATTTTGATTTTGCGGCGTCGATTGTTTCTGTTTAGTGCTTGATGTTTAATGATTACGGTTATTCAGTTGAATCGCGCGTTTAATTGTTTAAGAACAATGTCGATATAGAAAAGTATATTCAACGAAAATGCCACTTCGAAAAACAAACCACTTTTGGTCATTCAGCGGCCACTCATGAAAACGTCAATTTTGACAGCTTCATTGTTTTCAACGGCATTATCTGATTTTGTGCAAATTCGTTTAGCCAGATTGTTAGTGGTCATTTTTAAAATTTGTATGTTTAAAGCGCACATGCTTTAAAACGCTTGAAGTCAAACAATCTCAAGAAATCACTTCAACGAGTTGCTCGAACAACTTGCTTCCATGGCTCTCATTTGCATATGAAGTGTTTGTGTCAAACGGTGGTCATTTTGGAGAATAGTTACGCCACAGTTGAACTTGCGCGAACGCAATGCTCTAATTGTGCAAATATTGTATTGAAAAGTTTGTCTTGGCGTGTAACCGATCCTTTTATTTCATGAACTTTCAATTTCTACTAAAGTTGTCATTATTCGAAAAGCAAGTTGTTCGAGCAAATTGTTCGAGCAAGTGTCGAAAGCATTAGACGGCCATTTAGACGCTTTTTAGACTTTAAACTTACGCCTTCAGGTATGCTTTTGTTTGGTTGTTTAGTGGCTCGAAACCGGAAGAAAGGCATTAAAGTGCGCACGGATTTGCATATAAGTTTTGACCTAAAAGTCTGAAAAGCTTTTGTTTTCTCTAAATGGTTTGTGAATTTTAAAAGTGTGCAGTTTAAAAAACTTGCAATAAAAACGATTGTTGTTTGTGGTTTTTACTCGCTTCCTTTTTGATAGCTCCGCTGCGCTGTTTATGTGATTAGGTGGATTTATGATGATTCTAAATGGTTTTTCCTTCAGCAACTTTTTTGACACCGTGCATTGAAATGGCGGCGTGAATGTGCGCATGCAGTGGTTTCAAAAAATTAGCTTGGTTTGTGCGGATTAGTGTCTGTTGATTTTGCGTTTGTGTAAGTTTGTTTTTGTGGGTAAACGAATTCTTGTGTAGACTATGTTGATTTTACTTAAACATTCACGTTGTTGCACATTTTAATAAACTTGTTCAATCATAAGTCCGACCTTTTGAGTCGGCAACCAAAAGTAGCAAAGTAGCCTTTCGATCTACTTTTCTGTTCAGTCCTACCTCCCTTCACATTCCGCAGTCTTACGACTGGAACTGAACTCCTGAATTAAATCAATTAAGATTTAAGAGAGGAGTTGACTCCGCGAGCACAGTTAACAAATAAGAAATGTTCGGCTATTTGTTAGTTATAACCGCAATTAGTGTTAAAAGCAATAAAACTTATCCAAACACAAAACAGCAGTGATAAGCCGGCTTATGCGCAAAATAGTCTTGCAATCGGACAAAATAATTAGCCGATCATTTGGAGGCCGTTTAAACCGACGTTTTTAGGCATCATAAAAGTTGGGAAGCGCGCGAACGATGCTGCTGATTTGATTTTGAGCGACAGGTTTTCTTGATTGAAACACAGCCAAGCAGTTGTTGTGGCTTCGTTTGACTGTTTATTTGATATTTGTATTTTGCTGACCACTCTGTCTTTTAACTGTGCAAAATTGCCTGTACAAATTGTTTTTAAAGTCATCAACTTACTCATCTTTTGTTTGCAAGTTTCGATTCGTTGTAACAGCTTTTAAATGTTTGTTGCCGGTAAGCAAAGTTCAAGTTTTTTGAAATTTCTACAAAAATTCCAAAGCATTTATCGCGCCACTCAATAGCAATGGCATTGAAAAAGCGCTCTGAACGGAATTGCAGAATTATTATTAATCACTGAAGTTTGCGCGCGCTTACTTCCACCTATGATAATAAGCTTGCTTTGCACGGTTAAATGCAGGCCGCCGTTTGTTTTCGTTCCGATTTGATGCCATTTGCGTTGCAATTTGTGTATCAGCACGCATGTAATTTCTATAATTTGATTCGTTTATTTGAATTGTTAAATAGTTTATTTGTTTCGATCATTGTTTTTCGCGTTTTTTAAAAGTCTCAAAAGTCTTCAAAGTGACTTCTAATTTCAGTAATGCGTATATGGAGGACAAATTTTTGGCTACTATTATTTTTGCTGTATGTTTGTGGCGGTGCAAACGGTTGGTGGCCTTTTGGCAGCAGTGACGATGATCAGACAAAAATTGAAGCTTCGGCGGATAAATTTGAATTCGAAACAGGAGAAGGATCAGGTAAATAACATAACTCCAATAAAGTTAACTGATTATGCTTTTAGGAGAAGAACCAACAACAACCGTTAAAGTCCCACATCATCGGTCGAAATTTAAACAAAAGGACATCAGCGCAATGAGCTCGCCAGCCGATGAATTAGTAGAACAAGATCGCAACAAAACTCAAATCCAATCTGAACAATTGTTACCTGCAGGCGATACAACTCCTGAACCGACAGAAACACCCGTTGATGAATCTGAAGTTCCAGAATTGCCGACACCTTCACCTGAAGCCAATCAAGAAGAGACAACTTCAACAACTGCTGAACAAGTTGGAGAAGAAACAACAACTGAACAATCTAAACAAATTGAAGAAGAAAGCACAACAACTGTGGAACAAGTTGAACAAGAAACAACAACTGTGGAGCAAAATGTAGATCAAACAACAACTAAATCGCCTCAAATTAATGAAGAAAGCACAACAGTTGAACAAGTTGAAGAAACAACAACACCAGTTGTTTTGCTAGCCGGCTCAAATTCGGAAGATGCTCTAAGTCTAGTTGTGCCAAATACTGAACAACCAGTTGATGAAACTACAGACGGGGACGGAGAAGTGTTACCAACTGATGCAAGCAACAACGTGGAAGGATCGGGAACTGAAGGTATTTAGCTAAATTGAATTTTAATAGTTTAATTTCCAGGCACTGTTTACATCACAAACGCGGACGAGCATCCAAATGCTCTTGCGCCGCACGTTAGAACTCATAACATTCCAGCACCTCAAGACCCAAATCAACGTGATGAAGACCTTGCAGCGTGTGCAGGAACGTCCTCGATATCCACGTATGTTTTTAAAAACAAAAAGTGGGAATCAAAACTGACCGTTTTCAAACTTCGATGCTTTTAAGTTTGTTTGTTGCTTGAATTTGTTTTATTGCTTGCTAACTACACAGAACATTATCAAACACCTTGACATCGTTGACGACAAGTGTTGGTTGTCTATTCAAATTAGGTTCTTGACGGCTGTAGAGCGCGAAACCGCCAATGGCACGGAAAGCCGATATCCCAAACGGCGTGTATCAATGGATTTTGGCGGTTCATGTTTCAACGAAACCACAACTAATTGACCTTGATTGGTCTTGTCTTCTTGTCCTGGCGGTTTGATCAGTTCTTTCGCGTTATGTTTCGGGGCGTTTCCTGATTCATTTCACACTATTCGGCCGTGTCTAGGTGTTTTTTGTACATGCTTTTCGAACAAAGTGCGCCAAGTCATCTCAAAATTTTGAAAACGAGAAATTTGATACAAATTGAATCATTCAAATTGTTTATTTGATTCGACAAATTTATTCGTTTATTCGTTTTTGCGCATTTCTTTTTTTTATTTGATTTCTTTAAATTTATTTCGCTTCTCAACACATCTAAACATTTTACGTCGTTTTGTTTATTTGTTTCTCGATTTTGACACATTTCCAAACATGCCAATCACTTTTTTCCTTTTGGTCATTCGGCGCTGTCCACTTTTTTGAAAAAACGAACTCGTAAACCGAAAGCAACCCGTGTAAATATTCAAAGTGGACGGGAAGAGGGGGATAGGTTTCCTCAATTGAGCGGTATTCATTCTCAACCAGCAAATCCATTCATAAAAGCCAAATTTTGCTAACCGATTTTTGTTTGATTTATTGCCCTTTTTGATGGCGGGTTTTGGAGCCTTTTGACGATTTCGAGGTTATTTTTGACTTGCAAATAATTAATTCGTTTCTGTTGTCTGAATTTAAAAGATCCGAGTCAATTGGCGCCTAATCCGACCAGACAAAAAGCTTGACCCGAATCACAGGTCCACTTGTTGGACAAATATTAGCTAGCCACTTGCAACACAGCCAATTATTGGCTTGTAGAGATAGATGGTTTGCTCTTGTCCGCTTGTTTGCACTTGTCTTGCTTGGCGCGTCTCGAACAATCATAAGTTTTCGCAACTTTGACTGGGCTTTTTAAAAATTGGAATCTACAAAGTTGGCATTTTCGGAACATATTTTAATCCACTCTGTCTACTCTGTCTGTTTTGTCTATGTTTAATCGAACAGATTTGAATATTCGTCTTTGTGAGTTTGAAACGACTGAACAACTTTTAACTCACTTTCTTCAACCAATTAATTTATGCAGTTTTAAAAGCAGTCTTCAAAAGAATCAAAACTTGCTCGCTTATTTAACTGTTCCAACGTGTGTTTATGTTGCATTTTGGTTGACCACTTGAGTGCAATTTCTGACGCAAGTGTCAAAGTGTTGCCAACGGATCGGCTAACGGCTTTCTAGTTTTTTCGAGTGGTTTTGTGTAATGATTGGGCGCTGGATTTTTGCACCTTGGTGATTTGACCTTTGAACGATTTTGAAATTTCGTTCTTAAACAAAGAGTGTTTAACTAGCAGATTTAAGAACTTAATTAAAGAAATCCGCAGACACAATGACCGGAACCCTTCAGTCGCGGACAATAGGATTACCGCCAATATTTACCTAACCTTTTTGTGCACATGTCCACGCAACGGCTGCTTATGAGCTACGCCGTGTTTTTGGCGCGCCTCTGCTCTCTGACTCATTTCATGATTTGAGGTCAGTGGGTCTTCTCTTGGATGATAATTTCAAGTGGACAAGAGATCGCGCATCCACCGGCTTTGTGGACACTCGATTGGCCCAAATTTAATGGACTTGCAGGGAGCGGACACTTATTCGAGCGGTATTCGTGGATTTGAGTTTTGGGACTTTGATGACCTGGATTGACAGTTTTGACGTTTTTAATTGAGGTTTTGGGTCGTGATTCATTTCCAATAAAAGAAGCCGAAGACTCATCGAGAGAAAGCCGGGTGTGTGAGATCCAGAAGCGTCCAATTGAGTGTTTCAGGATGCGCGACGGTGGGAGTCTCAATCGTTCATTTCAAGTGGACATTTCACTTGTTGTTATTGTTGTTTGAGATGAATAGCCACCGTGTGGGCGAACCTTTGCTGGGAAGAGAAAGTTCCTTTAAGGACTTGCTTTTGTGGTTCGAATTGTCGGGTCACTGACTTTTGCTAGTTTGAATGCGAATACTGTAATTGCATCTTGATTTTACTCATTCAACAACTTTGTACAATCTGCTCTTCCGTCAGTTGTATTCGATTGTATTCAATTACTCGAATTGTTTTAACTTGCATTGTTTCCTAAATTGGCCATTCATTTCTTGACTTGTGGTCTGCGTGCATATTTCGAAAATTTTAGTTTTGTTTTTTATTGTAACGGGGAGGGTAGCTTTCAACGGCCGTCCATCGCCGCCATTCACAGGTCTTTTCTCTTCGCAAAAATGATCGGAAGAAAGTTGGCCGCCACAATTCCAATTTCATTTCTTTTTATAAGTTGTTTACGGTAGAGATTGTCTTTTCAACTCATTAGAATCGTTTCAGTGAACGCGCAATTTTCTTGTGTGGTCTATTTTTGCATTGAATTTTGTAATCATATTGACAATTTAATTCACTTTGTTTGATTGTTTTTGTTTTGCGCTTTAATCACTTTGCTTGTGTTTAAATATAGCTTCTAGCGCGGATCGGCATCCTTTCAAGATGGGGCCACCAATAGCGGCTCTAATTCTTGGAGCTTCGATGCTCAGCCTCTATCGCGTGACACTCAATTTGCCGGACGTTCCATTTTCGGCTTTGTTGCGCAAACCCGATCAACAAGAATACCAAGATATGTCGGCCAGGGTGAGAAGCGCTGCCATTGATACATTTGCAGACGTAGACGGTTTCTACAACGTCAGTGTTCTCCAATTCAGGTGAGCTTTTTGAAAACTATCGTCATTCAAACTCCAATAAGAACTTTTTGACTTTCCAACAACAGAAACTTGAATACAAAAGACATCGACTAGTGTAAAAGAATTCAAACGGTAGCAGCTATTCTTGAACACCGCCATTGATTCGATTCAATAGCAGCGCCCAGAAACGCATCACAAACAAAGCTTATCAAAAGCCTTTCGTTCCGAACTTTAAACACGCCAAAAGCACAGACATTTCAAAATGACTCATAGTGGCTTTCCGTTCGCAGACCGACCATTTTGCCCGTTGATTTAAATATGAACGGACCCATTCAACGGGCCTCCGTTTTTGCAATGGCAGTGCAAAGAACGGCCACGCATCTTGATTTGAAATGAAGAAAGATGAGCAGAAAAAGAGCATCCAAATGTCGACAATTAAAACACTAAATTAAACTTGAATAAGCAAATAAATTCAGATATGATGCAGTCGTTGGAACAATGGTCATTTTTGATCTCACCTTTACACACGCCACTGCCATGGTCGAGGATCGCATGCGCCAAGCATTGCGCTCAGGCCGTTTTGGAGACTCCTTGGCCGTTGGCAGTGAAGGTTTTGAAATTGCAGAACATCAAGGTGAGTTTTTGATTCGCTAAGCGTTTTGTTTGGTGATTGTGACAAACTAGCAAACAAATACATTTATTGTTTGTCATGATCATTCAGCAAGCAATTTAACAACATTGTGCCGTCCTCACAGTCATATTCAAGTGTAATCTTAATTCAGTTAATTTACGTGATGTGTTTAGTTTTTGTTCAATTCTTTGTGCTAATTTTTCGTTTTCTATTTTTCGCTTTTCTATTGCACTTTTTGTTTGCCTCACATTGTGTTTGAAAACGGTCAGTTGGAGGGGTCAACAAAATTCTGGGTCAAAAATACGAATAATCCCGTTATAGCAAATGCGTCTCGGCCAACACAACTTTGTGTCGATGGATCTTTGCCGGAATTCAGTTTGTAAGCTTTTCAGACTGTTTAAAAGCAATCAATGAAACGTTTTCAGACATGGCAGCACATATTGTTGGGCGCATAATGTCTGCCCTACTGGCTACTCTTGTGTCGACAATCAATGTTGCCGAACGAGTCGTAAGTGATTGCCGGCGAGTGGTGCGCACATCACAACGAGTCCCCCAAACACCCAATCTTAAAAATAAAAGCAATATTGTAATATTTGCTTGCATTCCAAAAATAGTTAAAATTGATCACCACTAACACCGAATGTCCGTCTAATTGTTTGCATCATAATTTAATTGCTAACCTGTCTTTATATCTAACAGCCTTTCCGGTCCAAACACATGTAACTTTATTGTTTAGAAAACCAAAAGCGTGCAGCTGTTCACCGATGCGAAGATGGAGACTTTCGTTGTTCGTCTGGAGAGTGCATTCCGCCAAACTTTGAGTGTAATCGGCATTACGGTACATTTTAAGCTAAACTTGAAGTCGAATTATTAAATATCTTTAGAGTGTTCGGATGGCAGTGACGAGCTGCATTGCGGTGAGCAAACAAACTAATGTGGCTTCAAAGTTTTTGGTTGCAAAATTAGTTGCTTTTTTAAACGTTGTGCAAGCGTGTGCCTTTTCACAATATTCAAATGCACACGTTTGTTTTCGAACAAGTTTTGAATGTTTTGCTTTGTTTAGTTATTGCATGAACAAAACCGCTCACAAACTCGCACTTTTTCGTTCTGTTCAAGCTTCGTTTATGTTGTTTTCTGCTTTAGAGTATTTCAACCAGGCAAGAAGAGTCACAGAATCACCTCGATATCACGTTGCTGAAGAACAAAATCAATGTTCTGATCAAGAAGTTCGTTGCCGTCTTTCTTCCACATTGATCTGCATTCACTACGAAAAGTTGTGTGACGGTCAGCGTAATTGTCCGAACGGTGAAGATGAAAGCAATTGCGGCATTGAAATTCCGCAAGTGCCAGCAACTACAGCGAGGTTTTAATGCTAGTCTTAATGCTTATTTAAATTGCTGCTTTAGTGGACCGTCACACTGCCCGCATCGTTGCAACAACGGTCAATGCATTCGAGCCGAAGATCGCTGTAACCGAAAATATGGTAAGTTGATTTACTTTTTGTAAGCTAACAAATAATAATTTTTAGATTGTTCCGATGGCACGGACGAGACTACTTGTGGTCAGTTTATTCGAACTGACTGTTATTTTTATAATTAAACTGAACCGGAAGACAAATTTAAAGTTTTGCACTTTTAAGTTTATGCTTAGTTACTTTAAGTTTATGCTTGTCATTTTTAAGTTCTTACTAACATTTGTTTAATTGCTTTTTCTAATTTCAACAAGCCTCGTTATTTTAGACTACTTCATCCATGCTCAACGTCATGTAACTGAATCGCCTGAACGTGAAGAACAATATCGACGTCAACAAGACGAAGAACGTCGACGAATCCATGCCGAACACTTGCGACGGATGGAAGATGCACAAAAAGAACGTGAAAGACAGGTAGGTTGGAAACAATAACAATTACACAACTTAACTAATTTTAAGGAGTCGTTGCAAACAAACTCAATTAGCGATCCAGCTCATATTGAAATCGTTCCCACTCAACACTTGCCAAGCTCACGAATTTGAATGCAGAAGCGGCGAGTGCATAGACAAAAGACGTCGCTGTGACGGACAACGTGACTGTTCTAATTCGGCTGATGAGTTCAACTGCGGTGAAGCCAATCGATCGGACGAAGAACAAGCAACAACTCCAATTGCCGGTAAGTTTAAACTTACAGAGTTTGAATCAAACAGTACGAGCATGAACATTCACCGATGAAACATCTAAAACTTTTCTGCAAAAAGCCCGCGAAAAAGCATGAACTCCGGATCAGCTGTTCCTTTGCTTCATGCATGCCGAAACAACAACAAACAAACAAAACACAAATCGGTTGCCGGCATGATCCTCGACTTTTTTCAAATAGGCATGTCTTTTCCGCAAGAGACTGGCCACTTTTCGCACGCGTTGGAACTCTTTGCAAAAGAGTGGAGGTTTTCGGTTATTACGAATTTATCATTAGCACTGTTTGTGGTTCAAGTTACAGAGAATGAGTTTTAACAGTCTGACTCGAGTAGTTGCTACCGTTTTAAAGTTCTTAATAGTATTGGATCACTTCCGTTCAATCTGTAATCAGTCAAAACGACCCAACCCGAAACTTTTCATGCATAGTGGCCAGACAGTCAAAAGATCTATTACTCCGGATTTTCACCCGCATCCAGTGTTGTTGCGCAATTAGAGCTCCGTGGAAATCGACACTTCGTCCCACTATTCTGTATTTGCATTTTGCGAAATCCGCTTCGTTCCGTTTGTTGTGCGCAATCCATGAGCACTGTTTATGAATGAAACCAACGTGTTTTTTGCATCTTTATGATTTTGCTGCATCTTCTTGATTTATGGCATTTCTCGGTTCTTTGGCTATTTTTGTTTTTGAGCAAGATCCCCCGACACATTCACTGACCACTTTAATCGACGTCATTCACACTTTTGCATCCTTTGCGAGGTGCTATCAGCCGTCACCACAATGAGCGCAATCAAAAACTGGTCATTAGACTCGATTGCAAAAGAAAGAACTTGATTTGCGCCGTTTTCAATCGAGAAGGCGTTGAAAGAAAAAACGAAAATGTTTGAAGAAAACGAAAATGTTTGAAATGCACTTTTGTTTTTTCGATTAAACGAATTCGAAGACTAAAGCACTCAGAATTAGTTTTAAGTTATACAGTAACTGTTGAATTGTGAAAACACCCGTATCCACAAAAGGATGTTCCAACGCTAAGAACTGTTTATAAACAGTCGTCAATTGTGCGCTTGATGAGTTCACGGTAAATTGGCTTTGATGCGTTTCTTTTTGGGGCGCTCAATCGTTCATTTCCTCCGACGTTTCAGACAGGGGTACTTTGTTAGCGGTTTGAAGGTTGTTGCAACTTTAATGCATAAAAACTGTCTGCTCATGTTTTGAAAGTTTTAAATGCACAAGTTTTATAAAGAAGTTTTTTCTTGAATCACTTGCTCGTCTTCAACAGTGCTTGTCTTCGAAGTTTCCCATCAAAAAAGGCTAAGTCACTCTACTAGCGACAACAAAATGACTCAGCTTTAACAATTGGTTTCTTAGCTCTCATTGTGTAAGTTTTTGTGCGATCTTCTGAGTTTCGGAGCATTGCGTAGGTTTAATTCAATTGTTCAGACGATTGATTCACAGGCATTGTTGGAAATTTGGAAAGCTTTTTTGCACAGGGTATCAACCATTTTTGGTTTGGTGTGTAAAGCGGAAGAGTATGGAAATGTGCTTCGACATTACTCAACTTGTTTTTAAAAGCCGTTTACTTATTTTGACAATTAAACAACTTTTAATAAAACTTTGCTCATTTTGGTAATTTGTGGAAAGTTCCAAAAACTCATAGCAGTAAATTACAATAAATTAGTCATGGCACCAAGGCACACCGCCACTTTTTATGAACAAACCAGTTTTGCTTCAAATTGTTTATTACCATAAGCAGTGTCCGTTGTTTTGTTGTTAGAAATAACACAATTTGAACGCAATCAACTTTAATAGTCAAGCAACTTGTTTTACAAAAAAGTTTACAAACATTATTAATTGTCTCATTTTTGTAATTCCACAAGTTGTGTCTATATTTATAATCTGCATGTACTTTTTTGACCAAAGTCACACAGTTCTTTCACTTCATTCAATGTCAAGCAGCACAATTTGCCGTCCACATTTTACACTAAACTTCCACTTTGATTTTCCGTTCTAGATCGGTTTCGTTGAAATTGCGATTCGGGAACGCCAAAAGTCCACTCATTTTGTTGTTGATTGGCGTTGACTTATTGACTGACGTTCGGGGCTATTGTTGGGCGGTTTTTGGTAACTGGAATGTTCAGAGCATTTAAATTAAATACTTTTATTATTAAAGACAACAAGTATCTTTAACTGAACTTTCAAGTAGCGACACTTTCTTATCAACTCAAAGGCATCAACAAATTCTACCGTATCACCCAGTTAACCCGAATTGATTAGCGCATCTATAAACAATTTGCTCGCTTATCCACCAACACACTTGAACCGAACAAACAATTAATAACCGACAAATTCCCATCTTGTCTCAGTCAATTCAACGGGCGATCTATCATTGCGCTTCTTCCAAACGGTTTCGTGAAGTTTTACAGTAAAGTTGAGGAAGTTTCGACGGTTATCGTCTTCGTTTTTAAAATCCAAAACAATCTATTTATTGCCAGTTGATGCTAAACTATCAAAGTGATGCATTTCTTTCATCGGTGATTCACTTTACACGCAAAAACCCAACCAAAAGAGCGACATAAACAAAAGCGAACTTCGAAGGTGCAACTATTAATTAGACCTGCTTTGTGACTCACCAGCAAGTAGTTTTTACTTGATTGTAGCCGTTTTTTCATTTGAACAAAAATGAAAATGCGAACAGCGTTTAGAGGGAAATTTGAGCGCTTCTGCATTGAGGCAACTATTTAACTGAACGCTTAACCGAACGCTTAACTGAACGTTTAACTGAACTTTGATTGTAAGTGATCAAGAGTACTGTATCTGCTTTGAAAGTGCTTTGAGAGATTTCTGGTTGTTAAATAATTAGACATTCAATTAAACTTGACGTTTATTTGACAATTATCCGTCATGCTTATTGTTTTATTATTAGACGGAAAACCGGAGCAATTCATTAAGAATACACTTTATTTAATTAGACAATGTTGTTTGTGCTGCATTCCGGATTTAAAAAGCCTTTCAAAATCTTCGCTTATTTTACTAATTGTTTTACGACCCACTCGTTGTTTGTCCGCCGTTTAACGATCTTTTAATGGCTACTTCTTTTGTTTTCAACTCACTTTATTGGTCATTTGTTTTTGTTGGCCGGACTTTTAACTCAAGCACTCCTAGAAGAAGTTTTTGTTTCGACCGGTGCACAAAAGTTTAAACTCCAATTGAAGCGCTATCACACCCAACGCCATTGATTTTGATTGCGCAAAATTAACGAAAAAACGGAGTTTACCACTTCGAGTGTTAATTAATTGACGGGGCGGCGCTTTAAATTGTTTGCAGTTTTTAAACAAATTCAACTAAATTTAAACACACTTTAAAGAATTAGAGCTTTGAAGAATTTGTAGTTTCGTCAATTAAATGAGTTCCGGCAGCAAATGCAACTCACCTAAAAGGCCTCTAATTACTGTTTAAACCGAAGCTTTCCAACTGGCGATCTTTAAACATCTTGTTAAACAGTCGACGTGCACTCCGCGCCGAGAAGACCCTGATGGCGGAAGCTTCTGCTCTCAATTGGGTTTGATCGGCGCCTTCGTTTCCCTAATTGACCGGTTTGAAACCGTCGCCTGTGTTTGGCGCTTAACTAACCGCAATTCTGTTGTTAACACTAAGTCGAATGTGCAATAAATCTTTTCGGATTGGTAGAGGCGAAATGCAAAAACTATTATTGATTGTCTTCACTTATTTTGAGACGCTGTTGTTTTGAGTGTGTTTCCTTTTTGTGCTCATTTTAGACGTTTCAATATGTTTGTGGATCAACAGTGAAATGCTGTTCGAGACCTCCGACCGTAATTTACACCTTGATTGCCAAACCGTTAAGGTTTAATTATTGATTCTTGCCGATGAAACCTCTGCGTCTCGTGGCTAATTGAATTCCAAGTTGCTGGTTTGTCGGTTTAATTGGTTTGTTTTATTGGATCCAATTGAAGGCACCGGCGAGGAGGAAATTAGCAATCGGCTGCTTGTGTTGATTGTGTTTGCAGCTGATGTTGCCGCCAAGTGTTAGCGCGAATTTTTCAAATTTTTTACAAAACCTGCGCCCTCGTTTCGGCTACTAAATTGGTCAATTTGCTTATTTAGTTGAGTTCTGGTTGTCTTTGAAATTGACTGGGTCGCTTATAATCAATTTATCAGCTTTGCACCACTTAATTTCCGCCATATCCGTTTAAATCCTATCTAATTTGTTAATTCGTCCATTCGATCCACACTCAAATCCCAATCACTTTCCACCGCGATTCATTAGACCGAAAACTAATTAGACTTGCCACACCAGATCGCCTTCAATAAATGCCTGATTGGCGCGCATCGATTTCTCCGAAATATCTTTCCATGGCATTTTGTCTTCGTTGTTTGGAAATTTCGATGCAAACTCACTTTCGTCCACCGCTCTGAAACCGATGCTTGATTCGCGTCAAGGTGAATGTTGCCTTGTTGTTGCGCAAAACATGTTAATTTATGTGTTAAGTTTTGGGAGTGGGCGACGGAGAATTTCAAGGTTTTTGATTGTTTCCATGAGACAGTGATTGAAAGTGGACGGACTCAATGGCATTTAGAACATTTGAATACTAAACATCTGCAGTTTCTATTTTATCCTGCCACATCTCTATTACTCATCCCGAAGACTTCCGCTGTCCGAAGGTCAAATTCCATCAAAATTTGCATACAGGCTTGTTCCGAACCCGAAACGAACATCCAAAACGACAAGACATCATCGTGGAGATGTGTGCATGTGCGTGATAGCAAAATCTAGGTCAGAGCCCCAATCCAGTAGCAAGTGTTAATTGGGCGGCCGGTTATTATCGCGCTCGGTTTGATTTGAAACCGCCGATGCGGACGTTGCGATAGACAAGGAAAAGAAGTGTTAACGAAGGTGGTGCTGCGCAACATGTGCAGATTTGATTATTGATTGGCTTTAGACGTTTGAATGAGACCGAGCCGAAAGTTTTAAAAACTCTTACTTAAATATAAATTGTACAACTCTTTTGATCGCTGCTTGCACACTTGTTAAAGCTCCCGACTACTTCCTTTCTCCTTTGTTTTTTGAAAGTTACCGCCTCTCAAAATTTCAAACCGAAATACTCTCAAAAGACGAGCGATGATTAGGTTTGATTGATTGGGCGGTGTGTTGTTGTGTATAGATGATTGATTGTTTATCCGTTTCCAGAGCTCTATTTCCATGTTCATCGGTGTTCTCGTCAAAGATTATTGTTTAGAGATTTGAGTGGGTTCATTTTAAGTCTTGAGCGTTCTGTTTAATTAAATGCTAGCCGCAAGGACTGAAGAGGTAGCAGTTTCCGACCATTCGAAACAAATTGCTTTGACGTTTGATTTTTGCAAAAGCGTGGTCGGTTGACACCGATCGGCCAAAAGTAATTTATAAAGCGGAGGTCATTAATTAGCAATTTAGACAAGTGTACTTGTTTTTGTGGTTACTAGTTTGAAAGTGTTTCTTTACCCAATTTGTCAAAAGTAAATAACTTTTTAGTCGTAAATATTGTTTGTGTTTGAAACTTTTTGATTTGACTGTCGAATGACGACACTCTTCTTTTGATTAAAAGACTATTTTAATCGGATCGACCGACAATTAGCTTCGGCTATCCGGCGTGGCGACAACCCGACAATTATTTATTGCCGTTTCAAATCGTGCCTTTGGAAAAACCCGCTGGCTTCCGATCCTGACTTTATTGGCCAGTCAGTCTTGATTAATTCAGGCACTAATAGCTAACCAGAAAAATTAACGGCCAATAGTTGTTTACCTGCTTTTTCCGCTCGCTGAAGGTCATGAGACTAGTTTTAATTAAAAAGCATCCAAACTTACTTTCAAAACTCTTTCCGCCTGCTTGGCCATTTTATGCAACATGCAAAAAAGAGTTGGTGACTCATTTGCGGCTACTTCTGGAAAGAATTTGTCGGCCTCTTTTATTGTTTTTCGCTGCTGTTGGAGGAAGCTTGTACGAATTCTTGTGATAACTTTTGGTTGTTTTATTAGAATATCTTGTTTGAATATGTTTTACTAAACTTGCGCGTTTAAGCATTAGAAGCTTCTTACCACTAAACACTATTCTAACTATTTTGTTTGTTGTCACGTCACTCATCAAAATGACCAAAAGTAGATTAACAAGTCGGCGAGCGTTGCGCAAAAGTTATTGTTTGTTTGTGGACTTTTGATATAGAATTTTACGTTTAGTCTGGACTTCTTCAAATAACCATTTGTTGGCAGTTTCTTCGAGAATTATTAATCATAACACTAGTCCTTTGTTTACAGCCAAATGAAAAACATGCCTCGATATGGCAATTTGTTGTTAGTTGTCTTTTTGATTGAGAATCTTCAACTACTGTATTCAAAGCATTCAATAGAGCGCCAAGACAATTACTCTTTTAACATTAGAACACAACTATTAGTCATCCTCAAAAGACGCCTACTTGCCTCAACGGCCAACACCCCAAGAATTCGAACTTGCTGCAACCCATATCAATTTCGTCGTCCGATTTAAATTGCGTTCCTCACAAGCATATGGCACCAATTTGCGGTCTCTTGGCAGGTGTTTCATGAACTTCTTGCATGAAACGCCGAAAAAACGGCTACTCCTTTTTATCAAGAAAAACAAGTGTTTTGAGTTCTGATAAAATGTTTGGATGAGTTATGCGTGTCAAGCTAAAGAAAGTAATTCCACGTGCCGATTTTATGCGTTCATTTTAATGATGATAGTAAAGGTTGGTAATTTTTGTAGAGCATGCGTAGGAATTGGAGGGCGCTATGCGCCGCGTCCAGCCTCCTGCTGGTGCTCTTCGTGGGCGTCCATGCTCGTCGAAATCCTTATTCAGGTAACAGTTAGTGGTTTCACAGTGAATGTTCATGTTTGATGTTTAAAGTCTAGTTGATTGTAACAAATCTAGTTGATTGCTTTAGATTCTGTCAACTATTCCACCGATGAACTGCACATCTCCGTCTATCCACACGAATTGGAGATTCGAGAAGGACAAGATGCTTCGTTTGAGTGCCGAGCTGTTGTGTCTGGCGGTGGAGTTCATCCGCTGGTTCGCTGGACAAAGGTTGGAGGGCCGATGCCAGCAAGTGTTCACAACGCAATGGACACTCGCCTTGCGTTCTCGCATACAAATGTTCACGACAGTGGCCGTTATGCTTGTGTTGCAACACATAATGGACGTTCAGTTGAAGCCTACGCTACTTTGCGAGTCAAAAGTTGTAAGTTTTTTGAACTGTTCATCAATATAATTGAAAGTTTTGTTTAGTCGGACCGCAAGAATCCAAGGCGACACTTGCCTCATCCGCTGGTTGCATGGCTGATGAACGCTCCTGTGCTACTACAAATGAGTGCGTCAAGTCAGAATACTGGTGCGACGGTGAACGCGACTGTAGTGGACGCTAGTGACGAACAGGTAACTAACTAATTGTGATGAAAGTTGATTGAGTCTTTCTAATTTTAGAACTGCCCATCAAAACGTCACTGCGAGCCCAACGAATTCCGCTGCAACAACGATCGCTGTGTTCAAAAGATGTGGTAAGTATTTAATCAGCTGGATGGAGAGTTCAATTATATTTTTTAGGCTTTGCGATGGAGATATGTTTTAAATATAAACTTTCTTTTGTAGCATTTAAAAAGACTTTTCGATCGAAAGAATACATTTTATGTCAAAACAACATTAAAAGAAATTAGAAACTTTATTATTTGAACTAATTGTCTAATTTTCAAACAATGACTGCGGAGACAACTCGTAAGTTTTCTATACTTAATCGCACAGAGTAGTTCTGTCTTTAGGGATGAACAAAATTGTGGTGAACGAAAGCCAGGAGATCTTTGCCAGCCGACTGAGTTCAAATGCGCCGATCAACGTCAGTGCATTCCCCAATCTTTCCAATGTGACGGTTCAAATGGTAACTTAAAATTGAACACCCTAGTTAAATACTGTGCCTTTAGACTGCCGTGACGGATCCGACGAGGTTGGATGTGTTCAGCCAACAGTTGTTCAGCCACCGGACTCAAATCGTGTTGTTCAACAGGCAAGTTCTAAACTAAATTCAGTTCACTGTTTAACCGAACGGAACTAATCAGTTGTTGGTTTAGGGTGATCAGTTCAAATTAACCTGCCGCGCCGTTGCAGTGCCTGATCCTTATATTAACTGGCGTCTTAATTGGGGACCTGTTTGCGAGCCCCCACGTTGCGTTCAGCACTCTGAAGGCAAGTTCGGCAATCGTCGACAACCACTTATTACTTTACTTTTAGGCGGTGTCGGTACTCTTACTGTCAACAATGCACAACCTCTCGATCAAGGTGCTTACACTTGTGAAGCCATCAACGTCAAAGGCCGTGTTCTTGGCTACTCCCGATTGCATTGTTCGAATCGTGAATATTCCGGCGCCAACTCCGCCGCCTGTTCAGCCACAACTGAGCTGTCGAGTAAGCATTGAACAAATTCCAGGTTCATATAGTTTTAAACTTGCAGTCAAACGAGTACAACAGTCCACGCGAGTCTAAGGGATGTTTGTCTTGCTTCTGTTTCGGAATCACCGACCAGTGTCAAAGCTCAAACTGGTATCGCACAAAGGTAGGCAGTGCTGCTGTTGCTTCCGTTTTCAAAGTTTTGTCATCAGTTTAAGTTGCATGTTTTATGTTTTTGTTTCAACATTGTTTGAACTTTATGTTTTTTGAGTTGGAACAATTGAAAGATATTAAAAACTCTGCTTTCAAATGCTTTTAAAAATCCCGTGTTAAGTTTGGCTTTTGTTCAGCTTTTAATTCCATTTCAGGAGATGGGCTGTGTAAGTGTTGTTTGGAGCGCTTTTCCTCGAAGACGCAGGCTTTGATTTTTAGTTTGCACTTTTGATTTTCCGCTGCACTCACATGTATTTTAAAGCGTTAACAAACTTTACACAATTAATGATTAAAACTAATGTTTTTTGTTCGGCTTTTTCTGTCCTTCTTTGATCAATTAATGAATTTGACTAGTTTCATCTTTTAGGACAAGCTTGTGTTTAACGGCCACTCTGATGGAGTTACCTTGACTGACATTGAACAACGAGCAGTTAGTGAGCAATTCAACTATGATAACTATGGATTCTTGACCAACACTGAAAGCGATTCTCAGACTCGTTACTGGAAATTACCTCAAAGATTCTTAGGGTGACAAAGTAAGCTTTTGTTTGCATCTTTTAATGACAATTTTGAAATTCAGGTCTCTGCTTACGGCGGTGAATTGTCAGTTCAAGTGCAGTTTGCTGGCTCTGGATCCGTCTCACAAGAACCATTCATTGTTTTGAAGGTGAGCATTTAAGAAGGTTTATTGTTTGAGCTCATGCATTTTAGGGCAACGGAATCACTTTGGTTCACAAACCACGCAATCCAGAATCGTTGTTTGTCGCCGACCGTCCAGTTCATGTTCGCTTCGATACTTACGAGGTACTGATTTGTAACTTTAAACTTTTAAATCAAAAGTGATTTCAGAACAACTTCGAACACTTGTCCGGACAATCAGCTCAACGCTCTGATTTGATGATGGTGTTGGCTGATCTCGATGCGTTCTTGATCCGCGCCACACATGTCAGCGACCAATCTTCAACCAGGTTAGTTTGAGTTTTAATCGGTTGAGTTTATTGGACACATTTATAAGTGCATTTTTGTGGCAACTTTCAAAATGTAACATCAAGGTTTAAGAGACTAAAATTAGACACTTCCTGAACTTTACGGCCAATTTCTTCATTGCACTCGTTGCATAAAAACACATTAATAAGCTAGTTTCTCGAGGTTTATTGCCAATTTACATTCCACTCGTGGCGACCGCAAATAAATGCCATAAAATTAGTCATTTGACCGAACTAAATCCATAAACAACCATCTCATTCATCGCATTCGGGGCTTCTATTAAAACAGCCATGTTGATTCGCGCCTACCTTCAATTAGACATTTAAAAGTTCCTTCTTACTCAAGGGATTCGGATTTTTGTATTTTCGGCTGATTAATTAGACACGTCTGAGAACACTGTTCGGGCACATTTGAGTTGGGCAGAAAAATTGACACTGCAATGGGATTAACTCAAATTGTATTTGTTTTCTCGAAAACTAATTATTTCACCGCAAATCATCCGTTTGTTTGTATCGAGTGGGGAAAGTCAATTATTCATTAGAACACATAAACGCAAATACAAAACATCTACAGTATCCGCTTGCTTCGGCAAAAGTTCCTGACTAATTAATTAATCTGCCCGGAAAGTTCAACATAGTTGGTTGGATTCGGTTAATATCAGCTAAATTTGGCACATTGCATGTTTAAAATTGCATGCCCGTTTAATTCCGGCACGCACAAAACAATAGGTTTAATGTAAACAACAGCTTGTAAATTGCGTGCAGCTCACTTGTTTGTTATAAAAGTTATATTGTGTTTTCGAATAAGCTTTTGGAGTTGGGAGTCTAATTAAAAACGGTTTCAATGTCTATTTTTAGTTGAGCGAACTTTTTCACCTTTAAAAAGCAGTCACAGGATTGAGAACGCAACGATGAATAGACACAATTAAAAGATCTGGGAGCAATTTGTTTGCCGACCAAATTTTGGGATTAACCTACTTATAAAATCGACTTATGCCCATAGAATGTCAGTTAGAAGATTTATTTGCGTACAAGTCTTGATATAAACGATTATAATGCATAAGTGCGGTAATTGATTGAGTCGGTTTAAATGCGGATTTCCGATTCAACAAATTAGCCGTGAAGAAAGTGAGCAAACGATTTGGAGAGAGTCGGCGACATTTGCATGGCAAATACGGAGGCTCGGACGCCAGAAGTTTGTAAATAAATTAGCGGGAAAAAAGCGAATTCGTTGTGAACACGTCGAAAGATACCCAAAGTAAGTGATAAAAGAAGAGTGGAAAAAACATTAGAAACGATCGCGGTTTGCTTTGTAAGGAAAACGAGCTCGATCAGTGAGAATTGCAACAAGCATCTGGACAAAGTGTCGCCAAATGAGCAGTTTAAGTTCTCTCTCATGCACATTGCCATCTTTGTCAAGTCCGACACAGCATTGGAATTGATGAACAAGAACTTCTCCGAGTTGAACAAAGAGCAGATCTGTTTGATGGAGTTTTCTCATGGCATTTCTGAAATAAACAGAATGAGAACTTGAGTTTGATTGCAAATTAAAAGCTTGACTGTAAAGACTTACCGCTTTTTGGTTGTTAATCTACTGAGACGCTTCGGCAATGATTTGGCACTCAATTTGTCTGCGTCTTCGGCACAGAACGTTCCACAAAACCGAGAAGTGGTTATCGGAGGAGCTGCTACTGCTGCACTGAACGATCTTGATCGAAGTAGAGTTGGCGCCGCTAAAGTGGCTGCTGTCACAGCGACAACGCTATTAATGCATTTCCATTGTTCTCTTTTTCGTCTAAAATTGAGAATGTTAGTGTTGTCAATAGATACAATTTAGTTACCGATAAGCTGCAATATGTTCTTCGCATTGCTCATCAAAGGTTCCGTTGTTCATTAGTGACTTTGCGACGCAAGTGATAAGTTCTTCGAGTGAAACTCCTTCGTTTTGGAACTCGTGCATAGTTGCCGGCGGATGAACTAAAATGATGCGAATTAGTCGGCCAAAGTCTAATCATTTGTGAATTCAGCAAGCGCATAAACTACATAATTTCTAGAAATCTTCTCGGAACTCAAATTAGCAGTGATGTAATTGGACGCATACGTGCCTTCCAAGCAGGTATTTACTGTTTGTATACACTGACGTTTTGAGCCCACTCAGTTCGGACTGCAATTAGCGAACTTAAGCTAAATTTAGATCCGAGTCGACAAACTGGAGGTTGCAAACAAGTAAAAAATGCTTTAAGTTCCCTCTAACATTTCTTTAACATTTCTTGTTCAAATTGCACGTTACACCAAAATAGAACAGGCAATTTTTACGTAACTCAATTGTTCTAAAAGCGGATTTCACAACATTGTAGTCTGTTCGACGCTTTTTACGTAACACAGGCACGCATATTGAGTCTGTAGCCGATTTTTGGTGGAACGAACTCCGATGTGTTAATTGAGTTTTGATTCAAAGCATAAGAATGAAGTTACAATTCTCTCAGAACAGTTTGTATTTGTTTATGTTGACGCAAAAAGTATAGTTTTGAGTATCTACGTAACCAAAACGTAACAACTAACCCGGCCAACAATGAGATTAGTCTGTTTAAATTGTACCGACTTTTTCGGTGTCTAGTCCAAAAACACTACTCCATTATTTTGCGTGGGAAACACGCATTCAACACTGGAATTTCGTTCCAAGTGTTCGATCCTCTTGGACTTTCGGGACATTTTTGTTATGAGATCTGTGATGTTTGAAATAGGTCAGATGGTTTGCTATGCGCGAGACGGCGGCAAGATGCCAAAATCGGAAACTCGATAAGCATCGAGACAAGTGTGCAAATTTCTCTGCAAACATTAAAACGGACCTTGGGCCAAAACGTGGGAGCCTGCTATTTATGGCGTTTAGATTTAAATATGAAGCACGAGGAAGGATGTTTCGTCGGCTCATTTCAAATTTGCGGATCTTTTGAGCAGGAAGTTGCGTGGGAATCCGAACTTAAAGCGTAATCATGGAACATTTTGAAAAGGAATTAGCGTCGCGGAAGCAGTTAAATGTTGTTCTCGGAATTGAATGAAACTCAGCATCGAATAGTTCAAACTTTAATAATCAGTATGCTTTCAAAAACTTACTGTGTAGACTGTTCGGAGGCAATGGCTCGCTTTTGGGCGATTCACAGCAGTCTGTTTCACGGGCTGATCCAACTGCTTCTTTAAACCATCTGAACGAGACAGTTTCGAAAAAGCGCGGATTGATTTGACGAAGCTCCTAAACATTGAAATGTTTAAAGTAGTAAAACAAAAAGGTCTCACCTTGAGCATAAGCGGAACGAGCTCTAAACAATTTTTCGATTAAAAAAGTGTCGTATTGTTTCACACATTTCGTTTAGAGTTCCGAAAAACTAAGTTGAAAAAGTTAGTTCTCAACTTAGTTTTTCGGAACTCTAGCAAGCAAGCGAGATATGCAAACTTTGCTGAAAACACCAGTGTTGCCGCAGCTTCAAATTCAAAGTGCCGCGAAATAGTAAAAATTACTTACCCATCTCGTAGGGCGTAAGAAACGTCTCTGGTCTTTTACCGCATCGGCGCTTGCGCGATGGGCATCGGAATCTTCGCAGGATGTAGACAAGTGGAAAACAGACGGTCATTTTAATGCCCAACGTTTTGATGGAACGCTTCGGAATACAATTGGCAAAATCAATTGAATAGCACACGAAGAGAATTTGTTGGCACGTGTGTCTGAAACATGACAGATATTGAGTTACGGTTTATGGATAGCCGCCCCGAACGCACACAAAGATGAAACATCACGCTTCAAACCGTAAATATCAATGAAAGAACGCCAACTCGCCGAAGGTATCAATTTCATCAATCTCCGACGGCAATTCAGCCATCAAGAGGCGTCCGCAATCTGTGAGTAAACTCCAATGCCCGAACAGGGCGCTGATGTCCCGAAAGACGGGCGTGGCAGCCAACAAGCGAACAATTAGTTAAATGGAAAGTAGATTTGCGGATGCTTTAGGACGTCATAGATTGTCGCGAAGTAAAGAGTTGGAATATGTATCGGGAGTTTTAGAGCTTAGACGTCAAATTTGGGATGATCCGCAAAATCCCATTGTTTGGCGCTTGAAAGATGAAAGGCCGTCGGCGAACGTTCCAGACAACGTTCTTTGTTTAGGTTGTGCAAGCAAGCTAGTTAAAAGATTACTGCTTGCAAGGTTAATGTTTATTCTGTAAATTGAAGAAACTTCGAAAACGTCCGCTGATCGTCATCAAATTAAAATAACTACAATAACAATTGGACATTGGAATTGCCGACTGTAAATGGAAACAGGATTATCTCAATTGCCCAAACAGCCTATAATTTTCCCCGAACAGCCAACGACGTCCAAAATTGACCAAATCTGTTGCTCAACTTCTAAATCCACCACTCAAATGCCTACACTTTCTTGAGACTTCCCCAAATGAACACCAAATCCTCTGAAGACTATAAACTGAACGGAAGCAAAGAATGGTAAACGTAACTAGTCAAACAGCTTTTCTTCCGTCTTATTTGGCGGATAAATGCGGAAGCCTCGGAATAGATTGATTACGCAAGGTCAATAAGTTTTATGCTTTCGTCAAACAAGGTTAGTCAACGAGATTAATGGAATGTTTCAAAACACCGAAGTAAAGCAAAAACATAAGTTACAAGAGTCGAGAATGCTTTTCACAAAAACATAAGTCATAAGAGTCGAGAATGCTTTTCAATTTGAGGCGAGTTATGCGGAAGTGGAGCTTGTTATACTCGTTCAATAAACCTTATTGAAATAATCAGGTATTTGTCGTGAGCGCAACAAAGAGGATCATTGAATAGACGCCAAATTTCTCATCTCGAATGGGACGCCCAGAATTTGGCTCCAATTAGTCAAAGAAGTCTTTAAAACTTCAATGACGACATCTTTTCGAGTGTAACAAAAATGCCAAGAAAACATTAAGAGCGAAAAATGCGCTTCACGTGCTTCTTGGACTTCGGATTCGTTGTTTAGACTGTTGTTTAGACTATATTGGAACGAATTGTCGGGGTTAGGTGTTCTGAGAACACGATTAAACAGGGGATGAGAACATTGTGGTTTTATTTAGACGCAGTGGTTAGCGAAATGATTATAAAAGCCGTCAAGAATTTGTCATTAGCATAATTTAATCAAACAGTTGCTGCCATCAAACATCTTCAATTCACTCTAAAACGTTGTCATCATTCCAGCAGCCTAAATCGACTTTCAATAGGCAGTTAATTAGCAACATTTGTATTCCCTGTAACTTAGAGAGTCTTTTGCTAGCAACTAAGCGTTCAAAACTATTGCAAGAACAACGAGAGTATGCTTGCAGATGAGAAGCAACTGCAAACAAGCAATCGGTTAATTAACAACAAAAACGGAAAATGCCAAAAGTACAAGCGCGAACCGCAAAAGCAAATATGGCTAGTGAAACTTGGACTTTAAGCTTGCCCCATGGCTCTTTGATGCGAGTCTTCCAAAAACTGTAGATTAAAACCCTTGAAACAACAACTCGTCTCCGGGTTGAAGGGTTTCTTATTGTTACAGTTTGCAAACAAGAAGCCGACAAGCTAGTTTTTACACAAAAATTAGCATTAAATGTTGATGGCCATTCTCGCAAACGAGACCACAAAAGCGCACGAAAACCTATTTAGGCCGAAAAGGCACGCCCCTTCGATTTAATAAACATGCATTGTTTTTATGAGTAGCAATCGAGGCAATTAGTTGTTTAATCAAATTTGCATTCAATTGCATTGAAACTGCATTGAAACGTAATTTAAAAAGCCTTTTAATAACTACGAAAGCGTATCTGTTATGAATCAATGTTTGGAAATGCTGTAGATTAATCAGGGTGAAGTGCCAGTCAATTTGTCGAATTGTTTGTGTCGTCGGAAAAGGGCACGCAAAAGCTGAGCGTTTGCGTAATAATCCGGCGGGATTATAGATTATCGAGCTGCCTGAGCCATGAATGAAAGGCATGAATTGGCAAAGAAACGGAAGCTAAACCGTTAACAAATAAGCAATGTCTGGACTTTTAAGGTTTTCACATTTTGAGACTTCCTGCTTGGTCAGAAATCTGAATCTTTTAAAATCGTTGTAGAATAAAATGCGTTTACAAAATTCTACACCTACCCATTCTACTCAATTAACAAAGCAGGCCATTGACCAAAAACCTGTCGACAAAAAACAACCAATTACCCAAACAATAAACAACTCAAAAACATCACACAAACAACAAAAATAAACAATTTGCACAAAACTCGCCACAACATGTGTCCAATCAAAAATGCCCGCCATACGTTACATGAATAATGGACGGCGCAGAATTCAATATGCATGCAACCCAATTGTTTGTTAGTTGTCAATCAGGTAGAAGGAGTTTGATTACGGAGATTTGCGTCCCCTTCGACGACAAACTTTCTCATGACCTTTGACACTTATGCAAGAATGCGCACGGACAATTGTTTTTGTAGACGTGTAACTTTGACGCAGCGTCTTGTTTGAAAATAGTACCATTGTTTTCGGACATCTAGATTTCGGGTCAGTGGACTTGATGTCAAATGAGTCAAACAAGTTAGTGAATTCAAACAACGCTACATACTCAAAAACTACAGCTTTTATACTCGTTTTCTCTACACAAACACTGTAAGCAAACAATTGTCTACAGGTTATTAGCTTTTTCAAACAACACGGAAAACAGCCGTCGGCGATGTGACGTTCTCCCAATATCAAAGTCCACGGAGATCGGATGTTTTCAAGTTTTTGTTTATAAGCACAAGAACTTCACGCAAACTCCGCGAATTTCAGCAGCTATTTTTTTTTAAATGCCAGCTTCCAAAAAAGACACGCGCTGGACGGAAACACACAATTGATTAGCGGATTTCATTCGTAGAAAGCATCTTGCGAACAGCCAAATTGCGTGCAAGTTGTTATGAGTTAAAAACAAGAGGCTACTCCGCTTACTGTATTGTCAACTTGCAAGTCAGTTTACATAAATGAGCAGTTAACATAGCATCTTTTTGCCTAAACGACAGCCTCCGTATCACATAAATGCTTAAAGTCCAACCAATTCAATAAGTTTTCATAGTCGCCTAGATGTTTAATCGGCATGTGCCTGCTACAACCAAATTCAATTAGACCGGAATTTGCGAGCCCATTCGAAAACTCGGTGAATGAGCACAAATAACGTGACAAACATCAATCGCTCATTAATTAGCCGAATGTTAATTGTACTCGAGCTCTGTTTTTAACGACTGAAATGCTCACGGGTTATTTGAACGAATTTAAAAACAAATACAAATCAATAAAAATCCTAATTGTATCCGGACATGCTTCGTGCACTTTGCGCCATTTCCTAAAACTGTGTGGGTAAGCAACAAAACATTAACTAAAATCTAATTTTTAGACAACCAAGCAGATAATTCGTTTCCTGTAATTGAATAAACTCAATAACATTATCAAGAAAGTTTTATTGCCAAACCGAGTTTTAAATAGCCCTTGAAATTGATTAAACACATTCCAGACATGTTTGTTTTGGCCGATTAAGTAAACACCGCTTTAGGGACAAAAGAACAGTTTATTTTTGAACGGAATTGTGTTACAAAATTGTTGGAAATTCAAACTGGTTGTTAGAACACTCAATTGACATCGGTTATGATTTGAAGAATGATTTCACGCGGATGTCCTTTTCTTCCTAACAACATTGAACGTTCAATTATGTGCTGAGATGAGTCGTCAATTTAGTCAATTTTCCTCAATTGTTTATTTAATTAAACGTCATGACTTGTAGATGTGAGCAAAAACTGCTTCTTTCTACGCTTATTTAAAAGAGAGGAGTGAAACCAAAACACACGACAAAGACGCTTTGGCCTGAATCAGATCTGTTCACTGGATTGAATTACTGCACAGTGTTTACCGTTGACGGCTTTTTGGAAACGACTTAAATTGGCAAAAGGTCAAATGTGGCGGAACTGCTAAGAAATATGATTAAATGGCTTAAATTTGCTTTACCGATGCAATTTGTTTATTGCGTACGTATGAATTAATATTTAAAGACTAGAAAATGTGCTCTGATTCAAACATTGAAATTAATATGTCCAATAAGCTCAAACAAAGTTAAAATTGCAAATTAGTTGTTTAATTTAGCCTCGGAGACGTAAACTGGCAAATTGCTGTTGAACGAGACACTCAAGAAGGTTATGCTTTGGAAGTTGAGCAGTGTTTCTGTCCCACCTGGATACACTGGTCTTTCGTGCGAAGATTGCGCTCCAGGTAGAATTAAAATTGCAGGCTTAGTGGCATTTGTTAATTACAGGATATGAACGTGCTCCCGGACCATACCTTGGCACCTGTGTTCCTCGTCGTGCACCTCAAATCACTTGCAATCCGGCCGGAGCTTCGTCTCAGCCACCAAGTCATGATGGACGTTGTGTTTGCAAAGCTAATGTTGTTGGTAAGCTTTTGTGCAGCCAGCAAAATTTAAATCATGCATTCTTTTCAGGCCCAACTTGCGATCGATGCGCTCCAAACACTTTCAACTTGTCTCCGCGTAATCCACAAGGGTGCAATCGTTGTTGGTGTGCTGGTGTTACTCCAGTTTGCGACTCTTCTTCATACCGACGCTCTAAAGTCGAAATTGATTATGTTCGTGGAGCTCAAGACCACGTTGACATTTCAACTGACGATGTTCGCTCTCCATTCACGTTAGTTTTAAATATTTAAACTATACGAAGATTATGCTTTAGACCATCAAGCCCAGCTTCAATCAGTGGAGATGCAATTAGATTCGACGGTTTCCAGGAGTCTCGTGGTCAAACACTTTACTGGAAATTGCCCATCAAGTTCGCTGGAGATAAAGTCACTTCTTATGGCGGCAATCTAAACTACGTTTTCCGCTGCTCCGGTTCTGGACAACAAAACCGCAACGCTGATGTTATTGTTCGAGTAAGTTTGTTTAAAAAGGTGTATTAAAATGCATTCATTCTATGCAATTCAGGGCAACAACGTCGTTCTTCATCACACCAGTCGCGAACAACACCAAACAGATCGTGACAATTCTGTTTCAATCCCAATCACTGAACAATCATTCACTCGTGCTGATGGACAAGCTTCTTCTCGCGAAGACTTGTTGATGGCATTGGCGGATGTTGACGAAATTTTGGTCAAAGGTTTGCAATAAAGGTCCACTTACACTCATTTTAAACTTCTAGCCACTTGCGTCGAGGACACCAGCTCTTCATCGTTGGTTTCCGTCTCGATGGACTACGCCGAGCCATACGGAACCGGTGAATTGGCGTTGGATGTTGAACAGTGTCGCTGCCCAGAAGGATACGTCGGTCCATCTTGTGAGGTGAGCGAGTGAGAATATTACTTGAAATAAACGAGAATTTAAGGATTGTGCTCCTGGTTATTCGCGCGTTCAAGGCGGACCATATCTTGGTCAATGCGTCAAGTGCGACTGTAACGGACATGCTACTCAATGCGATGCTCAATATGGAACTTGTGTCGATTGTCAACACAACACCGAAGGCGATCACTGCGAACGGTAAACAGTTTAATTAAAGAACCAAACTTGCAAAACTTTCTCTAGTTGCGCTCCTGGATTTGTTGGCGATGCACGACAGGGAACTCCACATGATTGTCAACCAGCTCAAACCAGAGCTCCATGCCAATGTTACAACCATTCGCCAAGAGGTATAACTTGATTGGACTTACTTAAGTTTGATTAGACTTTGAAAAACTTAACAATGCTTTTGGAAATTAGGGATTGCACATTTTAAAGATTCATTTAAAACACCGCAATGTTTTCAGGCTGTGATTCATTCGGACGTTGCTTGGTAACTTTAAACATGATTATCGTCTTAAAAACAAATATTTAGCTTTGTGAGCACAGCACAGAAGGATATCACTGCGAGTCATGCAAGCGAGGTAGAATTTTGTAACTGCGCAGCTCAATAATTAAACATTTTTAAGGATACTATGGCGACGCAACTCGCGGAACTCCATTTGATTGCACTCAATGTAAACTATAGAAATCGTTAAAACTAGAAAGCCATGTTTTTAGGTCCTTGCCCCGGATCTTCTGACTGTTATTTGGACCAAAGCGGTCAAGTCACATGCAGATCGTGCCCAGCTGGTTATAGTGGAAGACTTTGCGACGAGTAAGCACTATTTTCAAAGATAGATTTCAACTGTATGCTTAGATGCGCTCCTGGTTACTCGAAAAGTGCCAACACCGACGGACGTGATTGCGAACCAACTGGACGTGTCTATCCGGACCGCAAAGAATTTGTGCCAGAGGCCGAAGGTCAGCAATTGTCCTTTTCTTCGCATCGGCAATTTGTTGCTTCGCCGGTCCATCACCGCCATCCATCTGCTGGACAATGGCGTCAGGGCCGGCGTAGGCGCTATCGTGTGCGCGGACGCTTTTTCCACCGTCACTAGGCGTTCAGCCATTAAGAAACTGATGCACACATTTAGCTTTTAAACATTTCACTACAGTTGATTAAAAATTACACTGTGCGCATGAGTTCTTTTTGTGCAGTAAACGCTTTGTTGCAACAGCCAGGCCATATTTTCAAATTTGAGTCGACAAGACAGTTTCAATTCACACATTTTGTCGACTCAAACTTGATTGCTTTGCATTTCGTTTATGTTTTTGGCACCACACCTGCTAATCGGTTATAAGTTACACTTCTTTCCTCTCTTCCGGATGGTTATATGCATTTTCGCTTTTTGCAACGACAAAAGAACTAAAACAAGAGAATCGGTTGCTATTCGTTCGCTTTACCTTCTTTTTCAATCGGTTAACCAAAAAGTTTCCATAAAACTGCCCTCTCGTTCTTTTTGTTTCCGTTAACCTGCACCTGCTTTGCACTTTTATGTAGGCTTTGACCAAGAATGAACGGTTCATTCTTGAGTCTTGGCTTTATGTTTTCAATCGGCCAAGCAGTTTGTATTTGTTTGTGAGCGTCGCGTTGCAAGTTGGACAAGCTTTTTAAATTGCATTAAGTCCATTTTAGTTATTTCATGTAAAGCCTAAAAACTCAACATTAAAGTCCACTGTAAACGACGCTCACTCTCGGCAAAGCTTGTGTTATGTTTGATCGGCCAGGTTTTTCGATTTTGTTTGTGCTTTGTAGACGCTTTGCAATGATTTATGTTTGTCAGCAGGTTTTGGTTGCCGCAGTAAATGTTTATTATGTTCTGTGCGTTGGCTTGTTATGTACGTGAATCCGCATCGGATTCTTGATATTGAGCTTTGTTGCTTTTATTCAGTTCGGTTATTTTTGGCATGTCGAATGTTTCGATGGGACGGCAATTGACAGAAGATCTGTGGAAGCATTGAAAGCTTAGATCTGTTTGTTTCGATGTAAATGTGATTGTAAAAATGTCAACAAACACCGTTCAATGTTGTGTAAAGAAGTGACGTTAAGTTGTTAAACGTTGTTTTTGTTGCTTTGAATAGCTTGGCTTTTTTGAGTTGCCATTTTGAGACTTTTTGTGATACGCGCTGTTCGAACTGTATTGATTAACATTGGTTGTTTAGGACACTTTAATGTCCAAATTCTGCCACCAAAGGACTTGGCAATCAATGAAGGAGCACGCGCTAAATGGACTTGCCACATCAACGGCGAGAAGGTGCGCAGACTTTATGTTTGAATCTTACACAAAATATGTTTTAGCCAGAGAACGTCGACATTGTTTGGACCAAATTGGGCGAACAAGAATTGCCATCACACATCCAACAACGTGGCAATCAACTCATCATTGACTCTGTCCGCTCTTCCGATCAAGGCCACTATCGCTGTACTGGAACAACCAAAGCTGGTGTTATTTCATCTGACGACGGCCAACTCAGTATCACTCAGCCAAGAACGCGTAAGTCTATGTAAACATGTTGTTGACACTCATTTAAATTAACTCCAGAGCCATTCTATGCTCCGCCAACTCAACCGCAACAACAAAGCGGCCCAGTTCCACAAACCAGTTGTCACGCCTCCGTATCAAAAAGTTGACACTCATCAATCGGCAACTTTCACTTGTTTGGTTCCAGGCTTTGCAGGTTAGTTTGATAAAACTGTCTTTACATGAAGACTCAATTCTAGATTGCGAAGTTATTTGGCACTTTAACGAAGTCAATGGACCTTTGCCGCCCGGTGTTCATCGTCGCGGTAACCAGCTTTACATCCCACAAGCCGAAGATCATCACGAAGGCAACTACATTTGCACAGTCAGACATCAATACGGCCAAGCAGTTTCCAATCCTGGCAGACTTGAAGTCAACAAACGTGAGTTCAATTTGCATATCCACTTACAGTCAATCACTTTAGCTGAAATCCGTCCAATTGCTGATCCGCCGCTTCAAGAAGTTGACGAAGGCTCGCCAGCTCGAGTAAGTTTATGCATGTTGAGCAAAATGACAACATTTGTGTTACAGTTCCGTTGCTGGGTGCCTAATCATCCAGACGCACAAATCAGCTGGCGTACCGATTCAGGACCGTTGCCAGCAGGTTGTTTTTACTTAAAATCTAATCAATTTTATGTGTTTTAATCTTAGGAGTGGAAGCACAAGACGGCATTTTGCAAATTCACAACTCACGTCAAGAACACGCAATTCGCTATCTTTGCTCCGCAACAGATCCAAAACGACCGGAACGTGGCCCAGGTAATTGAAATGATTTAGTCTCAAACACAGTTGAATTGCAGTTGACGCAAACCCCGTTGAGTTACGTATTCGCAAGCCTGATGCACCAGTTGGACCTCAAGTTGATCCGCTTGAACAAACTGTCGGAAAAGGCAAACCAGCCAGATTTAGATGCTGGGTGCCTGGAAAAGTAACAATTTTAACAATCATTCAAAATAAAACTGCACTTTGTAGCCTGACGCTCAATTACGTTGGCAGTCAGCAGGCGGACGTCCATTGCCAGAAGGCGCTCATGACCGAGTATGTTTAAATTAAGTAATGCTTTAAAACAAATGCCTTTAGAACGGAATTCTTGAATTCCCAGCAGTTGATGATCACCATGAAGGTAATTTAAGATGCCAGGTAACTAATATCAGAGGATTTAAGGCGGTTATGTTTGCTCTGTTTACGATCCACGAACTGGACAGCCTATTGACTCGCCAGAAGCTAAACTGAGAGTTCGCGAGCCAGTCAAACCTTTGGTTGATCCTCCTGAACAAGTTAGTTTTGCATCCATGAGCAAATTCTATATCCATTTTAGTACGTAAATCACGGAGATCCAGCCCAAATCAAATGTTGGGTTCCTGGCGAGCCAAACGCTCAATTGAGATGGAACCGACGCGGTGGTCAACCTCTTCCACATGGAGCTCGCGACGACGGCCGAGGCAACTTGCACATCCAAAGTGTTGACTTCATCCATGAAGGCGACTATGAATGCACAGCTTACGATCCAGTTGATAGAACTCCATCTGTTTCTGATCCATCGAAATTGAACGTCAACAAACGTATGTTTAGTTTGGTGACTGGTGTTTTCGACTTCTTCAAAGAACTCCTTTTAATAAGTTTACTCTTCCCTATCAAGTCATTTAAGTTTAGTTTGTATGTCGAACGTTCAAAGCACTTTCCTAAACATTTCCTTACACTTCAAACTCTGTTCACCAAACTTCTCCCACTTTCATTGTTTCAGCCGAAGCGCCACCTCTTCAAGGAGCGCCTCCAAGACCAGTGGCCACTCCTCCAGTTTTGACAGTGAAACGCGGAGATCGTGCTAAATTCCACTGCGACGCCAACAGCGACTCACCAGCAGAAATTCACTGGGGCTCCGAAAACAACGGGCCATTGCGCGGAGATGCCATTCAAGAAGGTGACGACTTGGTCATTGAGAACGCCGATGAAACTACTGCTGGAATCTACATTTGCCAAGCCACTAACGAATACGGAACCGGTCAATCTGAGCCTGTTCGCTTGGTCATTACAGATAGTGAGTTGTGATTTTTGTGTTTCTTCAGTTAGTCGATTAGTGTTTACGGTAACTGTTTTCTTTGTTTATGTTCAAAACTTCAAACCTTTACTATCCCTTTTAATTGGTTTTGGTGTGTCATTGCACGGTTTATCTGACTTTTATTAAGTTGTTGGACATAAGTGATCCGACAATCTAATTCCACGTTCAGTTATGTGATTCTTTGTGTTTAGACGAAGAGCCACCGACCGCTCGCGTTGAGCCAAAAGTTTGGAACGGCAATCCAGGAGAACGTCATCAATTCAAATGTCACACCACTGGTGTTCCACCGCCACAAGTGTCTTGGACTGGCCCTGGCATGTTACCAGTTGTCCGATTATGAAGACAAGTTAAAAGATTCCATTGGTTAAAAACTTTAAAAAAGATCAAAGAGATTGAAATAAGCAAACAACTGTTTTCTATGAAAGTTTGAGAACTTTAAACTTTGTTAAAAACACGCTTAATTGTTTGTTTAATATTAAAGCTTTTTAAAATTTCCGTCTCTGTTTTAACATTTCCTTTTTTGATCAAGATTATTTGAAATGCGAGTATAGGGCAGACATTTATCATTAAACTTAAGTTAATCGTGAATGGATATCTTTTGGAAAAGTTTCTCATAATCGGACAACTGGTAACATGCCTGATCCAGATGGAAAATCACTGCCACAAGACGTTGTTGACCTCGGTGAAGGAATTTTGGAGATTTCGAATGCCAAACAGTCTATCCACGAAGGCAAGTTTGGATTTCATATTCTATTTAAATAATTTGAATTCTAGGCGACTATACTTGTACGGCAGTCAACGTCGTTGGAGAAGCTTCTGATAAGGGTCAAGTTCTCATTTCTCCATCTATCAAACTTGTCACCACACCTCACGGTCCAAGAATCACACTCAAAGTGGGCGAGCCATTGGAAATTAAATGCGAAGGTAAGACTTTGTCTTTTTAAAAAGCGTCTACTAATCTTTTACTTCAGCGTTCGGTGAACCAGATCCCGGTAATTGCATGTTGATTTTACTTAACATGGCCCGAGGCTGTTTAAAAACATTAACAGAAATGACAACTTTATAACGAAGTCAAAGTTGTTTGTTGAAGCTTTTACGCACTTTGATGTTTAACAACAATCTAAAAAATTTAAACAGCTTCGATAAATCGGGCCACTCTAATTGTTCAGCATAATTTCAATTGCATAATTTTAGATGTTGAATGGCTTCACGATCCCGGTCCAGAACGCGGAGATTTGTAAGCACTTTTAAAGTTAAAACGAAGAAATAACATTTCAAAATTCAGGCCTGACGATTTCGTTCCTGTCACCATTTCGGAACAATTCATTCGACACCCAGCAGTTGGATTGGGCAACGCCGGTCGTTATACTTGCAAGGGATCAAACCAATTCGCAACAGTCACAAAAGACATCTATGTTGAAGTTATTGAAGCGTCGGACACTTGTAAGTCTTTTTGTGTTTTAACGGACTTGACAATAATTTTCAGCGACAATTGCAATCATTGGAGGCAACAATCAAGTAAATAGCGTTTCTATTTAATCCAGTTAAAATCCGCACAATTTAGTGGTTCCCAACTGGCCAACCCGCACAAATCCTTTGCACGGCCACTGGATCCACTTTGGTTGATCGTCTTGAATGGGCTCGCAACGACGGTGGTTTGCCTGGTGGCGTCGATGATCACAATGAGCCGGGTATTTATTTATCACTTTACAAGCAACTAATTGAAAACAACAAATAGGCTTGCTCCACTTCGAATCTTTCAAGGTAACATTGCTTTAATAGTTGTTGTTACCGATATCTTTAATTCTAGAGCGGAGACGAAGGAATTTATGAGTGTCGCGCATACCGAAAGGACGAATTGATTGCCAGAAGCTCAGTTCATGTCTACGCAGACAGCCATCTTCCCGCTGATGTTGCTCACGTCGAAATTGCTGCTCCAACTGTCCGTGTTGTCAACAAAGGCGACTCCATAGTTTTGGACTGTGTTGTTAGCGGTCGGTTTTGTGCCTATTTATTGAAATCTTGTTATTTTAACCGAGAAACTTTACAGAACATTAAAAACTTACAGCATTTAAATCTAACACTTGCATAACGTTTGCACTAACTAACCTCACTCACAAAATTCTAACCTTTTTTCACTAATCAAAATGCAGGCAAAGGACGGCAAGAAGCTCGGTATAGATGGTTCCACGGCGACACTGCAAAAGTTGTTCGAGATGTTGCCTGGTGTCCGCGCCGAATTCTTCATTTAATAAATGCTCAATCGGAGCACGCCGGAGTCTACTTCGTAGAAGCTACTTTACCCGATGGTCGCGTTTTGCGCTCCAAACCTGCATATGTGATTATTCGAAGCACTAATGTTCATGGTTAGAGTTCACATAAGCTTGCAAACACGTTGCTACGCCTTGAAAGCCTACACTGTCCGTTGTTTTGTTGCTTTCAATCACTAATTTGCACTCACTAACAAAATTGTTAAAATGTAGTCGAAAAGTTAGAAAAAGACGTCCTTGTTGCTTCCAGTCCAATTTACTTTGTGTTACAGGTTCAAAAGCTGGTCAAGAGCTCAAATACCGATGGTCGTTGGCTCGTGGCGGATCCGTAATCAAACAATTGGGAGACGAAGCACAATTGACTGTGAAGGCCGCCGACCCTACAAACGATTACGGAATCTACAAATGCGAAGTTGACAATGACGACGGAGACACACTGGGAAGTGCTCAAGTGGCAGTCAGTGTTGGCTACGATTCGGCAGCAAGTCGGTTTTTGAGCTTTCTAGTCGAAAAGTTAGATTATGCTTTAAAACGAGCTTTTAAGTAATCAAACAGTCTTTGTTAGCGCTTTTGATGTTGACGTTAATTGAGCGCTTTTAATGTTGAAGTTTAATTGAGAGCATTTTAATCAACGTTATTTAGCGCCCGAAGAAGCCAAATTTGAAGAGGAGAGCGAGGCTGTCATTGTTTGTCCCGTCTTCACTGTGCCCGGATCTACTGTTTCTTGGTCCAAACAAGACGGAGACTTGCCAGAAGACTCAGTTCAAAACGGCAACAAATTGACGTAATTGATTTAGTTTAAACTAGTTTTAATTCAATTCCAGCATTCCGTCTTTCAACGACGAAGCTGTTGGAGTTTACACTTGCACAGTTCAATACGGTCACAGAACAGTTGAAGGCTTTGTTAATGCAAAGATTTTCGGTCAGTAGTTTTAATGTATGCGTTGGTTTAAAAACGTTTTCAGTGCCCGACACAACCATCCAAGTTGTTTTGAACGTGAGCGCCGAGAGTGTTAAAGTTGGAGACAGAGTTTGGCTAGACTGCGTAGTTACCGGAGAATCGAACGCCAAGATTGAGTTCACCAAAGTTGGTTCTGACAAATTGCCCGACAACGCACAGGTTTGTTTGATCTTCGAAACAACAAACTTTTTGAACGAAACTTTTCTTCCATTTTACATTTTAATTCCATCCATTCCATAACTTTTATGATTTCAAGTGTTGATCAAGTTTTGACTTTAATTTGAACTTAATTGGTTATTGCAGCTTACTGAATGTGACAATTTGATCGGAATGAAAAAAGTGAGCGGTATAGAGTGTTTTGTTTGTGTAGGTGTTGTTAGGTTGCGGTGTTGTGGTAGTTTCACCATTTTACCTGTTTGCATCATAGTTAAGCACATAAGATTGAAAATAGTGTAGAAACTAATCGAAGAAGGTAAGTTCTAACAGTCCACGCAACTCATCCCTTTACTTGAATGTCTATTTCCTATTGTGTTATTTGTCCGTTTCCACATTCACTTATTGGTGTGTTGTTGTCACAAAACTCAAAACATTTAGCACTCAAAGACGATTGCATTAATTAACCGATTCCATCTTAGGTCACTGGAAATCGACTTTTGTTCACTTCAGTCAACGAAGACAACGCCGGTAAATACCAATGCCGTGCACACATCCAAGGAGGCTTCTTGGACACATCCGCTTTGCTAAGGTTTGTGGTAGTTGTTTAGCAGTAAATGGTCGTTGTTTAGTGTTGAACCAGCAAAACGTAAGCGAAAGCACACTTCCAATTTGACTAAACGGAATCGTCGCTTGCGACGCCGTCACCGTAGAAGGCATTCGGAGTTGAACGGAGACGAAGATGTTCGTTCTGTTCACCGTTCATCCAATAGCCATCATGTCAATTTTGGCTCTTGGTTCGCTTCGAAGTGATGTGGAAAAGAATGGAATGCGATTGTTGACGTTTGAAACTAATCAAGTGTTGTTTTCTTCTTCTATTTGTGTGTTCTCTTTGTCACCGTCTTGTCCGGACGAAGAAATGCATTTAAAGCGAAATTTCATTCAAAAGTTAATACTTGCATTTTCTTCGTGTCCTTGTTTTTCGACCGTGTGTCCCGGTAATAGAACGGAGTGCTTCTATTTTGTGAGTAACTTACTTTCTCTAATTCAACATTTTCTAATCATGCTTTTTTAATTCCACTCTAACTTCTCTTTGCTGTAGATTGTATAGTGTTTGAATAGTTTGTTAGCGGCGCTTTTGGTTGTGCGCATCAATCAAATTGGTAGATTTTTGGACTTAAGTGCGCACGACCAAACCTTTTTGCATAATTCCAAAAGCTACATGACACCGCCAAAAGCCACAGTTCTTAGGAACCAAAACTCGCCAGCCCGACAAATTGCCATATCCGCCGTGTCTTCTCTTTTGTTCAGCCTGCCCAAAATAATCGCCTTCTCACTCAACAAACTCAGTGCTCTTTGCCTTCTCGACCGTTCGCTTCTCGTGTAGTTTAACGTAGTTTTTGGCTGCAAGTTGGAGCTTTTAGACCGTGCATCCAAACAACATTTAAATAACCGCATTTAAGTGGCTGTTTGAGTTTGCGTAAACTAGTCTCTGCTTGCCTCCACCCAACTGTCCGCATTGATTCTTTTCTATTCACTGCCAAAGCACATAACCGCATGTTCAGAGTGTGTGTAGTTGCATTTCGATTTGGCCGTCTCTTCGTCTTTAATCAAATGTGTGTTTCTCGTTTCTCTTTAACTATATTGATGAGCAAATAAAGTTCTAATTTTATGTATGGAGTGTTTGCATTGAACTGACAATACTGTTTGAAGCGTAATAAATAGTGATGAAGTTAATAAACAATGCTTGTTTTATGCACAAATAAATAACTGCTTATTAATTGAAATTTGGATCAATAGTGTTTGTGATTAAATGCAAGTAATGAAAGCGAAGAATGCCACTTAATAAACTGCTTTGATTGAACATGTTGCGTATTAACGACAGTGTTTGTGATTAAATGCAAGTAATGAATTAAATGCTACAGAGTGAACTGAACGTTTTTGTTCGAACACAAATTGCGAGCTTAGGTGCTTTTTCAATTTTAATAGTTTGAAGCTCTTTTGTCCGAGCACAAATTATAAATTAATAACATGTTTTGAATTGTGTTCGAACAAAAACTTTAACGTAATTTCATTTCAAGGCGTATTTAATGCATCTACGTAATTGCTGCTCAAATAATGCTTAAGTGTAAGTAACAAACTAATCATATCACTCGACAAAATGAGAAAGGCAACTCTTCCATCTTCAACATTCAACTCCGATTGTCTTCAAGCAAAACGACAAAGGAGTTTTTTGAAAAAGCGCTACTTTTTAGATTATGCAGATGCAGACAGTTGGGAAGAGCAAACAACTACAAGAGATCAATTTGTGCCAGTAACTCAAAGCCCACAAACCGCTCGTTGGAATGAAGAACAGCAACACTTACCTACACGATTGCCTGGACGCCCTCCGAGTGAGACCATTTCAGAAGCTCAACTGCGGATCGTTGGCGAGCGAGTTGTATTCAAGTAGTGTTTTTAAGGCTTTTTGCGTGCTCAAGCATGCTTTTAGATGCGAAGCACCTGGTGTAAGTTCCTACGACAGTAAAATTAGCTGGGAAAAGGTAAGTCTTGAAAAGACTTATCATCGACATCAACAATTGTTTTAGTTCACAGGAGAAATGCCTAAAAATTACCGGATCGACGACACCAACTTCATAATTCCACGACTTCGAAAAGAAGACGTAGGCATTTATCGCTGTCTAGTTGAGACTATTAACGGCGATACACACATGTCTACAGTTGAATTGAAAGTTGGAGGTGCTTTTAGAGGCGGCATTTTAGATATAATCTTTACTTGTTTGTAGACTATGTTCCAACTTTCACCGGTCAAACAGTTCTGGAAGTTACTCCACTGGAACGCGACGAGTGGCAACGATTACAAATTGAATTGTCTGTTCGTCCAACATCTCCCGATGGCACAATTTATCACGCAGAACTGAATCCCGGCCAAACTAATCAACAACTGTTCCATAACATTGCATTGAAAAGAGGGCACGTTGTCTACACTTATGACATCGGTGCCGGAGCTGGTCGCATTCAAAGCAACGATCCAATACAGCTTGGCGAGTGGTCAAGAATTTTCGTCAAAAGTAATCCGGCACAAGGTTTGTTTATGGTGCAGAATGGGATGACATCACCGAGATTTTTTAGTTTCTTTAAACGTCAATGGCCAAGAATCAAACTACACAAACAGCAGACCTGTACCTGCAATTTTGAACATTGGAGACGGTCAGGCACACATTGGCGGCATGAGCTCTGAATCACAGCACTATCACCGCTTTGGCGAAAAAATCAACTTCAAAGGCTCAATTAGTCGGCTGGTCGTGAACGATCAATTAATTGATATCGGAGAGTCTGCAACAAGTCCGCCTGAACTGACTCTTTCCTTAAGTTCTAATGAGTGCTTCATCGAGCCATGTCAAAACAACGGACAATGCTTGCCAGCTCACGAACATGAAGGCTATCGATGTGAATGTGATGCCGAGTTTGAAGGCACGCACTGCCAGTTCAAGACTCGTCACTGTTCCGACAAAGGTATGCAACATCTGAACAAAGGTAAATAGTAAGTTTTGATTTAGCCGAATGTGTCACTGGAATCTGTGTTGAAAGTGAGTGGAATCAGCCAAAATGTGTTTGTCCGTGGAGAAGATACGGTTCGCTCTGCGAATTAGAAGGCCATCCAGGGGGAATCGAAGACGAACTCCTAGAGTCGCCAAGTCACCGAGATTCCACATTCCGTTTCAATGGCGAAACCTCATTTATGTCCATACAAGCGCCGGAGAGCAGTCGTCATTTTAGAGTTTGTTTCAAAAGTCGAAACGAAGTTATTAAGCTCTTACTTGTTTTCAGCTCTCGCTTAACTTGACTCCCGTAAAAACAAACACAAGTCAATTGATTGCATATGTCAGTTCGGGATACAGCTCAAAACGTTCTGACTACATGGCACTTACTTTGGAGAACGAACAGTTTACGGCCATCTACAAAACACGTGATGGACGAGAAGAGGTTCGGAGTTTGGAGCGTGCCGAAGCCGGTAAAACGTACAATGTGGGATTTTTGCGAACTGGAAAGCAGGTACAGCTGTTTTTAATTAAATTAAAAGCTGGCATCCCATTTAGATCGAAGTCGTTGTAAATGGACGTTCAGCCATGACAAGTGTTGAATTGCCAGTCTTTGCTTCAGGAACTGCGCTTTATCTCGGCGGTCTCCCGCCTGGAATGAGGCCAAATGAGGAAATAAGTGAGCATGATTTCTTTCAAGGCTGTGCAGCTCAAATGTAAGTTTTTCAAATTCCAGCAACTATTTAAAACGTCAATCCAGCCTTGTGAATCGAGAACTCGTGCGCATGGACGATGAACGATTTAATGCAAAAACTGGCGATTTACAACCATGTGTTGGAGAACCTGCTCCAGTTAATGTGTCGATAACCGAAATTCAACAACCTTTGGCGTTCAGTCGCCCAAAAACTACCTATGCTACTCGGCCAAAAACACATCTACATGGTCCGCCCCAAAAGGTTGAAGAAACTCAACCCGATGACGCTCTTCTGTACACAATAATCAGCTCAACAACTGTAGCACCTCGTCCAACTTTCCAAATGGACGAACATGATCGAGTGTTGCCTAACGTGTATCCAGAAAGCTCGGAATCGATGGAATTCGAGCCCTTAGATATAAGTGAAGAGGAGTTAGAAGTAAGCACATTGGCGCCAACTATATCAACTACAACGAGCACCACAACTCCAAAGCCAATTGTTAAAACAACACAGCGACCAAGAGTGAGTTTTCTTAAGTTTTAGTAAGTAACTTAAAATTTCAGACTACAACTCCACCAAGTCCGAGTCCAACAATCATTTGGCAAACGGAAGAAAGTACCGGCTCATTAAACGTGCAACAATCAACCCCACCGCCAACCGTTTATTCGAGACCAGAAATACCGGAATCACGCAAAAAGCCCGATTTAACTTATACTGATCGCCTTCCCGAATCAACTGAAATCGACAGCTCCTCGACAGAAATCGATCCACGTTTGCGCGACTCTGACAAAAATAAACAATCAATTAGTCAAGATCCAAAACTGAATGAAGCAACCGACGATTATAGCAAAACTGATTTGGACAGACATCCAGCTAATTTGGTAAGTTCTTGCATTTGTTTACCACCTTCGTTTCAATCAGCAATATTTTAGACTCCAACTCGAGAGACTCAAAAAGAAGACCACTTATCAACAACAAACGCTTATGTGAACGAACTGGAAGTTGATCCGTATTTGACCCGTTTCGGTATTGAAAGAATGTGTCGCCCTAGCACCTGTGGAGAGCATGGCGTTTGCGAGCCTCTTAACTTAACTCATGTCACCTGCTCTTGCAAAGATTACTATACCGGATCCTAACTGCGACGTTTGTAAGTTCTTTTATGCACAGACTTCAATTTGTTTTGGTCATACAGTTTGTGGCTTCATTCAAACTTAAAAGAAAATGTTGTCAAAAAGCTTCAAGCACAAACAATTTTGCTTTTGTGTGCAGACTTAAATTTGTTTTGATCATAAAATATTGTTTCTAAACTTCTGAAACGCAATGTGCACTTTTTATTTTTTAGTCAAACCAATTGAACACGCTGCACGATTTGAAGGCAACGCGTTTATTGTCTTTTCGGTAGATGAATTTCCGCACTTAACATCGGAAAAACACGAAGTCATTGAAATGGAACTTAGAACAACTGCGCATTACGGAGTTATTTTCTGGCAAGGACAAGATTTGAATGCAAATTTGGCCGGCGAAGATTACGTGTCATTAGGATTGACTGATGGTCATCTGGGTTAGTTTTTGGTCGTTTTAAACACTGTTAACAAAACTGTTTAGTGTTTTCTTATGAGCTTGGCGGTAAGTTAATTTAAAGTCAGCTTGGTCGTTAAACGAGCTTTATAACGAAAAAGAATTTTAACTGATTTAAACTTGATTTTATTAGGCGGAGCAGCACAAATTACCAGCCTTTACCCAATAAACGACGGAAAGCTGCATAGGATCAGAGCGGAACGCCAAGGCCGCAACGGAAGCCTTATTGTCGACAATGACTGGCCACTGAATGGAACGTCGAGTGGAATTCTGGCAATGCTGAATGTGGAAGGCAATCTTTTCATGGGTAAACTCCAAACTGCACAAAGAAATCAACAACCTACTAATTTTTAGGCGGGCTCCCAAATCTGTCTCAAATGACTTCCGGCTTGCATACTCAAAACTTCGTCGGATGCATAGCTAACTTCCGACTAAATGAACGACCACTTGATTTGATGGCAAACGCTATCGATGGACGAAATGTAAAGCCTTGTGAAACGTGGCCGATGGAGATCAAGAAGTGGCTGAAAGACTTGAGACGAACAAGACGGCGACTCCGCAAGAAAATGAAACGATATTGATTTTAATGCAAATCCTCTGATCCTTTGATTAATTAATGTTTGTACATACTCCAAATTTAATTTATGGACTCAACTGCTTCCATCTTTGTCTATTTATTGACAAGAGTTTACCAAAGTTTCCTCGTTTTGACCAGCATATCATTTGATTTACACTGCCATTTTTTGTTGCCGCAAGACCTGTTTAGTAATGCTTTATTGAAACAAATGTAACAAAAGCGCGGTTTATCGGCGTGCTCTTCACTCAAATTGCCCTTTTTGTCGTTTATCCAAGTTGGTTCTGACTCCAGTAGTTCTTCATTAATTTTATCCTAACATATGCAACACAAATAACAGTTTATAATCAAAAGCATTTTTCGTCTATCAGTTAAGTTCTTGGTCTTGCGACAACACTACTGCCCTTTTTGTTGTTTTTGCTGGTTGCATCTTTAAAATGCAATAAATGCTTTGACTTTAAAGTCTCAGTCCATAAGAAGAGTCTGTGCAGGAAGCTGGTGGCCAACTTTCACTTAAGTGATGTTATGCAACTTTATTGAAGTTGATCAAGAGATCGGTTGAAGAAGTTGTTGAGTAAGTTCTTGTGGTGTAAAGCTTTAATTACTTTTTTGTTTAGAAAAGCCAAGTTTGCTGCATTCTGTTCTGAAGTCCGTCTTGAAATTACCAAATCCATTAGTTATTGGACATTATGGTGAAGATTATTGGTCAACTTTTAATTAGAAATGTTTATGCTTCCTAGGTTATTTCTGTTTGATTCACGGCAAAAAAGTGGACAGGTCGGCGCCAAACAAAAGCAAATCAACTTCCGTTCAACAAATCGAGCCATTTACATGGGCTTTGTCGGCAACGAATGCGCGCGAAATTGACCGCTCGGCTCGATTCTATCGCAACAAAACTGAGTGCCAATTATTTTGACAGGCGGTCAGCCTTTGCCAGTTTGCCCTAACTTGTGTGGTTTGTTTATATTCCGTTTATGAAACGTTTAGTTTGGCCTTTTAACAAGCAACTCCATAGACACTAGCGCAAAAAGCAATCGAACAGCAAGCGCATCGAAGCAAATATGCGTTTGATTGATTGCCACACCGCAAATCAGCTCAAATTAATACTGCCAGGGCGTCGGAGATAATTTTTGCTTGTTTGGAGCGCTACACAAAATGCAAAACAATTCGTACGCGGATGTTTTTCTAAAATCTGGATTCTTAAAAGTGCAATTTGCACGTACGTATCAATACAAACGTTGCCTTAAAGATGAAAGTACATTTCCAAATGTCAACGGATTCACAAATACAATCCAATTATGTCATAAATAATAAACAGTTATGAAATTGCCCGAGCTAAAGCCGAGTCCAAGTAAATGTTCCATTTCCCATATTTGAAAAGAGAATAAAGTTCTAAACTTTAAACACCTCGCGTCATTCCATCTTTGAGTGTGTATACAGTACAATTTGGAAACGCCAAGTCGCCTTTAACCTATAATCGGCCGTTGTTTGTCTTTTGCCGTCCGCCACTGCTCACTAATCCGGCTTATTTGGAGCGCGCACCTACCAGTTAGGCACTTTATTGGTATCTAAACTTCTACACAAACGTATTTAAAAGCATTCTTATAACTCAATAGAGACTTCCATTCTTGTTTCAGTCTATTTGGCAACTGTTTGCTGTTTTGTAACTTGTTAATAAGTAGGTACTAACAGAATTAATTGCATGCCCGCTATTTGCAAGGAACATTTGCTTTGGCAGACACCAGATAGATTGCAAATTAATGTTTGTTTGGGACTAGTTTTCTGGTAAGCACGGAGATTGTAACAATGCAGTTCCATTCAAACATAAGATTCCATGATTCTTTTTGCAAATTGCGGTTGCTTCGAATTTGCATTTGAAAAATCCTTCATTTCTCAAGCAATTTGCATATTGCGCCAATTTCAGGCATCTACACTTGCCAAGAGAAAATGAGTCTTGCGTTTATTTGCCCTCTGATTAAGAATGCAAAATGCGCGCACGTTTGTTTGCTGCGCAAATTGATGGCACTTTTAGGAATGCTTGATAACCAAGCTTTTATGGCCGCCAAAAAAGTTAATTGAGGAGAACTTTAGGTTACTAAATAGCCTTTTAGCACTTGCATTACTTCTTAATGTTTCAAATATACGGTAAATTCAATCTTTTTAACACAAGAACATCTAGATCAATCAATAAACCAAACCGGTTGTTATTTTTTGCATATCGATGTTTGAATTTTTTAAATTTGACGCCAATTAAGCGGCTGGTCACCAAACAAAACACTTGAGACTGGGCGGATTATTTGGCGCGACAGCTCCAATTGCCAAATTTTCGCCGATTGGCTTGCTGCGCACGACTGGCCTTACTCTAATTGTAATTGGCGCTTCCGCTTATTAGTCATTGAAGATGGATTGTATCGACGGTTAGAAGTAGTTACGCAAGTTTTGCTAATCCGTACACTTTAACTCTAAAAAACAGGCGCTTTGTGTGTAATTTTATCCGTCAATATTAACAAGTTGCGCATAAGATTGGAAGTAGGTTAAATTGCATGGAGTCTTTTAAAAAGATGCAACTTTAACAATAAACAAATGCGCAATCAAAGAAGAAGAGATATTAAAAATCTCGAGAGCAAATGAGCGCATTAGCTCTAAATTGCACAAAACACTTTATTCAATAAGAAACCAAAATTCAACGTCAAGCAATTTAATTGTTTGCAATTTCCAAACAAGTTTAATCGATCTCTTTACAAACTTATAAGAATTTTGTTTACATCAAGTTCACAAAATATTAGCCATTCATGCAAAAAACCCAAACCTAATACAGTCTCCTTGGACGGCCTAAATCCAACACAGCAGCAAGTACGCACCACCCAAACAACGGACGCACAAAATTGGCGCATTCGTTCAACTCCCAGAGGAGCGCCCTAAACTAATCAATATCGACGCCTGGCAGCAACTGCGCTCCGATTGATTGCAGTGCAAAAGAGTTAAAACGTGACAAAAAAACGGGAATGTGGGAAACATTTGTGCAGCCGAATTTGTTTATTTTGCCGCTTTTATTGAAAAGGTTTTGAAATTGTGAAAGCAAAAATTAATGTGCTTGGGAACCAATTGTTTTGATTCTAAACATAACTATTTAATACACAAAATAGTGCAAACAATCTAAACAAGCACTTTAATAAGCATTGAACTTTGACGCAAAAGACAGTTTAAAACCTAAGAACACCACAATTCATTTTTCTGTTTAAACAACCAGCCAAACAACGGCCTATTATTGCTAACGTGCTTATCTTCTTGGCAATCAAGCAATTGTTTTTACAACCACTCGGTTTAAGCATTATTTGGCTTTGCTGAGTCAGGCGTTTAGCGTCTATTTCGAAATGTTATTTAAACAATGTGAGTGTTGTGTGTAATAGTTGTAACCTGCAAAAATAGACAGACTTATTGCAATTTAATTATTGTTAAAAGAGTTTGATAAGGAATCGACGATGCTCAAGTTAAGCATGTGGTGTTAACATTTGTAAATTAAAATCGAATCTTCGATACTGTAGAAGGATTAAATTTGGCGCCAAACTACAACTTGTTAAGTCAATAACTCTTTGGCTTCCAATTTGTAGCAAGTGTAAAGGTTGTGTGTTTTTTAAATGTGGAAATAAACGATACAAGCAATCTTTAAGAATAAAACTCTCAAATTGTCTAAATTAACCAAAAAACAATGATGTGTGGCTACAGTAGACTAATATGGCATTATTTTACAAAGTACTTTAAGTGTTTGAAGTTTTTGAAGATATAATTGTGTAACAAGATTTAGAACAATCCTGTTTATTTTTAATTTCTGTTATTTACACTTACATTATATTGCAACGATTAAATTGATGTTTAAAGAGAATTAAACAATCTAATACTATTCATTACCATAGTCTACATTCATTTGTTTAATTCTAACAAACTTTAAATGATTAGGTATTTAAAACAATCCTTTGACAAAGCGTAATTTATAATTTGCAATCACGTGTTGCATGATTAAAACTAAAACAAGCAAAGTAACGCATATTACTTGTAACAACTTTTATTACATACAAATAAACAAATTGCGTAACAACTAAAGTGCGCACTTCTGTGTTGTTTAAAATTGTTTTATTTTGCACAAAAAAGACCAGCTTTAAAAGAAATCAAACTTTTTTCAATCCTTTTTAAAAAGCTTTCTTTTTCTGTTCTCTCACTTGCTTTGTTGCATTTACGCGCCTTGCGCGAGAACAATCGATGAATGTGGTGGTGCGTCGTTTGTTTTGATGACTTTGTATGCCTCTGCCTCATCTTAGAAATGACATTGCACATTTAAAAAACAGTTTAGAGCTTTGTCAAAGAAAGCGCAAATTGATTAAATGAGAACTTTGAAATTATTCAAACTCAAGTGAAAACTTTTGAATGTTCATGATTTGATTTATCTTTTATTTAAAAGTGCAGATTTTAATCAATTTAATCAATTTAGACAATTTGAATACTTTTAAAGTAATTTTTAATTAATATGTTTATTCCAAACAAGTTTGTCACTTTTAAATGTGCGTTTAAACACTTTTATTTTCCAACAATTTTTATGCAATTCCAAAAACAATTCTCCGAAGAGTCTATAATTCCAGCACAAAAGCCCTAAAGACATTAAAAATGCAATGGAGGATCATAAAGACACACACTCAAAATGTGCGCACCGCCGAACAAATACTATGCATACACACCGCCCTTTCTGTGTACACTTTATTGCAGCTCAGCTGTCAGTTCGAGCCGTCAACCAAGCAGAGCACTTGCACAGCAGGGCAGTTGTTTCGCTCGCCAACTCTCTCTACACTAGTCTTCGCATCCAAAGCAATTCAACCAATCATCGCTAGCTTCGCCACACTGTTGGCAGGCAGCTTAGTCGTTTCCCCTTCGATGGGTCATGCGGTGGTGACTTGCTTGCTCTTTCTCCCCGTTTTTCGTTTGGTGCTCTCTGCCCAGGCGTGCAATTTCTTCTCTACTGTATGCTTGTCATGCCAGCTGAATGCGCGCCAATGTTTTTGATTAAATTTGGCTGTTTCTTTTAAAACTATTGTAGAACTTGTTTGTTTTCTCTTTTGTTTAATGCTCTGAAGTAGTTTAAAAGTCAACAAGTTAACTTTTAACAAAGATCCTTGATTAAAATAATCACATATTTGTTGCATTTTTATTTCAGTTGTCATCAAGAACCGAAGAGATTCCATTTAAAATTAATGCATTTAAAGAACAATGACTGTCGGCACGTTTTCCAGTGCAGACGGGCGACTGCGATAAATTTTATGTGAATTAGTGGCGACAGCACGCAGCGTAAAGACCGAGCGCTTGGGGAAGGCCGCCGCTATTGGTTGCAAGTGTACTATTTTTCGATTTGACACTGAGGGTGTGTAACTGCTTCTACCAAATTGCTCAACTTGTTCGAATGCTTAAGGAATTTCGTTCGACCTCAACTATAACCGAGCTGAAAACAGTCAATTAGTAGATCCAATCATATAAGATTAATGATCGACCTTTAAATTGCATACATTACAGCGTTGCCAGGCGCTTGGTTGTCGAGAGAGCACGCCAAGCAAAAAGATCGAATGGGAGCGGAAGAGAGACCGAAGAGAAGTGGGCAGGCATGCTCTTTCGTACAACGCACAGCTTGCATTCGTCGTGTCGGCTGTTTGGGGCGTAAGGTCGCCAGGCAGCATTTCCAACAGGGGCTTTCGCTGATTGGTCAATGGAGAAGGAAAATTGTCCGCACCAATTGGATGAGCTGTTTCGGCTGTTCGGGTGTGTCATGTAGTGTTTTCCCCGTCGTCTCTGTTTTGAAGCGGCAAAAGCTGAGGCAGTCCGCTCAAAGAATCGGGCGGTGGTTTTTGCGTCTGCGCCGATGTAAATTTTTTCGGGGTTTTGCGCTCAAGTCGCTGCCTGATTTTTTCTACTAATTCTTTAAATATTGCTCCTGACTTAAATCAACATTTTGATTAATCAATTTATCTTTATCATTTTACCTCGTTTAATTGTTATTTTATTAGTACAATCAGTGATTATTGCTGATTTGAGTGTAATTATTTCTCGATATTGCTGATATTGTTTGTCAATCTATTCAAATAACACATTGACTTAGTTGTTTGTCAATATTCACTTTACGGTAGTTGTTTTTTAATACTCTTCAAGTCAAGCAGTTGTTTATGTGCGTTTTTCAAAGTTTATCAACTCTTTAAAATGCCTTTTACTGGAAATGATTGTGTTGCCGCCAGCTTGGCGCGCATTTCCACCAATCAATTACAACCGCGGCGTGTTATCAATGCAGCGCAAGCAAAAAACGACTACGCTTTTTTGTTTGCAGCTCAATCGTCGAGAAATCAAACCGGGCAATGCTAAACAACTGACCACTCCAGTTTGTGCATTTCGAACAATTAAAATGAGTGACAGGTTTGTGTTTGAAAGTAAAAAAATAAACAATACGCATTTAGCGCAATTGCCACTCAACCGCTACCTCAAAAGCTCACAGATGATGAGCCTGCCGACCAGAACAACGAAAGTTCACCAGTCGACATTAAAGCAAAGAGTCCAACGCCGAGCGACGAAAACTCAAAGCTGCCGCAAATTGTTGAAGACAAAACGGAACAAGACAACGACTGCTTGATCATTGACGACGATGAAGAACCTCCAACAATCGAAAAAGCTGTAGGTGTTGAACAAAACAACGAAGAAACCAAACAGTTTGATGACATTCCTACTTTGACGATTGATGAGAGTGTAAACATTGAGAAGACGCAAAAAGAAGCAGAAAAGTTGTCTATTGAAACAAACGAGGTTGAAGAGAACAAAGAAGAAGTCAAAGCTGAGGAAGAAAAAACAGTGCAAAGCAACGAAACAAACGCCGTTCAGTCAACATCAAGTGCTGAAATTAACGTGGAATCTGAGCAAGCGTCCACTTCTCAAGCTACAATTCCGCCAATAGATCTAAAACAAACAGTCACAACAACAGCGCCTCCAATTTTATCTACAAGCACTCCGTTGACCGCAACTCCGTCACAAACAGCAACTTCCGTTTCAAGTGCTTTGGCATCATCGATGATCAAGAAACCGCGCAAACCGCGAGGACTCAAAAATGAAACAAAGAAGCCAGACATGGTAACGTTTATACCTATTCACATTTCAAAATGTTTCAAAACTTATTAATAGTTAAAAACGTAACTTCTAAATTTCTAGAACCCAGCTCCATTTATGACTCACTTAACAGCACAAAATGGAGTTATGGGAACAATTCAAATGGTCAGTTCTTACAAATACAACCAAACTTAAACACTTGCTTTTAGGGCAACAACGGCCAGCCTCAAGTGCTTACTTTGCCTCCCGGCTTCAAACTTCCTCAACCTATCAACATGCCTCCAACAGCAACTGGCACGACGCCGTCTCTTATGCCTGTTCAAATTAGACCCTGTTACACACAAACATCCAACGGTCAAGTATTCTTTTATCCGTCACCGTTTCAACCCGGTCAACAACTTACTCCACCTAACAATAATCAAGGAGCCAAACCAACAATGCAACGTAAAAACGGCAAAGACAAAGAGTCGCCAGTTGGGCAGAAACCAGCCAATCCTGTCAATAACGTGACAACAGCGCCGATGATTTTGCGTGATCGTAAGCAAACTTCCTCTCGATTTTAATAAACAATTAAATTTCAGCTCAAGGCAACTACCGAATCCAAATGGCCCCCGGACAAGTGCCTAACAGTCAAACTATTCAACACCTCTTCCAAGCAGCTAATTCCGGCATGGTCATGAAGCAAATTCCAGCGACTTCAACTACACAATCAACTTCGAACAAACCCGGAACATCGGCAAACTCTGCTTCACAACCTCAATTTACAGCAGCACCAACAAATCTTTTTTACACAATGCGTGGAGGAACTACTCCTATTCCGATAAGATCACTCAATGCTCAACCGATGATGAACAATCAATACCTTAACTTGGTTCCAGTAAGTCTTCCGCCGAATGTCCACTATCAAATGGCCGCAGAAATGCATCCGCCTCCACCTACGTTGTCCCCGAATCTAGCAACTCCAACTTCTAAATCTCCAAAGCCAACAACGTCCAATTCCGCCAACAACAACACTAAAAAGAAGAAACTAAGTGAGTTTTGAATTTAAATCTCGGGCATTAAAGTAACACTAACACTTACTAATCTAAAGAAGCAAATCAACAAAGACAGAACATTTAAAAATGCACGTGTTGGGTGTTCGGCTTGCGAAACTCAAATGTCACTTGGTTGAAAAGATGAAAAAGAACGTTGGGCCAGCAGGCTTCATGTTTCTTTTAGAGTGGCCAACAAAAAAGAGACGCGCGTTTTCCGCTTCGAATTTTTCCCTATTTCTTCTTTCAAAGCTTGGCCAGTTGTGGATTATCTGTCTTTGTTCCGGAACTTTGCGCTTTCCTTTGCCTTGCTTATTTTTGGAGTTGTTTCAATTTAAAAGCACATCATATCAACTCAACAGATAAATTAATAGATAACTTGTTTGTTTCAATTCAAAAGCACATCATTTTACTAATTAAATCAACTTTGTTTAGTATCCGGAACATCATCGAACGGCACATCTACAAGTTCTGGAATGTTTGCTAATGTCGCAAGCAAGTTTATGTCAACTTTCAATGTAAATCCACCCAATGTAACTTTAAAAGCCATGAAGATATCGGCACCCGTGGAAGAACGTCCAGAAATTGATAACGATCCAGCAGATGACGAACCGCCTCCACAAATTGAATGCGAAGGACCAACAGGAAACACAAGTAAGTGTTTTTGCATGTTAATTTGCCATATTAAAAATCTTCTGAATGCACCCAGCCAAACTTTTTATGATTCATGCCGTTTCAGTTTGTGTGAATTTCTCAATTCTTTTCCAAAGCATTTCGTAACTTCTATGAATCAAACTTTCACTGACAACTTCGAAGCAAACATAGCCCGTTCAATTTGATTGATTTTAACAGTTTTAAAACGGTTTTAAAAGAGCGTCAAGGTCCAGATTTCCGAAACAATTCACAGCAAAGCAACGTTTTTGTAATCTTTTCGCGGTCCAACCTCCTCCATTTTAAAAATCGCAAACGCGCTGTTTATTGTTTTCCTCTGTCCTGTCTCCGCTTTGAACGTTCGTGTGGCTTGCTCGGCTGTTCCTCTTTTTGCACTTTCTGCCTATCGTGGACAACGCAGCGCTTAACGAGTACTTAAAAGTGTAAAAGCGTTTGTTGTTTTTGCATTTTGGCGGGTAATTAAGCAGAAAAGCACTTATGCAACGATAAATCCGCCAGATTCTTTGACCGGCTTTTAGTTCTGTTCGAAAAATGACTCAAAACATTCGTGTTTCACGCCCAACGCAGCTTTATTTCAAGGTCGACGTGAAAATAGGCGCGCCGAAGCTTTTGGCGCCAAAACTGTTTGATTATCGTTTTTCAAAAGGAACCTAAAGAGAAACTTCTGAAATAGCTTCTTTTTGTTGCAAAGCACTAAATAAATTAGCCGGAATTGTGTGTTTATTTTTGCGTCTCATTCAATCATGTGGCTGGCATATGATTTCCATTCATTTGTTTCGCAGTTGCGTTCAAAACTCAATAAAGAAGTGTTTCGGTTAAAAAGCATATTGTTCTTGTATCTCTTATCTCAAGAATCAAGGTTTAATTTCAAAACGGTGAATAAACGTCATGTTCGGAGGGGCTCTGCCTTTTTAGTTTCTGTTTGTTTTCCCGCCGTGTATTTGACGTAATCAACTGGCATTTAGGGTGTTTGAGCGAGTGCAAATTTTCTTTTCATGCGTTCAGCTAAAACTAATTCAATTCACGCAATTTGTTTTCTAACTTATTCAAATTTTAGACTCGAACGGCCGCCAAAATCAACAACAGCAAGCAAACAACAGCTTTTTGCAGGCAGCTCGCAACCAAAACATTCAAAAATCAAAGTTACCCACTCAACCCCATTTGAAAAAGCACTACATTGATGGCAGGATTGTTGAGGTAAGTCTTTAAACACCTAAAAGGTGTAAATTTAACTTTGAAGGAAGAACTGCCTGGCTACAAAAATAACTCGACTCCAACAAAGCAGCGAATGCTAGGACAACCACCGATTTTGCCAGTAAAAGAACGGCCAGCAACTGTTCTCAACAACCTGAAAACAGCGTTGAATAGAGTTCAACCGGTGACTGCCAAAGCTCCAGCTTCTTCGCGACCACTTTCTTCGAGTTTTCAGGTAATTTTATTAAAACTTTTAAAAAACAACTTACTTTAAAGCCTCCACCGATTGTCAAACCGGCAAACTTATAATCCTCCAACCAAAGACTCGCCTCAAAAGAACTCTGCATCACTCAACATCCAGCAAATCAAAAGAGAGCTCAAAAACTCACCCATCAAAGCGGCACAGTTGCAACAACGTTCCAGCGATCCGCCAAAGCCATCGAAAATGCTCACAACAAATGGGTTAGTTTCTATATTCAAACGTCTTTAAAATAGCTAAGCACTACTTTTAGTTCAACTGCAAAACCTATGCCGGACACTCAACGAAGAAATCGTGGAAGACCGCCCAAGGTTCATCACGATGTTCACAGCGACACCAGTTTCAACAAATCAAACGAAAGCATCAACGCAGACAAGCCAAAGCAAAAGAAGAACAGAGAGGTGGAGAACTTGATCAATATGGATTTTGGAGAAGGCAAATCGCCGTTTGAGACAACATCCGCCGTTCTGTACACCGAAAATGTGTTGACATCGCGGGAGAAGTTGCAAACTCATGTCAGTCCTGGATGTAAGTCAACTTATTTCATAGTTGCAATTAGTTTGATTCACGTTTCATTGCTATTGTTTAGACAAGGATCGCGCTTCTCGAGGATCAGTTTCGTCTACAAACTCCAGACAATTGAATACTCGTCGTTCCACTCATAAACAGCAATCTTCTTCCAATCTCTCTCCACCTGCTTCCAAACGTCCTAGGCGAGATGCTCAACGCAATATTTCTTACATGAATTCGGCGCTCTTTGACGAAGAAGATGACGAGATGGACTTAGACAATGAAAAGCCAATGAATGAAACGCCAGTTAACACTTGCCTTTATTGCAAACAGCCGGCCAGAGACCCGAAACTCCCTCAGTATTGCAATATAGTAAGTACTTCTTGTTTGTGTCAATTTAATTAAGCGGATTTTCAGGACTGTAAACGTCGCTTCAAGAAAACGACAACGAGTGGAGCTTTCTGTCAAAACGTTGAACACATCAAATATCTCGACATCTTCTTTCAAATCCGAACCTGGAACATCGGATTCAATGCCGGGCAACGTTTCAGCTGGACAGAGGCACTCTTTGGATGGCTACAGTTCCACGCCTGTGTCATTCAACATCAAAATTCAATCTCCAACCGCCGGTCCAGAGACAATTTATTGCGACGGAAGTGGCAACGGATCATTTAAAGTGACTTCACCCACAACAAATGGCAGCATGAATGACTCCAATTCAAGGGAGCTGGACTCGTTAAAAGCAATTGGAGTAAAGAACTGGACGGTATGCGGATTTTCTTAAAGCTTAACGTAATCATTTCTATTTTTTAGACGGCACATGTTTCTCGTTGGGTAGAGTTAGTTTGTGGCTCGGCCGATGTTGCAGCTCGTTTCACCGAACAAGAAATAGACGGAGATGCGTTGCTTATGCTGGAAGAAAGCCAATTAAAGCAGGATCTGGGACTCAAACTTGGTCCGTATATGAAGTTGGCAAAGGATTTAAAAGCTATCAAATCACTTTTTGTCTAATCAACTTGCTTTTCGACATCATTTTACGTGTCTCATTTTTGAACCAAAGTGTCAAATTCACACATTGCCTACACATATGCAGCCTTAAACTTGTTTGCCAAATATGTGCATTGTTAGTCATACAAATAGAATTGCTTAAGTTTAATAGCCAAATTACTTATTACATTGTATTTATTTTGTTTGTTGAACCGGATGATTTCTAGCGTTTTATTCAAAACCGATTGCCTTTAGTTATTGTTTGATTGGATTTTTACGTTGAATTTTATAAATGCATTGATTTCTGTACAACTTGTAATTTGCAACAAAAATTGAATCAAAGTATAAGAGAAGTTCTGTTTAAGTCCGGCACAAGTCAGCACCTGCGATGGACATCACCCACGCATGCAACCGTTTTTTCGGCTTGTTTAACCCAATTTAACGCGCAACAGTAACTAAGTTGATTAGGCATACTTGTTCGGTTGCAGCGTTTTCGACACGTTTTTGCGAATGCGACATGTTTTTTGACTTTTGTCTATTTCAAAGAGTTGAATGATCACTGAAATTTTGAAGTTTTTCAAGAATTGCGGCAACTCGATATTGCGTGGGAATTGTTATAAGAGACATTTTTGAATCAATTTTGCGTTTATTGCGGGTTTGAACCCGAATATAAACACCGTGCGCGATACGGCTTTGGAGCAAACTACATACAAAATCAAAACAATCCAGTGTAATAACTCGTAATTAAGCAATTTACTTCCGAGGATACTTCTTGCGAATTGGTCTTTGTTTTCTTATTCAATTACTTTTTAAAAGGCACTGTCATTTTTGAATCAATTTATAACCAAGCCAAACTGTTTAATGCTTTTAAGCAATAGTTAATTGAAGTGTTTCCAAATTTGTCTCGAACATCGAAAGCAAATGTTTCCAATTTTGCAGACGACTAACTCCATTCGCAGCAAAATTGCCAATGACGCAGTCCAAACGCTTCAAACCCGAATTACCAACCAATTTGGTGCGAGTTTATTGTCTATCTGCGAATTCCAGAAACGTCATCAACACAAAATAGACTGGTGTTCGGTTGAGAACATAAAGGCTACCGTAATGTTTATGTAATTGAGGCCTGGAAACGTCTTTAAATACTTCAAACACCTATAACTTTTTGCAGCGTTCGTAAAAACTTTGCACCCCACGTATTCAGATGAATACTAATCGGTCTATTTGAATGTAACACATAGCAGCAACATTTGCATTATTCAGGGACTACAGTTTTTTGTACATGAATTGCATGTGAAGTAAAGTCGTTTTTATTCATTGGCAAGCGCAACAATGTTTCGGGTCAAACAAAACGCGGAAGATCTTAATTGAGTTAGTCGCTCATTTTGGGTGTTTTTACACGGACAAATACTATGGTGACATTTAGACAAAAGAATTCCAAACAAATGTTAATCAGTTAAGTGGATTACGAGTATTTTGAAACGAATGTGCACAATTTGAAACCTATTGCACAAGAATGCTTAAAATTCTTGTCGTCGATCAAATCACAGAAATATATCCGGAATCCCTAAAAGGCACCCAAAAAACCAATGACCACCGTCTCTGGGTCTCAAGTAGTTGACCCGGAAGCAATTGGTGGCCGAATTAATTTCATAAGCAATGGGCTCCCTTTTTGCATGTTAATTAACTCAGAGGGTGTTGGAATGCCGGAGCAGAAGCGACGATAAAACATCATCGGCGACAAGTGCGAAAGCCCAACATTTTTGTTAGAGAATTTTAGATGCGCCGAAACGGCCATTTTGAATGTTTTCGGGTCTCAATTTAGTTCGTCTCTACTCTGCACCTTGGACTTTATAATTTCCAATCAACTGTTAACTTTTTGACCTTCTTTGCAGACTATTTTGGGTCGCGCAGAATTTGTTTCACGTCAAAGAAGAGCAAAAGTTCTGTGCTTGTATAGTTTGCTCGTTAACGTTTACACTGTTTTCGCAGTACACAAATTGTGTGCTTTTTGAATTTAATTATAAAAAGCGGAGGCGATTTGGTCTGTTGAATAAATGTTTGAACAACAAAAGCTCTGTACACCATAAACAGTTAAATGTTCTACATTACCGTAAATGCTCAAATAGCAAAAAACTCAAAACTTGATTGAAGTCGACTTTTCAAATTTTTTGTTTTGATTGTGAAATTGAAGATGTTCAAACCAGAGAGTTCAATTAAACAGCCACGTGACAATTTCTTAAAAGCTTCCGCTTTTCTTTCGTGTTTTGTTGCACTTTTATAACGAATGCGAGTTATATTTACTTTGATATTATCTCTTCACATCCTCAATAATAAACGACCATCGAATTGTTTATTTAATTTGGCAAACGCCGTAATGTCCATTCAAGCGAAGTCGTACGGTATGCCACACTCCCTCGCACAGGCGTAAGCAGGCAAACATGATGCTATGAGAGGCGTGGCTCGCTGTCGGCATCGTCACTTAAATTCTTGTACACAAACGGGAAGAACAAAAAGTCCATTCCATATAAGCGGACTATTTGAAAGGCCGCCAATTTTTTCGAACGCCTTCGACGGTATTCAAGTTCTTCGGCTATCACTCATTTGTCTGTATATTTGACGTTTCGACTAACTTATTCAATTAGAATGTTCCCAAAATTTGCAGCTACAATGTTCTCGCAAAGATGGACTCCGTTATTGTTGTTGATCTCACTTTTACTGATTGCTCTTTTGGCCACAACTGAGGTGAGTCTTTTTATGAGTTTTGTAAAACATGCTAGCAAAACATAACAATGGAACATGCTTTATTTTTGAGTTGAGTTTTTAATATTGGATGCACGCACACTAAATTGCTATTTGGAAGTTACCCAACTTTCTTGCAAATCTGTCTGTCTAATACGTCATTCTCGATCAAGAATCCACAGAACGAGGAACTAGACAAACAAAGTCTATCAAAAACCGATAAAAACTCAGTTTCGTTGACCGCTAGCTAGAAACCCCAAATTCTAATGCAATAAGTGTTAGCTGTCCGCTCTTTGAGGCATTGGAAAACTTGTGGGCTGTTTCGATACTTCTTTGATTAGGAAAATGTTGCCAGTTGTTTGAAACTGTTAGCAGTTATCTGAAGTTGTTCGAACACAATAAAGGCATTCAAAACTGCTCGCACTTTGCAATCAAAAAAAGTCAACAACGACCATTAATCATCAAACTTTCGACCGTCGATCTTTGATTTTGCGTAATTTCGCTTCCCAAACAATTAGTCATTTTTCAAATTAGTCGAACAAAAGAACAATGAACTCGGAAAACAACAACTTACAACGTACTCTTCCGGTTCAAGAACAGTACGGCAGACAAAAAAGACTTTTGTTGTTCACGTAAACGCGCGTCAGAAACCCCCGCAACAGAAATAATCGAGTTTGGTTTTTGTTTCAAAAAGAGCGCAATGATGAGTCATTTGAGGAAAGTGTCTTCGTCGTTTAGTTTAATTCAATTTCACGCTAGCCGGGCCCACTTTCTTCTCGAAGAAACCTTAACCGATTGGACTCAAAGTTTGTGGGAAACTCGGAGCACGAAGGTTTCGAGTGCTTATAAATTGTTGAAAAGAGCGAAGGAGTTGGAAACATTTTAAGTGCACTTGTTAATGAGCTGTTTGCATGTTCTAAACAAACTGCCGTCATGTTTTTAAATATTTTGCTGGAATGTCCATAAAGTTTTGAATAACCGGAACGCCGTGGCACAAGTTCCGCATACAAACGCCAGACCTTTTACTAAGTACTTTCGAGCTTTAGTAATTTTTAATCAAATAATTGTATAGAATGAACGTATAAGCTTGTTTCCACTTCAGTTCACAGGCCATTCAGACGCCAATTAAAAACATCGCAACTGATGCGCAACGTCTAAATTTCCGGCTAACGCACATGGTCGGCTAAAAATGGCCATTAAGTAGTCAAATAGGGAAAATAAACGCAAGTACGCATGAACTCGATAACGGTTTGAACTAAAATAGTCGAAAACAAATTTAAATTTAGAAAGTTGGAAGTGTTCGGCTAAATTTAAACTAGCTGGAGTGAGCAACAAGATTTATGGGAGGCTGAGTTTTATCCTCGAGTAAACAAAATTAGTTTAACGACAATGGAAAGAGGTCTTTACATTATGTCGTTCTGGTTTGTTGTTATACATTCCGGTTTGATCAACTAATTTTGCTAACACTTTACGACAGTCTCGCACATTACAAATGTTTCCAAATTAAGCAGCTGTTTTATCGTTTTTGTTTCACAGCGTCAGTAGTGCGCAGGCCAATTCATTCCTACATCAATAGCCGAAAAATCCCAACGGGCCAATAAAATCTACGCAATTTGAGTGGATGCTTCGTAAAGTGTAGGTGGGTTTTTGGCTTCCACGAGCGCATTGACAGGTTTTCGGCCATAGATCTCGTCTGAACAATTCAGTATTGAAACTAGACGTTATGCAAATGGCGCCAAAGACGAAGCCTTTGAATAAATTCCAAAGAATTTAATTTATGGTTTCTGATCAATCAAATTGCAATTCCAAGTAACCGTATACAATTATAAGAAGCCTTTCTCACAATGTGTGAGCTTTGAAATTTTAAAATCGAGGAAATAAAACTTTGAAATTGTGCCAGAAATAACTACATTCAACTGGTGACATCATTTATTGCACGCTAATCTGTTCCTTGGGTGGAAACATATCAAAGCACTTTAATGTGGGCTTAAGATTTGAGAACTACGCATGTGTGCCAATTTAAATCAACTCGCACTTTTGAATTTTATTATAGCTAATAAATGTAACTTCAATTTTAAATTTTTAGGCAGCACCGGTTTGGCCAGAAGAAATCGAATACAATGGACGTGTTTATCGAGTTATTCCAGTAATGGACCTTGAAAACGATGACTTGTCAAGTGTTGGTCGTCTCGTGAAAAGAGCCACGATTAACAAGAGAGAACGTATTATGCTCGACGCGATGGATTCAACATTGATCTAGAGCAGTATTCCAAATTTGAAAGCTAGAATTGTAAAAGTTGAAAGTCTGCGTGAAGTTAAAATGCACCTGATCTTAATTCTATAACTATTACTTGAACACTTAAAGTCTAGTCATATTCTATTTAATTGCCCTACTGCTTGACTTTTTAAAACAAGGTCAAAATTGTTCGACTGTGATTTGGTGGCCTTACTGGTCAACTTGAGCATTTAATTGAATGTCTGTATTTATAAATGATGTGATTGTTCAAGCAGCTTGTCATGATCTCTTCTGTTGTAAATTTGCCGAAATAAACTTGCTACGTGTCTGCGAAAACGAACAAAACAACACAATATTCAAACATTCTTTATCCCATCACATGAACAAGGTCAGAATAATCTTGAAAATTTACACGAGAAATAAAGTGAACGATCACTTCTTGGCCATAATGCAGTGTTGCAACTTTGCAGCCATTTCTTTGATCTCTGCATCATGATGAGACGAGTTCAACAGCTAAGAAACATTAACGGTTAAAAATACTAAAAGGCCGACTTACGTAATCCATTTGGTCAAGCGCTGCAATGGTTTGATTGCCCAGTTGTTTTTGTTCAACACCGGCCGGCTCAATAACTTCATCATCGACTAAAGACTGAGCGTTGCTAAACAAAACCATTAATAGACATGCATAGACATCAAACAACTTACATGTACTTCTCAATAAATTCATCACCAGGCATCTCCAAAGATTCAGCTGGCAAAATTTGCTGCAATTTCTCGGCAGCTCGGTTCACGAATTCGGTTGTTGCTTCGAAACGGCCTTTCATCAAACGAGCAATCGTTTCCTGCCCTGTAAATAAAATTAAACAATCCATTTTTCAAAAACGGCTTACATTCGTTAATTTTTTGTTCCAACGACTCCTTTGCATTTTCAAGTGCGGCTCGCGGCCCCAATTCAGAACTCTCGTCCATTGCTGTTTGTTGATCAAAGGCAAAAAACTAAACATAAAATGTTAATCCCAGATCTTTAATACACGAAGCGCGTGTTTGAAATCAAAAAAGCAAACAAAAATTAAAAATTGAAAAAACGCCGCACAAACAAAATCTGAAACGAATTCTTGTTTTTGGCTAAACGACTAATAGTAATTTTTGCCACTTTCGTTTCTTTTAATTGTTTAAAGTCTGCAAAATGTCTTCTAATGATAATACTTCGTGTGCATCATCGACTGAAAAGGATGAGCAACACTCAACTTCTGGCCTATCAGTAGATCCGTTTAAGTGGCTACCCGAAGTGCAAAAATGCCGATATTTACCGCAGCGAGACATGGTCCAACTTTGCAATATGTAATTGGCTTTATTTAAAACTTGATGAAAAGCTTTGTTTAGGTTATGTGAAAGACTAGCATCCACTCCTTCTCTGATCTCTGTGTCGGCCCCTGTAACGATCTGCGGCGATATTCACGGCCAATTTTACGACCTGATGCGACTGATCGAGAAAGCCGGAGATCCAAAAGACACCAAATACGTGTTTTTGGGAGGTTTGGTGTTCAATAACTTTCAATGTTTTATTATCCATTTTAGACTATGTGGATCGAGGATATTACAGCCTCGAAACATTAACTTATTTATTTCTTATTCTTGCCTGCTATCCAGAAAACATCACCTTGCTGCGCGGCAACCATGAGACGCGACGTGTTTCACTTCAATACGGGTTTTATGAAGAGTGCCAAAGCAAATATGGTCACAGTGTCGTTTGGTCTGCCTGTTGCAAAGTAACAATAGAAATTTTGACTCGTGTTTAAAGTTCGACATTCAGGTCTTTGATTTACTGCCAATTGCTGCCCTCGTAAACGATAGCGTGTTTTGTGTTCACGGTGAGTTGAAACTGACTAGATAAATCTGAATGATGCCACAGAAGTATATTAAACAATTTTAGGCGGATTGAGTCCCGAGCTTCGGCGCATCGATGCACTTTTCTATTTGGACCGCAATGTCGAATTAAACACACATGGCGTTTTGTGCGATTTGCTTTGGTCCGACCCGAGTGAAACAGAATTTGGGTGGGCAGTTAATGCTCGTGGTGCAGGTTATGTAAGTTGTTGATGCAATGTTTCAAGCATTCTATTCCTCGTTTTAAGCGTTTCGGTGAAGACATTGTTTCTGATTTTATCCGTGACAACAAACTGAAGCTTATTTGCCGCTCCCATCAACTAGTTATGGAAGGCTTCAAGTACATTTTCGGCAATCAATTGGCAACTGTTTGGTCAGGTTAGCGTGTTGCATGAGTTTAATATTTAACTGCACAAGTTTAGCGCCTAATTATTGTTATCGCTGTGGCAATGTTGCATCTGTTTTAAAGTTGGACGAGAATCTGGAATCCGATGTGGTTTATTTCGACGCCGTCCCAAACACTCAAGAAAACGTGCCGGAGAGAATTACTACTCCATATTTCCTCTAGAATGAAAGTTAATTGGCCGCCTTAAACGATAAATAACGTCCACCTTATTGTGTCTTTAATTTAAATGACAGGGTATAGAGCTTCTTTGAGCGAAACTGTTTTCCTATTTGCTGTTTATAGGCTTTATCGGTTTTGACGCATTTTATTGTGATTGAGTGTAGCAGACCTCATCATTGTTTTGTCACTTCGATTTAGAGTTTTGTGAATTCGAATAAAAACGTGTGATTGCATCGGCATGTAATTTATTCAACGTATGAATAAAATTCAATAAATGCGTGAGCAGTGTTTGTTCAAAAAACTGTGCTTCATAAGTTTCATTCGAGTCTTAAACAGGTGAACTAAATCATTCAAGCGTTAAAGAACTAGCCTGTTGAGGATAATGGACTCTCTAGTTTTGCACTTAATAGGGCGCAGTGTGTGTCTTAAGTTTGTTTTTCGGGATTTCATGCTAAAAGACAACGGATTACTTTTTTGTGTTGCTTTGTTTAATGAGATTTTTAAAAGATCTATCTAATTTTATTCTAGTGCAAATCCCTGTTTTTCAACTACTTTTTAACTAAAGAAAGCAGTTAAATGATGTTTAAAAGCTTTTCATTGTTATGAAATAAAGCTATTTCGCCATAAATCCAGACATTTATCTTTAAACGTATACTTTTAGAAAGTGTTGGCCTTTAAGAAATTCAATAATAGATCTTAACGCTTTTAATAACATTAAAGTTTTTTTAGTCTACAGAAAAGAGTCTGACCAACTGTCAAAAACTTACAATAATTTCGTTTTTGATCCTTTTATAGTTTCTGATTGAGTAGACGTAATCACTTTTTGTGTAAAGTAATTAGATAGATTTTTAAAACAAGCGTGAATCATTTGTAATAATCTACTTTTCGCTGCTATTGCATCATGTATATGTAATTTTTGATAAACGAGCGTTTAGTTTCTTCCGACGCGTCAAAGTGGGTAACTTATTGGGCTATTACTCTAAATCAGACAGCATGACGGAGCGCGAACTAAAGAACTACGCGGAGCCAACTATTATCCGTCGAAATGTTCCAAAAGGTTGATTTTATTTTGTTTATCCAATATGATTGAATTGATTTAGATCCATCTAAGGCAAGAGGCGTTTCTTCTGGTCCGAACAAGCGCAGTGGACATAGAGTTTTCGTAAATGATGACTATCTATATGTGGTTGGAGGCTTCAATTCTGGAATTGCAGTTGGAACAGGATCATCGACTTTTAAGGATGTTTGGAAGTTGAATTTGTATGTTTCAACATTTGTAAACGATCTTGCTCTATAGTAATTTAGGTTGACTAATCAGTGGTCAATGCTCAAATTGATTGGTCACTTCGATGACACAATGGCTTCGTTTTCCCTTGTTTTTGTGCCAGAATTTGATCGCTTTTACGTCTATGGAGGCACCGGATTTCCGTTTGCCGAAAATGTGTCAGCTAGTTTGTACGAATGCCAAATTGTTGACGACGAAACATGTAGAATCAACAAGTTGGAAATTACTGGCGAAGAGCCTCCACGCCTTTATGGACAGTCGATGGTTTATCAGTTGAACTACAAAAATGAGATCAGTCTTTATGTTATCGGTGGAACGCAAGGTTTTGTTTACCAAACAGATGTGTACGAGTTTCACATTGACAAGTCAAATAAGGTTGAATGTCGCAAATTAGGCGATTCTGCAAATGAAGAGGGTCGCTATCGTCATGAAAGCTTTATCTACAAGAATGAAATTTACTCAATTGGAGGTGCAAATGATCAAACTTATATTCCAATGGAAACGGTAAGCATAGAAATTCAAGTTGAAAGACAATTTTTATTTTAGATCACTGTTTTTGACTTGAATGAAAAGAAATATTACTTGAAGGTGACATTGCCTAACGACAGAGAACAGTTTCCCGAAGTGCGCAAAGGTCATTCATTGGTCAGATATGGATCGAAAATCTTCATCTTTGGTGGATTACACTTTCCGAACGAAGAGAACAATCCGGAGAACATTTTGAAAGACATCTGGATGCTTGACTTGGAAGAGTTTCGTTGGACAAAATTGAAAACAGAATTGCCTCAAAAAGTCTTTTTTCACTCAGCAGATATTAGCTCGGTAAGGCTCGAAGTAATTAGCCTTTTTATATTTGCTGTTTAGATTGGTCAGATTTGCTCATATGGAGGGTGTGTTTCTGCGCAACCGGAGCCAGTTCGTACGAAGAATGTTACAACTTTCTTCATTGATGCGCCGACTTTGAGTTACATGACTTTGGAACGCTTTTACAAACAACATGCCGAGATTTTGAATCGTACTGGAGAAACGTACACCTTTTCTATGCCACTTGAATTGCTCAAACACACGTTGAAGCCCAGATCTGGACATCAAGTTGCAGAAGCATTTCAAGTTACGAACGACAATTCAGCCGCTTGATTTCTTCAGACATTCAGCTGCATACTTTGTTTTGTGGAGTCATTAAATTTTCTCTAATAATCTCTCGTTTTTCTAGTCTGCTTTCAACTTCGCTTTCAATCGGGTATTTCAACACGTCCTAACTATGCTAATTTCACGATCTTACTTTATCGCAAAATCCATACTTACTTTACTGAATGCATAAATAACTCAATTAGATCTTAATAATAAGTTTACAAGAATACGTGTATTTTAAAGATGTTCTAACTTAATAGATTTTATGCTCACTCGGTTGTGTAAAATTATTTGAGTCATCACCATTGTTGTATGTAAATTTATTCATGTACCATTGTTTATACATTGACAAGGCATAATCATTCATGTTTACTTGCTTATTTACACACTGAATAAAGTTAATAAATTTGGCAACCGTTTTAATTGAATGCCGCACATGGTTAATCGGGAAGTGAGAAAAGCCTACAAACTTTGGTGTACACGTTTTAAAGTCGTTTGGAATATAAATAAAGACAATAAATATGACTTGACAAAACCGATGACTAGGAAATAACGATCACTCAATCAAAAATATCACAATCGCTGGGCATAACTTAGAAAGTAAACGGACTATCGCATAAACAAACAGAAGAGATTCAGCGCATTAAACTTATTAGCAGACCTAATGAATTTGCATACAATAACAGCTTAAACGGATAGTTGGCGCGCCTATAATGCAGGACATTGATGAAATTATAGAAAATTAGACACGAAAAGCCCTGAACGGGTTGCGTCGCAGAACTTAAAATCTCCAAAACTATCCTGATTTGATCACTCTCCATTGATCTCTTGGTATTTTCTGGAAGTACTGAATTCTTGAATAGAACACCTTGAACCAGATTAAGCCAATCACTGTACATATTGCTGCCGAAATGTAATAGCCATCAATTACAAATTCGCAAACGTCGCCGCCAGCTTTACACAGCTCTTCGTCAGTTTTTGTGTTGCAAGTTGCGAGCACTCTACAAATTTAAAAGTCAAATTATGTCATAACTCGTAGAACTCACGCTTTAGTTGCAACTGACACGCAATTCTTCCGATTGAAGAAGTCAGTAACTGACAAAACTAATGTTGCAGGCCAATTGCCGCCGAGGTTGCCTAGTGTATTTAGCAAAGTCATGTAAGTTCCGCCAATTTTAGGGTCCGAAATCTGTGCATTAAATGCCATCCTAGAATAAGTTGTGTGAGTTTCGTTGATCGGATAAATTAAATTCTAAAACAAACAACTTACATTGAAAGGAAGATACAGTATGAAGAGATCTAAAAACAAGACAATTGGTTAAAGCCGCATTAGAGTAAAAACAAACCTGTTGCAAATAATATGCGCCGATCCAGATAACATAATAAAGATATGGATACTCGCCATTTGGTTCACGGAACGATGGAGTAAAGTAGACAAGTGCGGCAAAAACAATGCCCATAAAGATTCGGTACGGATACGCCCATAGAAAGACGTTCAAAGGCTTCGGTCCGGAAGTTTGTTTGCCCAGCAACCATGGAAGAATAATTTGAAGTGGAGTGAGGAAGATGGATCGACTAGCAATCTTGTCGGTCGTGATACCCGCAGCAATTAACCTGAAATTTAACGAGCATTAAATACTTCAAATTCGCAGTTTCTTCGAAACTCACTTCAAATCTGTCATTGAATCGGCAGCCGCAAATGCTATTTTTGCGGTCAACAAAACGACAACCATGATGCGCATTGGCTTCAGACAAAGAATGCGGACCAAAATTTGGTAAGTTTCCACAACACCAAGTGTCAATTCATCTTCGCCTTGATCGACATTTTTTCTAAACAAGATTCGATTAGTGCAAGTTTGCAACTTTTGATTGTGTGCAAAATTTGGACATTTGCGTTTAATTAGCAGTTATTTTTGTCGTCCTCAGTTGAACCCACCCAAAGTGAACTCTGAATAGAGAAAAAATTGCCTAGGCGAGTTGATAAAAACCCAAGTTTAATGATGATGAATTTCTGCGGCGTGAGATTTTATTGCTTTTTGTGGACTTTTCGGACTTGCGTGAAAACCCCGGTTGAATTGCATTCAGTGAAGAGTTTAGTTGAAAAGACTATCGTAGACACGTTATTTTTAAAGTTTCACCGGGCTTATTTTTAAATTAATCATTATAAAAACTTACTCTTTTTGAACGGGATCCGTGACTGAATAGTCGATTTCATGTTTGAAGATCAAAACCAGAGTTCTAAAGTGTTATAATAGAAGCTTTAAGAACAAACTCTAGACTTACGTAGACACAACGAAGACCCAACCCCAGAAGAACACAAACCCTAAAAGCAATTGTTAGTCTTGCCAAAAACACAGTTAAACATGTAGAATGCACGAATTTAATCAATGAGTCACATCTTTCTTTTGATCGTCACTTTCAAACAAAACTCAAACATTTGCTGTTTGACCTTCATTCAATATTTAATATGACGTTAAATTTTGCTAACAACTTGTCTAGCTTTTACATGCGATTTACCGGTTTTTACAACTCTTGCTTGTTTTTCGAGCATTGTTGAGCGCCAATCAGGCATGGAAATAGTTGCATAATAGTTTTTTGCGCAATTGCCTTTCCGCTTTTTATGCGCTAATCCCGTTATGTTGTATCTGCTTATATAGGTTAAAACTGCTTTCTAAACTAATTTCACTTTGACACTCATCCAGAAATGTCAGTTAAGTGTCCTACTGGATTTTCAACAGACACTTTCGACAAATTTCACAAACACCAAATACAGACAAAAGCAAATGGCCACACAGTCGTAAACGCGCCGATCATAAATCTTTCGTTGTTTGAAATGATAATCTAAATTTGGGGATTTGGCCGCGGAAGAAATATTGTCGAGGACATTTGTTTGAAGCCGCGAACACAACACACAATTTAGTCTAGTTTAAAATGCCTTTTATATGTTTTATTTGTTTTATTGGTCTCTGCATTTCGAGTTCAAACTATGTTTTGCTTCCGCGTTTTAAATGAATTCAAAAATGAGTAAAACTAGTGTTTAGAGATGCTTGTGAGGAAGCGACTACGTTGGAACAATGCCGCTTTTTTGTTGTTACTCATAGTGCTACTTCATCAATTGCCTTTGGAGACTGTGCAACGGACAGCTCGTAAGTAGTTTAAATTGTGTTATTAAAGTTGTTGAACTGCGTGCATTTTGATGGAAATTCCCGACGAGTTTCTTGCTTAATCGAAACAGGTTATTCCTGAAAACACGCGGCAGACATGCTAATTTTTACGGAGCCAGCCGTCTTAGCGCTAATCATCAAGTTTTTAACACGCGTGCCAATTGGCTGTTTCAAAAGTTTTGTCGCCTTCTAGACACTAATCAAAAGATCGAACACGACAGCATTTGAATTGCCGCGCAAACTATTCGGTTCGTTGAACGGCAAACATGCTGAATTAGACAGGGATGCTTGTGAAAGCAATTCTTACATGCTTATTTAATTCGCGCTTCCGGTTGACTTTTTTGTTTTGGGGAACTCTTCAAAATACAGTATTCTCGAACAAAAAGTACACTCAAGAATTAGTGTCGTTTAGCACAAAAAGCACTGCTCGAATGACGTAAGAACCTAATTTGCGGCTAATAAAACTAGGTTTTGGGCCCAAACACTTTGATCAATCCAATCAGCCGTTAAACAAATGACTATTTCGAGCGTTATAAGTGCTTTGATCTCGAACATTGTTCTCTGAATTAATGTTGTTCAAACTAAATATTGCAAACTCAAGTGCACACACGTAATTCAGGAAGTGGCAGAGTGTTCCATTTAGTTTCCGCAAATTAAAGAACATGCGCAAAAAGGGGATTCACCGAACTTGCACCGCAAATTAATTAGAGATTTTTGAAGTATACTTTAGAAGACAACTGCAAATCGGACAAACTTCGTGAGATTATTCTCGAAACTATTGGCTTGTATCCGCACCAGTATAGCTATCAAGCAAAGCAAGTTTAAGATTTTAACGCAAAGATAATGTGCATTTTAAAATTCCAGACACATGAAGCAGATTGCTGAAAGTCGTTTTGGCAATTGGTGGAGTTCTGTGATTATAAGTGAGCGCGGCGGCTACGGAATGTCAGCGAATTTACGACCAGTTTCAAAACACCAGGTAAGCAAGTTCAACAAAAAAAGTCACATTTGTTTTTTAGCTGTGAGATTATGCTTTTCGACACATTTTATTGGCTTGGCAGAACTTGCTAATTTGTTTTACAATTCTATTCAATCCTAATAATTTTATGCAATGTCTATAATGAAAGTTGTGCGCAATTTAAGATCGCAGAATAAAAGATGACTCACGATTAAACTTGTGCAAAGATGTGTAAAAATATGTAAACTAACCATCGAATTCGACAAGTCCTTTATCTGCCGGTACAGATCGGAACCATTTGTTGGCAAAGTCCTTTGATTGAAGAGTTAAAAACACAACGTTGCCCATGAAGAAGCCAACAGTTTGTCCAACGACATTGCAAGTAGACGCATAACCAACGTTTTTTCTAGAAACGAATACGGTAGTGCAAGTTTTTGAGATGGATTTTTACCTTGATAGCATAGTTAACGCCCATCCGTCAACGGCGATGTCTTGAGTCGCGGCCAAAAAGTTCAAAGGCAAAAATATCGACATTAGAAGAAAGACATTTGGCGCTTTTGGACCTTAAATTAAATGTTGTTCGAATGCCTAATTTGAGATGTTTACCTTCTCCTTTGTCGGTTCCCAATATTTCTGACACGTAATATGAAACAACCAAGAGGAAAATGCCAATTAAATATTGACATGGAACCATCCACGATTTTCTTCGTCCAATTTTTCTGAAGTAGACGGAATCGACGATCGGAGCCCAAAGAAGTTTCATGCTAGAATGAATAACAAGTGATGATTAAAATTTAAATTGCAAACCTGAAAGGCCAATGAGCAAATGAGAAAACTGCTTGTTGTGCATATGTAATCTCTTTGCTTTGAAGAATTAGCGGAATTGCGGAGATCAAACCAAGTGGAATGCCCTGAAATTGGTTGTTAATTGAATGTGTGATGAATGGATGCAACCTGTAGCAAATATAAGAATAACAGTAAACAAATTGAGCCAAAATCATCCTTAAGTGTGTCTTTCATATGCTTAAGCCATATGAACGGACGAAGAAGAATGTGCTAAACATAATTGATGTTGGTGTGAAGTTTTGATAAGCAAATTCCAAGCAAACTTTTTCGCGCATATTTTTAGGTTTTAAGTTGTTGCTAGTCTGAATTAAAAATTACCTGCTTCTCGTAGAATAATCTAAACTTAGTTTCTTCAGGCGACTCTTCTTCCAGCAAACCACCATTTTCAACACTAGATTTTCTTTCTCGTTTATGCCCTGGAACGTAGACAAATGGCCAATTTGATGAACCGCCAGGGGCATCAAAATTTGGTTCTCGTGCCATCATATCTTCAGTCTGTCGGTATTCTTCTTGATTGTAATCTTCATCGTCGTCCGGAAGGGGGCGGTACCCTCTTTTTCTAATTTCACTAGTGTCGCGCAGTCTGCTCATTGTGATTCTCTACAAAAGAAAGAGTAAGAGAGTGTGTTCGAATTCGATTAACTGATTTATGCTTAAATGAGCATGCAAATTAAAGATTGTAGTTTAAAAACCAAACCGAATTTTCGAAAACAGAGCAAAAACGAAAAGGTTGCAACTTACCTTTTATTCAAAAATGAAGTGTGTTGATGAGCAAAGTCCACTTAAATTAATTTAAGTGCGCAAACTCCCACGCAGCGTATGGTTGACAAAACGGCAAATAAATAACACTTTAATCACCCGAGTTTCCGGCAATAAATAACTTAATGAAATAAATTAACGTCGATGATGATGTTAGAAGTGGTTGAATAAATAGAAATCTATCCCAAGAAAGTTGTCTGGAAAGTGATAAAAATGAACTGTGATAAAAATTAACGCGAAGTTGTAGACAATAAAACACGTCAGGCTACTATGAACAATAAATAGTTTTAAGCAAAGCTGTGCATAGGTAAGATTTACTAATAAGTAAAAGCATATAGTCAACGTGGCTGTTGTGAAATGGACAAAGTACATACGTCTAAAATTCAACAAAACAAACAAATAAAAATAAACAAATTTCGCAATTAAGCGCATTGAATGGTTGTTTGAAACTTCAGTAAGTTTTGATAGCTTTTTGTTTAAAAGTGAACACGTGGATAAAATCGATCAAATACTTTATTAAACGGCTACTGAATCCTATTTTTGTATTTTTTGGAAACGTGGATGAAAAATGAAAGAGCGCCAAGTACGGGTATTGATTTTTTGAGCCACTCTAAAAATTTTCCGCGCTGCTTTTCTCGTTTGAAATGAATGCTTTGTGCTTGTTTTTGCGGCTTTGTTAGACTTTCACTTTTACAATCAAAGCGCTTTCCAGAGCACTTTTTGAAAAGAAGCATTTTATTTTCTCGGCATTATCTTGTTTGCTTTTCGTTTTAACAACATCTTCAAAACTTCTCGACTATAATTTTGCATTTAGTTCTTTACAACAGTTTTAAAATGGACTCCAAAGTTTTGAAAACGTCAAAGTTGCGTCTGCCCACTAAGTTCGAGCGCCTATACGAGTTGTTCAATGAGATGGAACAGGTAAGAAGAACGTTTTATAATAAATTAAAACACATTTTCAGGTCTGCATGGCAATGTTTACGCGCAAACAACAAATTACGTTGGATGCGGTTCGTCGTGTGGTGGCCAAAAATGCGCCAAAATATTTGCCATCTTTGACATCCGAGGTTCTTGCCAAGATTGTGCACGTCTATCCGAAAGCTTACACTATCAAATTGACACAAAAGGCAGGAAAATCGGGTGAGCCTGTCAAACATCAGTACGTTTTGGTTCCGAACTTGCGAGATGGTGAGCTTGCAGCGAATGATGGAAGTTTTATGCTTTTCTATTTTAGATTTGTCTCCATATTACACAAAGCCTGTTGAAACACCAAGTAAAGGACAATTGAAATTTGAAAGTTCGCTGGTCATGCCAAGTCCGCCTGTTTCGCCGCAAAAAGTCCGCCAGTTTGGAGCCTCTGATTACGTTGCTCGATCACCGAAGAAATCGCCTATCAAGCCAGTTATGAGATGTGCTCGTTTGGATTTTGGACCGAAGTTTGAGCCGTGGCGCCAAAAGTGCCGTTCAAGCATTTTCAAGTTTATGTTGTTTGAGTTTCTCAAGGAAAAGCATCAAGAGTACTTGGATGAGATCGACGGTAAGACTTCCTATTGATTGCAACCACTATATGCTAGTTATTTTAGTTGAATTTGAGGAAGCTGGTGCCAACTTGTTTCATCCTGAGTTTTTGATGAATCATCTTCCTGAAATACCGCGTGCCAAACTTCCTGTTGCCGAGAAGTCAGCCATTCAAAAGACCATGAAAGACTATGTTCTGAGTGTTCAGGATCCTATTTTGAACTCCATCGAAAAAGTCACTCAACGGTTGAAGTCTCCTGTCAAGATCAAGAAGGAGATCAAAGAAGAAGAGGCTACTGTTCCAGTGAAAGCTGAAGTTAAGACTCCAATGAAGTCAAAGATGAACTTGCTTGAGCGGGTAATTTTTAAGAGTTAAAAGCTTTATTATATTTTTGTTTAGATTCGTGAGAAAGAACGTGCAAAGAAAGAAGCAGAATCTGCTCGTGACATTGTTACCGAGAAGAGATTGTCTCAATTGGAAGAGCTCAAAATTCGCGCTCTTGGTATTATCTATAGTGAATATAAGCAACGTACTTCTATGGAGCTGACTGCACTTTATCAGCGACTCAAGTTTTCAATTATTGGACTGCGTCAGGAGGATTTTAATGGAATTGTTGATATTTTGGCTGAAGTTGCGACTGGACATTTTGAATTGGACACGGTGTCTTCGAACAACAGGCGATACTTGAAGATGCTCAACAAGGATGTGGCGCAGATAACTCAGATTGTTGAAGATGAGATCCATCGATGCCGCACTCGTATCAAGGAACTTGCTCAACAAGTGTCTGGCTCAACTTTGACTGCATAGTTTTTCACGTTTATTAGCTTTTCCGCTTCGTAATTAAGTTTTTTTGTTTTGAATTGATTTGATGATTGTACAGTGCAATTGCAAAGTAATTGTTTGATTATGAATTTTGGGGAATAAATATTTGATTGAAATTTGCTTGGAATTTGCTTTGTTATTTTAAGTCGCAAACTTACTGATTTCTTCTCTTCTGCTTTGCCAGCGGTTTCCAATTTGTGAGCTGCTTTTAGTTGTTGATCGGGTGTTGTAATGCAGGGTAGGACGCCGACATGAGCTCCGCTTTCAATGGTTTCCACAAAGCCGGGTGTTAACTTGTCTGCAACTGCCACCATTTTTGGAGGCCTAAAATTTAAGTGTAAGATTGTTTAAATAAATGATGGACAATCAAATAAGAACGCAAATCAATTGAGTAGAGTGCTACACGACATAGACGCAAAATCAGAGATCTACTTGCAAATACACACTTGTTTACGCAAGCTCTGTGTTTGAATACGGTAAGCAGTAGTTTTTGGCCAACAAAACGCGTACATAATTTGCGGTACATCAAACACGTTGGGCCGATTGTATTTGAAGAACCGGAAACCTGTGGAGACGATGCGCACAATTGTCTTAACGCAAATAGGATTCGACGCATCGCGCACTATCAGTTTCCGGTTTAATTGTTTGCTTTTGAATTAATTTTAAGGAATTAGGATAATTTCAAGCGACGGAGCGTGAGCCTTTTGCTCCACTTAAAACTGCAATAAAACTATAAATGCACTTTAAAAATTTTAATTACGCTAATTAGGCAAGAAAACGCACTGCAAACATCAAAATTGCAAACAAGCCTGAAACTTACAAGTTTTTGACCATATCAACATCAAAGCAAAAAGTCTAAAAAAGCATTCTCCACGGCCGAAAATAATCGCTTGCTATAAAGTGTCCGTCCGTAAACTATTTTTTGACCAGTAGAATGAAAGTAGAATGAAAATCGATAGCGCAAAATTGGCCGCAATTTCAAAAGTTTTGGGACGCACTTTTGTCTGATTCCTCAAGCTAATTGCAACGAGCGCATGTGAATAGGATTATTTTATGCGATGAGCGCCGAATCAATACTCAAAAAAGGAGTCGGTGATTGCGGCTCAATAATGAAAAAACAGATTGAACGGAGCTCAAAAGTTAATCTATAACGAGTAATAAGATTCATTCTAACTCGAATGTACCCGCACTAATAAATCAGTGGGTCAAAATGATGCGCGCATTATAAACCATAAATTGTGAAGCAGTGTTGCTTTGTAAATTCAATGAGCTGAACGCGAAATCATAAAGCATAATAATTTGCTCAATGCAATAAAGTTTGTTCTTTCAGGTGCAAAAAAGTTCGGTTGGTCAGAATATAATGTTAAATCAAACTCGATAAATTTTGAATTGCTTGCCATTTTTTGCGTTTGGCATCTTTGAGATAAAGCCTCATTTTGATTTGTTATTTGCCGATTTAGCCCCTAGCTCTAAAATGGCTCACATCGATGTTGCGGCTGGTGAAACAGCCATCAAAACTGTAAGCTTTTAATAAATCATTATTTGTTTATTTTGTAAATATTTTTAGGCCGAAACGACTGAGACGCGTGCCAAGTACACTGTTGCAAAAGCAGTAATTAGCGCTTCGTTGCAACCGTTGACGTTCAGCAAGACTCTTTATCAGTTGGGATTTGAGCCGGTAGAGATCATTTGTTTATTTCTTGATTGAATTATATTTTAGACGAAATGGCCAGCAAAAGTGAATTTGGTTCCGCGACACAAAGCATCACGTTTGCCGACTAACATCAACTTTTGTAAGTAAAGGTGACACAAAGCTTTGATCTAAATATTATATTTAGTCAAATCTGTTCACAGTCAATTCGGATTGTGTACTATGTACCGAGGTGCTGCTGCAGGATTTGCTGGTGCTATAACTGGTGGATTTGTAACCAATTACGTGGAGCAGTATTTGGACACTTTCTTCGTGGATGTTGGCGGAAAGCTTGGTGACTTGGCAGGCAAACAGGACGAAGATTTGAGTGATTTTGAAAGCTTCCGTATTCATTTGCGTCATGCTATTTGAAGCTCGATCGGATCTACCGTTGGCGTGGTTATTTCACATCCGTTTGCTGGTAAGTTTATTTTCGGAGTTACTTTGATAATTTCTGCATTTTAGTTTTGATGGTTCGCGAGATCATGAAGGTCGTGCGCCACGATCATGCTTGTCCAAACGCTTTGTCGGCTCTTTTGCGCGTTGGTGAAGAAGAAGGCTTACCTGGACTATTTTCCGGCTTGGTTCCGAGTATGCTTGCCAATCTTGTGTGCGTCTGGACGTTGTTTGGCGTTTCATTTGCTATCAATCGCACATTGATCTACATTGAGGCAAATTTCTTTGTATTTCATTATTTTTAAATTCTTTTTAGAAGGGAACTGAAGACCAGGACAACCGCAAGGCACTCAAGAATGTCCGAGCATATACTCCGTATTTGCTTCCGTTTGTTGCCAACTCTTTTGCATATGCCTTCGAAGTTGATGCAGTGGTCGCCTCGGTTGCTGGATACAGTCGCTAATTTGGACGTAAAGTGTGAAAATGTATAAATTGGCGTAGAATAAACTTATTCCTATAGTTTTTTGTTTTTCAAATAACATTGAAGTTTGAATTTGACGCGCTTGAAAATTGAGGAAACAATCTATTAAACTAAAGATTAGTCATTGTTTGAATTTCGACAAAACAATGTGCGCAGATGATCTTTTCAAGCGTTGCGTAAAAGTGACCAGCGCGAGTATTAAAGTTGACTATAAGCAATATTAAGATAAGCTTTTAAATATTCATCAAGCAAACAAACGCAAAACACGCACAATTCTAAAAATAACCGAAGCATCTGAAATTACTCATCAACTTTTTGACACAGTAACCGCCAAACAATTTAAACAATAGATGCGGAAAATATTCGCCTATCAACGAAATTTTCGGGTCTCAATTGTCCACTAACCGCCTATTGTTTGATCAAATAAAACAGCTATAATTGTTTACATGCGCGCAATTATTTGCGAGTCGGAAAATGAGCACGGATGCAAAAGCAAAAACCCAAATTAATATTCACCAAGTTATCAATGTTGACTAAATTACAGAATTTCACAACTAAACATGAATGTAAACTTTCGAAAGCAAAATGCAAACAAATTACAAAATTATGCAAAACAAGAGACCACTAATGTCATACAACACGCAAAAGGCCAATATATCAAATTAGGTCATCCAGAAATGCGTCTCCAAACAAACACTTACCGGTAGGAATTTATTCAATAGACTGGTTTGCGCATCTTTTGCATAAAGATTGTGGACACGCGGCTGGATTGCGGAACCAACCTCGGACAATTCCGTGTGACCACAAAAGACCGAATGAATTGCTTCTCTGAATGGTAAATAGGAACGGTTGGACAAAAAAGGAATACTGTTTACAAAACCCTACGTTGCAATATGTTGCAACCTATAGTGTTAAAATACTTTTAAAACTTGCATGACCTTTGATCACAATGAAAGAAAACAATGGAGCAACTCTTACACAAAATTAAACGCACACCTGCTAAAACTGTAAGTTTAAAACAATTCAGCACAAACAGCATCACATGTTTTTCTCACCCCGACAAGACTCATAAAATTTCCCACACTCATCAATTTACTAAAGAGTTCGTCTCCTCAACCGGACTCCAAGAATTTAAGCTGGAGCCGTCGAGCAATCGCATTGATTTATCAGCCACTTGCCTAATAATAGTCATTTTTGCGCCAAAAAACCGAAAAATCTTGTCCGCTCTCGACTGGATCTGTTTGAAAGGGTTGGATGAATTCGCAACTATGATTGATCGGTGTTAAGGGTTAACGCGTACTTTTGTTTGGTTTTTAAATTCGTGATTGCGTAAAAGCGCAGATAATTTGAAGAGTTCACGTGGAAACTTCTGGAATGCAGTCACAGAACCATAACTTTCTAGTACACTTCTAGTACAGAATTTACTCAAAGATCAAATCTGTTCAGTGTTAAAATGTGCAAAACCAAACAAGCACAATCAAGGCTTTTCGCCGATTGTTTAAAAGTTTAAAGGTTTAAATAGCTGGCACACAAAATAACTTGCTACACTGTAAAAATCGTAAGCGTGATGATGATTAAGGTCACACAACTAACTCAACACCCTTCGATTCCGAACTTTGCATCATCATGAGCTTCTTGGCGTTTTTACTTTGATTTCCGCATGACTTGTAACGGCACGAGACATTTTTTGTTGCTATGTGTTTTCGGTGTTTTGTCGTCATTTGATCAGAAATTTAGGCAATTAATAATAGACCAGAATGTCTGGACCACCTGAAGGGTTCAGACGATCTCCTTCCATTCACACGATGCTCCTTTTCGTCTGCTGTAAAAATGCTAAAATGACTTTTTGCTCCGATTCTTGTGGGTGTCGCGAGTGGGTGGACTATTTTTAGCAAACCTTTGAAGCAAGTTTGGATGCGTATGTTAAAAAGCGTTTCGGATAAACAACAGAATTTAAAAGTTGTAAACGTATGGAGTTTGATCACACAAAGTGCAATGTAACGAAGTTTTGCAAGTTCGTCGAGTCTTGTTCAACATTTCAAAATGTTTTGACTAGCTTTAATTGCTCGGGTATCGCTCTGTACCATTGTTTCCGACACAGCCAGAGACTAAAAATCACGTTTTTGAAGGCGTGTTTTTGTCTTCCGGTTATGACTTAACTGGCTTGTGATTGTTTTTGCGTGATCTGTGTAGCGAGATCGTTTTAACGAATAGTGATAACATTTGTTTAATTAGAGTTTATTCATTAGAATTCACAAAAGTATGGCTGATGAGAGTCCGATTGAGTTGAGGAGGCTTTTAAATTTAAAGAGCATATGTAGCAACAGTATACGCAATAAATTAGTGTTTGGACAGCTTGCGGTAGTCGAGAAGAACTGGCTGAACGCGCTGAACTTTTGATTGTTTGACGGCGCCTAAAACATGTGCAATTTTTGTACTTAGAAACAAGAAACTTACTGTCCGGAATTTTCATCTCTAAACATCCATTCTCAAAGTACAGCCGATTGAAATCACTATTTGTCTTGAAATGTGTTGGTTTGGACAAACTGTGTTCATCGAAGATCATGCAAGTGCCGTTTTTAGTGTTGAATGTGGCGCTCTAAAAACTCTTTTTTAAAAGTTTGTTTAAAGTTAACTTGCCTTGCAGCGGAAATCATGCGACAAAACACACAACTCGATACAAGCTGACAACCCTTCGTTGCCCAATGGCAAGTTTTCGAAGATTTCACGTGGCGTATAGTCTAGTGTGTAGTCGCGGAATGCCAGAAACTCGGCACAGTCGCTGAAAGGCGACAAAGATTCTAAACAATTAAACAAGTTAATTAATTCTTTTTAAATTCAAACCCGGATAGCAAAAACGTCTAAATGCTCTTGTGCTAAAATCATTCAATGCCGATGGCTTTACTTGGAAGCCCGAATGACTTGAATGGAATATGCACCGTTTGGCAGGCTCAATAAAGGTAAACGAATCACACGGATGTTTTCCGATCTAAACAATTAAAAGTTGTATTGAGTCTTGATGAGTTTGCTTACAAAAAGAGTTTGACACGCTTCCATGCATTCTAATGGTTGTGTTGCGACTTTAATGACCGTTGTACGAACTGAGCTATTAACTTGGCTATTTTCAACAGCGAGCCAAACCTCTTGCATTCCATCCGAACAATCTACAAAATAGAAGAGATGCAATTGTTTCAATGCTTTAAATTGATTGCATACCGTCGACAACTGGCGCATTATCGGCTAACATCGTCTCATCGTCTTCAGCTTGCAGAATAGTTGGTTCAGGCTCGGGCTCCATTTTTTGAGCAAAAGGCTTTTTGCCTGTGTTTTTAGGATGATCAAGCTTCTGTGGACTGCGTCGAACTTCAATCATTTCCGGCTCTTTCTTTTCCACATCCATTTCGGTTTTTGTTGGAAGAGGACGCCGAACAGCTGAAATGTTCTTAATTGTTAACTGGTTTAAATTGAATAGCTATGCCTTTAAATCCATTCATAACAGGCACTATGGCAGCTGCATTATCTGCAAAATTACTCATTGGATCGATCATTTTTGGAAGAGTTGACAATTCAGGCGTGGTTCTCGGTCTAAATTGAGTTTAAAGACTATGTTAAATGTTGAACACTCACTCTTGCGTAGTCTTTACTCTCCGTGTTGTAGTTGCTTGGGTCGTTGTTGTTGAAGTAGTGCTTGGCCGCATTGTTGTCACAGTAGACGGCTTGATTGTTTCGGGTTCTTCAGGAGTAGTAGCTAGCTCTATTTGAGGTGCTGAAAAATTCAAAATATTAAAACTCATGCAACAACTTTTACTCGTCGAAACTGGAACAACAATTTTGTCTGACTGTATTGGAAACAACGGATCGTTATTGCTTGTTTCAGTTCCGTCCTTTTCGAATTGGAATCGACGAACAAAGCTAAAGTTGATATTACTTTAGTTGAAAAGAGTTTTCTTACCTCATTGGATCTCCGTCGATATCTTCATCCTCTTTTGTTTGAGTTTCAACTAAACGGCGTTTTTATGTTTAAAACTATGTTAAAGCATTACTTGGTCTACTTGTAGTTAGCTCCAACTCTTCTCTTTCGTTCATTTGTTCAGTTGCCTGTTCATTCATTTCAGTTTCATCCGATGGCCTAATTGGAAAACTTTCTCTTTCTTCCATAACTGTTGTTGTTTCCATTTGCGGAGTTGTTTCGAAGCCGGATGTTTCAAATCGAGTTCTTTCTATTTCTGATGTTGTTGATTGTCGACGTTCTTCAACTTCTTGGATTGGCTGCCCGGTTGGAAACTGTTCAGAAGTAGTTGAATGTGAAATGGACGTTGATTGTTGATTTCTTTGTTCAAGTTGATCGTTTCGCCACTGTTCTTCTTGTTCAATTTTGTTTTGCATTCGTTCTGCAACAATCAAATTTAAGACTTGACTGTTTTAAATAAACTTGACATACCTGCACATTGTCTCTCGGCAATTTGGAAGTAGACCATTTTTGGATGCTTGGTAATTTTCTCGTCTTCAATTCCGTTTACGGAGAAATAGTGGCAAATGTGTGAATGCTTGTCATAAACGATAGAAACACATCGGCTCTAAACTCGGCATTAAACATTTGAAATGCACAACGAAGACTTACAGCTGCACGAATACAAAACTCCAAACACCATTCCTCCAGTTTCATTCTCCACTGCAAATTTAAAAGATTAAACGGTTACGTATTACTGCAAACCTCCGAATGAAACGGAGACGCGTTTACTATTTTGAAGCCATCATATCGCTCAAAGCATGGCTTCAACTCTAAAAGCATCGTTTAAAAAACTCTTAACACACAAACAAACCATTTGGATTGATCGCAGTTGACCAGTTTGCACAAAGCAGCAATACAAGCGCACAGAACAGGCGCATCTCAAACAACTCAACTCACAAAAGTGCAGTGTTTTTAAACTGAAATTCTTAGGATCAGACGCTTAGATCTTATAGTTTGTTGCGGAACGCATCAAAGACGATAATGGAATTGAACGATTTTGAAGAATTTGACGGCGGGATACTTGAAATCGGATGAGATGCAAATTGAATGCAAGTGAAAGTTTTGGGATGAAGAAGCTCTCACTGGATGTCTTATTGGATGAAACAGGAGGAATTTATAATCAATTAGAGTCAAAATGCAAATGTCATGCGTAGAATGCACAAACTAGTAAAACGAAAAGCAATCTACCGTATCCGTTCAAATCAATTTCTAAACTTGACACATATCAATGAAGTTCATTATCTGGAAGCAGTGTTTCAAGTTTTAGCTTTGAAGCTAATTGACAAAAACGATCTGTCCAATTATAACTTTCTGGAAATCGTCGTTAGCAGTTCGAGAGTGGCGCAAGGTGATGAAACCGCAAAAAACCGCGGAATCCGGCGACAAATCGAAAAACGACGACCCAAATTTTCGGCTTCTTATTCTGCGCCAAATCAGGAAGACACGCCGTTTAAATTTATTGCGTCAAGAGTGTGGCGCAAACAGCAGTTCGCACATTGGACGCCTACCAGCAGGTGATGATTTAAATCCGAAGCTTCCGATTAGCCTTTGAGGTCATCCGTTTGAGTTGAACGTTGAGGATTGCAAACAATAAGAAGACCTAAGCGCTGTTGAAACTTTTTCAAAAACACTTACTCAATACGAGTGATCGACAAAACAGTAAGAACTTCACAAATGCATCAAGCATGTAAACATACGTACTTGAAATCTATCAGATAGCTATCAAGAACAATTAAAAAGTATCTTCTCACAAAGGCGATGCTCTTCTTTGAAGTTTTCATATTTGTGTCACCACGTTTATCACAGCTTGTTTTTCTATCCACATTGAAGGCCTTCAGAAATCGAGAATCTTTTAAAGTTTTGATTTGTCAAGTATTGACAAGAATTAGAAAAGTGTCTTTTCTTGAACATCAATTAAAATTTTTGAAGTTAAGATGTTTTTATTGATGCTGTATTTCTAAATCTGTTTTTATCGGTTAATAAAGTCGATTTACTCACATTCATAAGATCAAGTGCAAAGAGTAAAAAGTTAATGGAAAATACTGTTTCCCACCACGATCATCCCTGCCCATTTATGTCATTTTTTGTGTCTCGCTTTAGAGAAGATTTTATTATTCGTGTTTAGTGTGCGTTCGATTATATTTAATTTTTAGCGCTGCGCGCAGATCGTTTTCTTCAATCGAAAATCAGAAAAAACAAAAAAGATGTTGGCTTCGGAGAAGAGAAAAACTTCGACAGAGTGGCTATTGCCTACCGATTGGACTCAAATTCATGGCACACCGCTTTCATCAGAGTGGTCGTATACTGGAATGGCTGGATTACCTGTAGAGGATAACATCAATGAAGGGCGTCGAACATTGCGTAATAGTGCATCACGGACTCATCGATTGCTGAATGCGGACGAAATTTCGAATGGAAAGCAGGCGCGTTGGTTGGAGCTTGAAGTGCATGGTTAGTCTTTGAGTCTTTTCAGTTATTTATGCACTCTTTTAGGGAAAGTTCGAAATCTAAATGGCTTCTTTGACATGAGACACTTAACTGCTTTGTTTGCTAGTCACAACACAATTCAGAAGATTTCGCAAAAGATTTCTCAATTGAGCAGCCTTACTTTGTTGGATCTGTCTTACAATCAGATTGTGTCTTTGCCGCCGGAAATTGGAGACATGGGCTCTTTGACGCATTTGAACATTTCAAACAATCAACTTAAATCATTGCCTGCTGAAATGGGAAAATTGTTCCGTTTGAAGTCGTTGAGTAAGCTTACAAGCTTCACTTTGAGCTATTAACGCTTATTTTTAGACATTTCGAGTAACCCGTTACCTAATGAACTTTTGGCCAAAGCGCACGGAGTCTCTGGCACGTCAAGCGTTTTGCAATATTTGTTGGACAAGCTAGCAAGTACGTGATAGTCTTAAGTATAGTATTTAACTTTCAAATTTAGCGAACACTCCACCGCCTCCACCTCGAAAGTGGTTCAAAGTCAAGAATTCATTGTCGGATAAGCCAACTGGTAATACCTTTATTCAATGAAACAAACACTCATTTGATTTTTAGCTCAATTTACCGTTTTTGGTTACAATGTTTTGTCAGGTCCTTATGCTACTACTAATCTGTATCATTATTGTCCGAATTGGGCGTTGAATTGGGAGTATCGCAAAAATACTATCATCAAAGAGATTACTTTCTACGATTCGGACGTCATTGCGTTGCAGGTTTGGATTGATTGATTAGTTGAAGTAATACTCTTGCTTTTAGGAGGTTGAAGCAGTTCAATTCAAAGTCTTGTATGAACCGGAGTTGCTCAAACGCGGCTATGAAGGCATTTTTGCTCCAAAATCACGTGCGAAGACAATGGTTGGTGAAGATCGAAAACATGTTGATGGATGCGCGCTTTTCTGGAAACTGAACAAGTAAGTTATTGAGTTCTTAGCTTCATTTACTACTTGCTTGTTTAGATTTAAGCTACATAGACAGCATTTGATTGAGTTTGCTCAAGTGGCTATTCACAAAGCTTATCATCACGATCACATGATTAATCGCGTCATGTAAGCGCTTAAGGTTTATGTGATCAATGTGACTTTTGCTTTTAGGCCTAGAGACAATATTGCACTGATCGCCGTGTTGGAAGTGTTGCCTGATATCTACAAACGAAAGCCGGAGACTCCTCAGTTTGGTGACAAGGCTGGTGATGAACACGTTGAACCGCCGCCTAACGACTCTATTGTGGGATCAAAGATTGTTTTATGTGGAGCACACGTTTATTGGGATCCTGAGTTTTGCGATGTCAAATTGATTCAAAGTATGATGTTGGTTCATGAGTGTGCGCGTCAAATTGAGCAAGTTGCCGAAGAATCGGGTGTTGAGTTGCAGGTTAGTCGAACGTGTTAATGTACAGTTGTTTATCTTTGGTTTTAGGACATTCCTTTGATCATTTGTGGTGATTTCAATTCGTTTCCGGACTCTGGAGTTATTGAGTATTTGCGACAGGGTACGATTATGAAGAATCACCCGGATTTGAAGAGTTTCTGCAACGACATGGTTCTCAATGGCATGAACACAAATGAATACAACGACCCGTGCTTTACTCATGCTCTCAAACTTGAAAGTGCTTTGGATGAAAATGACATTGAGTACACGAACTTCACGTAAGTCTTATTTCACTTTGCTCTATTGACTAATTAACGAATTTAGATGTGATTTCAAGGGCGTGATTGACTACATTTTGGCTACTCCGCAATCGTTGGTTCGAACTGGCTATTTGGGTGGAATTGACCAGCATTGGGTGCAAGACAACAAGATTATGGGTTTCCCGCATCCTCACATTGCTTCAGACCACATTCCGATTATGGCACAATATGCGTTGCGACCGATTGGATCAAGACCAGCATCCACGGGTAACCGCCGTTTCAGACGTCGAAGCTTGAGTTTTTCAAAGGTGATGGAAGAGTCACGCAAAGGCGCTGCTCCGGGTCATAAATAAGATCAATGCTTTGCTTACTAAATGTCGGTTGCCTTTGTAAATTGATATTTATGTTACTGTTGTATCTATTTGATAAAAATAGAACATTTTACTTTGGACTATTTTGTACTCGATTTTCGAATTGTTCTTGCTTCATCTCAGTTTGATTGCCAAATTGTCGTAAATTAGATTAAGCAGTCGAGTTTTAGTTCTTCTAACATTAGCTTTCTTCGATGTATCGTGAGTGTTGTTTAAATACCTCCACAGATTTGTACATTTGCTTATCTTTAATGCACAAAACATCCCTCATTTATCTAACTCTGCGCGGGCCAATTTCGTTGAGGATCTTTTTGGTTATGGTTAATTATTGCGATGTCTTTTGTTGATAACTGCTGGACATTTCTTGTATCAACTTAATTTTTCTTTAATCGATTGCGTGAATTCATATTGTACTGTGTAATGTTTAAATAAAAACTTATTTCATGTTTGTGCTTATTTCAAAATAATTTATTGACGGACTGAAAAAACTAACATTTCACAAAGGCATAACGTTTAGTTGAAGCCCGACAAAACAATTAACGACGAATAAGTAGTGAGAGTTTGGCATTCAAATTAATAAACGGACAGTACGCGAAGAAAAACGACTGACTCAAATAACGATAGTAGTATATTTGGCACACTTACAAAGGATTCGGGTGTATTGAGGTTTCAACGCTTAAACTCAGCAAAGCTTATTTAGAACTGATGTGTGAGTTTAGGTTCGTCAAAAATCTGCAAAATGCTTGGTGCTCAGAGGTCATTGACGGGTAGATTAGAAAAGAGAGCAGCAGAGTCCTCAAGCCAAAAATGCTTATCATGTAAAAACTAGTGTAAAATACCTGTATACATTGTGATTTTCTTATTCGCTCGACGACTAACTAGTCAACTAATCTTCTTATTACTTGCTACGAATCGGTTAGTTACGCTATTTGAATCAGGTTGCAAACGATAGGAACAAAGAGAATAGATGAAAAACAGACACATTGAAAATAATCATTTTAATTGGTAAAGCGGAGGTACATTCATCGTGATCCGCAACGTATTCGTTTTAGATAAATGGCTTTGGAAAGGAGGTGCAGATTGCTTAAAAACTAGTTACAATTTGTTACTCGACCTATATGCACTTTCTTCCCAACAAATAAGGCAGGAAAATACAGCAAAGCATTATGGAACGATTCGGTAGATTCTACAGTTTGATTCGGGCTCCGGAGACACTTCGAACATGAACGCCAGAGTCATTAAAGTCTCATCATTCTGCTTGTTTTGGATGACTTGAAGGATGGTGAAGTTCTCCAACACGCAGTTGTTCATCTCTGAATTCTCCAGCTTCTTGAGCTCACGAATGAATGCGACCTAGGATGAGATAATTAGTTTGGCTTATTTTCTCCGAAATTACCATATACTCGCACATTGGTGACTTTTCCAATTTGTAATTGAATGGCGGGAACGAGTTGGCAGATGATGTTTGTGACTAAATTCGTTTAATTAGTTTTCTAACTTGGATGAAAGACTCACCTTTTGTTCATCGTCATTTGCTGTGTAAACTTCAACCTTCTCCACAACTTGCTTGCCAAACGAACAGACTTTACTTGAGATGGTGATTTCGAAGTTGTGCGGCGACTCATAAAGACTGTCAACGGCATAAAGGTCATTCTCGTTGTCTGCCAAGTTCACGTCGAAGTTCAAGTTGGCCCAGCACTTAATCAAAAAGAACGCATCGGATGGGCCACTGCGGAAAAGATCACCCAGTTCCTCCGGAAACTTTGCTTGGATACTTTCGAAACGGATGCTCTGAAATAAGAATTGCTTATTAGGCCGTTTCAAAAACGACTCACCTCCAAAGGCTCTTCGATGATTGCTGGAATTTTCACAATCTCAGCTCGGTGGTTTTCTCGTTCCATGTACGCAGTAAAGCCGTGCAAGGTCAATTTGGATGAGCCAATAATGTGTGCAGATGGAGTGTCGGCAATTAAGCTAGCAGCTCCGGTAAGCAGTGGATTTCCAGGCAATGGCAAGTTAGGCAAGATCTTGTTGAGAGCCGGCAAACCGCCCAATGACAAAAGTGAAGCGTTAGCAGTAGACGGAACTTGAACTCCGAATGATTGAATCTGTTGTTGAGCGTTAAGAGCAGCAGCAAAGTTGGCATACAAGTTCTCGTCGTTGTTCCTAGAAAGCAACTGTATTTCTGACGCTGTAAAACAAAACTTACAATCCAACATTTCCGTAAAAGTTGTTGTTGAGCATGCCAGGCAAGTTGTACGGCCATTGAAGTCCAGCAGCGAGTGTTTGTTGAGGTTGAGTAGGCACGACGCCGACATTGGCCAACGAATCAACTGCTTTTGTGAGCGACTCCACTTTGATTTGTTGCTTGAACAACGGATTGGTCAATGCGGTGGATGGAGAAATTTGTGGTTGATGGCCCAATGAATCTGCAGATTTTGGCGAACCAAAGTTGGAGCCGTGAGGCTCTGGTTTAATGCTGTCATGAGTCTAAAAGGCGGAGTTCATTTACGTGTTCGTCCAGCAACAAACCTTTACTTTTGATTGAGCTTCTCTGTTCTTCTTTCGCGCCAACACTTGAATGTGCGATGAAACTTGCTTTCTTGTGCGCGTCTTTCCACAGCGTATTTTGATATATCTGGCAATCAACTCGTTTCTGCCGTACATCTTTCCCTCCTCACTGCAAACAAATTGTTTAGCGTACTCAAAAAGCTTTTAAGTTATACTGTAATGAAGTGAATTCAAAACACCTGTTTTGTCGAAGCGCAAAACAACTTTTTTGCAACTCGAAAACAACTCACCTCAAGATGATCTTACGACGACCGCAAGGCGGATAAATCTGCAATGCTTCGTGGAATGCTTGATCAATGTCTGCGGACCAAACGCCCTCGGCTCCTTCGGCATCACCGTTAATATCATTTGAATTGGAAGAACTCGGCGACCCAGCTAAACGTAAATAATTAATGTGAGTTTCAAAAACGGAATCTGACTAATAACCAAATTTTGAAACCAAAACGAACCATCTCCGCTTCCGGTGCTCTGCAAAGTGCCGTTTATGTGGGATGTGTCCATGAGGAGTTGTTGATGAGCACCTGGTGACAACAAATTTGAATTGAGACTGGAGACCAACTGAGGCGGTGTGTTTTCGGCCTGAGTACCGAAAAGAAGTTGAGCGGCCAAGAGCAAAGAAGTCGATGTAGGTTGAGTGCCGTAAGTGTTCAGCGGCGTAACGCTGGGATCTGGAGAAGTGAATGCAGAACGAGGACTCGAAACACTTCCTGAGCTTGCGAGCTGATGGTGATTCAGAGGCGAGAGCTGCTGAATATTGCTTTGAAGGGCACAGAGTTGTTCGCGCAACTAAAAAAGCATGGTTATCGGGCTCACGTTCAAACATTTAATACCTGAGTTTCTGTGCTTGTTGGCGCTTGTTGCGTTTGATTGCCAAGCAAAAGTTGTTCGGATAGATTCGAGCTATTCGTGTTCCAAAGGTTAACAACCATTTAGTAGCAGCAATCTAGCGACTTTTCACAACAAAGGTCCTGAGTGTTCAAGTGCCACTAAAAGGATGTTTTCAGTTTGTGACCTATCAAGGATGTAAACGTAAAGTAAAGAAATGTCTGAATATCCCGTAATTTATGTACTCAAACAAACAAGAAAGCCACGCGCCCCTACCGTAGAAATCTAGAAACACTCACCAAACGCTCTCTTCGGCAAGCGTGAAATGGCAACAAGGCAGCGGACCAAATTTTTCGAATTCTTCCTCGGGGCGTGGCCAGAGGCGAACGGTAGTCGATGCGGGACAGTAGGTTAATTTAGCCGTGAGCAGGCCAACATAATGCTGGAAATGGCAAAATTTGAACTAAAAAGGTGGAGCATGGGCCCGACACGTTAATTGGTTAAAAATTGTAGCAAATAGGTGTGAAATCAAACGGAAAAGGGTGGGCATTTACACATCGGATGCGCACGTATCACGAAGAATGAACTTAGCATATAGCTCCCCAAAACGTTTAAATAACAAGCAATACTGTAGCCTACCTCAAACTACTAATCACAAACATGCTAAAATTATCGGCAGATCAACAAGCAATTTGTAGCAATATTCGCACGGATTATCTTTAAATTAATCCGCTAAAAATTCAAATTAACACATTTGAGGAAACGGAAAACAAGTGTGCTTTTTTGGCGGAGCGCGACACAGCAAATTAAATTCCAAAAAACAATCATTCGCTAATACGCACCAACAAAGCATGAGATTTTATTAAAAAGTCAATTGAAAGTTTTTCGCTTTAACGCCGAGAGAAGAATTAAAGCAACAAAAATCCATTAAATTTTGCCACACTGCCGAGATTATCCTGAACGAAGAAGATAATCAGCGGTGGGAGTGCGCAAGAGATATACGGTACGCTTGCAAATTGATTGGTTTTTGCAACAAATTAATTCTTGACTTTATTGGAAGCGATTAGTCATGTTGGTAAACAACTTTTAATTTGGCGATTCTAAACCGTTCTGGATCGAAGTTTCCAGAGCTTTTGTGAAATTCGTGAGGGTTCTTTTCAATTGGATTATCCTTAATTAAGATACTAACACCGTTAAATTCAATGTTCACCGCTTGCATTCAAAGTCTTCGCCGTTGTTTTTGTAGGCTGCTCCAAAGCATGGGTCAGAATTTTGAAACGTTGGACTTTTGGCTTTTAACTCAGTGAAGAGAGGATTAGTTCTTGAAACATCACGAGTGTTCATTGAAGATGTGCAAAACAATAACAAGGCTTTAGGTTTAGAAACAATTTAATTTGCATCCCATTTCGACACCTAATTTCTCGAGCGAACTTAAAAACTCGTAAATAGCTATTATCAGTTTTTTCAAACATAGTGGGGATAATTTTGCGGAAATCAAATCGCTCTGTCCCTCAATAATTGCACAAACAAATGAATCATTAACAAGCGGTTTTTAAATTGCCGTCCGCAATTGGAATGTCGAGATAAAATAATTGTGGAGAGCCTAACTTTAAAGACGTCAAAAGGCATTTGCATTCTTACCTAAACTACTGTGCTGTTTTGTTAACTTGACGTGGGATTTTGAGAATATTAGATAGCTTGTTGAGTGGTTTGTTAAATAGTTTGGAGAACTTAACTACTGTACTAGTTTGTACACATAAGGACTGCTTCAAAACAGCGCTGGACTTTTCTACATTGTAGGCGGCGTTATAATCAAAATTGGCACACCCTATTTGGTGTTTGTCTTTTCAGGACAATTTGGCATGGAGCCTCTAGGCGTTTCGCGCGTCTCAAATCTGCAAAGCAAACATAAGTGAGGAAATTGGATGAGCAAACTTTTCAATTGGCGCATTCAATGAACTTAAATTGATCTCGTGGCTGATATTGACTGCAAAAAGACTACAAATTGTTTTCGAGTTATTTTAAAAATCACAACTCTGGTGGCCATCGATCGAAAATCACACCCAAGATAGCAGGAAAACAAGTCCATAGGAAGTGTGGTTTTCATTCGATGGAAATGGCGACCCAGTGTCTAGATGTAAGCGCGAACGGAAAACGCGAAAATGTGTGCGCGAATGAACCTTAATCAATAATGACTTCGACCGCAGGCCGATCAATAATCGTCAAAAGTGGAAACGGCTAAGATAACAACACGCCGAAAACAAACGATCACTTTGGCGCTTAACTATTGTTTAGCTTCATTTGACATTCGTTAAAGTCGGCTGTTGCAAACATTCGAACAAGTCGGAGTTTCAATAAACAAAGTGCAGATATTTGTGGGCGAATCAAAAATTCACCACCCATCAAAACATAATTGAGTTTGCTGAAACAGGCTACAAATGGTTGCGCTTCCTTGAGTACTTAAGCATGCACGCGCAATGGCCTTAATTGACGGATGTAGGTGGAATCGAGCTCCCCCCGCTAACACTTAGACCAAAATACCGCAAATTTCGAATAATTTATGACACTCGAAACATGAACTCGTTCCGGCACGTAAATTTGCATCAACAATTTCTGTGAATTTTTCGGTTCGTTTACTGTTCGTTCCCTATCTTTGAGTTGTTTCAAAAGCTGCAACTAGCACAATGACGTTATAAGTTATGTTGTTTTGCATAATTCTTTTTGAAGTTGCACTAACTTCAAACATCATAGGATGGCCTCGAGCTAATTAAGGCCAAAAAGACCAAGGAATGCCACCGTATTCAATTGCTAGCACGCGAACACCTACACTAAAAATATCAGCAAATTGAATTTGGCGCAACAAACGGGCAATTGCGTCAAATAACTACCCGAGCGCAAAGTCAAGCCGAAGCATTCGGCCAAAAATGAATGCACCCATTCATTCCAAATATTTTAAAGTCGAGGAACTTCCGCGCAAAACTCGCACAAAATGAAACAAAAATAGCCGAAACAGACGAAAGCGCGGATGAACGCCGTAGAATGCAGTTGAAGTCAAAGGGCCAGAAAAGGAATGAAAGGTTGTTAGAAACGTTTGTTAGTCTATTTTGAGTTTACTCAATTTGAAATGTCGCAAATTTAGATTGTTACGTAGAAATCAAAGTTTGTGCAAAGTTTAGCGATAATTCTTTGTGAGCTTTTTACGTCAAAGTCACGCAGGACTCTGCAAAAGTCCGGAGATCTGCAAGCAGCTAAATTGCACTTTTGACTTGAACAGACTGTTGAAAGTGTAGAATGAAAGCAGCAAAGCCGTCTAAAGCAGACGCAGACATCGCATTTTGATGACTGAAATCAAAGACTAGACCGACGACTCTGTTTGCAAAAGCAAAAATGTATAGAATTCGCACGCAAATTTAACAATTACAAAACGCATTGATGAGAAAGTGACAGATTTTTAGAACAAATCGTCTATAAAGATCGTGAGAATTAAAACGGCGTCTCTCGATTCCCAATCAACACCTGCTCATGGGAAAGTCTATCAAATCTCATCATTTAGTGTGGAAAGATCAAGTCTATGAGTCAGCAATGAAAAAACGCAAGCCGAATTAATATAAATCATTATGGTGTCAATTCACTAATCTTCTCAAAGTTGAAAAGCTCTTTTAGTTGATTAGTTTGAAACATCGAAAAATAAGTTTGCTCCAAAACAGTTTAGACTTTCTGGTTAAGTTGGAACAAAATTGCAAAACATAGCGTCCAAGCCAACGGGAGACAAGCGAAGAACACGCAACAAGAATTTGAGCGGCAAAAATTCACTAGCCAGGCAGCCCCACGTCAGCGTCTCGTCTTGATCGGCGAGAGCAACGAAAAGACCACAAAGTTAGAGTGGCAACACATGGGAGAAAAGAAACGAAGAAACACAAATGGACGTCAAAGACGGGAGACAACGGAGGTGATCACTAATTTCAAGTTGCAAAAATTGGGAAAAGCCGCCGGTTGCGACCCCAATCTGCCCTCTTCAGGTGTTCGTTGAACGAGGGGGTGATAAGAAACGTGATCGGCTTTTGAAACTTTAAAAATGATCCTAATGGTTTGTTAGTAAAATAGCTTCTGTTTTGTACACTCATTCCAATTCAAATTAAAACGACTGAATGCAGCGATTAAACTGTAAAGGCCAAACTCGAATCAAATAGATTCGCATATTTACATTTTACGCACATCGCATGTTTATTACGGGATGATGAGTCACGTCCACTCTTCCCAATCATTTGCAAGCATAATCGGATCAGATAAGCTCAAATAAATCAACAAATGATTCGATTTGCATTTATTTGTCGCAAGAACCGTAAGCGCTCGATGATTTTGCATAAGAACAGAGACGCTTGAGAAAAGCCGCAAATTTGATTTGTTTTGCTGTAAATTGGTTTGGAACAAGAACGTTTATTTATAGCTTAATTAAAAGCATGAAATGAATAAAGCTTGTCGTCGCAAAAGCCAAAGAAAACAAGAAATTCGGACGAGAACACGTCTTTTCACATAATCAGTGGTGGCGAAGGTTTATAAATGCAAGATCAGAGCGGGCGATGTGTTGATTTAATTGGAATCAGCGGGTTGTGCTGGACGTTGACTAAAAGGTTGCTTAGAAGTTATTTTAAAAGTTTGTTTACTTTCAAAATCCATAAGCGCCTTAATTTAGTGCAAATCAGCGAAAACAAGGGTGCAAATTTTGGAGGATGCATATTCGAAGCGCGCGACTTCCATTCCTCTTGAGTAAACAATTTTGAACTCGCAGTCTTTAATGTTTGTGCACGTAGGTGTTCAGGCACCGACGAAATTCAAAAATTTCGGGTTATTAACTGCTCCGAACCAAAGAATGGCTTTCGAAAAAAGTTGAAAAGGATTAACTTGAAGACCCGATTTAGTTGTGAAAAGGATTACTTTGGAGGTTTCCACCTGCATTCCTCACCTCGAAACCTAACAGTTTTCGAATCAATTTCTAAAACACTGTAATTTAATCTGCTTTAAACTGCTGACAACAAATTGTAAAATTTAAAGCAGTCAACAACAAAAGTACACGCTGCTGACCCGACGAAAAAGAAATCATCGCTGACATAAACCGTTTCGGCGAACAAAATTATCAAAGCAATAATGAATTGAATGTGGTTGGAGCAAAAGAAGGGAGCAGCACAGCACCGGAAGTTGGCGACTATCAACAATCATTAATTTTTGAGTGGAAGCGATGAAACAGGGTGTTCGGCTTTTTTGGTTCCGTTAGTTTGCAGCGTGATTGGGATTTGACAGGCTCGGTGATGCTTTGATTTGCTTGATTAAATCATAAAAGTTGTGTTAATAAGAATCGAATAAGATTAACAATAGCCAAAGAATTCAACCAATTCCAAGCAGCTGAATTCCGCGAATTTTCGACAAGTCGAGACAGCGAAAACGAACGTTCCAAGGCAGATGCTCCTAGAGGGAGGCCGGTGCAGCAGCAAAGGGCAACCGCGCAACAGCGCACTTACCCATCATCCATGTGACCTTGACAGACGAGAAGACAACCAAATGAACTGAAGATGGCATGGAGCAGTGAAGTGTTTGATTGGAGAGAGTGTGCGGGATTCTGCCGCGTCGATTAAGTGTAACTTTCATTCAGGAAATGTGGATTTGTTTTAAACCGTTTGTGTTTGATGAGTTCTCTCATGAAGTTCGTTGTTTCGGATGATTTGACCTTTCTGGTTAAAAAGTGTTTTAAAGCCAATTGGATAAATTCAATTAATTAATTTCAATGTACACAACCAATTAAAAACAACATTCACAAGCTAACATCATAAGCGGAAACACGCAGTTTAAACAAATGGAATCCGAAGACTCTAATTTCATAGCAATCAGCTTGATATTATCGCGACGAGAAACAAACTGAACACGTAAAACGTAAACGCTAAACTCGGCAATTAAACTTCGAAAATGGAAAAAGGAAAACCGGAATAATGAGACAAAGCAACACAAAAAGGCTAATTTTATCCTCAAAACGACCGAAATAACCGAACACACACGTGAAATCAACCCAACTATTTGAGCAGCCGCCGAATCGACGTGATTTCAACACGCAACGTCTGCCAATTGGACAAAGACCAAAATTGGTGGTGAATAAGTTATTTTGGGTTTGTTTGGATTTGTTGACCAGGTTTTCTTTCTTTGAGTAAGTGGACAAAGATTTTGTTGGAAAAGATTGTGAAACAAAGAAGTTTTGTTTGTTAAAAACAATCCTTTTAATACAAAGTGCCCAAGCGAATTTGGAGACTTCAAAATCAGTCAAATAACGAAGTCCACCTCTCTCGCCTTAGTTTTTTGTTTTGTTTGCCAAGTGAATCACCGGAAAGCCACACAATCGATGTCGTCCATTAAAAAGCAGACGCAAGCAACTGCAACGTTCAAAACACGACACTCAAAAATTACAAAATGCTTGTTCATAAAAAATATCTAAACAAGTCAAATTAGCCAAATCAACGGTTCGCAAAAACGCATTTTTTAAATTACGCTTGTCGTCAATTTCATAAAAGCGGAAAAAGCTATAGTCCTCAAAAGCCCGCAAACTGACGCCGAATGTTATCAGCGCATGGAGTAAATTCATGTGACGCAACTTCTCTCATTACACCAATGCAGGGCAATTCAAAGCAGCCGTGTTTATGAATATTTAGAATTTTTATCAGTGTTTCCCCAGAAAGGTTATGGTTGTCAGGCGCTGTTTGACTTTCGTAATTGGCCTTGCAGCCCATAAACAGGAGCAACTTTGTCTGTTAAAATGTCTGTTAAAAAGTTGACTTGCGTCTTCTGGCAAACGTGAATGTGCAGAACTTTTAAAAAGCACTTGCAAACTTAAAGTTTGTTTGCACAGAAGAAGATCGTCGAAGTAGCCGCAACTTCCAGTTATGTGCACTCTATCCGCAGATTAATTCTATTTATAAGAATTAAAAACACGGTATGCACTGTAAAACACGTTCATCCCCGAAAAGGTGTGGCATTTCCGCAATTTCAGTTGCTCGAACAACTCCAAAATGGAACTGTCAAAGCGTTTAGACATTTTCACACAAATCACTAATTTGGCGGAAATCGGTCGAGAGGACTCAAACTAACGCGTCTAATTAGACTACACTCAATCAATTTGTTTAATTTAACACGACGCCTCTAACATCTTCTTCGATAAGCTGTGGAATCTTGAAACCGAAAGTTGCCGAAGGCACTCAAAGAAATTATGCAAACACACGTCAGCCACCTTACAAAACTGGCATGCATTACGCAGGCCACAAGCACGTAGACTAGCATTTCTGATCCACTTCGTTGCAAAATCTGACACAAACCCGATTATCTGTTCTCAAACGCTGCCAACTGCCTGGACAAAAACTGTGCACCATTACATCCCATAAATGGAATTAACAAACTCCAAGATTACTGTCTGCAAGTCTGACTTATTTTTATGAATTAGGATTACAGGTTTTGGTCGAAAACTATGCCGACTAAAACTATGGTAGCTTCATCTTCACTGCCCAAAAGTGCACCTAATCATTGTCTCGGTTGTGGAAAGGGATAAAAGTGCACGGGCATCAGAAATTCACGCAAATAATCCACAGGATGTCTAGTTTAATGATTGGTCAGGAGCGAACTTAATAGCCGTGACAATGTCTTAAACCGAAAATACGCGGAACTCTTACGAAGTTAATAAGCACAAGGCACGGGAATAACGTAATTTGTTTAGTGCGCAAACAGAGTACAAATGTTGAAATGCTTTGACAAAAGTTGTTTGATTGAATGCAAAATGTCGTTCGATTGCGTTGATTGAAATACAATCAAGAATGTCGTGGGTGATAAATCATAAGGTGCGTGTAAATTCCAACTCTAAAACCAATCCCAAACATACAACTTGAAGGTTGAGTACAAAGCGAGCAAGTTTATCGCCTCCAAAAGGTACATTAATTTGAATCAAATGCCTTTTGTTTAGCTCCAATTTTTGTGATACAAACATGTTTATTTTGGACACAGTTTGGCACCTCGTTTGTGGCGGAAAACACAAAGCCCTGCTCAGGCAGCAAACACCAACGGAGGGTGGATTTCTTTAGGATTTGTTTTGTGTGGGCAGATCCGAAGAGTCATTTAAATATTTAACAGTTTTAATGAAAGATTGCGATGCTTTCAAATTTCTTTGCGTTGCAAAAGTCCATGTGAAGAAACTTTTGATAACACTTAATGGGTTTCTCGAATTAGGTCGTTTAGGTGAAAGTAACTTGACAGTCTACCATATCCTTGCTGATGTAATTAAACCGCACTAATTCAAGGACAAGGGAGCACTGGACCCATTTTTGAATTATCTCCCCCGAAAATAATCCGTAAAAAAGAGCGAGTTCCACTCGACGAGCCATGCTAATCACCAATTTTTGGTTAGAACAAAAAAGTCCACACCAAAAATAAACAAATGATACGGATTTGGATGGTGTGCTGCAACAAGGCCCGGATTAATTAAACGCTCGGGAGCAGGAATAACACCCGCAGAGATGAAAACACAGATCAGGATTTGGGTGGCCCAAATGCCAACACTCAGCAACAGCCCAAACAACAAAGAGGCATGAATGCGGACAATTACCATGATGACCGATCAGTGGCAAGAAAACAGCGGATTATGAATGCAACAAGCACATTGTTATTATCCACTGCCAACACGGAGCGCAAATGAAACAATCCGATAAGTAAAACTTTTGAATAATCTCCTCCGGCTAATTGCACACTTTTCCCAAATTGGCTTGGCATTTGCGACCAAACGGACGATTTACGGAATTGGAATCAATTCGACGTAATCAGAGCATCATATCCTCGATGCCGACAAATGTCAGTCGCAGGAATTAGTGGATTACGGTGATTAACTAATGAATAAACAATACCACTTTGCAGCCAAAAGGGAACAAAGCCCAGGAATTCTTGCAGTTGAGTGACGAAACCCTTTCTGTGCGTGGATTTAGTTCGGAAATGGCGGCTTGTTTTGTTGAATCGGGAAGAAAGCGAATGCAACAAACAAATTTGTTATTTGCGTACTGTAAGCTCCTTTGTCGTTTTGATTCACTTCAATAAATGGAGTTCTTGTAATGAACTGCAAGCGGTTGCAAACAGCCCTAATCGAATAAATTATCGGTCAAACATCCAAAAGTAATCAAATTGTGAACATCATAGTTTTGAACCGAAAAACTGTCCATTGAACTTGGTTATTGATTGCGCTAAACAAGTTGATTAAAATTAACTGGCATCCAAACCGGTGTCAAAATAAACAACGCAAATAGAATCGGCACGCAACATCAAAAGCCAAACGTTCTTGGAGAAACACGCCGAAATTGAATAAATTTTAAAAACAGGAGAATGGAATCAAGAAGAAAAGCGGCTTTGGGTAACGAAGGCCCAAAAGAACCAAAAGCCAATTATGATGCCACCGGTTTAGTTGAATAAAAGTAAACACCAATGAGTTTCTAGAAACGGGTTTGCACAAATTCTAAAACTTCATTGTTTCTTCTGCAATTAAGCAATAAAGCAATAAAATTGCTCCAATGAGCCTCATTAGTTATTTGGAAAAAATAGACACACAGAGCCATTCAAAACTACCGTATCAAAAAGCCTTGCTTAAAAGGATCGCTAATAATTTATTGCTTTTTCGTTAATTCAAATCACATCATCTCTGCTGCCCAAATTAAACCGACTTCAGGAGTTCAACAAAGTCCAATGAAATCAACGGAAAAACAATGCTTACGCACACATTCCATATTATGAACCGGAAATTAGAGGCCAGAACACAAAAATGCGTCGGGTTTGAGCAGAGTTTCCACCAAATTAACTGCGAACATTTTGGCACAAAAGTTACGTTTATTGTCGAATTTAAATTTTAGATGTTTTGTCGCGTTTCCGGCCAATGCACTTCTGTGCGGCTGACGGACGCAAATTTTGATAAGCTAATTGAAGAGAAAGCGCGGGTGTTCGGGTATTTTCGGTTGTTGTTTCGCATTGTAAGTAATTGAGGGGGTTTGTTGTTTTAGCGACTGTTTCCATGTTTGCTTTGTTGAGTGCAGAGTTTTTAATTAAAAAGAATAACGACTGAAGGCTGTAAAGTTAATATCATCAATGCACTTAAGTTTGACATTTTAAGTTCAAATAAGTTATGCACACCCTCGAAATCAAAATTTCACATTGCCGAATTGAGATTAAAAGTGTTCAACTTACAAGTTTGTGTGCAAACTTTGGAATTTTAAAGAGCGTTTGTAGAGTGCAAGTCTGGAGGGTGGATAATTAGGGAAAACACCTGCATTCCAGTGTTGAAGTGCAAAGAACAATAGAAATTTTAAAATTCAATAAGCGAGTCGGCTGTAATTGGAGTCAAAATTCGAGAACAGAACTTTGCTACTCCATTCTAATTTTTAAACTCGCCAACGACCACGACCGTGAATGATCAGCGCCTTAAAGTGCATTCTTTTGTTGGCCAAAAGTGCACTTGGAGATTATTAAAATTAGTCGTTTGTTCCTAGTTCCGGTGCGCATTGTTTTTGGCCTGTCGTTGAAAGGCCGCTGGATGATGGATTCTTCGCATTTTTAATTTTCCGCTCTTTATTGTTGTGCTTAATGCACGGATGTAAAGGTGAGCGTGCTCATGACCCGAACACCTGCTACGCATACCTCAAGTTCATGTAGTTTGTTTCTTTGCGAGAAACAGCTTGATTGGACGATGTTTTTCTCCAAACGCTACTGTACCGGTGTTTGTGTGATGCCTCCGAGGTTGCTGGGATGTAAACACTTTCCAAATGGTCTTTAACCATTGAATAAAAATGTTTGCAACTCGAAAACACTTTTTAATAATTAAGATAGAATTTCGAAGTTAGCAGCGGTGCGGTCTTTGGCCTTATTGCATTCAACTTGCATGAATAATGGAGTAAAGCCGAGAATTTTTATGAAAACTACCGTAACGTCCTCGCCGCTGTCTCAAGATGACCGTCGGAGTGTGTTATGAAATTTTAATTAACGGGTCTGCGCCAAGAGCAACATCAGCCGCTCAGTTTCACGGCTTAAAAGTACATTTGAATAAACAGGGCCCATCTAATAATAAATGCTCACATACTTTGGCGAAATGCGCAACATCTTGAGTATTAGAATTTTCTGTCCCGTGCAACCTCTTTTCGAAATGGCATGTGGAGTTAGTGGAGTTAGTTAATTGAGTTTTTCGTTGGGAAACTTGGATGATCTTGCGTACTGTTTTACGGCTTTGCAGACTTCAAAACCGCGAAGCTTTTCGAACCAAACAGTTGACGAATGTTCAATGATCCGACTCAATAAAGACGTAATTGCACTTTTAAATTGGAACAGCCATGCAAAAAGTTTAATTTTAAGCTTTCTGCAGGCAGCTGATTTAAAAAGACTAAACTTGCGTCTTCGTCTCATAACGCTACATAATTTCCTACTGTACCGCCTATTCAAAATGTTGCTTTGCAGCAGGATATTCTCGTTAATGTGCAAAAGTTGCACTTTTAAGCAACAATCGGTGGAAATTAGGCGTTTCAACACAGATGCACTTTTGCCAAAACTAAAAAGGCCAACTTGAAGACCGAAAACAAACAACAATTAAATTGACGTCAAAATCCAAAGCGGAAAAACAAACTCCGTATATAAGAATAATTATAGTGGTTTCGCTGTTTGTGGAAGCGTGTACGGTTTTTGAATTATGATGAACTTTTAAATTTTGCTTCTATTTCGGGCGAAGCCTGCAAACAAATCAAACTTGAAAGATGTTGATTTAATACGAGAAAGCAAGCGTGAAATCGCGGGGAATTCGGCTGAGCATTTTCAAAGAAATAAACATTGGACCGACGAAGAGGGATGTTTTTTAAATGATGTGAATTTGAATGTCTCTTCACAACTTAAATAATACAAGGCATGAATCGGAAAGTGTAAAGCAAGTTTTAAAGTAAAGTGTTTCACAATTTGCATTACAAAACTGGTGTGCCAGCAAACACTTAATTTCACAACTATAATCCGTGATAACTCCGCAGCTTAAACCCGCCCGATTGTCAATTACTTGCCAAGAATCGAGCTAATTGTGTAAACGATTAAGGATTAAACAACAAAACAGGACAAACAACTTTCCTCGTGCAAAATTATGAATTCCAGAGCATGCTTGAAAACTTCTCGTCCAAAGTACGCCCGCTTGACCAATCAAAAATCATTGAAGACATCAAAAATGGACAAACGAGGAGCCTGAAATCTTCAAAAACCATTGTCTCCAAAAATAGCCGGTTGCTATTTCTGGCAAAGACCATAAAGTTTAATATGCAGTTGTGAATTTGACTTTTGGTGGTCCGGCGACGGTGGGTCGTTGAAATTTAAATAAGGTGTTAATTAAACTAGTTTTAAGGTGTGTTTCGAGTTTTGGAAAATTAATTAAACTCCGCATTTATATTCAGTTATTGCGGCAGCCGGACTTAAACAGCCCACCTTTACGGACTCATTTAGAATTCGCTACAGTACTCTCCACATCTCCACACTGTTTTAAACACTTTGTTTCCGAGAATTGACGCATGAATCTTTGTACTCTACACCTGAATGTTTGTACGGCACCGGAATTCAAATCTCAGCGCCGTATTGAACAGGTGGCTTTCAAGGGAGCTCGAAAACTGATCACCATTACGTTTGGAACCAGACCAACTTCTACAAGACGTAATCCGACTAATAAGCACATGGGAACAGTTCGGAATTGAAAATTCCCACTTGCACACCGAAATTATCAGACCGTAATCTACGCATGCAAAAGTGCAAGCTCGTTTCGGCGTCTACTTTTTGCATACTTTTCTGCACAAAAACTTTCATTAACAAAAGCAAACGCGCACTTCCAAAAACGGCAACAACTCAAAATTGCCACTAATCATAGGGATCAAAAACTCTCGTCTACTGTAAGTACTTTCGAAAAACGCCGTTTTGAAACAAACAACAAGATCTTTCGGTTCGGCCGAAAACAAACACCGTATCCGACTTGTTGATTCAAAGATTATTTGTTACCGACCGTTTTAATATTCCACTTATGACACTTAGCTTTTCATATGCATGCCTCACTTCCGTTTTTGCACTTTGAGGCGCGTGCATGGTAAAAATAGCGATTGGTCAGACCAAAAATGGTCGATACGTGCCGTTCACGATCTTTTGGAAACTTGCACCCCTTTTGGAGCTACCGTATCCAGCAATTAGTCAGCATGTAATGTTTGTTGCTCAACAAACTTGGTTTGACGCGATGCCCAAAAAACTTTTGAAAGATTACAAGGGATCACAAGTTCGTCTGTACTTTTAAGCACTTGTTTTGGCATAATAGCGCAGGTTTAAATGTCTGGAGAAGTCGAAGTTCACACCGAGTACATGCATATCAGGAAGAATTTGTTAATCTTTGGTTTAAAAGTGCAGTGACGAAATAGCATTTTAAAGATTATTGACTCGAAAGAAACGGGAACGCAAAACTTTGTTTTAACTAACTTTTCAATTTGTTTTTTCAAACTGCATAAACAAGATGTATTTGAGAAGTACAAGTTACCAACACATCTGTTTACAATCAACTAAAATGGAAGGTCTAAAACATTCCCAAAATGGACTTCGTATCAACGAAAGTACATAAATCCGCTTTGCCCACAACGTGGTTCGGTAATTTTGCACAAACGTCGTATCTAATTTTTGTAATGCATTCTTTAAGTGGATCAGCAGTGGAATCCGAACACCAAAAGTTTCTTATCCGATTTGTGGACCAAATTTCTGGATTGTTCTCGGCAATTAGTGGGATTGATTTTTGTTTGTACTGTGTTTTAATTAACGTAACGCAAGGAATTGGGAGTAGAGTTTTAAGGAAACATCACATTTGCAACTTCATGTTAAAATAGCAAAGTTGCTTCAACATGCACGAAAAGTACAAGAACTGACAGTTTTTCGAACCCCGCGATTCCACTAACTCTTACGGTACTCCAATTTTAGGCCAAATTCCAAACATGTTTACCGCCAACCAAATCCGGATGTGCATGAACGCGTAAAAATTGCTTGGGGATTTTCCAGCCGAAGCCGATTGCTTTTCTCAACTAACTACTCAAACGAAATGCTTCATTTGCTTTCTCGAATTTGATGTCATGTCGTTGGGAGATTTCAGAAAATTCACGTCTAAACTTTGAACTTTTGCTTGAGCGGTTTTCGAAAAAACAACTAGACGAAAAAGTATTCTGCAGAGCGCAAAAGACTAACTATTTTTAAACTGAAGTGAATTAGTTAGGTTTGTACTTGCGAGTTTGTCCTGCGGGATTTTGGACATTTGGTGGATTCTAGATATTTAAAATGCCGTTAAATGCCCCAAAGTACATTCAAAGTTTATGATAACAACTTAGGTATTCTAGTTAATTTAAAAACAGACTACATTCTATAAGTTATGCAATGATAAGACATTCTGTCGGGACGCACGTCAAACTTAAAACACCACTGCAAACTCCAAAACGATCACTTTGGTGTGCCATGACAAATTGTGTAAGTTTGGGACTTTTAAAACTATTGTGTGCAATTTTGGACAACATTATCTATTCAATGCACATGAAACACGTTCTCGGGTTCAGAAATTTAATGCAATCAACGTCAATGCACCACGTGTTTGGAGACCGTTGTTTGGTTGAGAAAAACAGCGGCCGTTTAAAAAAGTAATTGTTGGCACCTGATTGATGGAATTGCAATTTTGGTCATAATTAGCTGACGTTTTTAGATATGTGCCTCTTAGCAAATACAGTTTAGAGCTTTAAAGCATTGAAATTGCGCAATCTACAAAACTTTTCAATTAATTAAATTCAATGCGTGCTGGAACGCTAGAAGCACACTTTAAATTCCACTCATTCACTTACTAAACAATTTTTGACGTTTTCTCCCGAAATGGCCCAAACATTTGGATTCAAGAGAGCGCAAACACCGTATTTTTTAGTCGAAGATCGGCGTTCCAGTTCAATTTCAACGAATTGGTCGGTTTGGCGTGACTTGAATGTAAATCAAGGGTGCAGAGTTTGCTTACATTAAAACGTGCAAAAATTGTGGGAGGTTGCATTTAAAAACAAGCGTTGTTTAAGTGTCAAATCAAACAGCAAATGCACCTTCTAAAAATAATAACTCTTCAAAGTGCAAATCAATGACACGTGTTTTTAAATGCCGACAACAGATTTCAGTAACTTCATTTGATTTGGAAGCTTTTAATTTTAAATGATCATTTGGAATGTCATTATAAATGAGGTTCTACGCCTAGGCCGTGCATAATTTCGGCAAATTTCTTAACACATCCCAATTTGTGGTGTTTGTCGAAATAGCATATGATTAAAGTACATCCGCTTTGCCGAGAACTCAAAGCTACTTTGACGTAATGAACCTTTGGAGCACTACAGTCTAAAATAATGATAATAGGCGCAACCAGCCAATTATCAAAACGACCCAGTTTCCGACGCGACAAAAATACAATTTGCCAAGTCATCATGAGCAATTAGAGAGCATTTCACTTCCGTCTCACAATCTTAAAAAGTGCATAGTAGAATATTTGTTCCAGAACTAGCCACTTACAACTTGTTTTGGCGAGGGAATGGCGCAAAAGAGCGAAACATCTCGTGTACGGTTGTTTCGATGTGTTGAAATTAAAGGATGGAGCTCAATTATTTTGTGCCTGTTTTGTTATTCTCGAGGAAGTTTCTTTGCTCAATTGAAACAAGAAACTTTAAGCTTTGAGTTGGAATTTCATTAACTACACATCACCTTAAAATAGCAGATTGGATGCAAGTTTTGAATCTAATAAGCACGTAAACTGTGCTTGATGCCCACAAGAACTTCAAAAAACAATCGACCAAAAATTACAGTAGTCCGATTAGTTCAAGCATGGCTAAACGAACAGAGATCATTTCTGCACGATAAAAGTCAATTAGAGACGACGGCGCAATTGTACCTACCTCAAATTGATTATGACTTTGAGGAACTTTGCTCTTTGTCAAGTTTTTACCTCAAATTCAGACCGAAATACATTCAACAACAAATCAAATCAACCTGGTCGAATGGACAAAAATTCCTAAAAGTTTTCCCGACCAAATTCAATTTTATTGCCTGTTCATAATCTTTGAACAGTTGCGAGAACTACTGTAAAGCCTTCTCGCTCACAATCAAATCAGTCTGTTAAAAACACCGGTTACGTTTTAAACTTGAAACTAGAACTTTGTTGTTCGTTGAACGCAATTTGATTTTAAGCATCTTATCGAGTTGATTAAAACTTTGATTCAGGAAACATAAACAAGAATAGATTTGTACACAGCGTTAGAGGCCATGTTTAAAAATGTTTTTGTTGCTAACAAAAATAAACTTAGAGTTTAGATTGTACGCAACAACTACAATAAAAAGGTTTCATGATTGTCGATTTAGCACATAATCTATAGTTTTACATGTTTGGATTTTCTGCTTAATTGAATGCCACTTGCATACAAAAACAATTCGCGGAACAGTGGCGCTTATTTGTTGTTTGTTTGGTCTCAAACACCCACCGTAATCGGCAGCAAGGTCCACACCTCTGCCAGTATAGCGTCAAAAATCATCGAATTTGTTTGACAATCTGACCAGAAAGTTTGATTCAACTTAGTTTGTGTCCACTAGGGAAATGTAGTAGAATTGGAAATGCTAAAGAATAGAAAGCAGAAATGCCGTTGACCCAATTATAGCCTACGATGCAGATTAGCGCTGCGATTCAAATACAATAAATTCGGCCTCAAAAGGCCAATTAAATTCCGGTGTTGTCGGCCAGAAATCAACGTTAATTCTGCTCACGACTGTAACAAATCTGTACACAAAGTTTAGAAGTTTGTTGCGGCGGGTACAACTTAAAGTTTGCATTTAATTCCCGTCGGAGCAACAAATGCTGTTAGTGGAAGAGTAGACTGTCGGAGGCAAAAATAGAAATTCAATAATTGTAAAAGCAAATAAATGCACAATTAACTTGTGGGAATGACGTTGGTGTTCAACATCAAAGATGACACTTTTAAAGAATTTAATTGGATAAAAACGGTTACCAAATGTAAAAAGCCTCAGAGAGCCGTGATTGATTGTGAGGAGTTACTGAAATGTTATAAATAATTATGAGAACGATTGCGAAAATGACGCTCGGCGCGAATAAATTAAACATTGATCGAATTGTGAAAACACAAATGACTGTAAGAGAAAAATAACGTTAGTAGTTTTGTTAAATTACAGAAACTATTGAACTTCTTTGTCGAGCATTCTACGCCAAACGTTAAAACAAAACGCATTTGCAGAATAAACGCGCTCAAATCACGCCGCTAATCATCAGTAGACCAAACTGCTGGCACATAATCAAGATTTTCCCAACACAAAAACAACGATCATCCATTATGTACGGATCCATTAACTCTCACGCGACCAATTTCCAGCATTCAGGCAATTTCAATTATTATGAAAGTGACTGAGTTGACGCTAGGGAAACTGAAGCAACAGACCGGGAAGAAAAACAAGATCTGATTTACACAAACAACAAGCGTCATAACTTTAGAAAAATCAATTAGAGCTATCAACATTTTTGTTGAAAACTAATTTTTGTTACAAAACATACACTTTAATTGATCAGAACATTGTACTCAATTGCGTTTTAAACTAATTAATGTTTGCGTAGAATTTGTACTTTGTAATTGTTTTCCGAAAAACGAAAGCAGTAAATCAATTAAAAGTGAACGCGTTGATCGGCAAATAAATGTCGTAGTTAATCGACTAGAAAGAAAAAGGAAAGTCTATAAAATTGCTGGGAACTCTAATAAGTCCATAAATTACAATTTTAAACAGCCGTACGTGTGATTTCTTGTTGGCCACATAGATTTAAGATCTATGTTGATTTCCTAGCAGTTTGTTTTAGTTGTTGTGAAAAAGTGTTAAAAATCAATCAGCACACGAAATGTCAATTCTAAAATAAAAATCATGTCGGCCTTAACCAACAGAGACAAATATGCGCAAACCGAATTCCCAGGTGCCAAATAAACGTCAGGCACGGATCACCAGGCAATTTAGTGGCAGACGGAATCGCGCATGAATGCTAGGAACAGGTGGGCTCCGCCGCAAATGACTATTGTCTTCGGGGATATTTTGCGAGCTTTCTTCGAGATCAACCGAAGACGATTCTGAAGCAAATAAACAATTTTTAAACAAGGTAAGTCGTGCTTTGTTTAGTTGTTCTTCCATTTCAAATCACCCGAAAAGCAAAGCTATCACGCCGAAAAAAGGCCAAAGTTTGTTCTACACACTCGATTGCGTTTATTCAAATAAACATTTACTTCTGAATTTGACAGCCTGCGCACATCACTTGTTTGTCATTTTTGTTTGTTTTGGCTAAAAATGGCAGAAACTGAGTTCCGGGACTTTTTCATGTAAAGCGATGAAATCTGGACTGTTTCTTTATGTACGGTACGCTAATGCGTGTGTTTAGTCATGAGATTCGCTATAATGCAAATTAGAGCGGCCGTGTACGTTTTGAGCTTTTGTAGCCGTAAATAGAAGGCAAAATTGGAGTAAACTGACTGTGGGTGTATGAGTCTTTAACGGGATTAACATTTAGTTTGTAGAAGGCGCTACACTTGTCTAAATGTTCCAAATACATTCAAGGAATTGTAAACTTTCAACAACAAACTTTTGAGATTAAGCATTCGGTAATTAAATTCCTTTGTAAATGAATACGTTTAATTAAAAGTTGGTCAGTTCGACCCTACAACAAACTCCATTCGATGTCTACATTCCAAAACATTTGCTCAACTTTTGTTTCCTCATTAATTTATGTCGCAGGTGAACGGACAGTTGTTGTATGCGGAAGCGTCAAAATACAATTATGGGTGCAATTCACTCTACATTTTTCAATTTTTGATTCTGTTTGCTTGAAAAGTTCTCCACAACATTTGAATAACCTCCGGTTGCGTTGACAATCTACAATTCGGAGTATTGCTTCTCCATCCAAAAACTTAACAATTACTCTTTTTGCGTAAAAAGTTACGAATTTTAGAGTTTGTTGTTGCTGACTTGTATGGACTTTAACTAAACATTTTGGATAATGGACTTGAGTTTAAAGCTCGGAAATGTTGCTGCTTACGTTTGCATTTTGATCTGGTCGACTAAGTTCCGTTTTTCCATAAAACAACAATACAGTATGTCCTTTAAATTGTACTCAGTTTAAAAAACAGCAAAGTTGTATTCGTTTCGAGTCACGTACCGATTTGATCAATACACAGGAATTAAAGCACCAATTTCAACCAAGCAATTGTACTTTGGTGGAAACGCTCTTAATTTCTGTAAATTAAACGCATCTAAGCTTGTGATTGGACCACAATTTATGATCTTGTTCATTTTGATTATAGCCGAAAAATTAAACTTGAAAACAATTTTTGAACGATCTCGAATTTTAACAGTATTCAAAAGTCCAACTGTTAAACTGTCAAATACAAAAATTAGGAAGGATACGGTGTTTTGCTTTAACTTGGGCACAAAGCCCATTTAAATGCAATACAAATTGCACTAATTGGTGGGAAAAACAATACAATTGGAGCGATCAGAAAATGTTATCTATTAAGTTGGAAATGTCCAACGACTGTGCTCGTTTATGATACAATTTTCGACATTAACGGTGTGACTTGTGTCCGTAAATGGAGTTACATTTGACAAAAGTCGAGCTTGTTAAAACCGACCGTGTCAGCAAATGAACCCAATGAACTTTGCAATTTGATGACAAAACATTGTTGAAATGTTGAAAATGTTTAACGGTTTTAATTGAGTTTTAAATGCAACCAGGCTAAATGACCAGTGCAGTAAGTTATAATAAACTGAAGAGTGTAACAGCCCTGCTCTTCTAAAACTACGAACACGAGAGTAAATATGTGGAAAATTACGTAGATCTAGTTATAACATCTAAACCTACTTTCAAGTATTGTTTATGCGCAAAAGAACAATATGTCTGCAAAAAGGTGTGCTGCAAAAGCGGAGAATAATCAAGTTGATCTATTGATTTCGGACTAAACAATTCCACATTCCTGCATAAAGAGCTCTTCCTGTTGTTTAGAACAAAATTCAAATTCAATTCCGGTTGCTAGGTTTTTTGCTTTGCTTACTTTTAAAAATTCGAACATCCCGGCTAATGAAATGCAAAAAACTTCAAACATTGTGTTATTTCATGTTTGGTGCTTAAATGGCGGAAAGTGAGTCGAAGTAACTGGATGGAAATAATTGCACGGAAGTGTTTCAAAACTACGCAAGATCGTTCAATTACAGTTAATTTATTAACCAGTAAAAAGCATTTGTGCGACTTAAACAATCACAAATCAACCGGCACAAACACTCAAAAGTTTCAAAAAATTACGAAATTCCCGACCTTCTGATCAACCGGCCAAGTGCCAAAACAAACGCGCCTAATCAACTCGAAACCACCTGTTCTTGTTGGCTCCCACTTAAACTATTAAACTATGTCAACAAGCTAAAAATAGTAACAATTGGGAAGAAGAACGGACATGAAAAATGTCGGTTTGATTTAATGGGCAGAAAGGCTTTAAATTGATGAATTGGAGTCGAACTGATTGGAATGTTTGTCGGAAACACTGAACACTTTACTTTTGCGTTTAAACACCTAAGCATTGCTGGATTTAAAACATATTACTTAAACAAGCACGATCCAGTTCATTCATCATCTCAAAATCCCATTTACTCCGTTAATAAGCTTTAAAAGCGTCCCACCAAATTTAACTACCCGAAACAACTGCTTACTAAAAACAAACTATTCGTGTAACGGCCACTCAAAATGAAGTTTATGAGTTGTTCGCAAAAAGAAGAAGCATTAAAAAATCAACGCATTATCGTTGACACGGCATTAAACAAAATCGATCAAAATCAAAACGAAGCAATAAGTTGAGCAATAAAACTTTAATTAGGCGCCAATACTCAATACTTGTTGACGGTTTTAAAGTTTTGAAGAGGAAACAGAACGTTGGCTCTGTTGTTTGAATAAAATGAACAACAACCGAAAAACTACCTTTAATTATTGTCTGGCCGTATTCAAAGACCATTTGCGCAAAAGTCCAAGCCGAATGGGAGCGGTGAAGTAGCTGCGTCGAGAGCGCACAGTGCCGAGCGCAAGGGCCAACCAAAAGAAGAATGATTGGAATGTGGGGCACAAAAATTCTTGGGTTTGCGCGGGACTACCACAGTCCGCAAACATCTGCCACTGCCGCCAACGAAAATGGAAGCAGGCAGAAATTTGAATCGGGCCGCGTCGATCGAGAGCTTGTGGTCGTTAATCCGTGGCATGTCTAACCCGTGTTGAACTTCTTCCATTCGT